>OW121849.1:0-1411976 GCA_933228895.1 Platycnemis pennipes
GAATATCATGGGCGTTTTTCCACCAATTTTAAATACAAACGACAATTCAAATAAAAAATAGCGTAGTACTACTATTTCTGAGACCCTACTTACAAAAGTTACAAAAAACTAAATTGTAAAATTAGCTGAACAGAAAGTATTAAAATTCTGAAGTATTGAAGGTTCTAAAAATAAACAATGCTCTTGACATTATATTCACACATATTTATAGTTGGTCACAAATCTGTTGGAGCACAGCCATAAAAATAATTCAATCAATGTTAAAATATCACCAACTCAAATAAAAATATTGCATTATTTATCCTGCTTTATAAGAATGAACAATTTTTTATTGGTACTTCAAAAGTAATTTGGCACTTTGCAAATAAAGTACTACTATAACATAAATTTCTCTTTGCAAATAAGGTATGTACTAACTTCTAAAAACACAAATTTCACTCCGCAAATAAGGTATGTACTAACGTAGGAATGAAGGATGAAATTGAAACACTGCAATTTCCACACACAGTGTGGCTTTGACTACGATGAAAGATTTCCACAGCGTTAAGCCTGAAACTATTAAGTATGTACTAACTTCTGAAAACAGAAATTGCACTTCGCTAATTAGGGACTAATAAAAACACTCATTGCCTTTGGCAATAAGGTACTTTAAATACGAACAACATTATTTTAAGTTTAAGTTTTGTTAAAAAAAACCAACATTTTCACTGTGTCTGGGTCCCGTCTATTTCTTTTTTTATCGCAGATTATCCCAGCTGTGTTATCATTTCGCTATTACCCTTGTTATTTTTTCTTGCCTCTTGTCCTCTGGTTTGAACTTCCCCTTCTTATCCATGAAACTCGGCAAGGATAACTGTCTTCTAGGATGATGATGTTTTTTAATTTTCCCTGGCGGAGATGCTGCTTCACCAGCTTCCCTTTTTGACGACGATGGCAAAGAGCACTGAGTAGATGACATAACTTCAGAATTGCTGTCATCATGGGTCTCAGGGTAGCCTTTGTCAATCAGCTGCATAATGTCATCTTTGTGCCTTTTCAAATGGTGTTTTAAACCTGAAGTAGCACGCGACGCACCACGCGATATACTCGCACTGCAAAAATTGCAAACTGCTAATTTCTCGTCGAGATCACAAATGTGAAAATGTTGCCACACTTCGATGGTCACTCTAACTTAATAAGTTTGAGTTTAATAAGTTAACTTAATAAGTTGACATAACTTAATAAGTTTAGGTTAATAAGAAATTTGGTGGATTAAAAACGAACGTAAGTTTTACGACGGCTTATATACTTCTTCTCCTCAATCCTTACGCAACTGACAAACCGCGGCAAACTTGCGCCAATGGAACACCGCGATTCTTTTGTTTCTTATTATAAGCATGTATTTTACTATGTTAATCACAAACCTGAAATTAAATAAGGAAACCAAATTTATTTCAAAAATTGAATTAATAAAATGTAAGCGTAGTCATGCAACGAGGAGTCAAAAAAAGGAACAACCAATCTCGCGAGCGTTTGATCATTTGCTTTGTCATGTAATTCTCGTGAAGTTATTATTGATTTGTATTTTCATGCTTAACTTAAAGATGAAGTTTGGTTTGAAATATTAACTAATGAATTGGTACCAACCAAATCTGCTAGCCCAAATGCTTGGTAACATGTTACCCAACCGATGCCCGCCAATTATAAAAGCATAGTCGATTTGTGTAATGTATTCGAGATGGTGAAATTATTACTTTGTGTCCTCGAATATATAATAGTGCAAATAGCTCACTATTATATATTCGAGGAGTCGACTATTCGAATGTCCCATCTCTACTTTTTATGCATGATATGTAATGCATGTTTGGTGTGAACTCACCCCCTGCCATGCACATTTATGGTAGCTTGCAGGGTATTATGTACATGTATATGCATGCAAACAAGATTGAAAAAGCTAGTGCAACGTTACGAAAAGGGCTAAGAATAGAACGGCGAATAAGTGAGAAAGTAAAGTAGGTTTGTGGAATACGCCTGGTATATTCTTGATGAGATAATGACTCATCCAGTTCTATAATGATTATTGACAACAGTTAAGGGTTATCAAATAAGCCGACACGACCTATGTCATCGAGAAAGCGACTCAAAAATAAGTACAGTGGTTATTACCTGCGGCTTAATTTTACCGCAAAACGTATCTCCCAACGTTACAGGGTTTCCACAATGTTTAATTAGCCGTTGTTCACGAAAACTTACTACAATAGAGGATGAAATATACACATCAGTCACACCCCTTAACGAAAGCTATCAATTTTGAATAACGCTCCGACAGTATGATGCTGCGTTAAATTTTACAGCAGATTACAAGTTGTAATAATCAATAGGAACCGGCCGTTGAAGCAGGGTAAAGAAGGTATCGGCCAAGAAACCAAAATATTCCGGGTTCAAGTACCTTCTGCGTTGTGTTTTTACTAGCGTTACGCGGAAATGTGTGATGCAATGTCCATATTTGGAGTAACATATTCCCATTTCAACGCCCATGAAGTTAATCCAATTAACAGGTGAGAATAGTGCATGCGCTTGGAAAATAGAGTTGAAAAGTCTTTAGCGTCTGAGCCTACATCTGAGGCTAAAAAAACACAGAACAATTGTAGTCAAGGAATCCTCTTAGTTTCCGCTAGTTGCTAAGACGGTAACAGGAAACCTAATTTGCATTTCAATTTCGCATTGAGAAGTACTAAATAAGCAATGAGTGAATACCACATTATAATAATGCTTTCATAAATTATCGAAGGAAATCCTGAGACACGGTGGCTAGAGTCCGAGGAAGCTGTAAAAAATCAGAGTAATGATGGCAATGACATAAAAAAAAGTCTTGGGCGGTGAAATTTAATGCATTTTCCGGATATCTTATCGTATTGACGCAACCACTTTACTCTCTTTACTGTAATGTTGTGGCATGAAAACTCGACAATTTTACCATAAAATTGCGTAATTTCTTGTTCTTAAGCGAGTGTAGACGGATTTCGATAAATCATGACTGACTTCTCACTATATGTTTCAAAAATAATTTTAAAAAATATTCCCTTTCAGATAAGAAAATTTCCGAAAATTCTTCGAAATTCTAGATATGTACCAAAAATTCCCCTCTAATTGCCGGTGTTCAACCGGAAGGTTGGTCTTTGATAGGTGAGAGTAGTGCTCACCCCGCACTAAGCCATTTGCGTGTGAAATTCACACATTCAGGGTAGGGGGGCCACCTACTTTCCCTGGGCCACTTGCGATTTCCTACGAAGTTCTGACTCGCAGAAAATCAAATCACGAGGATTTTAGGCGGTGCGTCCAGAAAGCCACTTGAACCCGAAACACTCCGGTCGGTAGCCCAGTGCTCTATCCACTAGGCCACCCCGAGCAGGGGCGGATTCAGCATCAAATTTGGGGGGGGGGTCATGACCTGGGTCCAGGGAGTTTGGAATACACCCCCCCCCCCCCCCCCACGGGAGAGAGGAGGGTTCTCCCGTGTACATTTTTTTTTTCAAATACCCATTTTTTACGATTTTGGAGCCTAAAATTTCATTTGTATTCTTAACAACAGATGAAATTGAACAATTTTAGACATTTAAGAAGTTTAACAATGGAGAAGGAATAAAAAGCCAACTAGAAGTTTAAAATAATTATAAAATATTAATGTTTCATACGACAGAAAATGTGAAAAAATTTCATTGGAAAAGGTTTACAGTGATGATAAGCACATACATCAAAGTTAAATAATCTGTTTAATTAGGGGCTTACTAAAAAGTTTGAGTTGGGTGCTAATATTGCTGTACGGTATCATCAGTATCATGAAACAAAAGAATTTATAGAAAGCTAACTCATGATCAGATTTTTCAAATTACGCAAGTGGGAAAATCTAGAAAATAATTGCATACAAAAATGTTTAAAAAAACCGTCAGCTGAGGTCATTTGCGCCATTTAGGATAGGTTGGTAATTGGGTAATAGTAGAAGTTTTCAGGAAACGCAAGAAGGGTGGAGAGAAACCCGGTGTCGGCATTAGCCTACTCTTAACGAAAGGCGCCAAGGGGACATGGTTTAACGTCCCATCCGACGGACGGAGTACTGGACTTGAAATGCCCTAGGCGCCGAGGGGACCATGGTTTAACGTCCCATCCGACGGACGGAGTACTGGACTTGAAATGCCCTCCACTAGGCACGCAAGCGGGGACCGATTTTCCACTGAAAAATCTGCCACTGCCAGGAATCGAACCTGGGCCCTCGAGATTGGAGGCCAGTACTCTAGCCACCACACCAACCAGATCCCATTAGTCGGTTGTTTATTTCTAAAGATGGTTCATTGCATGTTAGTAAAAAGTCTTTTCCATTGTCAACTGCAGATACATGGAATCGGTTTTCCTCGTGAGTGGTGAGGTCACCTTTTTCTCATAAGAGATTATCAAATTTTTTAAGGGGTTCCTTAACGAATATCCTAAGTGGAGTCACGTTGTGGTGGACACTTCCTAAGCCAGATGAAAAAAGTACACAATATTTACAGTACAGCCCCCTGTCTTTACGAGACAGCAAAAGCCAGTGGAACTTGTCAAGATGTGATCTCTGTGCATATTTTTTGTAGGCTTTCCTTTCTTCATTACTTAGTTATGAGGGAACTGGTAGTCTAAAGGAGGAGTCCGCGGTTTCTGCAACAACGTAGCCTTTCCAACGGAGCATCATGATATCGGCCCAATATCGTTTTTACACCGTCACATATCACTTATTGGTCAATCCGATATTGGCTACCGATATCGGCAAATGTCTAAAGTGATAACATTTGCCATTATAAAAATGACATTTGCTGACGATATTGGGCAAATATTAATTTGATGATAAAAAGACATATGTCACCACTATACAGTGGCTGAAAGATTTAGTTACTGAAAGTTACTGAAAGATACGCAACTTTAAGCGTTATCATTGTAATAAAATATTTCAAATTCGTTTTCTGTTGAAGTTATTGGAGTTATAACCCAATGTGGGGGGTTCACATTAATTGCCATGCAAAAAAATTCGCCTGGACCGGGAATGGAACCACGGACCTTTGGCTGCTCAGACCATTACGCTACCCAGGATCCCTAATTCGCAAGGCACAATCACCGAGGTTCAAGGTACTAGATATTGAGCCCTCGCGGTCCATCAAGGATGGCAATGTAAGGGAGAAAGGGCTTCAAAGAAGCCACGACCAAAGGTGAACCCCATCCAGCGCTAAAGCCGCACTTGGCGGTAAATGTAGGATATTCCAAGCCTGCCGCGTGAACGGCAATTTGTAAGCAAACATCGAATCCTTACTAATTCTGAAGATTCAAGCGATATGGAGTGGAAGCGAAACATGATAACGCAGGATCGTGTTTTTTCTTTCTGTGTTATCGAATCCTTAAATAGTCATATTTCTTATTTTATATGTAGGCCTCCAAGTGGTTTCTGATGTTCTGACCAATCACAAACTTTTGACTTTCTTCTCTCTGACGTCGGGGGAAAAAATGACTACTCAAAATAATAAAATCCAGCGACCAGAAGAATATGATCATTTTTATACCCTTTATTAGTCAGCTAAGCTGACATCATCTTTGCATCGGAAAACGATATATATTAATTATCAATTCAAGATACGATCGACGATATCAATTTTACATCGGAGAAAGGAATAATTTGTGTCATTTTTATATCGTAATTATCATCCGATGTTAAAACGACATTGGTGACGTCAAAATGACATTGGGCCGACGTATAACTGCCATACGATGCTGCTTGGGTCTTATAGGCTTCCTCTCATCCTGCCTATTTTCTCTTTTTCCTCACCGATGAAAAATTTCAAGGGGGGTCTAACCCCCCTGGCTACGAGCCTGGTGCGACCCTGCTATTCCATATTATATCATATATTGGCTATTCCTACTATTCAAGGGTAGGTGAAGACTCACTTGTCTGTCAGTCGAGCTCCACGAGCTTATCACGAGACATCGGAAACTGCCGAACATTTCCGAAAGCACTGAGGCACTTCCGACTATGCGGGCTCTATAGCTGTGTCCCAATGCACCAGATAGGTACCATCCCAGAATTTAGGGAGGACGCCATCTTGGAAGGGTGTCCCAACTCGTTAGGCATCATAAGGGAGCGGATTTAGGTACCTATTTCAGATTTGGGCATCGACGCGTGCATCCTTTTCTCATGATTTAAAGCATTCAAAGTGAGAGCAGTGGACTCGATGAAGACGGCTACCAACGAGGGAAAGTATTTTGGCTGAAAGTTTGTTGATATTGTTATCATTAGTCGAGTTGATTCGTTTATCACATTATATACCGTTATAGGGAGTAGTGACATGACGGAGAGATTCATTCAGAAGTAGGAGAAGGCCGAATCGTTCTACATTAAAATAAATATATTATTTAAATTACGGAAAATATGACAAGATGCTAATCTACGGTACCCTAAAATCAAAATAAATTCTCTTTACACAATGGCATGAGAAAGTCAACAATATGGATTGTGTAAGATTTTGTACATCATTTGTCATCCCTTTCACATTCTCTTGTTTTTCATCGGTTTCGATCCCAGCAGATAGCAATACCTGCGTAAGGATGTCCCAATTCATGCTCCCTTTTAGGTTCGCCAGCTAAATTTTAGGCACCCAAATCCATTCTCCCTAATGCCTAACAGCCTATTTTATTTTTGAGCTTGTTTTTTACAGTAGGGAGTGCTACGCTCTACGATAAAGACAACTGAAACTTCTCTCACGTTTGGGACTTGTAGCCATGCATTTGCATATACACCCCCTTTATTTATTTTATTTTATTTATTTATTTGTCTTATTTTAACATGCGAATTTCAGGACTCAAAGTCATCTCTTCAAATTAACATGTTGGACGGTACAAACATCCATGCCCCGGAAAGTGAAAATACTCCCCGGGCGGGATTCGAACCCGCGACCATGGGATCGACAGGCGAGGGATTTACCCCGCCGCCACCGGGGCCGGCAATGCTTTTCAAGGATACAAAAACTATGAAACTAATAAAAATTTAAATTTTTTTATAAAATTTGGGGGGGGGTCATGACCCCTGTGACCCCCCCCCTAAATCCGCCACTGACCCCGAGACACCCTTTAGAGACACAAGAGCTTATTTCCAAGGCGAATACGCGTCCAAAAGGATCCTCACGAATTCCTAGAAATAGTTGAAGAACCAAGGCAGCGAAACCTTGAGCTGATGACGAAATCGGCGAGGGGCCGACCAAATTCCCCTCCCCCTTATGCCTTGATGCCGCAGAGTCAGCGCTGGGGAGGATAAAATTCATAACGGCCTAGTACGCCACAAGAGCCACTGGAAAAATTAAGATTTTCGGCGTGCAGGGGTCCACGGCTTTGATGATAGCGGCTTAGGAAACTAATTCTGACCTATGTGCTTAAAGGTACTTGTAGAAGAATGATGTCTTCATTTTTTGATTTTTTTCGATGTTTGAATTTCTGTCTTCGAAGCAAGTTTTAATAAGCCAAAGTTCAGCTTTATTTTCTAGCTAACCTGGAGAAATAAAATTTTTTCATTCATATCGTTATGTGGAATGATATCTCCTAAATCAAATAAAGAAAACCGCAAGTTTCTATCTTTAGTAGTTATCCCGTAGTTGAGTGATATATAAACACGGACAGAGCGAAAAAAGGCCGGAAACGGTCGCCCAAAACTGCCCGCGGCTGAGCGTACCATAACGTGTTAATGTCAATTTTAGTTTAAAACAGCTGAAACAATGAATTCAGTGAGAAGAATGCTGTCTTGAGAAAACACCAAAGAATCTGGATTTTTTTATTTTTCTATGACGTAGTGATTAAAAATCCATGACAGACGATTATAAGACGCCTTAGTGTCAATTTTAATTGAATAACAGCCGAAACAATGAATTTAGTAGGAAGAATTCTGTCTTGAAAAACATCACAAAATCTGTTTTTTTTTCATTTTGCTATGAAGTTTTGCATAAAAATCAATTTTTGTTCAACACCAGCCTAAACAATGAATTTAGTGAGAAGGATGCGGTCTTTAGAAAATATAATGGAATCTGGATTTTTTTCCTATTAAGTTTTCCATAAAAATCAGTGCAAGACGATGAGAAGAGGCCTTAGTGTCAATATTAGTTAAAAAGCAGCCGAAACACTGAATTTTGTGAGAAGAATACTGCCTTCAGAGAACACAACAGATTCTGGATTTTTATATTGCTACGTAGTATTGCATAAAAATTGGAGAAAGACCATGAGCACAGGCCCTAGTGTCCATTTTAATTGAAAAACAGTAGAAACAAGAATTTTAACGTCGAGGATGCTGTCTTGAGAAAACACCATAGAATCTGGATTTTTTATTTTACATAGAAATATTGCATAAAATTCGGGTCAAGACGATGAGAATACGCCATAGTGTCAAATTTATTTCAACACCACCCGAAACAATGAATTTAGTGAGAAGGATGCTTTCTTAGGAAATACCATTGAAACCCGATTTTTTTTCCTATTAAATATTGCATAAAAATCGCTCCATGACTATGAGAAGAGTCCTTAGTGTCCATTTTGGTTGAAAAATAGCCAAAGCAATGAATTCAGTGTTGGGGTGCTGTCTTGAGAAAACACCACATTATCTACGTTTTTTATTTAGATATGATATATTGCATAACAATCGGTGAAAGACGATAAGCAGAGGCCTTAGTGCTAATTTTAGTTAAAAAGCTCCCGAAACAATGACTTTAGTGAGAAGATAGCTGTCTTGAGTAAACACCACAGATACTGGATATTGTATTTTACTATGAATTATTGCTTTAACCCGGCGTTACTCGCGCGAGATTTCCGATCAAGGTTACTCGCGTGGGGTGCTCCTGACACCCCAATGTAAATTTTCGTTTAAAAATGGGTTTCACAGTATTTTATTTGTGAAATCCATAAATATTATTTAAATATATGTTTTTTACTTGCAGTGTTTATGCTGAGGAGGATGAGTTGATCGTTTAACTTGTACTATCTAACCGTTGGCGGATCTAGGGTTGGGGAGAGTGGGAAAATCCCCAACCACAAATCCAAGAGAAATAGTTTTTTTTTGCGGAGGCTAAGTTCTGAGGGATAATGGGGCTCAGCAGAATCAAAGTTGCTTAGAGTAATGTGGAGAATCTCGGGTTGTACGCTGGGTCACAGTTTTCATTGTAGCCGACGTTTCATCACTAACCGAGCGTCATTCTCAGGGCTGAGATGACTCACCTTTTCCCTGAGGACGATGCTTGATTAGAGTGTCGACACGACTGCTACAATGAACAATGCGACCCAATGTACTACCCCGGAAGGTCCTTGTTCATACATCCATCGGGAAACTTAGATTATACATAATTTTCTGAGTGCTAAATTTGGGGGGAAGTGGGGGGGGGGAAAGTTCCTCCCCAAAATTTGTGTCCGGATCCGATTCTTTCTCTTACGTACGATAAATTACTTTCTCAGACTTGAATATGAACTACTGTGAATACTGTTATCATGGCATAGGCACCATAATCCGCTGTCACTGCGTATTCACGAATGTTGCCGTAACTTATCAAAATAGCATCGTCCAGATCATTTTCATTTCCGATATTCTCCTTATAAATGGCTTCGTCAATTCCATCGCACTTTCTCGTAGGAATTTTGATCAATACATCTTGCTTCTTGGATTGACGTTATTGTATATAGCAAAAGAGTTAATGCCTGCCACGTTTTTGGAGTGGAAAAAATTACCATTGGCCATCTAGTAGTGTTTCTTGAAATATTACGTGCTACGCACATCTCATCCACTGTGTCAACACCGCCCTTAGTAAAGTTCCCTATAAAAAGATATTACCTGTGGTTTCTTCTTGTCACCTGTCGACCTGTCTATGCTCATACTACATGCATTGTTGACAACAAAATTATGTTTTCACCTTTTTTTTGGGTGTAAGATAAGATAGTTATGTCCTTTATAAATCCAAAGAGACTGCTATTCTCCTCCCTCTGTTTTGTGCACACCATCTTAGGTGGAAATTCCCTTTTTTCAGAGTTTCCACCAGTGTCAATTTACTTTGTATCAAATCCTCTGCCAGGGGAACACTTGCAAACCAATTGTCAGCTGTGACGTTTCTCCACGACCCAACAATTGGTTCCACTAAGCGCTTTACCACATCTCTAAGCTCTTTAGGAGTATTATCTACTTTGTAGGGTCCTTCAAGTTGACTCCCTGCATATACCTCTAAATTGTAAATATTGAATACATTAGCGTCAACCAATGAGAATATTTCTATACCATATCTTTCAGGCTTATTTGGGAGATATTGCCTGAATGAAGATCTTCCCCTAAAGCCGACTAATTGCTCGTCTACCTTTGTGTACTCCGATATGGCATAGTTATCTTGAAACTTTCTCACAGCCATTTCAAAAAGTTGACGAATCGGAGCTAATTTGTCTATCATTTATCTTTCTGCCCTACTGTTTATATCATCAAATCTGAGCCACTGCAAAAGAAAACGGGATCCTTGATAATTCATGGACACGTAAAATATGTCAACACCATCTCGATCCTATAAATCCTCTATATTTTTTCGCCCAGATCTACTTGTTCCCGTGAAGAGCAAATGCCCTATGAAACATTCAATTTCTCCCTCATCAGTGGGCCTGGCATCTCTCGTACGCGAATAATTCACTCCTACTTTTTGAATATGAATATTTATGCATAACGATATTCCTAACCTGAAGTTATACCATGCAAAATTGTAAACCATAAAAATCAAGTTTCTGAAATATTTTTTGCAGCAGATAAAAAACAAATAGACTTTCAATACTAGGTACGTACTTACTGGGTGATATACTGCACTCGTAATGAAGTTATGTATTTGGAGAAAAATAGAAGATATATAGAATAAAAATATGGAGATAAGAAAAACAATATTTTCGGAGTTGTACGCAATCGAATCACGCTGAAAATCTGTAAATTGTAATATAATATTATGACCATCAAAACATGAATATAATTACTATTTCATCAATATTATTCAATGGTAGTATAAAACCAAGAAAAACCTATCTCACAGAAAGCACATGCCGAGGAGCCTACGTCGCGGAGTCAATTGGGGTGCTCAGGACACCCCGCGCGAGTAACGCCGTGAGTGAGAGTATACCGAATGATTTGAGAGGCGTCCTACAGCAGATAAAGGTAAAATACGAAAACGCATGTTAGATTGTAACTTAAATTTCACAGTTACAAAGTTGCAACCAAAACAGTGAGGTATGGAGTAAGAATTGGTAGTATGAGATTGAGTGGCTTGAACATTATCCCCTTTTAAGGCTACCACGCAGGTTATTTACAATGTATACCTGTGAATGTTGGTGTTAAAAGAAAGATAACATATCAAATTCCAGCTACTGAAGAGGTGAGGTCAATGGAATAAAGACTAAAAAAATTATACAATGAAAAACAGGGTGGGGTGTTCAGGACACCCCGCGCGAGTAACGCCGGGTTAAAATGGTGAACGACGATTTGCAGACCACTTGTCCATTTACCTTGAAAAACAGCCGAAATTTTGAATTTAGTGTTTGAGTGCTGTCTTGAGAAAACGCTACAGAATCTGGATTTTCTATTTTGCTCTGAAATATTCCATAAAAATCGGTGCAACACATTAAGAAGAGGCATTAGTGCCAATTTCAGTTGAAAACAGCAGAAACAAGGAATTTAATGGAAAGAATGCTGACTTGAGAAAATTCCACAGTATCTTGATTTTTTGTTTTGCGATAAAGTATTGCATAAAAATCGGTGTAAGACGATGAGAAGAGGCGTTAGTGTCAATTTTAGATTTAAAAAAATTAATTTAGGGTGGAGGAAGCTGGTTTGAAAAAACACCACAGTACCTGGATTTTTTATGTTGCTATGAATTATTACATTAAAATGGGTGCAAGACGATGAGAAGAGGCCTCAGTGTCAATTTCAGCTGAAAACCAGCCGAAGAAATGAATTTAGTGAGAAGGATGCTGTCTTGAGAAAACACAACAGATTCTGGTTTTTTTATTTTATATGATGTATTGCATAAAAATCGATCCAAGTTTATGAGAAGAGGCCTTAGTGTCAATTTTAGTTGAAAACAGCAGTTAAAAGGAATTTAATGAGAAGAATGCTGTCATGAGAAAACTCTACAGTGTCTGGATTTTTTATTTTGCTGTAAAGTATTGCATAAAAATCGGTTCAAGGATTTGAGAATACGCCTTAGTGTCTTTTTTAGTTCAACACCGAATATTGCCGAAACAATGAATTTAGTGAGAAGGATGCTGTCTTTAGAAAATACCATGGAATCTGGGTTTTTTTTACCTATTAAGTTTGGCATAAAACTCCGTGCAAGACGATGAGAATAGGCGTTAGCCTCAATTTTAGATGAAACACAGCCGAAACAAATAATTTAGTGTGGAGGATGCTGTATTCAACAACACCACTGAACCTGGTTTTTTTATGTTGCTATTAAGTATATAATCCAAATCGGTAAAACTCGATTAGTAGACGACTTAGTGTCAATTTTAGTTGAATAACACCCGAAGCAAAGTATTTAGTGAGAAGAATTATGTCTTGAAAAACATCACAAAATAGTCATTTTTTATTTTGCTATGAAGTGTTGCATAACTATCGGTGCAACACGATGATAATACGCCTTAGTGTCATTTTTAGTTCAACACCAGCCGAAAGAGTAAATTAAGTGAGAAAGATGCTGTCTTGAGAAAAAACCATAGAATCTGGGTTTTTATTTTTCTATGAAGTATTGCATAAAATTTGGTAGAAGACGATGAGAGTGTTCTCTAAAGGCAGTGTCAATTTTACCTTAAACCTTAGTGTCAATTTTAGTTTAAAACGCCGAAACAATGAATTAAGTGAGAAGAATGCTGTCTTAAGAAAATACCACAGAATCTGGATTTTTTATTTTGCTATGATGTATTCCATAAAAATCGATCCAAGATTTTGAGAGGAGTCCTTAGTGTCCATTTTAGTTGAAAAATAGCCGAAGCAATGAATTAAGTTTTGGGGTGCTGTCTTGAGAAAACACCACAGTATCTAGGTTTTTTATTTAGATATGACATATTGTATAACAATCGGTGAAAGACGATACGCAGAGGCCTTAGTGTTAATTTTAGTTAAAAAGCTCCCGAAACAATGAGTTTAGTGAGAAGAAAGCTATCTTGAATAAACACCACAGGATCTCGATATTGTATTTTACTGTGAAGTATTGCATTAAAATGGTAAGCGACGATTTGCAGACGACTTAGTGTCAATTTTAGTTGAGTTACAGCCGAAACAATGATTTAGTGATAAGAATTCTGTCCTGAAAAACATCACAAAATCTGGATTTTTTATTTTGCTATGAAGTGTTGCATAAAAATCGGTGCAAGATTATGAGAAGAGTCATTAGTGTCAATTTTAGTTTAAACAGCCACAACAATGAATTTTGTGAGAAGAATGCTGTCCTGAAAAAACACCACAGGATCTGGATATTTTTTCCTATTCAGTTTTGCATAAAAATTTCGTACAAGACGATGAGAAGAGGCCTTAATGTCAGTTTAATTTAAAACAGCCACAACAATGAATTTCGTGAGAGGAATGCTGTCCTGAGAAAACAGCTCAGAATCTGATATTTTATTCTTCTATGAAGTATTGCATAAAAATCGGTGCAAGACGATTAGAAGAGGCCTTAGTGTAATTTTAGTTTACAACACCGGAAACAATGAATTTAGTGAGAAGGATGTTGTCTTGAGAAAACACCACAGAATCGTGTTTTTTTATTTTGCTATGAAGTATTCCATAAAAATCGGTGCAAGACGATGAGAAAAGTATTTAGTGTCTATTTCAGATGAGAAAACAGCAAAAACAAATATTTTAGTGTGGTGGATGCTGTGTTGAGAAAACACCATGAACCTGGATTTTTTACCTTTCTATGACGTATTGCATTAAAATGGGTGCAAGACGATGAGAAGAGGCCTTAGTGTCAATTTTAGTATAAACAGCCAAAGTAATGAATTTAGTGAGAAGGATGTTGTCTTGGGAAAATACCAAAGAATCAGGATTTTTTATTTAGCTATGCAGTATTACATGAAATCGGGTCAAGAGACACTTTAAAATTGACACTAAGAAGAGGTCTTAGTGTCAATTTTAGTTTAAAACAGCGGAAACAATGAATTTAGTGAGAAGAATGCTGTCTTGAGAGAACACAACATATTCTGGATTTTTTATTTTGCTATGATTTATTGCATTAAAATTGATCCAAGATTATGAGAAGTGTCCTTAGTGTCAATTTTAGGTAAAAACAGCCGAAGCAATGAATTTAGTGAGAAGGATGTTGTCTTGAGAAAATACCACAGAATCTTGATTTTTTATTTTGCTATGAAGTATTCCATAAAATCGGGTCAAGACGACAGGAAGAGGCATTAGTGTCAATTTTAGTTTAAAAGAGCCGAAACAATGAATTTAGTCAGAAGAATGCTGTCTCGAAAAAAGACCACAGAATCTAGATTTTTTATTTTGCTATGTAGTATTGCATAAAATCGGGTCAAGACGATGAGAAGAGGCCTTAGTTTCAATTTTAGTTTAAGACACTCGAAACAATGAATCAAGTGAGAAGAATGCTGTCTTGAGAAAAAACAACAGATTCAGGATTTTTTATTTTTCTATGATGTATTGCATACAAATCGATCCATGATTATGAGAAGGCTCCTTAGTGTCAATTTTAGTTGACAAACAGCCACAACAATGAATTTCGTGAGAAGAATGCTGTCCTGAGAAAACAGCTCAGAATCTGATATTTTATTCTTCTATGAAGTTTTGCATAAAAATCGGTGCAAGACGATTAGAAGAGGCCTTAGTGTAATTTTAGTTTACAACACCGGAAACAATGAATTTAGTGAGAAGGATGTTGTCTTGAGAAAACATCACAGAATCGTGTTTTTTTATTTTGCTATGAAGTATTCCATAAAAATCGGTGCAAGACGATGAGAAAAGTATTTAGTGTCTATTTTGATGAGAAAACAGCAAAAACAAATATTTTAGTGTGGTGGATGCTGTGTTGAGAAAACACCATGAACCTGGATTTTTTACGTTTCTATGACGTATTGCATTAAAATGGGTGCAAGACGATGAGAAGAGGCCTTAGTGTCAATTTTAGTATAAACAGCCAAAGTAATGAATTTAGTGAGAAGGATGTTGTCTTGGGAAAATACCAAAGAATCAGGATTTTTTATTTAGCTATGCAGTATTACATGAAATCGGGTCAAGAGGATGAGAAGAGGTCTTAGTGTCAATTTTAGTTTAAAACAGCCGAAACAATGAATTTAGTGAGAAGAATGCTGTCTTGAGAGAACACAACATATTCTGGATTTTTTATTTTGCTATGAAGTATTGCATAAAATCGGGTCAAGACGATGAGAAGAGGCCTTAGTTTCAATTTTAGTTTAAGACACTCGAAACAATGAATCAAGTGAGAAGAATGCTGTCTTGAGAAAACACAACAGATTCAGGATTTTTTTATTTTTCTATGATGTATTGCATAAAAATCGATCCATGATTATGAGAAGGCTCCTTAGTGTCAATTTTAGTTGACAAACAGCCGAAGCAATGAACTTAGTGAGAAAGATGTTGTGTTGAGAAAATGCTACAGAATATGAATTTTTTCTTTTGCTACGAAGTATTCCATAAAAATCGGTGCAACACAATAAGAAGAGGCTTTAGTACCAATTTTAGTTGAAAACAGCAGAAAAAAGGAATTAATGAGAAGAATGCTGTCATGAGACAACTCTACTGTATCTGGATTTTTTATGTTTCTATATATAGTATTGCATAAAAATCGGTGCAAGAGGATGAGAAAAGGCTTTAGTGTCAATTTTAGATGAAAAACAGCCGAAAAAAATATTTTAGTGTGGAGGATGCTGTATTGAGAAAACACGACAGAACCTGTATTTTTTATGTTGCTATAAAGAAGTGCATCCGAATCGGTGAATCTCGATTAGTAGAGGACTAACTGTCAATTTTAGTTGAATAACAGCCGAAACAATGTATTTAGTGAGAAGAATTCTGTCTTGAAAAACATCACAAAATAGTCATTTTTTATTTTGCTATGAAGTGTTGCATAAAAATTGGTGAAAGACAATGAGCACAGGCCCATGTGTCAATTTTTATTGAAAAACAGCTAAAACAAAGAATTTAGTGTTGGGATGCTGTCTTCAGAAAACACCATAAATATGGATTTTTTATTTTGCTATAAAGTATTGCATAAAACTCGGTGCAAGATTATGAGAAGAGTCCTTAGTGTCAATTTTAGTTGAAAAATAGCCGAAGCAATGAATTTAGTGTTGTAGTGCTGTCTGGAGAAAACACTGCAGAATCTGGATTTTTTATATTGCTATGAAGTATTGCATAAAATCGGGTCAAGGCGATGAGAAGAGGCCTTAGTGTCAATTTTAGTTTAAAACAGCCACAACAATGAATTTAGTGAGAAGAATGCTGTCCTGAGAAAACACCACAGCATCTGGATTTTTATTTTGCTGTGAAATATTGCATAAAAATCGGTGCAAGACGACAAAAAGAGGCCTTAGTGTAATTTACGTTTAAAACGCCGGGAACAAAGAATTTAGTGAGAAGGATGTTGTCTTGAGAAAACACCACAGAATCTGGATTTTTTATTTTGCTATGAAGTATTGCATAAAATCTGGTCAAGACCATAAGAAGAGCCCTGAGTGTCAATTTTAGTTTAAAACAGACGAAACAATGAATTTGGTGAGAAGGACGCTGTCTGGAGAAAACACCACAGAATCTTGATTTTTTATGCCATAAAATATTGCATGTAAATCGGTGCAAGACGATGAGAAGAGTATTTAGTTTCAATTTTAGATGAGAAAACAGCAGAAACAAATATTTTAGTGTGGTGGATGCTGTGTTGAGAAAACACCATGAACCTGGATGTTTTACGTTGCTATGACGTATTGCATTAAAATGGGGGCAAGACGGAGGCGAAATGAGAAGAGGCCTCAGTGTCAATTTCAGTTGAAAACCAGCCGAAACAATGAATTTAGTGTTAGGGTGCTTTCTTGAGAAATCACTACAGACTCAGGATTTTTATTTAGCTGTGAAGCTATTATCGAAGCAAGATGATGAGAAGGGCCTTAGTGTCCATTTTTGTAAAACAGCGGAAACAATGAATTTAGTGAGAAAAATGCTGTCTTGAGAAAACACCACAGAATCTGGATTTTTTATTTTGCTATGAAGCCCTTGAAAAACATCACAAAATCTAAATTTTTTATTTTGCTATGAAGCCCTTGAAAAACATCACAAAATCTAAATTTTTTATTTTGCTATGAAGTATTGCATAAAAATGGGTGCAAGAAAATGAGAAGATTCCTTAGTGTCAATTTCAGTTGAAAACCAGCCAAAGCAATGAATTTAGTGTTAGGGTACGGTCTTGAGAAAACACCACATTATCTAGGTTTTCTATTTGGTTATGACATATTGCATAACAATCGGTGAAAGGCGATAAGCAGACGCCTTAGTGTTAATTTTAATTAAAAAGCTCCCGAAACAATGACTTTAGTGAGTAGATAGCTGTCTTGAGAAAACAACACAGGCTCTGGATTTTTTTTTGTTATGAAGTATTGCATAAAATTCGGTGGAAGACGATGAGAAGAGGCAATATTTACAATTTTAGTTGAAAAACAGGCGAAACAATGAATTAATGAGAAGGATGCTGTCTTTAGTAAATACCATAGAATCTGGATTTTATTTCCTATTAAGTTTTGCCTAACAATCGGTCCATGACTATGAGAAGAGTCCTTAGTGTCCATTTTAGTTGAAAAATAGCCGAAGCAATTTATTTAGTTTTGGGGTGCTGTGTTGAGAAAACACCACAGAATCTAGGTTTTTTATTTAGATATGACATATTTTATAACAATCGGTGAATGACGATAAGCAGAGGCCTTACTGTTAATTTGAGTTAAAAAGCTCCCGAAACAATGAATTTAGTGAGAAGAAAGCTGTCTTGAATAAACACCACAAAATCTGGATTTTTTATTTTGCTACAAAGTGATGCATAAAAATCGATGCAAGATTATGAGAAGAGTCCTTAGTGTCAATTTTAGTTTAAAACAGCCACAACAATGAATTTCGTGAGAAGAATGCTGTCCTGAGAAAACAGCACAGAATCTGGATTTTTATTCTTCTATGAAGTATTGCATTAAAATCGGTGCAAGACGATTAGAAGAGGCCTTAGTGTAATTTTAGTTTACAACACCCGAAACAATGAATTTAGTGAGAAGGTTGTTGTATTGAGAAAACACCACAGAATCGGGTTTTTTTATTTTGCTATGAAGTATTCCATAAAAATCGGTACAACACAATAAGAAGAGGCATTACTGCCAATTTTAGTTGAAAACAGCAGAAACAAGGAATTTAATTAAAAGAATGCTGTCTTGAGAAAACTCTACAGAATCTGGATTATTATTTTGCCATAAAGTATTGCATGAAAATCGGTGCAAGACGATTAGATTATTTAGTGTCAATTTTTGATGAGAAAACAGCAGAAACAAATAATTTAGTGTGGTGGATGCTGTGTTGAGAAAACACCATGAACCTGGATTTTTTTATGTTGCTATGAAGTATTGCATTAAAATGGGGGCAAGACGATGAGAAGAGGCCTCAGTGTCAATATCAGTTGAAAACCAGCGACGGAATGAATTAAGTGTTAGGGTGCTGTCTTGAGAAATCACTACAGACTCTGGATTTTTATTTAGCTATGAAGTATTGCATAATATCGGTGCAAGATGATGAGAAGGGCCTTAGTGTCCATTTTAGTAAAACAGCCGATACAATGAATTTAGTGAGAAGAATGCTGTCTTGAGATAACACCACAGAATCTGGATTTTTATTTTGCTATAAAGTATTGCATAAAAATGGGTGCAAGAAAATGAGTAAAGGCCTCAGTGTCAATTTCAGTTGAAAACCAGCCGAAGCAATGAATTTAGTGTAAGGTACGGTCTTGAGAAAACTCCCATTATCTAGGTTTTTTATTTAGATATGACATATTGCATAACAATCGGTGAAAGACGATAAGCAGAGGCCTTAGTGTTAGTGTTAGTTAAAAAGCTCCCGAAACAATGACTTTAGTGAGATGATAGCTGTCTTGAGAAAACACCACAGAACCTGAATTTTTTATGTTGCTATGAAAAAGTGCATCCGAATCGGTGAAACTCGATTAGTAGAGGGCTTACTGTCAATTTTAGTTGAATAACAGCCGAAAGAATGTATTAAGTGAGAAGAATTCTGTCTTGAAAAACATCACAAAAGAGTCATTTTTTATTTTGCTATGAAGTGTTGCATAAAAATTGGTGAAAGACAATTAGCACAGGCCCATGTGTCAATTTTTGTTGAAAAACAGCCAAAACAAAGAATTTAGTGTCGGGATGCTGTCTTCAGAAAACACCATAAAATATGGATTTTTTATTTTGCTATAAAGTATTGCATAAAATTCGGTGGAGGACGATGAGAAGAGGCCCTAGTGTCAATTTTAGATCCGTGGGCGAAAAGCACCAAAATTTGGTAACAAGCCATGCACAGATTTTTTAACAAACTGTCCTAACAATCATACAACATTCTTACGTTGCCTCCAGAGAAAAGAACAAAAAAACTTATAACATGGTTACAATAAACAATAAAATAAACCAAAATTCGGAGACGATAAGATTGTACTCGCGCCTCCAAGAACTGAAAAGGCGAAGAACAAGAAAGGCCAAAACACTTCTAACACGAAAGGAGACGAAGAACAATAAACCAGCCGACTATGGCAACTATGACATCAAGCTAGAAAAAGAAAATCCCTCCGGGCTCCCACAACTAGCCCAAAACTAGGAGGGGGCGGTAAGGCAAGGACTATCACTCGCTGAGGCGAAGCAGTCAGCAGAACCTAAGGGTAGGGAGGAGAAAAAAGAGAGAAAAAAAAGGGGAGACCAAAAAGCCTCACTAAAATTAAATCACGCGAAGATCAACCAGTCCCTACTGGTCGCTGACAACGGCCGCCCGCTCCGAGACTGGTGCCCCGCCAGGTAGGGGATTAGGAAGTCTGAGGTTTGGAGGAATGGGACAGGAATTTACCTTTCATAGAAAGGTTTGATTTGCGACACATGACACCGTCGCTTAAGCATGCCATTTTCCAGGTCTCCTAATTCTACCGTTACCGGTCCGGTAAACCTAATTATTTTCCGTGGGCCAGACCACTTGGGCAGTTTCTTTTTCTAGCTTGATGTCATAGTTGCCATAGTCGGCTGGTTTATTGTTCTTCGTCTCCTTTCGTGTTAGAAGTGTTTTGGCCTTTCTTGTTCTTCGCCTTTTCAGTTCTTGGAGGCGCGAGTACAATCTTATCGTCTCCGAATTTTGGTTTATTTGGTGAAAATATCTCATTTTCTGCTGTCTTTCTGACGATACACAAATCGTAATTGAAGCATCTTTTCCATTAACCTTAGGGATTCATCCTTCTCCTTTAAAATGACACCAATCCCAACGGCGTTAGAAGGTTAATAACTTAGCATTGAATCATTTCCTGGACCATGTTTTCACTATTTTGAGCGCGGAAACTATTCCTTTCTTTGGCGCTGCATGGAGCTTCAGAGGGACCTCCCCCACTCCCGCTAACGGTCCTCCCCACCTCCTGTCTCTCTCTCTCTCTTCCTTCCCCTCTCGCGCTCCCCTCCAGCCCTCTTGGGAAAGCCGGCGCGAGTAGAGATAAGGGTTTTGTTTCACAATGTCGCAGCTGCATTGGTTTTTGTTTAGGCCGAAGCCATGTCTCGAAGAGCGAATTGAGTATTTATTTTGGTGCCTTTCGACATTGAGAGTGAAAGGAAGAAGAATCTGAAAAGCTACCAAGGAAAGAATACGAAACATATCTTTCATGGAAAAACGGGAATTTCAAGAAAAACTTGCAAGTGATGTACCTACTACAACAGTACCAATCAATTTTCAATTGACCCATTGGTTTCGAAGTTAGCAGGGGTTTGCGTTGTTTACAACAAATCCATCAATTTTAGTGGTATAAACAATTTGTTTTCTGCAAACTGTTACTAATAGATCTGGCTTCCTTATATCAAAATCGCAAGTTATTGGAACAAAAACTACGGGAATACCAAGCGCTCAAAGTTGGGCAATTGATTTTACGCGCAAAAAACGGGTACTTTTTTGAGGAAAAATTAAGTACAGGAAATACTATGGAACCGAAGATTTTTTGAAGTAAATGATCCAACGTAGAAATAAACTCTCTCTCGTATGCTTTTTGTTGCATTGAAATTGATCGCTCCGTTTAAACGATAGAGCTCCTCAAACTCGGGTGTCTTGCTTTTTTTTACAGACAGTAAGTATTTTCATCTATATCATCATCTTCATTGCAGTAAAATGAGAGAACTCCACAGATTAACAATATCGCCTGAACCGAGACCAACGCGGGTCCCTCGATTACGCGTAGAGTCCTTTACCACTAGAAGCACCAGAGCGGTAATTTTGACCGTTTTTGAATTTCAAATACTGACCGTTTTTTTCACAATGGTTAGAAATTGTTGAAATTTCGTGACTTTTAATGAACTTTAGTCTAACGTACACATGCCAAAAATGATTAGTTTTGGTCTGTTACTTAATGAAGTATTAATTTATCATACCTAAAAGCGCCAGAGCGGTCGTTTTGACGGTATTATAAATTTTCATCTTATAGTTTTTTTCCTTTCAAATAAGATTTTTCTGGCATGACAGGTTGTAGTCACGTGATCAAATTGAATTAACATGTTTCCTTGCATGATTCCGGAGAATTTTCTTTTTTAATTATTATCCTGCAATCGCATCAAAGGAGTTTTTCATAGATTTTCTCACAGTTGTCTCAAGATATACATAAAAACAGGATAGGATACAGGTACACAGTTCTGCTTTATCCCAAGACATGGGAAATGCCCTCTTTTACACCACCCTTATCGCCCCTTTTTTATCCTTACACGGTCAGTCAAGATCTGACCGCGCTTTGGGTAGGAGCTGTACCCCGATGCTTCTAAGCATGTCCCAGGGACGCGGTCTTACTTCGAAACTACTTAAAAAATATTTTGGAAGAAAATCCGGAACCATCACCAAAAGCCAATCGCAGGGTATATAAAGATTATGTATCTAACGCATGATGCATATTTATCGATGAACGTACGCTCCGGAATATCAAAATATGCACTGAAGTGGAAGCAGATGGGTGAGAGATATTGGACCACAACTGCTGAAGAAATTGAAGCTATTATTGAACTAAGGCTTGCAGGAGGAGCATATGATTGTGGTTCACTAGATTATGATATGCTAAAATCTAGTGATTAGCCAGCGTTTTTCCCTCAGACGATGCCACGAAACATGTCTGCAGCTCATGCAGTACCTAAGTTTCGATGTTCTCGGGTCAAGATCTCAGCGTCTCAATGCAGATAAATTTGAATTGGTGTTCGAAATATGGAGCAATTTTGTGGGAAACTGTATAGCCTGCTATAGTCCTAGTGAATACCTATCCTTGAACGAGCAGCTTTTTCCAACTAAAGGTAGGTGTAGATTCACTCAGTGCATGATCACATGCATAAAAATAAACCAGACAAATTTGGAATCAAGTTCTGGGTTAGCAGATGTAAATTCCATCAGGTTAGCAGATGTAAATCCGAATATTTATGCAATGGGTTTCTATATCTGAAGAAATATAATCCTCCCAACGAAAGTCTCCTTGACAATGTTGTTTTACGCTTATTACGTTCGGACATAGTACCTAAATTCAGGACAAGACGTCACGGCAGATAGTGATTTCATGTAAATGAATTTGACGAAAAACTAAACGAAATTAGCATTGATATTTTTGGCACAATGAAAAGAATCAGACGTGGAGTCCCCGAAGAAGTTCAAACGTCTAAGGCGTCAAGCTGTACGATACCACAGTCATAAAACACAACGACATTACAATGACAGTATACCAAGATGAAAAAACATATTGGTGCTGAGAACCATACATCCAAGCATCAGTGTCAGGTAAAAAATTGAAACGAAACAAAACTATATAAAATGTTCAATATGTCAAAAATATACGTACGGAAAATGCACAGAATCTTACGAAAAGAAAATGAAATGAAAATTGAAAAACTTATAATATGTGTTCCGTGTCGTGAAAATAAAGTTAAGTGCGGTAGAGCTGGTATTCCATAGCTATATACATGGTTATATGCTGTTACCTACATTAGAAACAATTCCTGATACTAAATACAGTATATATAATTGCTCAACATAATATTTATCCACTAAACTACCACTATCAATATCGTGTATATCGCAATTGATGATAATTCTTTAATTCCAAAGTTTGTGTAAAAGCGAAAATAAATAAATTGCTTATAAATCTCATTAATTACTTTTAAAATGTAAATATTATTTGATAATATGACGATATCACCTCAAAATTGAATAAATGCATAAATTTATTCATATACACCGCGAAATCAAGAGATAACACCTACCGATTAAAATTACCGCCGCCGGCGCTTTTAGATATGGGGAAAACCTGTGGGCTGAAATCGAAAAAAGCTATCAAAAATCATATCTTCCCTATTTCTATAGATAGAACGACGAAACCTTCCCAACTAATTTTTCTTATGCTTCTAGACATAAATATTACGGAATTTAGCCAAAAAATGGTCCGGGGTCTTTTATTAAACAAATTAGTGAAGACTGAAAAAATCCAAAAATCGACTCGGCGTACCATTGCAGTATAGAGGGTTTATTTTATTTTAATAAATGGTTATTATTGAAAACGTAAGCTGTTTTAAATATATTTAAATTTTTTAAACAAAATATTACATATTAAGCACATAAAATTATTTTTTAGAAATAATATTAATGGCCTGCAAAATCACCCTGGACGATGGCCATAGATTTGAACAGATAGCTTCACCTTTATGAAAAATATGAATAATATAAACAAATTGAAAAGTTATTTAGCTGGCTAGTGATTGCTCGAAAATGTTTTAATCTTGTTCACCTTTCTCTCACATCATCCAGCCGACGAAGTGGTACAAGAGATGTAGCGAATATGCTTTCATCAGTGGCATTCGGCTCCTACCATACGTGCTTGTATTGAGAGTATCCCGAACTGCCATCGAACCCCCATTTGCACATGAGGAAAAGGTTAAAGGTCCTTCATCTCTGATCATCTCTGAATCTTGAAGATGTTATAGTGCGAGAGGCTGTGTGGTTCAGCGGTTCTTGAAGGCTCACTTCACATTTTTTCCCCTGTTGATATGCCCTCTGGGTATGAAGCATTCTTCTGAAATCTAATCCTTTCATAACTAAGATAAAGCTTGTGTCCACATTTTTGGCAGACTTGCGAAGTATTTCATATTGCAATTTCGTTAAATTGCAATGAACAATCAACGTCAGAGCGTCAACTCATTTTGAGTTGCAGGCATTGTCCTCCATTTTTTTAACATTCGTTTTCCTCGGGTGAGGGTTGTTGCAGTCATTTCAGTTATTATTTTCACTGCCGCGTCATTCCCTTCGCAGCGCAATGTCATGGATATGGTTGTCGATGGTTCTGTTGCTGACGCTTTCTCTCTTAAATTTGCTATTTTTCTTCTTTTCGTTCTATCACTAGACCTCTCAAATTCTTTTTTCGGCCTTCCTTTGCCTTTTCACTCAGAAGAACATGCAACTAGATTTCAATGCAATATAAATTTTCTTGGAGTAAAATACAGCCAATGGAAATATGTTAACCATTGAACGGTACCAACCTGAGTTGGGATTTGCAAGCAGATATTTATACATGTCCGCCGGGAACAGTATATTCTTTTCTAAACAACAGCGAAGTTTTTATCTAAACCTGTCGTTAGTCCTATTACATTCATCCCATTTTTGAAGCATGAATTGAATAAATGGTGTGCATGACATTAGTCTAAATTTCCTTCATTTTCATGTATTTTCCTTGATTAAACTTACTGTGAAGACATTGCAAGGTTAATTTTCCTTTGGAATTCACCGAATATCCACTTGTTTTGAAAATCATGACATGCATTTCTTTTCGGGTCACTTTCGAGGGGTCTGTTTTTTTCTCATTCAGAATTGCAATTATATGAATCACCGGAGAAGCAATCAAAATTAGGATAGAATTCCCTACGTAATACACGCAAAGTCACTGAGACAGTTGTCTAGGGAAACTTACCTCGATATCGATCTTAGTATCGTCAAGTTCGGAAGGTATTTTTCGTACGAATCCTGAAGCAGATACGAGATGCGTAAATTATATTTATAATGAGGCTGACTATAACATTCTGCGATTAGCTTTATGGTTTTTTGGCAATGAGTTGAGGGAGTATACTAAAGTACCGTTTATATGTTCCTCTATTTGCATTCTCCAAGATTTCTATCCCTATGGAATGCATATAATAGCACATAACTTAAAATCGATCCAACAAATATTTACCTTCCTGGATACCCATATCTTTTGGTCATGCATTTATGGTTGTTGATAACTTTTTACTCGTATTTCATGTAAGCGCTTGTTCTATTTAGCACAATTATTATTTACGAATCAAAATAAGTACTTATATACGTCAAGCCTTCTATAATCCTACACATTCGCGAGAGATTTTTATTTAAAGTTAATTTCGTTTAAACGTTAATTTAAGTTTAAATTCGTGGTCAACACCCTTGACTTAGTGCAATGGTTTACATTCATAATTACATGTTGTAAAAATGCTAGAGTAAAATAATACAGGGCCATAATCAAATTCTCATAGCAGTCTTCCAAGGCGACTAAGAGCTCTAGGATTATCTATTCCCCAACAATTTCTCACGATTTGAGAAACTGCAAGGTCAGCATTCTCCTCGGACACCGTCCTTCTATCTCAACAAACCTCCCCTCCATCCCCTCTCCTCAATACCCTTCCCCTCTACTCCATTCCATCCCCTCCCCAAATTCCTTCCCCACCCCACCTCCGCCGGGCTTACGGCCCTGTAGTGGCGAACTTCCGAACTATCTGCAGCTGGCTGGAGCTGATCCGTTAAATCGCTGGTTTGAATTCGTAGTCAACACCCTTAAATGCAATCATCAGCGTGCCCAAATCTTCATCCCACTTAACTTGGCTATCGTGGTGATACACCGTTAAGGCGGCCTTTAAGTTCCTATTAAAACGTTCTACGTGCGAAGGGTTAGGGTAGTATGGCGAAGTGGTGACATGCTTAATTCCCCACTTAAAACAGTTGTCTTTAAATTCTTTCGAGGTGAATACCGTAGCGTTGTCCGAGACCAAAATCTTCGGGAACCCGGCTATTGCAAATACTCTATCATTCAGACACCTTACTGTCGCTGCGGCCGTCATGTTCCGCATGGGAATAAGCATCAAGAATTTTCTAAAGGCATCAAGAACGGCGAGAATTACCGTATTACCTGAGCCATAACACCCATGAAATCAATATATGTTTTCTCCCACGGCTTGGTTGCTACGTCGGCCGAATGGTACCCTACTTGAGTGTTCCTGGCGGGCTTTGCTCTTTGGCAACCAGGGCAGGATTTAACATAACTTAATATATCTTGGTGCATTTTGGGCCAGTAGAACTCTCGCGAGACCTTTTCTCTGGATTTTTTGTAACCCAGGTGGCCGCCCAGTTCCGTATCTTGAAAATACGATATAACCATACGCCTTATTTCTTTCGGAATATATATACGATTACGCTTCCCTCTCAGACCGCGAAAAACCAATACGTCTCGATTCATTTTGAAGTTCTTCATATTCTCTCCATGAGTAATTCTTTCTATTAATTCACGGCATTCTGGGTCCCTACGCTGGTGATCAATAATAGAGGTAAAGGCTATCGGCGTGTTTAATAATACGCCAATTTGGGGACAAACATCTTCTTCTCCTCGGGGTTCGTCTTCGAATATCCTTGACAAGCAATCGGCCACAACATTGTCGCTTCCCCTGACGTGTTTGGTTCGAAATTTGTAAGGGGATAAACGAAGTATCCACCGTCCGACTTTCCCCAATTGCTTGGGATGGCTGCGCATCCACGATAACGCCTCGTTATCAGTATGAAGTTCAAATTCTCTCCCCCGTAAGTACTGGTCGAATTTCTCAACAGCGAAAATCACCGCTAAGCATTCCGCTTCATAGGTGGTATATTTCCTTTCGGCCTCGGTCAAGGTGCGGCTGGCGAAGGCAACAGGGGCGAGGCTGTCACGCTCCCATTGCGATAATACCCCGGCTACACCATTCGACGAAGCGTCGGTATGCACTACGAAATCCTTACTGAAATCCGGGACCCGCAATACGGGTGGTCTGGCCATTTTAGATTTGAGCTTTTCGAACGCGTTTTGCTGCGCGCGCCCCCACACGAAGGGGCAGTTCCTCTTTTTCAACTGGTTAAGTGGCGCGGAGACTTCAGAGAAGGACGGTATGAAACGTGCGTAAAAGCTACACATTCCCAAAAAACGCTTTACCGACTTCAGGTTCCAGGGGGTTGGGAACTCACGAATCACTTGCGCCCTTTCCGGATCGATTCTAATGCCTTGGTTAGTGATGACATGTCCTAAATACTTAATTTGTCTCTCCACCACTAATATTTTGGTCGGATTTACCGTCAGCTTAGCCTTCCTCAATCTATTTAAGACCTCCTCTAAGTGCTTCAGGTGATCGCTAAAATTCTCGCTATATACAACGACGTCGTCTAGGTAATTGAATACATACTTATATTTAATGTCTCCAAATATTTTATCGATCAATCTCCACAAAATCTGCCCTCCAGTGCATATACCGAAGGGTATTCTCTTATATTCAAATAATCCGAAGGGTGTGATGAAAGACGTTAACCGCTTACTCTCCGGCGTAAGAGGAATCTGGTGGTAGGCCTGGTTCAAATCGAGGACACTAAAAAATTTCGCCTTTCCGAAGTGCATTAGAGCATTTTCTACGGTGGGCAAAGGGAATGCGTCAAAGACCACCTTTCGGTTGAGTGCTCTGTAATCTACCACTAGACGAGAGTTCGAATTCTTTTTGGGGACCAAAAAGGCCGGGCTGGCGTACGGTGAATCGGATTCAGTAATGACCTTGTCTTGCAAGAGTTTTTTGACATGCTCTTTTATTTCTATCATTTTAACGGGGTTGACTTGATAAGGAGGGGAACGAACCGGTACGCTATCACTCAAAAGTATATTGTATTCCAAGATATCGGTACAACCCAGTTCCTCTGTAACGACGTCCCCGTAGCTCGCCAATAGGTCATCTAGTCGCCGTCGTTGGGCGTTACTTAGCTGAAAATATGCCTCGTCTCTACCCTCTGGAACTTCACAAGGGGGTTGGCCGAACATGCCGGCAATCGGCTCCGGTCGGAACGCGAAGGAAAAGGTTCTCTCCAAGAAATTAATAGCCATGCCTGACCGCAAAATAAAATCGGCGCCCAGGACGACATCCGCTGGACTTCTCGGTAACACCAAAAACTCGTGTTTCCACGCCAGCCCTTCGATTTTGATGTCGAGTTTAACCTTTTCCGAAACTGTAAACTGCGTGAAATCAATCGCTTGGCATGTGGTGTCAACCTTAATTCTTTCGCTGGGGGAAAGTTTTATGTTGCGTAAGAAGGGCTCCGACACGCAGGAGTGGAAGGCTCCCGTATCTAACAGGGCCGAAACGGTTACCTTGTTTACGCGAATGGGTACCATGGGCGAGAAATTTGTGCGAGAAAGGAGGGTGGGGCGGGTGGAGAACGCCACTAACAATAAGTACCCGCGATGCCTTCGTGGCTATACAGCTCCGCGGGGTACTCGTTTCCCGGTCGAGTACTATTATCTCTCGGGACACCGGTAGGACGATCGTCCCTATGCCTCCAAGTTTGGGCCGAATTTTGACCTCTAGACCTTTGCCCCTGGGGCCGCCACCCGCGTTGCGAACCCGAGCCTTGAGTTTGACTCGGGCCCGGCCAGCGTCGATTTTTGTCGCCAAACTCTGGGTCGACCATGTCTTCGCTCGACGGAGGTTCCCTATAACACTCCGCCATTGCCCTTTTCTCGTCTAGATTTCGCCCCCATTGGACGAGTTGATCGAAATTAGGGGGTGTGTGAGCAAGGTGCCACAAATACTTTGGATTCAAATTGCCACAGACGACTTCTAATAATTCGTTTTCCTCGGGAGGTTTATCCAGCCTACCGTTCATGTTTTTCATCACGATAACATATTCGACCAAGGTTTCACGGCCCCCTTGGGTCCTGTTATAGAGGTCCCTTTTAAGACGCAATTGATAATTGGCGGCGCCAAAGTTTGCCTTACATTCCGTTTGGAATTGTTTTAAATCCCGGAAACGGTTGGCCCAAAACCAAACCCTCGCCTTTCCTCTCACGATTTCGGGCAGCAGTTTGAGTTGAACCTCATGGTTTAGTTGGAAATGATTGACGAACCTCGTAAGATTTTCCAGAAATCGCATTACGCTTTCCCCCGATTCACCGCCGAATCCCAGCTCCCATCGTCGCGCGGCTACCACGACGGACTCAAGGCTCTTGAGATCGCAGCTGACGTTCGAAACGTTATTATCTACACTGGTTCCCTGCTGATGGTGATCGGGTTCCGTAGCTCGTTCCGTCGCCTCCTCCTCGTCGTTGAAGGAACGAATATATTCCCGGACCCTCTTTCGTAATTCGTCCAGCGTTCCATCGGAGTCGATAGCGAACCTGGAGCACAAATCCGCGAGTTCTACCTTAGGCAGCCGATTCACCCAAGTGGTTCCGGGTGGGAATCTATCCGCCATGACTGTACGTGCCTACAGGTATGGGTCCCAACCACGCTCTGCTACCAATTTGGACCGCCCAAGGGTCCGTGGGGGGGGGGGGGACCGACAAAGAGACTCGCGTAGGCTATAAACAAATTTAATCAAATTAAATAACACAGGAGCACGCTAAGACCGGAGGCGAGGAGGGTGAGGGTAAAGATGGCGAGAACCAGAGGAAAAAGGGAGAATGAAGGGGAAAGGTGAGCCGGCGATACCTGCCGAGGACCGGGCAGCCGATGACGGTGACCAGAGGCGTCGTGCCGTTGACGACGGGGAGCTCCTTCAGGCGTCTCGGCAACATAAATCGACGGCAAGACTCCCCCGAGAGCGGACTCCGCTTCCACTTAAATACAGGACGTCCCATCGGACTCGGGTGCCATATTCCACCAGAAGACCGAAAGCCCTCGGCCCAGGAGCACCGCTCCCAACTCCCACAGGAAGGAGGAAAAAGGGGGGTGGGGGGGCTCGCTAACGGGCGAGCTGGACGGCTCATCCTCACGCAGCACCGCAGGCACCACACCCCGGAGGAACGAGGAGGGGGGGCTCACTAACGGGCGAGGCGTACGTACGGCTCATATTATACTATGAAGTATTGCATTTAATTGGACAACGATGATTTGCAGACGACTTTGTGTTAATTTTAGTTGAATAACAGCCGAAACAATTATTTAGTGATAAGAATTCTGTCTTGAAAAACATCACAAAACCTGGATTTGTTATTTTACTAAAACTGTTGCGTAAAAATATGTGCAAGACGCTGAGAATAGGCCTTAGTGTCAATTTTAGTTCAACACCAGCTGAAACAATAAATTTAGTGAGAAGGATGCTGTTTTTAGAAAATAATATGGAATCTGGATTTTTTTCCAATTAAAATTTGCATAAAAATCGATGCAAGACGAATAGCAGAATACTTGTCAATTTTATTTGAATACCAGCCGAAACAATGAATTTAGTGATAAGAAAGCTGTCTTGAGAGAACACAACAGTTTCTGGATTTTTTATTTTGCTATGATGTATTGCATTAAAATTGATCCAAGATTATGAGAAGAGTCCTTAGTGTCCATTTTAGTTAAAAACAGCCGAAGGAATGAATTTAGTGAGAAGGATGTTGTGTTGAGAAAATACCACAGAATCAGGATTTTTTATTCTGCTATGAAGTATTCCATGAAATCTGGTCAAGACGATAGGAAGAGGTCTTAGTGTCAATTTTAGTTTAAAAGAGCAGAAACAATGAATTAAGTGAGAAGAATGCTGTCTTGAAAAAATACCGCAGAATCTGGATTTTTCATTTTGCTATGAAGTATTCTATAAAATCGAGTCAAGACGAAGAGAAGAGGCCTAAGTGTCAATTTTAGTTTAAAACAGCCGAAGCAATAAATTTAGTGAGAAGGATTTTGTCGTAAGATAATACCACAGAATCTGTATTTTTATTTAGCTATGAAGTATTACATAAAATCAAATCAAGACGATGAGAAGAGGTCTTAGTGTCAATTTTAGTTTAAAACACTCGAAACAATGAATCAAGTGAGAAAAATGCTGTCTTCAAAAAACACAACAGATTCAGGATTTTTTATTTTGCTATGATGTATTGCTTAAAAATCGATCCAAGATTATGAGAAGGGTCCTTAGTGTCAATTTTAGTCGACAAACAGCCGAAGCAATGAATTTAGTGAGAATAATGCTGTCTTGAAAAAACACCACAGAATCTGGATATTTTATTTTACTAGAAGAATTGCATTAAAATGGTGAAAGACGAATAGCAGAATACTAGTCAATTTTACTTAAATAACAGCAGAAACAATGAATTTAGTTAGAAGAATTCTGTCTTGAAAAAAATCACAAAATACGATTTTTTTATTTTGCTATGAAGTGTTGCATAAAAATCGGTACAAGATTATGAGAAGCGTGATTAATGTCAATTTTAGTTGAAAAACAGCCGAAGCAATTAATTAAGTGTTGGGGTGCGGTCTTGAGAAATCACTACAGAATCTGGATTTTTTATTAAGCTATGAAGTATTGCATAAAATCTGGTCAAGACGATAATTAGAGCCCTAAGTGTAAATTTTAATTTAAAACAGCCGAAACAATGAATTTGGTGAGAAGGACGCTGTCTTGAGAAAACACCACAGAATCTTGATTTTTTATTTTGCTATGAAGTATTGCATAATAGTCGGTCAACACGATGAGAAAAGGCCTTTATTTTAGTTGAAAAATAGCCAAAACAATGAATTTAATGAGAAGAAAACAGTCTTGAGATAACACCACACATTCTCTATTTTTTATCTTACTATGAAGTAGTGCATAAAATCGGTGACACACGATGAGCAGAAGCCTAAGTTCAATATTAGTTGAAAAACAGCCGAAACAATGAATTTAGTGAGAGGGATGCTGTCTTGAGATAACACCAAAAAATGTGGACTTTATATTTTGCTATGACGTAGGGATTACAAATCCGTGAAAGACGATGAGCAGAGGCCTTATTGTCAAATTTTGTTTAAAAACAGCCGAAACAATGAATTTAGTGTGAAGGAAGCTTTCTTGAGAAAACACCACAGAATCTGGACATTTTAATTTGGTATGAAGAGGTGCATAAAAATCGGTGAAACTCGATCAGTAGTGGACTTAGTGTAAATTTTATATAAATAACAGCCAAAGCAATGTATTTAGTGAGAGGTATTCTGTTTTGTAAAACAAAAAATAAATCTGGTTTTTTTTTTGCTATGATGCGTAGCAAAAAATCGGTGCAAGACGATGGGAATACGACTTAGTGTCAATTTTAGTTCAACACTAGCCAAAACAGAGAATTTTGAGACGAATGCTGTCTTGAGAAAACACAACAGATTCTGGATTTATATTTTGCTATGATGTATTGCATAAAAAGCGATCCAAGATTATGAGAAGAGTCTTTAGTGTCAATTTTAGTTGAAAAATAGCCGAAGCAATGAAATTAGTGTTAGGGTGCTGTCTTGAGAAATCACAACAGAATCTGGATTTTTATTTGGCTATGAAGTATTGCATAATACCGGTACAAGATGATGACAAGAGGCCTTAGTGTCTATTTTTGTTTAAAACAGCCGAAAAATGAATTTAGTGAGAAGAATGCTGTCTTGAGAGAACACAACAGAATCTGGATTTTATATTTTGCTATGATGTATTGCATAAAAATCGATCCAAGATTATGAGAAGAGTCCTTAGTGTCAATTTTAGTTAAAAACAGCCGAAGGAATGAATTGAGTGAGAAGGATGTTGTGTTGAGAAAATACCACAGAATCTGGATTTTTTATTTTGCTATGAAGTATTCCATAAAATCGGGTCAAGACGATAGGAAGAGGCCTTAGTGTCAATTTTAGTTTAAAAGAGCAGAAACAATGAATTAAGTGAGAAGAATGCTGTCTTGAAAAAATACCGCAGAATCTGGATTTTTCATTTTGCTATGAAGTATTCTATAAAATCGAGTCAAGACGAAGAGAAGAGGCCTTAGTGTCAATTTTAGTTTAAAACAGCCGAAGCAATAAATTTAGTGAGAAGGATTTTGTCGTAAGATAATACCACAGAATCTGTATTTTTTATTTAGCTATGAAGTATTACATAAAATCAAATCAAGACGATGAGAAGAGGTCTTAGTGTCAATTTTAGTTTAAAACACTCGAAACAATGAATCAAGTGAGAAAAATGCTGTCTTCAAAAAACACAACAGATTCAGGATTTTTTATTTTGCTATGATGTATTGCATAAAAATCGATCCAAGATTATGAGAAGGGTCCTTAGTGTCAATTTTAGTTGACAAACAGCCGAAGCAATGAATTTAGTGAGAATAATGCTGTCTTGAAAAAACACCACAGAATCTGGATATTTTATTTTACTAGAAGAATTGCATTAAAATGGTGAAAGACGAATAGCAGAATACTAGTCAATTTTACTTAAATAACAGCAGAAACAATGAATTTAGTTAGAAGAATTCTGTCTTGAAAAAAATCACAAAATACGATTTTTTTATTTTGCTATGAAGTGTTGCATAAAAATCGGTACAAGATTATGAGAAGCGTGATTAATGTCAATTTTAGTTGAAAAACAGCCGAAGCAATTAATTAAGTGTTGGGGTGCGGTCTTGAGAAATCACTACAGAATCTGGATTTTTTATTAAGCTATGAAGTATTGCATAAAATCTGGTCAAGACGATAATTAGAGCCCTAAGTGTCAATTTTAATTTAAAACAGCCGAAACAATGAATTTGGTGAGAAGGACGCTGTCTTGAGAAAACACCACAGAATCTTGATTTTTTATTTTGCTATGAAGTATTGCATAATAGTCGGTCAACACGATGAGAAAAGGCCTTTATTTTAGTTGAAAAATAGCCAAAACAATGAATTTAATGAGAAGAAAACAGTCTTGAGATAACACCACACATTCTCTATTTTTTATCTTACTATGAAGTAGTGCATAAAATCGGTGACACACGATGAGCAGAAGCCTAAGTTCAATATTAGTTGAAAAACAGCCGAAACAATGAATTTAGTGAGAGGGATGCTGTCTTGAGATAACACCAAAAAATGTGGACTTTATATTTTGCTATGACGTAGGGATTACAAATCCGTGAAAGACGATGAGCAGAGGCCTTATTGTCAAATTTTGTTTAAAAACAGCCGAAACAATGAATTTAGTGTGAAGGAAGCTTTCTTGAGAAAACACCACAGAATCTGGACATTTTAATTTGGTATGAAGAGGTGCATAAAAATCGGTGAAACTCGATCAGTAGTGGACTTAGTGTAAATTTTATATAAATAACAGCCGAAGCAATGTATTTAGTGAGAGGTATTCTGTTTTGTAAAACAAAAAATAAATCTGGTTTTTTTTTTGCTATGATGCGTAGCAAAAAATCGGTGCAAGACGATGGGAATACGACTTAGTGTCAATTTTAGTTCAACACTAGCCAAAACAGAGAATTTTGAGACGAATGCTGTCTTGAGAAAACACAACAGATTCTGGATTTATATTTTGCTATGATGTATTGCATAAAAATCGATCCAAGATTATGAGAAGAGTCTTTAGTGTCAATTTTAGTTGAAAAATAGCCGAAGCAATGAAATTAGTGTTAGGGTGCTGTCTTGAGAAATCACAACAGAATCTGGATTTTTATTTGGCTATGAAGTATTGCATAATACCGGTACAAGATGATGACAAGAGGCCTTAGTGTCTATTTTTGTTTAAAACAGCCGAAAAATGAATTTAGTGAGAAGAATGCTGTCTTGAGAGAACACAACAGATTCTGGATTTTATATTTTGCTATGATGTATTGCATAAAAATCGATCCAAGATTATGAGAAGAGTCCTTAGTGTCAATTTTAGTTAAAAACAGCCGAAGGAATGAATTTAGTGAGAAGGATGTTGTGTTGAGAAAATACCACAGAATCAGGATTTTTTATTCTGCTATGAAGTATTCCATGAAATCTGGTCAAGACGATAGGAAGAGGTCTTAGTGTCAATTTTAGTTTAAAAGAGCAGAAACAATGAATTAAGTGAGAAGAATGCTGTCTTGAAAAAATACCGCAGAATCTGGATTTTTCATTTTGCTATGAAGTATTCTATAAAATCGAGTCAAGACGAAGAGAAGAGGCCTTAGTGTCAATTTTAGTTTAAAACAGCCGAAGCAATAAATTTAGTGAGAAGGATTTTGTCGTAAGATAATTCCACAGAATCTGTATTTTTTATTTAGCTATGAAGTATTACATAAAATCAAATCAAGACGATGAGAAGAGGTCTTAGCGTCAATTTTAGTTTAAAACACTCGAAACAATGAATCAAGTGAGAAAAATGCTGTCTTCAAAAAACACAACAGATTCAGGATTTTTTATTTTGCTATGATGTATTGCATAAAAATCGATCCAAGATTATGAGAAGGGTCCTTAGTGTCAATTTTAGTTGACAAACAGCCGAAGCAATGAATTTAGTGAGAATAATGCTGTCTTGAAAAAACACCACAGAATCTGGATATTTTATTTTACTAGAAGAATTGCATTAAAATGGTGAAAGACGAATAGCAGAATACTAGTCAATTTTACTTAAATAACAGCAGAAACAATGAATTTAGTTAGAAGAATTCTGTCTTGAAAAAAATCACAAAATACGATTTTTTTATTTTGCTATGAAGTGTTGCATAAAAATCGGTACAAGATTATGAGAAGCGTGATTAATGTCAATTTTAGTTGAAAAACAGCCGAAGCAATTAATTAAGTGTTGGGGTGCGGTCTTGAGAAATCACTACAGAATCTGGATTTTTTATTAAGCTATGAAGTATTGCATAAAATCTGGTCCAGACGATAATTAGAACCCTAAGTGTCAATTTTAATTTAAAACAGCCGAAACAATGAATTTGGTGAGAAGGACGCTGTCTTGAGAAAACACCACAGAATCTTGATTTTTTATTTTGCTATGAAGTATTGCATAATAGTCGGTCAACACGATGAGAAAAGGCCTTTATTTTAGTTGAAAAATAGCCAAAACAATGAATTTAATGAGAAGAAAACAGTCTTGAGATAACACCACACATTCTCTATTTTTTATCTTACTATGAAGTAGTGCATAAAATCGGTGACACACGATGAGCAGAAGCCTAAGTTCAATATTAGTTGAAAAACAGCCGAAACAATGAATTTAGTGAGAGGGATGCTGTCTTGAGATAACACCAAAAAATGTGGACTTTATATTTTGCTATGACGTAGGGATTACAAATCCGTGAAAGACGATGAGCAGAGGCCTTATTGTCAAATTTTGTTTAAAAACAGCCGAAACAATGAATTTAGTGTGAAGGAAGCTTTCTTGAGAAAACACCACAGAATCTGGACATTTTAATTTGGTATGAAGAGGTGCATAAAAATCGGTGAAACTCGATCAGTAGTGGACTTAGTGTAAATTTTATATAAATAACAGCCGAAGCAATGTATTTAGTGAGAGGTATTCTGTTTTGTAAAACAAAAAATAAATCTGGTTTTTTTTTGCTATGATGCGTAGCAAAAAATCGGTGCAAGACGATGGGAATACGACTTAGTGTCAATTTTAGTTCAACACTAGCCAAAACAGAGAATTTTGAGACGAATGCTGTCTTGAGAAAACACAACAGATTCTGGATTTATATTTTGCTATGATGTACTGCATAAAAATCGATGCAAGATTATGAGAAGAGTCTTTAGTGTCAATTTTAGTTGAAAAATAGCCGAAGCAATGAAATTAGTGTTAGGGTGCTGTCTTGAGAAATCACAACAGAATCTGGATTTTTATTTGGCTATGAAGTATTGCATAATACCGGTACAAGATGATGACAAGAGGCCTTAGTGTCTATTTTTGTTTAAAACAGCCGAAAAATGAATTTAGTGAGAAGAATGCTGTCTTGAGAGAACACAACAGATTCTGGATTTTATATTTTGCTATGATGTATTGCATAAAAATCGATCCAAGATTATGAGAAGAGTCCTTAGTGTCAATTTTAGTTAAAAACAGCCGAAGGAATGAATTTAGTGAGAAGGATGTTGTGTTGAGAAAATACCACAGAATCAGGATTTTTTATTCTGCTATGAAGTATTCCATGAAATCTGGTCAAGACGATAGGAAGAGGTCTTAGTGTCAATTTTAGTTTAAAAGAGCAGAAACAATGAATTAAGTGAGAAGAATGCTGTCTTGAAAAAATACCGCAGAATCTGGATTTTTCATTTTGCTATGAAGTATTCTATAAAATCGAGTCAAGACGAAGAGAAGAGGCCTTAGTGTCAATTTTAGTTTAAAACAGCCGAAGCAATAAATTTAGTGAGAAGGATTTTGTCGTAAGATAATACCACAGAATCTGTATTTTTTATTTAGCTATGAAGTATTACATAAAATCAAATCAAGACGATGAGAAGAGGTCTTAGTGTCAATTTTAGTTTAAAACACTCGAAACAATGAATCAAGTGAGAAAAATGCTGTCTTCAAAAAACACAACAGATTCAGGATTTTTTATTTTGCTATGATGTATTGCATAAAAATCGATCCAAGATTATGAGAAGGGTCCTTAGTGTCAATTTTAGTTGACAAACAGCCGAAGCAATGAATTTAGTGAGAATAATGCTGTCTTGAAAAAACACCACAGAATCTGGATATTTTATTTTACTAGAAGAATTGCATTAAAATGGTGAAAGACGAATAGCAGAATACTAGTCAATTTTACTTAAATAACAGCAGAAACAATGAATTTAGTTAGAAGAATTCTGTCTTGAAAAAAATCACAAAATACGATTTTTTTATTTTGCTATGAAGTGTTGCATAAAAATCGGTACAAGATTATGAGAAGCGTGATTAATGTCAATTTTAGTTGAAAAACAGCCGAAGCAATTAATTAAGTGTTGGGGTGCGGTCTTGAGAAATCACTACAGAATCTGGATTTTTTATTAAGCTATGAAGTATTGCATAAAATCTGGTCAAGACGATAATTAGAGCCCTAAGTGTCAATTTTAATTTAAAACAGCCGAAACAATGAATTTGGTGAGAAGGACGCTGTCTTGAGAAAACACCACAGAATCTTGATTTTTTATTTTGCTATGAAGTATTGCATAATAGTCGGTCAACACGATGAGAAAAGGCCTTTATTTTAGTTGAAAAATAGCCAAAACAATGAATTTAATGAGAAGAAAACAGTCTTGAGATAACACCACACATTCTCTATTTTTTATCTTACTATGAAGTAGTGCATAAAATCGGTGACACACGATGAGCAGAAGCCTAAGTTCAATATTAGTTGAAAAACAGCCGAAACAATGAATTTAGTGAGAGGGATGCTGTCTTGAGATAACACCAAAAAATGTGGACTTTATATTTTGCTATGACGTAGGGATTACAAATCCGTGAAAGACGATGAGCAGAGGCCTTATTGTCAAATTTTGTTTAAAAACAGCCGAAACAATGAATTTAGTGTGAAGGAAGCTTTCTTGAGAAAACACCACAGAATCTGGACATTTTAATTTGGTATGAAGAGGTGCATAAAAATCGGTGAAACTCGATCAGTAGTGGACTTAGTGTAAATTTTATATAAATAACAGCCGAAGCAATGTATTTAGTGAGAGGTATTCTGTTTTGTAAAACAAAAAATAAATCTGGTTTTTTTTTTGCTATGATGCGTAGCAAAAAATCGGTGCAAGACGATGGGAATACGACTTAGTGTCAATTTTAGTTCAACACTAGCCAAAACAGAGAATTTTGAGACGAATGCTGTCTTGAGAAAACACAACAGATTCTGGATTTATATTTTGCTATGATGTATTGCATAAAAATCGATCCAAGATTATGAGAAGAGTCTTTAGTGTCAATTTTAGTTGAAAAATAGCCGAAGCAATGAAATTAGTGTTAGGGTGCTGTCTTGAGAAATCACAACAGAATCTGGATTTTTATTTGGCTATGAAGTATTGCATAATACCGGTACAAGATGATGACAAGAGGCCTTAGTGTCTATTTTTGTTTAAAACAGCCGAAAAATGAATTTAGTGAGAAGAATGCTGTCTTGAGAGAACACAACAGATTCTGGATTTTATATTTTGCTATGATGTATTGCATAAAAATCGATCCAAGATTATGAGAAGAGTCCTTAGTGTCAATTTTAGTTAAAAACAGCCGAAGGAATGAATTTAGTGAGAAGGATGTTGTGTTGAGAAAATACCACAGAATCAGGATTTTTTATTCTGCTATGAAGTATTCCATGAAATCTGGTCAAGACGATAGGAAGAGGTCAGTAGTAGGAGATTGGCGGAACTGTAACGAGGTCATCTGCGAAGCTCTTTTCCCTTTCACTTTTGCGCACTCTAGCTGAGCTAGGCCGACGTCACACCCCTAGACACATGACAACATACCTCCCCCCCCCCCCCCCCATAAACTCAACTGCAACACGAGAATTCCGCCCGAGCATGAGAGCACAGCCCGAGGATACCACCCAACTGCAACGTGTTAAAAAAAAAAAGATCAGACCCGGTGAAGGGAATTATTCAGGTAATACGAGTCATATGATCTATAATAATAAAGACGATTTTATTTTTATTCTCAAATACCTCCCATCCACCCATCGTCACGCACTTACATAACTTTCCACTTCGCATAGGTAGCGTTAGACCGAGGTCACACCCCGGGACAATGACAGCATACCGTTCCAAGGTAACCCACGTTTGGATGACGTCCAGATCACTTCCGCATTCCTTCCCACAGCTGCAATCGCTTACATAATTACGAAGTCAGATCGTTCCCAACGTAATAATTCCCCCTCCCTATCCATCTTCTCGGACAATATAAAAGCGCGTTTATCAATGCGAGACATCGTTTTACCGCCAAGTAAGCCGCCAAACAGTGCGCAGAATATATTCAACTGAACGGATCCCGCTGCTGTGGAACTTCTCTCAGATCGCCCGTGGTGCTAAAGGTCGCTAGCGAAGATGTCTCCCCTACTCTCCGTGAAAGCTGAGCTTGGTGGAAATCACCAACTAATCGTTCGCAAATTGAAGGATAATGTAAGCAACATATATGAAGTGCTCCTCCCATTACCGCTACTGGACAACAACGAGAAGAACGATCTTAATCTCAGCCTAGAATTCCAGGAAAAATACTTTACAGTGTTCAAACATATGAGCAAAACCATAAATATCGTGGGAAAAAGTGTAATATTCTCAGGGTTTGAAAATCCTGAAACAGAGGAAGTGGAGCGTTTCAACGTGTCCACGATCAAGCAGCTGAAACTCGAGGGGGATAACCTGGAGAAGGCCGAGAGACAAGACCCATCCATCACGTGCCACGTCTACGATATAAAAAAGAAGAAGAAGATCGTATATTCGGGTGTATTCGCTAATGGAGGAGGATCCGAGTTTATTTCAAAACGTGACTGTTTATCAACAGATGGTGACCAAACTGATTTCGCCCCACCTGTGACGTTTACAACTGGAGAAAAGTCGAGAATCAACTACCATAGAGTTTATGATGAACGAGGGAAGCATTTGGAAACGTATACTTTTATACTGAATGTTGTACCAACTGAATATACTTTGTTCTAAATAAAAAAAATCAAACCTATTCATCTAGTTATCATTTCTTACTATCTAGTCTTTAATATCAAGAGGAAGGGTTATTCAATAAATGAAACACATTGCATATAGGTTTTACAAAAATTTATTTCATTTTTAACATATTTTATTTTTCATACACCAATCTGCTAGCTTATGGCAGTTTTTTCTAGCACACTGCAGATTATTTTGAGAATGCGACTCGATTAAACAGCCTTCATTTGTCGCTAATTTCTTAAGTGAAGGACAACCGTACATTTCCAAATTAACCACGCAAATTCCTTTGGGAAGAAGACTGGTCAAGAAGGATGCCTTTTGAGCACCTTTCGTGAATATAAACTGATATTCCCTCGTATATTTAAATAATATACTCTCCAGTTCTGAATAATCTACATCCCCAGAGTATTCATTCAGACCATGATAGTTGTTCTTTAACCAATACGAGTCTTTCGCGTACAGCAATCTTGCTGGCGATTTGAAAAGCCATGTATTACAACATTTCGTTTGCACATTAATGATAGCTAATTCCTTGACTATGTATCCACCATCAATTTTAGTGAATCCTTGAAATTCGATAACGGCACTCATGACGTAATCTCTCAAACTTGCGAGATTTTTTTTCATCTAACGCCAGAGGTTCAAGAGATTACAAGAGTTTCTGACTTGCAGAATTTTACCTCGTGCCAGAGGTCAGAAACCCTTTGCATACACTCATGTAATCAAAGTACAACCAAGTTATACCTTTTGATTACCAGACACATCATTCAACATGAGCACCACCTCAAATTTCAGTCTTTCCAGATCATATTCAGTGTTATCGCTAGATAACCCGGTAGCGAGAAATTGTCTAACCTTATCACGGCTGTCCGAAAGTCTCCGAAGAAATAGATTTATCAGAGTGGAGAGTTTTAACAGCTTTTCCCATTCATCAACATTAAGATTAAATGAACTCTTTGATAAAATATTTCTAATGGATAAATGTCGCTTCCCAAAGTAATTTGCGTAGGACAAGCACTTCGAATAGAGCTGATCTTTTAAACCAATATATAGATAATTACTCACTGATTTTTCCAAATTTATAACATTAGTCCATTCACTGTGTGAAACAATAACACTTTTCTTATTTGCTTGATTAAATTGCACTACTGGTTCAAAGTCTCTGCTGGGATCGTAACCCACACAAACACTTTTTGAATTTACACCATTCAGATAATACACCGTTTGAAGCAGTAAATTATCGCTATCACAAGATGATCGAGGAACGGGATGATGTCCAGACGGTCTCTTCCTTTTCACTGGCGGAGACTCCTTGTGCGATGACGACAGCATGACGACTGATGCGTGACGGGAACGCACCAGGCTAGTCTATTATCAACTCTCCCATGCATGGGGGGCACTAATGACGTACACCTTTACTAAGGAAGCGAAAGCGAACAACTCGATGAACTAATTATCGATAAATTTATCTAAAGACGACTCTTCATTTTTTTTAAATGTCAACTGAGTATTACTTTAGTTGGAGAGAATATCTTCCATTCGTGAAACTAGGCTTTTTAAATCGTTTGCTATGATGGAAAAATCGGAAGGATATTTAGTGGGGCAAGGTATGTCGAATAACCTGAGATTATTTTTACCTGCTCTGACTAAAGTGTTATTAAATTCACTGTATTCGTACACGGTTTTTTCACGGAAGAAATACAATAAGCCATTCGTGTATCTAAATGCTGAATGAATGCCTGAAGGTATCTGTGGAAATACTTTCTTATGTCGAACCTGATCTTTAGGTCTGAAACGACATTCATCCATTTCTATGATATATTCCTCATCATAAAATATCAACGTACGACCCGAGTACGTGTTAACTATTGCTTGTACTCTAGCACCTCGATGTAAACCGATATCGACATTATTTACAGGGTATCCTTCAAGTAATTCCATTACTGGATATTTCACCATGTAAATCATATTGTTAGCAAATATCGCGATTTCTCCACTCGGCCTATAATAAATAGCATCGAAACCCTTGAAATTTCTTTCAGGTAAGAATGGAAGCCAATCTGTAATGAGACGAGGACCTACAATGACTCTTTTTTCTGTTTCCATATCCACGAACCAAAACCATTTTGCGTGAAAAATATACATCAAACTATTGACGACGAGAAATTGATCAACACTCTCGATATCACACAATTCTGGCGGTTGAAGGGGTCCATCGTTCCCTCCTCCACCTCTTTCCGTATTTTCCCTATGTACATTACTTTTTTCCGACGGATTCTCTCTATTCTCACCTTCAGGAGGTGCGCCGTAGAGGTATTGCGCCGCTCGTATATCATCCTCATGTAACGTAAGTCGGTAATTATGATAGTTATAGTATGGGAACATCACAGCGTTCTCATCGTTGGAATGTGAGATGCCAAGCGTGTGTCCTATCTCGTGGATTAGGACCGCCAGTAGACTAACTTGCCTATCGGGCAATTCGACTTGATGCTTCCCCAAATACCATTCTTCATCTTGATCGATGTGGATTTCCAATGGTGAATCATGTCCAGTCGGATAATCCGCATGGCCTAATGTACCTCCTGATCCATCCAAGGGAGCAGGGCAGAATTCTTTTCTATGGTAATATTTATGAATGTTCCGCGTATTCAAAATGATAATATCTGGGCTATGAGAATCTTGTTCAAACTTTAAATTCATCGCCTGACTCCATATTTCAAATGCTCTATTTGCCACTTCTATGTAGGTTTTGTTCACCAGGGCGTAGTGCCATTTCACAACGCCTTTATCCCATTTATAATGAGACAACGAAAACCCGGAATCATCGACAACGCCGCATCGGGGTCTATTAGTTAAATTTAGAGTCATCTCGTTTAATTCACCATCTTTGGTTATATTATAATATTCTTGAAAAATTTTAAGAGCTTCCTTAAAAGCGGTAGGATCAATGTTAGCTAATTCGTTCTCAATTACGTTCAAGTATCCATAATGGCGTAGATATTCAGCGACGCAAAGCGTTTGATTGGTGCTGTTTTTATCCGAAATGACTATTTGCACCCCCAGCTCACTGAAGAGCAGAAATAAGACAAAAGCAATCATTCTATGAGAGTAGAATGATGCGTGTGTTCAATACCACGCAAAAGGAAATAATGAGCCCTTCCTTCAATACTGCTGTCGATTTTATAGCTGTTTGCTCATTACGCAATCGTTTATCATTAAAAGAATCATTTTATTAGCACGCTTTAAACCATTTCTCTTAATATTAAAATACCTCCACGCAAGTGTGTTAATCCAATATTCGAAAATAAAGCGTTCATCACCACTGACCTACACCCGTAATCTTATCCCACCGTTCTGACATATGTTAGGGGTGAATTCTCACCGAAGCCATCTCAACGCTCAATGATCTATAATATTACGTCTAATAAACTAATAAAACGTCTTTTTTATAAAATGCAATGGTGGAAGATTGCTCGCCACTACGAAATGGAATTGGATCTCCGAGTTTGTTTGTCAAAAGAATTTCAATGCTCTCAATGTTATTTTTTGCGAAAGAAAATGGGATTGTATGTTTGATATTCACGGTTTTCTTTCGCAAAAAATACCATTAAATGCCTCGACTACCTCCTCTGATCTTTTTGCTCGTAAAGCTCTCGCCCACGCATATCTCGAAAATAAATCAATCACCGTTAAAAATATAACAATGTCCTCTGTTGAATTTTTTCAAACTTCGCATATCGTTCAGATCACATTGCCGGCATTCATCAATGTATGATACGATGTAACGATTTCTAGGGAATTTCTTCCTCATCGGTCTGTGGCGTGTGTATGCGTCTTGAGAATCTAACCACTCGCGTATTGTCTTTCTCGAAATTCCAGTCGCTCGATTTAATTTCTCGACAGTGGAAAAACCCGCAGAGTGTTATGGATCATTGTACACCTTCTCGATTATATCGTTATCCACTCGTCTCCGAAACTTTTCGGTTTCCTTGGTCGACTGCTTCGCCTCGGCATTGCTCTTGGTGACTTTTCTTTTTCGCTTCGTTCAGACCTCTTTCTTTTTCTTCTCTTTAGCTGTTTCGATAGATTCCCCACCGCGTCTAGTCTTCCCTCTATACGTTCCCATGTCTTATCCAAATCAGCATTCGCTCGTTTCACATCGGCAAGCGATTTCCTCAGTGCGTGGGTCTCCTCCTCCTCACTGTCCTGTGACTCTGAATGTGACTGGCTCTGACCAAAGGATTTCACTATCGGAATATGAATGGGCGATTTAATCTCGGAAACTGTGTTCAGATATTTATCTAGCACACGCTTGTACATGTGCCATTTGTCTATATCCTTTACACCTCTTTTCATCAAGATGGCTTTCATTTCAACATCTAATGCATTCAATCTCCTCTTCATTTGACCTCGCTCAAAAGCCTCAGGGTCGACTACGAGCATTTTACGCAAACTCATTTTCCGCCAATGAGGCTACCAATGACACCACTCAATATGGATCCGAGTAACATTGGCAGAAATCCTCCTTTTGTATACGAGAATCTTTTTTTTTTAATGCTTATGCCACGCAAAGCCAAATCTCTCAAAGTATATCGATGCTTGAATAGTTTTCGCTTTAGCCTATTATTTATCTTATGTCTACGTTCAAGCGTATTCAAACAGCATTCAGAGATGGCTTTAATCAACTCCGCATCCGATTCTCTTTACTATAGCTGAACGCAACTTTGGTTTGGTAGATTTTAGCACATGGAGCAAATGATTATTGTTCTACAATCTTTTCATCATGCACGGACATGTAGATTACTGTGACCCTGTCTTCAGGAAAGATTTTAGTACGGAATCTAAACCTTTTGCCCGCGTCCTGTCCGAGGTCTAGGACCAAATAACCGAATGGTTCTTACTTCACCTCTTGATATACCCTTTCCAATTACTGTAATTTTTCAATTGATATGATACAAACGGTAGCAATACCGCGTCTATTATCACTCGCAGTTTAATCAAAGTAAGCAATCAACTTACGAGAACATCAATACTTCAGAGACCAGAACTTAGCGTACATTATTACGCATACACACACGGAAATGGAACGCAGTTCACCTTGAACGGTGAACTCTTTCCTTTCATACCGTGCTCAAACGCGTTCTTTTGATGAATGTATAGTTAACATTCGAACTCAGTCGTTCTATATCTCACGAAGCAGCAGCGGTGAAACAAATGCCCTGCATTATCAAGTGTCAGCGTCAGGTGCCTGGAAGAGAGTGTCTTATATAAAGTCTCGGATTTGGTACAGCTTAACACTGGATGTTGGTGGGCATCTTGATCTATTCCTACAGAGAAGATACTCTCACAACCGATAGAACTATTGAATGGTAGTGAAAGTTGTCCAGTGTAAAACGTGTATTTGGTGTAGGTGTGAGTGTGAAAATAACGTGAAATTATGGATCACGCAATGGATGGTCTGGAAACTATTATATTTTTTATTTGTTGATTATATACACTTTTTCGAATGCATTATTGGTATTATATTTTTTATATGTCTAGGAATGGAAATACATAATAATATCAATGATGGTGTTAACAATAATCAAACTACATTCAATATTACGAATGGGCTTTAAACCTTTTGAGAGATAAAAGGTTTGTGTACATTAAAATAAAAATTATACAGAGTCAATGCTTGTTATTTAATTCCTACCCAGAAGGCTCTAAGTCGGGATCATTACTCTTCTGAATAAACCTAATCCGTTCTTGTGACCTCATTATGATTCGAGCCCCCGGGGCATTGTATGATGGGTGATCGCCAGACCGACTAGATTCTTTACGCAACTATTTAAAGCGGTTGACCTTGGCTTTTTGCTTTCCGCTCGCTCCTCTGCGTACGTGAGGTTATTCTTGCGGATATTTTGACGGGTTATATGACGGGTGACGCTCGTTATATGATCTCATCTGCTACGGTACATATATGGTAGGTAGAGATCACTACCTGATACAGCTTTCAGAGTTTGATGGAAAGACTAAAAACGGTAGGTACTAAAAACATGGTGATAATTTGGTAGAATCAATAGACTCGCCTATCCTAGTCACGCGACATTACGGACTAGTTAACGTTCGTTTCGGAGCGGTTCATCGAATATTAATAATGATATGTATGATGGTTAATATGTGCAGCCACTTGAAGACTATATATCAGACTGTGTATTGGACTATGCATTCAGGAAGGAAGATATTTACCGAGTTGATTACAGTGAGGAAAGAGTTAATCATAGTACTACTGCGTTCTTTTTTAGCTTGACTCTTTCGCTGGTATGGATCCGAATACTCGTGAATTTAAGATATATATCGATAGTCGACTCTACTGTACCAGATACTCTATTATTCTGGAATTTTACTATATAATTATTTGAATTTCCCGCTTTTTTTTCAGAGAAGCTGATTGGTTGATTTTTAGATCATCTCCACCAATCAGGAGAAGCTTTTTTACTTAGCGATAGCATTTCAAGACGATGCAGAAGACAAAAAAAATTACCAGTTCCATACCAACTAACGAAAAAGTAATCTCGAAAGAGTAAGAATGATGAGTTGAACACCTTGTTCAAGACGATTAAGGAGGAACCATCATTTTGGGCATGCCCGAAAACCTACCCTGATTTTAACATATATTATAGTTCATCGTTTTCCCTTTCGAATGGTGTAAAAATATTGCTATGTCATAGACCATTTAACCAACATATATGGATTTGAATGTGAAGGATTTTCACGTGGAAATGCATTGTCCTTATGATAGTATGATGACCCCGAAAAAATTTGTTAAAAACTAAGGAAACGTGCACGATATGTTATGCACATAATATATTTTTCCTGCCCAGGTCATCGGATGTTTAACGTTAGTATTTAAAGTACATACTTCCGAGCAAGGAGACGGTAAGTTGCGATGAACATGGCAACGTACTCTTGTTCAAATTCTGTTACTTATCATTTTTGTTATTATTATATAACTCAATGTAAAGACCTTAGTGCTGTTTGTGGAGTTTATTAAGTAAATAAAATATGAAATGGGGTATAGAAGTTAAGCAGACGACTTGAATTTAATCTTCATAATGCCTATGTATATCGAATTAATATCAGGCGGTACTCTTAGAAAATGCTGGCAACGTCTTTGTTAAAATTGATTAATTTGCGCATACTACGTTGGTAACTTTTTTTAATGCTCCAAATTACTTTAAATCAGAATTTTTAAACCTATGAGTTCAGAATATTAGGAATTTATCAGCACCACTAATTTATCGATTTCATTTGCGGTAGACGTTTTTCTTAATGTGAAGGCATCTGTATACAGTAATGTAAATGCACCTATACATGTACGTATATATTCATGCAATCACGTGTTTCGATCAGATTCAGATAAACATAAGAGTCCTGCAGTCTCTCCTAAAACTGGTGATTGATTGATAAGCGGGTGTTAAATAAAATCGGGTCTCAGGCAGTAGCGAAAACTAAGATGGAAAGCATCTCAAGTATTTATTAAGGTACCTTACCATTGACGATAATAGGAAGCAAACCTGTACATTGATCTCAATTATAAAATTAGAATGCATAACTTGACTTTATGGGTTCAGATAATTCACGTTTAATAAATGTTGTTCACAGAAATTCATTTTTTTTATTGTAAAGCTAATGGATTGACTACATTTTTTGTTTGTCCGTTTTCTGCATAAACATAACGATTTATTTATAGTTATAGCGAACACAATGCATATTGGAAGTTGAAGTCCTTAAGTCTAGTCCGTAAGTTATTAAAACTTTGAACTTTTTTTTCATAAACCAACCTTATGCCGAGTAAGACTATCCATTCTAAGGAAATAGATTCAATATGTTTGATTAAGAAAATGAAATCAATACGATTCCACCAAAAATGAGATGTCGAAAAAGTGATGATGAATTTGATGTATGAATGATGTCACGAATAAATGATTGAAGTGAAAAATAATGCAATTGATCACGAAAATAAACTGTCAAGATAGATTTTAAAACGTTTTAGAACCAAAAATAATTATTTATTTTCCTTTGTTCATTAATAAATATTGTAATCAAATTTTGAGAGGAAATTCTCATCGATAACGGATATATAGCTAGAAAAATATCTGCCTACTCGGAGAATTACTGCTGCATGAATGATGTTTTTCTTTAAGTTTATTAATAGTCCCATTCATTTTATTACAGGTATTTCGTTTTATAACGCTGGTTCTCTTAGATGGCTTGACGAAGAAAATTGGTTGAATTATATTCTGAATAAGATTAATGTGAATTGCCAGGGTTGTTCTAGGATAGATCATTAAAGAAAATATCTATATGTATAATGAGTATAAAAGTCACTAGTAGTGACGACGTAAAAATCTATTTTTAATATATAATACACTGCTAACCACCTCTGAGATACGAGGAAAGTGGTGACTCCGCACGGGGCATGTTCCACCGTCGAGTACAAAATTCTAGTTATTAAGTTAAAATAAGTATTTATCCGTTGGAATTCAAGCAGTATTATGTGCACCTACATTTATGCTCTCAGAATGCATGATGGACACTGAAATTACGTTACGCAAATATTCGTTGTTACACGCTCGAATTTTAGGGAAATGTCGAAAAACAACTACATTTATGTTTGGCCTGGAGTGTCACGCATATATGCAATATGAATTTAGAACGACAATACCCTCTCTTCATTAGTTTAACCCCTGAACTTTGGTTAGCACACCGTAATATTTCTTCATAATCTTTAGTCAACAATCCTTAGATTGGTTTCACGCAGCTCTCATATCACATAACCCGTTATTACTCCTGTGTTAAGGAGTTTTACACGTACTCATAGCATATTCCGAAATTTTATGCATATCAATGCCTGTTGGATCTTTCATTCTCAATTCAGTCAGGAACCTAATAAATGCGCTCGAACTTAACTCTTCTGAAAAATCGTTAAAAGAATACGTATTTCAACTCATCTAATGATGTTAACATTTCAAAAGACTATAAAACCGGTCGTAACCTAGAGACGTGAGAGATGTGACAATATCTTGAATATGTTTTAAGGAATGGAAGGTGCTCTTCATTCACCATATTTAAATCATAACGTGGGGGAGAACTTTATCTATATATTGAAAGTCTCCGCATTCGAAATGCATTTATTGAAACTCCACCTAAGAAGGAAACTTGATAAATTACATTTTTCTTTTGTTTGATTACGTAGATACTATTTTTATGTATTTCTCTCGTTGGCTGATCTTTGATCGTACGCTAATTCATATGTTAAGACTCAATTGACCCAAGAGATGATGGGTCAGAAAATGGTAATCTGAACTCTGAGAGTAATCTTGAGCGGAGCAGTGGTTGTTGGTCAGAGGATCACCAGCTCTCTCTATTATGGGGGAATAAGAAGCTTCCTCGGTGGTGCTAGATGTGACGTTAAAAATGTCGTATATTATACATTAACTGAGACCAACCAGTAAATGTGTGTTTATAGTGTCGAGACTGCTCAGCTGTCTTTCGTCCTCAATGTAAGTCCATTACGGAGGATGATATTAAGACGTTCGAGTTCGAGCAACCCTTTCTCTTAATATTAAAGATAAGGTATTAAGAAATGATAACTAGGTGAATAGGTTTGATTTTTTTTATTAGTTCCAAATTCATACAAAGATGTAGTTTTAAAATATAATCATTTCATCTTCGATGGCTAATACAAACTTTATCGCTCGGAGCCGAGCTCCCTTGACAGCGTCAGTAGTACCATATTTCACAAGAGACTTTTTATGATCTGTATAACAAATCGGTTTACATCCATCCATAGCTAGTGAACCACCACCCTTTGATATCACTCTTGTATATTCTCCTGATGCTCCATCAACGTCGGTTCTCCTTGGTATATCACCTCCTTTGGGTAATGAGATTGGCTTGTTTTTCTCATATACGTCCAACCAGATGACCGGGAGCTGCTCTTCAGCCTTCCGCCGTTTCTCAGGGCAACTGATGTCTTCGTCCACGGTGATATTAAATCGCTCAACAGCTCCGTTTCCATTTTGAAAGCCAGAAAATGTTACTTCTTGGCCGACGATTTCAAATTCTCGGTTTTGATGCCTGAAGACACAGTAATATGCCCTTTGAAAGTCTATAGTAAGCATAAAATCTGTGTTCGCAACCTTTAGACGATCTTTGGGGATATAAATCTCATAGATGTCCCCATCTTTCTGTCGCTCCACTCGCAAGTATGTGCTTCCCAAGCAGGCTCTGGGGATGTGCTGCAAGGCGGCAGGTTTATACTCCATTCTCAGAAGGACGTCTTGGTTGGTAGCTTGGAAGAAAGCTGATGTTTTAGCTCTGATTTCACCGCTCTTTTATATTGTCCGAGAAGATGGATAGGGAGGGGGAATTATTACGTTGGGAACGATCTGACTTCGTAATTATGTAAGCGATTGCAGCTGTGGGAAGGAATGCGGAAGTGATCTGGACGTCATCCAAACGTGGGTTACCTTGGAACGGTATGCTGTCATTGTCCCGGGGTGTGACCTCGGTCTAACGCTACCTATGCGAAGTGGAAAGTTATGTAAGTGCGTGACGATGGGTGGATGGGAGGTATTTGAGAATAAAAATAAAATCGTCTTTATTATTATAGATCATATGACTCGTATTACCTGAATAATTCCCTTCACCGGGTCTGATCTTTTTTTTTTAACACGTTGCAGTTGGGTGGTATCCTCGGGCTGTGCTCTCATGCTCGGGCGGAATTCTCGTGTTGCAGTTGAGTTTATGGGGGGGGGGGGGGGAGGTATGTTGTCATGTGTCTAGGGGTGTGACGTCGGCCTAGCTCAGCTAGAGTGCGCAAAAGTGAAAGGGAAAAGAGCTTCGCGGATGACCTCGTTACAGTTCCGCCAATCTCCTACTACTGAGGTCTTAGTGTCAATTTTAGTTTAAAAGAGCAGAAACAATGAATTAAGTGAGAAGAATGCTGTCTTGAAAAAATACCGCAGAATCTGGATTTTTCATTTTGCTATGAAGTATTCTATAAAATCGAGTCAAGACGAAGAGAAGAGGCCTTAGTGTCAATTTTAGTTTAAAACAGCCGAAGCAATAAATTTAGTGAGAAGGATTTTGTCGTAAGATAATACCACAGAATCTGTATTTTTTATTTAGCTATGAAGTATTACATAAAATCAAATCAAGACGATGAGAAGAGGTCTTAGTGTCAATTTTAGTTTAAAACACTCGAAACAATGAATCAAGTGAGAAAAATGCTGTCTTCAAAAAACACAACAGATTCAGGATTTTTTATTTTGCTATGATGTATTGCATAAAAATCGATCCAAGATTATGAGAAGGGTCCTTAGTGTCAATTTTAGTTGACAAACAGCCGAAGCAATGAATTTAGTGAGAATAATGCTGTCTTGAAAAAACACCACAGAATCTGGATATTTTATTTTACTAGAAGAATTGCATTAAAATGGTGAAAGACGAATAGCAGAATACTAGTCAATTTTACTTAAATAACAGCAGAAACAATGAATTTAGTTAGAAGAATTCTGTCTTGAAAAAAATCACAAAATACGATTTTTTTATTTTGCTATGAAGTGTTGCATAAAAATCGGTACAAGATTATGAGAAGCGTGATTAATGTCAATTTTAGTTGAAAAACAGCCGAAGCAATTAATTAAGTGTTGGGGTGCGGTCTTGAGAAATCACTACAGAATCTGGATTTTTTATTAAGCTATGAAGTATTGCATAAAATCTGGTCAAGACGATAATTAGAGCCCTAAGTGTCAATTTTAATTTAAAACAGCCGAAACAATGAATTTGGTGAGAAGGACGCTGTCTTGAGAAAACACCACAGAATCTTGATTTTTTATTTTGCTATGAAGTATTGCATAATAGTCGGTCAACACGATGAGAAAAGGCCTTTATTTTAGTTGAAAAATAGCCAAAACAATGAATTTAATGAGAAGAAAACAGTCTTGAGATAACACCACACATTCTCTATTTTTTATCTTACTATGAAGTAGTGCATAAAATCGGTGACACACGATGAGCAGAAGCCTAAGTTCAATATTAGTTGAAAAACAGCCGAAACAATGAATTTAGTGAGAGGGATGCTGTCTTGAGATAACACCAAAAAATGTGGACTTTATATTTTGCTATGACGTAGGGATTACAAATCCGTGAAAGACGATGAGCAGAGGCCTTATTGTCAAATTTTGTTTAAAAACAGCCGAAACAATGAATTTAGTGTGAAGGAAGCTTTCTTGAGAAAACACCACAGAATCTGGACATTTTAATTTGGTATGAAGAGGTGCATAAAAATCGGTGAAACTCGATCAGTAGTGGACTTAGTGTAAATTTTATATAAATAACAGCCGAAGCAATGTATTTAGTGAGAGGTATTCTGTTTTGTAAAACAAAAAATAAATCTGGTTTTTTTTTTGCTATGATGCGTAGCAAAAAATCGGTGCAAGACGATGCGAATACGACTTAGTGTCAATTTTAGTTCAACACTAGCCAAAACAGAGAATTTTGAGACGAATGCTGTCTTGAGAAAACACAACAGATTCTGGATTTATATTTTGCTATGATGTATTGCATAAAAATCGATCCAAGATTATGAGAAGAGTCTTTAGTGTCAATTTTAGTTGAAAAATAGCCGAAGCAATGAAATTAGTGTTAGGGTGCTGTCTTGAGAAATCACAACAGAATCTGGATTTTTATTTGGCTATGAAGTATTGCATAATACCGGTACAAGATGATGACAAGAGGCCTTAGTGTCTATTTTTGTTTAAAACAGCCGAAAAATGAATTTAGTGAGAAGAATGCTGTCTTGAGAGAACACAACAGATTCTGGATTTTATATTTTGCTATGATGTATTGCATAAAAATCGATCCAAGATTATGAGAAGAGTCCTTAGTGTCAATTTTAGTTAAAAACAGCCGAAGGAATGAATTTAGTGAGAAGGATGTTGTGTTGAGAAAATACCACAGAATCAGGATTTTTTATTCTGCTATGAAGTATTCCATGAAATCTGGTCAAGACGATAGGAAGAGGTCTTAGTGTCAATTTTAGTTTAAAAGAGCAGAAACAATGAATTAAGTGAGAAGAATGCTGTCTTGAAAAAATACCGCAGAATCTGGATTTTTCATTTTGCTATGAAGTATTCTATGAAATCGAGTCAAGACGAAGAGAAGAGGCCTTAGTGTCAATTTTAGTTTAAAACAGCCGAAGCAATAAATTTAGTGAGAAGGATTTTGTCGTAAGATAATACCACAGAATCTGTATTTTTTATTTAGCTATGAAGTATTACATAAAATCAAATCAAGACGATGAGAAGAGGTCTTAGTGTCAATTTTAGTTTAAAACACTCGAAACAATGAATCAAGTGAGAAAAATGCTGTCTTCAAAAAACACAACAGATTCAGGATTTTTTATTTTGCTATGATGTATTGCATAAAAATCGATCCAAGATTATGAGAAGGGTCCTTAGTGTCAATTTTAGTTGACAAACAGCCGAAGCAATGAATTTAGTGAGAATAATGCTGTCTTGAAAAAACACCACAGAATCTGGATATTTTATTTTACTAGAAGAATTGCATTAAAATGGTGAAAGACGAATAGCAGAATACTAGTCAATTTTACTTAAATAACAGCAGAAACAATGAATTTAGTTAGAAGAATTCTGTCTTGAAAAAAATCACAAAATACGATTTTTTTATTTTGCTATGAAGTGTTGCATAAAAATCGGTACAAGATTATGAGAAGCGTGATTAATGTCAATTTTAGTTGAAAAACAGCCGAAGCAATTAATTAAGTGTTGGGGTGCGGTCTTGAGAAATCACTACAGAATCTGGATTTTTTATTAAGCTATGAAGTATTGCATAAAATCTGGTCAAGACGATAATTAGAGCCCTAAGTGTCAATTTTTTATTTAAAACAGCCGAAACAATGAATTTGGTGAGAAGGACGCTGTCTTGAGAAAACACCACAGAATCTTGATTTTTTATTTTGCTATGAAGTATTGCATAATAGTCGGTCAACACGATGAGAAAAGGCCTTTATTTTAGTTGAAAAATAGCCAAAACAATGAATTTAATGAGAAGAAAACAGTCTTGAGATAACACCACACATTCTCTATTTTTTATCTTACTATGAAGTAGTGCATAAAATCGGTGACACACGATGAGCAGAAGCCTAAGTTCAATATTAGTTGAAAAACAGCCGAAACAATGAATTTAGTGAGAGGGATGCTGTCTTGAGATAACACCAAAAAATGTGGACTTTATATTTTGCTATGACGTAGGGATTACAAATCCGTGAAAGACGATGAGCAGAGGCCTTATTGTCAAATTTTGTTTAAAAACAGCCGAAACAATGAATTTAGTGTGAAGGAAGCTTTCTTGAGAAAACACCACAGAATCTGGACATTTTAATTTGGTATGAAGAGGTGCATAAAAATCGGTGAAACTCGATCAGTAGTGGACTTAGTGTAAATTTTATATAAATAACAGCCGAAGCAATGTATTTAGTGAGAGGTATTCTGTTTTGTAAAACAAAAAATAAATCTGGTTTTTTTTTTGCTATGATGCGTAGCAAAAAATCGGTGCAAGACGATGGGAATACGACTTAGTGTCAATTTTAGTTCAACACTAGCCAAAACAGAGAATTTTGAGACGAATGCTGTCTTGAGAAAACACAACAGATTCTGGATTTATATTTTGCTATGATGTATTGCATAAAAATCGATCCAAGATTATGAGAAGAGTCTTTAGTGTCAATTTTAGTTGAAAAATAGCCGAAGCAATGAAATTAGTGTTAGGGTGCTGTCTTGAGAAATCACAACAGAATCTGGATTTTTATTTGGCTATGAAGTATTGCATAATACCGGTACAAGATGATGACAAGAGGCCTTAGTGTCTATTTTTGTTTAAAACAGCCGAAAAATGAATTTAGTGAGAAGAATGCTGTCTTGAGAGAACACAACAGATTCTGGATTTTATATTTTGCTATGATGTATTGCATAAAAATCGATCCAAGATTATGAGAAGAGTCCTTAGTGTCAATTTTAGTTAAAAACAGCCGAAGGAATGAATTGAGTGAGAAGGATGTTGTGTTGAGAAAATACCACAGAATCTGGATTTTTTATTTTGCTATGAAGTATTCCATAAAATCGGGTCAAGACGATAGGAAGAGGCCTTAGTGTCAATTTTAGTTTAAAAGAGCAGAAACAATGAATTAAGTGAGAAGAATGCTGTCTTGAAAAAATACCGCAGAATCTGGATTTTTCATTTTGCTATGAAGTATTCTATAAAATCGAGTCAAGACGAAGAGAAGAGGCCTTAGTGTCAATTTTAGTTTAAAACAGCCGAAGCAATAAATTTAGTGAGAAGGATTTTGTCGTAAGATAATACCACAGAATCTGTATTTTTTATTTAGCTATGAAGTATTACATAAAATCAAATCAAGACGATGAGAAGAGGTCTTAGTGTCAATTTTAGTTTAAAACACTCGAAACAATGAATCAAGTGAGAAAAATGCTGTCTTCAAAAAACACAACAGATTCAGGATTTTTTATTTTGCTATGATGTATTGCATAAAAATCGGTACAAGATTATGAGAAGCGTGATTAATGTCAATTTTAGTTGAAAAACAGCCGAAGCAATTAATTAAGTGTTGGGGTGCGGTCTTGAGAAATCACTACAGAATCTGGATTTTTTATTTAGCTATGAAGTATTGCATAAAATCTGGTCAAGACGATAATTAGAGCCCTAAGTGTCAATTTTAATTTAAAACAGCCGAAACAATGAATTTGGTGAGGAGGACGCTGTCTTGAGAAAACACCACAGAATCTTGATTTTTTATTTTGCTATGAAGTATTGCATAATAGTCGGTCAACACGATGAGAAAAGGCCTTTATTTTAGTTGAAAAATAGCCAAAACAATGAATTTAATGAGAAGAAAACAGTCTTGAGATAACACCACACATTCTCTATTTTTTATCTTACTATGAAGTAGTGCATAAAATCGGTGACACACGATGAGCAGAAGCCTAAGTTCAATATTAGTTGAAAAACAGCCGAAACAATGAATTTAGTGAGAGGGATGCTGTCTTGAGATAACACCAAAAAATGTGGACTTTATATTTTGCTATGACGTAGGGATTACAAATCCGTGAAAGACGATGAGCAGAGGCCTTATTGTCAAATTTTGTTTAAAAACAGCCGAAACAATGAATTTAGTGTGAAGGAAGCTTTCTTGAGAAAACACCACAGAATCTGGACATTTTAATTTGGTATGAAGAGGTGCATAAAAATCGGTGAAACTCGATCAGTAGTGGACTTAGTGTAAATTTTATATAAATAACAGCCGAAGCAATGTATTTAGTGAGAGGTATTCTGTTTTGTAAAACAAAAAATAAATCTGGTTTTTCTTTTGCTATGATGCGTAGCAAAAAATCGGTGCAAGACGATGGGAATACGACTTAGTGTAAATTTTAGTTCAACACTAGCCAAAACAGAGAATTTTGAGACGAATGCTGTCTTGAGAAAACACAACACATTCTGGATTTATATTTTGCTATGATGTATTGCATAAAAATCGATCCAAGATTATGAGAAGAGTCTTTAGTGTCAATTTTAGTTGAAAAATAGCCGAAGCAATGAAATTAGTGTTAGGGTGCTGTCTTGAGAAATCACAACAGAATCTGGATTTTTATTTGGCTATGAAGTATTGCATAATACCGGTACAAGATGATGACAAGAGGCCTTAGTGTCTATTTTTGTTTAAAACAGCCGAAAAATGAATTTAGTGAGAAGAATGCTGTCTTGAGAGAACACAACAGATTCTGGATTTTATATTTTGCTATGATGTATTGCATAAAAATCGATCCAAGATTATGAGAAGAGTCCTTAGTGTCAATTTTAGTTAAAAACAGCCGAAGGAATGACTTGAGTGAGAAGGATGTTGTGTTGAGAAAATACCACAGAATCTGGATTTTTTATTTTGCTATGAAGTATTCCATAAAATCGGGTCAAGACGATAGGAAGAGGCCTTAGTGTCAATTTTAGTTTAAAAGAGCAGAAACAATGAATTAAGTGAGAAGAATGCTGTCTTGAAAAAATACCGCAGAATCTGGATTTTTCATTTTGCTATGAAGTATTCTATAAAATCGAGTCAAGACGAAGAGAAGAGGCCTTAGTGTCAATTTTAGTTTAAAACAGCCGAAGCAATAAATTTAGTGAGAAGGATTTTGTCGTAAGATAATACCACAGAATCTGTATTTTTTATTTAGCTATGAAGTATTACATAAAATCAAATCAAGACGATGAGAAGAGGTCTTAGTGTCAATTTTAGTTTAAAACACTCGAAACAATGAATCAAGTGAGAAAAATGCTGTCTTCAAAAAACACAACAGATTCAGGATTTTTTATTTTGCTATGATGTATTGCTTAAAAATCGATCCAAGATTATGAGAAGGGTCCTTAGTGTCAATTTTAGTTGACAAACAGCCGAAGCAATGAATTTAGTGAGAATAATGCTGTCTTGAAAAAACACCACAGAATCTGGATATTTTATTTTACTAGAAGAATTGCATTAAAATGGTGAAAGACGAATAGCAGAATACTAGTCAATTTTACTTAAATAACAGCAGAAACAATGAATTTAGTTAGAAGAATTCTGTCTTGAAAAAAATCACAAAATACGATTTTTTTATTTTGCTATGAAGTGTTGCATAAAAATCGGTACAAGATTATGAGAAGCGTGATTAATGTCAATTTTAGTTGAAAAACAGCCGAAGCAATTAATTAAGTGTTGGGGTGCGGTCTTGAGAAATCACTACAGAATCTGGATTTTTTATTTAGCTATGAAGTATTGCATAATATCTGGTCAAGACGATAATTAGAGCCCTAAGTGTCAATTTTAATTTAAAACAGCCGAAACAATGAATTTGGTGAGGAGGACGCTGTCTTGAGAAAACACCACAGAATCTTGATTTTTTATTTTGCTATGAAGTATTGCATAATAGTCGGTCAACACGATGAGAAAAGGCCTTTATTTTAGTTGAAAAATAGCCAAAACAATGAATTTAATGAGAAGAAAACAGTCTTGAGATAACACCACACATTCTCTATTTTTTATCTTACTATGAAGTAGTGCATAAAATCGGTGACACACGATGAGCAGAAGCCTAAGTTCAATATTAGTTGAAAAACAGCCGAAACAATGAATTTAGTGAGAGGGATGCTGTCTTGAGATAACACCAAAAAATGTGGACTTTATATTTTGCTATGACGTAGGGATTACAAATCCGTGAAAGACGATGAGCAGAGGCCTTATTGTCAAATTTTGTTTAAAAACAGCCGAAACAATGAATTTAGTGTGAAGGAAGCTTTCTTGAGAAAACACCACAGAATCTGGACATTTTAATTTGGTATGAAGAGGTGCATAAAAATCGGTGAAACTCGATCAGTAGTTGACTTAGTGTAAATTTTATATAAATAACAGCCGAAGCAATGTATTTAGTGAGAGGTATTCTGTTTTGTAAAACAAAAAATAAATCTGGTTTTTTTTTTGCTATGATGCGTAGCAAAAAATCGGTGCAAGACGATGGGAATACGACTTAGTGTCAATTTTAGTTCAACACTAGCCAAAACAGAGAATTTTGAGACGAATGCTGTCTTGAGAAAACACAACAGATTCTGGATTTATATTTTGCTATGATGTATTGCATAAAAATCGATCCAAGATTATGAGAAGAGTCTTTAGTGTCAATTTTAGTTGAAAAATAGCCGAAGCAATGAAATTAGTGTTAGGGTGCTGTCTTGAGAAATCACAACAGAATCTGGATTTTTATTTGGCTATGAAGTATTGCATAATACCGGTACAAGATGATGACAAGAGGCCTTAGTGTCTATTTTTGTTTAAAACAGCCGAAAAATGAATTTAGTGAGAAGAATGCTGTCTTGAGAGAACACAACAGATTCTGGATTTTATATTTTGCTATGATGTATTGCATAAAAATCGATCCAAGATTATGAGAAGAGTCCTTAGTGTCAATTTTAGTTAAAAACAGCCGAAGGAATGAATTGAGTGAGAAGGATGTTGTGTTGAGAAAATACCACAGAATCAGGATTTTTTATTCTGCTATGAAGTATTCCATAAAATCGGGTCAAGACGATAGGAAGAGGCCTTAGTGTCAATTTTAGTTTAAAAGAGCAGAAACAATGAATTAAGTGAGAAGAATGCTGTCTTGAAAAAATACCGCAGAATCTGGATTTTTCATTTTGCTATGAAGTATTCTATAAAATCGAGTCAAGACGAAGAGAAGAGGCCTTAGTGTCAATTTTAGTTTAAAACAGCCGAAGCAATAAATTTAGTGAGAAGGATTTTGTCGTAAGATAATACCACAGAATCTGTATTTTTTATTTAGCTATGAAGTATTACATAAAATCACATCAAGACGATGAGAAGAGGTCTTAGTGTCAATTTTAGTTTAAAACACTCGAAACAATGAATCAAGTGAGAAAAATGCTGTCTTCAAAAAACACAACAGATTCAGGATTTTTTATTTTGCTATGATGTATTGCTTAAAAATCGATCCAAGATTATGAGAAGGGTCCTTAGTGTCAATTTTAGTTGACAAACAGCCGAAGCAATGAATTTAGTGAGAATAATGCTGTCTTGAAAAAACACCACAGAATCTGGATATTTTATTTTACTAGAAGAATTGCATTAAAATGGTGAAAGACGAATAGCAGAATACTAGTCAATTTTACTTAAATAACAGCAGAAACAATGAATTTAGTCAGAAGAATTCTGTCTTGAAAAAAATCACAAAATACGATTTTTTTATTTTGCTATGAAGTGTTGCATAAAAATCGGTACAAGATTATGAGAAGCGTGATTAAGGTCAATTTTAGTTGAAAAACAGCCGAAGCAATTAATTAAGTGTTGGGGTGCGGTCTTGAGAAATCACTACAGAATCTGGATTTTTTATTAAGCTATGAAGTATTGCATAAAATCTGGTCAAGACGATAATTAGAGCCCTAAGTGTCAATTTTAATTTAAAACAGCCGAAACAATGAATTTGGTGAGAAGGACGCTGTCTTGAGAAAACACCACAGAATCTTGATTTTTTATTTTGCTATGAAGTATTGCATAATAGTCGGTCAACACGATGAGAAAAGGCCTTTATTTTAGTTGAAAAATAGCCAAAACAATGAATTTAATGAGAAGAAAACAGTCTTGAGATAACACCACACATTCTCTATTTTTTATCTTACTATGAAGTAGTGCATAAAATCGGTGACACACGATGAGCAGAAGACTAAGTTCAATATTAGTTGAAAAACAGCCGAAACAATGAATTTAGTGAGAGGGATGCTGTCTTGAGATAACACCAAAAAATGTGGACTTTATATTTTGCTATGACGTAGGGATTACAAATCCGTGAAAGACGATGAGCAGAGGCCTTATTGTCAAATTTTGTTTAAAAACAGCCGAAACAATGAATTTAGTGTGAAGGAAGCTTTCTTGAGAAAACACCACAGAATCTGGACATTTTAATTTGGTATGAAGAGGTGCATAAAAATCGGTGAAACTCGATCAGTAGTGGACTTAGTGTAAATTTTATATAAATAACAGCCGAAGCAATGTATTTAGTGAGAGGTATTCTGTTTTGTAAAACAAAAAATAAATCTGGTTTTTTTTTGCTATGATGCGTAGCAAAAAATCGGTGCAAGACGATGGGAATACGACTTAGTGTCAATTTTAGTTCAACACTAGCCAAAACAGAGAATTTTGAGACGAATGCTGTCTTGAGAAAACACAACAGATTCTGGATTTATATTTTGCTATGATGTATTGCATAAAAATCGATCCAAGATTATGAGAAGAGTCTTTAGTGTCAATTTTAGTTGAAAAATAGCCGAAGCAATGAAATTAGTGTTAGGGTGCTGTCTTGAGAAATCACAACAGAATCTGGATTTTTATTTGGCTATGAAGTATTGCATAATACCGGTACAAGATGATGACAAGAGGCCTTAGTGTCTATTTTTGTTTAAAACAGCCGAAAAATGAATTTAGTGAGAAGAATGCTGTCTTGAGAGAACACAACAGAATCTGGATTTTATATTTTGCTATGATGTATTGCATAAAAATCGATCCAAGATTATGAGAAGAGTCCTTAGTGTCAATTTTAGTTAAAAACAGCCGAAGGAATGAATTGAGTGAGAAGGATGTTGTGTTGAGAAAATACCACAGAATCTGGATTTTTTATTTTGCTATGAAGTATTCCATAAAATCGGGTCTAGACGATAGGAAGAGGCCTTAGTGTCAATTTTAGTTTAAAAGAGCAGAAACAATGAATTAAGTGAGAAGAATGCTGTCTTGAAAAAATACCGCAGAATCTGGATTTTTCATTTTGCTATGAAGTGTTCTATAAAATCGAGTCAAGACGAAGAGAAGAGGCCTTAGTGTCAATTTTAGTTTAAAACAGCCGAAGCAATAAATTTAGTGAGAAGGATTTTGTCGTAACATAATACCACAGAATCTGTATTTTTTATTTAGCTATGAAGTATTACATAAAATCAAATCAAGACGATGAGAAGAGGTCTTAGTGTCAATTTTAGTTTAAAACACTCGAAACAATGAATCAAGTGAGAAAAATGCTGTCTTCAAAAAACACAACAGATTCAGGATTTTTTATTTTGCTATGATGTATTGCATAAAAATCGATCCAAGATTATGAGAAGGGTCCTTAGTGTCAATTTTAGTTTAAAACACTCGAAACAATGAATCAAGTGAGAAAAATGCTGTCTTCAAAAAACACAACAGATTCAGGATTTTTTATTTTGCTATGATGTATTGCATAAAAATCGATCCAAGATTATGAGAAGGGTCCTTAGTGTCAATTTTAGTTGACAAACAACCGAAGCAATGAATTTAGTGAGAATAATGCTGTCTTGAAAAAACACCACAGAATCTGGATATTTTATTTTACTAGAAGAATTGCATTAAAATGGTGAAAGACGAATAGCAGAATACTAGTCAATTTTACTTAAATAATAGCAGAAACAATGAATTTAGTTAGAAGAATTCTGTCTTGAAAAAAATCACAAAATACGATTTTTTTATTTTGCTATGAAGTGTTGCATAAAAATCGGTACAAGATTATGAGAAGCGTGATTAATGTCAATTTTAGTTGAAAAACAGCCGAAGCAATTAATTAAGTGTTGGGGTGCGGTCTTGAGAAATCACTACAGAATCTGGATTTTTTATTAAGCTATGAAGTATTGCATAAAATCTGGTCAAGACGATAATTAGAGCCCTAAGTGTTAATTTTAATTTAAAACAGCCGAAACAATGAATTTGGTGAGAAGGACGCTGTCTTGAGAAAACACCACAGAATCTTGATTTTTTATTTTGCTATGAAGTATTGCATAATAGTCGGTCAACACGATGAGAAAAGGCCTTTATTTTAGTTGAAAAATAGCCAAAACAATGAATTTAATGAGAAGAAAACAGTCTTGAGATAACACCACACATTCTCTATTTTTTATCTTACTATGAAGTAGTGCATAAAATCGGTGACACACGATGAGCAGAAGCCTAAGTTCAATATTAGTTGAAAAACAGCCGAAACAATGAATTTAGTGAGAGGGATGCTGTCTTGAGATAACACCAAAAAATGTGGACTTTATATTTTGCTATGACGTAGGGATTACAAATCCGTGAAAGACGATGAGCAGAGGCCTTATTGTCAAATTTTGTTTAAAAACAGCCGAAACAATGAATTTAGTGTGAAGGAAGCTTTCTTGAGAAAACACCACAGAATCTGGACATTTTAATTTGGTATGAAGAGGTGCATAAAAATCGGTGAAACTCGATCAGTAGTGGACTTAGTGTAAATTTTATATAAATAACAGCCGAAGCAATGTATTTAGTGAGAGGTATTCTGTTTTGTAAAACAAAAAATAAATCTGGTTTTTTTTTTGCTATGATGCGTAGCAAAAAATCGGTGCAAGACGATGGGAATACGACTTAGTGTCAATTTTAGTTCAACACTAGCCAAAACAGAGAATTTTGAGACGAATGCTGTCTTGAGAAAACACAACAGATTCTGGATTTATATTTTGCTATGATGTATTGCATAAAAAGCGATCCAAGATTATGAGAAGAGTCCTTAGTGTCAATTTTAGTTAAAAACAGCCGAAGGAATGAATTGAGTGAGAAGGATGTTGTGTTGAGAAAATACCACAGAATCTGGATTTTTTAATTTGCTATGAAGTATTCCATAAAATCGGGTCAAGACGATAGGAAGAGGCCTTAGTGTCAATTTTAGTTTAAAAGAGCCGAAACAATGAATTTAGTGAGAAGAATGCCGTCTTGAAAAAATACCGCAGAATCTGGATTTTTTATTCTTCTATGAAGTATTCTATGAAATCGGGTCAAGACGATGAGACGAGTCCTTAGTGTCAATTTTAGTTTAAAACAGCCGAAGCAATGAATTTAGTGAGAAGGATTTTATCTTGAGATAATACCACAGAATCTGATTTTTTTCTTTTGCTACGAAGTATTCCATAAAAATCGGTTCAACACAATAAGAAGAGGCTTTAGTGCCTTTTTTAGTTGAAAACTACAGAAAAAATGAATTAATGAGAAGAATGCTGTCTTGAGAGAACACAACAGATTCTGGATTTTATATTTTGCTATGATGTATTGCATAAAAATCGATCCAAGATTATGAGAAGAGTCCTTAGTGTCAATTTTAGTTAAAAACAGCCGAAGGAATGAATTGAGTGAGAAGGATGTTGTGTTGAGAAAATACCACAGAATCTGGATTTTTTATTTTGCTATGAAGTATTCCATAAAATCGGGTCAAGACGATAGGAAGAGGCCTTAGTGTCAATTTTAGTTTAAAAGAGCAGAAACAATGAATTAAGTGAGAAGAATGCTGTCTTGAAAAAATTCCGCAGAATCTGGATTTTTCATTTTGCTATGAAGTATTCTATAAAATCGAGTCAAGACGAAGAGAAGAGGCCTTAGTGTCAATTTTAGTTTAAAAGAGCCGAGGCAATAAATTTAGTGAGAAGGATTTTGTCGTAAGATAATACCACAGAATCTGTATTTTTTATTTAGCTATGAAGTATTACATAAAATCAAATCAAGACGATGAGAAGAGGTCTTAGTGTCAATTTTAGTTTAAAACACTCGAAACAATGAATCAAGTGAGAAAAATGCTGTCTTCAAAAAACACAACAGATTCAGGATTTTTTATTTTGCTATGATGTATTGCTTAAAAATCGATCCAAGATTATGAGAAGGGTCCTTAGTGTCAATTTTAGTTGACAAACAGCCGAAGCAATGAATTTAGTGAGAATAATGCTGTCTTGAAAAAACACCACAGAATCTGGATATTTTATTTTACTAGAAGAATTGCATTAAAATGGTGAAAGACGAATAGCAGAATACTAGTCAATTTTACTTAAATAACAGCAGAAACAATGAATTTAGTTAGAAGAATTCTGTCTTGAAAAAAATCACAATATACGATTTTTTTATTTTGCTATGAAGTGTTGCATAAAAATCGGTACAAGATTATGAGAAGCGTGATTAATGTCAATTTTAGTTGAAAAACAGCCGAAGCAATTAATTAAGTGTTGGGGTGCGGTCTTGAGAAATCACTACAGAATCTGGATTTTTTATTAAGCTATGAAGTATTGCATAAAATCTGGTCAAGACGATAATTAGAGCCCTAAGTGTCAATTTTAATTTAAAACAGCCGAGACAATGAATTTGGTGAGGAGGACGCTGTCTTGAGAAAACACCACAGAATCTTGATTTTTTATTTTGCTATGAAGTATTGCATAATAGTCGGTCAACACGATGAGAAAAGGCCTTTATTTTAGTTGAAAAATAGCCAAAACAATGAATTTAATGAGAAGAAAACAGTCTTGAGATAACACCACACATTCTCTATTTTTTATCTTACTATGAAGTAGTGCATAAAATCGGTGACACACGATGAGCAGAAGCCTAAGTTCAATATTAGTTGAAAAACAGCCGAAACAATGAATTTAGTGAGAGGGATGCTGTCTTGAGATAACACCAAAAAATGTGGACTTTATATTTTGCTATGACGTAGGGATTACAAATCCGTGAAAGACGATGAGCAGAGGCCTTATTGTCAAATTTTGTTTAAAAACAGCCGAAACAATGAATTTAGTGTGAAGGAAGCTTTCTTGAGAAAACACCACAGAATCTGGACATTTTAATTTGGTATGAAGAGGTGCATAAAAATCGGTGAAACTCGATCAGTAGTGGACTTAGTGTAAATTTTATATAAATAACAGCCGAAGCAATGTATTTAGTGAGAGGTATTCTGTTTTGTAAAACAAAAAATAAATCTGGTTTTTTTTTTGCTATGATGCGTAGCAAAAAATCGGTGCAAGACGATGGGAATACGACTTAGTGTCAATTTTAGTTCAACACTAGCCAAAACAGAGAATTTTGAGACGAATGCAGTCTTGAGAAAACACAACAGATTCTGGATTTATATTTTGCTATGATGTATTGCATAAAAATCGATCCAAGATTATGAGAAGAGTCTTTAGTGTCAATTTTAGTTAAAAAATAGCCGAAGCAATGAAATTAGTGTTAGGGTGCTGTCGTGAGAAATCACAACAGAATCTGGATTTTTATTTGGCTATGAAGTATTGCATAATACCGGTACAAGATGATGACAAGAGGCCTTAGTGTCTATTTTTGTTTAAAACAGCCGAAAAATGAATTTAGTGAGAAGAATGCTGTCTTGAGAGAACACAACAGATTCTGGATTTTATATTTTGCTATGATGTATTGCATAAAAATCGATCCAAGATTATGAGAAGAGTCCTTAGTGTCAATTTTAATTAAAAACAGCCGAAGGAATGAATTGAGTGAGAAGGATGTTGTGTTGAGAAAATACCACAGAATCTGGATTTTTTATTTTGCTATGAAGTATTCCATAAAATCGGGTCAAGACGATAGGAAGAGGCCTTAGTGTCAATTTTAGTTTAAAAGAGCAGAAACAATGAATTAAGTGAGAAGAATGCTGTCTTGAAAAAATACCGCAGAATCTGGATTTTTCATTTTGCTATGAAGTATTCTATAAAATCGAGTCAAGACGAAGAGAAGAGGCCTTAGTGTCAATTTTAGTTTAAAACAGCCGAAGCAATAAATTTAGTGAGAAGGATTTTGTCGTAAGATAATACCACAGAATCTGTATTTTTTATTTAGCTATGAAGTATTACATAAAATCAAATCAAGACGATGAGAAGAGGTCTTAGTGTCAATTTTAGTTTAAAACACTCGAAACAATGAATCAAGTGAGAAAAATGCTGTCTTCAAAAAACACAACAGATTCAGGATTTTTTATTTTGCTATGATGTATTGCTTAAAAATCGATCCAAGATTATGAGAAGGGTCCTTAGTGTCAATTTTAGTTGACAAACAGCCGAAGCAATGAATTTAGTGAGAATAATGCTGTCTTGAAAAAACACCACAGAATCTGGATATTTTATTTTACTAGAAGAATTGCATTAAAATGGTGAAAGACGAATAGCAGAATACTAGTCAATTTTACTTAAATAACAGCAGAAACAATGAATTTAGTTAGAAGAATTCTGTCTTGAAAAAAATCACAAAATACGATTTTTTTATTTTGCTATGAAGTGTTGCATAAAAATCGGTACAAGATTATGAGAAGCGTGATTAATGTCAATTTTAGTTGAAAAACAGCCGAAGCAATTAATTAAGTGTTGGGGTGCGGTCTTGAGAAATCACTACAGAATCTGGATTTTTTATTAAGCTATGAAGTATTGCATAAAATCTGGTCAAGACGATAATTAGAGCCCTAAGTTTCAATTTTAATTTAAAACAGCCGAAACAATGTATTTGGTGAGGAGGACGCTGTCTTGAGAAAACACCACAGATTCTTGATTTTTTATTTTGCTATGAAGTATTGCATAATAGTCGGTCAACACGATGAGAAAAGGCCTTTATTTTAGTTGAAAAATAGCCAAAACAATGAATTTTTGAGAAGAAAACAGTCTTGAGATAACGCCACACATTCTCTATTTTTTATCTTACTATGAAGTAGTGCATAAAATCGGTGACACACGATGAACAGAAGCCTAAGTTCAATATTAGTTGAAAAACAGCCGAAACAATGAATTTAGTGAGAGGGATGCTGTCTTGAGATAACACCAAAAAATGTGGACTTTATATTTTGCTATGACGTAGGGATTACAAATCCGTGAAAGACGATGAGCAGAGGCCTTATTGTCAAATTTTGTTTAAAAACAGCCGAAACAATGAATTTAGTGTGAAGGAAGCTTTCTTGAGAAAACACCACAGAATCTGGACATTTTAATTTGGTATGAAGAGGTGCATAAAAATCGGTGAAACTCGATCAGTAGTGGACTTAGTGTAAATTTTATATAAATAACAGCCGAAGCAATGTATTTAGTGAGAGGTATTCTGTTTTGTAAAACAAAAAATAAATCTGGTTTTTTTTTGCTATGATGCGTAGCAAAAAATCGGTGCAAGACGATGGGAATACGACTTAGTGTCAATTTTAGTTCAACACTAGCCAAAACAGAGAATTTTGAGACGAATGCTGTCTTGAGAAAACACAACAGATTCTGGATTTATATTTTGCTATGATGTATTGCTTAAAAATCGATCCAAGATTATGAGAAGAGTCTTTAGTGTCAATTTTAGTTGAAAAATAGCCGAAGCAATGAAATTAGTTTTAGGGTGCTGTCTTGAGAAATCACAACAGAATCTGGATTTTTATTTGGCTATGAAGTATTGCATAATACCGGTACAAGATGATGACAAGAGGCCTTAGTGTCTATTTTTGTTTAAAACAGCCGAAAAATGAATTTAGTGAGAAGAATGCTGTCTTGAGAGAACACAACAGATTCTGGATTTATATTTTGCTATGATGTATTGCTTAAAAATCGATCCAAGATTATGAGAAGAGGTCTTAGTGTCAATTTTAGTTTAAAACACTCGAAACAATGAATCAAGTGAGAAAAATGCTGTCTTCAAAAAACACAACAGATTCAGGATTTTTTATTTTGCTATGATGTATTGCTTAAAAATCGATCCAAGATTATGAGAAGGGTCCTTAGTGTCAATTTTAGTTGACAAACAGCCGAAGCAATGAATTTAGTGAGAATAATGCTGTCTTGAAAAAACACCACAGAATCTGGATATTTTATTTTACTAGAAGAATTGCATTAAAATGGTGAAAGACGAATAGCAGAATACTAGTCAATTTTACTTAAATAACAGCAGAAACAATGAATTTAGTTAGAAGAATTCTGTCTTGAAAAAAATCACAAAATACGATTTTTTTATTTAGCTATGAAGTGTTGCATAAAAATCGGTACAAGATTATGAGAAGCGTGATTAATGTCAATTTTAGTTGAAAAACAGCCGAAGCAATTAATTAAGTGTTGGGGTGCGGTCTTGAGAAATCACTACAGAATCTGGAATTTTTTATTAAGCTATTAAGTATTGCATAAAATCTGGTCAAGACGATAATTAGAGCCCTAAGTGTCAATTTTAATTTAAAACAGCCGAAACAATGAATTTGGTGAGGAGGACGCTGTCTTGAGAAAACACCACAGAATCTTGATTTTTTATTTTGCTATGAAGTATTGCATAATAGTCGGTCAACACGATGAGAAAAGGCCTTTATTTTAGTTGAAAAATAGCCAAAACAATGAATTTTTGAGAAGAAAACAGTCTTGAGATAACACCACACATTCTCTATTTTTTATCTTACTATGAAGTAGTGCATAAAATCGGTGACACACGATGAGCAGAAGCCTAAGTTCAATATTAGTTGAAAAACAGCCGAAACAATGAATTTAGTGAGAGGGATGCTGTCTTGAGATAACACCAAAAAATGTGGACTTTATATTTTGCTATGACGTAGGGATTACAAATCCGTGAAAGACGATGAGCAGAGGCCTTATTGTCAAATTTTGTTTAAAAACAGCCGAAACAATGAATTTAGTGTGAAGGAAGCTTTCTTGAGAAAACACCACAGAATCTGGACATTTTAATTTGGTATGAAGAGGTGCATAAAAATCGGTGAAACTCGATCAGTAGTTGACTTAGTGTAAATTTTATATAAATAACAGCCGAAGCAATGTATTTAGTGAGAGGTATTCTGTTTTGTAAAACAAAAAATAAATCTGGTTTTTTTTTTGCTATGATGCGTAGCAAAAAATCGGTGCAAGACGATGGGAATACGACTTAGTGTCAATTTTAGTTCAACACTAGCCAAAACAGAGAATTTTGAGACGAATGCTGTCTTGAGAAAACACAACAGATTCTGGATTTATATTTTGCTATGATGTATTGCATAAAAATCGATCCAAGATTATGAGAAGAGTCTTTAGTGTCAATTTTAGTTGAAAAATAGCCGAAGCAATGAAATTAGTGTTAGGGTGCTGTCTTGAGAAATCACAACAGAATCTGGATTTTTATTTGGCTATGAAGTATTGCATAATACCGGTACAAGATGATGACAAGAGGCCTTAGTGTCTATTTTTGTTTAAAACAGCCGAAAAATGAATTTAGTGAGAAGAATGCTGTCTTGAGAGAACACAACAGATTCTGGATTTTATATTTTGCTATGATGTATTGCATAAAAATCGATCCAAGATTATGAGAAGAGTCCTTAGTGTCAATTTTAGTTAAAAACAGCCGAAGGAATGAATTGAGTGAGAAGGATGTTGTGTTGAGAAAATACCACAGAATCAGGATTTTTTATTCTGCTATGAAGTATTCCATAAAATCGGGTCAAGACGATAGGAAGAGGCCTTAGTGTCAATTTTAGTTTAAAAGAGCAGAAACAATGAATTAAGTGAGAAGAATGCTGTCTTGAAAAAATACCGCAGAATCTGGATTTTTCATTTTGCTATGAAGTATTCTATAAAATCGAGTCAAGACGAAGAGAAGAGGCCTTAGTGTCAATTTTAGTTTAAAACAGCCGAAGCAATAAATTTAGTGAGAAGGATTTTGTCGTAAGATAATACCACAGAATCTGTATTTTTTATTTAGCTATGAAGTATTACATAAAATCAAATCAAGACGATGAGAAGAGGTCTTAGTGTCAATTTTAGTTTAAAACACTCGAAACAATGAATCAAGTGAGAAAAATGCTGTCTTCAAAAAACACAACAGATTCAGGATTTTTTATTTTGCTATGATGTATTGCTTAAAAATCGATCCAAGATTATGAGAAGGGTCCTTAGTGTCAATTTTAGTTGACAAACAGCCGAAGCAATGAATTTAGTGAGAATAATGCTGTCTTGAAAAAACACCACAGAATCTGGATATTTTATTTTACTAGAAGAATTGCATTAAAATGGTGAAAGACGAATAGCAGAATACTAGTCAATTTTACTTAAATAACAGCAGAAACAATGAATTTAGTTAGAAGAGTTCTGTCTTGAAAAAAATCACAATATACGATTTTTTTATTTTGCTATGAAGTGTTGCATAAAAATCGGTACAAGATTATGAGAACCGTGATTAATGTCAATTTTAGTTGAAAAACAGCCGAAGCAATTAATTAAGTGTTGGGGTGCGGTCTTGAGAAATCACTACAGAATCTGGATTTTTTATTAAGCTATGAAGTATTGCATAAACTCTGGTCAAGACGATAATTAGAGCCCTAAGTGTTAATTTTAATTTAAAACAGCCGAAACAATGAATTTGGTGAGAAGGACGCTGTCTTGAGAAAACACCACAGAATCTTGATTTTCTTTTTTGCTATGAAGTATTGCATAATAGTCGGTCAACACGATGAGAAAAGGCCTTTATTTTAGTTGAAAAATAGCCAAAACAATGAATTTAATGAGAAGAAAACAGTCTTGAGATAACACCACACATTCTCTATTTTTTATCTTACTATGAAGTAGTGCATAAAATCGGTGACACACGATGAGCAGAAGCCTAAGTTCAATATTAGTTGAAAAACAGCCGAAACAATGAATTTAGTGAGAGGGATGCTGTCTTGAGATAACACCAAAAAATGTGGACTTTATATTTTGCTATGACGTAGGGATTACAAATCCGTGAAAGACGATGAGCAGAGGCCTTATTGTCAAATTTTGTTTAAAAACAGCCGAAACAATGAATTTAGTGTGAAGGAAGCTTTCTTGAGAAAACACCACAGAATCTGGACATTTTAATTTGGTATGAAGAGGTGCATAAAAATCGGTGAAACTCGATCAGTAGTGGACTTAGTGTAAATTTTATATAAATAACAGCCGAAGCAATGTATTTAGTGAGAGGTATTCTGTTTTGTAAAACAAAAAATAAATCTGGTTTTTTTTTGCTATGATGCGTAGCAAAAAATCGGTGCAAGATGATGGGAATACGACTTAGTGTCAATTTTAGTTCAACACTAGCCAAAACAGAGAATTTTGAGACGAATGCTGTCTTGAGAAAACACAACAGATTCTGGATTTATATTTTGCTATGATGTATTGCATAAAAATCGATCCAAGATTATGAGAAGAGTCCTTAGTGTCAATTTTAGTTAAAAACAGCCGAAGGAATGAATTGAGTGAGAAGGATGTTGTGTTGAGAAAACACCACAGAATCTGGATTTTTTATTTTGCTATGAAGTATTCCATAAAATTGGGTCAAGACGATAGGAGGAGGCCTTAGTGTCAATTTTAGTTTAAAAGAGCCGAAACAATGAATTTAGTGAGAAGAATGCCGTCTTGAAAAAATACCGCAGAATCTGGATTTTTTATTTTTCTATGAAGTATTCTATGAAATCGGGTCAAGACGATGAGACGAGGCCTTAGTGTCAATTTTAGTTTAAAACAGCCGAAGCAATGAATTTAGTGAGAAGGATTTTATCTTGAGATAATACCACAGAATCTGATTTTTTTCTTTTGCTACGAAGTATTCCATAAAAATCGGTTCAACACAATAAGAAGAGGCTTTAGTGCCTTTTTTAGTTGAAAACTACAGAAAAAATGAATTAATGAGAAGAATGCTGTCTTGAGAGAACACAACAGATTCTGGATTTTATATTTTGCTATGATGTATTGCATAAAAATCGATCCAAGATTATGAGAAGAGTCCTTAGTGTCAATTTTAGTTAAAAACAGCCGAAGGAATGAATTGAGTGAGAAGGATGTTGTGTTGAGAAAATACCACAGAATCTTAAATACTGTGAAAGTACTTAAAAATACCAACGGCCTAGCTCAGCTAGAGTGCGCAAAAGTGAAAGGGAAAAGAGCTTCGCGGATGACCTCGTTACAGTTCCGCCAATCTCCTACTACTGAGGTCTTAGTGTCAATTTTAGTTTAAAACACTCGAAACAATGAATCAAGTGAGAAAAATGCTGTCTTCAAAAAACACAACAGATTCAGGATTTTTTATTTTGCTATGAAGTATTCTATGAAATCGGGTCAAGATGATGAGAAGAGGCCTTAGTGTCAATTTTAGTTTAAAACAGCCGAAGCAATGAATTTAGTGAGAAGGATTTTGTCTTAAGATAATACCACAGAATCTGGAGTTTTTATTTAGCTATGAAGTATTACATAAAATCGAATCAATACGATGAGAAGAGGGCTTTGTGTCAATTTTAGTTTGAAACACACAAAACAATGAATCAAGGGAGAAGAATGCTGTCTTGAGAAAACACAACAAATTCAGAATTTTTTATTTTGCTATGATGTATTGCATAAAAATCGATCCAAGATTATGAGAAGGGTCCTTAGTGTCAATTTTAGTTGACAAACAGCCGAAGCAATGAATTAAGTGAGAAGTGTGCTGTCTTGAAAAAGTACCGCAGAATCTTGATTTTTTATTTTGCTATGAAGTATTCTATAAAATGGGGTCAAGACGATGAGACGAGGCCTTAGTGTCAATTTTAGTTTAAAACAGCCGAAGCAATGAATTTAGTGAGAACAATGCTGTTTTGAGAAAACACCACAGAATCTGAATTTTTTCTTTTGCTACGAAGTATTCCATAAAAATCGGTTCAACACAATAAGAAGAGGCTTTAGTGCCATTTTTAGTTGAAAACTACAGAAAAAATGAATTAATGAGAAGAATGCTGTCATGAGAAAACTCAACTGTATATGGATTGTTTATTTTTCTATATATAGCATTGCATAAAAATCGGTGCAAGACGATGAGAAAAGGCGTTAGTGTCAATTTAAGATGAAAAACAGCCGAAAAAAATAATTTAGTGTGGAGGATGCTGTATTGAGAAAACACGACAAAACCTGTATTTTTTATGTTGCTATGAAGAAGTGCATCCGAATCGGTGAAACTCGATTAGTAGAGGACTAACTGTCAATTTTAGCTGAAAAGCAGCCGAAACAATGTATTTAGTGAGAAGAATTCTGTCTTGAAAAACATCACAAAATAGTCATATTTTATTTTTCTATGAAGTGTTGCATAAAAATTGGTGAAAGATAATGAAAATATGCCTTAGTGTCAATTTTTGTTGAAAAACAGCCAAAACAAAGAATTTAGTGTCGGGATGCTGTCTTCAGAAAACACCATAAAATATGGATTTTTTATTTTGCTATTAAGTATTGCATAAAATTCGGTGGAGGACGATGAGCAGAGGCCTTAGTGTCAATTTTAGATGAAGAACAGCCGAAGCAATGAATTTACTGAGAAGGAAGCCTTCTTCAATATACACCACAGAATCTGGATATTTTATTTTACTAGAAGAATTGCATTAAAATGGTGAAAGACGAATAGCAGAATACTTGTCAATTTTACTTAAATAACAGCCGAAACAATGAATTTAGTTAGAATAATTCTGTATTGAAAAAAATCACAAAATACGATTTTTTATTTTGCTATGAAGTGTTGCATAAAAATCGGTACAAGATTATGAGAAGCGTGCTTAGTGTCAATTTTAGTTGAATAACAGTGGAAACAATGATTTAGTGATAACAATTCTGTCTTGAAAAACATCACCAAATCTGGATTTGTTATTTTGCTAAAACTGTTGCATAAAAATATGTGCAAGACGATGAGAATAGGCCTTAGTGTCAATTTTAGTTAAAAACCAGCCAAAACAATGAATTTAGTGAAAAAGATGCTGTCTTTAGAAAATACCATTGAATCTGGAATATTTTTCCCATTAAGTATTGCATAAAAATCGGTCCATGACTATGAGAAGAGTCCTTAGTGCCATTTTGGTTGAAAAATAGCCGAAGCGATGAATTTAGTGTTGGAGTGCTATCTTGAGAAAACGCTATAGAATCTGGATTTTTTATTTTGCTATGAAATATTCCATAAAAATCAGTGCAACACAATAAGAAGAGGCATTAGTGCCAATTTCAGTTGAAAACCGCAGACACAAGGAATTTAATGAAAAGAATGCTGTCTTGTGAAAATTCCACAGTATCTGGATTTTTTGTTTTGCTATGCAGTATTACATCAAATCGGGTCAAGACGATGAGAAGAGGTCTTAGTGTCAATTTTAGTATAAAACAGCCGAAACAATGAATTTAGTGAGAATAATGATGTCTTGAGAAAACACAACAGATTCTGGATTTTTTTATTTTGCTAAGATGTAATGCATAAAAATCGATCCAAGTTTATGAGAAGTGTCCTTAGTGTCAATTTTAGTTGAAAAAAAGGCCGAAGCAATGATTTTAGTAATAAGGATGTTGTCTTGAGAAAACTCTACTGTATCTGGATTTTTTATTTTTCTATAAAGTATTGCATAAAAATTGATGCAAGACGACGAGAATAGGCGTGTGTCAATTTTAGATAAAAAACATCCGAAAAAAAAATTTAGAAGAGTTCTTATTGACAATTTTAGTTTAAAAACAGCCGAAACAAAGAATTTAGTGTGAAGGAAGCTTTCTTGAAAAAACACCACACAATCTGGACATTTTATTTGCTATGAAGTAGTGCATCAAAATCGGTGAAACTCGATCAGTAGAGGACTTAGTGTCAATTTTAGTTCAACACCAACCGAAACAATGAATTTAGTTAAGACGAATGCTGTCTTGAGAAAACACCACAGAATCTGGATTTTTTATTTTGTTATGAAGTATATCATAAAAAATGGTGAAAGAACATGAGTGTCAATTTTAGTTGAAAAACAGCCGAATCAAAGAATTTAGTGTAGAGGATGCTGTCTTGAGAAAACACCATAGAGTCTGGATTTTTTGTTTCATTGAAGTATTGCATAAAATTCGTTAGAAGACGATGAGAAAAGGCCTTATTGTCAATTGTAGTTGGAAAACAGCCGAAACAATGAATTTAGTGAGAAGAATGCTGTCTTTAGAAAAAACAATAGAATCTGGATTTTTTTTCCTATTAAGTATTTCCTAAAAATCGGTCCAAGACTATGAGAAGAGTCCTTAGTGTCCATTTTAGTTTAAAAATAACTTAAGCAATGAATTTAGTGTTCGAGTGCTGTTTTTGAGAAAACTTCACTGTATCTAGGATTTTTTTTAGATATAACATATTGCATAACAATCGGTGAAAGACGATAAGCAGAGGCCTTAGTATTAATTTTAGTTAAAAAGTTCCCGAAACAACGAAGTTAGTGAGAAGAAAGCTGTCTTGAATAAACACCACAGATCCTGGATATGGTACTTTATTATGAAGTATTGCATTAAAATGGTGAACGACGATTTGCAGACGACTTAGTGTCAATTTTAATTAAATAACAGCCGAAACAATGATTTAGTGATACGAATTCTGTCTTGAAAAACATCACAAAATCTGGATTTGTTATTTTGCTAAAACTGTTGCATAAAAATATGTGCAAGACGATGAGAATAGGCCTAAGTGTCAATTTTAGTTCAACACCAGCCAAAACAATGAATTTAGTGAGAAGGATGCTGTCATTAGAAAATACAATAGAATCTGGATTTTTTTAGTATTAAACATTGCCAAAAATCGGTCCCTAGAATATGAAAAGAGTCTTTAGTGACCATTTCAGTAGAAAAATACCCGAAACAATGAATTTAATGGAAGAAAGCTGTCTTGAGTAAACACCACAGAATCTGGATATTGTATTATACTATGAAGTATTGCATTAAAATGGAGAACGACGATTTGCAGACGACTTAGTGTCAATTTTAGTTGAATAACAGCCGAAACAACAATTTAGTGATAAGAATTCTGTCTTGAAAAACATCACTAAATCTGGATTTGTTATTTTGCTAAAACTGTTGCATAAAAATATGTGCAAGACGATGAGAATAGGCCTTCGTGTCAATTTTAGTCAAAAACCAGCCAAAACAATGATTTAGTGAGAAGGATGCTGTCTTTAGAAAATACCATTGAATCTGGAATATTTTTCCTATTAAGTATTGCATTAAAATCGGTCCATGACTATTAGAAGAGTCCTTAGTGTTCATTTTGGTTGAAAAATAGCCGAAGCAATGAATTTAGTGTTGGAGTGCTGTCTTGAGAAAACGCTATAGAATCTGGATTTTTTATTTTGCTATGAAATATTCCATAAAAGTAGGTGCAACACAATGAAAAGAGGCATTATTGCCAATTTCAGTTGAAAACAACAGACACAAGGAATTTAATGAAAAGAATGCTCTCTTGAGAAAATTCCACAGTATCTGGATTTTTTGTTTTGCCTTAAAGTATTGCATAAAAATCGGTGTAAGACGATGAGAAGAGGCGTTAGTGTCAATTTTAGATGAAAAATAGCCGAAACAAATAATTTAGTGTGGAGGATGCTGTATTGAGAAAACACCACAGAACCTAGATTTTTTATGTTGCTATGAAGTGTTGCATTATAATGGGTGCAAGACGATGAGTAGAGGCCTTAGTGTCCATTTTAGTTTAAAACAGCTGTGAGTAAAACAGTGAGAACAATGCTGTTTTGAGAAAACACCACAGAATCTGAATTTTTTATTTTGCTATGAAATATTGCATACAAATCGGTGCAAGACGATTAAAGGAGGACTTAGTGTCAATTTTAGTTGAAAAACATCCGAAACAATGAATTTAGTGAGAAGAATGTTGTCTTGAGAAAATACCACAGAAGCTGCATTTTTTATTTTGCTATGAAATATTCCATAAAAATCGGTGCAACACAATAAGCAGAGGCATTAATGCCAATTTTAGTTGAAAACAGCAGAAACAAGGAATTTACTGAAAAGAATGCTGTCTTGAGAAAACTCTACAGTATCTGGATTTTTTATTTTGCTATAAAGTATTGCATAAAAATCGGAGGAAGATGTAGAGAAGAGGCCTTTTTGTCAATTTTAGTTTGATACTCAAAACAAGGAACATAATTAGAAGAATTCTGTCTGGAAAAACATCACAAAATATGAATTTTTTATTTTGCTATGAAGTGGTGCATAAAAATCAATGCAAGAAGATGTGAAATTTCCTTTGTGTTAATTTTATTTCAACACCACCCGAAACGATGAATTTAGTGAGAAGGATGATGTCTTTAGAAAATACCGTAGTATCTTGATTTTTTTTCCTATTAAATAGTGCATAAAAGTCGGTCAAAGATTATAAGAAGAGTCCTTAGTGTGAATTTTAGTTGAAAAACAGCCGAAGCAATGAATTTCTTGTTAGGGTGCGGTCTAGAGAAAACACTACAGAAGATGGATTTTTATTTAGCTCTGAAATATTACATGAAATCGGGTCAAGACGATGAGAAGAGGCCTTAGCGTCAATTTTAGATGAAGAATTTAATGAGAAGAATGCTGTCTTGAGAAAACACCACAGAATCTGGAATTTTTATTTTGCTATGAAATATTCCATAAAAATCGGTGCAACACCATAAGAAGAGGCATTAATGCCAATTTTAGTTGAAAACAGCAGAAACAAGGAATTTACTGAAAAGAATGCTGTCTTGAGAAAACTCTACAGTATCTGGATTTTTTATTTTGCTATAAAGTATTGCATAAAAATCGGAGGAAGATGATGAGAAGAGGCCTTTTTGTCAATTTTAGTTTGATACTCAAAACAAGGAACATAATGAGTAGAATTCTGTCTGGAAAAACATCACAAAATATGAATTTTTTATTTTGCTATGAAGTGGTGCATAAAAATCAATGCAAGAAGATGTGAAATTTCCTTAGTGTTAATTTTATTTCAACACCACCCGAAACGATGAATTTAGTGAGAAGGATGATGTCTTTAGAAAATACCGTAGTATCTTGATTTTTTTTCCTATTAAATAGTGCATAAAAGTCGGTCAAAGATTATAAGAAGAGTCCTTAGTGTGAATTTTAGTTGAAAAACAGCCGAAGCAATGAAATTAGTGTTAGGGTGCTGTCTTGAGAAATCACAACAGAATCTGGATTTTTATTTAGCTATGAAGTATTGCATAATACCGGTACAAGATTATGACAAGAGGCCTTAGTGTCCATTTTAGTTTAAAACAGCCGAAACAATGAATTTAGTGAGAAGAATGCTGTCTTGAGAGAACACAACAGATTCTGGATTTTATATTTTTCTATGAAGTATTGCATTATAATTGGTGAAGGAAATCAGGCCTTGTGTTAAAATAAGTCAAAAACTGTAGAAACAATGCATTTAGTGAGAAAAATGCTGTGTTAACAAAACACCTCAAAATCTGGATTTTTTAAATTGCTATGAAGAATATCATAAAAATCGGTGCAAGATAATGTGCGGAGTCATAAGCGACAATTTTAGTTAAAAAATCGCCGAAATAATGAATTTACTAATAAGGATGCCTTTATGAGAAATGACTACACAAGGTGGATTCTATATTTTCTATGAAGTATTGCATAAAATTTGGTGAAGACAATGAGCATCGGCCTAAGTGTAATTTTACTTGAAAAATAAATGTAGTATGTAGTGAAAAGTATGCTGTATTGAGAAAACAGCTATGAATCTTGATTTTTTTATTTTGCTATGAAGTATTGCTTAAAATTGGTGCACGATAATGACCAGATGTCTTATTATAAATTATAGTTGAAAAACAGGGGAAATAATGAATTTACTGAGAAGAATGCTGTTTTGAGAAAACACCACTGAATCTGGATTTTTTATTTTGTTATGAACTTTTGCTAAAACTCGGTGCAAGACGATGAACTAAAGTGTTATTATCAATAATAGTTGAAAAACTGCCGAAAAAATGAATTTAATGCAAAGTATGTAGTCTTGAGAAAATAGATCGGAATCTGGATTATTTATTTCGCTATTAAGTATTTCTACAAATCATTGCAAGATGATGACCAGAGGTCTTATTATCAATTATAGTTGAAAAACAGGGGAAATAATTAATTTACTGAGAAGAATACTGTTTTGAGAAAACACCACTGAATCTGGATTTTTTATTTTGTTATGAACTTTTGCTAAAACTCGGTGCAAGACGATGAACTAAAGTGTTATTATCAATAATAGTTGAAAAACTGCCGAAAAAATGAATTTAATGCAAAGTATGTAGTCCTGAGAAAATAGATCGGAATCTGGATTATTTATTTTGCTATTAAGTATTTCTACAAATCATTGCAAGATGATGACCAGAGGTCTTATTATCAATTATAGTTGAAAAACAGGGGAAATAATGAATTTACTGAGATGAATACTGTTTTGAGAAAACACCACTGAATCTGGGTTTTTTATTTTGTTATGAACTTTTGCTAAAACTCGGTGCAAGACGATGAACTAAAGTGTTATTATCAATAATAGTTGAAAAACTGCCGAAAAAATGAATTTAATGCAAAGTATGTAGTCTTGAGAAAATAGCTCAGAATCTGCTTTAGTGTAATTTTACTTGAAAAATAGAAGTAGTATGTGGTGAAAAGTATGCTGACTTGAGAAAATAGCTATGAATCTTGATTTTTTATTTTGTTATGAAGTATTGCTTAAAATTTGTGCACGATAATGACCAGAGGTCTTATTTATAAATTATAGTTGAAAAACAGGGGAAATAATGAATTTACTGAGAAGAATGCTGTTTTGAGAAAACACCACTGAATCTGGATTTTTTATTTTGTTATGAACTTTTGCTAAAACTCGGTGCAAGACGATGAACTAAAGTGTTATTATCAATAATAGTTGAAAAACTGCCGAAAAAATGAATTTAATGCAAAGTATGTAGTCTTGAGAAAATAGCTCAGAATCTGGATTATTTATTTTGCTATTAAGTATTTCTACAAATCATTGCAAGACGACGACCAGAGGTCTTATTATCAATTATAGTTGAAAAACATGAGAAATTATGAATTTACTGAGAAGAATGCTGTTTTGAGAAAACACCAATGAATCTGGATTTTTATATTTCAATGAACTATTGCTAAAAATCGGTGCAAATATTAAGCTAAAGTCTTATTATCAATAATAGCTGAAAAACTGCCGAAACAATGAATATAATGCAAAATATGTTGTCTTAAGAAAACAGCTTAGAATCTGGATATTTTATTTTTCTATTAAGTATTGCATAAAATTCGGTGCAAGACGATGAGCTGAGTTCCGTTTGTCAATTTTACTTGAAAAACTGCCTAAAGAATTTATTTAATGAGATGGATGTTTTTTTAGAGAACACCTAAGATTCTGGATTTTTTTTTCAATGGGGTATTGCATAAAATTCGGTGCAAGACGATGACCAGAGGCCTTAGTTGAATTTTAACTGAAAATTACACGAAATATTGTATTTAAAGAAAAGTATGCTAACTTGAAAAAACACCACAGAATCTGGATATTTTATTTTGCATTGAAATATTGCATTGAAATCGGTGCAAGTCAATGATCAGAGCCCTTTGTGTCAATTTAAATTTAGAAACAGTCAATACAATGAATAAAGTGAAAAAAAATGATGTCTTGGGAAAACACTACAGAATCTGGATTTTTAATATTGCCATGTAGAATTGCATAAAATCTGTGAAAGACGATGAATTGAGGCTTTAGAGTCTATTTTACTTGAAAAGCTGTATAAACAATGAAGTTACTGAGAAGTATGCTTTTTCTAGAAAATTCCACTGCATCTGGATTTTTATTTTGCTGTAAAGAATTGCATAAAAAACGGTGTAAGACAAGAGGCCTTAGTATCAATTTTACATGAAAAACTGCCTAAACAATTTATTTACTGAGTAGAATGCTGTAGTGAGAATACACCAAAGAATCTGTATTTTTCATACTTCTATGAAGTATTGCATAAAATTTGGTGCAAGACGATCAGCAGAGGCCTAAGTTTTAATTTTAGTTGAAAAAAATCCGCTGCAATGAATTAAGTGAGAAGGACCCTGTTTTGAGAAATGACAACAGCATCTAGGTCATTTTTACATCTAGGACATCTTTATTTTTCTATGAAATATTGCATTAAATTTTTCAAGACTATGAGCGGAGGCTTTAATGTCAATTATAATTGAAAAATAGACGAAACAATGAATTAAGTGAAAAGTATGCTGTCTTGAGAAAACTCCTCAGAATCTGGATTTTTTTTTGTTATGAAGAATTGCATAAAAATCGGTGCAAGACGATGAGTAGAGGCCTTAGTGTCAATTTTAGTTGAAAAACTGCCTACAGTATGAAATTAGTGAGAAGGATGCTGTTTTGAGAAAACACCACAGAATCTGGATTCATTATTTTGTTATATGAGTATTGCATAAAAATCAATGAAAGACGTTGTGTCATAGTGTAAATTTGAGTTGAAAAAAATCCTAAACAATGATATTAGTGATAAGAATGCTGTCTTGAGAAACACCTCAGAATATCGATATTTTATTTTGCTATTAAGTGTAGCATAAAATTAGTCGCAAGACTTTTAACAGTAGTCTTAGGGTCAACTTTAGCTGAAAAACAGCCGAAAAAATGAATGTACTGAGAAATATGCTGTTTTGAGAAATGACTACATAAGCTGGATTCTATATTTTTTTATGAAGTATTGCATAAAATTTGGTGAAGACGATGAGAATCGGCCATAGTGTAATTTTACTTGAAAAATAGCAGTAGTATGTGGTGAAAAGTATGCTGTGTTCAGAAAACAGATATAAATCTGGATTTTTTATTTTACTATGAAGTATTGCTAATAATCGGTTCAAGACGATGAGTAGAATCCTTTGTGACAATTTAGGTTGAAAAACAGCCGAAACAATGAAATTAGTGAGAAGGATGCTGTTTTGATAAAACACCACAGATTATGGATTTTATTTTTTCCTATGAAGTATTGCATAAAAATTAGGGAAAAAAGGATAAGCAGAGGCCTTAATATCAATTTTAGTTCAAAAACAGTCGATACAATAAATTTAGTGAGAAAAATACTGTGTTGAAAAAACACTACAGAATCTGGATTTTTTATTACGCTCTGAAGTATTACATTATAATTGGTGAAGGATCATGAGCCATGTGTCAAATTTAGTTCAAAAACTGCGGAAACAATGAATTAAGTGAGAAAAATGATGTCTTGAGAAAACTCCTCAGAAGCTGTAATTTTTATATTGCTATTCAGTTTTGCATAAAAACGGGATACAGACGTTGAGCAGAGTCCTTATCGTATTTTAAATTGAAAAATACACGAAACAATGAATTTAGTGAGAAATATAGTGTCTTGAGAAAACATATAAGATGATGAGCAAAGACCTTATTGTCAATTTTAGTTGAAAAATATCCGAAACAATGAATTTAGTTAGAAGGATGCTGTCTTGGGAAAGCTCCTCAGAATCTATATTTTTGTATTTTGCTATTAAATACTGCATACAATCGGTTCAAGACAATGAAATGAGGCTTTAGTGTCATTTTTTATTTAAAAACAGCCGAATCAATGAACTAAATTAGGCCTAAGTGTAATTTTAGTTGAAAAGCATCCCAAACAATGAATTAGGTGAGAAAAATCCTGTCTTGAGAGAACACCACAGAATCTGGATTTTTTTTTGCTATTAATAATTGCATAAAAATCGGTGCAAGACGATGAGTAGAGGCCTAAGTGTCAATTAGTTGAAAAACGACCTACAGTATAAAATTAGTGAGATGGATGCTGTTATGAGAAAACACACTGCATCTGGATTTTTTAATTTGCTATGGAGTATTGCATAAAAATCAATGAAACACGATGAGTAGAGGCCTTAGTGTAAATTTGAGTTGAAAAACATCCTAAACAATGATCTTAGTGATAGGAATGCTGTCTTGAGAAAACACCTCAGAATATGGATTTTTTATTTTGCTATTAAGTCTAGCATAAAATTAGGCGCAAGACTTTAAACAGTAGTCTTAGGATCAATTTAAGCTGAAAAACAGCCGAAAAAATGAACGTACTGAGAAAGATGCTGTTTTGAGAAATGACTACACAAGCTGTCTTATGATACATAACAGTTGAAAAACAGCCGAAACAATGAATTTTGTGAGAAGAATGCTGTTTTGAAAAACACCTAAGAAAATGTATTTTTTAGTTTGCCCTCGGTAAAAGAAAAACATCCCAAACAATGATGTTAGTGATAGGAATGCTGTCTTGAGAAAACACCTCAGAATATGGATTTTTTATTTTGCTATTAATTCTAGCATAAAATTAGGCGCAAGACGTTAAACAGTAGTCTTAGGATCAATTTAAGCTGAAAAACAGCCGAAAAAATGAACGTACTGAGAAAGATGCTGTTTTGAGAAATGACTACATAAGCTGGATTCTATATTTTTCTATGAAGTATTGCATAAAATTTGGCGAAGACGATGAGCATCGGCTTTAGTGTAATTTTACTTGAAAAATAGAAGTAGTATGTGGGAAAAGTATGCTGTCTTGAGGAAAGAGCTATGAATCTTGATTTTTTATTTTGCTACAAAGTATTGCTTAAAATTGGTGCACGATAATGACCAGAGGTCTTATTATAAATTACAGTTGAAAAACATGGGAAATAATGAATTTACTGAGAAGAATGCTGTTTTCAGAAAACACCACTGAATCTGGATTTTTTATTTTGTTATGAATCTTTGCTAAAACTCGGTTCAAGACGATGAGCTAAAGTGTTATTATCAATAATAGTTGAAAAACTGCCGAAAAAATGAATTTTAATGCAAAGTATGTTGTCTTGAGAAAACAGTTCAGAATCTGGATTATTTATTTTGCTATAAAGTATTGCTACAAATCGGTGTAAGACGACGACCAGAGGTCTTATTATCAACTACAGTTGAAAAACAGGGGAAATAATGAATTTACTGAGAAGAATGCTGTTCTGAGAAAACACCAATGAATCTGGATTTTTATATTTCAAATAACTTTTTTGAAAATTGGTGCAACACATTGAGCTAAATTCTTATTATCAATAATAGCTGAAAAACTGCCGAAACAATGAACATAATGATCGGATAAAGACGATAAGCAGGTTCCTTAGTGTTTTTTTTTCATTAATAATACACGAAACAATACTTTAGTGAGAAAAAGCAGTCTTGAGAAAAAACCTAAGAATCTGGATTTTTCATTTTCATATGAAGTATTGCATAAAACTCGGTGTGGACGATGAGCAGAGGTATCAGTGTCAATTTCAATTTAAAAAAAGACCAAACAATGAATTTAGTGAAAAGTATGCTCTCTAGAGAAAACAGCTTAGAATCAGGATTTTTTATTAGGCTATGATGTATTTATAAAAATCGGTGCAAGACGCGGAGCAGAGGCCTTAGTGTCAATTTTAATTGAAAGATAAACGAAACAAAGTATTTAGTGAAAGGTATGCTCTCTGGAGAAAAAAGCTTAGAATATGGATTTTTTATTCTGTTTTGAAGTATTGCTAATAATCGGTGCAAGACGATGAGTAGAATCCTTTGTGACAATTTAGGTTGAAAAACAGCCGAAACAATGAAATTAGTGAGAAGGATGCTGTTTTGATAAAACACCACAGATTATGGATTTTATTTTTTCCTATGAAGTATTGCATAAAAATTAGGGAAAAAAGGATAAGCAGAGGCCTTAATATCAATTTTAGTTCAAAAACAGTCGATACAATAAATTTAGTGAGAAAAATACTGTGTTGAAAAAACACTACAGAATCTGGATTTTTTATTACGCTCTGAAGTATTACATTATAATTGGTGAAGGATCATGAGCCATGTGTCAAATTTAGTTCAAAAACTGCGGAAACAATGAATTAAGTGAGAAAAATGATGTCTTGAGAAAACTCCTCAGAAGCTGTAATTTTTATATTGCTATTCAGTTTTGCATAAAAACGGGATACAGACGTTGAGCAGAGTCCTTATCGTATTTTAAATTGAAAAATACACGAAACAATGAATTTAGTGAGAAATATAGTGTCTTGAGAAAACATATAAGATGATGAGCAAAGACCTTATTGTCAATTTTAGTTGAAAAATATCCGAAACAATGAATTTAGTTAGAAGGATGCTGTCTTGGGAAAGCTCCTCAGAATCTATATTTTTGTATTTTGCTATTAAATACTGCATACAATCGGTTCAAGACAATGAAATGAGGCTTTAGTGTCATTTTTTATTTAAAAACAGCCGAATCAATGAACTAAATTAGGCCTAAGTGTAATTTTAGTTGAAAAGCATCCCAAACAATGAATTAGGTGAGAAAAATCCTGTCTTGAGAGAACACCACAGAATCTGGATTTTTTTTTGCTATTAATAATTGCATAAAAATCGGTGCAAGACGATGAGTAGAGGCCTAAGTGTCAATTAGTTGAAAAACGACCTACAGTATAAAATTAGTGAGATGGATGCTGTTATGAGAAAACACACTGCATCTGGATTTTTTAATTTGCTATGGAGTATTGCATAAAAATCAATGAAACACGATGAGTAGAGGCCTTAGTGTAAATTTGAGTTGAAAAACATCCTAAACAATGATCTTAGTGATAGGAATGCTGTCTTGAGAAAACACCTCAGAATATGGATTTTTTATTTTGCTATTAAGTCTAGCATAAAATTAGGCGCAAGACTTTAAACAGTAGTCTTAGGATCAATTTAAGCTGAAAAACAGCCGAAAAAATGAACGTACTGAGAAAGATGCTGTTTTGAGAAATGACTACACAAGCTGTCTTATGATACATAACAGTTGAAAAACAGCCGAAACAATGAATTTTGTGAGAAGAATGCTGTTTTGAAAAACACCTAAGAAAATGTATTTTTTAGTTTGCCCTCGGTAAAAGAAAAACATCCCAAACAATGATGTTAGTGATAGGAATGCTGTCTTGAGAAAACACCTCAGAATATGGATTTTTTATTTTGCTATTAATTCTAGCATAAAATTAGGCGCAAGACGTTAAACAGTAGTCTTAGGATCAATTTAAGCTGAAAAACAGCCGAAAAAATGAACGTACTGAGAAAGATGCTGTTTTGAGAAATGACTACATAAGCTAGATTCTATATTTTTCTATGAAGTATTGCATAAAATTTGGCGAAGACGATGAGCATCGGCTTTAGTGTAATTTTACTTGAAAAATAGAAGTAGTATGTGGGAAAAGTATGCTGTCTTGAGGAAAGAGCTATGAATCTTGATTTTTTATTTTGCTACAAAGTATTGCTTAAAATTGGTGCACGATAATGACCAGAGGTCTTATTATAAATTACAGTTGAAAAACATGGGAAATAATGAATTTACTGAGAAGAATGCTGTTTTCAGAAAACACCACTGAATCTGGATTTTTTATTTTGTTATGAATCTTTGCTAAAACTCGGTTCAAGACGATGAGCTAAAGTGTTATTATCAATAATAGTTGAAAAACTGCCGAAAAAATGAATTTTAATGCAAAGTATGTTGTCTTGAGAAAACAGTTCAGAATCTGGATTATTTATTTTGCTATAAAGTATTGCTACAAATCGGTGTAAGACGACGACCAGAGGTCTTATTATCAACTACAGTTGAAAAACAGGGGAAATAATGAATTTACTGAGAAGAATGCTGTTCTGAGAAAACACCAATGAATCTGGATTTTTATATTTCAAATAACTTTTTTGAAAATTGGTGCAACACATTGAGCTAAATTCTTATTATCAATAATAGCTGAAAAACTGCCGAAACAATGAACATAATGATCGGATAAAGACGATAAGCAGGTTCCTTAGTGTTTTTTTTCATTAATAATACACGAAACAATACTTTAGTGAGAAAAAGCAGTCTTGAGAAAAAACCTAAGAATCTGGATTTTTCATTTTCATATGAAGTATTGCATAAAACTCGGTGTGGACGATGAGCAGAGGTATCAGTGTCAATTTCAATTTAAAAAAAGACCAAACAATGAATTTAGTGAAAAGTATGCTCTCTAGAGAAAACAGCTTAGAATCAGGATTTTTTATTAGGCTATGATGTATTTATAAAAATCGGTGCAAGACGCGGAGCAGAGGCCTTAGTGTCAATTTTAATTGAAAGATAAACGAAACAAAGTATTTAGTGAAAGGTATGCTCTCTGGAGAAAAAAGCTTAGAATATGGATTTTTTATTCTGTTTTGAAGTATTGCTAATAATCGGTGCAAGACGATGAGCAGAAGTCTTATTATCAATAATAGTTGAAGAACAGCCGAAACAATTAATTAAGTGAGAAGGATGCTGTCTTGAGAAAACTGCTCAGAATACCATTTTTTTATTTTGCTATGAAGTATTGCATAAAAATCGGTGCAAGGCTATGAGTAGAGGCCTTAGTGTCAATTTTAGTTGAAAAACTGCCTCATCATCATCATCATCATCATTGGTCAACAATCCTAGGATTGGTTTGACGCAGCTTTCCACTCGATTCTTCTATCGGCCAACCTTTTCATTGTGACGTAATTCTTCTCTTTTACACTCTTCACAACCTGTTCCATAAATCTCATACGAGGCCTGCCTTTTCCAATCTTCCCGTTCACTTTTCTCTCGACGATAGTCTTCATCAGGCCATCTTGTCTCAAGATATGGCCGATTAAGTTTTCCCTTCTTCTTTTTAGAGTTATCAGCAGACTTCTCTTTTCTCCTACTCTTCTTAGCACTTCCTCGTTACTTACTCGGTCGATCCATTTAATCTTCAGCATTCTTCTGTAGCACCACATTTCAAATGCTTCTACCCTTTTCTTCTCCGCTTCTGTCATCGTCCATGATTCACTGCCGTAAAGAAAAATGCTCCAGAAACAAATATCAATACAGACGAGAACTCAGCTGACGAAGATAGTGGTAATCTAATAGGCAATTTGTCCAGGAGGCAGTTACTCAGTCCAGCTGAAGTGGTATTTTACGGCGATCTTGTTCTGGGCACTGACAGTGACACTGATTTTGGCGACAGATACCCTTCCCAGCCTTCTGCATGATCATCTAGCTCGTCTGCATACTACAGATACTAATCTGGATTGGCAAGAAACCAAGTATCTCTCTGTACAGAAATTTAATCCAGGGGCCAAGTCGAAGGCAGCCGAGGTATCATGGACTGATGGGAATTTTGAGCAGCGGGAATTTGGTGCTTTTCCTGAGCCCAACTTCACCATAGAGCGAGATATGTCTTCGGTAGACAGTTTTGAAAGCATTTTCGATGTAGATATCATTGATTTCCCTTACAAAGAAACTTCTAAATATGCACTGTTCAAAAGCTGTTCCGATACTAATGTTTCACATGCGAAATGCAAGTTTTATAGCAATTCTGGTACTCTCAGGGTATATTGTAGTGCCAAATAAGCGAAGTTATTGGAAGAACGAAAAAGATCTTCGAAATGATCTCATCCTAATTGCCATGCGAAGGGATTGTTTCCTTCAAATATGCCGATTTATACACTGTGCAGATAATAACCGCATGGATAGTAATGATAAAATGTGGAAACTGAGACCTTTCTCTAACATGATGAAATTTCGGCCGGAGAGACACATCGACTATGATGAGTGCATGGTTCCCTATTACGGCCGCCATAGCTGTAAGCAATTCATCAAGGGTAAGCCCATTCGATTTGGCTACAAAATATGGTGCTTGAATACACGAGATTTGATCTCTTTTGGCTATAAACAGGAAAAATCTTCTGAGCCAAATACGGACTATGAGGCTAAATTTGGTAAAGCGGCAACTCCTATGATCAAAATGTTTGAAATTTTTCCGCCGTTGATAAAGAACTTATCGCATCATTTGTATTTTGACAATCTATGTACGGGGATCAACCTTCTTCAGCATCTAAAACAAAGGGGACTGGGTGGCACGGGCACAGTGCGCGAGAATAGGATTCCGAAAAATAGCCATCTCACGCAACTACTTAGCCAGTATAATAAGCACATGATGGACGCTGATCGTACAGATGAAAATGTAGGAAATTACCGCATCGGTTTCCGGAGTAAGAAATGGTGGTGGACATTGTTTACCTGGTTGATCGATACAGCGACTCATAATGCGTAGATTCTTATAAGAAAGGCATGGAAATGTATACCACAATTAGAATTTAGAAGACAGATTGTATTGAACTATCTTATTCGTTACGGGTCTATTCCAAGTGGGCCAGGAAGACCACCAATGAGGCAAAGTAACATAAATAGCCAGGTTAGTGACACTGTCCGCAAAGATGGCTACAATCATTTCGAAGCAAGTATTGATGAAAAAAAGATAGTGTGAACTGTATGGAACTAAATCTAGATATGAGTGCATCAAGTGCAATGTGGGTTGCTGTATTGACTGTTTTATCAAGTTCCATACATCATAAAGATTTAAACCATAAATCATAAAGAATTCCATAAATCATGAAGATTTCATACATTATCTGAGTTACGCTTTAAAAAATGCAATTCACATTATTTCAACTGAATAAGAATTATCCTATTTGTAAAGAGTTATGTTTCTGAGAATATACCTACATCTTATCCATTTCCAGGATGAAAAATATATGCATAATCTCTGTCTTTGCCTTTTATTTGTATAATACGCTTAAAATAACTTGAACAGTAATTTTATTTTGAAATAAACTGCAGGGATGTATAAATGAGCAGAAAACTCTGCATTACAACATACACCATACAAGCACCTAGCGTACCATATATGGTACACCCTATATCTCAGAAATTATAATGAATACTGCTATGATATTTTAGATTATGAATTAGAAGAAAGTAATAAGACAAAATATGTATCATAAAGCAAATCAGAAAAAAATATTAATTCAGGCGTTAAAGGGTTAAGACTTAGTCGGGAGAGGATTAAGGGAGAGGGAGTAAGAATTTATGTAGAGCAGAGACCCTACATCGAATACTTTGTAATATATTCCCTCTATCACACATTTATTACAAAATAACATGCACAAAATATAAAATTTCCATTACAAAATGCAATTCAAAATAAATTAAACGCAAAAAATTCAACAGTCACTTCTCTTCAAGCTCGCACCTAACAGACCATTAACTTTTTCTAATTCCTTTTCTTTTGAGCCACTTCTTAATTCAAATAAGACAACACAACCACACCAATGCCTCTTCCCCACACGGATGCCTCGTCACCCACACAGACCAACCAACCAGCCCTCAAGTAATGCCTTCGCGTGCTTTCTTAAGCACGCGTCACTTTTTGGCACACCAACGCGTCTATCACACAACTCCCCGATTCTCACTCTCTCCTACTGTTTCATAAATTACCCACGCTTCTGCCTTTTGGCCCCGGCGTCACCTAGAAACATATATTTACCTCCATTTTTGCACCGTGCAGTGCTGATTTTGGCGGCTCAATTGTTATGTTACAACTTATTATCTAAATTTGGTATGGCCGATTGAAAAAGTGTGAGTACTCCCTTAGATGTGAATTTCAAAATGCACGATGATGGCTGTGGTGCTGAGGAAAGCGAACGTTCCTTTTTGCCTTACCAATGTTTAGTGAGATCTCTTATGTATCTCTCTGTGTAGTAAGAACAGACCTTTCACATGCATTGAGTGTTCTGAGTCAATCCAATTCAGATAACAATGAAACTCATTGGAAAGGTGCCAAAAGGGTTTTGAGATACTGATAGGGGACTTTAGAGTATCGTTTTACTTTCAGAATGAGTGACAAGAACACTGAAGGAAAGAACAATAGGTAGCATAGCAAAGAGATAGGAAGGGGAAATTTTTTTGAGTAGTCTGTACTGAATGATGCATGCATTAACAACCAATCCCTTAATTACTACGCAGATACTAACAATATAGTTGCATGAGAACCTATAGTTGCTTGTTAGCATGTTCATAGTGCTTGCTTGGTGATCTTCACCCCCTGCCACACACCTTCGCAGTGGCTTTCAGGGTATCGCGTGGTTGTGCATGTAGACGCATATTTATTTGTGAAAACTCTGCTGTACTTGTGGTTTTGTCTAACTAACTTTTATGGTTTCGCCCTGCCACGGCGGAAGTAACGGTTTCCGCAAAATGCTGAGCGAAGATGTTATCTGATCGAATTTGGATGGTTCTCGCCAGGGTGCTATAGCCACTGGCTGTTAGTGGCAAAAGTTATGCACGATAATTACCTTAGATGTCGAAGATAATTCAACTGCAGCACTACTACTGTGAGGTTTAGAAACTTGAGAATAGTAAGAGAGATAGTAAAAGCTATGAACGCCATGAAATAGATACAACTTTATTCTATTGCCAATAACTGCACGTACATTTTAATTGAAAATGCCGGAGTAAAATGCTAGAGGACAATATTACCAGAGGTGGCATACGATAATTATTTTATAGTAATGTAGGGTGTTTGAAAGACTGTTAAGCATATACCCATGAAGTTAATTTACATTATATTCGGAGTAGAACCGGAGCTAGCGTGCCTATCATAGTTCATCTACATCTACATATTCATCTACGTAATACCCTGGGAGACACCACAAGTGTGAGTGGGAGGGGGTTAAGATCACCAAACAAGTACTATTGACATGCAGTAAGGATATTTAATGGAGACAATGCTAGATAATACTGCCACATGCAGCTAGATGGTTCAAAGGATATGGAGGTCTAGGCAGGCCGAAGGTCAATTGGAGTCTGATCACGAGGAAAGGCTCGATTTAGTTTCGTTTGAAAGAGGGGAGGTGGGGGGCATCGTAGCCAGGGGATCGGATTTCGAGGTGTAGCTGATGTTTCCCAAAGGGGAGTCTTTGTTTCATTCCGAGGTCGCGTTTCAACGGGGGAGTGGGGAGAAGGGGGGCGGAGAGGGGTCGGTTTGAGACTCGAATGTCGGAAAAACAAAAGAAGGGATTCATTTGAGGAGGACACCCAGGGGGAGAGGGGAAGGCAGGGGCGGATTCAGCATCAAATTTGGGGGGGGGGTCATGACCTGGGTACAGGGAGTTTGGAATACACCCCCCCCCCCCCCCCCCCCACGGGAGAGAGGAGGGTTCTCCCGTGTTTTTTTTTTCAAATACCCATTTTTTACGATTTTGGAGCCTAAAATTTCATTTGTATTCTTAACAACAGATGAAATTGAACAATTTTAGACATTTAAGAAGTTTAACAATGGAGAAGGAATAAAAAGCCAACTTGAAGTTTAAAATAATTATAAAATATTAATGTTTCATACGACAGAAAATGTGAAAAAATTTCATTGGAAAAGGTTTACAGTGATGATAAGCACATACATCAAAGTTAAATAATCTGTTTAATTAGGGGCTTACTAAAAAGTTTGAGTTGGGTGCTAATATTGCTGTACGGTATCATCAGTATCATGAAACAAAAGAATTTATAGAAAGCTAACTCATGATCAGATTTTTCAAATTACGCAAGTGGGAAAATCTAGAAAATAATTGCATACAAAAATGTTTAAAAAAACCGTCAGCTGAGGTCATTTGCGCCATTTAGGATAGGTTGGTAATTGGGTAATAGTAGAAGTTTTCAGGAAACGGAAGAAGGGTGGAGAGAAACCCGGTGTCGGCATTAGCCTACTCTTAACGAAAGGCGCCAAGGGGACCATGGTTTAACGTCCCATCCGACGGACGGAGTACTGGACTTGAAATGCCCTAGGCGCCGAGGGGACCATGGTTTAACGTCCCATCCGACGGACGGAGTACTGGACTTGAAATGCCCTCCACTAGGCACGCAAGCGGGGACCGATTTTCCACTGAAAAATCTGCCACTGCCAGGAATCGAACCTGGGCCCTCGAGATTGGAGGCCAGTACTCTAGCCACCACACCAACCAGATCCCATTAGTCGGTTGTTTATTTCTAAAGATGGTTCATTGCATGTTAGTAAAAAGTCTTTTCCATTGTCAACTGCAGATACATGGAATCGGTTTTCCTCGTGAGTGGTGAGGTCACCTTTTTCTCATAAGAGATTATCAAATTTTTTAAGGGGTTCCTTAACGAATATCCTAAGTGGAGTCACGTTGTGGTGGACACTTCCTAAGCCAGATGAAAAAAGTACACAATATTTACAGTACAGCCCCCTGTCTTTACGAGACAGCAAAAGCCAGTGGAACTTGTCAAGATGTGATCTCTGTGCATATTTTTTGTAGGCTTTCCTTTCTTCATTACTTAGTTATGAGGGAACTGGTAGTCTAAAGGAGGAGTCCGCGGTTTCTGCAACAACGTAGCCTTTCCAACGGAGCATCATGATATCGGCCCAATATCGTTTTTACACCGTCACATATCACTTATTGGTCAATCCGATATTGGCTACCGATATCGGCAAATGTCTAAAGTGATAACATTTGCCATTATAAAAATGACATTTGCTGACGATATTGGGCAAATATTAATTTGATGATAAAAAGACATATGTCACCACTATACAGTGGCTGAAAGATTTAGTTACTGAAAGATACGCAACTTTAAGCGCAACTTTAACTTACGCAACTTTCATTGTAATAAAATATTTCAAATTCGTTTTCTGTTGAAGTTATTGGAGGAATTGGAACCCAATGTGGGGGGTTCACATTAATTGCCATGCAAAAAAATTCGCCTGGACCGGGAATGGAACCACGGACCTTTGGCTGCCCACGCTACCCAGGATCCCTAATTCGCAAGGCACAATCACCGAGGTTCAAGGTACTAGATATTGAGCCCTCGCGGTCCATCAAGGATGGCAATGTAAGGGAGAAAGGGCTTCAAAGAAGCCACGACCAAAGGTGAACCCCATCCAGCGCTAAAGCCGCACTTGGCGGTAAATGTAGGATATTCCAAGCCTGCCGCGTGAACGGCAATTTGTAAGCAAACATCGAATCCTTACTAATTCTGAAGATTCAAGCGATATGGAGTGGAAGCGAAACATGATAACGCAGGATCGTGTTTTTTCTTTCTGTGTTATCGAATCCTTAAATAGTCATATTTCTTATTTTATATGTAGGCCTCCAAGTGGTTTCTGATTTTCTGACCAATCACAAACTTTTGACTTTCTTCTCTCTGACGTCGGGGGAAAAAATGACTACTCAAAATTATAAAATCCAGCGACCAGAAAAATATGATCATTTTTATACCCTTTATTAGTCAGCTAAGCTGACATCATCTTTGCATCGGAAAACGATATATATTAATTATCAATTCAAGATACGATCGACGATATCAATTTTATATCGGAGAAAGGAATAATTTGTGTCATTTTTATATCGTAATTATCATCCGATGTTAAAACGACATTGGTGACGTCAAAATGACATTGGGCCGACGTATAACTGCCATACGATGCTGCTTGGGTCTTATAGGCTTCCTCTCATCCTGCCTATTTTCTCTTTTTCCTCACCGATGAAAAATTTCAAGGTGGGTCTAACCCCCCTGGCTACGTGCCTGGTGCGACCCTGCTATTCCATATTATATCATATATTGGCTATTCCTACTATTCAAGGGAAGGTGAAGACTCACTTGTCTGTCAGTCGAGCTCCACGAGCTTATCACGAGACATCGGAAACTGCCGAACATTTCCGAAAGCACTGAGGCACTTCCGACTATGCGGGCTCTATAGCTGTGTCCCAATGCACCAGATAGGTACCATCCCAGAATTTAGGGAGGACGCCATCTTGGAAGGGTGTCCCAACTCGTTAGGCATCATAAGGGAGCGGATTTAGGTACCTATTTCAGATTTGGGCATCGACGCGTGCATCCTTTTCTCATGATTTAAAGCATTCAAAGTGAGAGCAGTGGACTCGATGAAGACGGCTACCAACGAGGGAAAGTATTTTGGCTGAAAGTTTGTTGATATTGTTATAATTAGTCGAGTTGATTCGTTTATCACATTATATACCGTTATAGGGAGTAGTGACATGACGGAGAGATTCATTCAGAAGTAGGAGAAGGCCGAATCGTTCTACATTAAAATAAATATATTATTTAAATTACGGAAAATATGACAAGATGCTAATCTACGGTACCCTAAAATCAAATTAAATTCTCTTTACACAATGGCATGAGAAAGTCAACAATATGGATTGTGTAAGATTTTGTACATCATTTGTCATCCCTTTCACATTCTCTTGTTTTTCATCGGTTTCGATCCCAGCAGATAGCAATACCTGCGTAAGGATGTCCCAATTCATGCTCCCTTTTAGGTTCGCCAGCTAAATTTTAGGCACCCAAATCCATTCTCCCTAATGCCTAACAGCCTATTTTATTTTTGAGCTTGTTTTTTACAGTAGGGAGTGCTACGCTCTACGATAAAGACAACTCGAACTTCTCTCACGTTTGGGACTTGTAGCCATGCATTTGCATATACACCCCCTTTATTTATTTTATTTTATTTATTTATTTGTCTTATTTTAACATGCGAATTTCAGGACTCAAAGTCATCTCTTCCAATGAACATGTTGGACGGTACAAACATCCATGCCCCGGAAAGTGAAAATACTCCCCGGGCGGGATTCGAACCCGCGACCATGGGATCGACAGGTGAGGGATTTACCCCGCCGCCACCGGGGCCGGCAATCCTTTTCAAGGATACAAAAACTATGAAACTAATAAAAATTTAAATTTTTTTATAAAATTTGGGGGGGGGTCATGACCCCTGTGACCCCCCCCCTAAATCCGCCACTGATCGGAGCCACCTTTGTTGACCTTCGACCAACGCTCCGTTCTTTGAGGAACCCCCTTCATCGCTCTGGGGTTCATTACACGGCCGATGAGTCTAGGCATGTAACGAATAGGCTATTTGAGCATTATAGGTCATTTTTAGGATAAAGAGTAGGGCAGAGAGTAAGTCAGCTAGTGGGGTGTTAAATACCAAATTGCGTTAATGTTATGAAAGTAAAGAATTGAAAAAAGCCATTAGGTATGCGAGTTTTTTGAGAAGCCAGTAATAGAAAATTTGAATGATGCAGTTAGACATAAGCTCGAAAAAACGTATATAAATAGCTTTAACAAGTCGACTGTTATTCTAAAAACTTGCGTTATAACTGTGGTCGTAGTAAATTGTCGAAGTTTGGAACACAATTAGCAGATTTACATCAATTCATCGAATGCACCGAAGCAGATGTAATTATAGGAACTGAGTGCTGGCCTTAGAAAGATATCGTAAATAATGAAATATTCCCGAAATCATTCAAAATTTACGGGAAAGGTAGAGTCAGAAGACCAGGAGGAGCAGTTTTTATCTCCGTGAAGGATTGTCTTACTAGCAGAAAGGAATCTATACTTCATTGTCAAATAGAAACCGGTTTGTGTTCCATGCAAGGTCCTCAAGCAAAACAGACTTACCTATGTGCATATTACAGACCACCGGATTCAGGCATAAATTTAATATTAGAACTAGAAAATCAAATAAGGAAATTAATTCAACACAAAGATGACCGTCAAATCATCATCGGGGGGGATTTCAATCTTCCATCCATAGACCGGGACACCTGTAGCATCATCACCGGGGGGAAGGACAAAGAGCTCTGTGAGACACTTCTGCACACCTTTTCCTCTCATGCACTTCATCAATTAGTAACAGCCCCGACCAGGGAAAAAATATTCTCGATCTTCACGCAACAAATATACCCCAACAGCTTGTAAATATAAGTACCGATAATGGAATCAGTGATCACAGAATTATAAATGCAACATTTTCTTATAGAACTGACAAAAATAACAAATCCAAGAGAAAAATGTACTTTTTCGATAGGGCTGACTACGATGGAATGAAAAGAGAGTTGCAAAATTCGTTCTGCAAATTTCAAGAAGCAAGTTTAAGGAAAGATACAAAGACCTTGTGGTATATATTCCTAGAAGTTATTCACTCAGCAGTTAACATGCATATACCGAGTAAATTAAAAAAGATGAATGCAGAGCCACGGTGGTATAACGCGGCGGTACGGAAATCTTTAAAACGACAGAGAATTTGCCATGCTATTGGAACTATGGAACTATCTGAATGAAAATCCTAATGCGTATTGGTCGTATGTACGAATACTTCAAAAAATAAATCTACTGTAAAAAAAGCTTTTGGATGATAATGGAGAAAAAATATATGATAGTCTTGAAAAAGCTAATAAGTTAAACACATTTCCAAAGTGTTTAACTACCAGCACTTTAGATTCAATTGAACCACTAAATACACACTTCAAACATCCGATGCCTGAAATCGCTATTGAGCCTCGCGGTATAGAGAAAAAACTAAAAAACATAAACACCAATAAATCCCCCGGCCCTAATCAAATTCCGGCACGCGTTTATAAAACACTAGCATCTTTAATATCTCCTTACTTAGAAATAATATGTCGTAAATCGTTGTGTGAGCACATGGTTCCCAAGGACTGGAAAATAGCTAATATTACACCTTTATTCAAATCCGGCGACAGAGAAGATTCTAGCAATTACAGACCTATCTCACTAACATCGATATCGCGTAAGATAATGGAACATATAATAGTTAGTTCGATTATGGGACGCTTGGATAGAGAAAATTTTTATTAAAAAACCAAAACGGTTTCCGAAAAGCTAGATCATGCGAAACGCAATGGTTCTTTGTTCCCCGCAAATCAGGAAATCCCACACGCCACAAGATCTGAAGACACCTTATATCAACGCATTACCTAAGATACATAAAGAAGAACACAGACGGCCAGAAAACGAGATCGGTTCTCAAAGATCATGGAGGTAAAAAAGAAGTGGTCTAGGAAGACACATAATAGGAACAAAGGGCAAAAGTGCGCTGAAGTGCACAGCCCCAGGAAAAACCAGCTGCTTCGCAGGGACGAACACTCTGACATAAAGAAGACTCCCTCTGAGACCAATCATCAACTCCATAGACTTCCCCACGCATAAATTAGCCAAATACATCTCGTCTACGCTGCAACCCGAAGTTGAAAAGGCAAAATCTTACGTCAAGACGCTCAGCATTTCCTCGATCGCATCCGCGGCATAAGATTAGGACCCGAAGACATGCTAGTCAGTTTTGATGTACTGTCTCTTTTTACCAAGATACCTACGGAAAAAGCCATCAGCATCATCAGGGACAAATTTGACGTCAATACGACGAATTTGGCTGAGATATGCTTATAAAATACCTATTTTAAGTGGAAAGGAGAGTTCTATGAACAGATAGAAGGATCACCAATGGTATCTCCCATCTCCCCGGCTGTTGCAAATATATATATGGATCATTTCGAAAAGACAGCGCTGGAAAACGCCATTCACAAGCCATCAATGTGGGTTAGATACCTAGACGATACGTTCGTCATATGGAAACATGGCAGAGAAAAACTAGAAGAATTCCACAACTATCTAAATACAATAGACGACAACATCCAATTCACGAGAGAAGAAGAAATTGACGGGAAGCTCCCCTTCCTAGATGTCCTCGTTACGAGAAGAGAAGATGGGACCCTGGGCCATTCAGTATACAGGAAACCAACCAACACCAACAGATACCTTCTAGCCAGTTCGCATCACCATCCACCACAAATTAGAGGCCACTATGATCCACCGATCAAACAATCTGAGCGATGAACACCACAGAGAAGACGAATTGAATAAAATAACAGAAATCCTCGTAAATAACGGGTACGAAAGGAGAGAAATACAAAAAAAAATTTCGCGAAACAAATCTTCACCTCGACCATTGGACGAAGAAAATGTCAACATGAAAAAAGCATACCTGTCTTACATCAAAGGGACCACCGATAAGATCTTACTCTTGCAGAAGTATGACATAAGATCTATAATTCAAACCTCGAAGACAAATTAATGACTTCTTACGCAGCGTAAAAGAAAAAGATATATTAGAGACGGAAGGAGTCTACAAATTAAGCTGCCGATCGTGTGACAAGGTGTACGTAGGAGAGACGGGCAGAACAATACGGACGAGAATAAAAGAACATGCAGCTGCCATTCGACTGGGCCACTTTGAGAAATCAGCGGTCGCAGAACACGCCGCCGAAGGACACGAAATCGACGTGACCAACGCAGAAGTCATAGCAAGGGAAAACATTTCAAGGCGAGGTTAAATATACCGAGGTTTGAGAGGTTCTCGAAATTAGGAAGTATGCAAGAAATTTTAATGGAGACCAAGAACAAATGGTAAGCTCATCCTGGCTTCCAGTTATTTCGAGAACCAAAAGAAAAATCGAGAAACCCCCACCTCCACCACCGTGAAAATATAAATCTACGCGCAAACCAAGCAATGTCTGATTAAAATGAAAAGGATTAGTAAATATATGCCCACTGATTAGCGTAATGCAATAATTGAAAATTATAAAATTTCAAAATCCACTGCAAAGACAAACCTTTATTAATGCATTTGCAGAATTCAAAAGAAAAACAAAAGAAAATCCAAAAGTATTATGGTCATACGTAGGATACAGTCGTAGAAAGAATAGAGTAAGTAGAAACGGAGGAGGAGTATTTATAGCTGTGAAGGACCCGTATGTCAGTAGAAGTGAACTTATTTCAGAGCGAAATGTAGAAAGTATTTGGTGTTCCGTTAAAAGTAAAAGTTGCAACTAAAAACAGATATATGTGGGTGTATATTACAGGCCACCGGACGGAGACGTCGATGGAACTAGAGTCAGAGATAGGTACATTACTTTCTCGGAACAATGATAGAGTAATAGTAGGCGGTGATTTCAATCTCCCTTCGATAGACTGGAATACGTGTAGTTTCATTACAGGAGGTAAGGATAAGGAACTCTGCGAATCACTGTTGAACACCTTTACGTCACATTCTTTAAACAGCTAGTAACATCCCCGACCAGGGGAAACAACATTCTAGACTTATTAGCAACAAATATACCCGAAAGAGTTCTAAATACAGTTACAGACACAGAAATTAGTGATCATAAAAGAGTGCATGCGAAATTTATTGTAGGCGTTGAAAGACATTATAAACCAAGGAGGAGGGTGTCTTATTTGGCAAGGCTAATTACGACGGGATGAAAGAGGAATAAAAGGAAGCGTTTAATTTATTTAGCGAACAAAGCAAAGGATTAAATACAGAGGATTCATGGAGAGAATTTCTTGAGGTCACCCGTGACGCAGTTAATAAATACATACCAAGTAAGTATATTAGTGATAATACAGAGTAAAAGTTGTAACTATAAACTATAAGTATATATACTATACTATATAAACTATAACTATAAACAACAAAAAGTATAACGCGGAGGTTAGGAAATCACTAAAGCGACAAAGGGTATGCCACGCTAGGATGAAAAGTGAAGGACGGGGTCTATCGGTAGAGGAAAAAAATGTGCTAGTTGAAAACTATAAAAAATCGAGAGGAAATCAGGTCGGAAAGCGTTATCACATTTCAAGAGCAAGATAGTTATAGTTAGGAGTATATTTTGATATCAATCCTACAGCGTTTTGGTCGTCTGTGAGAGAGACTCAGGGAAATAGGTCCACAGCGCACACACAAACGATAAAGGAATCGGAGTCACATGCAGTGTAAAAAAAGCCAATACTTTGAACACCTTCTTCCAAAGCGTATTCAACTCATCGTCACTCAACGCTGTAGAACCACCGCCGAACGGTTTCATTGAGCAAATGGCCGAAATAAAAATTTCTTGTCGCGGAATAAAGCAGCAGTTAAAAATCATCAGTGAAAACAAATCACCAGGCCCAAATCAAATTCCTTCCAGAGTATATAAAATATTAGCTTCTGAAATAGCCCCATATCTAGAAATAATATTCAACAAAACACTAAAGAACCACACAGTACACAAGGATTGGAAAGTAGCTAACATTACACCTATTTTTAAAAGCGGTGATAGGGAAAAACCTAGTAACTACAGATCCATTTCACTCAGGTCTATCTCTAGCAAGATATTTGAGCACATTGTAGTCAGTTCGATCATAGGGCATTTGGATATTCAGGGATTGCTCATAAACAGCCAACATGGGTTCCGGAAAGGTAGATCTTGCGAGACACAATTAGCTTTATTCGTACACGATATTTTAGTCCACGGTGAAAACAGTACTGAACTTGATGCGATATTTTTAGATTTTAAAAATGGCTTTCGATAAAGTTCCTCGTGATAAATTAATCTTGAAGTTGGTGAGTTTTGGTATAAATAAAGACGTTGTATGTTGGGTAAAAGTGGGCGAGAGCAGAGGGTTGTCATAGAGGGTATCATGTCGGACACAATCAAAGTCACATCGGGAGTTCCCCAAGGTAGCGTAAGTAGGTTCGCTTCTATTTCTTTCATACATAAACGAGTTGGGTACCGTAGTTAGTAGTAAGGTTAGAGTTTTTGCAGACGATGCGGTATTGTACAGGGGTATATCAAAATAAGAGGACAGGAAATCGCTTAGCAAGGATTTAGATGCAATTCAAGAGTGGTGCGACAAATGGCAGTTAGAACTTAACCTTAAAAAGTGTGTAGCTATCAATTTTTGGAGGAGGAATAATTCGATAGAGCGTACCTATAAAATTAGTAACACGAAGATCGAAAACGTTGAAACCATAAGATATTTAGGTGTAACAATCACTAAGGATTTATCCTGGGGAAGACACAAGGGAAATATGCGGCCGAGCGAAGAGAAAGCTAGGATTTATAAAAAGAGTACATGGGAAATGTGATGAGAAGACAAAATAGCTACGCTATTTTTCACTAGTTAGTCCCCACCTTGAGTATGCAGCCAGTGTATGGGATCCTAATGAATTATGTTTGATCAGAGAACTAGACAGTGTGCAGCGTAGAGCAGCTAGGTTCGTAAAAAGGTTGATTAGCGTTTCAGAATTAATAAAATAATTAGGGTGGGAATCATTATCAAAGCGTAGGTTGAAGTACAGATTCAATCTTTTAGAGAAATTTCAATCGGATAGCTTTACTGAAGATGTTAGGCAATAATTAAAAAAACCAGCGTATTTTGCTACATTCGACCAGACAAATAAGATTAGTGAGATAGATTGTCGTACCCATAGATTCAAAATTACATTTTCCCCGTACTATAAGAGAACAGAATAGGCAGCATAGCAAAGGGACAATCAGAGGAAATATTATAGAGTATTCTGTAGTGCATGATGCATGTATTAACCCCTTAGATGCTGTAGATGCTAACAATCAAGTTGCATGAGACAGTGTATTTGCTGGTTTGCATGTTATTGGTGCATGCTTGGTGATCTTCACCCCTTGCCACACACCCTCGCGGTGGCTTGCAGAGTATCGTGTAGATGTAGATGTACATAAGGGAAGTGCAAAGCCATAAGTCTGGCGTCCATTCACTTAAAAATGATAGGGGTGAAATGGCCACAAACACTCTTGACAAAGTTGACTTGCTAAATTCCTTCTTCCAAACCGTTTTTAACCCACCTTCCGGGGATTCAACTGTCGTGTTACCTGACTTCTTAAAGCGGCTGATGCAACCAATTAATATTTCCTGTAATGGTATTGAAAAGTTACTTAAAGATATAACCCCGCACAAATCTCCTGGCCCTGATCAAATTCCCTCCCGCGTATATAGAGAGTTAGCCTCCGAAGTTTCCCCCTACCTTGAAGTAGTATTTAATACATCCCCCTACCGAACACGTCGTACCGAGGGACTGGAAAGCAGCCGATGTAACACCCTTTTTTAAAAGTGGTGATAGGGAGCAGTCATCTAACTACAGACCTATATCCCTCACATCCATTTCATGCCAGGTCCTAGAACATATAATTGTCAGTTCAGTCATGGGACACCTAGATAGCCAGAATTTATTGTCCAATGTTCAGCATGGCTTCCGAAAGAGCAGATCGTATGAAAATCCACTTGCTCTCTTTTCCCACGATATTTTAGTTTCTGGCGAAAATAAGATTCCAGTGGATGCTATATTTCTCGACTTCAAAAAAGCTTTTGACTAATTTTGAAATTAAAAATCTTATGGGTTAGACAGTAACATTATATCATAGATAAAAGATTTTCTGCATGATCGGGTGCAAAGGGTTGTTTTGGACGGTGTTACCTCACTGGCAATTAAAGTCACTTCGGGTGTCCCACAAGGTAGTGTGATAGGTCCACTCTTATTCCTTTTGTACATAAATGATATCCATAAGGTGGTAAAAAGTAAGCTTCGTCTGGAAGAAGAGTTCTCGGGTTTCCAACCGGGTCCAAGTGTTTTTAGGCACCAACGTTTCGAAGGCTATGTCCGCCATCGTCTTCAGGGTGAATGGCGGACTTAGCCTTCGAAACGTTGGTGCCTAAAAACACTTGGACCCGGTTGGAAACCCGAGAACTCTTCTTACAGTCTATTCGCCGGGAAAAACTGAGATCCTTCATAAGTTTCGTCTATTTGCCGGTGACGCAGTAGTGTACAGGGAAATTCTATGCCCAAACGATAAAGAATATTTAAATATTTACCTACAAGCTATTTAAACTTGGTGTGATGCATGGCAGTTAGAATTAAACTTTAAAAAATGTCTTTTAATGAATTTTTGGAAAAAGAATAGCTCTCCATCTAGCACTTACAATATAATTAATAATGAACTAACAAACGTAGAATCCATTAAATATCTTGGAATAAGACTGACACATGATCTTTCTTGGGGTAAACACATTCGTGAAATAATGGGTCAAGTGAATCGTAAACTGGGATTCGTCAAAATAGTACTGGGTAAATGTGACGATCATGTACGAGAAATCAGCTACTTTTCCCTGGTAAGACCTCATTCGGAATATGCTGCCAGTGTATGGGATCCCAACGAAACTTATATGTGTGCAGCGAAGATTGGCAAGATTTGTAAAGGGACGATACGATAATTATATTAGCGTAACCAGTCTATTAAATGAATTGAAATGGGAATCATGTCAGATCGCAGGTTGAAATTTAGACTTAATCTCTTATATACATTCCAAGACCATATTTTCAGTGATGATGTTAAAAATATTTTGCGGACCCCAACTTACTATGGTAGACTGGACCATAATCACAAAATTAGAGAAATTGATTGCCGAACTGACAGATAAAAAATGTCCTTTTTTCCTCGTGATATTAGGGATATGAATAACGGTAAATATATCCAGTACGAGTATAGCAATGGATAACAGTGGTAGCTGCACGTTGGTATAAGGACTTGAAGCTAACCCAACTAACAGCATGTTTTTGCATGCATGCTTTGCTATTTTTATTTTAAATAGCGTAGTTTTGAACAGAACCTATACAAGTACTAATCCTTTTTTATGCATGTTATGTAGTGCATTTTTGGTGAGACCCCTTGCCACACACCTTTATGGTGGCTTGCAGGGTATTATGTAGATGTAGATGAATTAAAGCAGGTGTTAAACAAGAACAAAATCATGAGACTAAAAAGATCAGCTCAAGGGGCAATTTTCCAACATGCCACAGAAAAGTGCGGCAATGAATCACTGGTTGAGAATCTCAAAAACGGGCCGCTACATGTTTTCAACAGTTACTCACAGAGTAAAGCGTACTTCTGCAATGACCAGGACAGAAAGGAAAATATCTTTATAGGAAAGGAAATGGAGGCCCTAGGAAAGGTCAATGACTCATTAAAACCACTCAGTAGAAAGTCAAATATGTTAGTGACAAACGATACCAGTAACCTTACTGAGACTTTTATGTCTTTAGTGGCACAGTTTGTGGGTGGAAAGCATGTAAACCGCGGGAAAAGAGGTTCGTACTCTCATCGAGTTCAGGGTGCCGGGCTTGATTTCCAACTGGGACCCATGTGGCATTATACTACGTGAGAAACGATTTGTCGAAAAAGCCCTTACAAAACTGTCCACCGGTTAGGAGAGCGGAGGCTGAAACGCCTGCAGTCAGCTCGGAAATGTCTTTTGAAAATGTCTAAGTTACGGTAGGTTGTACGTCAAATGAATCCAAGGGCTATGGAGATTATTGCCAAAAATTGGACTTAGAGGAAGAGGAAATGGAAGGAGAAAGCAAAGCACTTTTGGCTAAAATGAAGGTGATAGGGAGTCAATAGAAGCGATAGAGAGGGAGACAGGAGGCCAACGCGAATGTGAGAAATGGTTTGATGAAAGACGAAATAGATTGACGTCTCCGAATTTTGGAATTGTGTGTAGGAGAAGGAAAAATTCTAAATGGGCACCTGTTGTGAAAAGACTTTTGTATGCCAAGCCCTTTGGAAATGAAGCAACTAGATACGGCTCCCTCAATGAACGTAATGCAATTAAGAAGTATGAAGAGCTTACGGGAAGTAAAGTTTTTGCGTGTGGTCTTCATGTTGATCCAGATCACTGGTTTTTAGCGGCATTACCGGACGGAAAAACAAGCGGTGGCGGCATTATTGAAGTAAAATGCCCAAAATCATCTGAAAAATTACTCTACAACAGGCAGCAGAGGATATAAAGTGCTTTTGCTTCGATGAAAACGTAAAACTAAAAAAAATCACAAATACTATTACCAAATTCAGGGGCAGCTACATGTTTCTCGCTACTCCTTATGCGATCTGATAGCTTGGACTCCTATTGAATGCTAAATTCAAATAATATACAGGGATGACGTTTTTTGTAAGGATCGTATGGAGAAGAAACTTCTCCATTTTTATAATAATGTTATGCTTCCGGAAATAATTGACCCTAGAGCTTGCCGATCGATGGAAAAATAAGATCATGAAATTACAAGTTGAATGATACCCGAATTTTGTCTCTTAGGATACATAAAACTTATGCCAATTACAAAAACTGTTTAATTTAGAGAAGCAGATTTACCATCATAGCAGGATCTATAAGGTTTTTGGAATGGGGAATTAATGGATAGGGAACGAGATAGTGTGACTTTTACGTTTACTCAAGTTTTGGATTTTAACGTATGTTAAAAGAGAGTACAATGTCGAGTTTACAAATATATATTTCCGTTACAGCCGAGACGATATCAACATAGCTGGGCAAAGTTAATCCAAAAATTAACTTCGTTAATGCATTAAAAGCTACTCAAAAAGTAAACTTCGTTAATCGTTAAATCGTTATCTTGATGAAAATTTAACGCGAGTTAAAGTTATCCGTTAAAGTTAAAAATCTATATGAAATAGTAGGCAATTTTGAATTATATGCCACTTAACATTCGGGTATTTTTAATTTCAATGAACGTAATAATAATTTCATGGTCAAAAATACTTAATAAACAGTATAGCTTAGGTAATGTAGACTTATACACATGAGGTATGGAGTTTCATAGTAATATACTATAACAGCGTCAGCTCCAACTTTTCCGTCAGAAAAGTTGGACCTGACGCTGTTTGTATTTGATTGTGGAAATAGAAACCTTGGGATACGCCGATACCGGTAACTGCGATACCAAAAGATTCACCAATATTTTGATGGCATAGTTTTTTGCTATTAGATGGTGAAAAAATTATTGCCAGTCCTATTGACATAAGAATCCACAGCTCTTGAAGAAGCCTTGGTTTTCGTTTTCCCGCGAGTTGATCCTGCCTTTACTTTTTCTTCAAATTGAATGTATTTAGATGGATGCGTTCTCCTCATGTGTTGCTTAAGATTGTTTAGGGTGCAAACGTGAGCCTTGACTGTGTAAATTGTGTCTGTAAAAGTTGTGTAAAAGTCTGATTGCAGTACAAACGCTGAGTTCTCTAGATTACATTCTCAACACAACTCCTTCAACAAGTGATTACATGGCAATCCAGAAAGCTCTGAACAAAAGTAACGGACTTAAATGAACGGAATTAAAAGTTAACGGAAGTTACTAAGACCGTTTTAGTTTTTGGATTTAACTTAAAAGTTAAATCGTTAAGCAATATGTTAACTTCGTTAATTAACGATTAACGGATTAACGCTTTTCTGCCCAGCTATGGATATCAAGGTATGCCTACTACAAGGTTTTTTGCCATGTTGATTAATACTTTACTCCAATTTTGCCTAGAATAATCTGTGGTATTCTACAGAGGGAACAGAAAACTGACTCCTCTGTGAAATCCCGTCCTGAAGAAACGTATGACACATCAATATCAATGACAGAAGCAGGAATCTACTACACATTCGAATGTTTTAACAAAACGTTATTGCGCGTTACCTGGTATCAAAAAGTTGTGCAGACATCTACCCCCATTAGGGAGAGGGATTACTGTGAATGGAGTTGATCCGTCAAAACTGACGCTACTCAGTCGATAAAAAAAATGATAAATACTAATTAATCACCACAAAAGTGATGTGCTACTGGAGAGCAACTTCATAACTCCTCTATTGCCGACCTCTTGAACTCTACCCCGACCTCTTTAACGCTTCCGCGAGGCTTCCAATAAATATCCTCGGGATTCGAAATAAAAAATAATGATCAATGCTCATGACGACTTCCGGCAGGCAAGGAGAAGGAATGGCTGACGGTTCACGCCCGCGACTGCTTGGGAGAATACAGTGGCTGGCTAGACACAGCGCAAGCAAGACAAACTGCCGCGGTGTTGCAATTTTAGGAATGGGGCAAGGGCGATGTAGGGGAGGGTGGCCGAGGGGAGACCGTATTTGGAGGTTAATCAGCTCACTTAGTTACTATCATATAGCGCCGACTGTCATCGACCGTGGTTCCATCTTGGCGGGGAAGATTCACACCATAGACGACCCACCTTTAGCCTCCGTCAGCACGTCAAGGAACATCTCCTGGCAAAAAGTAAAGAGTAAAGAGGGACTTCTCAACGCGGCAACTGAACCTCGATGTGACACCCACCCCTCTCTACATTAACGAAGCCCTTTGTCCTGGAAAGAGAAAAGTTCTGCAAGGGCTGTTGATTAGGAAGAGAAAGGCTATAAATATTTGTGGATACGTGGAGGTAAAGTTTTAATGCCAAAAGCTGAGAAAGAACCAGTGTTTGTGTTAACGAGTTTGGACGATATAATTTTTTTATAAAATTAAGAATGTCAGATTACACTAATAGTACGTTATTATGTATTGTTCATCAAAATATCCGTAGTCTTAGCTCAAACTTTGATACATTTGAAACGTATCTACATGGCCTTTCCTATTTACGGAGTATAATCATACTGAGTGAAATATGGGTTTGTGAACATGAACTTCACCATTACAAACTAAAAGGTTATAAATATTTTGCCCAATGCAGTAGTAGTAGTCGAGCTAGAGGTGTTATTGTTTGTGTGCAAAGTACAATTGATTGCTAATCCATGGTGTCTACTAATATATGAAAAAGAAATTCAAGACTTTTTCAAGACTTTTCAAGACAAAAATTTTAAAATTCCAGACCAAAATGGCTAACTTCTTAATGTGTCATCGTGACGGTCAATAGTTCAATGCCCAGTCCTGTCCAATTTTTCACTTGGAATTGGCCATCTTATTATATCCTAATTATTAAAAGACAAGCACAGCACCGTATCTACTTCATTGATGATTAAAATACTAGAAATTAAAACGGCGTATACTCGAAATGGACTGTACCGGGACATTCACGGCTGTTTTTGAAGAATGCACGACGGCACTCCACACAGCGCTGCAGGATCCCTAATAATTGGTATTTTGGATTTAAAAATGTTCAATTTATATGATATTTGGTCTATATAGGATTTCGAGGTCGCTAAAATATGAATTTAGATTCAAAACTTTTGTAAACTAATGTTTTTGCAAAACGTTTTGCAATTTTTTTACTTAAATTAACTCTTATTTTAAACATCACGCTTAATGTGAACAAATATACATTTCCTCAGTGGCTGAATGCTAATTTGATGTTCATATTTTCGCTAATTACTTTTTTCACAAAAGTATTAGCAATATTTTTATCAAGTACTTGGATTTACACAAACTTAAAATTCTCGTTTCCCTAAAATTATAGCACAAAGGTTTTCGCGATCTCTGGACACGAATTCGATGCTAATATTTTCACAAATTAATTATTTTGCAAAAATATATAAGTGAATTTTCAAAAACAATTTCTTTATTTTTGAACAATAAATTATGTAACAAAAATAATTTTGCAAATGATATTTGCAATATATTAATAAACAGTTAAATAGTACCCACCTTCAGTTACAAAACCCGTTTGTCAGAACAAGAATAGGGGCAATACACCTTACATTAGAGAGAATTAAAGGTGAGGCTGTGCCTGCTCAAATGATGCACTTGTTACCAGTGCAACATTTTATCTTATCTACTAGAGGAGTAGCAACAGCGATATGTCCTTACTTAAGATGGTTTTGAATTCATCAATCGGTGCATCCAACGTGTATACACAAAAACCCAATATAGAAAGTTTTTCTAGACTCATAAATACCAAGTATTAGGGATCCTGCACCACTGTGCGCCGTACACGGCGGTCGGGTTCGCGCCGTCCCGTGTGAAAGGAGCCTTTGAATGAAATGATGTCCGTCGCCAGTCCAACCAAAGGCACCTCTTGAGCACACACCAACTCGAAGACTGACGAACCAACTCAACTCGAGCTGGCGAATGCCGAGTTCTCTAGTAAAAACGGACGATTTTGTTGCAAACTCGCACATGCCGACAGATGAACTAGACTTTCCGGTGGCTTTCGAGCTAGCGAGCTCACCATCAGATGAATAACAAAGATATTCCACCGCACTAGCTGGCAAATGGCGAGTTCTCCAGTCATCCAGGAGCCAACGACACATTCGTCGGCGGCGGCGGCACGTATGGCGTCGTCGGCGACAACGTAATATAATGAGTGGAAGTTTCTCGGGTCTTCCACCGGGTCAAAGGCTCAATCTCTGCCGACGTTTCGGGAAACGACTCGTTTTCCATCTTCAGGGCTGTGAGCCAGGGACATCCTCACAGCCCTGAAGATGGAAAACGAGTCGTTTTCGGAAACGTCGGCGGAGATGGAGCCTTTGACCCGGTGGAAGACACGAGAAACTTTCACTCATCTTCCGCCGGAAAAACACCAAAACGTAATATAATGTTTTTACTTTCCAGGGGATGATCTCTGTTTTTTCACGAAGACGTCATGCTTGCGTATAAAAGCAACACAATTCAATGAGAAATTCTAATAACAAAATGGCAAACGGTAAGCTTTACTGAATGGATGAGAGAAAAAAAACATTCCACAGTAAAGTTAATTAATCCCACCCGATTATGATGATGCGCAGCATAGAAACTTAGGACGCGATCGTTTAAATATAATATTTCTAGTGGAATTTAATCGAGTTACACCCTCAGAGGTATGGCAAAACGCAAAATGTCACAATCGTACTAGAGTACGATCTATGGATCGCCTGAATCTCTGGGAGCGTTGTAATAACCACAGTCAAGGAGATTCTTTCGAAATAGCATTCATGGGCAGGAGGGAAGTATACGATCTTCAACCTGCAACCGACCGAGCCGATTTGTCACGCGGCGGTATGCAGGAAACGGTGAATCTCTGGGAGCGTTGTAATAACCACAGCCAAGGAGATTCTTTCGAAATAGCATTCATGGGCAGGAGGGAAGTATACGATCTTCAACCTGCAACCGACCTAGCCGATTTGTCACGCGGCGGTATGCAGGAAACGGTGCCCATGTCTAGTGCAATCTGACGACGAAAGTCACGAACTCACAAATACTGACCAGAGAGGTTTAAAATAACACCTCTTTGATAATGACAAATAAAGAAAAAGGGAAACAATATCTCATTTCGTAATGCTATGTCTGCCGTTCCAATTTTTATCCTGACGATTTGCAAGCAACCATTTTTCCCGATTTTGATTATTTTTCAGCGAATTCCCGACCTTTTCCAGATTTTTTCCCGACGTTAACAAATTCCCGACTTTTTCCCGGATTCCCGACTTTTCCCGACTGGTAGACACCCTGTAATCTAATGTAATTCAAGCTGTCACTGCTGATTTGGTCCAGGTGACAGAAAAATTCGAATTACAGTTAATTGCTCTCTATAGAGATCAACATTTTCCGATAGCACAATTATTATCTGAATTTGAACCGCTCATGTATAGTTTAAAAGGTAATATAAATGTCATTGGTGATGTCACCATAAATATTATGGTACCTTCTAATGATTCTAAACATTACTTAAACTTAATGAGCTCCTTATGATTATCGGGTCTGATTGACTCGCCAACTAGGGTAAGAGAATCACAGGAACCTTTATTGATCACCTGTTTGCTAGGTTATATAAAATGTGCACGCATCACCTCTAAATAGACTAAACTAAGATAGACTATGAATATTTTAAAATCAAAATAGCTGAAGTAGATTGTAAACGAAGTAGACGCATCAACGGCTTTTTCGTTATTTCATGACTTACTTACAGGTGCTATATCGGCATCAAGAATTAAAGTCAATAATTACGACACAAGAAAAAAATTAAAGCCAAGGAGTCATCTTCTCAACATTATTGAAAGGAAAAATTATCTGCTCAAGAAACATAGACGCCATCCATTAAACGAAAGTTTAGCAAAGAAATTTATTAACTGTAGAAATAATTTGAAAAATGAATTTAGGATTGCTTCCAATAACTACTATTTGCACAGATGTCAAGGAGCAAATGGAAACTCAAAGATGCAATGGAAAATACTCAAGGAAATATCCGGCCGCATACCACAGAGTCCTTATGAAATATGCCTGGAAATAGACGGTAGTAGGTATAGCATCTGCTCGTTCAAAATAGCTAAATCATTTAATGTCTATTTTGTTCCCTCCTACGATAGTAATAATAATAGTAATGACAGTGGCATGAATTTGTCGCTGATTTTTGAAGCTATTCACATAGCTTAGAATGTATATATGGTATGTAACTAGAACCAGTCGACCCTGCTGAAATAACTAAATTAGTAAGATCTTTTCTTGCTAGCAAAGCCCCTGGTTACGACAACGTTAACAGTGAACTTTTAAAACTTGTTATTAACGAATTAGCTCATATTCTTTCACATATATTTAATCTAAGTTTTACCAGTGATGTTTTTCCTGACGAGATGAAAATGGCGGTGGTCATGCCGTTATATAAAAAAGGGGATCGATTAAGTATACTAAATTATCGTCCAAGATATTTTCAAAAATTACAGAGAAGCAAGTCAAGTCGAGATTAATTAAATTTCTCGATAAAAACTGCTTCTTCAGCAAAAGTCAGCATGGTTTTTTTTAAGTGGAAAGGTGACAGAAGATGCTCTACAAAATTGTTTAACTCATGTTTACAGGGCTATAAACTCAAATCGACGCACTGGCGTGAAAAATTCCGAGGACTTCATCCACAGAATCAGTGAGCTGAAGATCACGGAGAACGACATATTAGTCTCTTTCGATGTCGTTTCCCTATTTACCAAAGTGCCAATAAAGGACACCGTTGACATTTTAAGGAAACTAGTCAACTTCGGACTTCCAGCCGACTTCCCAAAAATGGTCGACTTCCGCCTCCGAAATAATTTCTTCCTGTGGAACGGAGATTTATACGAACAGAAGGATGGAGCAGCTATGGGTAGTCCACTCTCACCCGTCAGCGCCAACCTATACATGGAGCACTTCGAAGAAGATGCCCTAGAGTCTTGCAGCCTCAGACCGTCCCTTTGGATCCGCTACGTTGACGACACCTTCGTGTTATGGCCACACGGGGAGGAGAAACTCAGAACCTTCAAAGACGAGCTAAACTCCATGCATCCTTCCATTCAATTTACCATGGAGATGGAAGAAAACGGATCCCTGCCTTTTTTGGATGTCTTGGTGCAGAGAGGTGCCAACGGTTCTCTCCGACACACGGTGTACCGGAAGAAGACGCACACCGACCGGTACATGCACGCAGCCTCCCACCACCATCCCAAACAGAAAGCTGCTCTCATCAAAACGCTGGTGCATAGAGCCACGGTGGTCTGAAGAATCCTCACTAAAAACTGAAGTGGATCACATCGTGAGAGCACTTGGAAAGAATGGCTACTCAGAGTCTTTCGTCAGGAGCAACATCAAAAAGAAGGCAAAAATTTCCGATGAAGATCGTCCCAAAGCGACGGCGCACGCCACCATCCCTTACGTAGCCGGCATTTCCGAACGCATTTCCCGAATACTTCGGAAAGCAGACATTGAGACACGGTTTAGCACGCTAACCAAAGTCAAAGATGTCCTACCATCGCCTAAGGATCGGCTACACCCTTTATTAACGGAGGGAGTTTATGAGATCCCCTGTTCATGCGGAAGGACATACATCGGGCAAACAGGGCGCTCAGTGGCATGTAGGCTCAAAGAACACCATAGGGCCATCAACCACGGCAACACTAAGGATTCTGCAGTCGCCGAGCACGCAGCCTCCGGGGTCCAGACGTCAGGCATATTATTTTAACTGACAAGACACGGGTAATAGCGAAGGAACCGCGCTATTACCCAAGGCTAATACGGGAAGCAGTCGAAATCGAAAAACGGCCGAACAATTTCAATCGTGACGACGGCATTAAACTCGGCGCCGCATGGAAGAGAATTCTCCGTCCGCTACCCGAGGGAGAGTCCTCTAAAACACCGAGGGTCCAGGATGAGTCACCACCTCATGTCGTAAGCGGGGACGCGAGAAACAATGCCAAACAAGGCCAAGGGAGGGGGGCATGTCTCTCAATAAATAGCCGAGATGATACTTCTTTTTATGTTTTAACCCTGATGATGCGGCCTGCAATGGCCGCGAAAGCTCGGACGACAAAGCTCCACACGCGGCGGCTCCCGAAAGAGACAACTGGATATTCTCCACGCTGCGAAAGCCTACGCTCCACTATTGCCATGTGACAGCATTTGCCGATGATGTCACCTTAAATTATGAAGGTATTAACTTGGGTGATGTAAAATATGATATTCAGTCTGATTTGTTCAATTTGCGACGCTGGTTTGCTTCCAACAAATTGAAAATTTAATTGAGTTTTATATTATCATGAAGAAAACTGTCCGATAACTTCATGCAATAGCTGTTTGCCCATTGAACGGGTTTACCAGTTTAAAGTACCTGGAAGTAACCATTGATGAATTCTTAAAGTGGCAACAACATATTGATAGTCTAACAAATAAAATTCGACAAACACAGACAAATTTTTACTTCATCAGAAATAAATGTCCTTTAAATTTCTTTAGGGTAATTTATAACGCGTTAGTACATTCCAAACTAAGTTATGGCATTTTTTGTTGTGGTGGCGCTTATTTGAACTCCTTGAAACCTGCGTTTTTTTACAAAAAAGAATTATTCGTGTTAATTTGAAAAAGAACAGATTTGAAAGATCCTTCCCACTTTTTCTTCATTTACGTTTGCTTCCATTGAGGCATCTATATATTTATAAGGTTCTACGGTGTTTTTATACTAGAAGTGGTAACTATGAAATATTTCTGTTCCTGCCTTATCCCTTTACCATGCGTAAAAAAAGTATACCCTCACCAAAACCAAATTTGACGTTGTTTAAAAGATGTTTTTTAGCATGTAGGGTACATCTACGTCTACGCAATACCATGCAAGTCACCAGTGGCTCACATAGTAAGGGTGCATTCATAATAGAAAGTTTCTTACCTTTTACAACAATCAAAACATTTTATCGCAGAGTGCGGTTCAAAGAACCTACTTAATCTTCTCTTCGCCCACAATGCGATAAGCATCATATATGTGGGTAAAAGTACTCTTTTGATGAATCCCAGTTTACAATTAGCTTGGCCCATTATTTCACGGTCGTATTAACCCCAAAAAACATCATACGTCATGTATGTTGATATTCGAGACTCCAGACAAGAGAGACGCCAACTAGTGGCGTACTTTGAAATCTCGCAGTGAAGGTTACCGAGCTGATGAAGGGTGATAAAACGTGTTGTGAATTCCTAGGCGTTGTGCATTATTCCGATATTTATCAGTTTGATTAATTTTTAGGATGACTGAAAATTGTTCATATACACACAAAATATATTAATAGGTTATTTTAAACAAATCGGGATGGCACATGTTTTTAGTCATTTCAGTGGAATAAGCTAGGTAAAAGCCGAGCAGATTAGATAAGTTATTTCTTCATCCATGATTGTTTTAGCTGTCCCATTTTGTCTGATAATAAGAGCAAATTGTTGTTTTATTATTATTATTTAGTTTTTCCACTAAATATCTTTCTTTCGGCGTATAAATAATATTTATTATAGCCCTAATGTTTCAAAGATAAGTGAAGATTGGTAAGGGCGTCAAGAAGAGCATGTTTGTTTGCTCCAAGCATTTTATCCACAACGACTATATACTGCCAGGTAATTAGATAATTTGACTTAATGTTATTCAATTTACCTCATGTATGATCTATATTTTAGCTTTCGTATCTTTAATATCATGCCAAAATGTGCAAAGAATTAAAATTGGCAATTTACTATCGAAATTAAGACGCCACAGCAAAGCTGCGTCGCCTGAATAAAAGTGCAGTGCTTCCTCGAATTTACCAAGAGTGGTCGTGGTCGTTAAACTAATGGTCGCTTAAAATACAGCGAGATGTGGGTAAACTCCCACAGTCGAGAAATTTACGGCTACCCACGTAGCTACGGTTAGAAAGGTTATATGAGCCAACAAGAGCCGTTTGGTACCTACATTTTTCTTGGACGTTGATAGTGTTGACGAGAATCAGTCAATACTAATTTATTAGATCAATGCAAATTACTTTATATGCAGTACATAACACTATTATTCAATTCATACTACTTTACATATGACCATGAATTCTTCAATCGAGAAATTTTGTAAGTATAGGAGAATGGGATTTAGAATTGAAGTTGATGGTATCAAAAAGGCTTGATTGTGTGGATTTCCTTCATGAAGAGGGCAGGGAAAACTATGAAATTCCACAGAATAAATTTTTCGTGAACAATATTATTCTGATGCAAGGCATCATCATCAGGTGTCATTACATTCAGATTCAGATATTTTCTACAATTGGGGCGGGAAAGGGAAGTTTGAGTAAATAGATGGGAATATGGCAATATTCGTCATAAATTGTCCGAAATTTTGGGAGTAGGGATTGAAGAGATGTAGTGTAAAGAGTGATTGAAGAGAGTATGTTAAGGGTTATCTTTGATGATGACGTTGGTTTTAATACCTTTTGTGCTGGCAACTATCTAAGTTTGATGATTCCATTAGCAAATCTCCTTACCCCGGCTTTATTCTCTAAATAATAACTCATTGATTCCAATGGCATACAACTTTGTCCCGATGAAGAGGTTTTCGAAGAAATGTAAGAGGACCAGCATGGCCTAGAAGGAACTGGGATAGCAGATACAAATTTTAATCAAGGCCAAAGAGGTTTTGCTGCCTTTGGGAGGTACGTTTCCCTCTGTGGAAAAGATAGCCACAGCAGTACAAGCGACACCAGCATTAATTGACAACAGTAAACAAGAGATTTTAGGTGCCAGCTGTCAGTGGAATAAATTATTTTTCGGACATTACTGACTGCCATTTAACGCTTACAGCATTTGCTGGGTTCGACACATTTCCTAAACTGGCTTGTTTCATGAAGATATCGACGAAACTATAAAAGAAGCGAAAGGAGAAGAAAACATAATTATTTTAGGAGACTGGAACGCCATCGTCGGCGAAGGTCAAGATGGAAGAATAACTGGAAAAACTAGAGGAGAAAGACTGCTGGAGTTCAGCAGACAACATAAGTTAGTGGTCGCCAAAACACTGATTAAAAATCACAACCGAAGAAGACACACGTGTAAAATGCCAGGAGAGGAAAGAACATTTCAAATAGACTACATTTTAGTAAAGCAGAGATTTAGAAACCAAGTGAAGGACTTCAAACGCTACCCTGGGGCAGACATCGACAACAACTATAATTTAGTGATGATTAAATGCCATCTAAAATTAAAGAAATTGAAGAAAACAAAGAAGAATATATGGAAAGTACAAAAAACTGAAGGAGGCTTAACATCAGCTGGCATTTCAGACAGCAGTAAGAAACGACATAGGAGAAGACCTGAATGAGAAATCAGCGGAAGAGCGTTGGGAAAAATTTGAATGTGAACTCTAGGAAGCCGCAAAAGAAGTTTCTGGAAGAAGAAACGTTTCCAAGAAGAAGCCATGGATCACCGGGGAAGTCTTTGTGCTGATTGAAGAAAGAAGAAAATAGATGAATGCGAAACTGAAGAAGGGTAGCTTTACTACAAAAGAATAAGGAACGAAATAAGCCGCAAAGCCTGGAAAACTAGAGGGATGTGGATGAAGAATCTGTGCGAAAACGTAAAAAATAACCTTGCACTTGGAAAGGTGAAAGCTGCCTATAGGATAGTGAGAAACCACTTCAAGAAACTGAGTGAAAGATGCAATGACATAAGGGATGGAATTGGAGAAAATTTTGATTGAAAATGAAGACAAAGTGAAGAGATGTAAAGAATATCTGGAAGAGTTGTACAACGGATACAATCTCAGCACGAAAGTGATCGAAGAGGAAAGCGAAGTGGAAAATGATGATTTAGGAGCATCAATATTCGACTGATACACGATCTTTCCTGGGGTAAACACGTGAAATAATGGGTCAAGCTAATCGTAGACTGGGATTCATCAAATGTGAACGAACATATACGAAAAATCAGCTACTTTTCCCTTGTTAGACCTCATTTGGAATATGCTGCCAGTGTATGGGATCCATACGATATCACCTAAATAAAGAACTTGAAGTTGTGCAGCGAAGATCGGCAAGATTTGTTAAGGGACAGTACGATAACTATATTAGCGTAAGTAACCGTGCGCATATGTTTTAGAAAATTTGATAGTAATTCGTTTTCATATAATATTTTTATGCAATCTAACATTTGAACAATCATTGATAATATCAAAGTAAACAAACAGGGATTTTTTCTTAAGCTAGAACGAGAAAATCGGCAAGTGATATTGGAAATACTGTAAGACAAAACAGGTTTTCAGACCAAAATAACGGTGCAACCATCATTAGTTGAAATCACGTTGAAATTAAATATATTATATTTGACGAGAAATCTTTGTATGTATGTTTGTCGACCCTTTCTCGCAAACCGCTCTAACGATTTTCTTGAAAATTTGAATACAATGGTTTGTAGAATCCAAGGTATCAATTGCGAGCAACATAGGTTACTATAAGACACTGTCTCCGGCGTTACTCGGTGGAACTGCTTCATATTTAATCAGAAAAACACTTGGTTATAATTCCACACTTTATTTCAGGAAGACGACCCGGGTTTCAGCATGTCATGCCATCTTCAGGCATGACATGCTGAAACCCGGGTCCCCTGAAATAAAGTGTGGAATTATAACCAAGTGTTTTTCTTATTAAACATAGATTACGTTAAAAATGCCATAGGGGCCCCAATGTGGGCCTTCTTTTACCAACGTTTACTCCCATAAGAAAAGAAAGGATTTGGTGGAGAGGGTTTTCATTTGTGTAATTGCCTACACTCATGATATAGATTTGAACTGTTAACTTTTAGATAAATGACTAAACAAATTTTTTGATTGTTGCATTCAATTTCCGTACATCCTTCGCTTTTTCCTAGAATTTTTTATCTCGAAAATCTCAAATGTTTGCACCACTTCAACAATTGAATATTATATTTGCTGGAACCCACAGCATAGGCATGGAATGGAAATTCATGCCAGGGTCTGTAGATTGTTTTAAAGGTTGACGTTTTAATTAAACGAAGATTTATCGAAAGCTATCCCGGATGTTGGATCCTTAAATTTTGTAGATGAAACTTGAAAACTTTCCAACACAGAACAGTTATTATAAACAACATATTTATATTAGGTTGCTCAAGCGACAAAACAAAGTTCGCTCCATCGGCAACAGATGGCACTACTGTTTCCCACCTGGGATCCCAAACGTCAGTACGTGGTACCCTTATCATCCCACGCGCAGTTTTCTTATATCTCAATGTTGGAATCATCCCAATGGACAGCAATAAACTACTCTTCCCCTTGTAGGATATTCCAAGCCTCCCGCTTGAACGGCGGTGAAATTCACAGTGCACCACTTCAACAATTGAATATTTTATTTACTTGGAAACCGCAGCATAGGCATGGAATGGAAATCCATGCCAGGGTCTGTAGATTTTTGCCAAGGTATGAATGAATAAACCCTTTGTAATGAGGTGTTGGTACCTGGCCCCTGGTTTCCTTCTCCCTCAATTCGGTGAGTTCCTCCTTCATGGTAGTTACCCAATTGGCTAGATGAGGACCATGCGTTGCTTCCTCGACAGATGTAAGTTCAGAGGGGATGTCTTCTGAGAGTGACGCCAGGGCAGTCACACTATTCAGGTTTGTGTAACTGGCCCAAACGCCTTGGAATAACATGTAACTTTTCATTCCCATTAGTTTTGGCATCATATTCGGGCAGACAATTGTTTAGGGCAAGGGCCTCCAAACTTTTCAGCCCGCGGGGCGCATTACCTATCAAACAGCAGTTTGGGGGCCGACAACACACTCGAAGTGCAAATAAAAAAGAATCAAAACATAGATGCTTTTAATTTTTTATTTAATATTATTTTATTCAGTTATTATTTAATAACACATTGAACATGAACACCTGTATTAGTGGGAATGGCGAAATAGTTTCCTGCTGCCAAAAATAGCAGACATTTCTGGCTTTAGATTTGATGTCCCTAATATCAACAGTGATCTGAAATTATCATCATACAAGTTTGTTCTCAAATTGTTCTTCACGTGTTTCATTCCTGAAAATGTTTGTTCACACAAGTATGTTGCTCCAAAGGTGGAAAGGTACCTTGATGCAAAAGTTTTGACTTTTTGAAAGTCTTCCTTGGGCAAAAACTGGTTAAAATCCACCAGTCCTTCTTTGAACTTGTCCCTAAGCAGGTCATTTGCTTGCTTTGCTGCAGTTCATCTGGGCAACTGGCCACAACTGCTTCAAATGGGTTTTTAAACAGTCTCACTACTTCTTCCTTTGAATCCAAGTCGGAAAACAGCTCCTGAAACTGCAGCTGGAGGTCTTTATTGATCTCGCTTGCAAATGACGTGGGAAACTCAGCTGTTGCTTCAGGCATGAAGATCTTGCACTGCTGAAAGTGCGTCAAGTTGTTGGCCTGTACTTGTTCCAAAAACAAGGCAAGTTTAGATCTTAAGGCCTTTAGGTGGGTATATAGATCAGAAAATAGATTTTTCTCTCCTTGTAGTTTTAGGTTCAGAAAATTTAAATGACTAGTTATGTCTGCAGCAAATGCCGATTTCCATACCCACTCTTCATCAGACAGTAATGGCTGTGGCTTGCCTTTACTTTCCAGGAAGTCACCTATTTCCTTTCATAATTCGAATACTCTACTCAGAACTTTTTCACAGCTTAGCCATTTTACTTCTGTGTAATACGACAAATATTGCGATTCCGAGTCTGTATCTTTCAACATGTCTCTGAACTGTCTATGGTTGAGCCCATGTGACCTTATTAAATTTACCATCTTCACCACAGGATTCAGTACACTGCTAATTTCAACATATTTAGCACGCAAAGCTTGCTTGTGAATAATACAGTTCAGGAACATTTGGTTCGGAATGAACCTCACATCTCAACATCTCACTACACATCTACTTCACTTGTCTAACCAAGTCTTTCTTTATGCCACACATGTTCTTTCCTCCATCAACAGTCAGGCAACTGAGGTTAGTCCAGTCCAAGTTATAATCAGCAAATTCTTTTTTCAATTCATTGAACATATCCTCTCCGGAGACAGTTCCATACATGCTATGTACGGAAGTGTTATGTGTTATGTTCATGTCTTCATCCACACCTCTAATGAACACAAGCAGTTGAGAGGTGGAACACCTGTCCAGCGATTCATCCATTGCAATGAAAAATGGCAAAACTTGCGTGTGTTTTTCGCTACTTGAGTCACAATGTTTTCACCCATGTCTTCAACACGACGGGAAATGGTTTTTGCACCCAAAGCTACATTTTTAAATTGTTTCGACTTTTCTGGGCAAAGTTCCACAGCCACCTCCATCAAACATTCCCTCACAACTTGACCATCTGTAAACGGTTTGCCACTTTTAGCCAGGACCTAGGCAACTTTATAACTGGGCTTACAATTAGTTAAGGATACACTTTCATTTGAGGATTTACTGAACTCCTCTGAGATGTGAGTTAATTTTGTAATTTAGAAAACATTTTCTGCACGGACTTCACCCTCCAACTGTGCATATTTCTCCTGATGTTCGCTTCGATGAATACGGCGCAGGTTGTATTCTTTCATCACAGCCATGGTTTCGTTGCACATCACACACAATGCTTTCTCGCCAGATTTGATGAAGAAGTATTTCAAACTTCATTCTTCTTGAAATATCCGACACCCATCGTCTATTTTTCTTTTCCTCTTCTTGGACATCGTTGGACACTAAAATAAAGTGACTTCAACATCAATTAAAAGTGAAACGAAAAGTATGCTGCACAAAATATCGCTCATAAAACCTGATTATGCGGACTAATTTCGTCGCCATTATAGCTGGAAATGACCCGAAACAATTTTTAAAAATTATTTCTTGAATTATTAAATTAAACATACCGGAATTCAGTCTGTAAATATATCCACTTATGGTAGAAAGATTGCTGCTTTTAATGTTTCCTCTTCAGAATATTCGGAAAATTCTTATAAAAACTAACGACACTCCCAATGCTTTATACACACTGGTAAGTAATTATGCGAGGGAAATTATCACTAAATAAAATAGAGTGCAACATGTTTCTAAATTAGACGCTAACTGACACAAGCCCTTCCTCATTGCAGCAATCAACCGCAACTGGCAAACTGTGATCTAAATAATCAAGGTTTGAACAAGCGGAAAACCATTTGAAAACTCTATCACTAGGTGGCGTTATATCATCCCATTGACCAAGAACTCTGTATAACACTTATTAAGTGTTCTTACCATTGACTGTGAACAGAAGTAGAAAAAGTAAGCATCGAATAAGGTTTTGCAATGTATTGAACTGTTGGAAAACATAACGCACTGCTGCGCGCCTTTTTTTTATAGGTAAGAACTAGGGATGGGTCGGTTCGGTTCTTCGGTTCTCGGTTCCACCGGTTCTTGAGCTTAGAACCGGAACCGAGGCCAAAAAGAATCGGTACCGAAATAATTGGCGCGAAAACCAGTTTGAAATCTGCTCACACTCTGAAAGCGGAGGCTTCACATTCAAACCTGGAGAAATAGTGTACTTAGATGTTTCAAAGTTGCCGTGAATTATTCTAATTCAGTCGTTAAAATACTATATGATTTGTTTTATTACATCCAATTCTAGTAAGTGATGAAATACCGCCGTAATAAGGATATTCTGATTGATAGGTATGTGTTACGTCCACCTCCTTTGGAGGTACGAGTCCTCACATCATTTTCGTAAATTACATCATAATATAGTGTAAAGTTTTAGAAGATTTCATTCATGCTTTGAACATTACTTTCGTTAAGTCAGCAAATTATTCGTCATTTGTACAATAGCATTAACTTTGCTCTTGCAAGAGAACGCTGTCTACTTCGCCACGCAGTAAATAGCAGACGACAATCGAGTATTTGAAAAATTGACAGCGCAAAGATAGCCGAAAATGAAAGGCACCCGCAATATGCGGTCAATTACAACTAAATTGTTTTATCAAGTTTCTTCTTCCCTTGATGCAAGGGTCGTGTTTAGCCAAGTAACTTTCAACCGTTTGCCGTTGACCATTCTGCTTTCTTGATTACTCGACTATAAATGGGCAATCATTACAAAAACGTTATAGGGATAACTGGTCATGTTTAACTTAAAAAAATTTTTGTGCCATGAAACGTGAAGAAAAATGCACGTGTCGGATATAAAAGCTGATATTGGTATTATCTTCCAATGGGAGAGTGTAACTAAGTATTTGCAGTAACATACGAATTTAAATATTTAAGTTTATGAGAAATATGTTGGTAATGACAAAACCGTGGTCGAAAGTAAACACTCGGTTTATCTTACGCGTATCATACTTAACAAACATATCGTCATTAAATATAATCACGGCATTGGAGATCCCGGAAAGATTCCTTAACGAAATAGGAAAGTAGAATCTTTTGAAACGACGGAAATGGTACACGTAAATTTATGTCAACTCACAAGATAGTCTAACTGAGATGTAAGCCAATGGTGAAAAAATCAATCGCGCAGGTAGTGCCAAGTTACCATCAATAGCCATGGCATACGAATCAGCACTGTTAGCACTTCGTATGTGCCCAGATCCCAGATATCAGGCCCAGATATGCTTCCTAAGTCACATGTTGATTAATGAAGTGCTATCGAAATACGGCATGATTATCGATATTATATCATACCTATCGATACTTTAAAAATATCGATAGCTGGTGAAATTACGCCTTCATTTACTCACGCGGTTGAATCCTTCGCAATGTCTTCCGAAGTGTGGAAATACTTCACGGTTGATGAAGCAAATGAAAATTTCGTAAAGCGTAATATTTGTCATTCCCTGATTTCCAGGGGTGCATGTAAATCCACTCCTAACCTGAAAAAGCATGCGGAAAAGAAGCATAAAATAAATTTTCGCGGGAAGAGTCCAATCGTGTCTCCAAAGAGACGGAATACTTCAGTAACTAGTAGTGGCCTGCACACGGTCGCAAAATACGGGCGAGGGTCGCCTGCCTGTGTGCGAGAGATAAAGAGAGAGGCACAACCCGAAGACATTTTTTTCTTTTTTTCGGACTTTTCCGAAGTGTCACGAATGTGTCCTTAACGGAGAAATGGCCGAGAAGAAGCAGTCAACCGTCGTCTGCTGGGCGGGCGACCGCCTCCATCCATGGATGGGCAACGAGTATAAAACCAAAAGTGCTTGAGTTCTATAAATATTTTCACATAAAGGGTAAAAATGGATTAAAATTACATAAACACAAAAATATTATGAAGTATTCTTTTTCAAGCAGTATATCTCTGAAAATGATTATTGATTATCTTATCTTACCATTGAGCAATGCAAAGTAAGTGGTAAATTAAGAACCGGAACCGAGAATGGGAACCGAGAACCGAAGTTAAGAACCGAACCGGAACCGGAACCGAAAAAAAGTGGAACCGACCCATCCATAGTAAGAACGTTACGTCAACGTACACTGATCTTGGCAAGATGCACGTGAATTTCCGTAATTTTTATCCGCAGATGAAAAGGTCTCCACGGGCCGGATGAGAGGGCCGCGCGGGCCGCATCTGGCCCGCGGGCCGTAGTTTGGAGACCCCTGGTTTACGGCATTGGTCGATTCCTTAAGGCCATGCAGTTCTCGCATTTGATTCTGAACAGCCAACTCCTTGCCTTCTTCTGATTTATCTAGACAAGAATTTAAGAATTAATCTAGACAGAAATTAAGTGGCAGTGTAGTCCATATACATATTTAACTCTCTGTAAGCGTAGATTCATGCCTTCCCCTCCTTCCGTACTTGCATCAAAACGGACGAATCCCGTGCCTCTAATAGGCAGTTTTATGCCGTTTCCTAATTTCACTGCTCCTTTTTCAATTTTCTTAATGTTCTTGAAAGCGTTAAGCATTGTGGCACGTATGTTCAGTGGCCCCCGAGTCCAAGTACCGCTTGTCTCGCGTCTTATGCACAGTGACGAGTCAGATAACAGTACAACATCGATCTCGTCCTCCGAGTCTTCTTTTCTCGCGATTTTAGTCTTGGGCCCACATGCCAGCCTTTGCTTCGTCCTTCTTTCCTTGAATTCCGCCCATTCAAGGCATTCCCGAGCTGTGTGACCGTGTTCGTTACAGGTATAACACTTGAAGTTTCAGGAGAACCCTTAGTCTGCTCTCTTCCATTGGCCCTAGGTTCATAATCATCTGGGGCCTATGCGTACGTTGCGTTCCACTTCTGTCTTCTGACGCACCTACAGCGATTGAGTCTTCGTTCTTCATTTTGTCGTTTTTCTTCATTCTCTTCTCTTCAAGCATTAATTTTGATTCAACAATTGACGATGTTACTCTGTTTTCCCAGGATCTTACTAGGCCTTCATACTTCGGCATGGGAAGGCCAAGAAGCAAAAAATACGCGAATGCCTGGTCGCTGAATGTCACACCACCCTTTCGTACCTTTTGCATGGTTTCTTGCACTTACACACTCTTGCATCGGTGTTCCAGGCTCCTTTGTCGTGATAGTTAGCTCCCTGAAGTGAACCACGATATGTAGCATGCTAAACGTGCCGTACATTTCTTCCAGCGTGGACCAAATTTTCTTAGCCAACACATCGACGCTGTAGTGTACAGGGAAATTCTATGCCCAAACGATGAAGAATGTTTAAATAATGACCTACAAGCAATTGAAAAATGGTGTCATACATGTCAGTTAGAATTAAAGTTCAAGAAATGTGCGGTAAAGAAATTCTTGGAAAAGAACAAACAAACCGGCACGTACAAAATAAGTAATTATTAATAAACAAACGTAAGTTCCATTAAATATCATGGATTAGACTGACACATGACCTTTCCTGGGGTAAACACGAGAAATATTGGGGCAATCTAATCGTAAACTGGGATTCATCAAAAGAGTGTTGGTTATATGTGATGATAATGTACGAGAAACCAGCTACTTTTCTCTTGTTAGACCTCATTTGAAATATCTGCCAGTATATGGAGTCCCTACGAAATCGGTCTAAATAACAAATTTGAACGTGTGCTTCACTTGAACAGTGAGGATCGGCAAGATTTGTAAAGGGATGGTACGATAACTAAATTAGCGTAAGCAGTGTATTAAATGAATTGAAATGGGAATCGTCGTTTGATCGCCCGTTGAATTTTAGAATTAATCTCCTAAATAAATTCCAAGATAATATTTTCAGTGATGACGTTAAGAATATTTTGCGAACCCCTACTTACTATGGTAGACTGGACCATTATTACAAAATTAGAGAAATTGATTTCCGAACTGACAAATTCAAAATGTCCTTTTTTCCTCGTAAAATTAGGGATATGAATAGCGGTAAATATGTCCAATACGAGTGAAACAATCCATAGCATAGGTAGTTGCATGTTGACATAAGGATTTGAAGGTAACCCAACTAACAGCACGTTTTGCATGCTTACTTTGCTATTTTTATCTTTCTAAATAATGAAGTTTAGACTAATATATTAATATTAATCTTATTTTATGCATGATATGTAGTGCATGTTTGGTGAAAATTCACCCCAGCCACACACCTCTATGGTGGTTTGCAGGGTATTAGATAGATGTAGATGAAACACTACAACGTCATGAGCACTGAGTTGTGTAGGGCATTATAGAGAACAGCACTAGCCCGGCGATTTATTCTTCCTTGTTCTGAATTAGGATTATTTAAAACTGCTTCGGCATCTTCTATACTGTCGATCTCGTTGCCAAACCCGGGTTCTATCGCGGTCCAGCAGTTCTTATCGCTCATTATCGCTTCAATTCCCTTGCTCCAAGCATTATAATTTGGTCCGTCTGCCTTCAGGCTCGTGAGCCTGAATTCTTCCTTTCGTCCGTATTCATTGTCAAACTTACTTTCTTGACGAATGTTTACTTTACGTTGCACATCGCGGAAATTTATCTGTGTCGTTGACCTACGTTTACATATGTCCACCAGGATTCTGGGGAGAAAGGAGCTTCGTGAGGCGCCTGTGCGAGAGTTGTCGCCCGCCCCAAGTCTCTACGCCTGTCACCGGAGAAAGGAACTTGGGTCTCCCGACCCAAGTCTGTAAGCCCTCTCAAGCGACTTCCGGCGCCCCAGACGGTCGCCTCAGTTACGTCCCACTCGAAAGCTCGACGTATCTCTTTCTCCCGTGGAGAAATTGCGCATCTTGACAGTGATTTCATGATTATTTCCAAAACATTCATTGCTCTGCGAATCGTCAGAAGCTATTTTTCGGTCCTGAGTAGTGTTTTAGGAATTTTATTAGCAAATTAGGTGACAGATAGTATTGTTACTCGATACGAATTTCCGGTTAGAGTCAAGATAGTTTAATTTCCGAATCCTTTTACGTGCCAGCTGAGTTGAAATGTACTGTTTAATTTCCGAATCCTTTTACGTGCCAGCTGAGTTGAAATGTACTCGCTGTGCGATGTGTTTCCTTGAGAACGCGTTTATTAGGTCTGATGCTCTCAAGTTAATAAAACAATGCCTTTACAAGGTAGATATACTTTGCTATTGATTTGGTGCCGAAGTTATTTTTATCTTAATACAATTGCATCGTTCTGTAACGTAATGTAGCGGCGTAGTGCACTGCTCATCATAATCTCTTTAACATGGCGTGAGGCAAGTATAAGACCCAGGGTCATTGTGTCTTTTGTTTACTATGCATTCGAGACTTGATAATGGTTTTATGTTACGGTGGTGTAGTTATAGTGTTGATGTTCATGAGAATTACATTCAGGTAATGCTATACTATACTCTGCCTCAAAAGTTGATTGTGGCCCACAAAGGTATTTAATTAAAGGGCTACAAAGTACATTTGAATAAATTCAGGTCTTTGAATTATTATAGCCATTTACAAACTTTATGCTGGCATTGAATGTGATATGGTGATGATTAAAAAACACTCTTTAGCTTATACTAATGCCTTTCCATAGATTGCTGGGTGTCTGACGGTAATGATTTTTAAATCAATAAGCTGGTTCATTGGTGTTGAGTGTTTTGAATATCAGGTGCTGATAATAAGTCAAGTAAGCATAGTTTACCGAAGTTATAAGCAGCAGATTTTTACACACAAATGTTAATTTTAATGCCTCGGTCCTACACTGCTCTTGCCTTCCAATGTTCCATGCACATCTTTAATTTACGCCGATGATACCACATTCGTACATGATGTAAATGAGATGTCTAGCACTAGTGAATTCTCCAGTTCAGTTATGTCAATAGCATCAAGGTGATTTAAGCAAATAGTTTGGCTTTAAATAAGGACAAAACTCCGGTGGCAGTCTTTTCATTTAGTGCATTGGCAATTCATTGTGACAACTTACAGCTGCTTGGTTTTAATTTAGATCGTAAATTACAGTGGGGTCCTCACATATCAAAACTTACCAATAAATTATCGTGAGCTACCTTCACGCTCCGTAAACTAAAAACTCAGATTTCTCAGGATTACCTCCGAACAAACTACTTTTCCTTATTCCACTGCCATTTAATGTATGGAATAGAATTATGGGATCGTGCCCCAATGTATTTATTCTGCAAAAATGGACAATCAGGTTTTATGTTTTAAAATTGCACTTTAATTTCCTAAATGAAAATACCGAAGATAAAAATATTGACATTTCCTTCTGAAATTGATGTTAGTGTTGTTTTTCTTGATAAAGACTATTGCAATGTATTTTGCTGAATGTCCGATAAAAATCATAGCACAGCACGTAAACCGGTGAATATCGGTAGAGAGGTAAATGTGGGTTACGACTTTCAAAATTCAGTGATACTTCTGGCGAAAATAAAGATATGTAATAAGATAAATAATGCTTCAACTTCCTTTTACCTAACATCCAACAGCATGACGCGGATAAGCGTGCTTCATACTATTGGTTTTGAAAACAAGACATCAACTATTCTTGTTATAACGTACTTAATTATTACCAGTACACTGTATAGTTTCATTGAACAAAATAAATCGTACGCTGGAAAGTCCATTCCCTATAATGCACTCCAAACGAATAAAGCAATAGTTAAGCGGTAAGTCATTCCCGATAAGGCAAATCCTCTAGATTTGTGCCTCGCTCCAAGAAACTAACATTTATACTCCGCATTATTAAGTATTATAAACAAAGGATTCAAAGAAAATATCTCTCATTTATTCTCGTTGTATTCATAACAATCGAAATTTTGAGGCAAACGACGGTAACTTCATGCCGCTGACTTTAAATGCACACATGTCCACGATGTCACACAAGTATTATCGAAAGCAAATCACGAAAAAATCACTCGCATAACCTCATTGAGCTCCATTCCTAATTGTCCAAAGGTTTGTTTACAGAATTACCGAGGCAAAACAGCTGTAGGTAATCATTTTAAGGTACGAGACTTTCCATTGGTCCTTACGAAGTTCATCAGCTTCGCCTTACAAATTTTTCATAACGAGAGTTTTCTCCCATCCGGTCAGGAGAAAAAGTTTTCTCCACCCAGTTACAGACTTCGGTCGGGAGAAAACTTTGGGCGAGAACTCTTTCTCCTAAACGAAGCGCCTAAGGTTACAGACTTACCCCCCTGCGCACCTGTTCATTTAATTAAATCGCAGATTTATCGGAAGCTATCCCGGCTGTTAGGATCCTTTGATTTTGTAGGTAAAACTTGAAAACTTTTTAACACAGAACAGATATTATAAACAACATATTTATATTAGGATATTCTAGCGACAAAACAAAGTTCGCTCCAACGGCAACAGATGGCAATACTGGTCTCACTGTTGGAATCATCCCAATGGACAACGATAAACTACAAGGGTAAGTACTATATTTATTTCAAGCTATTTTTATGTCCTCCACATTGAAGATAAAGTCGTGTTGTGTAGCATACTATAATGACAATTACAATATGTGAGTTGCATTTTCACAGATTTATATTCATTTGCTGAAACACCCATACAACATTAATTAATATTACACCCATACAAGGTTAAGATTACAGAAGATTAATTAATAGCCTGAGTCGAAAATTTATCTTCGAATTTAATCGAAAAATTTAGCTTCGAATAGTAAGAGGTGGTATAACGCGGATGTTAGGAAATCACTAAAGCGACGAAGGGTATGCCACGCTGAGATGAAAAATGGACAGGCTCTATCGGTAGAGGAAAAAATGAGCTAGTTCAAAACTATAAAAAATCGAGAGCATTAGCAAGGAAATCGTGTCGGCAAACGTTATCACATTTCAAGGGCAAGATGTTAGGAGAATATTTAGATAACAATCCTAAAGCGTATTGGTCATATGTGAGAGAGCTTCAGGGAAATATGTCCACAGTGCACACACTTAAAAATGATAAAGGAATCAGAGTCACCAGCGGTGTAGAAAAAGCCAATACTTTCAACACCTTCTTCCAAAGCTTATTCAACTCATCGTCACACAACGCTGTGGAACCAACGCCGAACAGTTTCATTGGGCAAATGGCCGAAATAAAAATTTCTTGTCGCGGAATAGAGCAGCATTAGCAAAAACAAATCACCAGGTCCCGATCAAATTCCTTCCAGAGTATATAAAACATTAGCTTCTGAAATAGCCCCATATCTAGAAATAATATTCAATAAAACACTAAAGAACTACACAGTACCCAAGGATTGGAAAGTAGCTAACATTACACCTATTTTTAAAAGCGGTGATAAGGAAGAACCTAGTAACTACAGACCCATTTTACTCACGTCAATCTCTTGTAAGATATTTGAGCACATTGTAGTCAGTTCGATCATAGGGCATTTGGATAGTCAGGGATTACTCATAAAAAGCCAACATGGGTTCCGGAAAGGTAGATCTTGAGAGACACAATTAGTTTTATTCGTACACGATCTTTTAGTCCACGGTGAAAACAATACTGAAGTTGATACGATATTTTTAGATTTTAAAAAGGCTTTCGATGAAGTTCCTGTTCGCGCCCGTTGCCGTGATGCCCCCAGACAAGTAAGGCCCCACAGGGGTAAAATAAAGAAATGAGGCTGGCCTTTAACGGAACAAACGAAAAACTAAAGAAAAAACTGTCACAAAATAAAGGGGGTGAAAGAGAAGGAAATCGCCGGGCTTGCGCTTGCATACCTTGTCCGACGTCTTCCGAGGATCGGCTTCAATCACTCACACATTCATACATACATGCCGTTCAGGCAGGCCACTGGTCCGCTCACTGGCTCGCACAGGTCTCTTGTGTCTTCTGGGACTAGCCCACACAAATCTCTTCCTCCCTCTCGAGCGCCCTCAACGGCCAAAATCTTACTCACAAAAACAAAACACGGTCGCGGACACTTGCCACGGCAAAAAGGGAACAGAGGGAGGGAAATCAAAAGAACAAAAAAAGTGGCCAGTCCTCGTGCGAACATCCCGCCCGCCGTGAATCACTTAGATTCACAAAAAACAAGGGAAAGAAAGAAGCAAAAATAATATACAAAACAAACGAAGCAAAAACGGGGAAGACAGGAGAAGGAATACAAAATTAAAGGAAATAATAAATAATGATGAAATCAAAAAAAAAATCCTGTGGGTTCACTGGGGTGAGATAGGTAAAGGTACCAATCGCACCACGGGCCGCACTAGAGTACCCGACCCCGTCTTTAATTCGGCCACTCTTGCCTCTCCAAGGGAGCCCGGAAACAGGCGAGTGACACGACCCAAGGTCCACTGAGACGGTGAAGAGTTGCGGTCCTTAATCAAAACAAGTTCCCCGATTGAAATTGTGGATCCATCCTTGGTCCACTTGCTTCTCTGCTGTAGAGTATGTAAATACTCCCAGGACCATCTTCGCCAAAATTGGCGGGAAATTTGCCTTATTAATTGATATCGCTGGGGAAGTGGTATCATTTCGTCATTTACTGGCAAAGGCAAGGTTAACACGGGCCTACCGACCAGAAAATGCCCCGGTGTCAAGCAATCCGTCTCAGATGGGTCCGTCGATAAAGCTACTAGCGGGCGCGAATTTAAAATGGCCTCGATTTGACATAACAAAGTCGCGAACTCCTCAAAAGTGAGAGCATGCCCCTGAGCCACTCTCCGAAGGTGGTATTTAACAGACTTCATCCCGGCTTCCCAAATTCCGCCGAAATGCGGTGCCGCGGGCGGTTTAAATCGCCATTCTATGGCATTCTCGGGATAAAGGCAGCTGAGAGCTTCCTTATGAGGTCCAGAGCGAATTAGTCGATATAATTCGGTCAAGAATTTATCCGCACCGACAAAATTCGTGCCACAATCGGAATAAATAACGTTGGGTATTCCGCGCCTTGAAATGAATCGTTGAAAAGCCGCAATAAAGGCGGGAGTTGACAGAGACGTTACCAATTCGAGATGAACGGCTTTTGTTACCAAACAAATAAATAAACAAATGTAAGCTTTGGCAATAGCCGCATTACGACGAATGCTCGTCTTAAACATCAATGCTCCGCCTTAATCGACCCCCACTTGAGCAAAAGCTTCCTGAGGAATGACTCTTGATGCAGGCAAAGCAGCCATAACGGGTTGCGTGGTTTTACCCCGATACCGTGAGCAGATCACACATTTAGCAATCTCCGAACGAATTACCACTCTTGCGGATATAATCCAAAATTGCCTAGAGACTAGTGCTTCGACAGCTCTAGGCCCTCCATGAAGGGATGCCAAGTGATAATGTCGCACAATTAATCTGGAAAAATGCTCATCCTTGGGCAATAGGATCGGTTGGCGAGCGCATTGACGGAGAGTTGCATAATGCAAACGACCACCGACTCGGATAAGGCCGCTCGCATCCACAAAGGGGCGAAGGCGACTCATAGGATTAGAGAGTCGGCGGTTTTTATTTATTGATTCAATTAAATCAAGAAAATGAACCCTTTGAACTATTTTTACAACGCATGACAGCGCAGCTGTCCATTCCTTTGAAGATATAGGAGTGCCAATAGCGTGACGCGTTCCTTTGCAAGCAGAATAAAATCTTAACATGAAGGCAGTAACACGAATAAGACGAATAAATGACGAAAATTTCTCAATCCATTTGGATGGTCTCTCATTAGTTTGAGTCATCCCCATAGTAGTTATCGGCGATTTTATCTCCGGTATAGAGTTGCTATCTTGTGGACAATATCGTCCCGTCGGCCAATCACATTCTGAGAGTTTGAGAAAAGTCGGCCCGTTCAAAAACTGACACTTAATTAATTCCGACGGCATTAAGCCTCTCGAGGCGGGATCGGCCGGATTTATATCAGTAGAAATATGCTTCCATGAGGAAACGGGTAATACTTCTAAAATTTCTACAATTCTATTAGCAACAAAAGTTTTAAGTGAATGAGGAGGTATGTTCAACCACGACAAAACGATAGTTGAATCGGTCCATGCTCTCATTAACACACGAACATTTCGATTAGTGAGCGTGTCATTTATGCGGCGCATAAGCTTGGCTAAAAGAAGAGCTCCACATAATTCCAGTTTTGGAACAGAGATAGTTTTCATGGGGGCAACTTTAGTCTTAGCCGACAGAAAATGCACATTTATTCCGCCGCTTGGAGAGACAGAACGTAAGTAAACAACTGCCGCATATCCACGCTCTGAGGCAACTGAAAACCCGTGCAATTGATATTTCGCTCCTGGGTATATATCTACATACCGTGAAATTTGAACATTACATAGGTCCGAACTTTGGGAAACAAAATCCTTCCAGGGATTAGTGATGGAATCGGGCAACGGTTCATCCCATCCTATTCTTAGTTTCCATAATGTCTGCATAAGACATTTTGCCCAAAAGATGACAGGAGCCAATGCCCCAATCGGATCAAATATCCTAGCAATGTTGGATAATAAAGACCGTTTGGACCGAATGGATTGATCAAAAGTTATAAAATATGAAAACGCATCAACATCTGGGTTCCAAATTATGCCCAAAACCTTAGTCGAAGCTGAATCATCGGGATTAAAAAACATTTGATTTTCCCATTGATCCATAGGGATTTTCGCGAGTAGTGCGGTAGAATTACTAGCCCATTTTCCCAAGGGAAACCCCCCAAGAGCAAGTAAATCAATTAACTGCTGCTGCAAGTCCATTGCCTCTGCAATGGTATTCGCGCCTGTTACTACGTCATCCACGTAAGTATCATTTAATAAGGCATCAGCCGCAAGGGGGTAATCAGAACCGTCATCCTTTGCCAATTGGTGAAGAACGCGAATTGCCAAAAAAGGAGATGATACAACCCCATATTTAAGCGTATTAAGTTTATATTCCTTTAACGCTTTCGCGGAATCAGTCCGAAATATTATATGTTGAAACGGGCGATGAGCTTCGGCCAAAAGTATACGACGATACATCTTCGAAATATCTGTAATTACGGCAATAGCATTCAGCCGGAATGCCAAAATAATGTCAAATATTTCTTTTTGCAATTTGGGCCCAGTATATAGCACGTCATTAAGACACTTTCCCGATGTAGTATTTGCAGAAGCATCAAAAACTACGCGATATTTCTGTCCGGCTGGAGTATGTTTAACTACGGCATGGTGAGGCAAATAAACGGAATCCAAGTCACTAGATTCGGTCATATGACCTAACCGTTCGTATTCCTCCATAAACTGAATATAATTATTTTTTAGATCCTCATTGCGAGATAATTTGCGCTCCACGTTCAGCCATCGAGATATGGCAATAGATCGGGACTCGCCCAGTGAGGTAGGAAATTGTTTAAAAGGAAGCGTTACAATGTACCTCCCAGTCGCGTCTCTCGAATAAGTCTCCGTAAATAGACGTTCGCAATAGACATCGTCAGGATTTTTATGGATTCGAGGGATTGACTCTTCGATTTGCCAAAACCGACTTAATTCTGTCTCCAAAGGATGATTAATAACTGTACACGAAGACAATACTGCCGTCGTTAAAGAATGCAATTCCGGAATATGTCCTACTAATATCCAGCCAAAAACGGAATTCAAAGCAATAAGCTTATTAGAAGAGAGTATTTTCCGCCCTCCCAACAGAATCCGGGGAAATAAATCCATACCCACCAAAAAGTCAACTTCGGCGGGTTTATCAAAATCTGGATCGGCTAACTGAAGATGACGAACTCTCTTCCTAAAGGAAGGTGGAATAGGGACATGAGGAAGATGCCTTGTAATTTGAGGCAAAACTACAGCATTCGACTTAAGAAGCAAACGAGAAGAGTTACGCGGTGTCATAGTACATTTAACCATACCACTAGGCCGAGTCAGGGGAGTGTGAGATAGACCCATTAAAACTCCGTCATACTGCGTTACCGGTAGTTTTAAACGTTGCACTGCAGCCGTAGAAATTGCAGACACCATCGACCCACAATCAATCATCAACCGCACAGTTTGAGGACTACCTTTAGCGTTCAAAACAGATGCCACTGCCGTACCTAGCAAAACCGTGCCCGTTGAACTATAATCGGTGCATGAAGTCAGCGTGGAAGGATTAGCGGGTGTGATGGGATCGCTACTAGTTGACGACGCAACAGAATCCTCCTTTGAATTGGGCAATTGAGACAAAGAGGAGGATCCATTAAGTTAATCCTTTACTAAGGGCGAAGAATGCAAAGTTACGTGATGATATCCCTTGCATTTCAAGCATTTGAGACCTTTTCGCGGACACCTTGGGGCCCAATGTCCGGTTCTTAAAGATCTAAAGCATAATCCTTTTGACCGAACAAATTCCGAACGTTGTCCAACGCTCAACTCTTTATATTGTGCACATTTATGAAGGAAATGCTTCAAACCACAGAGTGGACATTGTTCTGCTTTAGAAATATTTGACTCAGAAATCTCGTTAGTACTCGCAGACACTGTCATACTAACTTTCGCGCGAGGAAGAGATTTCGGCTTGGAGGAAGACGTGAGCGCTTGCTTCGATACAACACCCTGAGAGGTTTGCAAAACTTTCATTTGTTTCTTAACAAATGTTAAAAGCTGAATGAATGTGGGAAATTCCTCGCCAGCTAATGTCTCTTCGAAACGAGTCAAAATATCTGAACTGATAGCACGCGCCGCTAGACGAAATAAGACAAAATCACCCAGATCGGGAATGTTTAACGCCTTCAATGCAGCATAAATTTCTGAAAATGTGCAGGTAAAATGTTGCATATTAGAAATGGGGTCAGAAGAAAGTGGCGTAAATTCAAGTAATTTATCCAAATAGTTAAACCCCAAAACACGAGGATTATTATAAAAATCACAAAGCTCCTTCCAAGCTAGAGAATAATAGACCCCTGCCAAGGGTACAGACTTTATTAAAGCCAATGCACTACCGGATAGAGCGGATTTTAAATACCCAAACTTTTCAATGGGTTCGATGTCGTCCCGGTTATGAATAACTGAAATAAAAAGGTCACGGAAAGTTTCCCACTCGACCAAAGACCCCAAAAATCGAGGAATTTCAAGGACCGGAAGACGAGATCGCTGCATTGAGACCGTGGAATTTCCAGGGCTAACTGACGCACGAGAAGAGGCGTTTAAATCGTTAACAGAATCAGCCACAGAGGGTACGAAATAATAATACTCCTGTACCTTTTCGGAGAGTTCTATGTCAACAGAACTTGTATCAGATTTATTACAATCGTGACAAAAGTCACAAATTGCACTCTGTGCCGATTGAAAGTCACGGTATACCTCCTTTAATTCTCCTACCCTTGAACGAAATATTCTCAATTTAGGAGAATTAATGATACCACTTCCCAAAGCCTCTAATTCGCTTGCGAGTGAATGTGCAGCCATTATCGTATTTAAGACGCGAGCTCGTTTTGAACTAAGTAATTTTAAATGGGTATCAAACGCGTCCCTCGTCATGACTGCAGACCGCTTCCCCTCTTCCGTCTCAGGCATATTGACAGTTAATCACGTCGGGGTCACCAGATTGTTCGCGCCCGTTGCCGTGATGCCCCCAGACAAGTAAGGCCCCACAGGGGTAAAATAAAGAAATGAGGCTGGCCTTTAACGGAACAAACGAAAAACTAAAGAAAAAACTGTCACAAAATAAAGGGGGTGAAAGAGAAGGAAATCGCCGGGCTTGCGCTTGCATACCTTGTCCGACGTCTTCCGAGGATCGGCTTCAATCACTCACACATTCATACATACATGCCGTTCAGGCAGGCCACTGGTCCGCTCACTGGCTCGCACAGGTCTCTTGTGTCTTCTGGGACTAGCCCACACAAATCTCTTCCTCCCTCTCGAGCGCCCTCAACGGCCAAAATCTTACTCACAAAAACAAAACACGGTCGCGGACACTTGCCACGGCAAAAAGGGAACAGAGGGAGGGAAATCAAAAGAACAAAAAAAGTGGCCAGTCCTCGTGCGAAGAGTTCCTCATGATAAATTAATCTTGAAGTTGGAGAGTTTTGGTATAAATAAAGACGTTGTGTTGGGTAAAAGAATTCTTAAGTGGGCGAGAGCAGAGGGTTGTCATAGATGGTATCATGTCGGACACAATCAAAGTCACATCGGGAGTTCCCCAGGGTAGCGTAGTAGGTCCGCTTCTATTTCTTTTATACATAAACGATTTGGGTACCGTAATTAGTAGTAAGCTTACACTTTTTGCAGTCGATGCGGTAGTTTACAGGGGTATATCAAAAGAACAGGACAGGAAATCACTTAGCAAGGATGTGGATGCAATTCAAGAGTGGTGTGACAAATGGCAGTTACAGCTTAACCTTAAAAAGTGTGTAGCTATCAATTTTTGGAGGAGGAATAATTCGACACGGCGTACCTATAAAATAAGTAACACGAAGATCGAAAATGTTGAAACCACAGGTGTAACAATCCCTTAAGATTTATCTTGGGGTAGACACATCTGGGAAATATGCGTCCTAGCGAAGAGAAAGCTAGGATTTATAAAAAGAGTACTTGGGAAATGTGATGAGAGGACAAAAGAGCGATGTTACTTTTCACCAGTTAGGCCCCACCTTGAGTATGCAGCTCAAGCATTGCAGTATGGGATTCTAATGAATTAGGTTTGATTAGAGAACTAGACAGTGTGCAGCGTAGAGCAGATAGGTTCGTTAAAAAGTGTTACGATAGGTAAGGAGTAGTTTTTCAGAATTAATTAAGGAATTAGGGTGGAAATTATTATCAGAGTGTATATTAAAGTACAGATAGATTAAATCTATTAGAGAAATTTCAATCCGTTAGCTTTACTGAAGATGTTAGGCACATATTAAAAACACCAGCGTATTATGCTAGATTCGACCTGATAAATAAGATTAGAGAGATGGATTGTCGTACCGATAGATTCAAAATGGCCATTTTCCCCCGTACTATAAGAGAACAGAATAGGTAGCATAACAAAGGGATAGGTAGGTGAAATATTTTAGAGTAGTCTGTAGTGCGTGATGTATATTTTAACCCCTTAAATACTACAGACACGAACATTCTAGTTGCATGAGACCCACCCTCGCGGTGCTTTGCAGCGTATCGTGTAGATATAGATGAAAATGTTTTTAAAATCTACAAGGAGTCCGATAGGAGAAGTAGCACAGCTAAAGTTATATTTTTAAGTAATAAAATACATGTTAATTTATGGTTCTCATTGTGACAAATAGCACATTCATTTTAATAGCAACCTTAAAGTTTTATTTTTGAACAATGAAAATTATGTTGATTTGCCGTTTCCGTCAGGTCAAACCAATGATATTGACATATTTTGAATATTGGTTATAAGATGCCAAATAAAATAAGGCTTTCGAACAAGCGGACTTTTTATCATCCGATCTACAGAGCAACCTGAGAAAGAACTTCAGGAACAAATGGAACTAGGCAGGCACGTAGCCAGGGGAGGGGGGCTTCTGGTGCTTCAGCCACCCCACGAAATGCCCACCCCTGTCACACACCTTTATGGTGGCTTACAGGGTATTATGTAGATGACATTTTTTCCCATAAATTTTGTTCTGATTTTAGCAGTGAACTTAACCAGTGAGAAGAGATAAGTATGGGCACTCTAAAAGTAAATACCAAGCACTGAAAATTAAGGGAGATATTTGTAGCATGTCTGCAGCGAATGGGCAATGCTGATTTGTTTCAAGTTACGCCGAAGCAAATTTCTGGCTATGTGTCTGGAACTATGTGGTGACCGATTGTCCTGTACCTCAAAGAATTTCGTTTCAGAGCAAGTAGAAAGATCAGAAAAGGATGAGGCAAGAATGTGAGTCTTCCAATGATCGTCTACAACGTTTAGAAAAGTTGCGTGTGTATTCTTGCATTCCCGGTGGAGATTTGTACTTTACCGAAGAACGCGTATCAAATCATATTCATAGAGATTCGTAGTGGGACTGCTGCTTGCATGGTAGGATAGATCTACCACATTCAGAAATTCCGAACCAGTTGGCCAATTATTTCTCCGCCATCATCCATTTTCTATTGACATTTATAAAACGATTCGAAATTTGAATGCATGTTTTTCAATATCTTCATTCACTGTAGATCAAAATCGAACAATCAACAGTCTAGGAGTTAATTGTCACATTGCTAGCGATAAAGTTAAGCGGTCACAAATTTTATAAAGCAGCTCAACCCACTCAAAATGATGATGGAACATCAGAAAGGCCTCAATATGAACAGATCTACTTTTTGGATATTGAGGATGCTCTTAGTGCACTATAAACAATCCTATTAATCATGGTATCAGCGAGAATCTTATTAGTCTTTTGGAAAATATTTTGAGATCTGAAAATCCTTTAGTTCGTGGAATTATGATGATGAGGGAAGTAGAAGAAGAAGCAAACTAAGCAATCCTCATCTCTCCGTCTTTTGAAGGTCAATTCTTTGCATTTTTGGGGTTGGCTTTTTCAGCAATATCTGGTTGACACGTATATAAAAGTGGGAATTGACCGTATCCAATGGGTTAAAGCAAATTTAAAAAATTAGTTGCAGATAGGAATGATTCAATTTTTTAGTGAGTTGGCTGAGAAAAAGAATACTGTTGTTGGTGAAAGGATTAGTTTGCCTTCCTCGTTTCCTGGGTGTACACGTCCTCAGTCGTAGCTTTTCATATGAGAGTAAACGTTGGTAAAATGAGGCCCTCACAGTGGCCTCTCGGGCCTTTTCCTGCACTCTTTGTTTCGCGCCTCATCACACGGAACAAAATTTTATGAAAAACAGATTAATTTCCACTATCCGGCGTCGTTGTTTTTTGGGTAAAAACCCGCGTCACAGTATTAAAATGACCAACAGTTTCGTCTCCGCTGCTGGAGACTTCCTCAGGGTAATGACATTCCTTGGTTTTCGCGTAGATTTATGTTCTCACGGTGGTGGAGGTGGATGTTGATTAGATACGTAGACGATACGTTCGTCATATGGAAACATGGCAGAGATAAACTAGAAGAATTCCACAACTACCTAAATACAATAGACGACAACATGCAATTCACGAGAGAAGAAGAAATTGACGGGAAGCTCCCCTACCTCGATGTCCTCGTTACGAGAAGAGAAGATGGGACCCTGGGCCATTCAGTATACAGGAAACCAACCAACACCAACAGATACCTTCTAGCCAGTTCGCATCACCATCCATCACAAATTAGAAGCCACTATGATCCACCGATCAAACAATCTGAGCGATGAACACCACAGACAAGACTAATTGAAGAAAATAACGGAAATTCTCGTAAATAACGGGTACGAAAGGAGAGAAATACAAAAAACCATTTCGCGAAAATTAAAATCTTCGCCACGGCCATTGGATGAAGAAAATGTCGACAAGAAAAAAGCATACCTGCCTTACATCAAAGGGACCACCGACAAGATAGCCAGAATTTTACAGAAGCACGACATAAGAGTCAAACCTCGAAGGCAAATTAAAGACTTCTTACGCAGCGTAAAAGAAAAAGATATATTAGAGACGGAAGGAGTCTACAAATTAAGCTGCCGATCGTGTGACAAGGTGTACGTAGGAGAGACGGGCAGAACAATACGGACGAGAATAAAAGAACATGCAGCTGCCATTCGACTGGGCCACTTTGAAAAATCAGCGGTCGCAGAACACGCCGCCGAAGGACACGAAATCGACGTGACCGATGCAGAGGTCATAGTAAGGGAAAAACACTTCAAGACCTTACTCCACGGGATAAAATGCGTAACTCTTACCGCGAATTCATCAAAATGTAATAGATTGAGGCTCTTGTCAATGTTTGTGTCTCGAAAATCTCCACAGCGGAGTGGATGCGGCTACAATCCATTCAACACACTCGCCGCCCCGTTGCAGGCGGATTGGACCAGACTCGACCGCGCGATCGAAAAAGTAATGTGAAATTCGGCGTCGCAAACGGTCGCAGCATAACTCATCGGATTCGCACTATGGAAGCTTCGTAGAGTTTCCCCATATAACTTATTCCGTGATGCTCGGCGATGTAATTTACTTTTGCTCTACATATATTAAAAAATTGACCAAAAATGAGGGTCCGCCATTTTGTTTATTATCTTTGGTAAATAATAACAAAAATGTAAGTAGACTACATTAAAACAAAGATAAAAAGCTGTTTCATCTAATTACATCATCTTTTATCCCAAATAATCACCCATAAAGGTTCAGCAAAGGCTTGATTTTGAAGATTTCGTGAGGAAATTGAGGGTAGACAGTTTTTGCGAAATTTGTGCATTTTTGACCTCATGCAAATTGTTAATTATTGAGTACTAAGGAAATTGCCTTGGATTATCAGATGCACAGGTCTTTTGAGAATATTTATGCAAAGTTTCAGTTTCCTGGCTTGAAAAAATCACTTTTTGACTTTTGGCCAGGTATTTTCGATTTCCGACCACTGTGCGACGAGGCGAAACTGAGAGCTAGTGAGCCACCCTAGAGTGGTGACGCCCGGTCTCACAGACCGAAGATTAAATCTCATCGGTGTCTCAAGCGAAGTATATAATGTCGCAGTTTATGCTTTTCAGTAGCTTCCTATTTTACACTGCTCTTCTGATATATGACCCAAAAAAATCACTTCGTCAAAGTAAATTGTTACTTACTGCTACTTTCGGTCTGCGAGACCGCGCGTCACCACTCATGTTCCGAAATTTTATTTTGTTGCCGGAGTGGTGACGCCCGGTCTCACAGACCGAAAGTGTAACATTGATGTATCATGAGAATAGATTACAATGATGCCGCTTTCACCATGCTTTGGATTCCAATTTCAAGTCTTGGAAGTTACATGTACCCTATATAAGGCCAAGGAATCCTTTTTCCACGAGTCAGTCACTGTGTGCACGCAGTTATTAGACATGCTTGTGGAACGACGCCGCTGTCCAGAAAAAACACCCGTGCACAACGACACTAACAGGTACGTTATAAATTTTGGAATGCATTCATTTGAAATTGCTTATTATCTTCACGTAAATAATTAATTTTACAATATATATACATTTTTTTGGTTTACACTTATCTCTGATTCATAATAACTGAACGAGATGAATGGCATTATATGTAATTACTTATAGTTTTATCATTATCTCGACAGGGTAAATAATCGGCCCATCTACGTTTTTTTGTGAATCTCCTTTTGCAACTCTTGCGACATCTCAGACTGCACTTATCTCACTTGGTAAGTACGCTACGCAGCAATTTCACTTTTGCATTTATATACCTTATGCCGTACATTACAGTTCCATGTGTTGCGTCCAATTTTCCTCTAAATGTATGTGAACATTTTTTATTGCCGAAATTAGTTGGAGTAATGAGTTATGAAGAGGATCAACAGAGGGTGTCACGGTTGCTGTCCGAAGTAGAGAGAGAACCACAAGAATCCCTGCATTTTGATGACGACGACGACGATGACGAAGAAGATCTTTTGGAGGTGCGAGAAGAGAGCAGTGATTCGGAGCAAGACTGGGACATGGACGACGGAGCAGCAATGAAAGAGGATGATATCTTCACCGGGAAAGATGGGACCACCAGATGGAGAAAGAAGGCACCAAAACAAAGCGTAAGAACGCGTTCAAAAAATATAATTACACAATTACCAGGGCCTAGAGGAAACATGAAAGGAATAAAAAGTTCTATAGAATCATGGCGATGTTTTTTTGACAGTAAATGTGATAAATGTGATAACCGATTGTACTAATAAAGTCATCGAAAAGGTTTCTCCTAATTACAGGCGTAGCACGTACGCAAGACCAACTAATGTTCATGAAATTGAAGCACTAATGGGAATGCTACTGCTTTGTGGTATCAATAAAAGTAATCACCAAAATGCCGAAGACCTCTTTAGTACCAAAGGCAATTCAATTGAAATATTTCGTCTTGTCATGTCACTTCAGCGTTTCCGATTTCTGCTGCGTCATCTAACTTTTGATGACAAAGAAACTAGAGATGAAAGACGTAAAGCTGATAAGCTTGCCCCCGTGCGAGAGATATTTGATTTGTTTGTTGAAAACTGCAAAAATAATTTCAGCTTATCTGCCCAGGTTACCATAGACGAGAAGTTGGAGGCATTTAGAGGTCGATGTGGGTTTCGTCAGTATATACCTAATAAACCCGCCAAATATGGAATAAAAATATTTGCTCTCTGCGATGCTAAAATGCATTACACGTCCAACTTAGAGGTTTACGTTGGAAAACAACCCGAAGGGCCGTATTCAATGGACAACAGAGCACTTGCCGTGGTTGAACGCTTGTGTAAGCCAATTTATTACACTAACCGTAATGATACCATGGATAGGTTCACTAGCATTGAGCTTCTTGAGAGACTGCTGAATATCTATCAGCTGACTTCAGTGGGCACAATCAAAAAAATAAGCGCGGCTTACCACCAGAATTCGTTCAAAAAAAGGGACGTAAAGTGAAATCATGTCTGTTTGGTTTTTGGAAAAATTGTACATTAGTTTCGTTCGTCCCAAGAACAGGAAAAAATGTTCTCTTGATTTCAAGCATGCACGACAATGACCAAGTGGATGCAATAACTAAAAAACCTGAGATCATTTTGACCTATAACAACACGAAAGGTGGAGTAGATATAGTGGATAGGTTGTGCGCTAACTACAATTGCGCTAAAACCAACAAGGCGTTGGCAAATGGTCGTGTTTTATTCATTATTAAATATATCAACAATATACTCTCAAGTAATATACACTATAAACAACAAGAAAGAAAACCTTGTACGGCGTAAATTTATTGAAGGAATTGCATTCACCCTGATTGAAAAACATCTTAGGAATCGTGCATCTATGGAAAACATACCACGAATCACTCGTTTACGGATAAATGAACTACTGACCATTAAGCCATCAGAACTACCTCCTAATCCTACTGAAGGGCAGATTGGGCGCTGTAAATATTGTGACAGTAAGAGAAATCGTAAAACGCGATACTCTTGTAAAATTTGCAACTCATTTCTCTGCCTTGAACACGTAACCTTGCTATGCGAAAGGTGTTATGCCAAAAATGCAGAAGCCTTCTTTTGACATTGATATTTTTGAAAAATGCCTGACTATGTATAATTGAATATCTTTTTAATTTCTGGCATGTACTGTAAATGAAACCTATTGTTAATTACCAATACCTTGTATCGGATTTTTTGGTGTACTAATGAAAAAATGCTAATGTATAAATATTTTTTCCTGTTAACATTCAAATGAATAAAAAATGAAAAACATTGTGTTTGTAGTGAAAATGTGAAATAAATGTTTATAATTAGCAATGCAATTTTGTTATTTAAAGCTAATTCAAGGAAATACTCAATTAATCTTCAAAACAGCATAAGAGACCACATCGGTCCAGGAGACCGACGTCACCACTCATGAACCAAAAATTCACTTCAATCGCTACGCATGTGAACATAGCAATCTTGCCTGCGAAAATCTAAAAAAAGAGCAGCGTGAAATGAATAAACCAGAACTTGAGTTGAACTAGATGGAATAGTTCATTGTATATGATCCAACGATTGCTAGAGGTTCATGGTCCTCTTACAGTGGCTCTATCAAAGACTACGAAGGCTCCGCCAGCGCTGACTGCAGATGACATTACAGTTTTAAATGAAGTTGTTGAACTTCTGACTCCCTTTGAAGAGGCCACACAAACATTATCTGGGGATACTTATATCACAGTGTCATTAATTATTCCAGTAGTTTTTGACATTTACACGAAGTTAACGCGAATATGTGTGAAAACGTATGTGGGTTGGGAGCTATTAAATTTGTTAATTGATGGAGTTAGAGTAAGACTGTTTCCTTATGAAGAGTGAAAGACTTGAAGACTGGCAACTCTCCTTGACCCAAGGCTAAAGAAGGAAGCTTTCCGCTGTGTTGATAATTGTAAGGCAGCAGTATCAATTTTGCAGAATGAACTACCCAGTCATGTCCTGTCTTCAACTGAACCCATTCAGGAACTAGTAAATGAAACATCACAATTAGGAGGAAATTCCACTGACATTACAGTTAGCACTATTGAATTTGAATATAAAAAAAAGAATAACAGATAAACAACTAAGCAAGACTGTTGACACAATAATTTTATTGAGACAATATCTCGAACGAAACGGTGTACCTCTACTCTTTTGGAAGATGAGCTCTTTTATACTAATATTCTATTACTAATTTCCGTAGAATTATTTCCATCATGCTTATTACACCAATATTTTGATGTAGGTGAATGGCGATGAGTAAGTTTCACTTCAAAGATGTGCACTTTGTGTTCCTGCTATTTCAGTGCCATCAGAACGAATTTTCAGCAAAGCTGAACTAGTCATATCAAATAGAAGGCCCAACATAAAACAGAAAAACGTTGATATGTTATTGATTCTTAAACAACACAATATTTTGTCTTTAATTTTTGTACATGAAGATTCGTAGTTTTGTAATTTTATTTTTAAGTAAAGTTATCTTTCTTTACTGTTACTAGCCAGATCCTCCGACAGCGAACATTCTCTTACAATTTTATGAAAAAATTGGAATTTTTTTAAACTATCGGAAACTATCGATAACTATAAATAGTCGAAAGACGAACTATCGATAACTATCGATGGTCAGGACTGTCGATATTTTTCCGCCTCTAATACAAAGGGTCTCCCCAAACTGCTCCTGATAGTAGCATAGCCTGATAGCTCCTCGATGTGCCAGTGTTACAAGCGTTTAATTCATACTTTGTCTGCACGGTCGCTTTCCTTAGCTGTTGTCAAAAGGAAAGTAAGTACGGAACAGAGACAGAATACAGTCCACGTGAACAACTTCCGCGTTTCCCTAAACAAGACTCAGATTCGTCTTCCTGTCTCAAGACACCTGCCTATCCGCGCAATTTTCCAGGACACGGCGAGGGGAGTTGAATTCGTGGCGGTTTTAAGGATGACCTTGAAGGGAACCAATCAGAGCGTCCGGCAGCGATAGACGGCACGCCGCTGCCACATAAAAAACATATAGGTAACCAACGTTGTTTCCATGGATACCCTTCTCCCCCTCCTCGCCATTCGCAGACACGCCGACTCGTTCCGAGTGGAACAGCAGACGCAACAGAATTTAGTTCCACTCTAGCTTCCATCATTCCAAACAGCGGCGATTAACTCATTCACCGTTTCCCAAAGATTTCATTAGGAATTTGAAGTTACATATTTATCTTCGACTCGCACCCAGATATCCAAGTAAAAGACAAATGTAAATTTCCTGCAAATAAAAAGACAGTGAACTACAACTGATGGATGCTATTTATTACGAATTCCTATCCTATCGTACGTTGGAGAAACGGCTGAAATCTCGGGATGATAGCATTTACGAAAACGTTCTCAAATAGGACAAAGTCACAGAATTGTACATTAGTGTCATAAAGGTATTACAAGTGAGAAAGATGCCATGTCCTTATTTTGTGTTCTACAATGAATGATAATAAATTAAATTGATGTTCTCAGGGAGAATATTCAGTGAATATAAGAAATGAAAACAGACTTTTAATGCCTGGGTATGGAGAAGGATGCTGGAAAAAGGGTGGATGGAAAGTAAGCCGAAAGAAAAAGTGCTAGAGATGGTAGGACAGGTAAGAAGTAGTTTCCCAATATTAGCATTATGTTTCTTTGGAATAGGAATAAACCGCGAAGGGATGATTCTGAGCGATATCCTTGTTGGCTGAAGTTCGTAGTAGAGAATGTCGGGGCAGCGCTCGTCGTGTGGACCGAAGTTTGAAATAGATAAAATTGTTAAGATGTGCGGTATTCAAAATGAGCTTGAGATGATAGTTTGTTGTGTTGGCAGCACCCGGGCGGAATTCCCTAAGCGTGGTAATTTTCTTTTTGTGAGACCCGACATTAGAACTAATAAATACGTAAGTTAGTTGTCTGTCTGACTCTCAGCCGAGTACTGTCTTCATTCCTAACCTTTGAGACCGATGCTCATAATAGCATGTGATGGGAGCCTTAGTGAAATTACATCTACGCTAATATGAATGTAATAAAATAATGATTGTGATTCTTCCTACACAATGCATAAAAAATCAATAGAAATAATCAGAGCACAAACGCAATAGGTTGGAAATTATCCGATTTAAACTACTATTGTTGTTGTTACTTAAAATAAGTTGCTACTTGAACTCAAGTAGCGACTTAGAGCATAGGTATTTTGGGTATATACTTCACCTTCATTTGCGAGGAATGGATTCCAAGTACATTAGCAACATGAATAACCATGAACAAATAATTTGAAAATTAATGCGTACGAAAGACTGAAAACCCGCTTCAAAAATCCCTTCTGGTTAATTAATAACGGACTCCCTTATCTCCCAATATACTTTCACAGTCATCTCGCGCTATGAGGAAAGGAAATATTTCAATGAGTTAATACAGAGCGAAAAAAATTGATGAAATGTTGCAGTAAAACACTGTATCCTGTCCTAGTACGAAGTAATACGGATAACAGAGGCTATTTATAGAAACAATAAAATAGATTTTAGATTTTTGAGAAACAATGAAACCCTTTGAACAGGACGCCTTAGTAGCCTAACTGGTAGGACACGCGTTCAGAAATAAGGGGGAAAATCTAGGCAAATATCTTTTTTCTGTTGGATATCCTCCCTGTGAGAAATTTCCTTTTCTCTGTGACAAAAATTTTCCAAAATATGACTAAAAATGACTTCTCTGATTAATGACCCCAAAGAACGAACACCGATATTCTGAAAAGAAAACAAATGCGAAAATGGCTAATTTGGCGAAAGTCCACATTCAAAAAACTATAACTCACATGGAAAAACAATTTCTTATGATTAACGCTTGCGTTATCAAGATCCGTCATTCGACTTCAGAAGACTTATCCACCGGTAATAAATACAACAGCTGACAATTATTAAAATTCAAAATGACGAGACAGATATCCCACGCTCTCTGTTTATTTCTTACTTACCGTGCGATAAAAGTGATCTTCATATCTGAAATGATCAGGACAAAAGCTAAAGGAGAAAGTATATGGAACTGCAGCAAATAATATTCGTGGAAAAGCCAAGAATGGTAAACTATGCCATGTTTTTTTTTGTTACTGCGTCATGGATTCTGAACTTGAAACTTTCAATAGAACGCGAGATGAAAACTCTAATAATCTGTCGTTGCTTGTTCAGCTTGTTTAAAAGTATGTGAGTAACGTTTCTGAAGTTCTTGAAATAAAATTACCAATCATCCACCGCATTATAGAATTAAAAATAAAATGTGTTTTCAATGTAATAAAATCAAAGTTTATTCACATGCAAAAGTCCAAGACCTGTCTCATATTACAACGCCGAAATGACTGTTTCCCATTGAAGTGCATTACGCAGACAAAATACTGAAAATTATTTGCAAAGACCACAGACGGTAAGTATCGATTACACTAGATAAAGGCGGATTAGTTACACGATCTCACTTAGCACATGAAGCTAAATCCCGAAGCAATGGCAAGACAAGGCAATTGGGCGAGTTTTTCTCATATCAGGACAGCTCATGAGTATCAAGCTATAAAACATTATTTTATCAGAAACATTTTCTCGAAGGGATTCAATAATGACCTACCAAGTCCTGCACTGTATGTTAAAAAATCCCATATGAGTAGGAATATAAGTTAATTCCAAACACACAAAAACCTTACTCGAAAACACCAGCCAACCAGATGACAAAATATCATACGTTCACGACTAGATATAATATGAATACGGAGTTGGAAATCTAGAAAATCGCTCGAGGGTAATGTAATACTTCTCATTAAAACACGACGACGACTCATAAACTCATTTTTTAACACATTACATTCGCCAAGAATGGCAGTTGGATACCGGAGTTCGGAATTTAGTCTCATTTATCCAGGTACATGAAGTATTTACAATGAAGTGAATGTCAAAATTTTTTTAATTCATGCTGACCGAGAGATATTGCTACTCCTGAAAATAGCCACCGAATAACAATCAATTAAAATATTAAAAAAACGTGCAGAGAAGATCAGAAGATCAGAAGGAAGTCGAGTGAATTGCACCTGTCAGCAATTTTAAACATAAGGTGTCTGCTTTGTTCGAAGGCGTGGCTCATAAGTAAATTATCAATGTGAAAGATTAAGAATTAAAAAATGCTTTGAAAATCATAAATTTAAATGTGGCCTCAGATAAAAAATACTCGGAAATACAAAAAGGACATAGCAGGACATTACGATCCCGAGAGTATGGATTGAAATCGCAAAGGTCACATCACTAACGTGTTTCCTTTGTCGGCTTTCGTGAAAATTAAATTGAAATTTTCGCAGGAGGCTTTTATATTAGTGATCAGTTTATTTATCCGAATACGCGGGTGGGGATAGGGTTTTACAGAGGCTATTTGTGTTATGTCCGCTATTTCCTGTTTCTTGCCTAGCGCCTTTTTCCCTAATGACTTTTTCACGAAAGCCGACAAAGGAAACACGTTAGTGATTCTAAATGAAGCCGATTATGTGACCAAGTGCGAAAAGTTTATTTCCGAAAACTGCTTCACCACACTGAATAAAGACCCGACAAACAGTTGTCAACAATCCCTCAAGTCCAAATTGAACAACTGCACTACACTTCTCCCCTCGAGGGAAAAATGGCGCTTAGTGAGAATGAACCCCCTGCCACCAACAATGTTTGGATTTCCAAAAACACATAAACCGGGAATCCCTATTAGACCCGTTGTTTCCCACGTTTCTGCACCTTCTCATCTATTGTCGACGAAGCTGAATATTCTCCTGAGGAATTTCTCCCCATTCAAGTCAACGTATGGAATTGAGAGCTCTACGGATCTTGCCAACAAACTAGTAAATGCCAAACCCCCCTTAAATGGGAAACTTGTGTCCTTTGATGTGTGTAATCTGTTTACGTCAGTTCCGGCCAAGGAATCCATCAGTATATCTCATGGTTAAAAAGAGTGAAGTGCGGAGAAGATATTACCAACGATTACCATCAATTTTTAACCTTGTGTAGTGAACAGAACTATTTCCTGTTCAACGGGAGCTATTATAAACAAGAACACGGACCTAGTATGGGTTCAACGCTCTCTCGTATACTCGCAGATATGTTCATGGACTATCTGGAAAACAATATACTTAATTCGAACCACCCACTTGTAAAAAACGTTGTATGCTATTATAGATATGTTGATGACGTTATTTGTTTGTGGACAGGTAGCAGCAGACAACTTGAACAGTTCTTAGCCTATTTAAACACCCAGCACAAAGCAATTACATTTAACATGGAATTAGGCCAACGCAAAATCAACTATTTAGACCTAACAATTTATATAGATAAAATTCAACACACATTTGCAATTTACCGTTAGGACACATATTCCGATGTAATTATCCCGAATAATTCTTTCCACCATCACACTCATAAATTTGCAGCCATCAACTCCCTGATAAATCGATTAATACCCATCCCCTCTCGGAATTCTTCTTTGAGGAAGATATTAAAACAACGAAAACGATCGCCCAAGGAAACGGGTACTGCAACGATACGGTTCAGAAACTACTAGATAAGAAACTAAGATGTAAAAGCATTTCACTCGTGTCATCACTACACAGATTATCCTCAGAGAAGCCTAGAAATGGTGTAAACTCCCATTTTTAGGTACTATTACCCACAAAACAGCTAGACACATTCCTGGTGAGCGACTCAAGAGTTGGCTACTACAATCCGGGAACCGTAGAAAAACTTCTTTTCGACTCCAAGGTCAAGATTGACAGTTCCGAAAAATGTGGTGTGTATCTACTAGAGTGTGATGATTGTAATAGTGTTTATGATGGACAAACAGGTCGTACATTCACCATCAGAGCAAAAGAACACAAGAAATATTTATTAAATAATGACCCAAAATCCGGCTTTGTAAAACATCTTATTAAGACTGGACATCATGGTAATTTTTCACACAACATCTTATATATAAATGACAAAGGGTTTAAAGTGGATTTTTTTGAGAATTTTGAAATTGTTAAGAGACAAGGTGTTCCCCTAATGTATTGGTTTTAAATGACTCTTCCGAATTTAAATGTTCTCCTTTCTCCTCCGTGTTGCACCATGACCGTCCGCTGCCCCTTCCTCTTCACCTTGACCATCGGTGATCAGCAATACCCTCCCCACATATTCTCCCCCCCTCCCCCCCCCCCCCCCTCCGGTTCCCGTTCTCCCCCACTACCCTACGTAAACCCAATTTGATCCAACATTGCCGATCCAGTGGCTCTTCCCTCCCTCAACCACTTCTCACCTGACCCCCACCCCTAGGAATTTCGTATATAGTATGTGACTTGCACTCCCAGACACTTCGGAGATTGTACCCTTAATGATGACGTGCTAACGTCGAAACCGATTGGGATACAATAAATTCGTTGAATGAGTACAAAGTGAATCATTCCTCCCATCAATTAATACTTTATCCTGTCACACAAAAGGACGAGAACTGATTGGGAAATGGAACTGAGCGAATAACTGAATATTGACTACGAGGTCAATGCGATATAAATCAATTATTAAGGAATTAGTTCGCGAAACTTAACTCATCCATTAAACCAAATTAATTCCAAGACGGTAGAATGTGAAGACACGCGACTGCACTTTCAAGTTCAGTTTCTTAACATCAATCGTTTAATCTCGGATGTACGTTAATTTCGAACAGAACGAAAGGGAAACAACTCAAATCGTGACAAAGCGTAAACGGTCAAGAAGCTAGATTGCCAAGAATCGCCTGAGATAATTCCAGAGACTCGAAATAATCTTTGAGACTTACGGCGTGAGTCACGGGTTTGGGAGGACAACATGGCATCGACCAGAAGTGGCAAAATCACAAGGAAAAATGTGGAAAATTAATGTGAAAATGAAAACAATCGGGAAAAGAAATATTAGCGATGAAGTGGACTTACCATTTATCTACTGAAGAGCGGTCCTCTCAGCCAGTTTCGTAAATTCCCGGTTTTCCCTCACTAAGGCACAGGTCATCGATGACGAAGATTTTAAGGTCGCACGTAACTCGAAAAACTTCTTCCTGTAATAATTTCAAGCCATTAACAGATAGATTTGACCGACTTCGAGTCCTGTGAAGAGAAAAGCAAATATATATGCGTCCCGCGAGCACGCAAGTATTGCAGTCCGAGATAAAATTCCTACATAATACTCTGCAAGCCACCGCAATGGTATATTGCAGGGGGTGAACCATTGGGAGGCATGCAATTAAAATGAGGGAGAAGAACATTACACTTGTTGCCTTGCAGGGAGCACAACAATCCGTGCACTCAATGTTTACATGCAACAGATGAGCACAGTGGTACCATTCCGAAGAAAAATTTAAATCTTTTATACTTGCAGTTGTAATGTTACCAATTAATGGGAAGGTAGATTGTTGATTGATCGCCAAAGCCTTGGAAACATTGGTTACTTACTAGATATGAATTCTATGAACATAGAAGATGGTTAGCTGGAAGGGAAAGAAGACGTCCGAGGAAGTCTGACGAAGAATATGAAACTCGTTCAAGAAATTCGAAGTGTGCAGACATTGAAAGTGCGGGATAAAGAGATTAAAAAACAAACCACAGAATGTTTGAAGAAGAAGGTGGAGAAAGGAGAATAGCAGTGGTAAGAGCTAAGCTTACGGAAAGAAGAAAAGACCTATTGTAGAAAACATACATTTGTTCAAAAATCGTTAATATTTTGTCAATGAAACCCAAATTGACAGATGAGGCCTAGTCGAAAGAGAATTGTGTAAAGAGAGGATATGGCTATTTGAAAGGAGAAGATGACATGGCGATGGTATTAAACTAGTGTAACAAATACGAATGATTCAGACAGTGCAAGTGCGGAACAGCCTCGTTGCAGCACGAACCCGTGCGGACAGCTGATCGTGTGCGAGGAGGGAGGATAGGGGGGAGGCAATGGAAGGAGGGAGACAGCGAAGTGAGGGGAGGCACGACTAGGAGCGGGGAGGAGAATGAGGAGGGGGGGCGGGGGCAGGCGAGTCGTAGTTCAAAGTGAACCGATCGAATGGAGGTTCAGCTCCGTCCCGTTTGCACTGCGATTTACACAACGACTTCAATAAAACGTTAAGTGACGTGCAACACCCACCTCAAAGACGTTGTCTGCACGCTACATGAATTCGTTGTCTCGTCCATGATCCGGCGCGAAGGAACAGCTGCTTTGGGTGTGCAAAGAAGATTTTAACGAGCCTTTTCCCTCACACGATACACCACAATTCCGGCACCTTTCACTTTCAGCAGTGGACTGCACCCGACCCACTCCCGTCCAGTCCACACACCCGCTAGCAAGGGTCCGTTCGCCAACCACACCGACACTCAAGCGACGCAACGGCGGGAACGCCTTAGACCCTCTTAAGATAAGGAAAATTCAATTTATTCATGGTGGTGATTTTAAGCACGTGTTTCAGGGCCGTATTTACCACATCGCGTACCCGGGGCCTCGCGAGAGATGAATTGTAAATATATTAGTAAAAGACTCGGGGCCCTCATTCTAGATTACGCCGGGGGCCTCTGAGGTCGTAAATGACGTGTTTGCCTCAAGATAACAATGCAGTGCCAATATTTTTTATGATTCATGATTTCGGAAAATTGGAAGTTTTCATTGGAAACAGCACCTTACTATGGTTTGTAACACCACCGAAAAACGACTACCAATAATGCGAATTGGAAACTAAACCCTGGGAAAATGAATAAAGTAGGATTTACATCTACATCTACAAAATACCCTGCAAGCTAACATATAGGTGTGTGGCAGGGGGTGAACTCTCACCAAACATGCACTACATACCATACATGAAATTTGTGATTAAAAATTAAAATAACATAGCATACATACAAAAACATGCCGTTAGTTGGGTTAGCTATAAGTCCTTATACCAACATGCAGCTACCAATGTTATCCATTGCTACACTCGTACTAAATACATTAACCGTTATTCATATTCCTAATAGTACGAGGAAAAAAGGACAATTTCAATCTGTCAGTTCGGCAATCTATTTCTCTAATTTTGTGATTATGGTCCAGTCTACCATAGTAAGTTGGGGTCCGCAAAATATTTTTAACATCATCACTGAAAATATGGTCTTGGAATTTGTTTTCGAGATTAAGTCTTAATTTCAACCTGCGATCTGACAATGATTCCCAATTTAATTTAGTTGGGTTAGCTATAAGTCCTTATACCAACATGCAGCTACCAATGTTATCCATTGCTACACTCGTACTAAATACATTTACCGTTATTCATATTCCTAATAGTACGAGGAAAAAAGGACAATTTCAATCTGTCAGTTCGGCAATCTATTTCTCTAATTTTGTGATTATGGTCCAGTCTACCATAGTAAGTTGGGGTCCGCAAAATATTTTTAACATCATCACTGAAAATATGGTCTTGGAATTTGTTTTCGAGATTAAGTCTTAATTTCAACCTGCGATCTGACAATGATTCCCAATTTAATTCATTTAATAGACTGGTTACGCTAATAAGGTTATCATACCGGCCCTTTACAAATCTGGCCGATCTTCGCTGCACACGTTCAAGTTCGTTATTTAGACCGATTTCGTAGGGTTTCCATACACTGGCAGCATATTTCAAATGAGGTCTTACAAGCGAAAGGTAGCTGATTTCTCGTACATGATCGTCACATTTACCCAGTACTCTTTTGACGAATCCCAGTTTGCGATTCGCTTGACCCATTATTTCACGTATGTGTTTACCCCAGGAAAGATCATGGGTCAGTCTTATTCCAAGATATTTAATGGATTCCACGGTTTAAATAAAAAGTAAGTAATAGAGGTGTACGGCAGGGGGTGAATTCTCTGCAAACATGCATATCAAATCTACACTACATATCATGCATAAATAAGGATAAGTAGTCATATGCTAGTCTGAACTTCAATTTTTAATAAATATAAAAATTGCAAAAAAGGCACGCAACATAATGCTGATCGTTGGGTTAGCTTTAAGTCCTTACACCAACATGCAGCTACCAATGCTATCCATTGCTACACTCGTATTGGACATATTCACCGCTATTCATATCCCGAACTGTACGAGGAAAAAAGGACATTTTCAATCTGTCAGTTCGGCAAGCAATTTCTCTAATTTTGTGATTATGGTCCAGTCTACCCGTGTAAGTAGGGGTTCGGAAAATATTTTTAACGTCATCACTGAAAATATTAGCTTGGAATTTATTTAAGAGATTAAGTCTACATTTCAACTTACGATCTGATAATGATTTCAATTTAATTCATTTAATAGACTGCTTACGTTAACATGGTTATCTCACCGTCACTTAACAAATCTTGCCGATCTTCTCTACACACGTTCAGGTTCATAGGTAGGTAGAATTGTTTTAAGGTGCTTCTAAGGTCAAGGTCATTTTTCACCTGAACTTAACCAGATTAAAAGCAAGCGTTAAAAATAAAATACTTGGTAAGTATAGAGGAATACTTAGGAAAAGTATAAACTATCAGTGGACACGATAGGCTTAAGTCTGTATTAGTCATAGTAATATGGCAAAAGAGTTACATTTAGACCTGTTAGGCAATGTGTCTTCCTGGGCCACAAATTTTGGGTCGTAAATTCAATTCATGGAGAAATATAAGAACGCGATCGATAAGATTACGATTGTCGCCCAACAACTTGCTCAGATCCCCACATATTTTGTGGCGCTCGCGTTGCATCCAATATTTCACACAGTCGACAAGCAGGGGTTAAACGGTAGTTACAGCTATCGCATTTCGGTGCGTCCTTCTCGGGGGTCAAGAAATACGAGTGAGTCAGGGCTGTAATGTCCTATTCTTAGCCTGGTGGCAATGACTTCTTCCCGTCGGCTATCCCTGACCGAGGACGTCCAAGCTGTTACTCTTTGATTTCCCTGAGTTTGTTCGACGAGTTTCCCTGAGTTTGTCGCCCAAGAAGCGAGAACTGATTTCTTCAGGTGATAATTCTCGCCACTGATGGTGGCCGCTCGTGCAGCAGCCTCTGCCGCTTCATTAGCGGTAACACCCACGTGGCCGGGTACCCATAGGAATTTTATGAGCATGTCCTCAGCAAAAAGGCGGTAAATGCATGTTAATATTTCTTGGACGACGAGATGTGAAGGAGAGAGGCTACAGATGCTTTGAAGGGAGCTTAGGGAGTCTGAGCATATTAAATACTGCTACATTTAGTCTCTTGGAGTGAGGCTTCAATTGCATTTAGCGAGGCTTTTATGGCCTGTAACTCCGCCGTGTAAACAGTGCATATGGGATGCAAGGTTAAGGCCGTGGAGCCAATATCCACTGAAAAGAAGGCGAAAGGCACATCGCGTCTGTTTTAGAGCTATCTGTGTATATTTGTGGACTGTCACAACTGTGTATAGCTTCTACGTTTAAGCTCGATTGCGGTACTGTTAGCCTTGGCATCCATGTAGAGCAAGCTTGGCTTTCTCTCCATTTTAAAGAAGTTAAATCTACGGATAACATAGGTAGATACGTTGTTTCAGGTCCTACTTTATGGAGGTTATATACTGTTAATGAGGTTAATAACTTGAGATAAAAATTAATGTGGACAATATTTATGCACTGGTAAAAATATAATTTTATTTATGAAAAAACTCCTCTAAGGACACACACATGACAAAAATGAAAATACCTATGCAATCATGATTGCATAGGTATTTTCATTTGGGAAGAATCAATTGGGAAGGTAGGCAAATGGAAAGAATCTAGTTCTGCATATTTCTCAACACCAAGCTTGGTTGAGTATACTGTACACATTAACTTATCATAACAGATCATAAATTGACGTTTATAAACGTATATAACTCACCATCGTGAGTGCACCAATTGTTTTGACTGGTTAGGGCCATTGTATGCACATTTCACTCAAATGGCAGCACTATCCATTACGCACTCACTCAGTCATATACAAAGCTCTATAAAAAAATTGGATCACCGTGTGAAGCCTTCGGAACATCTCGTTAAACTGATTTTAAACCATAGATGAACACTACAGAGACACCAAAGGAAGTAGAACACCTTATTAATTAAGTGCTTGGCAGTCACAGCGTATTATCTTTCGGAAACACTTCGTCGCCACTTGAATAACACTACTAAATGTTTAGGGAACACTCAATGTAAACACAATGATCACAACTGATTTCGGGCGAGGAAGACGTAAATCTGCAACATTCTGCTTGCTTCATTTGCATATTATTTCCATGAAATACTGAAATTTTTCAATACCGTCGCTTCATTGCACGTTGTTGATGTCAAGTACATGATTGTGGACTTGCAAATGGGGGAACATTTCGTCAAAAAAGTTCATTTCAGACTTTTCTTCCCTCCAACAAATTGGCTGAAGTGCATAGCATAAAATAACTCACCACCACCTGTAGGACACAGATTTGGCAAATATAATTATATGACAGTACAATCATTGCCCACCTTTAAGATTCTAGTTTCAATTTTCAAATTACGTCATTTCTTAAATATCAAGCATAGTCAAGCGACGAATTACGGTAAAGGGGCTCCAATAAAGGAAGCGATGGCAATGAGGCAGGTAAAAGAACATTAAACTCAATACATAAAATAATATAAAAAGTATTATATCGCTTCACAAACGCCAAGAAAGTTACAAAGCAATAAAATCTCTTACGTCTTCCTACAATGGGCATTACCATGAGAATCACAACGACATACCGTATTTACTCGTGTAAGCCGCGCACCTTTTTTCCAGAAACACCGGTGAAAAAATAGGGGTGCGCGGCATACACGAATCCTCCAGATTTACGTGTAAACCGCGCACTATTTTTCCTCAAATTCCTGTTGTTTTTTTCTCCTAAGTTTCGCATTCTGTAAACATATCGACGTTAATTGGTAAGTATGGTCTAGTAGTAAATCGTACAATGTAAAGTATTCTGAAATTTCGAAGTAATTTGTAATAAAAATACAAAAGTCTGAGCGTACGATGGTACTTGAAAACGCTAGATCCGAAGAAACGCTAGATCCGAAACACCTCTTGACAAATTAATAGATTTATCGGGTATAGATCGTACTTAAGACAACACTTTGTAGCACTGATATGTATTTAAATCTACATTGTATCCTGTAAGCTGCCACAAGGGGGGCGGCGTCTTTTATGTCTTTTCAAAGTCGTAAGTGGAGTTTGTTTCAGTATCACGTATCTGTAGCAACATTTTTACGCAATAGATAGCTCCTTTTGTGTACACATTAAAGCTACATTGCCAAGACACGACAAAGAATTTGTTACATAGTGGCAAGAGTCGTATGCTGAGAGATTATACCTTCTTACTATCCGTGCGTGAGTGTAGTAAACGAGTTCGAATCGATCATTTAGCATTTTAAAATAATTTGCAATTATACCCCTAAAAATGACTTCTCATGTGAAATTGCGATCGTTTCCCGTGAGTACAAAACAACATATTATAAGCGATGCCGAAAAAGTAGAAAATCGAGCTGCAGGAAGGAAAAATGGTGTATCTGAATCTAGCAGTGACGAAAACTAAAAATGGGAACTATTATGATATGAATGTTCATTAGTGATTTACGATTCTATTTCCGCGAATATGTTTTTCTTTAGTTTTACAAGAATTATAATTGTTATTAAATTGAGCTTAGTTGTTTCCGTGTGTTCCCAAGACTTTCTGGTGTTATTAAATCGTCCAAGTCCAACGCTACTACGCAGAGAGCAGACGAGACCACCGCTATGGTACGGATGGCGTTCTGCTTTTATTTGTTGATATGCCAACGGATTTCCGTAATAATAAAGTAATCACGGGTTGAAATTGTACATATTTCTGCAATTATTTCAGTTAGATGTTATTTTGAAAAGATGCCATTTTTATAGTAGGATGATGTGTCGTATGTAACTGTGAGATGCTACGAGAAAAAGATGCGCTGTAAAAGAGGCCGTGCATCGATGCACGATGCGATGATGATCGTGACGATATTAACACGTAATTAAATCAATTAATGAGAAAGACTTACATGTAATATATGCACAGGATTTCTCTAAAAGAACATGCATTCATGTTATGACAAAATGATGCAGATTCAAGAGCAAAAAAATAATTTTCTGACAAATAATTTTTTTCCTCACGAACCTTCCCCAAAATAGGGGTGCGCGGGATACACGAGGGCGCGGCTTACACGAGTAAATACGGTAGTTTTGCAAGCTAACTGCACCACATTTACCTTCCTTACCTTTGCACAGATTTTCTAATTGCATTTCATGCATTACAAAGGCATTTAACGTCCTTCGACAATTGATACAACACTTATGAATACGTCAGACTAGGCCAACTAACGTAAAAAAACGGCCGCCATATTGATCCGATAAGCTCAAGGAGGGGTGTTTGAGGCTCCGGTTGCTTAGCGTGAGTTTTCGGTTGTACTATGGTCATTAGTCTTAAGGGGCCCTGGGACATAGCTGTTTTTCAGACCTATTTTTCAAGGAAGATTGCTCCAACAGGAAGCCAGATATCGGAATGCGGTTTTCAGTACTTAAAAGAGAAAGTATCAACCTATTAGTCTATAATCCTAGATTTTACGTAATAAGCCTTGTTAAAAATATATATCGATGTAAAAATAGACCTTTTTGTTGCAAATATTGGGAGACAGAGGGGCTATTTTTTTAACTTTCGTTATTATAGAGTACAAGATTCAAGCTTAGTCTGTTGGATCCTTGAAAATTATTGATTTTTATTAAAAGACACGCTGTTGAGATATTCTGAAAGTAATTTATGTTTTTCGCCAACTCCAGCCCAGGGATACGCCTCGAGCGTCGTGCAAATCACTAAACAGTTCACACATTCTCCGCCTACTGCGCTACTCAAAAAGTGGCACGGTCCCTCTACCCTATATCCTAAAACGGTAACCTTGAGGTGTTGGAGCTTGGGGGAAGGGAAAGTGCAGGCGGGCGGGAAGCAGAGGCGAGTGAGACGGAGTGTCTGATTTACTGACGGGTTGTTTCTTGAGTCTCTGTTTGGTTGTCGCTCTCGGGGTGTCTAGTAATAGTCAAACTGACTAATATTCAAGTCTCAAAATGTCATCGGAAGCGTACCGATATCAGAAAATTAAAGTAGGCAGTCGCTTGACATTTTCGATGGAGAGGAAAAAAAGAAAGGGTGAATTTTTGGCCAAGCGGAGGGAAGAAAAAAGGTAAATATTGTCATTTTTTGTGAAAACACTATCTTAATGTAGTGATATATTCATGTGTAAGTATGCAAATTTCTATTATCCGAAACAGGCGTCTCAAAATAATGGGAATAGAGTCGCACGTAGGAGGAACTTCTTGCGCTATTGAAGAAATCCCGTCCAATATTGACGATTCAGTAGCTGACGAAACTTTGCATGATTCATTTGACGATATGGCAATTGCCGAAGAAGGGAAAAACGAAGGCATACCTATCCGGTGGAGTAACGGGAAGAAGAATTATCGACTTAAAATATTCGACAAATCGGTTTCCAATTTACTGAAAAGGTTTAACCTAAATTTCAACCTGCGTTCTGATAGTAATTCCCAGCCTAGTTCTTCTATTAAACTCGTAACACTTATACAATTATCATAGCGGCCTTTAAAAAATCTAGTGGATCTTCTTTGCACACGCTCTAATTCTTTTATCATACCTTCCTCGTACGGATCCCATATACTAGCGGCATATTCTAAATGAGGCCTGACAAGTGTAAAATAGCTTCTAGTACTCTCTCATCGCATTTGCCTAGAACTCTTTTTACGAATCCTGATATATGGTTTGCTACACTAGTTATTTCCCTGATGTGTTTCCCCCACAGCATGTCTTCAATGTTGGTGACGCCTAAGTATTTAATAAATTCTACGTTAGATATTTTCTTTTCTTTGATGCAATAATTTTTCTGGGGAAAGTTATTCTTTTTCCCAAAGTTCTTTATCGCGCATATCTTCAAATTTAATTCTAGCTGCCAACTATCACACCAATCATCAATCGCATATAAATCCTTAGCTAAAGAATGACTATCCTCTTAATTTCTTATTTCCTTATACACTACTGCATCAGAAGAAATACGTAAATATGAAGAGATTAGCCGACAGGACTCAGTGGAGAGCTGCGTCAAACCGATCTGAGGATTGATGACCAATGATGACTGCTGCATCATCGGCAAAAAGACGGAGCTTGCTATTTTTAGCTACTGTATTCAAGTCATTTACGGAGAGAGGAAATAAAATTGGGCCTATCACGCTGGGGAACACCCGATGTAACTTTTACTTCGCCTGAGGTGACACCATCTAATACCACCCTTTGAACGCGTTCATGTAGGAAATCTCCTATCCAGCCTACCATATTACTGTCTCCCGTATGATGCTAACTTCGCGAGTAAATTACATTACCTTATCAAACCTTTTCTAAATTTAAAAACGCTGCGTCTACCTGTACGTTACCTTCTCCGAAACTAAAATATCATGAACAAAAAGACCTAATTGATTTTCGCAGGACCGTCCCTTTCTGGACCCATGCTTATTTGTTATCAATAAATCCTGGCTATCGAGGTGTCCCCTTATTGATGTAACTATCATATGCTGTATAATTTTGAACGACAGTGACGTTATTGATATTGGTTTATAATTCGATGGATGTTCCCTATCGCCACTTCTAAAAATTGGGATCACGTTTGCTATCTTCCAGTCTTTGGGAACCGCGTGTTCTTCGAGGGATTTGTTAAATATTACTTTAAGATACGGTGCCATTTCGAGAGCTATTTCTTTATACACACGAGCAGGAATTTCATCAGGACCTGAGGACTTGTTCGGGCTATCGTATTTTAGTAAGGATACGATTCCGCTATAAGATACATTTATCGATCGGGGGCATTATTTGCTGAAATCGGTCTGGTATGGTTTCGAGCAAACTACGCTTAGATTGATTAAAAACGCTCCGGAAAAATAATTCAACAAATTAGCCTTATCTAATTATTTCGCCCCTATACCCTTTCAAGGAATTAACAGTTGAAATTTTAGTTCACTGTACTTCCCTAACATATGATCAAAATGCTTTCGGATTCCCCTCTAGTTGTTCTCCAAGTACTTTTCTCTTGAAATCACTTTACGCTTTTCTAAGGGCTGTTTTTGCGGCTGCTTTATATGTAACGTTCGATAATTTTTTAGATCGCTATTAGCTACATTTTTCTTAGTTTCGCGTGGATAACTCGTTGTCGTTTTAAACATTTTTTTAACCTCCGCGTTGGACCACCTTGGTTCCCTATTCTCACTCTTATACTCACTCACCGTGTAATTTGGAGGAACTCTTTCCATGTCTGCATCACTATTTTTTCTGATGTTTAGAATTTTTCAAAAGAAGTCTGTAAGTCACGCCTAAATCCGTTAAAATCTGCTTTACTTAAAAGGCAAATCTTTCTTTTTAATTTTACATTTTTGTCAGTATTGAGGGATAATTTAACGTGTACTACCTTGTGGTCACTTATTCCATGGACATTTTTAACTTCAATAACTTTTTCATGGATGTTTGAGGCAAGTAAATCGAGAACATTCTCCCTTCTATTATGCAAATTTACTATTTGATGTACTGCGTATTATGCGAACAGGTTAAAAAATGACGAGCAGATTTCTTTGTCCCTACCCCCAGACTAATGACTACATGTTTTCCAATCTATCGATGTTGTATTGAAATCTCCACCTTTCAATAATCTGTCGATCGTTGGTATGAGAATTAATGTGCCTGATCTGTTTCTCGAGTTCTAATACTGAGTGTACATCGGAATGGGGTGGTCTGTAGTAGGCACAAACGTATATTACTTTCAAATTACCACATTTAGACATAAACACGTGCAAGCCAAGCTACCAGCTGAGACCACCTCCTATTTGTTGCAGTTCTTACGGCTAAACTGTTGTCACAACAACCAATCAACGCGGCTACCCTGTAAAATGAAATCTATTCATGACTTGGACCGTGGACGCGTTCTCCTGCAGCTAGGAACCCCACTAGGACCAGACCGGCTCGGTTCTTAGAAAAACGTAGCGAACGCATTTCCGCGAATTCCACGTTGCCACATGGTATAATGTGGAGTCTGCCTAACAGTTTGGTCCCATCGTATGTTGAAATGGCAACATTGCGTCTAGTGGTCAGCAATGGAAAACTCCGCGGACGGAGGGGATGAGAGGGAAGGGTCGTTATTGCCTCATCACCTCTGCGCAAAGAATTAAAGCGTAGAGGAGACACTGAACATAAATATGGCTGGTTGGGTAGGCGCCGACTCTGGTAACTCTACCGGTCGACGGAAAAACTATCTCCATCATCTCAGCACTCGAAAGCGAAAAAATAATCATGTATCACGGCCCCTTAAGGCTAAAGGTGGGTGGTCTATGGTGTGAATCTTCCCCACAGAGATGGAACCACGGTCGATGACAGCCAGCGCTCTATGATAGTAACTAAGTGAGCTGATTATCCTCCAAATATGGTGTTCGTCTCCACTCGGCCACCGGCTGCACCCTCCCCTACATCGCCCATCCCCATTCCTGCAACACCGCGGCAGTTTTACAATGTCTTGTTTTGTCTAGCCGGCCACTATATTCTCCCAAGCAGTCGCGGGCGTGAACCGTCAACCATTCCCTTCCCCTTGCCTGTTGGAACTCGTCGCGAGCATTCATCATCATATTTTATTTCGAATCCCGAGGATGTTTATTAGAAGCCTCGCGGAAGCTTCCAACACAATCCGCATCACTCTTACTACAGGAAATAAATAATAAATATTCCACGGTATGAGGGATAGAAGGAAATATGAAGAGTTCAAGAGGTTGGCAATAAAGGAATAATGAAGTTGCTCTCCAACAGCGCATCACTTTTGTGGTGATAAATTAGTATTCATCATATTTTTTTACCGACTGAGAGTAAGTTTTGAAGGATTAAGTCCATTCACAGTAAACTCTCTCCATAATGGGGGTAGATTTCGGCACAACTATTTGATACCAGTTAACGCGCAATAATGTTTTGTTAAAATGTTCGAATGTGTAGTAGATGCCTGCTTCTGTCATTGATATTGAAGTGTCATGCGTTTACATCAGGACGGGAATGCAGAGAGGCGTCAGTTTTCTGTTCCCTCTGTAGAATAGCACAGCTTATTCTAGGCAAACTTGGAATAAAATATTAATCACCATGGTAAAAAAAAGCTTCTAGCAGGCATACCTCGATATCGTCTCGGCTGTAACGGAAATATATATTTGTAAACTCGACATTGTACTCTCTTTTAACATACGTTAAAATCCAAAACTTGAGTAAACGTAAAAGTCACACTATCTCGTTCCCTATCCATTAATTCCCCATTCCAAAAACCTTGTAGATCCTGCTATCATAGTAAATCTGCTTCTCTGAATTAAACAATTTTTGTAATTGGCATAAGTTTTATTTATCCAAAAAGACAAAATTCGGCTATCATTCAACTTGTAACTTCAGGTTCTCTTATTTGTATCGACCGGCAAACTCTAGGGTCAATTATTTCCGGAAGCATAACATTATTATAAAAATGGAGAAGTTTCTTCTCCATACGATCCTTCCAAAATGCGTCATCCCTGTAAATTCTTTGAATTTTGCAATCAATAGGAGTCCAAACTATCAGATCGCAAAAGGAGTATCGAGAAACATGTAACTGCCCCTGAATTTGGTAATTGTAATTGTGATTTTTTTTTAGTTCTAGGTTTTTATCCAAGCAAAAGCACTTTATATCCTCTGCTGCCTGTTGTATAGTCATTTTTTCAGATGATTTTGGGCATTTTACTTCAATAATGCCGCCATTGCTTGTTTTTCCGTCCGGTGATGCCGCTAGAAAACAGTGATCTGGATCTACATAAAGACCACACGCAAAAACTTTACTTCCCGTAAGCTCTTCATACTTCTTAATTGCATTGCGTTCATTGATGGAGCCGTATCTAGTTGCTTCATTTTCAAAGGGCTCGGCATACAAAAGTCTTTTCACAAGAGGTGCCCATTTAGAATTTTTCCTTCTCTTACACAAACTCCAAAATTCGAAGACGTCAATCTATTCCGTCTTTCATCAAACCATTTCTCGCATTCCCTTTGGCCTCGTGTCTCCCTCTCTATAGCTTCTATTGACTCCTTATCCACCTTCAATTTAGCCAATAGTGCTTTGCTTTCTCCTGCTATTTCCTCTTCGTCTAAGTCCAATTTTTGGCAATAATCTCCATAGTCCTTGGATTCATTTGACGTACAACATACCCTAACTTTCCTCTTAGGCATTTTCAAAAGACATTTCCGAGCTGACTGCAGGCGTTTCAGCCTCCGCTCTCCTAACCGGTGGACAATTTTGTAAGGGCTTTTTCCACATATCGTTTTCCACGTAGTATATTGCCACATGGGTCCCAGTTGGAAATCAAGCCCGGCACCCTGAACTCGATGAGAGTACGAACCTCTTTTTCCGCGGTTTACTTGCTTTCCACCCACAAACTTTGCCACTAAAGACATAAAATTTTCAGCAAGGTTACTGGTATCATTTGTCACTAACATATTTGACTTTCTAATTAGTGGTTTTAATGAGTCATTGACCTTTCCTAGGGCCTCCATTTCCTTTCCTGTAAAGATCTTTTCCTTTCTGTCCTGGTCATTGCAGAAGTACGCTTTACACTGCGAGTGACTGTTGAAAACATGTAGCGGCCCGTTTTTGAGATCCTCAACCAGTGATTCATTGCCGCACTTTTCTGCGGCATTATGGAAAATTGCCCCTCGAGCCGATCTTTTTAGTCTCATGATTTTGTTCTTGTTTAACACCTGCTTTAATTCAGGGTGTCCATCCAGAATTTTATAGAGAGATTTAGTATAATTTTTCACCGCATGATTAGCACACTCTATTTTCTTCACCTGCCTTCCATATATAACCGATTCACGCACCTTTTTGAAAACACTGGAATCACCATCACCGATGAGGAAGTGATGAGGAAGCCATGTATTTCCTCGCTACACCTGAATGCCTGGACAACCATGTCAGCTTCCATGCCACTAGAAGTCCCAGTCCAATTACGGAAGCAATTTTCGTGCGTCATTGACTGTCCAAGCTTACACAAATATTGGCACATACTGCAATATTTGTTTCGTACATCCACACATAGAGATATTGTATTGGTATTGTATCCGACAATGCAGACGACTCCTGAATTTGCCGCATACCTATGTCCATGGCTCCTATGTGACCATCCACCGTCCGCCACTACAGTGATGAATGGGACTCCAGTGGAAGTAACATCACCATTTTTTATTGCCAACTCCCTTTCTTCGACACCAGCTTGAAGCATTGATTCTAGAAGAACGCTTTTCCATGCCTAGGGAAAATGGTTTAGTGTCAGCAAAGGAATTAAAATATTCATGTGTGTTCATTTACCGAGATAATTTCTGTAGGTACTTACTTTCCCAAGCCAATTTTCATGATTTTGGAAGGTTGCCTTGTCTATTCCTTCTATTCCTAATGTGGAAAAAACGTCCTCAAAATTGGTGTGTCCCCCTCCAATAGCCATGAACCCCCATACGGCACTGTCCACTATACTCAGGGCTCGTTTCTCACTAATCGCATCTTCTTTTTCCGTTAACGAAGGTTTTTCTACCTCCGGTTCACTAACAACAAGTTTAATCATTTTGCAGTGAGGGCACTGAAACACTATACGCCAAACCATGGCTTTTATTGAGCTGGAGATCAATTGAAATGATCCGTGGACACTTTTTAAACACGTGAGTCGATGTTGTTCGAGGGACCTTATTTCTCTCAAGAAATGTTTACCCTCTACAATGAAACGGCCATTGATACTTTCCATGGCAGGTTCATTTCCAGGAATTTGGACGAATTCCGATACCATGTCAGGAATGACGCTGAAATAAAATGAATAATAAATCAATATTAATATAATTAACAACTCATGTTATTTATCTAAATGGCTACCTTCGAAAAAGAGGGAATTATATCCAAGGTAAAGTATGAAAGGCATGCGCTCCCAATTACCTAGAACTACTGTTTGTGTCCGAGGAACACATATCCATTACAGGCAGTGATGCAGCGGAAGATCCTCTTGCTTTTCTGTCGGTGAAAGTACTATTTTTTGAGCCCATTATCAATAATATTTGCATTTTTCTACTGGAAAGAATGTCCAATATCAAGTAGGTACTCACCTTGCTTCCCAAGTTACAAGTCCCTGGTTCTTTGTCCGTTTCTTCCTTTTGGTAGAAGGATATAACTTTTTCCTTCTTGCACACGTTTCGATAGGTGCGTCCATTATCAGAAATAGTTACGTGAAACAACCCGAACAAAAAAATGTTGCAACCTCTCACATCGACACCTCTAAGATCTTTGTAGTGATGGGCAGTGTGCGAGTGAGTCAGCTCAAATGAGCGACTCTGTAGGTAGTGTGAGCCGAGCGGCACTGGAGTCATATTCCATGAGACTCGCCTCCTATCGCTTATACCTTCATCACACTTTCTTCTGTTCATGCGCACCAACGAACCTCATCGCTCCATCGGCACGCACACCGCTCCTTCGCCTAATACGTCTCCGGCACAAGATTCCGTCCCCGTACGATGTACCTTTGTCGAGAGATGCGACGATATTTTGGCGTAGTACTATCAATTTCAGCACATTTTACTATCTCGGAAGTGTTTCACAGAATACTTTCACTTTTGTTCTTATTTTTATGGAAAATTTCCATCATTGATAAATATTATTTCTGCATTTCCTTGTATTATCATGTTTAAAAAGACATACGCAGAGAGCCGCCAATAGTGAATTTAGTGTAAATGGTTTGCTATTGAATTTAGTTACGATCGAGACATCTGGAATTTGGAAAAAAAATTCGACAGCTCCGTGGCAGCTGCATTTGTTCAAAACTGAATTACTGGGTGTTTGTCATCATAGATGTGAACAAATACGTCGAAGATCCTCTTTTAAGTGGGGAAATAATTTTTTTCAATGATGGAGAGATAAAAAAACGATAATCTAAACTGAGTGAGCTATTTTGCATAGCAAAATTTCCTGTCCCCGGTTCCCAACAAACGAATTTCCTTCAAAGCCCGTCAAATAATTACCGAGGGCCGAAATAAACCTGCGGGAAACATAAGTATTATACATCACAATGACACCCATGCCCTAGGTGGAGGAAACATTCACCCAGGCGGGACTAGAACCCGCGAATTAGCAGGCGAGGTGTCTACCCCGAAGCCGGCAGAGTATCGCATATTTTATTTCTGAATAATGATTTGTAACGGAATACAAGTGATCACTTTTAATGCCTTATAATCCGTGAAATGTTTTATTCCAAGTATTCGCTCCGAGCTCATATTCCCCCAACCCTCATCGCCCGAGAAAGGAACGAATGCGAATCCCAGTGAGTCGCGCGGCGCGGGCGAACCACTGGATTGTTTTTGTGGAAGGTGAGACGCTTGCCAGCAGCCAAATGTGTCATCACTGTCCGAATACTATCGCTAGCCGCCCCTTCTCCTCCAATTCGCCCTAACCCCTCCGCCCCTCGCCGTCTCCTCCCACCCTCGTTTCCCCTCCGCCGCCGCCCAGGGGCGAGCTCTGCTGATGGGTGTGAGTCGAAATGTCTCTGATTAGTGACCACCTACGGCGCTGCTGGCCGGGATGCAATAATATAAATTCCTATTTTTCGTCTTATTCATTTATCTTTCGGTAAAACTTAGTAAATTTTTAGATTTATTCATAGGAACAACTTCTTGTTATTTTGGGTGATTAAAAAGTAACATATACTCGTTATATATTGATGCATCAACATCAATTTTAACAATTGAATTAATAAAGGACATTTTTTTTCACCCGAAATATTGATAATCATACATTATTGACATTGGAAAAAACCAGAATTCGAAATCTCTAACCATTCGCCCGTCATTAGAAAAGTGATTTTGGGGGCACCCACCATTAGGGGCCGTGATACATGATTATTTTTTCACTTTCGAGTGCTGAGATGATGGAGATAGTTTTTCCGTCGACCGGTAGAGTTACCAGAGTCGGCGCCTACCCAACCAGCCATATTTTTGTTCAGTGTCTCCTCTACGCTTTAATTCTTTGCGCAGAGGTGATGAGGCAATAACGACCCTTCCCTCTCAGCCCCTCCGTCCGCGGAGTTTTCGTACCATAGCTGACCACTAGACGCAATGTTGCCATTTCAACACACGATTGGACCAAACTGTTTGGCAGACTCCACATTATACCATGTGGCAACGTGGAATTCGCGGAAATGCGCTCGCTACGATTTTCTAAGAACCGAGCCGGTCTGGCCAGCCTGACCCTAGTGGGGTTCGTAGCTGCAGGAGAACGTGTCCGCGGTCCAAGTCATGAATGGACTTCATTTTTCGGGGTAGCCGCGTTGATTGGTTGTTGTGACAACAGTTTAGCCGTAAGAATTGCAACAAATAGGAGGTAGTCTCAGCTGGTAGCTTGGCTTGCAGGTGTTTATGTCTAAATGTGGTAATTTGAAAGTAATATACGTTTGTGCCTACTACAGACCACCCCATTCCGATGTACACTCAGTATTAGAACTCGAGAAACAGATCAGGCACATTAATTCTCATACCAACGAACGACAGATTATTGAAAGGTGGAGATTTCAATACAACATCGATAGATTGGAAAACATGTAGTCATTAGTCTGGGGGTAGGGACAAAGAAATCTGCTCGTCATTTTTTAACCTGTTCGCATAATACGCAGTACATCAAATAGTAAATTTGCATAATAGAAGGGAGAATGTTCTCGATTTACTTGTCTCAAAGATCCATGAAAAAGTCATTAATGTTAAAAATGTCGATGGAATAAGTGACCACAAGGTAGTACACGTTAAATTATCCCTCAATACTGACAAAAATGTAAAATTAAAAAGAAAGATTTGCCTTTTAAGTAAAGCAGATTTTAACGGATTTAGGCGTGACTTACAGACTTCTTTTGAAAAATTCTAAACATCAGAAAAAATAGTGATGCAGACATGGAAAGAGTTCCTCCAAATTACACGGTGAGTGAGTATAAGAGTGAGAATAGGGAACCAAGGTGGTCCAACGCGGAGGTTAAAAAAATGTTTAAAACGACAACGAGTTATCCACGCGAAACTAAGAAAAATGTAGCTAATAGCGATCTAAAAAATTATCGATCGTTACATATAAAGCAGCCGCAAAAACAGCCCTTAGAAAAGCGTAAAGTGATTTCAAGAGAAAAGTACTTGGAGAACAACTAGAGGGGAATCCGAAAGCATTTTGATCATATGTTAGGGAAGTACAGTGAACTAAAATTTCAACTGTTAATTCCTTGAAAGGGTATAGGGGCGAAATAATTAGATAAGGCTAATTTGTTGAATTATTTTTCCGGAGCGTTTTTAATCAATCTAAGCGTAGTTTGCTCGAAACCATACCAGACCGATTTCAGCAAATAATGCCCCCGATCGATAAATGTATCTTATAGCGGAATCGTATCCTTACTAAAATACGATAGCCCGAACAAGTCCTCAGGTCCTGATGAAATTCCTGCTCGTGTGTATAAAGAAATAGCTCTCGAAATGGCACCGTATCTTAAAGTAATATTTAACAAATCCCTCGAAGAACACGCGGTTCCCAAAGACTGGAAGATAGCAAACGTGATCCCAATTTTTAGAAGTGGCGATAGGGAACATCCATCGAATTATAAACCAATATCAATAACGTCACTGTCGTTCAAAATTATACAGCATATGATAGTTACATCAATAAGGGGACACCTCGATAGCCAGGATTTATTGATAACAAATAAGCATGGGTCCAGAAAGGGACGGTCCTGCGAAAATCAATTAGGTCTTTTTGTTCATGATATTTTAGTTTCGGAGAAGGTAACGTACAGGTAGACGCAGCGTTTTTAAATTTAGAAAAGGTTTGATAAGGTAATGTAATTTACTCGCGAAGTTAGCATCATACGGGAGACAGTAATATGGTAGGCTGGATAGGAGATTTCCTACATGAACGCGTTCAAAGGGTGGTATTAGATGGTGTCACCTCAGGCGAAGTAAAAGTTACATCGGGTGTTCCCCAGCGTGATAGGCCCAATTTTATTTCCTCTCTCCGTAAATGACTTGAATACAGTAGCTAAAAATAGCAAGCTCCGTCTTTTTGCCGATGATGCAGCAGTCATCATTGGTCATCAATCCTCAGATCGGTTTGACGCAGCTCTCCACTGAGTCCTGTCGGCTAATCTCTTCATATTTACGTATTTCTTCTGATGCAGTAGTGTATAAGGAAATAAGAAATTAAGAGGATAGTCATTCTTTAGCTAAGGATTTATATGCGATTGATGATTGGTGTGATAGTTGGCAGCTAGAATTAAATTTGAAGATATGCGCGATAAAGAACTTTGGGAAAAAGAATAACTTTCCCCAGAAAAATTATTGCATCAAAGAAAAGAAAATATCTAACGTAGAATTTATTAAATACTTAGGCGTCACCAACATTGAAGACATGCTGTGGGGGAAACACATCAGGGAAATAACTAGTGTAGCAAACCATATATCAGGATTCGTAAAAAGAGTTCTAGGCAAATGCGATGAGAGAGTACTAGAAGCTATTTTACACTTGTCAGGCCTCATTTAGAATATGCCGCTAGTATATGGGATCCGTACGAGGAAGGTATGATAAAAGAATTAGAGCGTGTGCAAAGAAGATCCACTAGATTTTTTAAAGGCCGCTATGATAATTGTATAAGTGTTACGAGTTTAATAGAAGAACTAGGCTGGGAATTACTATCAGAACGCAGGTTGAAATTTAGGTTAAACCTTTTCAGTAAATTGGAAACCGATTTGTCGAATATTTTAAGTCGATAATTCTTCTTCCCGTTACTCCACCGGATAGGTATGCCTTCGTTTTTCCCTTCTTCGGCAATTGCCATATCGTCAAATGAATCATGCAAAGTTTCGTCAGCTACTGAATCGTCAATATTGGACGGGATTTCTTCAATAGCGCAAGAAGTTCCTCCTACGTGCGACTCTATTCCCATTATTTTGAGACGCCTGTTTCGGATAATAGAAATTTGCATACTTACACATGAATATATCACTACATTAAGATAGTGTTTTCACAAAAAATGACAATATTTACCTTTTTTCTTCCCTCCGCTTGGCCAAAAATTCACCCTTTCTTTTTTTCCTCTCCATCGAAAATGTCAAGCGACTGCCTACTTTAATTTTCTGATATCGGTACGCTTCCGATGACATTTTGAGACTTGAATATTAGTCAGTTTGACTATTACTAGACACCCCGAGAGCGACAACCAAACAGAGACTCAAGAAACAACCCGTCAGTAAATCAGACACTCCGTCTCACTCGCCTCTGCTTCCCGCCCGCCTGCACTTTCCCTTCCCCCAAGCTCCAACACCTCAAGGTTACCGTTTTAGGATATAGGGTAGAGGGACCGTGCCACTTTTTGAGTAGCGCAGTAGGCGGAGAATGTGTGAACTGTTTAGTGATTTGCACGACGCTCGAGGCGTATCCCTGGGCTGGAGTTGGCGAAAAACATAAATTACTTTCAGAATATCTCAACAGCGTGTCTTTTAATAAAAATCAATAATTTTCAAGGATCCAACAGACTAAGCTTGAATCTTGTACTCTATAATAACGAAAGTTAAAAAAATAGCCCCTCTGTCTCCCAATATTTGCAACAAAAAGGTCTATTTTTACATCGATATATATTTTTAACAAGGCTTATTACGTAAAATCTAGGATTATAGACTAATAGGTTGATACTTTCTCTTTTAAGTACTGAAAACCGCATTCCGATATCTGGCTTCCTGTTGGAGCAATCTTCCTTGAAAAATAGGTCTGAAAAACAGCTATGTCCCAGGGCCCCTTAAGGAATAGCTTACAGAAGGCGAATTGTCGACAGTCGACTCCTTCGTTGAGCTACCGAGATTGCGACGTCGATAGTGGATGCTATCGAGTTACGGAAAACCCCAACTGATGAAGATAACCAGATAGCAAGGACGATGTCTTCTGCTTGGATTGTAATGTGAGAGGCTTTTTTCACTCCGCTGTCATTTGTCTTCCGAGAAAACGAAAGACTGGCAGTCAAGTTACGACATAAGGAGGAGGGGGCAGAGGTGCCTAGGCCTGGGGGATATATCGAAAAATATCACGATATTATAATATATCGCGATTCCGCTATTGACTTCTTAAAATTAACGATATATCGTTGCTCGATAAATATCGTTCCAGGTTCCAGGTTATTATAAGTAAGCCTTTAACACCATCCCGGGCTTGCGGCCCTTTATGGTCGGGGTAGGAAGAATATAGAGGGTGTTCAGTGTGGAGTGAAGGTTTTTTTGTTAGGGTAGGAAGCTCGATAGGTTAATTTGTTAGGGAGGGGAATAATTTGGGAAGCCGGTGAGCAGGGAAAGGTTATTTTGTTAGAGGGTGAGAATCGTTTGTGGGAGTCCGGAGGGTAAGAAGGGTTTTTCTGTTACGGGATGCTAGATTCTGTTAGGAAGTAATTTTTAGGAGACTAGTTGCTTTGCAGCAGATGGTTGGGAATGTGAAGGGTTATTTTGTTGAGGTTTTTTGCTTAGGGTTAGGATAAATTTTCGGGATTATTTAGTCTGGTTCAGGAGGTTGGAGGTTGGGGAGCCGTGAGGAGCCAGGCCCCGTGCCGTTGTGAGGATAGGTGGGAGGGTTGTAAGGTGGGATGCTGAGTAGGAAAGGTTCTTCGTCTCCATCCTGGCTAGGTGTGTCGTTGCAGATGTTGGCCTCTAGGACCACTGAGGGGGGAGCTGGGAAGGGTTTAAATTGTAGATGTAAGGATTGAAGGTGGGTAATATTGGAAGGGATTTTGGGAAGGTGCGTTTTCTTGAGTGGCGGAGAAGGTAGTAGGGCGTCATGTGGATAAGGATGTTTGCCGGTGGGTAAGGTTGGGGACCAGAGAACGGAGATGAGGTTGTTGGTGGAATATTTTACAGAGGTGGAGTAATTGTACAGGCATTTTTGAATAAGGTCAGGAAAGGGAGGTATTTGGAGTTCTGTGAGGATGGATTGGTTGGACACAAACCAAGGAGCCCCGGCCAGTTGCCTGATAGTTTTATTGAGCCAGGTTTGGATTTTTTTCAGGTTTGTTTTATTGGCAGTACACCAGATCGGAGAAGCATATAGAATTTTCGGAAGAAGGTGACTACCAATTCCATCATCCAACCTACTGTCAATATCCCAATTCTTACCCAAAATCCTAACCCTGAAACTCATAATCCTTCCACATCCACAGAACCTGCAATAATTCCCCATAACTCCAATACTCAGCAACCCACCTACACCTTTAAATTTTCCGACGGATCCACAGACTGGGTAAGCATAATTCAATGGGGACTTTCCAAAATCCCATCCCTCTTAACCATATCATCCTTTTCCCAAGCCATTCCAATCCTAGCAACCCTCGCACTTGAATTCGCTACCATCTTCTATGAAGCACAAAAATAATACTACCAAAATTCAAAACCTCCGAGTTTTGCAATGGAACTGCTGCCACCTGGCCCCACGCATGGAGGAACTGAAACAAATGTGCGAGTCTCACAAACCTGACATTATAGCCTTGTCAGAAACCTGCCTAAAAATTTCACAAACAATCCGAATCCCAGGCTATACCTTTTATAGAACCGACAGAAAGCCTACTACAACCCAACCTTTCGGCGGAGTTGCAATAGGAATCAAATCAACCATACACCACGAAAAAACACATATACATAACCTAACAAACATGGAAACATCAGCTCTCACACTATTCACACGAACACTTCAAATCAGATAAATCTCAGCATATATTTCCCCCAAAAAGAAGCTACTTGAGGAAGACCTAAACTTATTATTCCCACCAACCATTCCGGTCATCATCTTTGGCGACGTAAACAGCAAGCACAAAAATTGGGGCTGCAACTCCACCAACACAAAAGGTAAAATTCTACAAAAATACACTCTGCAACACTCCATACAAATCACTGCCCCACCCGAACCAACACATATGCACCAAACAAACTCATCAGACATTCTAGACATTGCCATGTCAAGAAACATCTCCACAGCATCATCCTCAAAAGTTTACCATGAAGGATCGTCAGATCACTTCCCAGTCATCAGCGACTTCGATCTGAATCCCATTATCGCCCCTTTCAACAACAAACGCAGGAACTGGGAATTATACACAGAAATCGTCGAAAACAATCTAACTTACCACACCTTAAACGCATACATTGATAACACCCAACCCTCTATAGATAAAGCCATCACCATCCTTAACACATGCATCACAAATGCACTAGAACGCTCCCTAAAATCACAACCAAAACCAATAGAACTAAACACATACACTCTACCCTCTCACATAAAGCAACTAATCACGAAACGCAACAGAGCCCGGAGAGAACACGCACACACCAAACACAAACATCTCAAACTAATAATCAATCAACTAAACAAAACTATCAAAAAAGAAATTAGCATTCATCGGAACAAAACCTGGGAATTAAAACTAAAATCCCTATCCACCCATGATAATTCAATCTGGAGACTCGCACGATCCCTTAGAAATAAGAAACAATATACACCACCACTTCGACTTGACAACCAAACCTTCACAGATCCGGCACAGAAAGCAAAAGTTTTTGCAACAATCCTGCAAAACAGATTCCAAATAAATAGCACGCTAGAAAACAATCAAAACGATCTACTTGTCCAGGCAGACTACGAATCCATATCACACACACCCACCTCCGCCCCTATCTACACATCATTAGCAGAAATACAATCCATTATTAAAGCCCTACCCAACCATAAAGCCCCCGGCCCTGACAAAATTCCCCCTAAAGCCATCAAACTATTGCCACCCAAATATATCCCTCTAATCCAAGCCATCATAAATTCATGTATACACCTAAATTACTTCCCCAACATCTGGAAAGAGGCCAATATCATACTTATCCCCAAACCCAATAAGGATCTTTCCAATCCCAATAACTTTCGGCCCATATCCCTTACGAACACTTTCTCTAAAATCCTAGAAAAATGCATTCTTACCAACATCAAATCTTTCTTCCTTCCTATACAAACTCACAATCAAGCCGGCTTCACTCCTAAAACCTCCACAATCCACCAAGTTGCCCGACTAGTGGAAGACATTGCCTCAAGCAAACTCAACAATAACCTCACATCTGCCGTATTTTTAGACGTGGACAAGGCCTTCGACAAAGTGTGGCATCAGGGTCTTGTCCACAAAATGCAACTTCTCAACTTCCCCATTAGCCTTATCAAAATAATTCATTCCTTTCTCTCACACAGAACCTTCACTGTGACCTACGAAAACTCCAGCACAAACAAACACCAGATCCAAGCAGGCGTGCCCCAAGGCGCCGTTCTTTCTCCCTTACTGTATAACATTTACACAAACGACATTCCTTCCTCCCCACTAACAAATACATATCTATTTGCCGACGACACCACCTTCTCATCCTCCCACAGATGGCTCTGCGTAGCACGCAGACAAGTCCAGACTCAGCTTCATGCATATTCCAGTTGGGCATCTCGCTGGAAAATTGCAGTAAATCCAAATAAATGCGCAGAAATTGTTTTCTTTAGACAGCCAGGAAAGAAAACTATCAAACAAACTGGACCACCCCTTACCCTAAACAACACAAACATCCCCTCAAAAGAATCCCATAAATTCCTAGGAATCCATCTGGACAACAAGCTATCGTTCCGTACAAATTTCCAATCAATACACCACAAACTACAAGCTGCAAGAGGAGCGCTATACCCGCTACTGAACCCCAAAAGCGTACTTTCACTAAAACTCAAAAGACTCCTATACACAGCCATCATCAGACCAACAGTTACGTACGGCTCAGAAATCTGGGCCGCATACCTAAATAAATCTCAGATCAGAACAATCCAAATTCTCGAAAATAAAATTATACGGAGCATCACGGGAGCCAGATGGTTCCACACTAACGCCCAACTTCAAGCAGAACTCGGAGTAGAATACGTCACTCAATTCCTGCCCCGCAAATGTGTACGCTTCCATAATTCCATCACCCGGCACCCAAACCCTCAACTAAACTCCTTATGGAAACCCATTGATTCTACGAATATCTGCTTTCCACAATCGATACTGGTTTCTGTTGAAAAATTTATCCCTCCTAAACGTAAAGTTCCCATTCATGATTCAATCATTCACCTTGACCCTAACATCCCAAGTACCCAAACCCTTCCATCCCTCAAACAGGCTTCCCCCTCATCAAAAATCCAAACAGCAAACTCACCTTCACCTAACAAGGCTACCCCTACTCAAATCCAAATCACGAAACACATTCCACCAGACCCAGACTAAACAACTACAGCCCAAAACCCCTCAACTCAGAAAATCACCTACATCAAATAGAAAACTGACACACAGAACCCACAGAACAAATAACACCACATTCCCTTTAACAAACACCTACACAAAAAAAAGCCAGAACAACACTTAGACACCAAAAATAATAAATGACACTACATAGAATTATACTCAATTAAATCACTCCCATAAAAGCCTCCCTACAAGGGGGAAAAGCTGCAAGTGGGACAGGATAGGGCAAAAAGCCCTTGTAAAAGAAGAAATGGAAATGGAAAAATTCTTCAAGTGGGCAGGAAATTCAAGGTTTACGGTAGACAGGGGCCCCTATTAAGTGGACCGTTCCCCTTCAACCTGACGTGTTGCGGAGGCGCAAGTCCTCTGTCAGGATCCGGGAAAAAGACAACCAGGGAATAGGCGTTGTGTGCAAGGACGCCGACCGAGCGAAGATCAGGTGGTGCTTTGTTAGCCACCCTCGCTCGGCGCTCCTGTGACGCCAGGGAAAGGAAAGGTGAAGGAAAGGAAAAGAAATCTATGCCGATGTTGTGCCGCAATCCTTATTCAAGTCCAAGCGAGCAGAGGTCAGAAATCAGTAAACGGGTGCCAGTTGTAATCCAAATATCGTAGTCCGGGAGTTGCGTTGCGTCGTAATAAGCTGATACCAAGCACACCAAGGGGTAGGGAAGGTAATAAGGGTCAAAGAATCTACTGCAAACAAGGTAGGAACTGGTCGACAGGCTTTCGCTTCTCTAACAGCTCAGACCTATAAATTAAAGTAAAAGTAAATTTTGGGGAAGTATTTGAATGAAAATACAAAAGCATTTTAGTCTTATGTAAGAGAAGTTCAAGGAAATAAATCTACTAAAGGAACTCTTAGGGATGATAATGGAGAAAAAATAACTGATAGTCTGGAAAAAGTTGATAAGTTAAACACATACTTCCAAAGCGTTTTCACTACCACCACTTTAGATCCAATTGAACCACTAAATAAACATTTCAAACATACGATGCCTGAAATCGCTATTGAGTCTCGCGGTATATATATCTATATCTACGACATACCCTGCAAGTCACCTCGAGGGTGTGTGGCAGGGGGTGCATCTACACCAGGAACAATGACACAACAAACAAAAATGAACACCACAAAGCAAGCACTACACCTTTAAACGTAATTGGGAAAAAAGAAGAAAAACTACCAAATCCCAATCATGCAGGACACACCCACAAATACCATGCAAGCCTTGAAACCCGACACTAAATTCTTAGATACTCATGTATGCAAAAAAAGGCATTGCATGCAAGTCACACGTTGATTTGAACATGCAGGTAATAAAAAAAAACTATCGACCTACTCTGAATATTACCTCTATAATTATAACCAATTTACGCGATTTTTAACGTTCTGATCAAGAATCGTACGCGAAAAAATGACATTTTAAACCTGTCCGTCCTGCAATCTATCTCCATAATTTTATTAGAATTATCGAGCCTGCCATAATAAGTCGGAGCCAGCAATATATGATAAACGTCATTAACGAAATGTCCCTCCTTAAATTTTCCCAGAAGATTAAGTCTATAATTCATCTACATCTACATTTAGACGATACCCTGCAACTGGAAAATGGTTAATATTACACCTTTATTCAAATCCGGCGATAAAAAAGATCCTAGCAACTACAGACCTATCTCACTAACATCGATATCGTGTAAGATAATGGACCATATAATAGTTAGTTCGACTATGGGACACTTGGATAGAGAAAATTTGTTATTTAATAACCAACACGGATTCCGAAAATCTAAGTCATGCGAAACGCAATTGGCACTCTTTGTTCACGACTTATTGGTTTCGGGAGAAAATAATGCTCAGGTTGATGCGATATTCCTCGATTTAAAAAAAGCCTTTGATAGAGTACCTCATGACAGATTGTTCTTAAAGCTAGAAAGTTACGGTATAGATAAAAACGCAGTGTCCTGGATTAAACAATTCTTAGTTGGCCGCGAACAGAGAGTTCCAAGTCCAAGTCGGTGGAGTAATCCTATATCGCCGTTCCGAGCGGTTGCTCTTGCCGGTCGTGGTTGTGAGATGATATCGTGGACAATAGCCAGAGGGGTAGGGAGTGTAGTTTTTTTTTTTTTTAATTGTTGTTATTTTGGGATTAGGTATGGAGAGGGGGAGGGAGTGGTGCCAAGGTGGAAGGAGTGAAGGGTTATTTTGTTAGGGTGTGTAATATGTGGTGCCAGGGAGTGAAAGGTTATTTTGTTAGGGTGCTTAATATGTGGTGCCCAGGAGTGAGAGGATATTTTGTTAAGGTGTTTAATATTTAGGAAGGATATTTAGATTGGGGATTTCGTTTGGGTTGAAGGATTGACTTAGGGTTGGAAGTATTCAAAGAGGGTCAATCTGGGAAAGGAGGTAGGAGATTATCGAGGGCTGCCCCGCTTCTACCGCAACCAGGGTGATTTGAAGGTGGTGAAATTTGCATTAGGTAGGTAAGGGTATGAGGAGATGGAATAAGATTGGGAGAAAGGGAAATCGTAGATTGCATCGCGGCGTCCTCTTCAGTTTATTCAGGGTTCTGCAGGTTGGTAGGCAGCTGCTCTTGGATGACTGGAGCCGAAGCTGGTGTTGAGGGAAATTGACGGTGGGGAAGATGGATGGAAGGAAGGTGGGAGATATCTTTTCGGAATTTTGGGAGTTTTCGTTTGCGGGTAGGTATTAGCTGAGGGAGTTTTTCGTGAGGTTAAGGGTGTTTGGCCGGTTGGCAGATTAGGAGACCATAGGGAGGATATCAAAGGGTTAGTGGAGTATCTGACAGAGACGCCGTAGTTTCTGGTGTTGATATCCAGTAATTGTTGGAGCTGTGGAATATGGAGATCCGCCTGAATCCGGGCATTTGAGATAAACCAGGGAGCCCCTGCAATACGACGTGCAATTTTGTTGATGACTGTTTGAATTTGTTTTTTCCGGGTTGCATGAATAGTGTACCATATAGGGCAGGCGTAGAGGATTTGTGGGAGGATGATGCTGGAAAAGATAAGGAGTTTATTGTTAAGCGAAGTGGGACTGTGGAAGTGAATGAGGGGATGAAGTGCATGCGTAGTTTTATTTACAGTAGAAAGTATTTTGGAGGTATGACCAGAGAAGGAGAGTCGTTCGTCTAAAGTCACTCCTAGAAAGGTAGTCTCAGTCACTTGGGGAATGAATTTATTATATAAGGTCAAGGGAAAATTGTCACGTTTGGTGGACTTGTAAGTGAAGCAGAGTTTGGCACATTTAGACGGGTTAACCTGCAGTCGCCAGTCGTCAAGCCAGTCTTCTATAAGATCAAGATGATCCTGAAGGGCGTCTGAGTTTTTGTCCGGCCACCAGCTACGTGTAGCAACGGTGGCGTCGTCCGCGTAAAGGTAGAGTTCGGTAAGGTCGGTAGTCGGAAAGTCGTCAATGAAGATATTGAATAGAGTGGGGCTGAGGACGGCTCCCTGAGGGACACCGGTATGTATGGGGAAGGAGTCGGAAGAGTAAGAGTTGTGACGTATTGAAAAGGTGCGATTAAGAAGGAAAGACTGAATGAGCTTGACCAGGTGAGTGGGAACATTGATATTAATAAGTTTATGTAGAAGGCCATTGTGCCAGACTTTATCAAAAGCCTGGCTTATATCGAGGAAGACAGCAGAGGTAACCATATTGGAATTGAACCCAGATGTTATATACTCTGTGAGCCTGTTGATCTGGTGAACGGTTGAGGTATGGGAGGAGAAACCAAATTGCTCATAACGGAAAAGTGGGAAGGGAAGTTTTTTGAGTCATTGAAGTATGAGTCGTTCGTATATATTGGCAAAAGTGCATGTCAGGGAGATAGGTCTGTAATTGGAAACGTCAGTTAAAATCTTTCTAGGTTTTGTGATCATGACTATAACAGAAGACTTCCATTTGTCGGGGAAAGTGGCAGTGAGCAGGCAAGCATTGTATATGGAAGTAAGATATTCAATGCAGACAGGAGTAAGTAGCTTAACGGCCTTAGGGGGTATTTTGTCAGTGCCAAATGAACACTTATTGGGTAGACTTTTTATTATGTCAGAGACTTCCAGGGAGGTGCACTGGAAGGGTTCGGAGACAGGAGTAAAATTAAAGGCATCGATGGAGGATTGGACGTGGGATTGAGAATCTGATGTAGGATGTTGGGCGAAAGCCGAGCACATGCGTTTGGCGAAGGCCTCTCCGCGTTCAGCATCGGTGTTGAGAGTACTATTGTTGACTATAAGTGGGGGTGTTGTTTTAGTGGTGTTTCGAAGTGTTCGTGTAAGTTTCCAAAGGGTGTTGTCGTGTGCAGAAATGGAGGTCAGTTTATTGTTCCAAGAGGAAGATCGGAAAGACCGGATCTCCTGTTTCAGAATTTTGTTAATGGCATTGAATTGCGACTTGTAGATAGTGTTTCTTGTGGATTGAAAGAGGTGTCTGATTCTGTTTTTGTCCTTGACTAATTGAAGGATATGTTGTGGTAGGGAAGGAGAGATAAGCTGAGGTATGGACGGGCTTGATATTGAATTTGTTAATGTTGAACAGAGAGTTACTATAGACGGTATCATGTCCAATATAGTTAGTGTCACATCAGGTGTTCCCCAGGGAAGTGTGATAGGCCCACTTTTATTTCTTTTATATATCAATGACCTAGAAAGTGTTGTAGTAAATAGTAGAATTCGGCTTTTCGCAGATGATGCAGTAGTGTATAGAGAAATTAGTAGTATGGGAGACAAGGCATTGTTAGAAAAAGACCTCGTAGCAATTCAGGCGTGGTGCGGTAAATGGAAACTAGAACTGAACATAAAAAAGTGCGGGACAGTAAATTATTGGAAAATGAAAAACTCGATAGAAAGAAACTATATGATTCAAGGTACGGAATTAACAAACGTGGAATCAGTTACTTAGGGGTAACACTTACTCAGGATCTATCATGGGGGAAACATATCAGGGGAATATGCAGTCAAGCAAATAGAAAGTTGGGGTTTATTTAAAGAATATTAGGGAAAAGTGAGGAGAGGGTGAAGGAACGTTGCTATTTTTCAATTGTTAGACCACACTTAGAATATGCTGTGAGCATATGGGACCCTTATGAAGCAGGCTTAATTTACGAATTAGATCGAGTACAAAGAAGAGCGACGAGATATGTAAAAGGGTGTTAAGATAGGGAAAGCAGTGTGTCTGGTATGTTAGCCGAATTGGGCTGGGAATCGCTGTCACAACGCAGGCTGAATTATAGACTTAATCTTCTAGTAAAATTTAAGGAGGGACATTTCATTAATGACGTTAATCATATATTGCTGGCTCCGACTTATTATGGCAGGCTCGATAATTCTAATAAAATTAAGGAGATAGATTTTGGGACGGACAGGTTTAAAATGTCATTTTTTCCGCGTACGATTCGAGATCAGAACATTAAACATCGCGTAAATCGGTAATAATTATAGAGGTAATATTCATAGTAGGTCGATAGTATTTTTTTTAAATTACCTGCATGTTCAAATCAACGTGTGACTCACATGCATTGGTTTGTTTTTGCATGCATGGTATTCATGGGTGTGTACTGCATGATTTGGATTTGGTAGTTTTCCTTCTTTTTTTCCCCAATTACTTTTAAAGGTGTAGTGTTTGTTTTGTAGTGTTCATTTTTGTTTGTTGTGTCATTGTTCCTGGTGTGTATGCACCCCCTGCCACACACCCTCGAGGTGGTTTGCAGGGTATGTCCTAGTTATAGATATAGTTATAGATACATACACTAATTTAAAAACAGTTGTCTTCAGTTCCTTCAAAAATTTGAACATGACATCACCTATAAACTATCTGACCACTGAAATTGAAAGAGAGAGTGAGAGAGAACTGCTGAGAATTTGAATTAGTAGATAGCAGAATAGTAAGTTTTCAAACGTAGGTACTTGCTCCATCTTAAACGAAGACCAACTCACCGGCTGTCTTTTTCCGACGCGATTAACCGGCGCAATATCACGATCTTTTATCGTGATATTTATCGTGATAATATATCGTGATATTTGATCGGGGCGCGATATCGTTATATTTTATCGGGACGCGATGTCATGATATTTTATCGCGATATTTATCGCGATATTTATCGTGCCCTGATATCTTATCCTACCCCGATAAAATATCGGCGCACGATACGACGATATTTATCGTCACGATATGAGTTATCGTTATCGCCACCTTACGATATGCTAACATTATCGTATCCCTATATTGAATAATCAATAGCTTTGTTCGCGTCGCTGCTCCTTCTGCACTTTCTTGAACCGGAAGGAGCAGGAGAGAACATACGGGGGCAGTGGAGTTCATCTCGTGCGAAGCGAATGGTCGTCTGTGAAATATGGCGCGTGAAATGATTTTGAAAAATATTTTGGAGGGAGCGCGAGATGATCCTTCTGATGAAGATGACTGTCTTCCCTGATTTGATTCGGCCGCGTGTTAGAGGTGATGAGATATTGCGATATTAGCGTAATGATCTATAATCAATGTTTCAAATAATATTAAAATAAAGAATCATTTATGTGCCAAACCTAGTGAATACTAACTTTTCCGGAATATCAACTGAGTTGCTCCTTATGGTAAGTCCATGGTGACCAGAATCCACCTTGGGCGTCATGTTATGTTTCCTGCTGAACAATTCCATCATTTCCCTGGAGACATGAACTATTCCTTATGTTATTTGTATGTATGTACATGAATCCAACGTTGGTGTATGCATAGAGGGCTTTTGTCTTCACTTCTATACTTACGTTTCATAACTAAGAGTCTGTCGACCCCAGCCAGTTTTGTTTCCGGCCACTTGAGAATTGAAAGCCCTCTCCAGAGACTTGTATTTATTGGCTACCTGCTGTGCATTTATGCTATAGCCATATCCTTGCATTTCAGAGGCAATTATTTCAAATAATCTTTTGTGGATTACTGATTTTTTCTTCCCCTTACTCGAAAAACATTTTTCAAAAAACAACTTAGTTGAAGTGTCATCCCACTCAAACTGCTCGGTTGCAGCATTTGTGGCCACTGGGGACTTCTGTGGGAGCACCGAAGTTATAGCCTGTCTCCAGCAATTAAAATCAGGGATTTCTTGGTCAAGTCGATTTCATTAGCTTTCACTTTTACCATGGTACATCCGTCTATCAAGTAACAACACCATGCGAGAAATATGTTAAGGCATGGACAGTTTCGATAAAATCCATTGAAATATGCAGTATATTGTGTAACCAAAATAAATAAAGGCTTATAGCACTTTGGCAAGGCTGTTAGCAATCACTGCATATTTATTGTACATAATTAATTTATGTGCAAATCTCTGCCAATATGGAAAGCTACCTAAATTGTTCAAGGAAAAATGCATGCCAATATCGTTGCCTAAATACTCAAAATCCTACTGCAATATACCTTCAAGCACAAAGGAAAACATTCCCTCCGCATCCAGCAACAGGCTTCTATCCTCATTCAAAAGAGGACGGGCTGTCATTTTTAATTTTTAAGTCGGTCGTGGTGTTTAACAAACCCTTTGCAATCACCTGCAAATACCCACTGACTTTGAGCAGTCATGTTAGCTATTCAGAATTAGCATTTCTCCTAATGAGCTTATTCCTCATGTCAAAAAAAAGTCTTAAAAAATGATCAGAATTTATCTAACGATTAATCTTTCGACTTATTTCCGTTTGTGAATTATAAACTCGATTGCGATAATTTTTATTACATTGTAGTATTGTGTACGTAAGGTATTGAAAAATATATTCTCATCAACCACAATAAAGTGATAATAAGTACTATTTCACCATTTTATAACATCGGGATCATTTTATCTGTCGGTAAATTGAATGAAGCGAAAATATAATCTCAAATGTACTTAGGTACCTACTTAAAGTAGGTACCTAAGTACATTTATGCACTGCTAGGTTTAAATAACATTTAAACCTGGCAGTGCATATTTCAGCAATATCCCTGGCGAATATGAGTGGCTCTCATGTGGAAATGGTGTGAAACGCATTTGGATAGGGAAACTTAAGTACGTGAAATTCACTAAGAAATTTTTTCATGTATTTTATGCGTTGGCATGTTAAGATTTTCGAAGAATTTTTGGTTGAGGTCATTGGGGAACTGTAATACTGCGGCTAATGCTTAGGAATTTCGAGAAAGAAAGGATTCCAGAACTATTAGTTTTACCATCCTTTTCATCGAATTAACATATACAAAAGCCAAATCAGCGAAAATATTTTGAAAACAACAGCTCTCATTATCATGTGGCACGTTTCAGCACACGAAAAGTCGACGAGTTACTTCTGCTACTACCCATGATTCACCGCGCTGCTCCTCTTGCACCTTTTCGCTCCACCGCCGAAGCTGGTGCAAAAAGGAGAGAGTTCTGTTGCTCCTTTCTGCCCCCGCGACGCGAACGCCGTTGTGACGTGCTCCTTCCGCGACGCGAACGCCAAAGGGGCAGAAAGGGAAAGCATGAACTTACAATGAGGACGGAAATCTTGGTGCGCTTCCGATCGTCATTTTCTCAAATTACGGGTCGCCACACCCCCATTCATCTTCCCGGGCAAATCGTTGACTGCGTTCTGCGTCATCTCAAAAGTCCTACCGGAAGTCGGAACTACTTTTTTATTTTTTAGATGTTTTTTCTTGTCTACCGGAACTCGGAACTATTTTTTTTATTTTATACATTTTTTGTAGCTCGTCTGTAATTGGTTTGGGAAGCGAACGTTTTCATTCAAATTTGTAGCGTTGCATTAGTCAACACGCAGAGCCTCGAGGGATGGTTGTGTGTTATTCGTGGTGTTTTAGTTCCTGATTGTGTTTTTAGTCGTTTACTGTAGGAGAAAGTGTATCAAGAATAGGTATGCGACGTGTGCTTTGTTGATGCTGAATTCATATCTTGTTATGGTCAGTTATTTTAAACGTAGTTAGCACGATTTATGCCCCGTTTGGCATAGTGAAAGTGTGGAAGCGATTGCTGATGTGCTGGAAAGCTAATGTTAACTTTCAAATAGCCGTCATTTTGACGGGTTTTTTCGACTAAGTCTCGCTACTGCCTCATGACCTTGTAAATAATCGCCAGCTAACGGTTAACGTTAATAAGGCGAGTGACATAAACAACAACATTGATCTTGTTTGCTTTGTGGAGGTGGTCTGTGTAAAGTGTTTATGGACATACATAGGCTAGCTTTCCTTCGCCACTCACGAGTTTCTAGGAAATGGATTGTCACAGATGTCTTCTTGCTGGTCGTAAGTGCCAAGGAAACATTTCAACTCACATCGCATGTTCGTAAATTTTTTGCCTGTTTCACTCATCATAATATGTAAGTCTGCTGTTTTCTACCTTCGTCCTCCTTTTGTATTATCCAGGTGTTTTTTGTGAAGCACTCAATTGTATTTGGGGAGCAATACACTACTATTAATAACGTTCTGATGACCCGAGTGACTTCCTTAACTCTTAGGGGTGTGTGTTCGAACCACAGTTCACCTTGACTGTGTTAGAGAAATTTTCCTAAGTATCCCCGATTAAATTATATTAATTATGTTCCTAAACTCTTTATTCCTGAATGATATATTTTAATGCAAATTTTTCCTGGATATCATAGCAATCCATTCAATTTTCTGTAGTTTCAAGACATTGGCCTGCTAGTGTGGATAAGTAACTTATTTATGTCCATTGTTATGAACCTGTCATTGATGAAGGATCATTATGACTTTATTTCTATTGAGAAAGTTATCTATTTGGGAAGTAATTCAGAACTATAGGATATACTTGTGCTTAAACTTACACTGAAAACTTGTGTTATTTGATTGGAATGTACTGACTGCTTTTAACATTGTGCATGATGTCAATATGATTGATATTTGGTGTGGAAGTTATAGCCCATTCTGTGCCCCTCCATGTTTAATTGGAATAGATGGTATTACAGTTAAATATTAATTTTAATGCCTTTTATGTTGTTGAATAAATTAGCATGCAGTTGATGTGAATTCACTGTTAGCTATGGTAACGTTTATTTATTAAATTAAACCTGTTGTAAGTCAGTCACTTGCTGTATCATTGATATTTTGTGGGACTTGTGCAGATCTTAATGAAAAATTATTTCTGATGTCTGAAAATTAATCGTTTACATAACAAGCAGGTTTTTGTATGGAGGCTGCAGATGGATTACTGAATAAAAATAGCTTATTTATATTTTGTTGCCTCTATCTTGAAAAATGACGATTGCTCAAATCGTGATTTCACCAATAGATGTTCACTGGTGTATTTGTAATTGTTGCCAATCAAATAAACTTCTTCTTGTACAAAAGGTACATACAAATTTCTATTTATTTTGAAGATGAATTCCTGTCCACGTATTTATTTTCAGAGTTTGCGCCTTGTCATATACATCTGGTGGCGATATTTAATTTCCATCGATGAAGATAATGCAGTATTTACTTCGTGTATGAAGTAGAACGGTCTTGGAATAGTAAACTTAGTGTAAACTGCCAAGAATTTAGTGATTAGTGTGGCTTCTCAATTAATAATTAGCCGTGTGTATGCGAAATTAGCAAGTTGAGCTTGGACTTTTACCTTATTTAATCAATCATGCACTGTTTCCTATTCAGGGTTGCTTAACTTCTCGCCGAAAACTTGATTAAAACGAAAAAATTAACGGGGTTTAAGTATCAAGAATATATAATATATAGTAAAGAAGGAATCATGAATGTGAACAAGTTCTGCTATCTAGCGGTTGTATGTAGAACTGCGTGCACCACGGCTTATTTGCCTTTAAAATCTCAGCTAGTAACGGTAGACATTCTAAGATGTGCTAGTAGTCGACACGTCACGTTTTGAGTTTCACCTCCAAATCTTGTCAAACTATTTTATCATTGAGTTGACCGCCCGTGGGTCGCCACACCCGGATTCAAGTGGGCGGGGCGAATTTCGACTGCGTTCTGCGCCACCCCAAGATGATCCCCGAACCACTTCTTTATTTTATTATTATTTTTTCTAAGTTTTTTCCGTTAGCTGGGGGGGGGGGAAGTGGCCGTTCGCATTCAAATGTATATCCTGGGACCCTCGTGAGCGGTTGAGTACGTGGTGCCGTATTGTGTTTGTTTGCGATCTGTACTGCTTAATGCAGTAGAAAGTGTTTCAAGAATGTTTGTACGTTGACCTGTGTACATCATCAATCAAGGTCACTTATGTTATTCGTATACTTATTGCAGTTTATGAATGTTAGCATTTGTATGCGATGAAGTACTTCGGTATCTGATTGGAGACTTGTAAAATAAACTTACTGCTTCATCTTCGTTCCTATTTAAACAAAAGATAATTCAGTATTGCCCTGTGAAAGCTCTTGCGCACTTTTTGTAGACTTTTTCAAGGTCCCGAGGACCTTATACCTTATAATCGTGCCCGTTATCATCAGAGTTATCGTAACCTAAGCCCGATTTGTATGGTCAGTACTTTGTAAACGATCGCAGATACGCAGCAAATCTAATGTTAACTTTTACCCGTTAAACATCAACTAAATGTTCTTTTGATGGCGTTTATTATAACAGAAATTAGGATGATTTTTTGATTTATGTTTGTTTATGGTTCCTACGGTGTTTGTAAATGACCTTGTTGGATTCCTTCACTTTGTAGATGTGCTAGTGTAAACAATTTCAAGGGTAAAGTGAGTGTACTTATAATATATTATAAGTGCAGAATGAAATTTCATCCAGACATGTTTATTACTTTTATTATAATGTTTGAGGATTGTAAAATGTGTGGTCATTAAAGAAAATCTGTGTTGTGACAGAACTCATTGGTCGGCTGAAACTAGAGGTTTATAATATTCTTGAATTTTGTGTGAATCAGAGAAGATTGCCCTGATAAAATGTTGGGTATTTGTCTTGTACTTTGGATGCCATCAAGGGTTCCAAATCTATTCTGAATTGGGAGTGTTCATTCTCCACCTTTCAATGCCTTTTTTTATTTTAGTTTCAAAGAGTTTGAACATTGAAGCAAAATTATACACGTACCAGTAAAACACATTGAAGTGATGATACAATAAGAACATTGTGCTATGGACCTGAACTTGTGTGCGCGTCTGTGCTAGTGTCTGAATCTGTGCTTTAGTGTGCATCTGTGACATTGTTAAAATTTGGACGACATTCAACGCTTTTCTCATCATTTCTGTGCTTGTTGTTTCATGGATTGATATGCTAATTATTCACATATCTGGAATGTGAAGCCATTTGTATCATAGTGAGGATCAGCAATCTAATTGTGTACTGTGTATTATCAGGGACTTGTTATTGACAACGTTGACAACACATTAAGTGTGTGATTTTGAACAAGAGTTATGGGACTGTTTGGTAATTAACTTGAAACTATGTTGTATTTAAACTCATTGACTGATGAAAAATGGTTATGTATAATTTGGAGTATATGTACTAACTGCTTTTAACGTAGTGTTTTATGATGTTATTGATGTTAGATGTGCCAGGGATTGAAATTCATCCGTGCCCCTACTTGTTAAATTGATACTGATGGTATTATACTTCAATAGTAATATTTTAATCTATATTATTCTGATAATCTACAAAGCATGCAGCAGATGTTAATTCATTTGTTGTCTTAATCAGTACTATTCTTCTCAATCATCTGCAGCATATTTGATATTTTTGGTACTGATTGGTGTACAAAGTACTAATGTTCACTTTTTTACAAATTTTACTTTAGTCTATATTGTAGTGCATTTTTTGTGTAGTATGTTAATGACTGGTGGTTCAATTTGATCAACGTAAATAGTGTTTTTATTCGAAAAAAACATCCATTGATGTGATTGTACCCGTCTTTTTGCCAATTATGGCCAAATATACGTCTTGATATGCAAATTTATCTTTCATCTAAGTATGAATTCCTACGTTTTATTTTCAGAAATTACGCCGTTTTAGCATTGTCTGGTGAAAACATACGTTTGCGCTGGATGAAGATGATTTTCAACAACTCCTTGTGCGAATTAGGTCAGTCTCAGAACAGGAAAATTAGGAATTTTGTGCAATTTTCATTTCAGTGCCAGAATTGATAAACTTGTGCTGTTTGCCATTTAATAATTAGCCATGTGTATGTGACTTCGACTTCCTAAAAATCAATAGCTTGAACTTTTGTCTAATTGAACAAATTTTACAGGGTCCATTCAGGATTGCTTTAATTCGCGCTGAAAACTGAATTCAATGAAATCATAAAATCAAAATAATAGAATAATAATGATTAAAGAATAGTATAGAGAAGAAAGAATTATGAAAGACCTAGTAATGCCATCTGACGGTATTTGGTTGAACTACGTGTGCTCCAGTGCTGAAATTGCCTTTAAACTTCTGATGGTTCGGGGGTCATTCTGGGATCGCTAGTTGTCTCTAGTAGTGAAACGTCACTGCCGAATTTCACCTCTTTCATAAACATTGGCGACCTTTTTACTCGAAGAGTTGATGCGCCATGGGTCGCCAGTTAATATGGTTTCTAAACTTGCCGATATATAGCGCTGGTGTTGCGAAGTAGGCCTCTTCATTGTCATTTCGCCGTTAGATGTAATGGTGGTGAGTTGAGAGTGTCTTGGAAAATAGAAGAATATTTAGGAAAAGATGGGTTTACGCAATTGTTTTGTGCCAGGGTGCTCTACTGGTAACGCATGTACGAAGAGGAACAACCAATACTTCTCTTGCTCTACCAATACTTCTGAGCCCTGAGCTACTGGCAGTTTTCCGTCATAAACATGTTTGTTAATTCTACGGCACATTTTGAATGTGATGACGGTGGTCTCAAATATTCACTCTATTATAATGTTATAATTGTGAACTCCCATTATAATTAAGTGATGCTCCTTGTATGTGGTTTTTTACATAAATAGAGCATTAGTTAAGCACCCCAAATGCTTAAATCGTTAGTAAATTGGACAACTATTCTTTGTTATTGCCTTTACAAGTTATTAACTTCACTTTTGATAATCTCCAATTCCAGTTTTTTTCAAATAGTAATATTGTCAGAAATATACTTTGCTTCTCTAATCTATGTGAAACATGTTATGAAATATATTTATTTTCTCTCGTCTAATTGTAAATGGGTTATATCCAGGCACAGAAATAAGGATGTGGCTTGGAACAAAATGGCATGGGCATTATTTGGCACTAAGTTCTTCCAGTACGGAGAACCTGTCGCAACGTGAAGCATAATGCAGTACGGTTTTGCAGGTTTGAATTGTGCCAGAATTTCAATCATGAAGTCAAATGTGGGATGCTCGATGTGTGTTGGAGCTAGACATGGATGAGGGAAGCATGCTGTTAAGGACGTGGGGTTCTATTATTCCACAAGGCTATGGGTGTAGGTATCAGTTTGGTTATGTTTTTGCATGGTGCGAATGTCAGACTCGGAATGCTGGGTGCTCGGTCTTAGTGCTGGGTGAAGAAGTTTCACATTGGCAAGGTAAGGGCATAGGTATACTATTTTGTGGTAGGCTTATGTGGATATGGGCAGGGATGCGAGGCAAATGAAGACAAAAAAAACAGTTTCCTCCTCATTGGTCCATATTTTTTTGGAACAATGTGGAGGAAGGCCCTGAAGACCTCTATCTTCTTATCCATTAAGCTGTGGAAGCCTACGTAAGGAATGAATGGTGAATATTTGCTTATAAAATGCCAGATGAAGGTGGGAGAACCTGGTTTATGTTGCAGCAGGTCAATAATGGAAATTGTTACATTGTACTATTGTTACATTGACGCATCTGTCAAACCAATTGATGACTGACGCGATTGACTATAGGATTTATATGGCTCCCATATGATGGCTGGTCCCTTTGATGGCAATGACATTTACTTAATTGACCTGCAGGTGTGGTGTTCAAATATTGTTCTTATATGTGGGATACATGTTCCAAATTGCTACACGTTGCTAATTGCCTCGTTCGCAGTGGCGCGATTAAGTTTTGTTTGTATATACAAATATTTGTACACTTTTGATTCCCTCTTACAATCAAGAGATTATAACCGCGTTGATCAAATTGTTATTCGCTTCTGAATATCACTCATGCCATCCGATTTTGATCCAGTCCAACAACTTGGCTTTAGTTTCTACCACGGTCGTAGAGAAGAGAAAAAGCATTGTAAGTAAAAAGCTTGTAACAGGAACACAAATCACACTCCTGATTTGTGTGCAAATAGAAAATCAATAACACCTTGTAATGCATTGAAAAAACACTTTTAAAAAATAGCTTCTCGCTGCAACATAAATCACAATTCTGAATTTTCTTCACTTTATAATTCTGGCTTATGTTGTTTACTTAGGGCATTCTGCTTATATTCGGGTTTATGCACAATATTTCGACGAAGATTAGAGTTAGACGTTAAAATAGTGATGTATGAAACTAATACATGGAAAAACGTGAAAAGAACGTTAACATTAATCACAAAAATTTCATTATTATCTCAACCGACACACACAAACTGCCTTCAATACATGGGAATTGCCTGTGACTGTTGCACTTCAGGACCCGTGGCGTCACCACGAGAATCGTGCGGTGGATTAAGGAAACGACTTATTTAAGGGGACATGGGCACCAATGGGATGGGATAGGGAGTTTCAGGGGGCTGGTTTCCACTTTTCGCGCACCTTAGCCTGTACCGGAGTCTAAAGGCCTGGTTACACGATACATTAACCCGTACGAGTTAATGTGTACATGAATGAACACGAGAATGAACGCGTAAATGCACCGTGTAACCACACCAACATGTACAAATGAATGAATGCGTGAACAGAAAATAGAACCTGTTTTATTTGGTTCATGCATTCGCACAAGTTGAGCAGAAACCATTCACGCAAATGTACATGAACCCGTACGTGTTAATGTATCGTGTAACCAGGCCTTAACAGTAAATCGGCCATTGACTTTCACTTCGATGCCTTTTCAGCAATCCACAACTTCCCACGACTACCACGGCACGCTACCTCTTTCTTGAAGGATTAGACGTCGTCATTGTAATTTTACCGAAGGAAACATATACCTACGGCCGAGGAAATACGATACACGGCCGCGGATACGCGATTGCGGAATGTGTATGAAAAAGGCGTATAATTTGCAAGAGGGTTTAACTTATGATGGTTTAATACTTTTTCATTAGGATATACTTTTAGCTTTTAAGGTATTGATTTCAGCTTTTAACATTTTCTGAGTTTTAACGAAAATTTAATTCAGCAGAAATAAAATATTCAGATAATAGGAGCCCTGTTGGCGATCAGTCAGGGAAATTGGTGAGACCGTCAGGGAATTTAAAAATTGGATCTCAGTAGCCACCCTGGTCCTGTTTGAAGCCCTTCAGCGAGTGATTACAATATAGTCACATCGTAGTTTTGGAGGAATGCGCCTTCATCGAGTATGGGGATGTGCATGACTGTATGCTGATGTAATGTACCTAACCTTACAGGATATTTATTTGTAATTTGGGTGTGGACGCGAGTTAGTGTGATTACAAACTGTGGGTGCGGGTGTGAATCCATAGTAGGAAAATCAGAGTTCTATCGGAACAATTAATAATGTATTTCGGACAAAATGAGGAAACGGGTCATTTTGTGCCTCTGGTCCCAAGTAGACGGGTAACTTTGTACTTCTGGAGCGAAAAGTTGCCGAAAATGGCATTTTCGTGCCAGGTCACATCCCTGGGTAAGAAGTGTGTTACACTGTCAAGAACATCAGCTGATATCTGTTTTCGAAATACTCTTGCAAGGAATGATGGTAAATAAAGTTGAATGCTGCAAATGTCTTGAATAATCATTCATTTCTCGATTGTCTTCCTGATTATTAATGTGCAACGGAGGTTAATCGGCGGATGTTCATTTTTTTTGGAAAGTTACAGCGGTTTCTGGTGAAGTGCGCCGATGAGAATATTATTCCCCTTAGCTATACTGTCGATGGCATCTGCATCAATTCCATCCCATCGGATACAGATATCACTATTATCTGACGCATTCAGTCATAACTTTCAGTAAAACTCGTCATTGTTCGCCGTAAATAGGTAGAAAACAATGAGGAAATATCCAGTGTAACGTCTGCTAGGGGCCTACCCCGCGGTTGCAGCTCCTCTAGCGGCCGAAGTTGGAACTTTATTTCTTGCCATTGATAACAAGATCGAAAAGGAGATTAACGTCCTCTTATAGGGTTCTTGGGTTCAAGAAAGTGCAGAAGGAGCAGCGACGCGAACAAAGCTAATATCTCCCATGCCTACATGGTACCCCACCCCCCGCTCACCTGGTACGTATTCTCGGCGCGACTATAGGCGAATGTAGGAACTACATCCGACGTCGCGGGCTGCGAACAGAGTCATCTGTTGAGAGAAGGTTGCGGAAAGCTTCGAATCCTGCGCCCTCTCCATACCAAAGGCATTTGTAATTTTTCTCCCTCCCGTTGTGTTTCACTTTCAAAATGTAACATCAAAAACCGTAATTGCAGAAAGGAATTGTCAACATCGGCGATACAAGTACTTTTTGTTCCCAAAATAAAGTAAGTAAAAATAAGGTAAACTTAACTGAAATAAAAGAAAATCTAGTAGAATAATTTTCATTTTTCAGCCGGCCATAGAAAAAAAATATCGAAGGCCTGGAAAGAGGTACTACGGAACAGAATAGAAATATGTATTTCATTGCCCTTGGTCTTCTTCGTCCACTAAGAACGCACATACAAACGAAACGTGTACGCATACGATTTTTATGCAAGTGAATGAATCTTCTTACGTAGCCACCTTAAAATATTTCAATCATTTCTGGGAAAGAGTGCAAGGAGTTTTGGCCGTTTTTCATTTGTCTGGACCCCAATATACCTACGTTGCCATGTAACCATTCTCGTGAATGTTATATCTCAACCTACTACGCACCTCATCATTTGCATCTTTGCGGGCATTTCCGTTGACAACGACATTTGTATCCCTTAGGCATTTGTATCTCTTACCATCCATCTCCCTCAACATGGCAATTGAAGCCAATTTTTCCACCGGTGTTATGTCATGCTATTTTACGGAGACTATCTGACTGCCCGTTGAAACCCAACGGATGTGAGAAAAATCAGATGTTATGGGAGAAAAAAGTTTCCCAACAAATGGAGCGCCGCCACTATCGCTCTGAGAGAAAATCGGATTCCTTTCTGACGGTACAATATTCTTTGGTCTCGGCCACCACGAGGGAAGTTCAAACACGGTAAGGTGATAGACTCAACGCCCGAGTATGTGACGGAATACCGGCAGCAGCTTGCTTGCCCCGAGCAGTAAACGCGCTGGCGTCCAGAACGGAGGCATATGATTACTTGCAAGCATTTTAAACACTCCATTTAACTATCTCGTTCCCGCCGAACTTCACTCCGCATTCTTTCCTACCTTTTTCTTTTAGGCCTCGCTCATAGTCTCGCACACAGGCAAGGTCCTGGGATTCACTCTGTGTCCACCTCCTCGCTCTCTTTCTCCCATATGAAAAGGTTAACAAAAGACGAGCTTGAATATTTTCCGTGTCCATGTAAACCATTGAATCGTTCTGTTAATATCAGTCGGGAGTGGTCGAGCTGTAATGTAACTGACTGAAAATACGAACTTTTCAATTCGAGACCTGAAGATGGTGAATGTTTTTCGTTCACCACTTTGTTATTTTACGTAAGCACTAGATACACGTTTTTATCCAAGTCACGTTAAAGGAATGTTATGCTATTTTTTACCCTCGACCCTTCTCTTTCGTCATGGAAACCTATTTTTTGCCGTTCAAGCGAATTTGGATCTGATCTCATGATAGGTGGATGGTTATATCTTCTACTGCTGCAATCACTTTCCATATTTCGCTGCTTCGGAACCTGTATTTCGCTGCTTTAATGGAAATTCTCCGGGAGAGTAGGTAAAGAAACCGTTTTTATGTCCAACTCTTTGCCTGCTCGTCTAATGGCTTCTCGAAAAATTTCCGCCCTCCCTGAATTGGATTTGAGCAAGAATATTATTTCACTTATCTTGCCTGGGATTATTGCCATGTCTTTCTATTTTGCTTACCGAATACTGCCAGCTATCGAGGTATCTATGTGTTGGGGTCGTGAAATCCTGAGTAGGAAGATCATCATTCGTTCATTCATCCTCAGTGGCCATGAAATGTGCAATATTCAGGCCGCGTGATGACTCTTTGAGGCCTACAACGTTATGATAATGGGTTTACAACTTTCTTTTCGTTTTCCAGCGTTGTGCATTTTTGATAATTTGAAAATACATCGCTCGATAAAATGTTAAAACTCCACTTGAATTATTATATTCATTGTCTTCTTAATGCAACTAAGCAGCTCAAACATTTTCAAGGTAATACTTTTTCAATGATTTTCATCGTATGTGTTTAATTAATTACTCATTATGGAATATCTCGCTGGATCATTTTCTAAAGTAAAAAATTCTCTGGTCACTAAGTCGTCACCGAAACAGACTCAGATATCCAGAATCGGCGGAGTTTCTTATGGAGGTGACTTTTTCATCATAATGTTGATCACACAGTCGAAGCAAAGTCTTCTTCGGTGCAATTCTCTCCAAATGTGAAAAATCCCACTAGATCCCAAAGCTATATTATAGTATTGTGGACAAGTGTAAGAAAGTGTTGATGTCTTTTTCACTCTTTTTATTGAGTAAAAACCTTACCGGTTTCGACACTCTCGTGTGATTTTCAAGTGTACTCAGATTCAATGACACGAAAATGTCGAAACCGGTAGGGTTTTACTCAATAAAAAGTGTGAAAAATACATCGTCAAGTCTTTATTACACCATGTCACTTTTTCACGTTAAGTATCTCCTGATTTCATTCAATTCTTGTGGACAAATCATACATTTTGCGAGTTAAGGGAAAATGCGACCACAAGAATAAACAAGAAAACTAAGAACATTCTTCCAAAACTAAAGCCAGAAATAGTTCTACAACTTTACCCTGAATTTGTGAGCTATTAGGGGTGTGAGTATCCTTAAGGCAGAAATTTAGCGAACGATTTCTTACTGCGGAAAAAAACTAAGGAAGTGTGTATCGGCCAAGTAAGTAAAATGACCAATTCCAATACAGCTGAATACCGAATATGTTGCTCTAGAACACTTCTGATCCGGGTATTTGTTTCCAAAGGGTGTCCATGAGATTTGGCTCAAAAGTTAAATTTGAAGTTAATGAGACTGTTTTCAAAATTTCTGTTACTCGCTCATGGTCGGGCAATACATATGAGCTGTATTTTGACCTACAGCTTATCCTGTGTGCAAACAACAATAATCTCCTTTTGGTCATTACATCTTGAGCTGGAAAAAACCAATATTTCTCTTTTTAATGAAGGATTCATGGATGATTTCAGCCAACCAACATACAAATTACCACCAGAATACACTTCAGTAATACCATCGAAATCGCTCCGATTTCTCAGCCGTAGGACATTTACATTTATAAGTCTGTCAAAATATTACTTTCCTCAATCCAAAATTCTTCATGCTTTATACATAGGAAACGTGATTTTACCAATAACAATGATATAATTTAAATCTATACCATACTTTATCAACAGCGTTTGGCCAGTGTTCAGACAATATACGCGTGGTTTACCTCAGGACTCTACAAGTTTTGTAATGTAAAGCAAGTCCTGCCGGCTAAATGAAAACCAAATGTCAAAGTGGAGCAAGGGGCTTCGCCAAGCTGAAGTGAAGCTGTCGCCATGATTGGTGTATTGAACATAAGTTTGTATTTACATTTACTAAAGAAAAATCATGTGCTCTGTTGACTGTCTTAGATTATGTTATACCTACTTCGCTAAATCATTCCATGTTTCGAAGCAGTAATTAGCAGCAGCTCTCAACATAATTACTAAATAATATAAACTTCTTCACCTTTTAAAACTAGGGAAAGAAAGCGAAGAGGCGAACACCGGGTGAATCTCAGGACCTTGCCACAGTGCGAGGAGGAAGCGAAGTTCGGCGGAAAGGCTCGGCGTTCGGAGGAAACTTCGGCGAGTACGAGATAGTTAAATAGAGCGTTTAAAATGCATTTGAGGAATAATATGCGTCCATTCTGGACGCCATCGCGTTTACTGCTCGGGGCAGGCAAGTTTTCGGTCTTCCGTTACATACTCGGGCGATGAGTCTATCACCTTACCGTGTTTGAACTTCCCTCGTGGTGGCCGAGACCAAAGAATATTGTACCGTCAGAAATGAATGCGATTTTCTCTCAGAGCGATAGTGGCGACGCTCCATTTGTTGGGAAACTTTTTTCTCCCATAGTACCTACTCATAGAAATGTTAACATGCATTATTACGGGATCCAAATTGGATTATGGAGCTCTCCAAGTCTAAATTAGAGCCGTAAATCTATTTTCAACCAACGTAAATACTGTCATTAATCGGATCTTTACAAAATATAAATAGTATTCCTAACCTTCCAGGATAGTACGAGGCCAGAATGGCTGTACTTGGGAAGGGTGGGAACTGCCCTTTTAACAAAAATATTTATTTTCTGTGACCGTTTGTGAACATTGTTCGAGTATTAGTTCTCAACTTTTATTGCATTAGTGTCAATGAACCTTCAACTGATACGTAATAATGCAATTCCCCCACTGGGATTAAAATTATATTCGTAAAAGCTGGGATGAACCTAATCTAGGTATTGCAACCTAATTGTAATTAAATCCTAAAGTTAAGTTTGGTATTCAAGTTAAACAAATGAAGATTTTAATATTTTAGGAATATAGACGATGATTACGACGGTAATAGTCTTGCGCTTGACACCTTCGGTTTAGGATTCGGTGTCATGGATTAAATTTAGAAAACCATGAATCCCTTGCGTGAAGGTTTCTCGGGTCCTCCACCGGGTTAATTCGTCCATGTCCACCGACGTTTCGATTCCCGACTAAGCAATCGTCTTCAGGGCTTCTGAATGCCGTACGCAAGTTTCAAAGTTCAAGTTCAAAAGGTGTTTATTTGTGACCAAAAAACATTACAAGACTTAACAGAGAATGCAAGAATGCAATAACCACAAACAATAAATAATAACAACAAAATCAACAACATTGGTCACGGCCCTGTTTAGGATTTCTCCTCCTCAGGGCTCTGTAAATCTGGATTTCAACGGCCAAATTCAACGGCTAAAGAAGAACTTTCTTCAAAACGGATACGGTGAGCGGCAAATCTCCCGGGCCCTGAAGAGGACCATGGAGCCACGAGAAGGACGGACACGGGACACGGACGAAAAACCATCGCAACAGCCTGCCTGCCATACATCTCCACGGTATCGGGAAAAATATCCAGAATACTCCGAAGGTTCAACATCGCCACAATTCATGTACCACCGGCTAAGTTAAGACACCAACTAGCCAACGCGAAGGACCCAATTGGCCTCAAGACTCCAGGAGTTTACCAGATACCGTGCGAGTGTGGCGCGGTGCACGTCGGAGAAACGGGCCGCACCATTGAGACCAGGATGAAGGAGCACAGAAGGCACCTTAGGTTGGGGCAATTAGAAAAGTCAGCCATCGCGGAGCACAGCGTCAGCCGTGATCACACCATCAAGTGGGACGAGGCAAAACTTCTTTGCCGATCGCACGGCTATTGGGATCGGATTGTCAAGGAGGCCATTGATATCCGCCTCAAAAAGAAGAACTTGAACAGGGACGCAGGCTTCCAGCTAAGCAACACATGGAGACCGATCGTCAAATGCATACAAGAGGAAAGGGATAATTCTCGACCAATCATGAGGCGCCCTTCTGAAGGTTGGTCGATGGACCAATCAGGAGACACCTGACCCCAGGAGAAGGGTATATAAGGAGGACAATTTTTTGCGTACGGCATTCAGAAGCCCTGAAGACGATTGCCGAGTCGGGGATCGAAACGTCGGCGGACATGGACGCAACAACCCCGAGGTAGAGGACCCGAGAAACCTTCACGCAGCAGATACGCCGGGAAAGCACCAGATCTTTCTTCATGAATCCCTTTTTTTCCTTCACCTTTTTCTTCACTCAGTCAAATAACTAAACGTCAATCGATTTCTTTCATTCACTCTCCAATAAAATGAAAAAAATTCATATTTTCTGATTCTTTCGTCTTTACTCTCGTCGTCACCATAATGAGAACAAAAAGTCATCTCAAGAGTGTAAAGTGTATTTTGATATTCGCGAATAGGTTGGAACGTTCTGAAGGAGGAACCGCAGCTGATTCGTGTGCAGTAAGGTCGGCCATTTCATTTGGCATAAACCTACGAGCGTACTGCAAGCGCTACTCACGGATTAATGTTTTCTTGCACGTGGTAAAGCCAAGGGCAAGATGTTCACTGAAATGAGTTGTAAATCATTAAATTAACAATTTAGCAAAAAGCAGTCATATAAAAACTAAGGCCTGCAATACATTTGTAATGCAATACGTTTGTCCCACCTCACGAATAAAAGCACTCACAGAAACAGAATATAATGATTCCTTCCTCAAATATCCGCAGGAAGAAGAACTGACGTCGCTGCGACAGATTCTGACAATACATCCATCACCTTTCATGCTTTAATCAAAATATAAATACATGGCTGCTCAGAGAAGTTCTATAAAATATTTCCATTTTTATAAATGACCGGGTTATACTTCTGGACTTATTCATTTACATTGGTTTATAAAAGATTTAGAATTGATTGAAGGTTTAGAAAAACAGTTCAGCTTTTATTTGGAAATACATTCTTCGTGTTTTCTTTCGAAAATAAATAAAGGACAGACTGGAATGAGACAATAATGAATTACAACTAAATATAGTATAATGAATCTAGCCTCATGTTTGCTGACATTACCGGATTATGAAAAGCAACCAATCCTGCTCCGGTAGTCCTCTACGCAAGTCCTGTGCCGCAACTGTATGCACTCAGAAATTGAGCCTAACATTCAATGTGAGAAACTGAAAGGATATGAAGACTTATAAAACTGTACAATTCACTGAGTGGATCAGAAATATTTTGTTGGTGTATTAACGGTTAATTGATTTCTACCGAACTGAGACCTATCAGTGCATTACAGAGACAAATAGGCGAGAGAATATTTTAGGAAAATGCTGGAGAGGGAGAAAGAGGAAAGGGAATTTCCGAATCTTAAAGCCAGGGTGAAGTTTCGCTAATTTTGAAGAAAACCAATTAAATAGGAAGGTCATCAGATGTCTTGCAATATTTGGGCATCGAAGGAGTAAAATCTATAATCCACCCTCATTTCAGCTGTCAAAAACAACGGAAGAGATTAGGAGCTGGGACACTTAATTTGCGCTGAAACACGCGGCAAGGTCAAGATTGTTGCAGCGAAAATACACAATGTATTTTCCCGCATTCCGAGGGGGTATTGGTCTATCCCTGAGAAAGGTAGGTCATTAAATAATACAGATCCTGTGCATATGCCGTGACTTGGGGACGGGAGGCCGCCAACAAGAACGCTTCTCGTCAACCAGAGTAGAGGTCAGGGGCCTTATTCTGTGAAGTCGAATTCGAGATTCCGACGTCACAACAATACCCATATATGGAAAAAACGTCATAGTTTGTAGTACAAACCGTGCTCCCTTGATGCCGCGACGGTCGCCCCGGCTCAAGGCGACGGAGTTGGATCATATCGTTCATAATCCGTCGCCAAATATTTTCTGGCGAGCAGGCGCTGCTATCGCGGTGGGCACCGATAGAAGCTTCGATTGTAGCAGACGACTTGTTGATATTTATCGCGCGGGATACAAGGTGAGAATGTATCTAATTCTAGCTAATGATTAAATCTTTCATGTCTCCGATTCTTTGCCGCTTATACAGTTAGAGGTATATAAAACTATTTGTTTTGTTTTCAATTGTCGCCATGCAATGTTTTTCTTTAATGTTGATTAAAAATTGTCGAGTGGACTAGACATAGGTATAAGTTTTTTATTCCTGTAAAACTTCTACGTAATATTTTAATGCTACTGCAGGGGCGATGTACATTATAGAGAGAGATGGTATCATGTTGGAAATCGCATTGTTTGAGCAAATCTCATTATGCTGGCAATTGTTTTGTACGAGTACCTTTCTTTGTGTGGTTGTATTCTACCGACAAATTCTGAAATAGTATGGACGTCCCCCCTGTGAGGCTATCTCCCCCTCCCACACACCTTTATGGTGGCTTGCAGGGTATACGTAGATTTAGACGTCCTTTGGTCTTCGGACGCGTACATTATCGCAGGATATTGAACGGTTGTTCTATATTTGTTATCTGCTACTGTGATATCAACCATTCCAAATCAATGTACTATATAAATAGAAACATAGGCGGACGGAGGAATATATGCACGAAGATGTAATGATTCACTCGAGAAAACAATATTATTACAGAAGCTGTTGACAGAATCAATTGATAAAACCAAAACATTTCGTGATTTAATTCCAAAGGTGTAATCACTTTCAATTTTCAGAAGTTTCATTTTCTTAATAAGTCCGCCGTTATTCCATACCAGCATATATTGTTACATTTTATAGCGAATAGATTGATTACAAACATCAACAGTAAGTCATGTTGATTAATTATTGTTAATTACCTCAGCTTGTTCCTTCCATTGTAATAATGGCGCGCTGGATAGACATAACGTTGGATAACAGTCAACTGTTATTCGTCATTTCGGCGGTGAACGATGTTCGCGAATCGTTCGTCGCGGTGACCCACGACTCTCCATATGAGCCGAAATTCTTTCGACTTTACAGAATAGGCCCCCAGAAGCTCTTCTTCATATGAGTGACGAGACCACAGTGGTGGTTACAGCGACACTGATTTCACTAAGGGCGTGGTAGCATTTACTTTCACGGCTGAAGTACTGCGATGTGGAAGGCAATGGGAAACCACCACATTGTTATCCCGAGGAGTCGCAACCGCTCCACTCTTTTTCTTTTTTTATCATGACGTGTTGGAACCCTCTCGAGTAAAATATTCCGCAGGTAAAACAGTCCCCCATTCGGATCTCCGGGCCGGGACTGCCCGAGAGAGTGCGTAAGTCAAACGTGATGATAGCCATCTTTTGGTAGGAAACTTCGGACCTGCGGAGGACTGGAGAACCTGAAAGTGGAAATGCGGAGAATGGACCTCGACGTATTAGGAATCATTGAAATGAGATGGCCCGAAGAAGGAGACTTCTGGAGTAAAAGTTATAGAATTAATCACTCCGAATCACAAAATGGTAAGGCTGGAGTAGGCATAATGCTCAGTAAGAGTGCAGGACTGTGCGTGAAGAGCTTCCCGCAGTACAGAGAGAGGATTACAACGGTGAAGATTGAAACCCAAACTACAGGTACTATTGTGGTACAAGTTTACATGCCTACGTCAGACTACGAAGATGAAGAAGCGGAAGGAGTCTATGGGAATATCACGGGAATAATAAAGTGTGTAGATACTACGTGGAAAACGATATGTGGAAAAAGCCCTTACAAAATTGTCCACCGGTTAGGAGAGCGGAGGCTGAAACGCCTGCAGTCAGCTCGGAAATGTCTTTTGAAAATGCCTAAGAGGAAAGTTAGGGTATGTTGTACGTCAAATGAATCCAAGGACTATGGAGATTATTGCCAAAAATTGGACTTAGACGAAGAGGAAATGGCAGGAGAAAGCAAAGCACTATTGGCTAAATTGAAGGTGGATAAGGAGTCAATAGAAGCTATAGAGAGGGAGACACGAGGCCAAAGGGAATGCGAGAAATGGTTTGATGAAAGACGGAATAGATTGACGTCTTCGAATTTTGGAGTTTGTGTAAGAGAAGGAAAAATTCTAAATGGGCACCTCTTGTGAAAAGACTTTTGTATGCCGAGCCCTTTGAAAATGAAGCAACTAGATACGGCTCCCTCAATGAACGCAATGCAATTAAGAAGTATGAAGAGCTTACGGGCAGTAAAGTTTTTGCGTGTGGTCTTTATGTAGATCCAGATCACTGTTTTCTAGCGGCATCACCGGACGGAAAAACAAGCAATGGCGGCATTATTGAAGTAAAATGCCCAAAATCATCTGAAAAAATGACTATACAACAGGCAGCAGAGGATATAAAGTGCTTTTGCTTGGATAAAAACCTAGAACTAAAAAAAAATCACAATTACAATTACCAAATTCAGGGGCAGTTACATGTTTCTCGATACTCCTTTTGCGATCTGATAGTTTGGACTCCTATTGATTGCAAAATTCAAAGAATTTACAGGGATGACGCATTTTGGAAGGATCGTATGGAGAAGAAACTTCTCCATTTTTATAATAATGTTATGCTTCCGGAAATAATTGACCCTAGAGTTTGCCGGTCGATACAAATAAGAGAACCTGAAGTTACAAGTTGAATGATAGCCGAATTTTGTCTTTTTGGATAAATAAAACTTATGCCAATTACAAAAATTGTTTAATTCAGAGAAGCAGATTTACTATGATAGCAGGATCTACAAGGTTTTTGGAATGGGGAATTAATGGATAGGGAACGAGATAGTGTGACTTTTACGTTTACTCAAGTTTTGGATTTTAACGTATGTTAAAAGAGAGTACAATGTCGAGTTTACAAATATATATTTCCGTTACAGCCGAGACGATATCGAGGTATGCCTGCTAGAAGCTTTTTTTACCATGTTGATTAATATTTTATTCCAAGTTTGCCTAGAATAAGCTGTGCTATTCTACAGAGGGAACAGAAAACTGACGCCTCTCTGCATTCCCGTCCTGATGTAAACGCATGACACTTCAATATCAATGACAGAAGCAGGCATCTACTACACATTCGAATATTTTAACAAAACATTATTGCGCGTTAACTGGTATCAAATAGTTGTGCCGAAATCTACCCCCATTATGGAGAGAGTTTACTGTGAATGGACTTAATCCTTCAAAACTTACTCTCAGTCGGTAAAAAAATATGATGAATACTAATTAATCACCACAAAAGTGATGCGCTGTTGGAGTGCAACTTCATTATTCCTTTATTGCCAACCTCTTGAACTCTTCATATTTCCTTCTATCCCTCATACCGTGGAATATTTATTATTTACAAGCAGACCCGGCCACGCGTTTCTGTGGCTCAATCTGGTTAAATGGAAAGCGCACAATTATAGTTGGTTTAATTTCACAATTCTTATGGGTATACAATATATCTCATGTGATCGATTGTTTTGCAGCTGGACACGCATATTTGTATATAATTTTAACGTCTTTAGATGTCATCACAAAGTAGAATATTTCAGGCAAGCATTTATTTCATCCGCTAGTGTCAATCGAGGAATTACAGGTAATGTGTGCCTGAAATGTCGTGCAAGCAATATTAATGCTTTTCAAATGGTCTCAGGATTCAACAGAAATCTTGCAATGATCGATCCAGAGCCTCGAGCGATGCTTTGTGCACCATTGTGCATTCATCCCAAGCAATAAGTTGGAATTTCTGAAATATTTGTCCCATGCCGGATGATTTGAATATGTTGCACGTGAGTGTTTCAATGAATTGCAAGTTCAATGGGATGCACATCCCGTCTCCAGTGTCGATATTGTATTCTCGATATTGTACAAACCTTCATGGAGTGAACAAAACAACTAACCAAAGCTTCATGGAAATTGGATGAATGTTGTGGTAATGCATGAAGTTATCAATATTGTATCGATACAGTATCGATATTGTAATGATACTTTATAAAACTTTGATAAAAAACACCTAAATAAATTCACCTCAATTTTGTATCAACAATGTATCGATGTATCCATATTTTATCGATATTATATCGATACAGTATCGACATTGAATTATCGATTTTGTAGAAACCTTCGCGGAGTGTACTCAATAACTTTCCAAAGTTTCATGGCGATCCGATGAATAGTAATGCATAAAGGACAAACAATTTATATACATTCGATACAGTATCGATATTTCAACGATACATTCCTTTTGAAAAACTAAATAATTTCACCTCAATTTTGTATCAATAATGTATCAATTTATCGATACTTTAGCGATATTATATCGATAAAGTATCGATATTGAAAAATCGCTTTCATAGTCCTCTTTTCGGGAATGTACTCAACAACTTCCCTAAGTTTCATGGCGATCCGATGAATGGTGTAGTAATGCATAAAGGACATACACACATACACACACACACACTTCAGACTTCGAGGTGAGAGGACGTGTTCGCTCCGCGCTCCCGTCGAAATCGCGATTTCGAAGTATTTCTTGTGTTTTGTGCAGTGTTTCTCACGTCTCGTGAACTAATAGTGCACTACCTAGCGTGTTGAGTGCTAGTTTTGTCACCAACGCGTTGTTTTTACCGTTAATTAACGGTTTTTCTGTTCGTTTCGTGTGCTGACGAGCAAATTTCACTCGCCCCGGCCTCTCGGAGTCGGGGAAAATCAACCGCCGCCCGGCGCGGCTAGCCTTGCCGAAGGCATGTCGGCGTCCACCAGCACCACCACCACCACCACCACAACTGCAGTCACCATGGAACACCAGGTCGCGAGCACCGCGGCTGGAGTCCTGCCCACGCATGCAGCACCAACAGCAGTCACCAGCGTGGCCCCACATTATCATAGTTTGATTAACGATAGCCAATCCCTCCCGAAGGTGTTGGATTTGTCCGTAGCCCGTGTTTCTCCACCAAATAACCGGGAAAACGATTGTGATCAGCGCAAGCCGTCTCCCACACCGCCTTCCTCCCCAATAAGGCATCCCGCGCGTAACATTAATACTAATTACGCATTAAATTCCGGAGACAGCAATGAGTCGAGTCTCTTGAGCAGGACGGGAGGGCAGTTTAACATCACCGCTACGTCAGCCAGGGGGATCGGGGAAGCATCGACCTCCCGTGACCAGTCCCCCCCTCCACCCGCCCAACCGACGGTGTTGGCACCCCCACCTCCTCGCACACAGTCAGGCCGCGAGAGGTCGCGACCCAGGTGGCCTCGAACTGAAAGCCGAGAGTTTCGCAGCTCAGGGACATTCCGCCGCGGGGGATACCCGATTAGTTCGCGTGACCTCTCCCCCCCACCCTCCCTGAGCGGTCCCCACACCAGTACTACGGCCGCTATGTCCTTCGCTAAGATAACGGGAGGGGGAAGGAAGGAAGGACCTCCGACGAACGGCAGGGATGATGAGGGAGGGGTGGACGTAATTGCCGTGAGAGTCAAGAAAATCACCCCCCTGACCACCGGTCCGACGAGGCATCTTGGAGTCATTTTCCACTCGTTGCCAAACACAGCACTCGCGGATTACGTGATTGCCACGGCGGACATCGTCGAGGGAAGCAACATCACCCACGCGACGCGCCTTTCCAACGGGCGAGTATGTATATATTTTAAAAGCAAGGACGTCATAGATAATTTTATGGGCGAGCATGGCGGAGTCGTGCTCAACGAGATTTTCGTCACCGCAAGCCGGATGTCGCAGGCAGTGGAGAGACTGGTCATATCAAACATCCCTCCCGAGTTTCCGGAATCCGAGCTCTCGGAACTACTCAGCCAGCTCGGGAGAGTCGTCTCCCCGATCACGCCCATCCCCATAGGAATACGCAGGCAGGACCTCACTCACATTCTCTCGTGGAGGAGACAATGTTACATCGTGAAGAGGGATGGAATCATCCCGGACTCCCTTCTCTTAGATTTCGGCCCTGTCAGGCACCGAATATATTTCAGTCTCGGGGAACTCAAATGCCTGAAGTGCGACGGGGATCACCCCACCCACTCGTGCCGCGGTGGTGCCAGGAGTGGGCCAGCAACCCAACCGGCCAACCAACCAACAGAGGAAGTCTCGGCGGGAGACAATCCAGACAACGAAGTTCGTAAAGAAGGCCCCGCGCCCGATCAGGACGACATACCTCCTCTAATCCCACCCCCACAGCCCAGTACCTCCCCTCAACCCACCCCCCTCCCCACCCTCATACCTGCAGAATCCTCCATCGAGGATGCGATTACCCCCCTCCCCGAACCCATAACATCTCTCGGCGAGGCGCAGAGCCATGCCGTGGACGGGGTGGCGCCTACCAAGGACGCTATTCCCAAGGGGCGGGGAAACACGACTGCGGATGATTTCAGCGACACCGCGGAGAGGAGGACGGGAAAACCTAAGCGACAGCCATCACCTAATGGAAGCCCGCAGAGGACCAGCTCGGGACAAGCGGGGGGGGACACTCGGAAGGAGAAGAAGATGAGGAAAGCGGCTGAAAAGCTGCCGGAGGAGGACATCCTCAGATCCCTCGAGGAGGCATGTGAGAGACAAAGTGGGTTCACCCCTGCCCCGGCCACCGTTACCAAATTCCTCCGGGAAGTGAAAGGCCAGGCACACCCGGCGGACATAGCTAAGAGATTTTGCCAAGACATTACCGTCATGACAAACGCCCTCAAGCTGATTGATGAAAGGCGACTCACGGTGGATGTCGCTCTGGACATGAGGGTGAAGAGGCTCATTAGAGCCCTCCAAAAGGAGTCCCAGCTGGAAAAGGACGGGACCCCCGCTGCCGTAGCGGCGGCACCAGCGTCTGCTCACAATTAATAAACTACACCCTAGTATGGAGGGAGCGAACATCACCCTTCTTTCGCTGAATGTACGGTCGGCGCGAAGTGGACAGAAGTGGTGCCAACTTGAGACCTTTCTAAGGAGGTGGCACCCGGATGTGGCCCTCTTGCAGGAGACCAACATCGATGACGCACCACACAGCTCTATGGAAAAGTATTACACCGTACTCTTTAACCCGCCTTCCACCTATGGGTCTGGAACAATGTTGGCCGTCAGTCGTGCATCCGGATTGAACATTACGCGGCATCGGATACTGTCCGCTGGCTACGCCCAATCCATCGACCTCAAAGAGAATATCTCCGGCACGAAATACCGCATCGTGAATTTCTACGTTCCGAACAACCCTGCCGACGCGACCAGAACTTTGACGGAAATCCGTAGCGCAGAGAGAGGCGACTTGACGGAGGAGGTTATCTGGGCGGGAGACTTTAACTGCACCCTCTCGCCAAGAATAGATCGCAGGTCCGGTAGAGAGAGAAACCCAAAAGTGGCATCTTTGCTTCAATCCATGGTGGACGAGAAACACCTGTACGACGTCTGGCGGGAAATGAAAGGCGCGGAGGCGGGGTTTACATTTCACTCCGTACATTCGCCCGATATAGCATCCCGACTGGATCGTTTTTACGTTGGTGGGGACACACTATCAAGTGTCGCTGGCATTTCCGTTAACCCCTCCTTTTCCGACCACTCGGCACTAGTGCTGGTATTGAAGCACCGCGGACGAACTCGTCCATGCGGTCCCTATTGGAGGTTTCCCGTGCGACTGTTAGAATGCGGAGAGTATAGGACGATGATCGAGGCAGTCCTTGAAAAAATCAACGAAAGTGCCGTATCTGATGACCCCTTACGCAGATGGGATGACCTCAAGGAGGCCATGAAAGCGACCACACTTTCATTCCAAAAAATAACCAGATCAGCCCGCTTCAAGGAGTTGAAGCAGCTGGAGATGGCCGCGATCGCCGCCTTGGGCGAAGGCACGGAGGACACCACGAAAACGGCCGAGGATGTCCGCCGGTGGTACAGGAGGGAGAGCGAGGAGATCGTCATCAGGGCCGGATGGGAGAATTTGTTGGAGAATGACTCCCCCTCCAGCGCCGCACTCGCAAAGTTTGCCCGGCCGCTATTTCATCACCACATCACCTCCTTGAGGGTGGACGGGAGGGTGATAGAGGAGGAGAAGGAAGTCGACAGAGCCGTCCGAGCCCACTTCCTCGCCATTTACGACCCCGCGGAAGGCGAGGGTCCAGAGCAAATCGCCACAGCGCAGAAACCTAACTTCCCCGAAGGCCCTATCCTGTCGGGGGAGCAGCGGCACTCCTGCGAGAAGGACCTAACGGCGGAGGATTACGAAGCGGCGCTCCGTGCGCTCAGGGGCAAGAAAGCACCTGGGATCGATGGCCTACCGCCGGAATTTTACACGGCATTCTGGCGGCACCTTCGCGCCCCCTTTTGTGAAATGGCGGCGTCATCTTTCGAGAGAGGAATATTACCTAGGACAACAAGGACGTCGGTCGTCGCCTTGATCCACAAGGGAGGGGACCGGCAAGAGATCAAGAACTGGAGGCCAATCTCTCTCACTAATACCGACTACAAAATATTGGCAAAGGCGACATCCGTCCGGCTCTCGTCCGTCCTACCGGACATCGTTAGCCCTGAGCAGGGCTACAGCGTCCCGGGAAGATCCATCCACGACAATATATCCACAATACGGGATGTTATCCTCAGGGCGAATAATAGTGGGGAGAGCATGGGTCTGCTAGCGCTGGATCAGGAGAAAGCCTTCGACCGAGTCGATCATCGGCACCTGCAAAGATCGTTATCTTCCCTTGGTTTCGGCGGGGCTTTTTGCAGAAGGATCGCCACCTTCTATAATAGGGCGTTGGCTGTAGTTAGGAGGGGGGACCACCTCATCGCACCCATTCGCATCACCAGGGGAATCAGGCAGGGATGTCCCATGTCAGGACAACTATACGTCCTGGCTTTGGAAGACTTCATCCGCCGAGTCAGAGCCAACCTACCGGGCATAACCCTCCCCGGAACTCCAGAACGTACCCTTTGCATTTCTGCATACGCCGACGACGTCACCGTCTTTGTAAAATCTGTCGAGGACATTCGAAAGCTATGCCGGGCGATCGAGGATTTCTCCGCGGTGTCGGGCGCGAAAATAAATGAGGCAAAGAGCCACGGCCTCTGGTGCGGGGGCATTACCAACATTCCCGTGGACGGACGATTTCGATGGACTACGGACGGACAAAAATTCCTCGGCGTTTGGCTGGGAAGGGACGAGAAATTGACGGAAGCAACGGCTCTCTGCGACGCCACTGAGAGTCTCCGTAAGGGTACGGAGATATGGAACAGAAGAGCCGCATCTTTGTCCATCATCGGGCGCGTAAAGGTGGCCAATCAATTCTTGGCACCAAGGATTTGGCACTGCCTGCAGGCGGTATCCATCCCCCCCGTCTCACTGCGAAGACTGCAGGCCGTTCTGGTGGACTTCGTGTGGGGCCAACAGAGGCATTGGGTGGCGAAGGACATCATATGCGCCCCTGTCTCCATGGGAGGCCTAGGATTGGTCAGCCTGAAGGAGAAAATCTCATCGTTCCGCCTCAGATACTGTCAGAGGCTCTTATCCCAGCCCCATACGGACCCGTGGAAGATACTCGCTCACCACCACATTGGCGCAAACACCTTCCGGTTCCACAGCGAGGTGAAGGAGGCGTGGGAACTATTATCTCCAGTAATAGCGGGAGAAAATGTACGATATCCGGACCCGTGGCCGCCCCCATTTGAAATAACCGACGCTTGCTATTACAGCGATATTAGGAAAAAGGCGTTGATGCTGCCGATAAACAAACGAAATATCTACGGCGAACTACACCAGAAGGCACACAATCGAGCGTGGCCAGTAAAAGGGTCAATTGACGAGGAATGCATAAATTGGAGTACATATTTCCAAAAACCAACATTCGGCAGGGATGGGGAGATCGCCTGGAGACTCGCTCTGGACCGCCTCGCAGACGCAGTCTTCTTGCAACGGGTCGGGCTGTTGAGGGAGAGCATCTGCCCCTTATGTGAAGAGTGCGAGGGTACGTCGGACCACATAATCCTAGCCTGCCCGCAGGTGCAGGAGTTGTGGAGGGCCGTGGCTTCAACAATAAAAAGACTGTTGAACCGTAGTTCAGTGAAAAGAATAGACGTATACCGCGGAATAAACACTAAAACGCCGACAGAAAAATCGACCATGATGGCCAATTATCTAATAACATTGGCAAAGGCAACTATATACAAGGATTTTACGTTGTTATGCAAAGGAAAAATTGCAAAGCCAAATGTTCATCTATCGTTTCAAAACAGTTTAAAAAGAAGAATAATTCGGGAATACGTTTACCACCGTGGGCAAAACAATTTAAATCGCTTCCACTCTATGTGGTGCGTAGAAAAAACTATATGCCAAATGGAGGACGGAGTTTTGAGGCTCGGGCCCCTGGTAGGAGCCACCGAAGAGGAACTATCTAGCGGCCTATCGGAAGAAATCACAGAGTTCAGCCAACACGGAGGCTGGGACACTACCGCAGCAGAAGACCGACTCATGGATAACTGATACGTGAGAACACGCGATGCCCACTCTTTAGGTGGGGAGCGGGCGTTTTGGCGGGGGGGTGAGGGACTGGGAGGTTGTGGTAACCAGCCCCTTCTTGCCGGTCCTCTCAACGCCGTAGCCCGTTTCCCTGCTTTGGAGTTTCAATGGGCATGGAGAAAAGATAGAGTGGAAAAAATGAAAAGGGTGTGGGCAATGGCGTGTCCATTGCAGTCTTTATTTTTTTGGAAAAAAAAATGAATATCTCTAAAATGAGGTATGAAAGAAAAAAAAAATGATGATGATGATAAATAAATGAGGTGACGAAGAGAGAAAAACCAAAGCGCTAACCGCACCCTTTAATAATAATAATAATAATAATAATAATAATAATAATAATAAAACACACACACACACACACACACACACACACACACACACATACATTCATTTTTATATATATAGATTTCCTGTAGTAAGAGTGATGCGGATTGTGTTGGAAGCTTCCGCGAGGCTTCTAATAAACATCCTCGGGATTCGAAATAAAAAATGATGATGAATGCTCGCGACGAGTTCCAACAGGCAAGGGGAAGGGAATGGTTGACGGTTCACGCCCGCGACTGCTTGGGAGAATATAGTGGCCGGCTAGACAAAACAAGACATTGTAAAACTGCCGCGGTGTTGCAATTTTAGGAATGGGGATGGGCGATGTAGGGGAGGGTGCAGCCGGTGGCCGAGGGGAGACGAACACCATATTTGGAGGATAATCAGCTCACTTAGTTACTATCATAGAGCGCTGACTGTCATCGACCGTGGTTCCATCTCTGTGGGGAAGATTCACACCATAGACCACCCACCTTTAGCCTTAAAAAACTGTCTAAAGAATGTATTTACTGTGAAGGATGTTTTTTTTTGGAAAAAACCTAGGAATCTATATTTTCTACTTTTTTATGAGGTATTCCATAAAATTAGGTGCAACACTATGATCTTAGTGTAATTTTAATTAAAAAATACACGAAATACTGTACTTAGTGAAAAGTATGCTGTCTTGAGAAAACAACACAGAATCTGGATATTTTATTTTGCATTGATGTATTGCATTAAAATCGGTGCCAGTCAATGATCAGAGCCCTTTGTGGTAATTAAATTTTAGAAACAGTCAATACAATGAATAAAGTGAAAAACATGATATCTTGAGAAAACACTACACAATCTGGATTTTTAATTATGCCATTAAGAAGTGCATAAAATCGGTGGAAGACGATGAATTGAGGCCTTAGTGTCAATTTTACATGAAAAACTGCCTAAACAATGTATTTACTGAGAAGGATGCTGTATTGAGAATACACCAAAGAATCTGTATTTTTATATTTCTATGAAGTATTGCATAACATTTGGTGCAAGACGGTCAGCAGAGGCCTAAGTGTAAATTTTAGTTGAAAAAAAGCCGATGCAATGAATTTAGTGAGATGGACCCTGTTTTGAGAAATGACAACAGCATCTAGATTCTATATTTTTCTATGAAATATTGCATTAAATTTGTGATGACCATGAGCGGAGGCCTTGGTGTCAATTATAAATGAAAATAGACGAAACAATGAATTAAGTGAATTGCCTAAACTGCCTAAAAACTGCCTAAAGAATGTATTTACTGAGAAGGATGTTTATTTTTGGAAAAAACCTAGGAATCTATATTTTCTACTTTTTTATGAGGTATTCCATAAAATTAGGTGCAACACTATGATCTTAGTGTAATTTTAATTAAAAAATACACGAAATACTGTACTTAGTGAAAAGTATGCTGTCTTGAGAAAACTCCTCAGAATCTGGATTTTTTTTTGTTATGAAAAATTGCATAAAAATCGGAGAAAAACGATGAGTGAGGCCTAAGTGTCAATTTCAGTTAAAAAACTAGTCTACAGTATGAAATAAGTGAGAAGGATGCTGTTTTGAGGAAACACCTCAGAATATTGATTTTTACTTTGCTATTATGTCTAGCATAAAATTAGACGCAAGACGATGAAGAGTAGTCTTAGGATAAATTTTAGGTGAAAAACAGCCGAAAAAATGAATGTACTGAGATGGATCCTGTTTTGACAATTAACTACACAAGCTGTCTTATTATCCATAACAGGTGAAACTGCCTACGGTACGAAATTAGTGAGAATGATGCTGTTTGGAGAGAACACCACAGAATCTGGGTTTATTATTTTGCTATGGAGTATTGCATAAAAATCAAGGAAAGACGTTGAGTCTTAGTGTAAATTTGAGTTTTAAAAAATCCTAAACAATGATATAAGTGATAAGAATGCTGTCTTGACAAACACCTCAGAATATCGATTTTTTATTTTGCTATTAAGTGTAGCATAAAATTAGTCGCAAGTCTTAGGGTCAAATTTAGCAGAAAAACAGCCGAAAAAATGAATGTACTTAGAAATATGCTGTTTTGAAAAATGACTACATAAGCTGTATTCTATATTTTTCTATGAAGTATTGCATAAAATATGGTTAAGACGATGATCATCGGCCTTGTAGTGTAATTTTACTGGAAAAATAGAATTAGTATGTGGTGAAAAGTATGCTGTCTTGAGAAAAGAGCTCTGAATCTTGATTTTTTATTTTGCTATGAAGTATTGCTTAAAAATTGGTGCATGAGAATGGCCATATTTTAAATAATAGTTGAAAAACATGGGAAATAATGAATTTACTGAGAAGAATGCTGTCTTTAGAAAATGAAATAGAATCTTGATTTTTAACTTGAAATAATGAAGTATTCCATAAAATCGGGTCAAGACGATGAGAAGAGGCCTTAGTGTCAATTTTAGTTTAAAACAGCCGAAGCAATGAATTTAGTGAGAAGTATGCTGTCTTGAGAGAACACCACAGAGTCTGGACTTCTATTTTGCTATGAAGTATTGCATAAAAATCGCTGTAAGACGATGAGAAGAGGCGTTAGTGTCAATTTTAGATGAAAAACAGCCGAAACAAATACTTTAGTGAGAAGGAAGTTGTCTTGAAAAACGTCACAAAATCTGGTTTTTTTATTTTCCTATGAAGCGTTGCATAAAAATCGGTGAAAGACCATGTGCACAGGCCCGTAGTGTCCATTTTAGTTGAAAATCAGCCGAAACAATGAATTTAGCGAGAAGGATGCTGTCTTTAGAAAATACCATAGATTCTGGATTTTTTTCCTATGAATTATTGCATAAAAATCGATCCAAGAGAAGAGTCCCTAGTGTCAATTTTAGTTGACAAACAGCCGAAGCAATTAATATAGTGTTGGGGTGCTGTCTTGAGAAATAAATAAAAAACTGGATTTTTTATTTAGCTATGAATTATTGCATAACATCGGGTCAAGACGATGAGAAGAGGACTTAGTGTCAATTTTAGTTAAAAAAAAGCCGAAACAATGAATTTAGTGAGAAGAATGCTGTCTTTAGAAAACACCACAGAATCTGGATTTTTTATTTTGCTATCAAGTGTTGCATAAAAATTGGTGAAAGACCATGAGCACAGGCCCTAGTGTCAATTTTAGTTGAAAAACAGCCAAAACAAAGAATTTAGTGTCGAGGATGCTGTCTTCAGAAAACACCATAAAATCTGGATTTTTTATTTTGCTATGAAGAATTGCATAAAATTCGGTGGAAGGCGATGAGAAGAGGCCTAAGTGTCAATTTTAGATGAAGAACAGCCGATGCAATGAATTTAGTGAGAAGGAAGCTGTCTTCAATAAACACCACAGAATCTGGAAATTTTATTTTACTATGATGAATTGCATTAAAATGGTGAAAGACGGATAGCAGACGACCTGTCAATTTTACTTGAATAAAATCCGAAACAATGAATTTAGTTAGAAGAATTCTGTCTTGAAAAACATCACAAAATCTGGTTTTTTTATTTTGCTATGAAGTGTTGCATAAAAATCGGTGCAAGATAATGAGAAGAGTCCTTAATGTCATAATTTTAGTTGAAAAACAGCCGAAGCCATTAATTTAGTGTTGGGGTGCGGTCTTGATAAATCACTACAGAATCTGGATTTTTTATTTAGCTATGAAGTATTGCATAAAATCGCGTCAAGAGTCGCGTCAAGAAAAGAAGAGGCCTTATTGTCAAATTTAGTTTAAAAACAGCCGAAACAATGAATTTAAATAAGACGAATGCTGTATTGAGAAAACACCACAGAATCTGGATTTTTTATTTTGTTATGAAGTATTGCATAAAAATTGGTGAAAGACCATGAGCACAGGCCCTAGTGTCAATTTTAGTTGAAAAACAGCCGAAACAAAGAATTTAGTGTTGAGGATGCTGTCTTTAGAAAACACCATAGAATCTGGATTTTTTATTTTTCTATGAAGTATTGCATTAAATTCGTTAGAAGACGATGAGAAAAGGCCTTATTGTCAATTTTAGTTGAAAAACAGCCGGAACAATGAATTTAGTGAGAAGAATGCTGTCTTTAGAAAATACAATAGAATCTGGATTTTTTTTTCCTATTATGTATTGCCTAAAAATCGGTCCAAGACTATGAGAAGAGTCATTAGTGTCCATTTTAGTTGAAAAATAGCCTAAGCAATGAATTTAGTGTTGGAGTGTTGTCTTGAGAAAACTCTTTAGTATCTAGGTTTTTTTTTAGATATGACATATTGCATAACAATCGGTGAAAGACGATAAGCAGAGGCCTTAGTGTTATTTTTAGTTAAAAAGCTCCCGAAACAATGAAGTTAGTGAGAAGAAAGCTGTCTTGAGTAAACTACACAGAATCTGGATATTGTATTTTATTATGAAGTATTGCATTAAAATGGTAAACGACGATTTGCAGACGACTTAGTGTCAATTTTAGTTAAATACCAGCCGAAACAATGATTTAGTTATAAGAATTCTGTCTTGAAAAACATCACAAAATCTGGAATTGTTATTTTGCTAAAACTGTTGCATAAAAATATATGCAAGACGATGAGAAGGGGCCTTAGTGTCAATTTTAGTTAAAAACCAGCCAAAACAATGAATTTAGTGAGAAGGATGCTGTCTTTAGAAATTTCCATAGATTCTGGATTTTTTTTCCTATGAGGTATTGCATAAAAATCGGTCCAAGACTATGAGAAGAGTCCTTAGTGTAAATTTCAGCTGAAAAACAGCCGAGGCAATGAATTTAGTGTTAGGGTGCTGTCTTGAGATATCACTACAGAATCTGATTTTTATTTAGCTATAAAGTATTGCATAAAATCAGTGCAAGATGTTGAGAAGAGACCTTTGTGTCCATTTTAGTATAAAACAGCCGAAACAATTAATTTAGTGAGAAGAATGCTTCTTGAGATAACACAACAGATTCTGAATTTTTAATTTTGCTATGATGTATTGTATAAAAATCGATCCAAGATTATGAGAAGAGTTCTTAGTGTCATTTTTAGTTGAATAACAGCCGAAACAATGAATTAAGTAGGAAGAATTCTGTCTTGAAAAACATCACAAAATCTGGATTTTTTAATTTGCTATGAAGTGTTGTATGAAAATCGGTGCAAGAAGATGAGAATACGCCTTAGTGTCAATTTTATTTCAAAACCACCCGAAACAATGAATTTAGTGAGAAGGATGCTGTCTTTAGAAAATACTATAGAATCTGGATTTCTTATTTTGCTATGAAGTATTCCATAAAATCGGGTCATGACGATGAAAAGTGGCCTTAGTGTCAATTTTAATTTAAAACACCCGAAACAATGAATTTAGTGATTTGAATCTTGAGAAAATACCACAGAATCTGAATTTTTAAAATTGCCATGTAGACGGGCATAAAATCTGTGCAAGTCAATGATCAGAGTCCTTTGTGTCAATTTAATTTTAGAAACAGTCAATACAATGAATAAAGTGAAAAACATGATGCCTTGAGTAAACACTACACAATCTGGATTACTCATATTGCCAAGTAGAAGTGCATAAAATCGGTGGAAGGCCTTAGTGTCTATTTCACTTGAAAAGCTGCCTAAACAATGAATTTACTGAGAACGATGCATTTTCTAGAAAACTCCACTGTATCTGGATTTTTATTTTGCTGTAAACAATTGCATAAAAAACGGTGTAAGACAAGAGGCCTTAGTATCAATTTTACATGAAAAACTGCCTAAACAATGTATTTACTGAGAAGGATGCTGTTGTGAGAATACACCAAAGAATCTGTATTTTTTGTATTTCTATGAAGTATTGCAAAAAATTTGGTGCAAGACGATCAGCAGAGGCCTAAGTGTAAATCTTAATTGTAAAAAAGCCGATGCAATGAATTTATTGAGAAGGACTCTGTTTTCAGAAATTACAACAGCATCTAGATTCTATATTTTTTTAATGAAATATTGCATAAAATTTGTGAAGACCATGAGCAGAGGCCTTAGTGTCAATTATAATTGAAAAAAAGAGGAAACAACGAATTAAGTGAAAAGTATGCTGTCTTGAGAAAACTCCTCAGAATCTGGATTTTTTTTTGTTATGAAGAATTGCATAAAAATCGGTGCAAGACGATGAGTAGAGGCCTTAGTGTCAATTTTAGTTGAAAAACTGCCTACAGTATGAAATCAGTGAGAAGGATGCTGTTTTGAGAAAACACCACAGAATCTGGATTTACTATTTTTCTATGGAGTATTGCATAACAATCAATGAAAGACGGTGAGTCTTAGTGTAAATTTGAGTTTTAAAAAATCCTAAACAATGATATTAGTAATAAGAATGCTGTCTTGAGAAACACCTCAGAATATCGAATTTTTATTTTGCTATTAAGTGTAGCATAAAATTAGTTGCAAGACGTTTAACAGTAGTCTTAGGGTCAAATTTAGCTGAAAAACAGCCGAAAAAATGAATGTACTGTGAAAAATGCTGTTTTGAGAAATGCCTACATTAAGTTGGATTCTATACTTTTCTATGAAGTATTGCATAAAATTTGGTGAAGACGATGAGAATCGGCCATAGTGTAATATTACTTGAAAAATAGAAGTAGTATGTGGTGAAAAGTATGCTGTCTGCTGCAAGACGATGAGTAGAGGCCTAAGTGTCAATTTTAGTTGAAAAACTGCCTACAGTATGAAATTAGGGAGAAGGATGCTGTTTTGAGAAATGACTACATAAGCTGGATTCTATATTTTTCTATGAAGTATTGCATAAAATTTGGTGAAGACGATGAGCATCGGCTTTAGTGTAATTTTACTTGAAAAATAGAAGTAGTATGTGGTGAAAAGTATGCTGTCTTGAGAAAACAGCTATGAATCTTGATTTTTTATTTTGCTATGAAATATTGCTTAACATTTCTGCACGATAATGACCAGAGGTCTTATTATAAATTATAGTTGAAAAACAGGGGAAATAATGAATTTACTGAGAAGAATTCTGTTTTGAGAAAACACCACTGAATCTGGATATTTTATTTTGCTATTAAGTATTGCATAAAAATCGGTGAAAAACGATGAACATAGGCCTTAGTGTCAATTTTAGTTGAAAAACTGCCGAAACAATGAATTTAGTGAGAACGATGCTGTTTTGAGAAAACTGTTTAGAATCTGGATATTTTATTTTGCATTGAAGTATCGCTAAAAATAGGTGCAAGACATCTAAATACAGCTAAAACATTGAATTTAGTGTAAAGTATGCTGTCATGAGAATACAGCTCAGAATCTGGATTTTTTATTTTGCTATGAAGTATTGCTAATAATCGGTTCAAGACGATGAGTAGAATCCTTTGTGACAATTTAGGTTGAAAAACTGCCTACAGTATGATATTAGTGAGAAGGATGCTGTTTTGATAAAACACCACAGATTCTGGATTTTATTTTTTCCTATGAGGTATTGCATAAAAATTAGGGAAAGAAGATAAGCAGAGGCCTTAGTATCAATTTTAGTTCAAAAACAGTCTATACAATAAATTTAGTGAGAAAAATACTGTGTTGAAAAAAAACTACAGAATCTGGATTTTTTATTACGCTCTGAAGTATTGCATAAAAATAGGTGAAAGACGGATAGTAGAGGCCTTAGTATCAATTTTATTTAAAAACAGCCGAAACAATGAATTAAGTGAGAAAGATGATGTCTTGAGAAAACTCCTCGGAAGCTGTAATTTTTATATTGCTATGAAGTTTTGCATAAAAATCGGATACAGACGATGAGCAGAGTCCTTATCGTATTTTTAATTGAAAAATACACGAAACAATGAATTTAGTGAGAAAAATGCTGTCTTGAGAAAACATTAAAGAGTCCGGATTTCTTAAATTGCAATGAAGAATAGCATAAAATTCGGTGCAAGACGATGCATAGAGCCCTTAGTGTCATTTTTACTTGAAAAACTGCCTATATTCCCTCTATTCCTCTATTCCCTTTATTCCTAAAACCCTCTATTCCCTCAGAATCAGTTGAAATACCAGGTTATTCTCTCTTCCGCAATGATCGAACAGGGAAAGGTGGAGGTGGAGTAGGTGTGTATGTGAGAAATGATTTTAAATGTAAAATAATAACCAAGAGCAACTCTGAGTATGCGAAAATACCGGAATACCTACTTCTGAAAGTTAAAATTAATGCCATCAAAATTCTAATTGGTACTGTTTATAGACCCACAAAATTGTGTCATCTATCCGACTTGGATAAATTAATATCAGACTATTCGACTGAATACGAGCACATAGTTTTCACAGGAGATTTCAATGCTAACTTTCATAAAGACGCATATGATACAAATTTTCTCCGGCAAATATTCTCCTCTAACAATCTAAAGATTCTTCCATTACCCTCCACTCATACAAAGGCCACATCCTCAACTTGGATTGATTTAGCCATAACAGCAAGACAAGATAAAGTTATCACTCACGGACAGATCCCTGCTCCCGCAATCTCTTCCCATGACTTGATATACCTGGTTTACTCTATCAAATCTCCTAAATTTAAACAGAAGTACATACATTTGTCAACGTAATATTAGCAGTATAAATGACGATGATCTTTTGACGGAAGCATATACGTTGCCGTGGCCCTTCATTGAATTCACTGAAAAAGTAGACGACAAAGTGGAAATTATGAATACATAGATGATCTACCTCTTAGACAAATTTGCACCAGAAAAAAAGATCCGCATTTCAAAGCCTAAAGCACCTTGGTTAAATAATGAAATTCGGCAATCAATGGCGGCGCGTGATTTAGCCTATAGAAATTTTAAAAAATTCAGTATCATGTGTATTGAGACTCAATACACATGATAGATATAGATTGATTGATTACACATGATATATATAGATTGAGATAGATTAGAACACGGATGGCCAGATAAACGGCACACATTTGACACCATGTTGATGTTTGTTTTTGTTTATTAATTTTTCCTTAATTCCCTTTTACCTTTTTTTTATATTTTTTTTTCTCCCTGTCTTTTGTATTTATCTTTTCTTGAATTTCATTATAATCTACTTATTTTCCTATGTACATGCTATTATATTTGAGTTATTCTTAAACACTAGCTTTACTGTCAGTAGGATTTCGCAGGTTTTTCACACCCCCTTTCTTGTGTGGGTGTTTTCCTGCAGTGGGTTTTTGCGTAAAGGATGTAAGCATAATAATCCTCACGTTTTTCCCACATTGTAAATTCTCTCACACAATATTAGATATGTAATATTGATATATTGTGTATGCATATTTCTTTTGTGTTAACTTATCATTATTTAATTCCTATAAGTGTATTCTTTACTTATATTTTTTTAACCTCAGATTGTAATTGTTTTAAGTATTGACCACTATTTCTTTTATATTATTATTTTGACGAGGGGTTAGATGGTAGAAGGGACAGTTTTGTCTCAATCTCGCCCCAATAAAGACCTTTTATTATTATTATTATATAATGTATTTAGTCGGAAAGATGCTGTTTTGAGAAAACACCTAAGAATCTGGATTTCTTATTTTTCTATGAAATACTGCATAAAATTCGGTTTAGAAGATGAGCAGAGGCCTTAGTGTCAATTTTAATTGAAATATAGACGAAACAATGAATTAAGTGAAAAGGTTATTGTCTTGAGAAATAAGGTTAGAATCTAGATTTTTCATTTTGCTATGAAGTATTGCCTAAAATCGGTGCAGGACAATGAGCAGAGGTGTTTATATCAATAATAGATTAAATACAGCTGAAACATTGAACTTAATAAGAAGGATACTGTTTTGAGAAAACACCAATGAATCTGGTTTTTTAGTTTGCCCTGAAGTATTGCATAAAAATCGGTGAAAGACGTTGAGTAGAGGCCTTAGTGTCAATTTTTTTTCAAACAGCCGAAACAATGAATTAAGTGAGAAAGATGATGTCTTGAGAAAACTCCTCAGAAGCTGTAATTTTTATATTGCTATTAAGTTTTGCATAAAAATCGGATACAGACGATGAGCAGAGTCGTTATCGTATTTTTAATTGAAAAATACACGAAACAATGAATTTAGTGAGAAATATACTGTCTTAAAAAAAACATATAAGACGATGAGCAAAAACCTTATTGTCAATTTTAGTTGAAAAATATCCGAAACAATGAATTTAGTTAGAAGGATGCTGTCTTGAGAAAGCTCCTCAGAATCTGTATTTTTGTATTTTGCTATTAAGTATTACATAAAATCGGTGCAAGACAATGAGATGAGGCTTTAGTGTCATTTTTAATTTAAAAACAGCCGAATCAATGAACGTAATTGGGCCTAAGTGTAATTTTAGTTGAAAAACATCCCAAACAATGCATTTGGTGAGAAAAATGCTCTCTTGAGAGAACACCACAGAATCTGGATTTTTATTTGCTATGAAGAATAGCATAAAAATCGATGCAAGACGATACGTAGAGGCCTAAATGTCAATTATAGTTGAAAAACTGCCTACATTATGAAATTAGTGAGAAGGATACTGTTTTGAGAAAACACCACTGCATCTGGATTTTTTATTTTGCTATTAAGTCTAGCATACAATTAGGCGCAACGTCTTGTTGAACAAGAAGTAGTCTTGAGATCAATTTAAGCTGAAAAACAGCCGAAAAAATGAACGTACTGAGAAAGATGCTGTTTTGAGAAATGACTACACAAGCTGTCTTCTTATCCATAACAGTTGAAAAACAGCCGAAACAATGAATAAAGTGAGAAGAATGCCGTTTTGAAAATACACCTAAGAATCTGTATTTTTTAGTTTGCCCTGAAGTATTTCATTAAAATCGGTAAAAGACGATGAGCTGAGTTCTTTTTGTCAATTTTACTTGAAAAACTGCCTAAAGAATGTATTTACTGAGATGGATGTTTTTTTTGGAATACCCTAGGAATATATATTTTTTATTTTTCTGAGGTACTGCATAAAATTCGGTACAAGACGATGATCTTATTGTTAGTGTAATTTTAATTAAAAAATACACGAAATATTGTATTTAGTGAAAACTATGCTGTCTTGAGAAAACAACACAGAATATAAATATTTTTTTTGCATTGAAGTATTGCATTAAAATCAGTGCAGGTCAATGATCAGAGCCCTTTGTGACACTTTTAGTTTAGAAATTGTCAATACAATGAATAAAGTAAAAAAATGATGTCTTGAGAAAACACTATAGAATCTGAATTTTTAAAATTGCCATGTAGACGGGCATAAAATCTGTGCAAGTCAATGATCAGAGTCCTTTGTGTCAATTTAATTTTAGAAACAGTCAATACAATGAATAAAGTGAAAAACATGATGCCTTGTGAAAACACTACAGAAACTGGATTTTTAATATTGCCATGTAGAAGTGCACAAAATCGTTGGAAGACGATGAATTGAGGCCTTAGTGTCTATTTTACTTGAAAAGCTGCCTAAACAATGAATTTACTGAGAAGGATGCTTTTTCTAGAAAACTCCACTGTATCTGGATTTTTATTTTGCTATAAAGAATTGCATAAAAAACGGTGTAAGACAAGAGGCCTTAGTATCAATTTTACATGAAAAACTGCCTAAACAATGTATTTACTGAGAAGGATGCTGTAGTGAGAATACACCAAAGAATCTGTATTTTTTATATTTCTATGTAGTATTGCATAACATTTGGTGCAAGACGGTCAGCAGAGGCCTAAGTGTAAATTTTAGTTGAAAAAAAGCCGATGCAATGAATTTAGTGAGATGGACCCTGTTTTGAGAAATGACAACAGCATCTAGATTCTATATTTTTCTATGAAATATTTCATAAAATTTGTGAAGACCATAAGCAGAGGCCTTGGTGTCAATTATAATTGAAAAATAGACGAAACAATGAATTAAGTGAAAAGTATGCTGTCTTGGGAAAACTCCTCAGAATCTGGATTTTTTTTTGTTATGAAGAATTGCATAAAAATCGGAGCAGCACGATGAGTGAGGCCTTAGTGTCAATTTTAGTTGAAAAACTGCCTACAGTATGAAATTCGTGAGAAGGATGCTGTTTTGAGAAAACACCTAAGAATCTGGATTTCTTATTTTTCTATGAAATACTGCATAAAATTCGGTTTAGAAGATGAGCAGAGGCCTTAGTGTCAATTTTAATTGAAATATAGACGAAACAATGAATTAAGTGAAAAGGTTATTGTCTTGAGAAATAAGGTTAGAATCTAGATTTTTCATTTTGCTATGAAGTATTGCCTAAAATCGGTGCAGGACAATGAGCAGAGGTGTTTATATCAATAATAGATTAAATACAGCTGAAACATTGAACTTAATAAGAAGGATACTGTTTTGAGAAAACACCAATGAATCTGGTTTTTTAGTTTGCCCTGAAGTATTGCATAAAAATCGGTGAAAGACGTTGAGTAGAGGCCTTAGTGTCAATTTTTTTTCAAACAGCCGAAACAATGAATTAAGTGAGAAAGATGATGTCTTGAGAAAACTCCTCAGAAGCTGTAATTTTTATATTGCTATTAAGTTTTGCATAAAAATCGGATACAGACGATGAGCAGAGTCGTTATCGTATTTTTAATTGAAAAATACACGAAACAATGAATTTAGTGAGAAATATACTGTCTTAAAAAAAACATATAAGACGATGAGCAAAAACCTTATTGTCAATTTTAGTTGAAAAATATCCGAAACAATGAATTTAGTTAGAAGGATGCTGTCTTGAGAAAGCTCCTCAGAATCTGTATTTTTGTATTTTGCTATTAAGTATTACATAAAATCGGTGCAAGACAATGAGATGAGGCTTTAGTGTCATTTTTAATTTAAAAACAGCCGAATCAATGAACGTAATTGGGCCTAAGTGTAATTTTAGTTGAAAAACATCCCAAACAATGCATTTGGTGAGAAAAATGCTCTCTTGAGAGAACACCACAGAATCTGGATTTTTATTTGCTATGAAGAATAGCATAAAAATCGATGCAAGACGATACGTAGAGGCCTAAATGTCAATTATAGTTGAAAAACTGCCTACATTATGAAATTAGTGAGAAGGATACTGTTTTGAGAAAACACCACTGCATCTGGATTTTTTATTTTGCTATTAAGTCTAGCATACAATTAGGCGCAACGTCTTGTTGAACAAGAAGTAGTCTTGAGATCAATTTAAGCTGAAAAACAGCCGAAAAAATGAACGTACTGAGAAAGATGCTGTTTTGAGAAATGACTACACAAGCTGTCTTCTTATCCATAACAGTTGAAAAACAGCCGAAACAATGAATAAAGTGAGAAGAATGCCGTTTTGAAAATACACCTAAGAATCTGTATTTTTTAGTTTGCCCTGAAGTATTTCATTAAAATCGGTAAAAGACGATGAGCTGAGTTCTTTTTGTCAATTTTACTTGAAAAACTGCCTAAAGAATGTATTTACTGAGATGGATGTTTTTTTTGGAATACCCTAGGAATATATATTTTTTATTTTTCTGAGGTACTGCATAAAATTCGGTACAAGACGATGATCTTATTGTTAGTGTAATTTTAATTAAAAAATACACGAAATATTGTATTTAGTGAAAACTATGCTGTCTTGAGAAAACAACACAGAATATAAATATTTTTTTTGCATTGAAGTATTGCATTAAAATCGGTGCAGGTCAATGATCAGAGCCCTTTGTGACACTTTTAGTTTAGAAATTGTCAATACAATGAATAAAGTAAAAAAATGATGTCTTGAGAAAACACTATAGAATCTGAATTTTTAAAATTGCCATGTAGACGGGCATAAAATCTGTGCAAGTCAATGATCAGAGTCCTTTGTGTCAATTTAATTTTAGAAACAGTCAATACAATGAATAAAGTGAAAAACATGATGCCTTGTGAAAACACTACAGAAACTGGATTTTTAATATTGCCATGTAGAAGTGCACAAAATCGTTGGAAGACGATGAATTGAGGCCTTAGTGTCTATTTTACTTGAAAAGCTGCCTAAACAATGAATTTACTGAGAAGGATGCTTTTTCTAGAAAACTCCACTGTATCTGGATTTTTATTTTGCTATAAAGAATTGCATAAAAAACGGTGTAAGACAAGAGGCCTTAGTATCAATTTTACATGAAAAACTGCCTAAACAATGTATTTACTGAGAAGGATGCTGTAGTGAGAATACACCAAAGAATCTGTATTTTTTATATTTCTATGTAGTATTGCATAACATTTGGTGCAAGACGGTCAGCAGAGGCCTAAGTGTAAATTTTAGTTGAAAAAAAGCCGATGCAATGAATTTAGTGAGATGGACCCTGTTTTGAGAAATGACAACAGCATCTAGATTCTATATTTTTCTATGAAATATTTCATAAAATTTGTGAAGACCATAAGCAGAGGCCTTGGTGTCAATTATAATTGAAAAATAGACGAAACAATGAATTAAGTGAAAAGTATGCTGTCTTGGGAAAACTCCTCAGAATCTGGATTTTTTTTTGTTATGAAGAATTGCATAAAAATCGGAGCAGCACGATGAGTGAGGCCTTAGTGTCAATTTTAGTTGAAAAACTGCCTACAGTATGAAATTCGTGAGAAGGATGCTGTTTTGAGAAAACACCACAGAATCTGGATTTATTATTTTGCTATTGAGTATTGCATAAAAATCAATGAAAGACGTTGAGTCTTAGTGTAAATTTGAGTTGAAAAACATCCTAAACAATGAAATTAGTATTAAGAATGCTGTCTTGAGAAACACCTCAGAATATCGATTTTTTTTGCTATTAAGTGTAGCATAAAATTAGTCGCAAGACGTTTTACAGTAGTCTTAGCTGAAAAACAGCTGAAAAAATGAATGTACTGAGAAATATGCTGTTTTGAGAAATGACATCATAAGCTGGATTCTATATTTTTCTATGAAGTATTGCATAAACTTTGGTGAAGACGATGAGCATCGGCCTTAGTGTAATTTTACTTGAAAAATAGAAGTATTATGTGGTGAAAAGTATGCTTGAGAAAACAGCTATGAATCTTGATTTTTTATTTTGCTATGAAGTATTGCTTAAAATTGGTGCACGATAATGACCTTATTATAAATTATAGTTGAAAAACAAGGGAAATAATGAATTTACTGAGAAGAATGCTGTTTTGAGAAAACACCACTGAATCTGGATTTTTTATTTTGTTATGAACTTTTGCTAAAACTCGGTGCAAGACGATGAGCTAAAGTGTTATCAATAATAGTTGAAAAACTGCCGAAAAAATGAATTTAATGCAAAGTATGTTGTCTTGAGAAAACAGCTGAGAATCTTTTTTACTTTGCTATTATGTCTAGCATAAAATTAGACGCAAGACGATGAACAGGGTCTTAGGGTAAATTTAGGTGAAAAACAGCCGAAAAAATGAATGTACTGAGAAAGATGCTGTTTTCAGAAATGACTACACAAGCTGTCTTATTATCCATAACAGTTGAACAACAGCCGAAAAAATGGGTTAAAAATGGGTTAAAATGGGTTCAAGACGATCAACAGCGGCCTAATTGTCAATTTTAGTTGAAAAAAACCGATGCAATGTATTTTGTGAGAATGATCCTGTTTTGAGAAATGACCACAACATCTGGATTCTATATTTTTGTATGAAGAATTGCATAAAATTTGTGAAGACCATGAGCAGAGGCCTTGGTGTCAATTTTAATTGAAAAATATACGAAACAAAGAATTAAGTGAATAGTATGCTGTGTTGAGAAAAACCCTTAAATCTGGATATTTTATTCTCAACGAAGTCTTGAATACAATCGGTATTGAAAACACCACAGAGTCTAGAATTTTTAAATTGCTATAAAAAATTGCATAAACTTCAGTGGAAGACGATGAATTGAGGCCTAAGTGTAATTATAGTTGAAACCCACACCAAACAATGAATTTACTGAGAAAAAAGCTGTCTTGAGAAAACAACGAAGAATCCGGTGTCTACACAAGACTACACAAGCTGTCTTTTTATCCATAACAGTTGAAAAACAGCCGAAACAATGAATTTGTTGAGAAGGATACTGTTTTGAGAAAACACCTAAGAATCTGGATTTTTTATTTTTCTATAAATATTGCATAGCATTCGATTAAGACGATGTGCAGAGGCCTTATTGTCAATTTTAATTGAAAAATAGACGAAACAAAGTATTTAGTGAAAGGTATGCTCTCTGGAGAAAAAAGCTTAGAATATGGATTTTTTATTTTGCTCCAAGAATTACTAAAAATACACGAAACAATGAATTTAGTTAAAGGTTACTGTCTTGAGAAAACAACACAGAATCTGGATATTTTATTTAGCTATGAAGTTTTGCATAAAATCCGCTGCAAACAATGAGTAGAGGCCAAAGTGTAAATTTTATTTGGAAAACGGCCTAAACAATGTAATTACTGAGAAGGATGCTTTTTTTAGAAAACACCTAAGAATCTGGATTTTTTGTTTTTGTATGAGGTATTGCATAAAATTCGGTACAAGACGATGAGTAGAGGCCTGTATATCAATAATAGTTTAAAATACAACTGAAACATTCAATTTGCTTAGAAGGATGCTCTTTTGAGAAAACTCCTTAGAATCTTTAATTTTTATATTGCTATGGCGTTTTACATAAAAATCGGATAAAGACGATAAGCAGAGTCCTTAGTGTTTTTTTCATTGATAATACACGAAACAATACTTTAGTGAGAAAAAGCAGTCTGCAGAAAACACCTAAGAATCTGGATTTTTCATTTTCATATGAATTATTGCATAAAATTCGGTGTAGACGATGAGCGGAGGTATCAGTGTCAATTTCAATTTAAAAAAAGGCCAAACGATGAATTTAGTGAAAAGTATGCTCTCTAGAGAAAACAGCTTAGAATCAGGATTTTTTGATTAAGCTATGATGTATTTATAAAAATCGGTGCAAGACGCGGAGCAGAGGCCTTAGTGTCAATTTTAATTGAAAAATAAACGAAACAAAGTATTTAGTGAAAGGTAGGCTCTCTGGAGAAAAAACCTTAGAATATGGATTTTTTATTTAGTTTTGAAGTATTGCTAATAATCGGTGCAAGACGATAAGCAGAAGTCTTATTGTCAATAATAGTTGAAGAACAGCCGAAACAAAGAATTAAGTGAGAAAAATTCTGTCTTGACAAAACTCCTCAGAATCTGAAATTTTTATTTTTTTATGAAGTATTGCATAAAAATCGGTGAAAGACGATGAGCAGAGGCCTTGAGAGCATGCCATAGAATAGGTCATACGTTGAAAACGTATTCATTATCAATTCATGTGGCGGTTATTAATGGTATATAAATACGAGTTTATTTATGATGAATTGGTAATGCTCCGCTCTGGAGCAAGCAACCACATTCATTATATTCATCCGATTATCACAAATCTTAAGTTTTAGAACTTATATTAATTACTTGATTACCTTCAGAGACAATATTGATAAAAAATAAATGTTTTCCTACGGAGGCTTGGGTACTCGTACGAAAACCGTATTTATCACCGTAAAAGATCAATAGTTTCATAATTATACAATTTTCACATTATTAGAATGGATATGATTGTGGTTTCTGTGCCCTTCAGGATAATTAAGTGACATACATTGCCTACCGACAGCTCTTCACGTTCAGCAATTTTGTTTCTGTACTGGTATTTTCATGAAATAACTGTTGTTTGTTTACAATGTAAGCAAAATAAAAATCGTTTACACTCAAGGGTAACTATAGTTCTTAATATACTTACAATAAAGAACGACCCCCCCATGGAGACGTTGTAAATACACAATGAAATGGAAAGGATTATTGTCGGCAGGAGATTTATTGCTTTTCAACGAGCAGTTTAATAACTAATGAAAGGTTCTGTAAACTGAAAATACGTTCACATTAATACTGCCTTTGCAATGAAGTATAATATGGCACATCACACTTTCCCCGTCTACTATTATGAGTATTTACACATCATCAAGCCAGGATTTATCTCGCCGCAAGTTTTAATCAAGACAGTTTACTACAAACATTGTCACTTCCTTCGACACGGAAATGGTTAATAAATCTCTCCCCTATCACTTCAAATGAATTCATGCTATCCTTCTGTTATTATTATTGTTTATAAATCGTGGTCGGTTTGCGAGGGTATTTGCAGTGGTCAGTTTACAGAGGGGCATGGGATGGAACCTCTGTGGTCCTCCGGTAAGTTTATAAATAACACTTTCCAGTAATTCTTAACAAGATTTAATGCTTACCAGATAAATAAACATGCTTGAAATTTTCCGATACAACGACCACAGAAACTAAAACAGGCCCCACCAATGACTACAAAGTCGATAGAAACACCACAGTCCACTAATTTCTCAAAAACAAACACAGATGTCTCACTTTCTCTAATCGTAGCCTACACCGGGCTTCCACATATGCATATAAAATTGCCAAAACTTGAAATGCAGACGCCCAGCCCTTTCAATAAGTAAACAAACGTCGAATATACACCCGATACTACTCGAAGTAAACACTATAAACATTTGAACGTCATTCAGCGAGCTGACTTACGTCGCGCTATCCAGATTGCCCGGTCTTCAGAATCGGGGAATAATATTAAAACCCGGGCGGTCGTTATCTGCCGTTCAGAATACCATATTTCGACCGCGCTATGGGATATCTGTAGAATAGCGACTTCCGGTGACTCTTCGGCATTCAGAATAGCAAATCATGACTGGGTCGTAATAATCTTGTATATATCGACTTTTTCCGCTATAAAGACGTATAAGGCCGGCCTTATCTCGTTCAGAATAGCAGCCCAATAATATCTCTTTCCTCACGGATGCTTCGTCACCCACACAGACACCAACCAGCCCTAGATGGTCTAGTTCTAGTAGATGGTCCCTGTGATAGACGAGTGGTACAAAATAAGTGGGTTTTTAAAATTAAAGGGGGGGATGAAAGGTATGTAAGGTATGTCGACACAGGGCTCGACTCGTAGCCAAAGGTTAATCAGGAGCAAGGTGTAGATTATGATGATGACTTCTCTCCTGTTGTCCGTAACTCATCATTCTTAACTCTGTTGGCCCTAGCTGCATAAATAATGTTAGAAATTGACCATAGAGATGTGGTAACAGCTTTTTTGAATGGTGATCTTGAAGAAGAGATCTACATGAAACAACCTGAGGGCTTCGTAAAAGATAATCAAAAGCGTAAGTTTGGTTTGCTGAGGAAAGCTATATAAGGTTGAAGCAAGATTCAAGGGCGTGGAATAAGAAGCTGCATACTGCTCTTGTTGATGTAGGCTACAAGAAATCTCAATATGAACCATGTGTTTACAGTATATTTATAGAAAATGGTATTATTGTTATAGCTGTTTATGTGAATGATATTGTTGTCTTCTCCAGTGACAAACTTGAAAAGAATAAAGTTAAGGCAGATCTCATGTCGAAATTAAATGTAGAGATTTGGGTGAGGCAAGAAATTGTCTTGGATTAAGACTTAGTCGGGAGAGGATTAAGGGAGAGGGAGTAAGAATTTATGTAGAGCAGAGACCCTACATCGAATACTTTGTAATATATTCCCTCTATCACACATTTATTACAAAATAACATGCACAAAATATAAAATTTCCATTACAAAATGCAATTCAAAATAAATTAAACGCAAAAAATTCAACAGTCACTTCTCCTCAAGCTCGCACCTAACAGACCATTAACTTTTTCTAATTCCTTTTCTTTTGAGCCACTTCTTAATTCAAATAAGACAACACAACCACACCAATGATATCTCTTCCCCACACGGATGCCTCGTCACCCACACAGACCAACCAACCAGCCCTCAAGTAATGCCTTCGCGTGCTTTCTTAAGCACGCGTCACTTTTTGGCACACCAACGCGTCTATCACACAACTCCCCGATTCTCACTCTCTCCTACTGTTTCATAAATTACCCATGCTTCTGCCTTTTGGCCTCGGCGTCACCTAGAAACATATATTTACCTCCATTTTTGCACCGTGCAGTGTTGATTTTGGCGGCTCAATTGTTATGTTACAACTTATTCTCTAAATTTGGTATGGCCGATTGAAAAAGTGTGAGTACTCCCTTAGATGTGAATTTCAAAATGCATGATGATGGCTGTGGTGCTGAGGAAAGCGAACATTCCCTTTTGCCTTACCAATGTTTAGTGAGATCTCTTATGTATCTCTCTGTGTAGTAAGAACAGACCTTTCACATGCATTGAGTGTTCTGAGTCAATCCAATTCAGATAACAATGAAACTCATTGGAAAGGTGCCAAAAGGGTTTTGAGATACTGATAGGGGACTTTAGAGTATCGTTTTACTTTCAGAATGAGTGACAAGAACACTGAAGGAAAGAACAATAGGTAGCATAGCAAAGAGATAGGAAGGGGAAATTTTTTTGAGTAGTCTGTACTGAATGATGCATGCATTAACAACCAATCCCTTAATTACTACGCAGATACTAACAATATAGTTGCATGAGAACCTATAGTTGCTTGTTAGCATGTTCATAGTGCTTGCTTGGTGATCTTCACCCCCTGCCACACACCTTCGCAGTGGCTTTCAGGGTATCGCGTGGTTGTGCATGTAGACGCATATTTATTTGTGAAAACTCTGCTGTACTTGTGGTTTTGTCTAACTAACTTTTATGGTCTCGCCCTGCCACGGCGGAAGTAACGGTTTCCGCAAAATGCTGAGCGAAGATGTTATCTGATCGAATTTGGATGGTTCTCGCCAGGGTGCTATAGCCACTGGCTGTTAGTGGCAAAAGTTATGCACGATAATTACCTTAGATGTCGAAGATAATTCAACTGCAGCACTACTACTGTGAGGTTTAGAAACTTGAGAATAGTAAGAGAGATAGTAAAATCTATGAACGTCATGAAATAGATACAACTTTATTCTATTGCCAATAACTGCACGTACATTTTAATTGAATGCCGGAGTAAAATGCTAGAGGACAATATTACCAGAGGTGGCATACGATTATTATTTTATAGTAATGTAGGGTGTTTGAAAGACTGTTAAGCATATACCCATGAAGTTAAATTACATTATATTCGGAGTAGAACCGGAGCTAGCGTACCTATCATAGTTCATCTACATCTACATATTCATCTACGTAATACCCTGCGAGCCACCACAAGTGTGAGTGGGAGGGGGTTAAGATCACCAAACAAGTACTATTGACATGCAGTAAGGATATTTAATGGAGACAATGCTAGATAATACTGCCACATGCAGCTAGATGGTTCAAAGGATATGGAGGTCTAGGCAGGCCGAAGGTCAATTGGAGTCTGATCACGAGGAAAGGCTCGATTTAGTTTCGTTTGAAAGAGGGGAGGTGGGGGGCAACGTAGCCAGGGGATCGGATTTCGAGGTGTAGCTGATGTTTCCCAAAGGGGAGTCTTTGTTTCATTCGGAGGTCGCGTTTCAACGGGGGAGGGGGGAGAAGGCGGGCGGAGAGGGGTCGGTTTGAGACTCGAATGTCGGAAAAACAAAAGAAGGGATTCATTTGAGGAGGACACCCAGGGGGAGAGGGGAAGTGCCCCCTCCCCTCCCTCCCTTCCCCATCCCCTGACACCCTCTGATCATTCACGTCAAATACATCGCCCGCCTTCTTATCGCATCGGACATGGTACTAATACATTAGGTAGGTCGCTCCCGAGGACGAAAATGCGTCCGTTCTGCGCAGCTTCGCTGTGACGTAGTGTGGAGGACAAGCGGCGGCGGGCGTTTAAAATGGAGCCTAAAGACCGCTTTGCACGATACAATTTGTTATACATCCTTGCACAAACGCTTGTATAAACTGAAAGAAATTGTATGTTTGTCTGAATGGAATTAGAACAGGTTCTATTTTCCGTACAGTCAATCAGACATTCGCACAAGCAACCACACAATTTGCCGCTCTACACGGTACAATTTCCTCATACAAGCGTTTGTACAAGAAATTGTGTCGTGCAAAGCGGCCTTAATACTGTTGATAGTAAAAACGTATTTGACATTATGATATTGTGCATCTCTTAGATAATGCTGAGAATTGTGCTATGATATTTTCGTGCGTGTTGGCTAAATTCGTACCGGAAAAAAAATCTCAGTGCACGAAAACGAAGGTTGAGTTCAAGAATTAGTACGGTGGTTGAGGCTATCGCGAAGTTATAGTACTCACAATAAACTGAGTGAATGCCCGTTTTATGGTTGGTTTCGAAATATATATTTCAAAAGAATGCAGAAACGACATTTTAGTCAGCGCGTGAATGCAAATTGTCAGCATTCAACTTGTTAGCTTGTTAACTTGATCGCTACTGTATGATATAAATACTGACCAAATTTCCAGATAAAATAATTTTTCTAAAAAGACTATACTTTCTACTTACTTATATTATTCTATTTTCACTATCAAAGCACCTGGAAAAGAGCCGTGTTACCTCTCGTAATGCACGTTTGTACTCCAGTGAACTCGAAAAATTTCATGCTGCTAAATTACAAAAAGGCCATAACATTTTGTTTGTCAAGGAAAAAAAATTCAAACAAATATTTATTTAAAGGAAAAAAAAACAAAAATTCACAATACAATAGTCAGATTTTTCAAGTACAAGATTTAACTTCTTTGGATAATCAACGTCGAATATAAATGTACACAATGAATGAGTGAGGTCAAAAATGGAAAACCGATCTGCAAGCAGCATATTAACACAATAGCAAGTCACAACTATTCCAGTCAGAAACTGCCACTATACTTATTCTTGATTACAGGAAAGTAAATAACAAATGGTTTCCAGAAAATGCTTAATAAAAGGTCCAGCAAACTTGCAAGTCTATCCGAAATAAATGAAAAAAGCAAGGCTGGGTGACAAGTTCAAGTACTAGTAAATAAAAATTCAACATATTTCCTAATCGATATGCATTATTTTTGGAAATTTACCCAAGCAAAAATGGTTGTAATAGATTATTGAAACACCTCAACAAATGACAAATTTTTACCACGATGGAACCACTTTCTTTCCCTTCAAGTAGAAAATCAAGAGAAAGCAACAGAATAATGGCCAGATTGTGACTCTTTCAATAACAAAAAGCACAACACAAAATCCAAATATGTTTCCAATACCACAGGATTAAAAGGTCAACAGAAACCTGAAAAAATATCTTAAATTAGATAAATAAGAATTGAAAAACTTCACAGAATTCAATTCTCTAATTAAAAAACTTACTACAATCCATTTACACAGAAGAAAGTAATATGTAGTATCGGCATAATCCATGATATAATAATTACCTAGATTTATTGTGAACACATAGAAATGACAATAATGTCTGGGGGCATAATAAAATAAATACTAACATAACATAGAAATATCAGATAACTCAAGGGAAATTAAATTTTTTTGCCACAGAGGTAACCAGTACACAAATCCTTCATCATAGACTGCTGTACAAAAGATCAGCATCAATGATTTTATGTTTTCCATCAGTTCTTATTTCAGTTCTTATTAGTAAAATAAGAACTGAGGTCAATTTCACAACCAATACTCATTTCTCATACTTCAAAATCCAACATCCACAACCAGCATCAATAGTTTCTCAGCGTACGAATCTTGATAAAACCTGGGAAATTTTGAAAAGTGTGCATATCAAACAAGCCTATACATAGAATGTTAAGATTCTCACAATTAGTGGACTAAAAATAGAAATTGAGAGCTCCTTATAACAGACAACATTTGGCTCCAAAAAAATGAAGAAATGAAATAAGATTTATTCCACTCAAGCATTCTGCATACACTACTCATTATTCAGCATCAATAACCAGGATTAACATTCTCTCCTTATGAATCTTGGTAAGCTACTGATCTTGGCAAGACCTGTGCCATCAACTAAGAATCCAATAACATAGCACCACCTGCAAAAGCACCTGGAAAATTTTAAAAGTGTGAATATCAAAAGTCTTCATCATTATTAGTCATCAATCCTCAGATTGGTTTAATGCAGCTACCCACTGAGTTATTTTATCGGCTTAATCAAACCATATTACACCATGAATTGAAAGTTGCACACGATCAATGGACAAATGACTTACCCTCCAGTAACAATAAAAGTTCCTTGTAACAAATAATTTCAGCTACCACAACATGATGAAATCTAATATTTTTGATTCCACTCAAGTATTCGGGACACACTACTCATTCTTCAAGATTATAATCTTATTATTATAATAACCAGCATAAAGAGTTTCTCTTATAAGATCTTGGTAAAACCTGGAAAATTGGTTTCTTAAGATAAAGGAACTTTAAACACGTATTACCATTCACGAGCAGCTACATATTGTACCTTTCATTTAAAGCACTTCTACTCAACACCGAAATTAAAAGGTATGTAAACACAGCTGCCATAGTAGGCACCAAAATATTTTTAAATTCAGAATTCACTGATACTGGATTTCACCGACCTGTTTTAACATTAAAGTCGTCCTTTCGCCGGCATGCTCGAACCCACTTCATTTTCATTTCACTATCATTAGGGAAACGAAAAAACTTCAATTTTCCCTCACAATTTCGGCGGCTATTGTTGCAGCCAAATACAGTACAGGAAGACATCTTCTCCGATGGTATTTGTCCCCAGAGAGTAAAAATACCTCCAAAAAGCGACTCACCATTCAAGGTAAACAATGATCAACACACGGAATTCAGTCGGTCTGTCCTCCACACTACGTCACACAATCGAAACTGAGAGGTATCGATATATGACCGACATGCGCAATGGCCTACCTAATGTATTAGTACCATGGCATCGGACATCCCGTGGCGTACACACTTGCGTACACTGAGCGACGATTCATTTGAGAGCCCGAGCTCGCACACCCCTATCGAGAGTTCATGAAGGTATATAAAGAACTGGGGCACATGGAAAGAGTTTCTGTTCCAGACACTCAGGTCGAGCGGGCCTCACCATGCTGTTATTCAAGACTCCTCTCCGAAACTTTGTGTGGTATTTGATACGTCTCGTCGCACTCATAAGCAATATCGCCTGAATGATTTTCTGCTGGCAGGACCTCCTCTGCAAAGGGACCTCGGTCTCGTGCTGACCAAATGGCGGTGTCACCGATTCGTGTTCACTGCCAATATAATCAAAGCAGATATGGCTACATGCTACTGATCAGGACCTGCAACGAATACCGTCAACGAGTACCGTTGACAACGGTCACATATGGTACCGCCTACGCACCGTTATCAGCGATGCGTACACTTAACAGATAGCAGAGGATGAAGGCCATGGTTTCCCACTCGGAGCTGCTTGCCTCCGTGATGACTCTTACGTCAATGACATCTTCCCGGGTGCCGATGAATTAGGCCGACTCAGCTCAGAAAATTGGAATTTTCAATTGTATATTATAGCTAGGATAGAAAAGACTAGATATACCTATCACTACGTATGGTTTTCCGGAATTATAAGCAGATTCTTACACCCAACTGTTATATTTAATGTCTCGGTGCAGTTATGGGTAGAGCATCAAAGTGGTTCTTAGCAAATAGTTTTGTTCTTAATAAGGACAAATCTCAGGTGGCAACCGTTTCATTTTGTACATTGCTAATTCATTGTGACAACTTACAGTTGCTTGGTTTTAATTAAGATAGTAAATTACAGTGGGGTCCTCACATCTCAAAACTTTATACTAAATTATCGAAAGCTACTTACATGCTCCATAAATAAAAAAACTCAGATTTCTCAGGATTACCTGCGAAGAAACTACTTTCCCTTACTTCACTGGCATTTAAAGTACGGAATCCAATTATTGGGTCATGCCCCAGCCTCCAAAGATATATTTATTCTGCAAAAAAGGGCAATCAGGATCAGGTTTAATTTTTTAAAATTGCACTTTTAATCCCTAAATGAATTTACTGAAGGTAAAAATTTTGACATCTCCTTCTGATATTGAGGTTTGTGTTGTTTTTCTTGACTAAGACTATTGCAATGTATTTTGCTGAATGTCCGATAAAAATAAATCATAGTTACGACGCAAGTTCTTTAGATTTGTACCTCGTTCCGATAAACTAGCCTTCATTCTCCGCATTAATAATAATTATAAACAAGGGATGGAAAGTAAATATCTATCATTTCTTAGATAGCAATCGAAATTTGGAGGCAAACGACGGAAACTTGATGCCGCTGGCTTTAAATGCTCACATGTTCACGATATCACACAAGTATTATCGAAAAAAAGTATCGAAGAAATACTCGCACAACCTCCTTGAGCTCCATTGCTTCTTGTCTAAAGCTTTGTTTACTTAATTACCGAAGAAACACAGCTGTAGCCACCTTGAATTTTCGATACGAGGCTTTACATTGGTCCTTCGTCAGTTCAGTCAGAAGTTCGTCAGCATCGCCTTAAAAATGTTTCAAAACGTGAGTTGTCTCCCATCCGGTTCGGAGAAAGTTTTCGCCGGTGCCCAGTTACAGAATTCCGACCAGAGACAATTTTGGGCGGGAACTCTTTCTCCAAAACGAGACGCCTAAAGTTACAGAATTCCGCCCATGGTTTTGAAGATGCGATGCCTAGCTGTCTTCGCGCAGGAAGGATCCCTCTTCTGCTATGGCTCTTTGATTCCCGAAGTGTCTTTTCTAACATGAAACGATAATTATTTTGGGCTCTCCTCTAAAAATTTTGCTTAGCACTTTATTTTAAAAGCTGTTCAGTGAGGCAGACTGCAGAATTTTTTTCCTGATACGTTCAGTAAGTGTTTCTTTTGTAAGTTTCTTTCGTTCCTATTTTTTTCCCCTAAACCACTCTAGTTCTTGATGTGAAGTAATCTTTCAGCCTTGAAGTCTGCATCTACATTGTACCCTGAAAGGCACCATAAAAGTGCGTGGCAGGGGGTGAATTACATACATTTGCTAATGTTAAAATGCCTAAATAGTCGGTTTGTTATTATATTTGTCCCTCCAGCTGAATATGAATGGGCACCTTCAGCTAGAAAATTGGAACAGCATTCCCATTTTTGTAAAAGTAATGGTTTGAATACTGATAGTATTTATGTATTTCCGGTGATTTATTTACAGTTGGAGCGAGAGATAGCTCCATATTCCAAGTTAGGAATCGTCCTTTGCAATAAATGCTAAAATCTTAATATTATTCATACATTTGACTATTCTCACTACCGTTGAATTTCAAAGGGACCTTCAGGTAGTATGTTTTAAATTTCAGAATGTCGTAGAGTTTGCAAAATAAAAAAAACCGTATTTTTCCGTTTTTCGATCCATCAATAAGTTCTAAAGTTACAAGCGGAAAAAAGATGTTTTTAACCCTTTCGGAAAATAGGGACTGCATGCGACCTCTTACGTCATCCACTTCGTCCAATCACAACTGAGCCCGCGAAGCTACTTCACCCCATGGCAATGGGGGACACAGCTGACTTTGCCAATGGGAGCGATTGCGACAAGATCTGTGCATCTACATCTACATAATGCCCTGTAAGCCACCATAAAGATGCAGGGGGTGAATTCCCACCAAATATGCACTACATATCATGCATCAAAAAGGATTAGTATTAATATACTGATCTAAACTTCACTATTTGAAAAAAGATAAAAATAGATACTGTGATGAGACGTCAATATACCCAGAACGTCTACTAGAGACTGGCCACCGGGGAAACTTCAAATCTCAAGTCTTATACACTCAGGATAAAGGTTTTAAATTTGACTTTTTGAGGAAATTCTAAATTGCAGAACAACGGTGCTCACCCGATATTTTGCGTTTAAATGAGTTGACGGATTTTAAATCTTCCCCGTTGACCACATGCTCTGGTATACCCCATTATCGCCCAAGTATAGTGGGCGATGAGACGAATAAGGAGGTTCCACCGTGACTCCGTGTTTCAAAATACCGTAAAAGATCTATGTTATTAATTGAATAAATACCGATCCAGAACTCACCTATATGGAAAATCGTCTATAGGGTGATAAAGCACATACAATAATTGTATGGATATGCGCGTTGTATTTGCATTCTATTTTTTACAAGCTCTTTTAACTCATTTTGACTTCGGAACTTGACTGACGTGTTTTTGCCACGTTTAATTTATAAAATGAGGATACATGATCAATCCCGCTAAAACGTGTTCTAAAAATAGGTTAAATATTTTCTTGATTAGTTTTTAACTATTCCCTTGCAAATAAAACCTTCCGTTTTGAATTATATCAATGTTGATATTTTCGAATACTGTTCGGCAGCAATGACGCAGCTACCATTTGAAAGCATTGGTAATAATTACAACTAGCAAAAAATCCAATGAAATACATAAATTACGTAAAAAATATAAGGAGGACCTTGGTAAGGTCCCCTTAATCCCTTAATCAACTTAGTACATAGGGTAGTAAGCACGTTCCGTCACAATTACCGTTGCCGATGATAACAACATACTGTAACGCCACTTTCATTATCTAAAACTTTTCTGCTTTTATTCGAGCAAACATTTATTAATATCAATTAAACAAGTGCAGTAAGGTGAGCACTTTTTTACTATGCTAAATTATGCATATAATTGCGCATCTCATATTAGTTTTTCGTCAAAACGACATTTCTCTTTATATAATTAATCTGCAAATTTTATTGCAAGGGCCATGCTCTGCCGTATAACCACGTATAAAATAGCTGATTTTCAAGGTCTTTTTTCTTACAATATATAAGGTCTCATTATTTTATTACCAATCGATGAAAGGGACAAAACATGGTGTGGTCAGGGCCAGATTTCTAAATAGGCTGAAAAGGCTGCAGCCTATAGCGGCAAAAATTAAAGGGGCGGCACTTTGACAATTTACCAAAAATTGAAAATATACATTTCGATTATTTTAATAACAGAAACTTCTTTAGACGTATCTTTGATATGTAGCGAATTCATTTACGGAAAGTAAATATGTTTATTCTTTTCATAGCATAACACGAATGTACTTCACTTAAAGTTGTGGCACATTTTTCATGTAGTGTAATTTGGTTTGACAACACTGCAAGGCGCAAGCACCGTGATTCGATCTGAAAACACTGTAAGCCCAGTCAGTGTCACTACTCTGTTACAACAAACCTTCCTAACCTCTCTTGTTTACGTATTGGTGAAACAGTGTGTCAATCGGTGATGAGGAACGGTAATTTTTTTGTGGTCTGCTCCTCCTGTGTAGTTATGATTGTTTTGTGATTACTGGCTTAAATTATTCAATGAGAGAAGATACAGTTCATAAAAGTATACTACTATGAGTGACAATAGAAAGAGACTCAGTGGTGCTGAGTACAAAAAACGATCAAAATTGAAACTTCAAAAACAAGAACGTGTTCTGAAACAAACAAAAAAACTAGATTTGTTTTTTAAAACTCATGTTTCGCCAGTGGAGGAAAAGAATGATAATGAAAAAAATGGAAATCAGAATGTTCTAGTGGCAGTGCTGATGTTTGTGGTGATTCTGTAGGGAACGACTATGCTTTCACAGGACCAAGTTGTTCCAAAACAACTGTGTTACCAGAACCTACTGCAATAGAAGTAAGTTCGCAAACAGTTAACAAATTACATAAGGATCCAGCTTCGTGGATCTTAAACAAGGTTACTAGAGATTTAATAGCCAAAAATAGCTTTGACCAAAACATAGATTTAGATCTCACTAACAGCGTAAGAGTGTACAAAGATCAAAAGAGATAGAAGAGAGAAAAAAGTTCGTGTAACGAAATGGATGATTTTCTCCAAAAGTAAGGGATCAGTTTTTTGTGGACCTTGTTTAGCGTTTAACAGCAAAGAAATATCACAATTTTAAGATAAAGATGGTTTCAAAGGCTGGAAAAATGGAGTATATCGGGCATGTCACCACGAAAATTCACCAATACAAAAATCTGCAATAATTACTCTAAAATCAAGAGGAATTTCTCTTAACCGTGTTGACAGTATGCTTACGCAACAACTATACAAAGAAAGACACTATTGCAGAAATGTTTTAACAAGAGTTGTAGCGGCTGTTTAGGCCCTGACATTAAGAGGTCTCGCTTTGAGAGGTGACAATGAGGTAACTGGTTCTAATAGGAATGGAAATTTTTAATGCCTTTAGAGCTGATATCCGAGTTTGATCCATTCTTAGCAACTCACATCGTAAAATACGGTAATTGTGGTAGTGGCAATACAAATTATCTCTCTTCCAACACCTGCGAAGAGGTAATTGAGTTAATGGCTCAAAATGTTAGGCAAGTAATTTGTGAAGAGTTGAATAAATCTAAATGCTTTGCTCTCACCATAGAATCGACCCCAGACATGTTACATGTAGACCAGTTAGTCCTTGCTGTTAGATACGTTATACGTGACGGTGCGCCGTGTGAAAGATTTCTTACTTTCATTCCATCAGCGGGTCATAAATCAGAAGAAATGTTCTAGAGTGTGATGAATAAGCTCGAAAATCTGAAAATAAACATTGATGATTGCAGAGGACAATCGTTTGATAACGCTTCAAATATAACCTGTGTTTACAATGGCCTGCAAGCAAAAATAAATGAAAAAGCTCCTTTTGCTTTATTCATCCCATGTGCGGCATATTCCCTAAACCTTGTTGGATCGTCTGCTGCAGAACCTTGTGAAGAAGCGTGAAAATGTTTCATGTTGCTTCAGGAAATATATGTATTTTTTACGTGCTCTAAAAAGCGATGGGAATGTTCAACAAGCGTTATGGATACATCGTATCAGGAGAAGACAATTAAAAGTGTGTCATACTCGATTGTCAGCTATATATGATGCGTGCCTAAGTTTACGAGAGTCTTGGGAAGAAGTACACATTGCTTTGACAGAAATTTCCAACGACTCAACAGAAAAAGCAACAACTAGATGTGAATCCCAAGGAATTCTTCGAAGATTAGAACGGTTTGAAACCGCTTTTATGGTATGTTTCTGGAGCCCCGTACTTCATATAATTCATAAAGTTAGGAAAGCCATGCAGAGTGAAACTGTAGATGTTTTATCGGCGACAGATTTGTATGGTTTTCTTGAAGAATACTTCATGGAACAGAGAAACCACTTTGATTACTTCGAGAAATTGGCTTTGGATATTAACAAACCTACATCTTATGAAAAAGACAACAAAAGATAACTAAAAAGAAAAGTTTGGGCTGACGAAGACCGAAGTGGTGAAGTAAACTTTACCGAGAGGGATGATCTTAAAACAACTACGTTTTACCAGTTATAGACTCTTTCGTTTGTGAATTTAAGAAAAGAAAAGTGGCCTATAACGTGTTTCAAGACGGATTTTACATTTTACGTCTTAACTCAGTTGTGTGATAACAAGACTGATCAGAGAGACATGGAAGAGAAATTGAGAAAGAAGGCAACCAATCTTTACAGCATCTACACAAATGACTTGGATTCTGATTTTACTGAAGAGTGCATCCACTTCCAAAAGCACTGTAGTGTGGAGATTGACCAACCACCTGGAAAATCGTTGCAAGAAATTGTGTAATTTCTAAGATTTAATTCCCTATAAGATGTGTACCCACATTTGGACATCGCTTTAAGGGTAAGTTTGTGCATACCTGCTACGAATTGCGCTGGAGAACGTAGTTTTTCCTGCCTTAGAAGAGTTAAGAATTGCCTACGAACTAGTACTTCTGAAAGAAGGCTAAACTCACTTTCTTTACTGTGTATTGAGGCAAATACAACAAAAAAACTTTCATTTGAGGACATTATTAACGAGTTTGCCATTAAGAAATCTCGTAAGAAAACTATGTTGTTTTGAACATATACGAAAGTATAGAATGTACTTGCCAAAAGCCACAAGCCTACTTAAATCCAAAACATTCAACTATATTGTGTTTTTACAGTTAATCATGTTTTTATTATGGTAAACTGTATATGATATATCTTTTTAATGTCAACAAATAAACCAGTAAGAAACTATTTTTTGTGTGGTTTTAGTTTTACTCTTCAGCACAATGTCATTTGAATAACTGAATCTATCATTTGTTGTATAAAACGAATGTATAATATGTATAACATATGAGTCTATTAACTGTGAGTCTTTAAAAATGGGGGGAGGCGGCAAATGGATTTAGCCTACAGGTGGCATACTCCTAAATCCGGCCCTGGGTGTGTCCTGAAATTTTCACAATAATGATATCTACTTCATAATTCGATGGAGCCACCTTGAGTAGGTTTTTTGAACCACATTGTGCGATAAAATGTATTGATTGTTGTAAAAGGTAAGAAACTCCCGACACCATCAACATACTTTGAAGCTATTCGGAGAAAAAGGACGTCGGGAGTTTTCTGGAAATTTGGTCATGTTTGAGCCCCTGTATCTAGCTAACGGTTTAGAATCGTCGCAAATAACGTACTATTCCTTAATCAGCTATCTTTTGTGAGTATATGTGCGAAGTTTCAAGTCCATATCTCAAAAAAAGCTATTTTTGAATTTTGTCCAAACATTTTCGATTTCCTACCACGGTTGGTGCAGTTGGCACCAAGTGCTCAATATTGCGGGTTGTGGCCCACGTAGGCATCAACGACGCCACAGACTGTGGATCGGAGGAGAATCTACGTTCCTACAGGGAACCGAACTCAGAAGTGAGGGTCGCCGAGGGCGTCGAAGTGGAGCTCACGATATGCAGTCTTGTCCCGAGGATTGATCGGGGGGGACCTCTTGTTTGGAGCCGAGTAGAAGGCATAAACGAGAGACTCCGTGTTATCTGTAAGGACATCGGAGCCAACTTTGTTGACCTTCGACCAACGCTCCGTTCTTTGAGGAACCCCCTTCATCGCTCTGGGGTTCATTACACGGCCGATGAGTCTAGGCATGTAACGAATAGGCTATTTGAGCATTATAGGTCATTTTTAGGATAAAGAGTAGGGCAGAGAGTAAGTCAGCTAGTGGGGTGTTAAATACCAAATTGCGTTAATGTTATGAAAGTAAAGAATTGAAAAAAGCCATTAGGTATGCGAGTTTTTTGAGAAGCCAGTAATAGAAAATTTGAATGATGCAGTTAGACATAAGCTCGGAAAAACGTATAAAAATAGCTTTAACAAGTCGACTGTTATTCTAAAAACTTGCGTTATAACTGTGGTCGTAGTAAATTGTCGAAGTTTGGAACACAATTAGCAGATTTACATCAATTCATCGAATGCACCGAAGCAGATGTAATTATAGGAACTGAGTGCTGGCCTTAGAAAGATATCGTAAATAATGAAATATTCCCGAAATCATTCAAAATTTACGGGAAAGGTAGAGTCAGAAGACCAGGAGGAGCAGTTTTTATCACCGTGAAGGATTGTCTTACTAGCAGAAAGGAATCTATACTTCATTGTCAAATAGAAACCGGTTTGTGTTCCATGCAAGGTCCTCAAGCAAAACAGATTTACCTATGTGCATATTACAGACCACCGGATTCAGGCATAAATTTAATATTAGAACTAGAAAATCAAATAAGGAAATTAATTCAACACAAAGATGACCGTCACTTCATCATCGGGGGGGATTTCAATCTTCCATCCATAGACCGGGACAAGTGTAGCATCATCACCGGGGGGAAGGACAAAGAGCTCTGTGAGACACTTCTGCACACCTTTTCCTCTCATGCACTTCATCAACTACTAACAGCCCCGACCAGGGAAAAAATATTCTCGATCTTCACGCAACAAATATACCCCAACAGCTTGTAAATATAAGTACCGATGATGGAATCAGTGTATTTTTGAGAATTATAGAACAGAATTATAAATGCAACATTTTCTTATAGAACTGACAAAAATAACAAATCCAAGAGAAAAATGTACTTTTTCGATAGGGCTGACTACGATGGAATGAAAAGAGAGTTGCAAAATTCGTTCTGCAAATTTCAAGAAGCAAGTTTAAGGAAAGATACAAAGACCTTGTGGTATATATTCCTAGAAGTTATTCACTCAGCAGTTAACATGCATATACCGAGTAAATTAAAAAAGATGAATGCAGAGCCACGGTGGTATAACGCGGCGGTACGGAAATCTTTAAAACGACAGAGAATTTGCCATGCTATTGGAACTATGGAACTATCTGAATGAAAATCCTAATGCGTATTGGTCGTATGTACGAATACTTCAAAAAATAAATCTACTGTAAAAAAAGCTTTTGGATGATAATGGAGAAAAAATATATGATAGTCTTGAAAAACCTAATAAGTTAAACACATTTCCAAAGTGTTTAACTACCAGCACTTTAGATTCAATTGAACCACTAAATACACACTTCAAACATCCGATGCCTGAAATCGCTATTGAGCCTCGCGGTATAGAGCAACAACTAAAAAACATAAACACCAATAAATCCCCCGGCCCTAATCAAATTCCGGCACGCGTTTATAAAACACTAGCATCTTTAATATCTCCTTACTTAGAAATAATATGTCGTAAATCGTTGTGTGAGCACATGGTTCCCAAGGACTGGAAAATAGCTAATATTACACCTTTATTCAAATCCGGCGACAGAGAAGATTCTAGCAACTACAGACCTATCTCACTAACATCGATATCGTGTAAGATAATGGAACATATAATAGTTAGTTCGATTATGGGACGCTTGGATAGAGAAAATTTTTATTAAAAAACCAAAACGGTTTCCGAAAAGCTAGATCATGCGAAACGCAATGGTTCTTTGTTCCCCGCAAATCAGGAAATCCCACACGCCACAAGATCTGAAGACACCTTATATCAACGCATTACCTAAGATACATAAAGAAGAACACAGACGGCCAGAAAACGAGATCGGTTCTCAAAGATCATGGAGGTAAAAAAGAAGTGGTCTAGGAAGACACATAATAGGAACAAAGGGCAAAAGTGCGCAGAAGTGCACAGCCCCTGGAAAAACCAGCTGCTCCGCAGGGACGAACTCTCTGACATAAAGAAGACTCCCTCTGAGACCAATCATCAGCTCCATAGACTCCCCCACGTATAAATTAGCCAAATACATCTCGTCTACGCTGCAACCCGAGGTTGAAAAGGCAAAATCTTACGTCAAGACGCTCAGCATTTCCTCGATCGCATCCGCGGCATAAGATTAGGACCCGAAGACATGCTAGTCAGTTTTGATGTACTGTCTCTTTTTACCAAGATACCTACGGAAAAAGCCATCAGGATCATCAGGGACAAATTTGACGTCAATACGACGAATTTGGCTGAGATATGCTTATAAAATACCTATTTTAAGTGGAAAGGAGAGTTCTATGAACAGATAGAAGGATCACCAATGGTATCTCCCATCTCCCCGGCTGTTGCAAATATATATATGGATCATTTCGAAAAGACAGCGCTGGAAAACGCCATTCACAAGCCATCAATGTGGGTTAGATACCTAGACGATACGTTCGTCATATGGAAACATGGCAGAGAAAAACTAGAAGAATTCCACAACTATCTAAATACAATAGACGACAACATCCAATTCACGAGAGAAGAAGAAATTGACGGGAAGCTCCCCTTCCTAGATGTCCTCGTTACGAGAAGAGAAGATGGGACCCTGGGCCATTCAGTATACAGGAAACCAACCAACACCAACAGATACCTTCTAGCCAGTTCGCATCACCATCCACCACAAATTAGAGGCCACTATGATCCACCGATCAAACAATCTGAGCGATGAACACCACAGAGAAGACGAATTGAATAAAATAACAGAAATCCTCGTAAATAACGGGTACGAAAGGAGAGAAATACAAAAAAAATTTCGCGAAACAAATCTTCACCTCGACCATTGGACGAAGAAAATGTCAACATGAAAAAAGCATACCTGTCTTACATCAAAGGGACCACCGATAAGATCTTACTCTTGCAGAAGTATGACATAAGATCTATATTCAAACCTCGAAGGCAAATTAATGACTTCTTACGCAGCGTAAAAGAAAAAGATATATTAGAGACGGAAGGAGTCTACAAATTAAGCTGCCGATCGTGTGACAAGGTGTGCATAGGAGAGACGGGCAGAACAATACGGACGAGAATAAAAGAACATGCAGCTGCCATTCGACTGGGCCACTTTGAAAAATCAGCGGTCGCAGAACACGCCGCCGAAGGACACGAAATCGACGTGACCAACGCAGAAGTCATAGCAAGGGAAAACATTTCAAGGCGAGGTTAAATATACCGAGGTTTGAGAGGTTCTAGAAATTAGGAAGTATGCAATAAATTTTAATGGAGACCAAGAACAAATGGTAAGCTCATCCTGGCTTCCAGTTATTTCGAGAACCAAAAGAAAAATCGAGAAACCCCCACCTCCACCCTCATCCACTCCCCCACCTCCACCACCGTGAAAATATAAATCTACGCGCAAACCAAGAAATGTCTGATTAAAATGAAAAGAATTAGTAAATATATGCCCACTGATTAGCGTAATGCAATAATTGAAAATTATAAAATTTCAAAATCCACTGCAAAGACAAACCTTTATTAATGCATTTGCAGAATTCAAAAGAAAAACAAAAGAAAATCCAAAAGTATTATGTTCATACGTAGGATAGAGTCGTAGAAAGAATAGAGTAAGTAGAAACGGAGGAGGAGTATTTATAGCTGTGAAGGACCCGTATGTCAGTAGAAGTGAACTTATTTCAGAGCGAAATGTAGAAAGTATTTGGTGTTCCGTTAAAAGTAAAAGTTGCAACGCAAAACAGATATATGTGGGTGTATATTACAGGCCACCGGACGCAGACGTCGATGGAACTAGAGTCAGAGATAGGTACATTACTTTCTCGGAACAATGATAGAGTAATAGTAGGCGGTGATTTCAATCTCCCTTCGATAGACTGGAATACGTGTAGTTTCATTACAGGAGGTAAGGATAAGGAACTCTGCGAATCAATGTTGAACACCTTTACGTCACATTCTTTAAACAGCTAGTAACATCCCCGACCAGGGGAAACAACATTCTAGACTTATTAGCAACAAATATATCCGAAAGAGTTCTAAATACAGTTACAGACACGGGAATTAGTGATCATAAAAGAGTGCATGCGAAATTTATTGTAGGCGTATTGTATTGAAAGACATTATAAACCAAGGAGGAGGGTGTCTTATTTGGCAAGGCTAATTACGACGGGATGAAAGAGGAATAAAAGGAAGCGTTTAATTTATTTAGCGAACAAAGCAAAGGATTAAACACAGAGGATTCATGGAGAGAATTTCTTGAGATCACCCGTGACGCAGTTAATAAATACATACCAAGTAAGTATATTAGTGATAATACAGAGTAAAAGTTGTAACTATAAACTATAACTATATATACTATACTATATAAACTATAACTATAAACAACAAAAAGTATAACGCGGAGGTTAGGAAATCGCTAAAGCGACAAAGGGTATGCCACGCTAGGATGAAAAGTGAAGGACGGGGTCTATCGGTAGAGGAAAAAAATGTGCTAGTTGAAAACTATAAAAAATCGAGAGCATTTGCAAGGAAATCAGGTCGGAAAACGTTATCACATTTCAAGAGCAAGATGTTAGGAGTATATTTTGATATCTATCCTACAGCGTTTTGGTCGTCTGTGAGAGAGACTCAGGGAAATAGGTCCACAGCGCACACACAAACGATAAAGGAATCAGAGTCACCAGCAGTGTAAAAAAAGCCAATACTTTGAACACCTTCTTCCAAAGCGTATTCAACTCATCGTCACTCAACGCTGTAGAACCACCGCCGAACAGTTTCATTGAGCAAATGGCCGAAATAAAAATTTCTTGTCGCGGAATAAAGCAGCAGTTAAAAATCATCAGTGAAAACAAATCACCAGGCCCCAATCAAATTCCTTCCAGAGTATATAAAATATTAGCTTCTGAAATAGCCCCATATCTAGAAATAATATTCAACAAAACACTAAAGAACCACACAGTACCCAAGGATTGGAAAGTAGCTAACATTACACCTATTTTTAAAAGCGGTGATAGGGAAAAACCTAGTAACTACAGATCCATTTCACTCAGGTCTATCTCTTGCAAGATATTTGAGCACATTGTAGTCAGTTCGATCATAGGGCATTTGGATATTCAGGGATTGCTCATAAACAGCCAACATGGGTTCCGGAAAGGTAGATCTTGCGAGACACAATTAGCTTTATTCATACACGATATTTTAGTCCACGGTGAAAACAGTACTGAACTTGATGCGATATTTTTAGATTTTAAAAATGGCTTTCGATAAAGTTCCTCGTGATAAATTAATCTTGAAGTTGGTGAGTTTTGGTATAAATAAAGACGTTGTATGTTGGGTAAAAGTGGGCGAGAGCAGAGGGTTGTCATAGATGGTATCATGTCGGACACAATCAAAGTCACATCGGGAGTTCCCCAGGGTAGCGTAAGTAGGTTCGCTTCTATTTCTTTCATACATAAACGATTTGGGGACCGTAGTTAGTAGTAAGCTTACACTTTTTGCAGACGATGCGGTAGTTTACAGGGGTATATCAAAAGAAGAGGACAGGAAATCGCTTAGCAAGGATTTAGGTGCAATTCAAGAGTGGTGGGATATTGGCAGTTAGAACTTAACCTTAAAAAGTGTGTAGCTATCAATTTTTGGAGGAGGAATAATTCGATAGAGCGTACCTATAAAATTAGTAACACGAAGATCGAAAACGTTGAAACCATAAGATATTTAGGTGTAACAATCACTAAGGATTTATCCTGGGGAAGACACAAGGGAAATATGCGGCCGAGCGAAGAGAAAGCTAGGATTTATAAAAAGAGTACATAGGAAATGTGATGAGGAGACAAAATAGCTACGCTATTTTTCACTAGTTAGTCCCCACCTTGAGTATGCAGCCAGTGTATGGGATCCTAATGAATTATGTTTGATCAGAGAACTAGACAGTGTGCAGCGTAGAGCAGCTAGGTTCGTATAAAGGTTGATTAGCGTTTCAGAATTAATAAAATAATTAGGGTGGGAATCATTATCAAAGCGTAGGTTGAAGTACAGATTCAATCTTTTAGAGAAATTTCAATCGGATAGCTTTACTGAAGATGTTAGGCAATAATTAAAAAAACCAGCGTATTTTGCTACATTCGACCAGACAAATAAGATTAGTGAGATAGATTGTCGTACCCATAGATTCAAAATTACATTTTCCCCGTACTATAAGAGAACAGAATAGGCAGCATAGCAAAGGGACAATCAGAGGAAATATTATAGAGTATTCTGTAGTGCATGATGCATGTATTAACCCCTTAGATGCTGTAGATGCTAACAATCAAGTTGCATGAGACAGTGTAGTTTCTGGTTTGCATGTTATTGGTGCATGCTTAGTGATCTTCACCCCTTGTCACACACCCTCGCGGTGGCTTGCAGAGTATCGTGTAGATGTAGATGTACATAAGGGAAGTGCAAAGCCATAAGTCTGACGTCCATTCACTTAAAAATGATAGGGGTGAAATGGCCACAAACACTCTTGACAAAGTTAACTTGCTAAATTCCTTCTTCCAAACCGTTTTTAACCCACCTTCCGGGGATTCAACTGTCGTGTTACCTGACTTCTTAAAGCGGCTGATGCAACCAAATAATATTTCCTGTAATGGTATTGAAAAGATACTTAAAGATATAACCCCGCACAAATCTCCTGGCCCTGATCAAATTCCCTCCCGCGTATATAGAGAGTTAGCCTCCGAAATTTCCCCCTACCTTGAAGTAGTATTTACGTCTTGAAGTAATATAACACGTCGTACCGAGGGACTGGTAAGCATCCGATGTAACACCCTTTTTTAAAAGTGGTGATAGGGAGCAGTCATCTAACTACAGACCTATATCCCTCACATCCATTTCATGCAAGGTCCTAGAACATATAATTGTCAGTTCAGTCATGGGACACCTAGTTAGCCAGAATTTATTGTCCAATGTTCAGCATGGCTTCCGAAAGAGCAGATCGTATGAAAATCCACTTGCTCTCTTTTCCCACGATATTTTAGTTTCTGGCGAAAATAATACTCCAGTGGATGCTATATTTCTTGATTTCAAAAAAGCTTTTGACAAGGTGTCTCATAGCAAACTAATTTTGAAATTAAAATCTTATGGGTTAGACAGTAACATTATATCATAGATAAAAGATTTTCTGCATGATCGGGTGCAAAGGGTTGTTTTGGACGGTGTTACCTCACTGGCAATTAAAGTCACTTCGGGTGTCCCACAAGGTAGTGTGATAGGTCCACTCTTATTCCTTTTGTACATAAATGATATCCATAAGGTGGTAAAAAGTAAGCTTCGTCTGGAAGAAGAGTTCTCGGGTTTCCAACCGGGTCCAAGTGTTTTTAGGCACCAACGTTTCGAAGGCTATGTCCGCCATCGTCTTCAGGGTGAATGACGGACTTAGCCTTCGAAACGTTGGTGCCTAAAAACACTTGGACCCGGTTGGAAACCCGAGAACTCTTCTTCCAGTCTATTCGCCGGGAAAAACTGAGATCCTTCATAAGTTTCGTCTATTTGCCGGTGACGCAGTAGTATACAGGGAAATTCTATGCCCAAACGATAAAGAATACTTAAATATTTACCTACAAGCAATTTAAACTTGGTGTGATGCATGGCAGTTAGAATTAAACTTTAAAAAATGTCTTTTAATGAATTTTTGGAAAAAGAATAGCTCTCCTTCTAGCACTTACAATATAATTAATAATGAACTAACAAACGTGGAATCCATTAAATATCTTGGAATAAGACTGACACATGATCTTTCTTGGGGTAAACACATTCGTGAAATAATGGGTCAAGCGAATCGTAAACTGGGATTCGTCAAAATAGTACTGGGTAAATGTGACGATCATGTACGAGAAATAAGCTACGTTTCCCTTGGAAGACCTCATTCGGAATATGCTGCCAGTGTATGGGATCCCAACGAAACTTAAATGTGTGCAGCGAAGATTGGCAAGATTTGTAAAGGGACGATACGATAATTATATTAGCGTAACCAGTCTATTAAATGAATTGAAATGGGAATCATGTCAGATCGCAGGTTGAAATTTAGACTTAATCTCTTATATACATTCCAAGACCATATTTTCAGTGATGATGTTAAAAATATTTTGCGGACCCCAACTTACTATGGTAGACTGGACCATAATCACAAAATTAGAGAAATTGATTGCCGAACTGACAGATAAAAAATGTCCTTTTTTCCTCGTGATATTAGGGATATGAATAACGGTAAATATATCCAGTACGAGTATAGCAATGGATAACAGTGGTAGCTGCACGTTGGTATAAGGACTTGAAGCTAACCCAACTAACAGCATGTTTTTGCATGTATGCTTTGCTTTTTTTTATTTTAAATAGCGTAGTTTTGAACAGAACCTATACAAGTACTAATCCTTTTTTATGCATGTTATGTAGTGCATTTTTGGTGAGACCCCCTGCCACACACCTTTATGGTGGCTTGCAGGGTATTATGTAGATGTAGATGAATTAAAGCAGGTGTTAAACAAGAACAAAATCATGAGACTAAAAAGATCAGCTCAAGGGGCAATTTTCCAACATGCCACAGAAAAGTGCGGCAATGAATCACTGGTTGAGAATCTCAAAAACGGGCCGCTACATGTTTTCAACAGTCACTCACAGAGTAAAGCGTACTTCTGCAATGACCAGGACAGAAAGGAAAATATCTTTATAGGAAAGGAAATGGAGGCCCTAGGAAAGGTCAATGACTCATTAAAACCACTCAGTAGAAAGTCAAATATGTTAGTGACAAACGATACCAGTAACCTTACTGAGACTCATTCTTCTACCTGCACTCGCAGAGGAAGGTCGCGTGGTGAGAGCTCCCGTCTTGAGTTGTGACTTTCACTTTTTTACCTGGTCGCCAGTAGCAGCTTAACGTTGCCTAGCTGGGTCCGTAGTTTTAGCTCTAAAATTGTGTCGTCCTAAGCTATCCCCTATTTCATAGTGTAGTGGTGTATTTAGTAGTGAGTGTTTAGTTAGTTAGTAAGTGAGTGTGTTAGTGTGTGAGTTTTCTGTGCCTGCTGTGGCTGTAGTCCCTGCCATCCCGCGAGCGTCTGCCGAGAGTGTGTGCCGATAGCGATAAGTAGAACTAAACCAGTATCTTCATTACTTTTATATACTGAGATAAATACAAATCTTCCACTATTGTTTAACATCGTTGTGGCTATTCCATAGTTAGCGTATTTACGTTTCTTATTTACATCTACATCTACATCTACACGATACCCTGCAAGCCACCGCGAGGGTGTGTGGCAGGGGGTGAAGGTCACCAAGCATTCACTACTAGCATGCAAGCAAGCAACTAAAGGGTCTCATGCAACTAGATTGTTAGTATCTATAGTATTTGAGGGGTTAATACATGCATCATGCACTACAGAATACTCTAAAATATTTCCCCTACCTATCCCTTTCCTATGCTGCCTATTCTGTTCTCTTATAGTACGGGGGAAAAATGCCATTTTGAATCTATCTGTACGACAATCTATCTCTCTAATCTTATTTATCTGGTCGAATCTAGCATAATACGCTGGTGTTTTCAATATGTGCCTAACATCTTCAGTAAAGCTATCCGATTGAAATTTCTGCAATAGATTAAATCTGAACTTTAATCTACGCTCTGATAATGATTCCCACCCTAATTCTTGTATTAATTCTGATACACTACTCAACCTATCGTAACACCTTTTGACGAACCTAGCTGCTCTACGCTGCACACTGTCTAGTTCTCTCATCAAACCTAATTCATTAGGATCCCATACACTGGCTGCATACTCAAGGTGGGGCCTAACTAGTGAAAGGTAGCATCGCTCTTTTGTCTTCTCATCACATTTCCCAAGTACTCTTTTTATAAATCCTAGTTTTCTCTTCGCTCGGCCGCATATTTCCCTTATGTGTCTTCCCCACGATAAATCTTTAGTGATTGTTACACCTAAATATCTTACGGTTTCAACGTTTTCGATCTTCGTGTTATTAATTCTATAGGATCGCTCTATCGAATTATTCCTCCTCCAAAAATTGATAGCTACACACTTTTTAAGGTTGAGTTCTAACTGCCATTTGTCGCACCACTCTTCAATTGCATCTAAATCCTTGCTAAGTGATTTCATGTCCTCTTCGTTTGATATACCCCTGTACACCACCGCATCGTCTGCAAAAAGTCTAAGGTTACTACTAACTACGGTACCCAAATCGTTTATGTATAAAAGAAATAGAAGCGGACCTACTACGCTACCCTGGGGAACTCCCGATGTGACTTCGATTGTGTCCGACATGATACCATCTATGACAACCCTCTGCTCTCGCCCACTTAAGAATTCTTTTACCCAACATACAACGTCTTTATTTATACCAAAACTCTCTAACTTCAAGATTAATTTGTCATGAGGAACTTTATCGAAAGCCTTTTTAAAATCTAAAAATATCGCATCAACTTCAGTACTGCTTTCGCCGTGGACTAAAATATCGTGTACGAATAAAGCTAATTGTGTCTCGCAAGATCTACCTTTCCGGAACCCATGCTGGCTGTTTATGAGTAATCCCTGACTATCCAAATGCCCCATGATCGAACTGACTACTATGTGCTCAAATATCTTACAAGAGATTGACGTGAGTGAAATGGGTCTGTAGTTACTAGGTTCTTCCCTATCACCGCTTTTAAATATAGGTGTAATGTTAGCTACTATTTATTTTTTATATTACCTATACTAGTTAGTTACTATTTATATTTTATCATCACCATAGTTTTGTTTTTCTAAGTATTTCTCAGTTATAGAACCGTTCATTATAATCTATTGTTAACAATATATTTCTAGACTTCACTCGGCTTTAATTTAACTTTATTCGTTATAGCTACACTGCATTAGTTATTGTTTCATAATATCCGTGCTTCCGTACCGCTGTTTAATCTCCGTGATATATATAGACTTGTTCTCCTACAAGTGAATTTCTAATTTAATATTATCTTATTGTTATTTATTCATAGTCCTGTGTAGAACCGTATAATCCATCCTAACGTGTAAGGTGTAATTTGCACTTGTGTTATTATTCATATACAGTTTATAGTAACTCTGTAGTTTGCGTAACTTATTTTAACCTAGTAGATTCATATAGTTGATCTTTTTTATCGCTTATTGTTATTGAACTTAGTTGATAATAGTTTTTTTTAGACATATTTATATTTCCTTGACTAGTGCTTAATCTAGTTCGTCTTTCGTTGATTTTTAGTAGTAGATATTTAATACATTTACTTTAGCTTTATACACATAAATTTTATTTATACATATATAGTTTATACTAACTCTGTAGTTTGCGTAACTTATTTTAACCTAGTAGATTCATATAGTTGATTTTTTTATCGCTTATTGTTATTGAAGTTAGTTGGTGATAGTTTTTTTTAGATATATTTATATTTCCTTGACTAGTGCTTAATCTAGTTCGTCTTTTTCGTTGCTCCTTTAGTAGTAGATATTTAATACATTTACTTTAGCTTTATACACATAAAGTTTTATTTATACATTTATAGTTTATACTATCTCTGCAGTTTGCGTAACTTATTTTTTAACCTAGTAGATTATACAGTTTTTTTTAATCGCTTATTGTCATTGAAATAATTCGGTAATAGTGTTTTTTTTTTTTTTATAGATATATTTATATTTCCTAGATTAGTGCTTAATTTAGCTCGTCTTTTTCGTTGCTTCTTTTAGTAGTAGATTTTTAATACATTTACTTTAGCTTTACTGTTGACACTTTTTGCTTCATCTCTTCGTAATCGCTGGTCTTGCGCATCCTACAGCCTACATTCCTCTCGTATACATTCCAGAGCTCCCCCCCGTGGTTCCCTTCCCAAACCTCAGCCTAACCAAGGTCAACCGTGACCCACCTCCCATCGCGACTCCCTACCGAGCGCTACCCTTGCAACCACTCACCCGTGTAGTTTTTCTACCTGTGTAGTTTACTCCTAGTCCCTGTCCCCTTTGGGTTAATTGTTTTCTGGTGATAATCTGTGGTCTGTATTTGCTTGCTTGCTCGTTTCTTCAAGAGCCTTGTTAGTTATTTATTAGTGTGTAGTAAATAGTAGATTCTTTTACCAGATAGCCCCGCTGCGAGTCTAAGGGAGAGAGATAGTTAGAGTTAGATTAGGATGACTCCCATTAGGTCAATTGTCAACCTCTTCCGTGACTCACCCGATAGCGAGCCCTTGCGGGCTCGAGTCGATGAGCTCGAGAAGACGGTGGATAGTCTTCGCTCTCTCGTGAAACGGCTGGTGACTACGTTGGAACGGTCGAGGGGGAGTGGGGGTCGGCCAAGGCCTTCCGCACGCGTTGGTGCGGGGGCGAGCCCTTACACTGGCGTGGGTTGGAGGGTTGAGGACGTTCCCCGCACACCCGAGCCTCTAGCGGAGCCTACCTCCGAATCCGGGGGAGAGTGGGAAGTGGTCCGTAGGAGGAGTCGTGGTGTCACACTACACAAACGGGGAAATGCAGAGGCAGAGGCTGAGCCTTTCCCCGTTAGTAATAGGTTCGATGGGCTGGCGGAGGTCGGCGCATCGAACGCTCCGCCTCCGGAGACTTCGCCGACTGGGAGTCGGGAGGGAAGGGAGGGAGTATTAGTGATAGGTAGCTCCAATGTCCGCCGAGTAGCGGACTCGATGCGTGCCAGGGCCCGTCGGGAAGGAGGTGGTGAATCCCGAGGGAAAGGTGACGAAGAACGGGTACGTTCCTGGTGTATACCAGGAGGTACGGTGCCCCAGGTGACGAAGGCGTTGAAAGCAACGGTCAGTGCCACTAACTGCTCCAAGCTGCACGTAGTCGCCCATGTCGGCACTAACGACGCCGCGAAACGGGGGTCCGAGGATGTAATGGATTCCGTAAGGGATCTATGCACCGAGTTCCACCGTGTTCGTGGAGGTCTGGGTATCGATATGAGGCTGACTATATGTAGCTTGGTACCTAGGACGGATCGGGGGTCGATGGTTTGGAGCCGAGTTTTAGGCATAAACCGGAGACTCCGTGAAGTCTGTGGGAGCGAGGGAGCTGAGTTTTTGGACCTCGGGCCGGAGCTGGAAACGTGTCGGGTGCCCCTGAATCGCTCGGGTGTCCACTACACGGACGAGGCATCGTCTAAGGTAGCGAGTAGGATACTGGAGCATACACGTAGGGTTTAGCTCAGGTGGTAGCCCAGAGTGCAGGTCAATCCGCGGGGGAAAAATCGTGCAAGAATTTGACAGAACATGCAGAGTAGTTTTAGAAGGTCAGAGAAAAACACATGGAGAGAACGAACATGATAATTCATCAAAGGTAAGAGGTAGACCAAATAGTTTGTCCGTCAAAAAATTATCGAGGAAAATTTTAGTTGGAAAGGAGCACCAAGAGAGAAACAGATTGGAAGAAAAAATTTCAGTGATAGTAGTGAATTGTCGTAGTATAAGAAATAAAGTAGCAGAATTTCACCACCTCATTAAGAGTACTAATGCAGATATAATCGTAGGTACAGAAAGCTGGCTTTCGAAGGACATATCAGATCATGAAGTATTTCCGAAGTGTTTTACAGTATACAGAAAGGATAGAGTAAGCAGAAACGGAGGAGGAGTTTTCATAGCTGTGAAGGACCCGTATGTCAGTAGAAGAGAACTTATTTCGGAGCGAAATGTAGAAAGTATTTGGTGTTCCGTTAAAAGTAAAAGTAGTAACGCAAAAAAGATATATGTAGGTGCATATTACAGGCCACCGGACGCAGACGTCAATTCTATAATAGAGCTAGAGTCAGAGATACGCACATTACTTTCTGGGAAGAATGATAGAGGAATAATAGTAGGCGGAGATTTCAATCTCCCCTCGATAGACTGGAATACGTGTAGTTTCATTGCAGGAGGTAAGGATAAGGAACATTGCGAATCACTGTTGAACACCTTTACGACACATTCTCTACAACAGCTAGTAACAGAGCCGACCAGGGGTAACAACATTCTAGACTTATTAGCAACAAATATACCCGAGAGAGTTCTAAATACAGTTACAGACACAGGAATTAGTGACCATAAAATAGTGCATGCGAAATTTATTGTAGGCGTTGAAAGACATTATAAACCAAGGAGGAGGGTGTACTTATTTGGCAAGGCAAATTACGACGGTATGAAAGAGGAATTAAGGGAAGCGTTTAATGTATTCAGCGAACAAAGCAAAGGATTAAATACAGAGGATTCGTGGAGAGAATTTCTTGAGGTCACCCGTAACGCAGTTCATAAATACATACCAAGTAAATATATTAGTGATAATACAGAGCCAAGGTGGTATAACGCGGAGGTTAGGAAATCACTAAAGCGACAAAGGGTATGCCACGCTAAGATGAAAAATGCCAGACGGGGTCTATCGGTAGAGGAAAAAAATGAGCTAGTTCAAAACTATAAAAAATCGAGAGCATTAGCAAGGAAATCATGTCGGCAAGCGTTATCACATTTCAAGAGCAAGATGTTAGGAGAATATTTAGATAGCAATCCTAAAGCGTTTTGGTCATATGTGAGAGAGCTTCAGGGAAATAAGTCCACAGTGCACACACTTAAAAATGATAAAGGAATCAGAGTCACCAGCAGTGTAGAAAAAGCCAACACTTTAAACACCTTCTTCCAAAGTGTATTCAACTCATCGTCACAAAACGCAGTGGAACCACCGCCGAACACTTTCAGTGAGCAAATGCCCGAAATAAACATTTCATGTCGCGGAATAGAGCAGCAGTTAAAAAGCATAAGTAAAAACAAAGCACCAGGTCCCGATCAAATTCCTTCCAGAGTTTATAAAACATTAGCTTCTGAAATAGCCCCCTATCTAGAAATAATATTCAATAAAACACTAAAGAACCACACAGTACCCAAGGATTGGAAAGTAGCTAACATTACACCTATATTTAAAAGCGGTGATAGGGAAGAACCTAGTAACTACAGACCCATTTCACTCACGTCAATCTCTTGTAAGATATTTGAGCACATAGTAGTCAGTTCGATCATGGGGCATTTGGATAGTCAGGGATTACTCATAAACAGCCAGCATGGGTTCCGGAAAGGTAGATCTTGCGAGACACAATTAGCTTTATTCGTACACGATATTTTAGTCCACGGCGAAAGCAGTACTGAAGTTGATGCGATATTTTTAGATTTTAAAAAGGCTTTCGATAAAGTTCCTCATGACAAATTAATCTTGAAGTTAGAGAGTTTTGGTATAAATAAAGACGTTGTATGTTGGGTAAAAGAATTCTTAAGTGGGCGAGAGCAGAGGGTTGTCATAGATGGTATCATGTCGGACACAATCGAAGTCACATCGGGAGTTCCCCAGGGTAGCGTAGTAGGTCCGCTTCTATTTCTTTTATACATAAACGATTTGGGTACCGTAGTTAGTAGTAACCTTAGACTTTTTGCAGACGATGCGGTGGTGTACAGGGGTATATCAAACGAAGAGGACATGAAATCACTTAGCAAGGATTTAGATGCAATTGAAGAGTGGTGCGACAAATGGCAGTTAGAACTCAACCTTAAAAAGTGTGTAGCTATCAATTTTTGGAGGAGGAATAATTCGATAGAGCGATCCTATAGAATTAATAACACGAAGATCGAAAACGTTGAAACCGTAAGATATTTAGGTGTAACAATCACTAAAGATTTATCGTGGGGAAGACACATAAGGGAAATATGCGGCCGAGCGAAGAGAAAGCTAGGATTTATAAAAAGAGTACTTGGGAAATGTGATGAGAAGACAAAAGAGCGATGCTACTTTTCACTAGTTAGGCCCCACCTTGAGTATGCAGCCAGTGTATGGGATCCTAATGAATTAGGTTTGATGAGAGAACTAGACAGTGTGCAGCGTAGAGCAGCTAGGTTCGTCAAAAGGTGTTACGATAGGTTGAGTAGTGTATCAGAATTAATAAAAGAATTAGGGTGGGAATCATTATCAGAGCGTAGATTGAAGTTCAGATTTAATCTATTGCAGAAATTTCAATCGGATAGCTTTACTGAAGATGTTAGGCACATATTGAAAACACCAGCGTATTATGCTAGATTCGACCAGATAAATAAGATTAGAGAGATAGATTGTCGTACAGATAGATTCAAAATGGCATTTTTCCCCCGTACTATAAGAGAACAGAATAGGCAGCATAGGAAAGGGATAGGTAGGGGAAATATTTTAGAGTATTCTGTAGTGCATGATGCATGTATTAACCCCTCAAATACTATAGATACTAACAATCTAGTTGCATGAGACCCTTTAGTTGCTTGCTTGCATGCTAGTAGTGAATGCTTGGTGACCTTCACCCCCTGCCACGCACCCTCGCGGTGGCTTGCAGGGTATCGTGTAGATGTAGATAGATGTAGATGTAGACTTTTATGTCTTTAGAGGCACAGTTTGTGGGTGGAAAGCATGTAAACCGCGGGAAAAGAGGTTCGTACTCTCATCGAGTTCAGGGTGCCGGGCTTGATTTCCAACTCGGACCCATGTGGCATTATACTACGTGAGAAACGATTTGTCGAAAAAGCCCTTACAAAACTGTCCACCGGTTAGCACATTCAGCGCGGAGCACGTCAATTGACGTGCTCCTGTCCAAGCCGAGATACGGAGCACGTCAATTGACGTGCTCCGCCGGTCGGCCCGGGAACCCACTTCTTCGCGTTCGTACGAGGCTAATACCCGCTCCGGAGACTTCCGACCGTGTATATGACCTTCAGTAGGCTTCCATCTTTCGTACAGTGTGCGTCGTTCGTGAATAGATAGCTGTGGCTGAACGGAAACGTTGCGGGAGCCTTCCTGTATTTTTCGTCCACATTTTGCAGTCCACGTACGTATATGTTATTATTTTTTTAATCAATATTTATACATCAGTTACTTGTATTATTTTAGTTTATATATACCATATTCTCTTTTACATTTTTACTGTACCATCATCCCTGTTTTCTTTTTTTGCACGCGTAATTACGTTAAACACACATTTTTTTAACCATAAATCTTCCTTATACATTGACTGTTTTTAGTGATTTGCTTAAATATTACCTATTTCTTTTGTAGAATTTAAAAAAACAATGAAGAGGAGTATTTCTCTATCTTTTGAGCTCACGTAAGTTTTTTATTTTTATATTGCTGCCTATGTTACTCTATTAGAATTTCTTTTTTTTTCTACGCATAAATTCTTTCTTTATTATTCATCGATGTAATCATTAATTTATTTATTCTTAATTCAGAAGCAGGTCCATCTTCCAGACCGTATGTTTCTTACGCTACACCATCGGCCTCATCGAGACCTCGGGGAAAGAAAAAACCCTCGGTTGCACCTGGTAAGTGTGGCTGTAAATTTTCGTGCCAACTTTGCGTAAATATTATATTTTTTAGTTTTAATTCATCGATTGCCTTCATATATCTTAGTGATGTCAGGGAGGATGCCTAAAAAGTTTATAAATTTAAAAGTAGGTGTTTCATCTAAAGAATTATATGCAGTGAAGATATTTTTGCTTATTATGTCTATTTACGTAAAATTTGCAAACGTAAGTGTTATCTTTATCATGAGTTCAGCGTATGATCTGACTTTCTGTGTCGTAAATTATTCAGTATCCAGAATATCTGCTCATTTTCGTCTATCTACATGCGCGTGGTACCCGGCAAGCCACCTGAAAGGTGTATGGCAGAGGTTGCCAATGGCAGGAATTCGCTAACTGTCAAACACTATATAATACTATCGTTGCTACATATTGTTGATATTTATAGCTAACTACCGTTGAAATACACTCGTAATTTTCTCTGATTGGATATTAGGGATGTAAATAATTTTATTAATTGACTTATCTACTGCGTTTCACTGATTGCGATGTGTAAACCCTTGCGTTGGGGAAATGTTTGAGGTTAGATTTGTTAAATAGCTCCACTGCGTGAAGGAGTTTTATGTAAATGTATTGCTTTTCTATTTTCATTTTTCTCGTGAACCCGCTCTTTCTGTGTTATATTTTGATACTTATGTTTGAAATGTCAGAATAATTATGCCATAGGTCTTTTTAGTTATACTAACTTCCATTTTTGTCTACGATCTTAAAAATACGTATTTAATGCATTCATATGACCTTGTTCGGAAAAAAACATCGTTTCATTGCTGTTTTATGTTTGCAATGCGCTAACTTATAATTTGAAGTAATTCGAAGAATTTAGAATGAACACAAGATTTTCTTTAGGCTCTCAACATTTTTTCTACAAGAACATGTATGCACTTTTGTATCTCTCTCTCTTCGCTGCTGAGTAACGTCCTTAATTTTTCAGGGTGGCTTCCTTTTGAAAAGGAGACCTACTAGCACCTGCTCTAGTATATGGTGACCGAGACGGACACCGAGGACATTTTTTCTTTCCTCTATTCGGCGAATGAGGGGAAATGTGGAGATCGGGTCTGAGGATGAGGAAGAAGAAACGGGCTGGATTGGTACTCATTCCACCTCCACGTAATTGATTACCTGGTCAGTTGCAGGGCCGTTGAACGAAGGGGTACTATTTCCATACGTTCCCACTTCCCTAAATTCCTCCCCCCCCCCCCCCCGCCCCCCACTGGCTCCAAGAAAAGTTCCCAAAAAGACTGCAGGGTTTGCAGAGCCAAAAAATAAGGAAGCAGACGAATATATACTGCCCAGATTGTGAGGGTGGTCCTGGGGTCTGCCTGGATCCTTGTTTCAGGGAATACCGCAAAGATTAAATTTAATATATTGTAAATATTGCATATATTTTATATATTGTACATATTGCATATATTGTATATATTTTGTATATGGTATATATTGTGATACATGTGCATATCTTATGAGGACTTTGTAAAAATTACTCCTGAACCATATTGTGCCATATGTATATTTTATGTGAATAATGTGAATCGATATATAAAGGTTGTAACTCGTATTTCATTTGTTTTCTTCGACTAATTCCAAATCCTCTAATTAAAGTTAGGTGGAAAAGTTATAAATACTTGTAAAGCAATCTAGTAGCCGTGGAAATTAATTCATTCTCATACATAACGAAACCATATTTTATCCTTAGTCCACTATCAAAGGATATACTCTCCTAGTGCATAATTAATTACGTCAGCACCGCTAAACATTGATAAAACTCACTCTTTTGCTCTGCAGAACCTGTCATGGAAATGTCTTGAGTATCCTTAGTCATTGGGAGTTTCTTTGTGGATTTTTACCGAGGCCATTCGATGGTAATATCCTCTGCGGCGTAGTAGCATCCCCAACCTTAGGGCCCAACTCAGCGGGATTACTGACCTCCCTCCCTCCGAAGACCCTAGGACCTTATCATCGGCAACTCTTCTCGACCCTCCGATAAGCAGACCCTCTTATCGCCTATGGTGGCGGTCAATTTCCCAACCCTCGTGGGTTGGAATTTAGCTAGAGACGATGTTCGGTACTATTTGTCGGCCAGGCATCTAATTCCCGTAGAGGTGGGTGCCATCGCCTGTATGCACAGCGGGGGATGGGAAGTCCCAGCGGTCGCGCCGGACTCTTCCTTTGGCGCCCTTACAATAGCCTTACCTTCCCCGAAAGGGGTGTTGGGCCCCTGCAGCTGTCCAACGCTCTCGGCAGGGCGGTCGCTGACCTTGTGCACTAAGAAAGGGTACCATTGCGACCAGCGTGGGGGTGCGTTTTGGTTTTCCCAGAAGTGAGCGCCGCGGACCGGTCGAGTGTTGACATGGTCGATGTGTCGGGCGGGCGCACACACTTGGCCGAAAAAACTTCATTTCACTTGATCCCGGACGCGTCGTCGTATATTGGTTTCATAACTCGGGTCAGCGCGGCCCCATCATCACACAGTAGTCGTCCCTTCTTTTACGTATAATAATCCCCGACAACTATAACAAAAGTCCAGCGCCAAAGCGATAAAAATAGCTTTACTGCAAACTTCGTGAAAATTTGTGCGTATCCTGAAAGCTAGTCAACACGCTCATTTTTCTAGCTTGGCGAGCGTGAAATACGGAGCACGTCAATTGACGTGGTGTCGATTTTTGCATTAATAATTAAAAATTTTACTCAAATCATGTATAAACATGTATAAGGAGCTATACTAAATACAAATTAAGCAAAAAAAAATTTTTTTTAATCAGCCGATTTTGACGACTTTCATGAAAATCGGGCCCGCATTGAATGTGTTAGGAGAGCGGAGGCTGAAACGCCTGCAGTCAGCTCGGAAATGTCTTTTGAAAATGTCTAAGTTACGGTAGGTTGTACGTCAAATGAATCCAAGGGCTATGGAGATTATTGCCAAAAATTGGACTTAGAGGAAGAGGAAATGGAAGGAGAAAGCAAGGCACTTTTGGCTAAAATGAAGGTGATAGGGAGTCAATAGAAGCGATAGAGAGGGAGACCGGAGGCCAACGCGAATGTGAGAAATGGTTTGATGAAAGACGAAATAGATTGACGTCTCCGAATTTTGGAATTGTGTGTAGGAGAAGGAAAAATTCTAAATGGGCACCTGTTGTGAAAAGACTTTTGTATGCCAAGCCCTTTGGAAATGAAGCAACTAGATACGGCTCCCTCAATGAACGTAATGCAATTAAGAAGTATGAAGAGCTTACGGGAAGTAAAGTTTTTGCGTGTGGTCTTCATGTTGATCCAGATCACTGGTTTTTAGCGGCATTACCGGACGGAAAAACAAGCGGTGGCGGCATTATTGAAGTAAAATGCCCAAAATCATCTGAAAAATTACTCTACAACAGGCAGCAGAGGATATAAAGTGCTTTTGCTTCGATGAAAACGTAAAACTAAAAAAAATCACAAATACTATTACCAAATTCAGGGGCAGCTACATGTTTCTCGCTACTCCTTATGCGATCTGATAGCTTGGACTCCTATTGAATGCTAAATTCAAATAATATACAGGGATGACGTTTTTTGTAAGGATCGTATGGAGAAGAAACTTCTCCATTTTTATAATAATGTTATGCTTCCGGAAATTGACCCTAATTGACCCCTAGAGCTTGCCGATCGATGGAAAAATAAGAACATGAAATTACAAGTTGAATGATACCCGAATTTTGTCTCTTAGGATACATAAAACTTATGCCAATTACAAAAACTGTTTAATTTAGAGAAGCAGATTTACCATCATAGCAGGATCTATAAGGTTTTTGGAATGGGGAATTAATGGATAGGGAACGAGATAGTGTGACTTTTACGTTTACTCAAGTTTTGGATTTTAACGTATGTTAAAAGAGAGTACAATGTCGAGTTTACAAATATATATTTCCGTTACAGCCGAGACGATATCAACAGAGCTGGGCAAAGTTAATCCAAAAATTAACTTCGTTAATGCATTAAAAGCTACTCAAAAAGTTAACTTCGTTAATCGTTAAATCGTTATCTTGATGAAAATTTAACGCGAGTTAAAGTTATCCGTTAAAGTTAAAAATCTATATGAAATAGTAGGCAATTTTGAATTATATGCCACTTAACATTCGGGTATTTTTAATTTCAATGAACGTAATAATAATTTCATGGTCAAAAATACTTAATAAACAGTATAGCTTAGGTAATGTAGACTTATACACATGAGGTATGGAGTTTCATAGTAATATACTATAACAGCGTCAGCTCCAACTTTTCCGTCAGAAAAGTTGGACCTGACGCTGTTAGTATTTGATTGTGGAAATAGAAACCTTGGGATACGCCGATACCGGTAACTGCGATACCAAAAGATTCACCAATATTTTGATGGCATAGTTTTTTGCTATTAGATGGTGAAAAAATTATTGCCAGTCCTATTGACATAAGAATCCACAGCTCTTGAAGAAGCCTTGGTTTTCGTTTTCCCGCGAGTTGATCCTGCCTTTACTTTTTCTTCAAATTGAACGTATTTAGATGGATGCGTTCTCCTCATGTGTTGCTTAAGATTGTTTAGGGTGCAAACGTGAGCCTTGACTGTGTAAATTGTGTCTGTAAAAGTTGTGTAAAAGTCTGATTGCAGTACAAACGCTGAGTTCTCTAGATTACATTCTCAACACAACTCCTTCAACAAGTGATTACATGGCAATCCAGAAAGCTCTGAACAAAAGTAACGGACTTAAATGAACGGAATTAAAAGTTAACGGAAGTTACTAAGACCGTTTTAGTTTTTGGATTTAACTTAAAAGTTAAATCGTTAAGCAATATGTTAACTTCGTTAATTAACGATTAACGGATTAACGCTTTTCTGCCCAGCTATGGATATCAAGGTATGCCTACTACAAGGTTTTTTTGCCATGTTGATTAATACTTTACTCCAATTTTGCCTAGAATAATCTGTGGTATTCTACAGAGGGAACAGAAAACTGACTCCTCTCTGAAATCCCGTCCTGAAGTAACGTATGACACATCAATATCAATGACAGAAGCAGGAATCTACTACACATTCGAATGTTTTAACAAAACGTTATTGCGCGTTACCTGGTATCAAAAAGTTGTGCAGACATCTACCCCCATTAGGGAGAGGGATTACTGTGAATGGAGTTGAAACGTCAAAACTTACACTCAGTCGATAAAAAAAATGATAAATACCAATTAATCACCACAAAAGTGATGTGCTATTGGAGAGCAACTTCATAACTCCTCTATTGCCGACCTCTTGAACTCTACCCCGACCTCTTTAACGCTTCCGCGAGGCTTCCAATAAATATCCTCGGGATTCGAAATAAAAAATAATGATCAATGCTCATGACGACTTCCGGCAGGCAAGGAGAAGGAATGGCTGACGGTTCACGCCCGCGACTGCTTGGGAGAATACAGTGGCTGGCTAGACACAGCGCAAGCAAGACAAACTGCCGCGGTGTTGCAATTTTAGGAATGGGGCAAGGGCGATGTAGGGGAGGGTGGCCGAGGGGAGACCGTATTTGGAGGTTAATCAGCTCACTTAGTTACTATCATATAGCGCCGACTGTCATCGACCGTGGTTCCATCTTGGCGGGGAAGATTCACACCATAGACGACCCACCTTTAGCCTCCGTCAGCACGTCAAGGAACATCTCCTGGCAAAAAGTAAAGAGTAAAGAGGGACTTCTCAACGCGGCAACTGAACCTCGATGTGACACCCACCCCTCTCTACATTAACGAAGCCCTTTGTCCTGGAAAGAGAAAAGTTCTGCAAGGGCTGTTGATTAGGAAGAGAAAGGCTATAAATATTTGTGGATACGTGGAGGTAAAGTTTTAATGCCAAAAGCTGAGAAAGAACCAGTGTTTGTGTTAACGAGTTTGGACGATATAATTTTTTTATAAAATTAAGAATGTCAGATTACACTAATAGTACGTTATTATGTATTGTTCATCAAAATATCCGTAGTCTTAGCTCAAACTTTGATACATTTGAAACGTATATACATGGCCTTTCCTATTTACGGAGTATAATCATACTGAGTGAAATATGGGTTTGTGAACATGAACTTCACCATTACAAACTAAAAGGTTATAAATATTTTGCCCAATGCAGTAGTAGTAGTCGAGCTAGAGGTGTTATTGTTTGTGTGCAAAGTACAATTGATTGCTAATCCATGGTGTCTACTAATATATGAAAAAGAAATTCAAGACTTTTTCAAGACTTTTCAAGACAAAAATTTTAAAATTCCAGACCAAAATGGCTAACTTCTTAATGTGTCATCGTGACGGTCAATAGTTCAATGCCCAGTCCCGTCCAATTCTTCACTTGGAATTGGCCATCTTATTATATCCTCATTATTAAAAGACAAGCACAGCACCGTATCTACTTCATTCATGATTAAAATACTAGAAATTAAAACGGCGTATACTCGAAATGGACTGTACCGGGACATTCACGGCTGTTTTTGAAGAATGCACGACGGCACTCCACACAGCGCTGCAGGATCCCTAATAATTGGTATTTTGGATTTAAAAATGTTCAATTTATATGATATTTGGTCTATATAGGATTTCGAGGTCGCTAAAATATGAATTTACATTCAAAACTTTTGTAAACTAATTTTTTTGCAAAACGTTTGGCAATTTTTTTACTTAAATTAACTCTTATTTTAAACATCACGCTTAATGTGAGCAAATATACATTTCCTCAGTGGCTGAATGCTAATTTGATGTTCATATTTTCGCTAATTACTTTTTTCACAAAAGTATTAGCAATATTTTTATCAAGTACTTGGATTTACACAAACTTAAAATTCTCGTTTCACTAAAAATTATAGCACAAAGTTTTTCGCGATCTCTGGACACGAATTCGATGCTAATGTTTTCACAAATTAATTATTTTGCAAATATATATAAGTGAATTTTCAAAAAAAATTTCTTTATTTTTTAACAATAAATTATATAACAAAAATAATTTTGCAAATGATATTTGCAATATATTAATAAACAGTTAAATAGTACCCACCTTCAGTTACAAAACCGGTTTGTCAGAACAAGAATAGGGGCAATACACCTTACATTAGAGAGAATTAAAGGTGAGGCTGTGCCTGCTCAAATGATGCACTTGTTACCAGTGCAACATTTTATCTTATCTACTAGAGGAGTAGCAACAGCGATATGTCCTTACTTAAGATGGTTTTGAATTCATCAATCGGTGCATCCAACGTGTATACACAAAAACCCAATATAGAAAGTTTTTCTAGACTCATAAATACCAAGTATTAGGGATCCTGCACCACTGTGCGCCGTACACGGCGGTCGGGTTCGCGCCGTCCCGTGTGAAAGGAGCCTTTGAATGAAATGATGTCCGTCGCCAGTCCAACCAAAGGCACCTCTTGAGCACACACCAACTCGAAGACTGACGAACCAACTCAACTCGAGCTGGTGAATTCCGAGTTCTCCAGTAAAAACGGACGATTTTGTTGCAAACTCGCACATGCCGAAGATGAACTAGACTTTCCGGCGGCTTTCGAGCTAGCGAGCTCACCATCAGATGAATAACAAAGACATTCCACCGCACTAGCTGGCAAATGGCGAGTTCTCCAGTATATCGTCCAGGAGCCAACGACACATTCGTCGGCGGCGGCGGCACGTATGGCGTCGTCGGCGACAACGTAATATAATGAGTGAAAGTTTCTCGGGTCTTCACCGGGTCAAAGGCTCAATCTCTGCCGACGTTTCGGGAAACGACTCGTTTTCCATCTTCAGGGCTGTGAGCCAGGGACATCCTCACAGCCCTGAAGATGGAAAACGAGTCGTTTTCGGAAACGTCGGCGGAGATGGAGCCTTTGACCCGGTGGAAGACACGAGAAACTTTCACTCATCTTCCGCCGGAAAAACACCAAAACGTAATATAATGTTTTTACTTTCCAGGGGATGATCTCTGTTTTTTCACGAAGACGTTATGCTTGCGTATAAAAGCAACAAAATTCAATGGGAAATTCTAATAACAAAATGGCAAACGGTAAGCTTTACTGAATGGATGAGAGAAAAAAAACATTCCACAGTAAAGTTAATTAATCCCACCCGATTATGATGATGCGCAGCATAGAAACTTAGGACGCGATCGTTTAAATATAATATTTCTAGTGGAATTTAATCGAGTTACACCCTCAGAGGTATGGCAAAACGCAAAATGTCACAATCGTACTAGAGTACGATCTATGGATCGCCTGAATCTCTGGGAGCGTTGTAATAACCACAGCCAAGGAGATTCTTTCGAAATAGCATTCATGGGCAGGAGGGAAGTATACGATCTTCAACCTGCAACCGACCGAGCCGATTTGTCACGTGGCGGTATGCAGGAAACGGTGCCCATGTCTAGTGCAATCGGACGACGAAAGTCACATACTCACAAATACTGACCAGAGAGGTTTAAAATAACACCTCTTTGATAATGACAAATAAAGAAATAGGGACACAATATCCCATTTCGTAATGCTATGTCTGCCGTTCCAATTTTTATCCTGACGATTTGGAAGCAACCATTTTTCCCGATTTTTGATTATTTTTCAGCGAATTCCCGACCTTTTCCAGATTTTTTCCCGACGTTAACAAATTCCCGACTTTTTCCCGGATTCCCGACTTTTCCCGACTGGTAGACACCCTGTAATCTAATGTAATTCAAGCTGTCACTGCTGATTTGGTCCAGGTGACAGAAAAATTCGAATTACAGTTAATTGCTCTCTATAGAGATCAACATTTTCCGATAGCACAATTATTATCTGAATTTGAACCGCTCATGTATAGTTTAAAAGGTAATATAAATGTCATTGGTGATGTCACCATAAATATTATGGTACCTTCTAATGATTCTGAACATTACTTAAACTTAATGAGCTCCTTATGATTATCGGGTCTGATTGACTCGCCAACTAGGGTAAGAGAATCACAGGAACCTTTATTGATCACCTGTTTGCTAGGTTATATAAAATGTGCACGCATCACCTCTAAATAGACTAAACTAAGATAGACTATGAATATTTTAAAATCAAAATAGCTGAAGTAGATTGTAAACGAAGTAGACGCATCAACGGCTTTTTCGTTATTTCATGACTTACTTACAGGTGCTATATCGGCATCAAGAATTAAAGTCAATAATTACGACACAAGAAAAAAATTAAAGCCAAGGAGTCATCTTCTCAACATTATTGAAAGGAAAAATTATCTGCTCAAGAAACATAGACGCCATCCATTAAACGAAAGTTTAGCAAAGAAATTTATTAACTGTAGAAATAATTTGAAAAATGAACTTAGGATTGCTTCCAATAACTACTATTTGCACAGATGTCAAGGAGCAAATGGAAACTCAAAGATGCAATGGAAAATACTCAAGGAAATATCCGGCCGCATACCACAGAGTCCTTATGAAATATGCCTGGAAATAGACGGTAGTATAGCATCTGCTCGTTCAAAAATAGCTAAAATCATTTAATGTCTATTTTGTTCCCTCCTACGATAGTAATAATAATAGTAATGACAGTGGCATGAATTTGTCGCTGATTTTTGAAGCTATTCACATAGCTTAGAATGTATATATGGTATGTAACTAGAACCAGTCGACCCTGCTGAAATAACTAAATTAGTAAGATCTTTTCTTGCTAGCAAAGCCCCTGGTTACGACAACGTTAACAGTGAACTTTTAAAACTTGTTATTAACGAATTAGCTCATATTCTTTCACATATATTTAATCTAAGTTTTACCAGTGATGTTTTTCCTGACGAGATGAAAATGGCGGTGGTCATGCCGTTATATAAAAAAGGGGATCGATTAAGTATACTAAATTATCGTCCAAGATATTTTCAAAAATTACAGAGAAGCAAGTCAAGTCGAGATTAATTAAATTTCTCGATAAAAACTGCTTCTTCAGCAAAAGTCAGCATGGTTTTTTTTAAGTGGAAAGGTGACAGAAGATGCTCTACAAAATTGTTTAACTCATGTTTACAGGGCTATAAACTCAAATCGACGCACTGGCGTGAAAAATTCCGAGGACTTCATCCACAGAATCAGTGAGCTGAAGATCACGGAGAACGACATATTAGTCTCTTTCGATGTCGTTTCCCTATATACCAAAGTGCCAATAAAGGACACCGTTGACATTTTAAGGAAACTAGTCAACTTCGGACTTCCAGCCGACTTCCCAAAAATGGTCGACTTCTGCCTCCGAAATAATTTCTTCCTGTGGAACGGAGATTTATACGAACAGAAGGATGGAGCAGCTATGGGTAGTCCACTCTCACCCGTCAGCGCCAACCTATACATGGAGCACTTCGAAGAAGATGCCCTGGAGTCTTGCAGCCTCATACCGTCCCTTTGGATCCGCTACGTTGACGACACCTTCGTGTTATGGCCACACGGGGAGGAGAAACTCAGAACCTTCAAAGACGAGCTAAACTCCATGCATCCTTCCATTCAATTTACCATGGAGATGGAAGAAAACGGATCCCTGCCTTTTTTGGATGTCTTGGTGCAGAGAGGTGCCAACGGTTCTCTCCGACACACGGTGTACCGGAAGAAGACGCACACCGACCGGTACATGCACGCAGCCTCCCACCACCATCCCAAACAGAAAGCTGCTCTCATCAAAACGCTGGTGCATAGAGCCACAGTGGTGTGTGAAGAATCCTCACTAAAAACTGAAGTGGATCACATCGTGAGAGCACTTGGAAAGAATGGCTACTCAGAGTCTTTCGTCAGGAGCAACATCAAAAAGAAGGCGAAAATTTCCGATGAAGATCGTCCCAAAGCGACGGCGCACGCCACCATCCCTTACGTAGCCGGCATTTCCGAACGCATTTCCCGAATACTTCGGAAAGCAGACATTGAGACACGGTTTATCACGCTAACCAAAGTCAAAGATGTCCTACCATCGCCTAAGGATCGGCTACACCCTTTATTAACGGGGGGAGTTTATGAGATCCCCTGTTCATGCGGAAGGACATACATCGGGCAAACAGGGTGCTCAGTGGCATGCAGGCTCAAAGAACACCAGAGGACGGTCATCCATGGCAACACCAAGGATTCTGCAGTCGCCGAGCACGCAGCCTCCGGAGGTCCAGACGTCAGGCACAATATTTTAACTGACAAGACACGGGTAATAGCGAAGGAACCGCGCTATTACCCAAGGCTAATACGGGAAGCAGTCGAAATCGAAAAACGGCCGAACAATTTCAAACGTGACGACGGCATTAAACTCGGCGCCGCATGGAAGAGAATTCTCCGTCCGCTACCCGAGGGAGAGTCCTCTAAAACACCGAGGGTCCAGGATGAGTCACCACCTCATGTCGTAAGCGGGGACGCGAGAAACAATGCCAAACAAGGCCAAGGGAGGGGGGCATGTCTCTCAATAAATAGCCGAGATGATACTTCTTTTTATGTTTTAACCCTGATGATGCGGCCTGCAATGGCCGCGAAAGCTCGGACGACAAAGCTCCACACGCGGCGGCTCCCGAAAGAGACAACTGGATATTCTCCACGCTGCGAAAGCCTACGCTCCACTATTGCCATGTGACAGCATTTGCCGATGATGTCACCTTAAATTATGAAGGTATTAACTTGGGTGATGTAAAATATGATATTCAGTCTGATTTGTTCAATTTGCGACGCTGGTTTGCTTCCAACAAATTGAAAATTTAATTGAGTTTTATATTATCATGAAGAAAACTGTCCGATAACTTCATGCAATAGCTGTTTGCCCATTGAACGGGTTTACCAGTTTAAAGTACCTGGAAGTAACCATTGATGAATTCTTAAAGTGGCAACAACATATTGATAGTCTAACAAATAAAATTCGACAAACACAGACAAATTTTTACTTCATCAGAAATAAATGTCCTTTAAATTTCTTTAGGGTAATTTATAACGCGTTAGTACATTCCAAACTAAGTTATGGCATTTTTTGTTGTGGTGGCGCTTATTTGAACTCCTTGAAACCTGCGTTTTTTTACAAAAAAGAATTATTCGTGTTAATTTGAAAAAGAACAGATTTGAAAGATCCTTCCCACTTTTTCTTCATTTACGTTTGCTTCCATTGAGGCATCTATATATTCATAAGGTTCTACGGTGTTTTTATACTAGAAGTGGTAACTATGAAATATTTCTGTTCCTGCCTTATCCCTTTACCATGCGTAAAAAAAGTATACCCTTACCAAAACCAAATTTGACGTTGTTTAAAAGATGTTTTTTAGTATGTAGGGTACATCTACGTCTACGCAATACCATGCAAGTCACCAGTGGCTCACATAGTAAGGGTGCATTCATAATAGAAAGTTTCTTACCTTTTACAACAATCAAAACATTTTATCGCAGAGTGCGGTTCAAAGAACCTACTTAATCTTCTCTTCGCCCACAATGCGATAAGCATCATATATGTGGGTAAAAGTACTCTTTTGATGAATCCCAGTTTACAATTAGCTTGGCCCATTATTTCACGGTCGTATTAACCCCAAAAAACATCATACGTCATGTATGTTGATATTCGAGACTCCAGACAAGAGAGACGCCAACTAGTGGCGTACTTTGAAATCTCGCAGTGAAGGTTACCGAGCTGATGAAGGGTGATAAAACGTGTTGTGAATTCCTAGGCGTTGTGCATTATTCCGATATTTATCAGTTTGATTAATTTTTAGGATGACTGAAAATTGTTCATATACACACAAAATATATTAATAGGTTATTTTAAACAAATCGGGATGGCACATGATTTTAGTCATTTCAGTGGAATAAGCTAGGTAAAAGCCGAGCAGATTAGATAAGTTATTTCTTCATCCATAATTGTTTTAGCTGTCCCATTTTGTCTGATAATAAGAGCAAATTGTTGTTTTATTATTATTATTTAGTTTTTCCACTAAATATCTTTCTTTCGGCGTATAAATAATATTTATTATAGCCCTAATGTTTCAAAGATAAGTGAAGATTGGTAAGGGCGTCAAGAAGAGCATGTTTGTTTGCTCCAAGCATTTTATCCACAACGACTATATACTGCCAGGTAATTAGATAATTTGACTTAATGTTATTCAATTTACCTCATGTATGATCTATATTTTAGCTTTCGTATCTTTAATATCATGCCAAAATGTGCAAAGAATTAAAATTGGCATATTACTATCGAAATTAAGACGCAACAGCAAAGCTGCGTCGCCTGAATAAAAGTGCAGTGCTTACTCGAATTTACCAAGAGTGTCTACTAATGGTCGTTTAAAATACAGCGAGATGTGGGTAAACTCCCACAGTCGAGAAATTTACGGCTACCCACGTAGCTACGGTTAGAAAGGTTATATGAGCCAACAAGAGCCGTTTGGTACATTTTTCTTGGACGTTGATAGTGTTGACGAGAATCAGTCAATGTTACCAAATACTAATTTATTAGATCAATGCAAATTACTTTATATGCAGTACATAACACTATTATTCAATTCATACTACTTTACATATGACCATGAATTCTTCAATCGAGAAATTTTGTAAGTATAGGAGAATGGGATTTAGAATTGAAGTTGATGGTATCAAAAAGGCTTGATTGTGTGGATTTCCTTCATGAAGAGGGCAGGGAAAACTATGAAATTCCACAGAATAAATTTTTCGTGAACAATATTATTCTGATGCAAGGCATCATCATCAGGTGTCATTACATTCAGATTCAGATATTTTCTACAATTGGGGCGGGAAAGGGAAGTTTGAGTAAATAGATGGGAATATGGCAATATTCGTCATAAATTGTCCGAAATTTTGGGAGTAGGGATTGAAGAGATGTAGTGTTAAGAGTGATTGAAGAGAGTATGTTAAGGGTTATCTTTGATGATGACGTTGGTTTTAATACCTTTTGTGCTGGCAACTATCTAAGTTTGATGATTCCATTAGCAAATCTCCTTACCCCGGCTTTATTCTCTAAATAATAACTCATTGATTCCAATGGCATACAACTTTGTCCCGATGAAGAGGTTTTCGAAGAAATGTAAGAGGACCAGCATGGCCTAGAAGGAACTGGGATAGCAGATACAAATTTTAATCAAGGCCAAAGAGGTTTTGCTGCCTTTGGGAGCTACATTTCCCTCTGTGGAAAAGATAGCCACAGCAGTACAAGCGACACCAGCATTAATTGACAACAGTAAACAAGAGATTTTAGGTGCCAGTTGTCAGTGGAATAAATTATTTTTCCGACATAACTGACTGCCATTTAACGCTTACAGCATTTGCTGGGTTCGACACATTTCCTAAACTGGCTTGTTTCATGAAGATATCGACGAAACTATAAAAGAAGCGAAAGGAGAAGAAAACATAATTATTTTAGGAGACTGGAACGCCATCGTCGGCGAAGGTCAAGATGGAAGAATAACTGGAAAATACGGATGGGAATCTCAAAGTTTCCCAATCCGTATTTTCCAGAAAGAACAAGGAAAAACTAGAGGAGAAAGACTGCTGGAGTTCTGCAGACAACATAAGTTAGTGGTCGCCAAAAGACTGTTTAAAAATCACAACCGAAGAAGACACACGTGTAAAATGCCAGGAGAGGAAAGAACATTTCAAATAGACTACATTTTAGTAAAGCAGAGATTTAGAAACCAAGTGAAGGACTTCAAACGCTACCCTAGGGCAGACATCGACAACAAATATAATTTAGTGATGATTAAATGCCATCTAAAATTAAAGAAATTGAAGAAAACAAAGAAGAATATATGGAAAGTACAAAAAACTGAAGGAGGCTTAACATCAGCTGGCATTTCAGACAGCAGTAAGAAACGACATAGGAGAAGACCTGAATGAGAAATCAGCGGAAGAGCGTTGGGAAAAATTTGAATGTGGACTCTAGGAAGCCGCAAAAGAAGTTTCTGGAAGAAGAAACGTTTCCAAGAAGAAGCCATGGATCACCGGGGAAGTCTTAGTGCTGATTGAAGAAATAAGAAAATAGAAGAATGCGAAACTGAAGAAGGGTAGCTTTACTACAAAAGAATAAGGAACGAAATAAGCCGCAAAGCCTGGAAAACTAGAGGGATGTGGATGAAGAATCTGTGCGAAAACGTAAAAAATAACCTTGCACTTGCAAAGGTGAAAGCTGACTATAGGATAGTGAGAAACCACTTCAAGAAACTGAGTGAAAGATGCAATGACATAAGGGATGGAATTGGAGAAAATTTTGATTGAAAATGAAGACAAAGTGAAGAGATGTAAAGAATATCTGGAAGAGTTGTACAACGGATACAATCTCAGCACGAAAGTGATCGAAGAGGAAAGCGAAGTGGAAAATGATGATTTAGGAGCATCAATATTCGACTGATACACGATCTTTCCTGGGGTAAACACGTGAAATAATGGGTCAAGCTAATCGTAGACTGGGATTCATCAAATGTGAACGAACATATACGAAAAATCAGCTACTTTTCCCTTGTTAGACCTCATTTGGAATATGCTGCCAGTGTATGGGATCCATACGATATCACCTAAATAAAGAACTTGAAGTTGTGCAGCGAAGATCGGCAAGATTTGTTAAGGGACAGACTATATTAGCGTAAGTAACCGTGCGCATATGTTTTAGAAAATTTGATAGTAATTTGTTTTCATATAATATTTTTATGCAATCTAACATTTGAACAATCATTGATAATATCAAAGTAAAAAAAAAGGGATTTTTTCTTAAGCTAGAACGAGAAAATCGGCAAGTGATATTGGAAATACTGTAAGACAAAACAGGTTTTCAGACCAAAATAACGATGCAACCATCATTAGTTGAAATCACGTTGAAATTAAATATATTATATTTGACGAGAAATCTTTGTATGTATGTTTGTCGACCCTTTCTCGCAAACCGCTCTAACGATTTTCTTGAAAATTTGAATACAATGGTTTGTAGAATCCAAGGTATCAATTGCGAGCAACATAGGTTACTATAAGACACTGTCTCCGGCGTTACTCGGTGGAACTGCTTCATATTTAATCAGAAAAACACTTGGTTATAATTCCACACTTTATTTCAGGAAGACGACCCGGGTTTCAGCATGTCATGCCATCTTCAGGCATGACATGCTGAAATCCGGGTCCCCTGAAATAAAGTGTGGAATTATAACCAAGTGTTTTTCTGATTAAACATAGGTTACGTTAAAAATGCCATAGGGGCCCCAATGTGGGCCTTCTTTTACCAACGTTTACTCCCATAAGAAAAGAAAGGATTTGGTGGAGAGGGTTTTCATTTGTGTAATTGCCTACACTCATGATATAGATTTGAACCGTTAACTTTTAGATAAATGACTAAACAAATTTTTTGATTGTTGCATTCAATTTCCGTATATCCTTCGCTTTTTCCTAGAATTTTTTATCTCGAAAATCTCAAATGTTTGCACCACTTCAACAATTGAATATTATATTTGCTGGAACCCACAGCATAGGCATGGAATGGAAATTCATGCCAGGGTCTGTAGATTGTTTTAAAGGTTGACGTTTTAATTAAACGCAGATTTATCGAAAGCTATCCCGGATGTTGGATCCTTAAATTTTGTAGATGAAACTTGAAAACTTTCCAACACAGAACAGTTATTATAAACAACATATTTATATTAGGTTGCTCAAGCGACAAATCAAAGTTCGAACCAACGGCAACAGATGTTTCCCACCTGGGATCCCAAACGTCAGTACGTAGTACCTTCATCAACCCATGCGCAGTTTTCTTATGTCTCAATGTGGGAATCATCCCAATCGACAGCAATAAACTACTCTTCCCCTTGTAGGATATTCCAAGCCTCCCGCTTGAACGGCGGTGAAATTCACAGTGCACCACTTCAACAATTGAATATTTTATTTACTTGGAAACCGCAGCATAGGCATGGAATGGAAATCCATGCCAGGGTCTGTAGATTTTTGCCAAGGTATGAATGAATAAACCCTTTGTAATGAGGTGTTGGTACCTGGCCCCTGGTTTCTTTCTCCCTCAACTCGGTGAGTTCCTCCTTCATGGTAGTTACCCAATTGGCTAGATGAGGACCATGCGTTGCTTCCTCGACAGATGTAGGTTCAGAGGGGATGTCTTCTGAGAGTGACGCCAGGGCAGTCACACTATTCAGGTTTGTGTAACTGGCCCAAACGCCTTGGAATAACATGTAACTTTTCATTCCCATTAGTTTTGGCACCATATTCGGGCAGACTAGGTTATTGGTCTAGGTTATTGGTCGATTCCTTAAGGTCATGCAGTTCTTGCATTTGATTGTGAACCGCCAACTCTTCGCCTTCTTCTGACTTCGCAACATCTAGTACCTTGAACCTCGGTATAATTGCCATGCGAATTAGAGATCCAGGGTAGCGTAGTGGTCTACGCATTGGCCAAATGTCCTCTTTTCGATTCCCGTTTCAGGTGAATTTTTTCGCATGGCAAATGATGACTTCCCATTGATTCCAAACACCTCCCATACAAGTAAGCTCTCACATGAAACATATGTTACTTTCAAATTGTGGGACATAAACCGAACGCATTGAAAATCATACACCATCATTAAACTAAATAAATTAGCATTTTAAATAATATAGCCAATACAAAACAACATATTGAGAATAAAGTCATCACATTTGCACAAGTCCCATCATTGTGCATAGTTCTTGAATTCTTTGCTGGTTTTGCCATTTTGTCCCCTTCCTTCTGGAGTCCTTGTACTTGATCTTGTCTGTCTTGGCAAGCAGGGTGTGAGCTGTTCCTTCAGTGCTTTCCTTTCCTTCTTGGGCGTTCCTTCCTTTTCCCCGTGTAACTTTAGTTTAGGTACGAGCAACTTTGTGTCTTGCTGGTGTCTTCTTGGCATGCTCATCCTCGCTCTCCCCTTGATCAGTGCCAAAGTAACCTTTCTCTGTGTATGCCGACTCCACAGCATCGTTCTCTGCATTTGCATCCTACTGTTTTGGTAACTGGGACGCCACTGCATTTGCAATCTCCTTCCTTTAAGACTGCTTGGTTGGAGGGTTGACTTCACTGCCTACCACCATCACAGGGTCAGTGTGCACTGCAACTGTGCATGTGGGAGCTGAGGAACCATTTTCTATTTTCCCCTTCAGTGCCACCTCATTGGCAAATACCCTTGCCTGCAGTAGCCAGTTCTCCGTGTCAGCTTGTTTCTTTTTTGAGAAATCAAAGGCAAGCATCTGCTCAATTGATTGGAGGTCATTACAAACTTTGTCAATGTCATCAAGCTCCTCAGGTTCTACATCAGATTCCTCTTCAGCCTGTTGGATTTTCTCATTAATGGTCATTTGTCTGTGCAATTTTTGAAAATCTTCCATAAAAGGTTTATTAACGTCGTTTGTGACAGCTCTCTTGAGTTTTACATGTTGCTTGGTCCGGTTGAGCCGCTGATTGTGAATGTTCCTTTTCTCAGTCTCACGAATAAACCTCTCGTAGTGAGGTCTTGGTACCTGGATTCTGGTTTCCTTCTCCTTCAACTCGGTGAGTTCCTCCTTCATGGTAGTTACCCAATTGGCTAGATGAGGACCATGCGTTGCTTCCTCGACAGATGTAAGTTCAGAGGGGATGTCTTCTGAGAGTGACGCCAGGGCAGTCACACTATTCAGGTTTGTGTAACTGGCCCAAACGCCTTGGAATAACATGTAACTTTTCATTCCCATTAGTTTTGGCATCATATTCGGGCAGACAATTGTTTAGGGCAAGGGCCTCCAAACTTTTCAGCCCGCGGGGCGCATTACCTATCAAACAGCAGTTTGGGGGCCGACAACACACTCGAAGTGCAAATAAAAAAGAATCAAAACATAGATGTTTTTAATTTTTTATTTAATATTATTTTATTCAGTTATTATTTAATAACACATTGAACATGAACACCTGTATTAGTGGGAATGGCGAAATAGTTTCCTGCTGCCAAAAATAGCAGACATTTCTGGCTTTAGATTTGATGTCCCTAATATCAACAGTGATCTGAAATTATCATCATACAAGTTTGTTCTCAAATTGTTCTTCACGTGTTTCATTCTTGAAAATGTTTGTTCACACAAGTATGTTGCTCCAAAGGTGGAAAGGTACCTTGATGCAAAAGTTTTGACTTTTTGAAAGTCTTCCTTGGGCAAAAACTGGTTAAAATCCACCAGTCCTTCTTTGAACTTGTCCCTAAGCAGGTCATTTGCTTGCTTTGCTGCAGTTCATCTGGGCAACTGGCCACAACTGCTTCAAATGGGTTTTTAAACAGTCTCACTACTTCTTCCTTTGAATCCAAGTCGGAAAACAGCTCCTGAAACTGCAGCTGGAGGTCTTTATTGATCTCGCTTGCAAATGACGTGGGAAACTCAGCTGTTGCTTCAGGCATGAAGATCTTGCACTGCTGAAAGTGCGTCAAGTTGTTGGCCTGTACTTGTTCCAAAAACAAGGCAAGTTTAGATCTTAAGGCCTTTAGGTGGGTATATAGATCAGAAAATAGATTTTTCTCTCCTTGTAGTTTTAGGTTCAGAAAATTTAAATGACTAGTTATGTCTGCAGCAAATGCCGATTTCCATACCCACTCTTCATCAGACAGTAATGGCTGTGGCTTGCCTTTACTTTCCAGGAAGTCACCTATTTCCTTTCATAATTCGAATACTCTACTCAGAACTTTTTCACAGCTTAGCCATTTTACTTCTGTGTAATACGATAAATATTGCGATTCCGAGTCTGTATCTTTCAACATGTCTCTGAACTGTCTATGGTTGAGCCCATGTGACCTTATTAAATTTACCATCTTCACCACAGGATTCAGTACACTGCTAATTTCAACATATTTAGCACGCAAAGCTTGCTTGTGAATAATACAGTTCAGGAACATTTGGTTCGGAATGAACCTCACATCTCAACATCTCACTACACATCTACTTCACTTGTCTAACCAAGTCTTTCTTTATGCCACACATGTTCTTTCCTCCATCAACAGTCAGGCAACTGAGGTTAGTCCAGTCCAAGTTATAATCAGCAAATTCTTTTTTCAATTCATTGAACATATCCTCTCCGGAGACAGTTCCATACATGCTATGTACGGAAGTGTTATGTGTTATGTTCATGTCTTCATCCACACCTCTAATGAACACAAGCAGTTGAGAGGTGGAACACCTGTCCAGCGATTCATCCATTGCAATGAAAAATGGCAAAACTTGCGTGTGTTTTTCGCTACTTGAGTCACAATGTTTTCACCCATGTCTTCAACACGACGGGAAATGGTTTTTGCACCCAAAGCTACATTTTTAAATTGTTTCGACTTTTCTGGGCAAAGTTCCACAGCCACCTCCAACAAACATTCCCTCACAACTTGACCATCTGTAAACGGTTTGCCACTTTTAGCCAGGACCTAGGCAACTTTATAACTGGGCTTACAATTAGTTAAGGATACACTTTCATTTGAGGATTTACTGAACTCCTCTGAGATGTGAGTTAATTTTGTAATTTAGAAAACATTTTCTGCACGGACTTCACCCTCCAACTGTGCATATTTCTCCTGACGTTCGCTTCGATGAATACGGCGCAGGTTGTATTCTTTCATCACAGCCATGGTTTCGTTGCACATCACACACAATGCTTTCTCGCCAGATTTGATGAAGAAGTATTTCAAACTTCATTCTTCTTGAAATATCCGACACCCATCGTCTATTTTTCTTTTCCTCTTCTTGGACATCGTTGGACACTAAAATAAAGTGACTTCAACATCAATTAAAAGTGAAACGAAAAGTATGCTGCACAAAATATCGCTCATAAAACCTGATTATGCGGACTAATTTCGTCGCCATTATAGCTGGAAATGACCCGAAACAATTTTTAAAAATTATTTCTTGAATTATTAAATTAAACATACCGGAATTCAGTCTGTAAATATATCCACTTATGGTAGAAAGATTGCTGCTTTTAATGTTTCCTCTTCAGAATATTCGGAAAATTCTTATAAAAACTAACGACACTCCCAATGCTTTATACACACTGGTAAGTAATTATGCGAGGGAAATTATCACTAAATAAAATAGAGTGCAACATGTGTCTAAATTAGACGCTAACTGACACAAGCCCTTCCTCATTGCAGCAATCAACCGCAACTGGCAAACTGTGATCTAAATAATCAAGGTTTGAACAAGCGGAAAACCATTTGAAAACTCTATCACTAGGTGGCGTTATATCATCCCATTGACCAAGAACTCTGTATAACACTTATTAAGTGTTCTTACCATTGACTGTGAACAGAAGTAGAAAAAGTAAGCATCGAATAAGGTTTTGCAATGTATTGAACTGTTGGAAAACATAACGCACTGCTGCGCGCCTTTTTTTTATAGGTAAGAACTAGGGATGGGTCGGTTCGGTTCTTCGGTTCTCGGTTCCACCGGTTCTTGAGCTTAGAACCGGAACCGAGGCCAAAAAGAATCGGTACCGAAATAATTGGCGCGAAAACCAGTTTGAAATCTGCTCACACTCTGAAAGCGGAGGCTTCACATTCAAACCTGGAGAAATAGTGTACTTAGATGTTTCAAAGTTGCCGTGAATTATTCTAATTCAGTCGTTAAAATACTATATGATTTGTTTTATTACATCCAATTCTAGTAAGTGATGAAATACCGCCGAAATAAGGATATTCTGATTGATAGGTATGTGTTACGTCCACCTCCTTTGGAGGTACGAGTCCTCACATCATTTTCGTAAATTACATCATAATATAGTGTAAAGTTTTAGAAGATTTCATTCATGCTTTGAACATTACTTTCGTTAAGTCAGCAAATTATTCGTCATTTGTACAATAGCATTAACTTTGCTCTTGCAAGAGAACGCTGTCTACTTCGCCACGCAGTAAATAGCAGACGACAATCGAGTATTTGAAAAATTGACAGCGCAAAGATAGCCGAAAATGAAAGGCACCCGCAATATGCGGTCAATTACAACTAAATTGTTTTATCAAGTTTCTTCTTCCCTTGATGCAAGGGTCGTGTTTAGCCAAGTAACTTTCAACCGTTTGCCGTTGACCATTCTGCTTTCTTGATTACTCGACTATAAATGGGCAATCATTACAAAAACGTTATAGGGATAACTGGTCATGTTTAACTTAAAAAAATTTTTGTGCCATGAAACGTGAAGAAAAATGCACGTGTCGGATATAAAAGCTGATATTGGTATTATCTTCCAATGGGAGAGTGTAACTAAGTATTTGCAGTAACATACGAATTTAAATATTTAAGTTTATGAGAAATATGTTGGTAATGACAAAACCGTGGTCGAAAGTAAACACTCGGTTTATCTTACGCGTATCATACTTAACAAACATATCGTCATTAAATATAATCACGGCATTGGAGATCCCGGAAAGATTCCTTAACGAAATAGGAAAGTAGAATCTTTTGAAACGACGGAAATGGTACACGTAAATTTATGTCAACTCACAAGATAGTCTAACTGAGATGTAAGCCAATGGTGAAAAAATCAATCGCGCAGGTAGTGCCAAGTTACCATCAATAGCCATGGCATACGAATCAGCACTGTTAGCACTTCGTATGTGCCCAGATCCCAGATATCAGGCCCAGATATGCTTCCTAAGTCACATGTTGATTAATGAAGTGCTATCGAAATACGGCATGATTATCGATATTATATCATACCTATCGATACTTTAAAAATATCGATAGCTGGTGAAATTACGCCTTCATTTACTCACGCGGTTGAATCCTTCGCAATGTCTTCCGAAGTGTGGAAATACTTCACGGTTGATGAAGCAAATGAAAATTTCGTAAAGCGTAATATTTGTCATTCCCTGATTTCCAGGGGTGCATGTAAATCCACTCCTAACCTGAAAAAGCATGCGGAAAAGAAGCATAAAATAAATTTTCGCGGGAAGAGTCCAATCGTGTCTCCAAAGAGACGGAATACTTCAGTAACTAGTAGTGGCCTGCACACGGTCGCAAAATACGGGCGAGGGTCGCCTGCCTGTGTGCGAGGGATAAAGAGAGAGGCACAACCCGAAGACATTTTTTTCTTTTTTTCGGACTTTTCCGAAGTGTCACGAATGTGTCCTTAACGGAGAAATGGCCGAGAAGAAGCAGTCAACCGTCGTCTGCTGGGCGGGCGACCGCCTCCATCCATGGATGGGCAACGAGTATAAAACCAAAAGTGCTTGAGTTCTATAAATATTTTCACATAAAGGGTAAAAATGGATTAAAATTACATAAACACAAAAATATTATGAAGTATTCTTTTTCAAGCAGTATATCTCTGAAAATGATTATTGATTATCTTATCTTACCATTGAGCAATGCAAAGTAAGTGGTAAATTAAGAACCGGAACCGAGAATGGGAACCGAGAACCGAAGTTAAGAACCGAACCGGAACCGGAACCGAAAAAAAGTGGAACCGACCCATCCATAGTAAGAACGTTACGTCAACGTACACTGATCTTGGCAAGATGCACGTGAATTTCCGTAATTTTTATCCGCAGATGAAAAGGTCTCCACGGGCCGGATGAGAGGGCCTCGCGGGCCGCATCTGGCCCGCGGGCCGTAGTTTGGAGACCCCTGGTTTAGGGCATTGGTCGATTCCTTAACCCTTTCGCTACGAACGCCGTTTATAAACGCCGCAGATTTTTCACTCCTGTGAACGAAGGCCGTTTATAAACGCCGCAGATTTTTCTACGCAAGAGAACGAAGGGCGTCTTAAAACGTCGCTGGGGTCAGGTAGGCAGAAAAGGTCCAAGGTGTCATAAAGGACCCTTCCTCGCGGGTCTGAAGACCCTTCCTCGGCTTCGAGGCGGGGATTATCTCGACCCTTCTTCGCAGCGCGAGCCTCACCCTCGGCAGTTGTTCGCGGTCACTTTTTTGTTTATGCATTTGAAAAACCAAAATCATATTTGTTTCTAAATCGCATTATTGAGTTCCAGAAGTTAATTCCTTATGTTTTTTTGAATCTCTAGAAATTTTAAACGGAACTCTAACGTTATTATTAACAGAGTTCACCTGTCAATGAGATTCAAATCGATTTTGGAGAATTTTTCATTGCAATGAGGAACAAAGACGTAGGTTTTTTATGATTTGACGATAAGGTAGTACCGATATTTTTCTCTCCGTTTTACTTGTTTATGAACATATATTGGAAAACAACTGTAATGGTAATACCACACAACATACCGCGAAATCTATTATATCTACATTATAGGTTGAAAATCCCGCTGAAGGGTATGGTTTATGCTAATTTATTAGCAGTCAATAAACTTTACTTTCTTGTAACTGAATCTTTTTGGTGTTCAGCATTCAAATTTATTCTGTGTAATGTGGCTAAGAGTGATAATTATGTTGTAATCATTTATGTTAAAACTAGAAGAAAACCGCATGCGTGCGTGATGGAATATTGGGAGATACAATAAATAATTGCTAGGCAGAAAAATCTATCTCGCGCTACCATTGCGAATATATTTACATAAAAATATTTCCTGATGAAGGTATAGCACCAAAAAGTGCATGTGCTTTTATATAAAACACGGGTATGGTTGGATTATGCGCGGACGTCTTCTATTGCGAAACAACAGAAATAATTATTATTGTAACCATTGATATTATGTCTATTGTCTAAATATCTTAATATTAACATTAGAATTTCGTTTAAAATCTCTAAATGGTATTTATAACAACAGGAATTTATTTGTGTATTAACCCCCAGTTAAAGTCTTACTATTATTTATTTAACAAAAATCACTGAATTAAAAATAGTTGACCGCGGACAGAAGCCGAGGTGGGTTCTCATTTGGAAAAGGGCGAAGATAATCTCTGGTCAGTGGCCGTGGAAAGGGTCGGGAACCCCGCTGGGTCCGGTCCCAAAGCGGGGGAGAGACATACCTGCTCGAAGCCTTGCTTCAAGAGAGCTCCGTACAGGGAGTGGAAAAATATTCTAGAGGAACCCGTGAGAAGGCAAGCATTTTCCTGCGTTGGACTCCGGCGCGAAAGGGTTAAGGCCACGCAGTTCTCGCATTTGATTCTGAACAGCCAACTCCTTACCTTCTCCTGATTTATCTAGACAAGAATTTAAGAATTAATCTAGACAGAAATTAAGTGCATATACATATTTAACTCTCTGTAAGCGTAGATTCATGCCTTCCCCTCCTTCCGTACTTGCATCAAAACGGACGAATCCCGTGCCTCTAATAGGCAGTTTTATGCCGTTTCCTAATTTCACTGCTCCTTTTTCAATTTTCTTAATGTTCTTGAAAGCGTTAAGCATTGTGGCACGTATGTTCAGTGGCCCCCGAGTCCAAGTACCGCTTGTCTCGCGTCTTATGCACAGTGACGAGTCAGATAACAGTACAACATCGATCTCGTCCTCCGAGTCTTCTTTTCTCGCGATTTTAGTCTTGGGCCCACATGCCAGCCTTTGCTTCGTCCTTCTTTCCTTGAATTCCGCCCATTCAAGGCATTCCCGAGCTGTGTGACCGTGTTCGTTACAGGTATAACACTTGAAGTTTCAGGAGAACCCTTAGTCTGCTCTCTTCCATTGGCCCTAGGTTCATAATCATCTGGGGCCTATGCGTACGTTGCGTTCCTCTTCTCTCTTCTGACGCACCTACAGCGATTGAGTCTTCGTTCTTCATTTTGTCGTTTTTCTTCATTCTCTTCTCTTCAAGCATTAATTTTGATTCAACAATTGACGATGTTACTCTGTTTTCCCAGGATCTTACTAGGCCTTCATACTTCGGCATGGGAAGGCCAAGAAGCAAAAAATACGCGAATGCCTGGTCGCTGAATGTCACACCACCCTTTCGTACCTTTTGCATGGTTTCTTGCACTTACACACTCTGGCATCGGTGTTCCAGGCTCCTTTGTCGTGATAGTTAGCTCCCTGAAGTGAACCACGATATGTAGCATGCTAAACGTGCCGTACATTTCTTCCAGCGTGGACCAAATTATCTTAGCCAACACATCGACGCTGTAGTGTACAGGGAAATTCTATGCCCAAACGATGAAGAATATTTAAATAATGACAGTAGTAAGGGGGGCGGTTGGGGCAGACACAACAAACCCCCCACCCCTCGCAAACCCAGGCCGCCCCCGGCGCCTGTACCCCCCACCCCTAAAATGATGACGTCACGCCTCTCAGCTCGCACTCCAACCCAAGTCACCCCAGGCTCGCATCCCAGAACCCAAGTAACCCCCAGACGTCCACTGTTTTGATGATGACGTCATATCTCTCTCGCCCCTCAATGTTTTTCAAATTTGTTGTGACGTCACGGAGAGGGAAGTTCAAATTGAGCTCTGGCCATGGCATCGAATAAATGGAATAAATAGTGGAAAAAAATTAGGAAGCTGTCGGATTTGATCTGCTGACCTTCACATTACTAGCCCTGCACGTTACCACTCGGCCACCAGCACTTGGTGATCGGAAAGGGGAATTGAAAGTATATGAGTCAACTGGTCCCGATCGGGGTGGCCAGCTCCCATCGGTCTCTCTCTCTCCTTCCCTCTAACCCACCTCAACTCTATTCTCGTACTCCCTCCTTTGAAATGCAATGATTGTCAATGAGATATTTCAGTGATGACGATAATGACTGGCTGCGTGGGGCAAAGGTTCGCAATTAGTTACCCTGTCTTCAACTATTTCAAAACAGTCTATGGTTCTTTCATTATTGTTATTATGGTTTGTTACTCGCTCCTGCACCGACCGATATTGATGCCTGATGTGTTGATGTGGTTTGCGCTTGGTTGACGCGATTGCGAGTCACATGCTGTAAAATAAACCTCTACCGATATAGGTAGCCTTCTCAAAATTCCTTCAATAGGCACATGCATGTTGAAATTTGTATGACTCCTCCCGTCTCTCTCCCGTACTCCCTCTCTCCTTGATTGTACAAATGTTGATGATGATTAAGCTTTAAATGTCAATCAGTTGAGTCACGAGAGAAACAACCTCTGACTAACCAATCTGATGAATGACTAACTCTAGTGGCGATCTTACCCCTTCTTATCTTGTTTCTCTTGTTGTCCTCCTGAGGATTCTAATCACGATCATTTCTGGAATATTTGTATTACGAATTGTGCCCTCTTGTGCCGCCCCAAATATATGCATATATAAGACTAAAGTTTAGATCAACTCCCTTCATTCCGCTACATTTGTTGACCGTGGACGAAATAGAGACTCGTTTTCCTGTCGCTCGTTTTCGGTGCGTTCTTGTTGAAAATGGCGCGCCGAGTTAATGAAATTTGCAGTGGTCTTGCTGAGCTGAGCTCAAAATGCATAATTTCATCCCGTGTGAAATCCTTGGCGCGCAAATACTTGGAGATGGTGGAGGAAAAGGAAATTGCTTTGGGTGTGGCAAAGTGCAGCGCAGCGACGAAGGTGGCGGAGTTACTTGAGAAATTGGCAAAATATAAAATTAGGGACAGAGGCGTCGACAATGCCCTTCATAATTATTTTAGCATGCTCTTCATGGATCATGATTTGGGAGGAATGAAATCGGCAATGGGCAATAAGCGTCTTCGTTCCTTCGTGGAGCCTTCCCGACCTCATAAAAGGATGAAGCATAGTGACCATTTTTCTGGAGGTAATATTGTGCTATTTTATTTTATTTATATTGAAATAATTTCATCTCTGATTTTGTTTTTAGTACTTTAGTTGTACATCATTCTCTAAATTTTACTTAGTCCGGATATATAAAATTTTAGTTTTTCCTGTCTCTGTCTTTTTGCTGTGGTTAACATCATATTCCAACTCTCCAATAGAAAACGAGTCAAGCACAGAAGATAAAGATAATGAAGACGATGGCGATGATGGTGACGACGAGAGTACCGATTGCGACGATGATGATTTTTACGGTGATGACGAATGTTTTCAAAACCTTGAAGGCCTGGAGGAAATTAGACATGTGGTTGAAGATAAGCAAGGTAAGTTACATGAAAAATATACTTGAGGTTGTATGTTACTCTGAATTAGCTTTTCCCCTCAATGAAATAACTTTATTAATATTTATTGCTTTTTCGTTACTTATAGATGAACCTAACCATCAAGAACAAGAGAAATCTTCGTCAATTGTCGAAGATGAAGACGGAGGCGAGGCCGGAGATGGATTGGCGGGTGATGCGGAATGCGAGCCGGAAGGAGGATGTGAAGCTGATGATGACCCGGCTGAGCACATGAACGCAGAGGTGGATGGAAGAGAAACACCCCAAGTAGGCAATGGAAGAAGGCCCGTGGATGACATAGAGGAAGAAGAAGGCGAGGAAGGGACGGAGGAGAGACAAAATGAAGAAAAAGAGGACGAGGAGACGGATACAGCTGACGGTAAATTTCAAGTGGTTGAAGAGTGTGAGAAATTCTATAAAAGGTTTAATGTCACAGGGAGAGCACTCAAAATTAAGCTGAAAGAAACTCCCCATAACATCTCAGCGTTAGATTGGATCGAGGAGACGATTAAAGATATTGTACTATATGTCAAATCAAAAAATGTCAACGATCATGATCAGTTAGGTTTATCTTTATTTACGGATAAATCGCCTGAAAACGCAATTGGGCTTTCTTTTAGGAGAGCCGATCAGTTACACCATGATGTAGTATTCGCAACTTTTGCACAGGTCACGCAGAGTAATGCAGAATATACGTTAAGTGGACAACTAAATATAATGGTTCACCACGTCGCAATGCCTCGTGGCAGAGGCAAACGGTTTACACATCCCAACACTTTGTCATTCGAAGAGTTCTGTAGATCTAAGAAAAGTATTATAGCGATTAATAACGACGACGCGTTGTGTCTGGCAAGGGCTTTGGTAGTGTCTATTTCTAGGCATGAGGACGGGGTAGCAGATCAAGTAAGAGTAAGAAAGAATACGGGTGGTGTGCAACTACAGAGGGCTATGGAACTGTGCAGATCATTTAATGTAAATTTGGAAAACGGTGGAGGGATTGAAGAAGTCAAAACCTTTCAAGACGGACTGGATGATTTCAAAATCACCGTTTTTTCCGACAGAAAGGGCAGGGACGTTATTTTCGAGGGTCCTGATTCTACACCAGAAAATCCACGAAAATATATTGACATGATTTACTTTGACGGTCATTTCAATGTGATCACTTCGGTCACAGGAGCTTTTTCTTGCTCCTACTACTGCCGGAAATGCCGCTCACCATATAATCAAAAGGATGCACATAGATGTGAGAAAGGATGTAGGTGTTGTCATTCAAGGCATTGCTACAGCGATGACACTGCTAGGATGCCAGAAATATCATGCAGATCGTGTCACAGAGAGCTTTACGACAGAAAATGCTTTGAGAACCATCTGAATACAGCGAAAGCGGGTGATAATTCATCATCTATATGTGCTCTGTGGAAGTTGTGTACGTCTTGCTTGAAAGTTTATAGCACCAAGGGGCGAACAACACCTCATTTTTGTAATGAAATATTTTGTACGGTATGTAAAGACTTTCAAGCTGCACCTCATTACTGCTTCATGCAACGAGACGATCAAAAGAAAAAGTATAGGAGGGATGATAAATTATTATACATATTTTATGATTTGGAGTGCCGTCAAGATTTTAGACTGCAAAACGGTGCTTTTGAGCACGAGCCTATCCTTTGTGTATCGCAACAAGTTTGTTCATCTTGTTGTGATGTTCAAGAAGCAGTACATACGTGCCATGTATGTGGAATCAGACAAAATATTTTTGAAGGGGAAGACCCTATTTCGCAATTTTTTGATTATTTAACTATTCCCAGGAAAAATTTTAAAGAAATAGTTGCTGTGGCACACCACATGAAGGGTTACGACGGTCAATTCATCCTTTCACACATGACTTCAAAGCTGAATTGGAAACCCAATGTACTAATGACAGGCTCAAAAATTATTTCTATACAGATGGATAACCTGAAGTTTATTGACTCTCTCAATTTTTTGCCCATGTCTTTGGCAAAATTGCCCAAAACTTTTGAACTAGGTGACAATTTTAAAAAAGGTTTCTTCCCTCACTTTTTTAACGTACGAAAGTACAAAGGTGCACCGCCACCTAAGGATACATACGGAGCAAACACAATGAAGGAAAACGAAAGAACGGATTTTGACGTCTGGTACGAAGACCAAACGTACTTTGATTATGAGAAGGAATTGAAGGAGTATTGTGTAAATGACGTCACAATTTTGCGGCTAGCCTCGTTAAAGTTTTGCGACGTATTTTGCAAACTCACAAGCATAAACCCATTCAGGGAGTCACTCACCATAGCTGGTGCATGTATGCTAGCTTTCAAAAGGAATTTCCTTGTTGACAAAACAGTTGGCCTTATACCGCCAGGAGGCTACAGGTGGAGGGATAGACAGTCTCACAGAGCTATTCTTTGGTTGTTAACTGAAGAAAAGAAGAGAGGCGTAAAAATTGAGCATGCAGGCAATGGGCATGAAGTACGTTTCATGGGGCGGAAGGTCGACGGATTCCTGAAAGAAGGTGAAAAAGTCACTGTTTTTGAATTTTACGGATGTTTTTTTCACGGATGTCCGAAATGTTTTGAGAACAGGACTGCACCAATCGGTAATAGTCTCGGAGAAACCATGAGCTCGAGGTATGAGTGTACAATGAAGAGACGAGAGCTGATTCTCAGGGGAAGTTGCACACTTGTTGAAATCTGGGAGTGTGAATTTCAAAGGATGTTGAATAGTGATCCTGAAATAAGATCTTTCGTCGAGAACAACCCGTTTGCTGACAAGAGCCCACTTGATCCACGGGACGCCTTCTATGGTGGCAGAACCAATGCTGCGAAGCTGCTATGCAAGGCAGAGGAGGGTGAAAAAATCAAATATATTGATGTATGCTCCCTCTACCCGTTTGTCAACAAGTGGAAAAAATACCCCGTAGGCCATCCAAGGATTTTCGTTGCGGAGGAAATACCCCCAATGGACACATGGGAGGGAATAATCAAGTGCACAATACTACCGCCTAGAAACCTGTATCACCCAGTCCTACCATATAGATGGGAAAAAAAATTAATGTTTCCGTTGTGTAGGAAATGCATGCAGCAAAGTGTCCAAAGTGATTGTCCACATGAAAATGAGAAGGACAGATGGATCACAGGAACCTGGGTGACCGACGAGGTGAAGATGGCAGTACGGAAAGGATACAAAATTGTCCATCAGCACGAGCTGTGGCAATATGAAGTTACTGTTTACAACAGATCTGCAAACTCAGGGGGCCTCTTTGCAAAATATATCAACACCTTCCTAAAAATTAAAATGGAAGCGAGTGGGTGGCCAGTCGAGTTGAAAACTGACGAAGAGAGGAAGAAATGGGTAGAAGACGTGCACGAAAAGGAAGGTATAAGATTGGAAGAAGAAAAAATAGCGAAAAATGAAGGATTGAGATGCATCTCAAAAATGGTTCTAAATTCTCTATGGGGGAAATTTGGGCAGAGGGAAGTATTTCCAACGACAGAGTTTCTGTCAAACGCCGATACTTTGTACGATAAACTCACTGACCCAAACACAGAAGTGTGTAGAATTTTGCCCGTAAGTGAAGACTTATTATGTGTATGTAGCAAGAGCTTATGTGATGCGACTAAGAGCAATGGAAACATCAGCGTCCCCATTGCATGCTACACGACGGCACAGGCACGACTTGTATTGTTTGATTATCTAGATAAGCTTGGAGAAAGGGCTATTTATTGGGATACTGATGCTGTAGTATTCTCCGAAAAGCCTGGGCAATGGAGTCCTGCATTAGGCACATCTTTAGGGGAAATGACCGATGAATTGGCATGCTATGGGGAAGGATCGTATATTACAGAATTTGTGAGCGGGGGGCCCAAAAATTATTCATATAGAGTTGCATGCGCTGGAGACATCAAGAAAACAAAAACCGTTACTAAGGCAAAGGGAATTTCAATAAATGTATCGAATAAAAATATTGTTTGTTTTTCCTCGCTGGAAGATATGGTTTTGTGCAAACGAAATTCCTTTAAAATTGGTATTCCACGAAAAATTGGGAGAATGCACCCTTTTAGAGTTGTTTCCCGGGACGAAAGTAAAGTGTATAGGGTGGTTTACACAAAAAGGAGGAGGGACAGTAATTATGGTTCATTGCCATTTGGATATAAACGATGATTTTTATGTAAATCTAAATTTAAGTCGGCCAGGAAATTTCTTTGTTTACATATATTATGTAAATTGATTTCTTTGTTGTTGTGAAAATGATACCAGTTGTACCGGTGTATTGTGTGAATTTATAATATACTGTTAAGTATTATTTTGGTGTGAATTTATTTTGTTTATCCATTCTATTATACATGTATATTTCTCCAATTTCCCTAGAACTTCCACCGTCCCCGTCAATGCTTCCCAGGGTGAACAATTCACCGATTGAAGAGGACAACCAGGAAGGGAGTGTAGAGATAATCTACGAAGGGAGCGATCCTTGTAACGGTACAAGAAATGAATTATATTGGCCATTGTCGCAAGACCTATTTAATTTAACATGTCTATAAAGGTATTTAAATAAAAATATTTGGATAAAACAGTTATTCTAAGTCATGATTCTCCCGTGGAAACACCCTTTCACATCAATAGTAGGAGGACCAACCGGTTGCGGTAAAACAGTGTTCATGGAAAAATTCATAAGGTCCATAGCGTTAATGATAGATACACCAATTTCGGAAATAATATGGTGCTACTCGGAAGCTGAATCTATCTCGCCAGCCTTAAAGTCCAATAATTTAGTTAGGCTTCACGAGGGTATCCCAGACTTTAGCGATAAATTATTTAAAGACCGAATTCCACGTTTACTTGTAATTGATGATTTGATGAGAGAGGCTGATGAAAGAGTCGTTGATATTTTTTGTAAAGGTTCCCATCATAGGAACTTAAGCGTCATTTTTATAACTCAAAACTTATTTCATCAAGGAAAAGGTAGACGTGACATTTCTCTGAATTCGCATTATTTAGTCTGCTTCAAAAATCCCAGGGATGGTGGGCAAATTTTCTATCTCTCCAGACAAATATTTCCCGAAAACCCTCGTTTCATTCAAGACGCCTTTAAAGATGCAACTTCGGTGCCACACGGATACTTGGTAATTGATTTGAAACAAGACACTCCAGACGAGCATAGAATTAGAACAAACGTATTTCCGAGTGATAAATTTACTTATGTTTATGTTCCAAGGAGAATAAAACGTCGCTAAAGGCGTTGGATTATAGTTGAAAAGATTTTAATCACAAGATAAACTCATCGATGAATACTAATGATTATAAAGATACCTCGTAAACTTTCTCTCTGACAATCCAAATTAAATGTTTTCAAACAGTTGGAAGACAAGGATTAACCATTTCCACACCCCACTCAAAAGCAAAGAAACGCAACCAAAATAATCATTCTTTTATCATGCCTCAAAAGGTAAGGAGATGCGCAGAGCTGTTAGTAGCTCTATGCAAATTAAAACCCGATAAACGGTAGGCTCTTTTGAAAGCATGCGACAAAATGGATGTTGAAACTATCTGCGAATGTATTTTAAATGTTTTAAAAGGCAATATTCGCATTAAGAAGACTCAGAAACGCTCCTTAGCCCGTCATAAGAAGACCTTAAGAAATCTGATTAAGCCTGGTGAGAGTTGGAAGAAGAGAAAACGTAACATTATTCAGTCCGGAGGTGGATTTCTCCCGGTTATTTTAGGATCTGTTTTGAGTGGATTGATAGGGAGCGCATTCAACTGATTATGGAGCACGCAAATAAAATGATATTAGTACCTCAAGATATGATGGAAAAAGTTCAACAGAAACATGAACCCACGCGAATATCACGTTTGGATGATGAAATGCAAAACATACTGAGGACTAGCGGTGTTTCAGATTATGACAAGTGGCTGAAATACCGTGAAATTTTGGGCAGATATTTAACCCTCGTGGAAAATCAAAGGAAACCGTTGTTTCTTCCTATAATAAAAACTGAGAATGAAACAATCTCAGAAACGCAAGTAAATGAAAAAAACATGACCGACGGCAATTATACTGGGACAGAAATAATAAGCTCAGTTCCGCAGGCTTTTCGGAGAAAAGCCGAGCTCTTGCACAACATGATTGCGCGAGGTAATATTATTTCGTGGGATGACCGTGGTGTTGTCAGCGTTAATGGAAGAGTAATACCTCGTTCCAATATAACAGATTTGATTAATGACGTAGTACGACCACGGAAACATTCTAATCCCGAAGGCTGGGAGATATTTTGCAACAGCTTAAGGGAGATGAATATACCAATTGAATATATTGGTAACCATAGAAGGTTAGCCTTCATTCATAAAAACAAAAGCATACCAGGTGCAGCTGATTTTACTTCTCATAAGAGGAAAACAAACACCTCTATTCGTAAACGAAAGAGCGAAGTAGACGTAGACAGTATTGATTCTCGTGAGAAGAGATCAAGGACCGTTCATCGACATTTCCCTCCTAATAAAATACGAGATTGGGATAATCTAAAATTATAATGGGTATAGCGAAGAGGTACTTTGATCCCTCTAGTCCCTCAGGATTTACTGGTGCCTATAACTTAATAAGTGAGTTAAAGGGAAAGCATTCAGCTGGAGAAATCAGAAAGTGGTTGGAAAGCGTCGATGCATACACGTTGCACAAACCCATCCGTAGAAAATTCGAAAGAAATCGATATTATGTCAACAATATAGATGATCTCTGGCAATGTGACCTTAATGACATGCGATCATTACGGAAATACAATGATGGTTACAACCATTTACTGACTGTCATTGATGTTTTCAGCAAATTTGGTTGGTGTGTCCCGATAAAGAACAAATCGTCGCCTGAAGTTACGAGATGCTTCAAAAAAATATTTACGAAATTCAAAAGGAAACCATTACGTATTCAGTCCGATAATGGCACAGAATTCACTTCAAGACCAATGAAATTGTTTTTCAAAGAAAACCGGATACATCACTATACTACCAGAAACCCCGATGTCAAGGCGTCCATTGTAGAAAGATTTAACAGGACGATTAAGGCGCGGATGTGGCGTTATTTCACAGCAGCCAACACTCATCGGTATGTGGATGTTATTTCAAAACTGGTTGATGGTTATAATAGAACTAAACATTCTAGTATCAAGATGTCGCCTGCAGAAGTTAATGAGAGGAATGTTTATCAATTGTGGAAAATTCTATACAAGAAAAAGGATAGTCAATCACATTTCAGGAAGAAAAGCACTTTACGACCGCGATTTCGAGAAGGTGACTTGGTAAGAATAGCGAAAGAAAAGAATACATTTCAGAAGGGATATAAAAGTGGGTGGTCGATTGAAATATTCAAAGTGAAAAATGTAATTAAGAGGCATCCGGTGGTGTATGAGGTCAAAGATTTACGTGGTGAGGAAATATTAGGTACATTTTATGATCAGGAATTACAAAGAGTACGGCTTCCCAAATCAAAGATTTACAAAATTGATAAAATTCAGGGTTACAGAGGGAAAGGCAGCAGAAAGGAGGCGTACGTTCGATGGAAAGGTTATCCTAAATCTTTTGACTCGTGGGTAAAATTGAAGGATATAAAGTCATTAAAATGAAAAATGAAGATTTCTATGTTACTTTGCCTAGCAATAGCTCTTTCCAGTCCTTCCCCGATAATACAACAACAAAATTTAGAACGCAGTTACAGCGCCACATGAAATTGGACGGAGAATGGCGCGTTGCGATCGTGGAATTTCAATATCCGTGTTCCATTCTTACTGTTAGCAACACCAACAATGTAATTCGTGTATGGAAACGAAACGAATTACAGCACAAAGTTAAATTAGAACCGGGAAATTATGAAAACATAGGTGATATTATTCGCGAGATTAATAATATAGAACAAATTTCATCGAATTTTACCTTTAGCATAGAAGAGAGTACAAAACGAATCAAGGTCACCGCTATTAAATATGATTCTGATACAGACTCAGGAATGAAAAAGGTAAAAGATTATGGGGATGAAATGTTAGATCTTACGTTTTCACCGCGGATGTCGTTGCAGCTGGGATTAGATCCTCGAGTTCGTGTTTTTGGCGAATATACATCTGCTCGACCTGCCAACATATACTTGGGGTTTCCAATGCAGATTTATATTTACTGTGACATAGTGGAAGCGCAGTACGTCGGAGATACATGTGCATCACTTCTTAGGATAGTGAATCTTGAAACGAGAAAATATGTTTATGGAACTCAAAAAATGATTGTATTTGAAACACCGCATTACATACCTGTGTTAAGACGTGAATTTGACAGCATTGAAATAGACATAAGAGACGACTTGGGACATCATATACCATTTGAGTTCGGAACTTCATGTGTTAAACTACACTTCTGCCGAGTGAAACATCATGAGCAATCGAAGGCCTATAATTTTGCAAGACCCATACATAAAGTATTATGAAAGTCAGACAGGATATGGTGTAACAAATGTGTACAGGGGTGCGCCATACCAGCGTGGACATGGAATCGGTAGTTTATTGGGTGGTCTCTTTCGTACAGTGATGCCCTTTTTGGCCAAAGGCGCAAAGGCTGTCGGAAAAGAAGCTCTTCGTACCGGTTTAAATGTGCTGGGAGACGTAGCGCACAGAAAACCAATCCGTGTGGCTGTTCGGAGTCGTCTCGACGAAGCTGGGGATAATCTAAAAAGAAAAGCTCTGGAAACAGTTGACGATCTCATGAAAGGGTCGGGATGTAAGAATAAAAGACGGGAAGTCTGCGGAAAGTATTCATTCCAATTGCAAAGAGTGAAGAAACCACGGGGGAGTGACGAGAAGAAGAAGAAGAAGAAAAAGGGAATATTAAAGAAGAAGAAGAGTCCAACGACAGTCAAAAGCGGTGTTATCACTCGAAAGAAGAAGAAAAGAACCAAACGTACATTGGATATATTTGATTGAATCATGTCTTTTCTCCATTCGCATTCTTGCGAATGCGCAAAAACAGAATTGGATCTTTTCACTATACCACCAACACAAACCAGCATTCTTAATGGACAGTGGATACATTACAAACCATTATCTTCCTTAAGTGACGACGCCCCCATTGAATTTGTCATTCCTGGAAGCGGAGACGAGTATGTTGACCTTACACAAACTCTAATTCATGTGACAGTGCGAGTCGTAAAACAGGATGGAGGGGAAATTACCGCTGAACATAAAGTTGGGCCAGTAAACAATTTCCTACATTCCCTTTTCTCCCAAGTTGATATATACCTGAATCAGAAATTGATATCACCCCCAAGTAATACGTACCCATACAGAGCATATCTGGAAGCTCTTCTTAATTATGGACCAGCGGCTAAAGAATCGCATCTGACAATGTCTCTATGGCGAAGTGACGTAGCTGGTTCCATGGACAATCTTGACCATTTTAATGCTGGTTTTGCAGCGCGAAGAGGTTATGTGAGCCACAGTAAATCGGTAGATATGATGGGCCGTATCCATAGCGATATTTTCAATCAAGATAAATTTCTTCTTAATGGTGTCGAACTGCGAATCAAAATGGTTAGGTCTCGTGATCAATTTAGCCTCATGGCCGATGCCTCCTACGCTAAAGTGAACATACAGGACGCAACGCTGATGGTGAGACGTGTCCGCATCAATCCTACCGTTATGATTGCACACAGCAAAGCTCTTGAAAAAACTACGGCCAAATATCCCTTAACGCGAGTTGATTTGAAAGTTCTTACAATTCCGGCAGGAATTCAAAGCAAAGTCGTTGATAATATTTTCATCGGTCAGCTGCCAAAACGCTGCATAATAGGATTTGTTACAAACAAAGCGTTCAACGGGGACATTACAAAAAACCCTTTTAACTTCCAACATTTTAAAAGGACGCATTTATCGTTATACATTGATGGCCAGCAAATACCATCAAAATCTTTGCAAACTGACTTCACAGAAAATAATTTGTATGTAATGGCTTACCACACACTATTCAGTGGAACAGGAATTCACTTCTTAAACGAAGGAAACGCCATTGCGAGAGGCAGTTACCCTCATGGCTATTGCTTAACGGCTTTTGATTTAACCCCCGATCTTTCTGCCAACATGGGGTCTCATTGGAACCTTATGAAACAAGGGAGCCTAAGGATGGATGTACGTTTTGAGGAAGCTCTAACGGAAACAGTGACGTGTGTTATTTACGCTGAATTTGATAACATCATTGAAATTGATAAAAATAGAAACGTGTTTGTAGACTACGGCAGTTAAAATGAGCTGTAATATACGGTAAGCCTTCATTTCGTGGCAAGGGGGCCGTCCAGGCATGACGAATCTCTTCATAGATTTTCAGTCGTGCATAGACAACTTTGGAAAATTCGTATTGAAAGAAATTGCAATACTGGATGGGGATATGAAAGTGTTCAGCCATTGGCTTGTTCTACCTCCGTATGATTCATCAAAACTCATCAAACGTAGTATAAAGCAAAATTTATGGTTAGATGCTCACCATCACGGATTAAAATGGGATGATGGTTGCTGTCACATCAACACAGTAAAACGTAATTTATACGCAATTGGTACCAGATACAGAGATATATATGTGAAAGGATCTCAGAAAGCTGAATACTTGAAGAATTTACTTTGTAAAACTGTCGTTGACTTAGAAGAATTCGACTGTCCTGCCCTAAAGAGCTTTCAAAGAACAAACTTTAGATGTTTCCATCCAAACCATAGTCCAGAGAAGAAGTACTCGTGTGCTGTAGAAAATGTGTTCAACATAAGTAATTGGTTTAACAATCAAGTAAGAGAATAAAACATGAATTCGCTTGAATTAAAACTAATTCTTGAACACACCAATATATTTAACAGCGTTTCCACAGGCGTTTACGCCGCAGACAAATTACCGATTAACATCCAACTTCCTTGTGGTTATATTGTCAATACAGACCCCCATCATAAACCTGGTGAACATTGGGTAGCGTTTTATGTCAATGAAGATCGTCAAGGGGAATATTTTGATAGCTATGGACTGCCACCCACCGTTAAAAGTCATCAAAATTTTATATCACGGAATTCCTTCTCCTGGAGGCATAATGATTTCCCCCTACAAAGTTATTCTTCCAAAGTATGCGGGCATTATTGTATTTTCTACCTTTTTCATAAGTGTCGTGGCCTTACGCTGGATGATATGCTAAATCATTTCAGCGGAAATAGAGATGCAAATGATAGAAACGTAGAAATATACGTGAAACGGATTTTGAAACATGATTACTCCAGTTTTAGTAGATATCAGGACGTTTGTTGTCAAAATAGCTGCTCTTACCAAGATGGAAAATCTTATTAATTAGCAAAATAAACAAAACTTTATTTATGGTTTAAAATGCGATCTGGAGTTCGTGAGGGATTTTTCAACAAATTATTCATTCATTTGCTGAAGCTAACTCATATCAAATTTACGACCCGACTATTATTTGGGGGATGAATCATGCTTGGATACACAAAGATAAGACAATACCGTTGGCTCAAATGGGTATAAAACTGATAGGGTAGCGATGGAAGCACAGTCAGTATCCATCCATCCATCCTCATTGTTGTGTCGGCTGAATATCAATCTTAATGTCTGCAGGAAAGCGTTTCGCTCCCTACACGACAAATAAGTCGAAAATGCCCTCACCATCCACAAGTCACAGGCGGAAGAAAAGGCGGAATGAATTAGGCGATGAGTTCGCGACATCTACGGCTGTTGCTGAGAGTTTTGGTGCCACTAGTGTGTCTAGAAGCTACCGCGATCGAAGATGGAACTCGCTACCGGTTGATGAAGAGAGGAATGGAAGAAGGGCAGCTGTCGTTGTTGGCGGGGAAAAAATTTCAACGATCATGAACACTACGTACGACGTTAACAAATCCGGATCCAAGAAAGTTACAATAGGACTAGATATGGACAATGAATTCCAAACTGTTATATTCATCAGTAAAAATGGGAATCTGGGAGTTTCATTACGCCCTGTGCAGTGGAGAGGTTTACTGCTGGAGAAGAAAAAGATAACAGAGTTTTTAAACAGTGAATTAGGATGCGAAGTGGAACCGTTAAACATCGGTGATATAAATGTACAGTTCCGGGAGCTTTACGGGGAGAAACTGATTCAATTAATTAAAATTGTGGATAACATTGAAAAATACTGTGTTTGGTTGGGTGCATCTTCTTGGTATGGTCTATTAAAATTAAAATACTGTGTTAACCAGTCTATTGAACAATGTCTTAATTGGAGTGAGACCTTGCAAACTGTTTTAGAGAATCTAGCAGACAAATTTCGAAGAAGGTTTAAGATTAATTGTGAAGGGTGTAATGGTCAATCTAAAAGTCATCTGTGCGAAAGCGAGAAACATATTTTGGACAATTTAACTTTGTTCCTGAAAGACGCAGACGAGGAGTTGTCTGACTACGGAGTTGATGTGGAAATCTGTAAACGGCTATTGTTTGAAATATGTGCATTCAATAAAATCTTGTTCATGAATTTAGCAATAAAACGAAATGAAATGTAAGAATCATAACCCCAAAATGTTGTACAGTGATGAAATAAAATTTGATTTAAATCCATAAGTGGTTTTGTTGTTATTATTTATAAACTTAACCTTAACCTTACTAAAGAGACCTCAATGGCATGATGGTGCATTTCAGCAAAATAATCGAACAGTGCTGGAGTGAATAACGTGCAATCATAATAATGAAAACGCTATAGCCTGCTTTGAAATAGTTGGAGACAGTGGAGCTAATTATGAACTGTGCCTCGTGCAGTCGGACATGCTATATCACTGACGTACACTGAATTTCATCAATTATCCGCTAAAGTATGCTGATTAACCCACAGGGTGGGTTATCATAAAGGTCACTCACCGAACAAGACTAAGGGAAACGACAAAGATCTGAGGTTTGATAAGTAGAGCCCGTGAACGCGGCAATAAGAAATTGCAAACAGTTGCACCAGAGGACGATTCTCCATGGTGATTAAATTGCTAGAATGCCAGTGTTATGAATTGCTGGTACAAAGTTCACATGTGTAGGCTAAAAGGCATCCACCGAGAAATCGTCAAGGAGGAGGATATGGGTTGAGGTGGGTTAGAGGGAAAGAGAGAGGGACCAATGGGTGCTGGCCACCCTGATCGGGACCAGTTCACTCATATACTTTCAATTCCCCCATCCGATCACCAAGTGCTAACAAATTGCGAACCTTTGCCCCACGCAGCCAGTCATTATCGTCATCACTGAAATATCTCATTGACAATCATTGCATTTCAAAGGAGGGAGTACGAGAATAGAGTTGAGGTGGGTTAGAGGGAAGGAGAGAGAGAGACCGATGGGAGCTGGCCACCCCGATCGGGACCAGTTGACTCATATACTTTCAATTCCCCTTTCCGATCACCAAGTGCTGGTGGCCGAGTGGTAACGTGCAGCGCTAGTAATGTGAAGGTCAGCAGATCAAATCCGACAGCTTCCTAATTTTTTTCCACTATTTATTCCATTTATTCGATGCCTTGGCCAGAGCTCAATTTGAACTTCCCTCTCCGTGACGTCACAACAAATTTGAAAAACATTGAGGGGCGAGAGAGATATGACGTCATCATCAAAACAGTGGACGTCTGGGGGTTACTTGGGTTCTGGGATGCGAGCCTGGGGTGACTTGGGTTGGAGTGCGAGCTGAGAGGCGTGACGTCATCATTTTAGGGGTGGGGGGTACAGGCGCCGGGGGCGGCCTGGGTTTGCGAGGGGTGGGGGGTTTGTTGTGTCTGCCCCAACCGCCCCCCTTACTACTAATGACCTACAAGCAATTGAAAAATGGTGTCATACATGTCAGTTAGAATTAAAGTTTAAGAAATGTGTGGTAAAGAAATTCTTGGAAAAGAACAAACAAACCGGCACGTACAAAATAAGTAATTATTAATAAACAAACGTAAGTTCCATTAAATATCATGGTTTAGACTGACACATGACCTTTCCTGGGGTAAACACGAGAAATATTGGGGCAATCTAATCGTAAACTGGGATTCATCAAAAGAGTGTTGGTTATATGTGATGATAATGTACGAGAAACCAGCTACTTTTCCCTTGTTAGACCTCATTTGAAATATCTGCCAGTATATGGAGTCCCTACGAAATCGGTCTAAATAACAAATTTGAACGTGTGCTTCACTTGAACAGTGAGGATCGGCAAGATTTGTAAAGGGATGGTACGATAACTAAATTAGCGTAAGCAGTGTATTAAATGAATTGAAATGGGAATCGTCGTTTGATGGCCCGTTGAATTTTAGAATTAATCTCCTAAATAAATTCCAAGATAATATTTTCAGTGATGACGTTAAGAATATTTTGCGAACCCCTACTTACTATGGTAGACTGGACCATTATTACAAAATTAGAGAAATTGATTTCCGAACTGACAAATTCAAAATGTCCTTTTTTCCTCGTAAAATTAGGGATATGAATAGCGGTAAATATGTCCAATACGAGTGAAACAATCCATAGCATAGGTAGTTGCATGTTGACATAAGGATTTGAAGGTAACCCAACTAACAGCACGTTTTGCATGCTTACTTTGCTATTTTTATCTTTCTAAATAATGAAGTTTAGACTAATATATTAATATTAATCCTATTTTATGCATGATATGTAGTGCATGTTTGGTGAAAATTCACCCCAGCCACACACCTCTATGGTGGTTTGCAGGGTATTAGATAGATGTAGATGAAACACTACAACGTCATGAGCACTGAGTTGTGTAGGGCATTATAGAGAACAGCACTAGCCCGGCGATTTATTCTTCCTTGTTCTGAATTAAGATTATTTAAAACTGCTTCGGCATCTTCTATACTGTCGATCTCGTTGCCAAACCCGGGTTCTATCGCGGTCCAGCAGTTCTTATCGCTCATTATCGCTTCAATTCCCTTGCTCCAAGCATTATAATTTGGTCCGTCTGCCTTCAGGCTCGAGTGCCTGCATTCTTCCTTTCGTCCGTATTCATTGTCAAACTTACTTTCTTGACGAATGTTTACTTTACGTTGCACATCGCGGAAATTTATCTGTGTCGTTGACCTACGTTTACATATGTCCACCAGGATTCTGGGGAGAAAGGAGCTTCGTGAGGCGCCTGTGCGAGAGTTGTCGCCCGCCCCAAGTCTCTACGCCTGTCGCCGGAGAAAGGAACTTGGGCCTCCAGACCCAAGTCTGTAAGCCCTCTCAAGCGACTTCCGGCGCCCCAGACGGTCGCCTCAGTTACGTCCCACTCGAAAGCTCGACGTATCTCTTTCTCCCGTGGAGAAATTGCGCATCTTGACAGTGATTTCATGATTATTTCCAAAACATTCATTGCTCTGCGAATCGTCAGAAGCTATTTTTCGGTCCTGAGTAGTGTTTTAGGAATTTTATTAGCAAATTAGGTGACAGATAGTATTGTTACTCGATACGAATTTCCGGTTAGAGTCAAGATAGTTTAATTTCCGAATCCTTTTACGTGCCAGCTGAGTTGAAATGCACTCGCTGTGCGATGTGTTTCCTTGAGAACGCGTTTATTAGGTCTGATGCTCTCAAGTTAATTAAACAATGCCTTTACAAGGTAGATATACTTTGCTATTGATTTGGTGCCGAAGTTATTTTTATCTTAATACAATTGCATCGTTCTGTAACGTAATGTAGCGGCGTAGTGCACTGCTCATCATAATCTCTTTAACATGACGTGAGGCAAGACCCAGGGTCATTGTGTCTTTTGTTTACTATGCATTCGAGACTTGATAATGGTTTTATGGTGTAGTTATAGTGTTGATGTTCATGAGAATTACATTCAGGTAATGCTATACTATACTCTGCCTCAAAAGTTGATTGTGGCCCACAAAGGTATTTAATTAAAGGGCTACAAAGTACATTTGAATAAATTCAGGTCTTTGAATTATTATAGCCATTTACAAACTTTATGCTGGCATTGAATGTGATATGGTGATGATTAAAAAACACTCTTTAGCTTATACTAATGCCTTTCCATAGATTGCTGGGTGTCTGACGGTAATGATTTTTAAATCAATAAGCTGGTTCATTGGTGTTGAGTGTTTTGAATATCAGGTGCTGATAATAAGTCAAGTAAGCATAGTTTACCGAAGTTATAAGCAGCAGATTTTTACACACAAATGTTAATTTTAATGCCTCGGTCCTACATTGTTCTTGCCTTCCAATGTTCCATGCACATCTTAAATTTACGCCGATGATACCACATTCGTACATGATGTAAATGAGATGTCTAGCACTAGTGAATTCTCCAGTTCAGTTATGTCAATAGCATCAAGGTGATTTTAAGCAAATAGTTTAGCTTTAAATAAGGACAAAACTCCGGTGGCAGTCTTTTCATTTAGTGCATTGGCAATTCATTGTGACAACTTACAGCTGCTTGGTTTTAATTTAGATCGTAAATCACAGTGGGGTCCTCACATATCAAAACTTACCAATAAATTATCGTGAGCTACCTTCACGCTCCGTAAACTAAAAACTCAGATTTCTCAGGATTACCTCCGAACAAACTACTTTTCCTTATTCCACTGCCATTTAATGTATGGGATAGAATTATGGGATCGTGCGCCAATGTATTTATTCTGCAAAAATGGACAATCAGGTTTTATGTTTTAAAATTGCACTTTAATTTCCTAAATGAAAATACTGAAGATAAAAATATTGACATTTCCTTCTGAAATTGATGTTAGTGTTGTTTTTCTTGATAAAGACTATTGCAATGTATTTTGTTGAATGTCCGATAAAAATCATAGCACAGCACGTAAACCTGTGAATATCGGTAGAGAGGTAAATGTGGGTTACGACTTTCAAAATTCAGTGATACTTCTGGTGAAAATAAAGATATGTAATAAGATAAATAATGCTTCAACTTCCTTTTACCTAACATCCAACAGCATGACGCGGATAAGCGTGCTTCATACTATTGGTTTTGAAAACAAGACATCAACTATTCTTGTTATAACGTACTTAAGGGTGCTCCCTAGCGGCCTCTAAAAGCCCGTTGCAGATGCTTAAGATGAACGCGACTACGACTTTATCGTAGCTGCTGGTATTTTGGAAAATTTTCCCATTGCAGCAAAAGAATTGCTTTTTTGCGTAAATGGAATGGATTTCTTATTGGTTTATTTGTTAGTTTATAAAAAATAGCCAAACTTTCCATTTTTGTCCCTTTTTAGTCGCTATTTGCGAAGCCTAGAATAGGAACAGAGGATTTTGCTTCCACTCTAGAGAAAGCTTGATCCTTCATCTACACATTCAAACAACAACTTTTGATGCTATTTCTATAGCTAGGTCATAATAGTAAACCCTGTGGAGCATGTTGTGCGTTTTTAAACTCGTTGTGCGCTGAAGTTCCGACCGAAGATTTCTGTCTTAGCGGTCTACCCCCACTCCTTCCCTAAGGCGTTCCACCCCTCTTGTTTACGAAACTCCAGATGTGTTAGATCTGTGAGAGAGCGCGAGGGTTCTAGAGCGGTGTCAGGTTACCTCTTCTAAGATAACACCCCCCCAGCTGAGTCGACGAAGAGCCGATGAATTCTTTCTGGCAGTCGTGGACATTGGAAAGCATATTTCGATGACGACTCATAAGTTTTATATGGCAAATTCGCGAATATGTGGAAATGTTATTACTACACGTATTAAATAAAGATTCTCCACGAGAAATGGATTGGAAACTGCATGGTTACTTATCACGTTTATCACACGTATCATTTATTTCAGTGAAGAGCACGTGATTCATGAAGAAAATTCATCGGGTCATTATTTTAACATTTTCAGCTATAAAAAATTACCGAACTGAATTACCGGTCACCAAGATGATATGTATAGGGCTAGGTTACGCCCGAATGGCGGAAATGAGTACAATTTTGAACGTTCCGCACTTGGCCAGCCAAACATTCCCGAATAAGCAAGTCGACATCGCTCCTGCCATACATGATGTTGCTTGGGAGGAGATGAAGAAAGCGGCTATTGATGAAAGTGAATTTGCGATCAAAGCAGGGAAGTGGATTAAGATGGTACACCTTTGATAACGGTGGTGTGTGACGGATCATGGGAAAAAGATCATACCGCACAAACTATATATAGGTATACCTAACTCTTTGGCAGGAGTGGTACGTATATTGTTCTTGGACGCCAAATCAGTCGCTATTAATGGAAACACATTTTCAGGTTTACGTTGTGGGATTTATAACTAAAAAAGTAACATTTATTGGAGTAAGAAATAAGTACTGCAGTATGTACGCAAGCAAGTTCAAAAGACCCTACGAATAATGAAAGGCCTCACACATATGTTTTAAGAACTGTAGTTCTTCTTATACGGCAATGGAAGCAGATACCATAGTAGAAGGCTTCAAAACAGTGTTAAAATGTATAATTTTAAGTGCTATACACTCATAGGTAAGAAGTACTCTAGTATGTGTCAAGTTTTCAAGAAGACGACTATCTATATGCTCCACTAAATTCAATAATTTTTTAAGGCGATGGAGATACTAGCATCATGCAAAGACTTGTATTGCCATACGGTGTAGACCTTCCTGTTCTAAAGGTGGAATGCTCGAACCATTTGCTTCGAAATGCTGCAACCGCATCAGAGATGTAGTAAGGAAAACGAATAACTGGAAATGCCATGCACCAGTAACTATTAGGAAAAATATTGGAGACAACTTACATCGGTTAAGGAATGCGGTACCTTCTGCCATAAAATTTAGAAAGAGTACGTTAACTGCTGACCCCAAGGAGCTACAGCAAGACATTATGAATGGCCCCCGGCTTGTTTTCGAGGATCATAGCAAATGTGCGGCGTACTTTTGTAGTGGACCAAAGTCTCATGAGGAGAACCGTGTGCCTCTGTTGATGAACTTTGGGGTATGGGACGATATCATGTCAGTAGATAAACTCTTGGGCCAACCAAATTCCCAGCTTTATCCTGGACGTAACCAACAATCAAGCAGAATCCTTCAACTCATGTGTGGCAAAATATGTAGGAGGGAAAAGAGTAAATTTCGCTTTCATCTACATCTATCTACATCTACATATTACCCTGCAAACCACCACAAGGGTGTGTGGCAGGGGGTCATTTCTCACCAAACATACACTACGTATCATGCATAAAAAAGGAATAGTATTAATATAGTAGTCAGAACTACACTATTTAAAAAAGATAGAAATTGTAGAGCAAACATGCAAAAACATTCTGTTAGTAGTTGAATGAGAAGCAGTAACTTTGTAATTCCCCATGTATTTATTGCAAACGACCTAGGTTTCGACGTAGCACGTCATCATCAGGTGACAACACCTGATGATAACGTGCTACGTCGAAACCTAGGTCGTTTGCAATAAATACATGTGGAATTACAAAGTGACAACACCTGATGATGACGTGCTACGTCGAAACCTAGGTCGTTTGCAATAAATACATGTGGAATTACAAAGTTACTGCTTCTCATTCAATATGCTAAGCAAATTCCATGAAGTCACGCCTGAAACAACGGAATTTTGTTAGTAGGGTTAGCTTTAAGTACTCATACCAACATGCAGCTACCAACGCTATTCATTGCTACTCTACGATAGGACATATTTACCGTTATTCGTATCTCTAATTGTACGAGGGAAAAAGGACATTTTGAATCGGTCAGTTCGGCAATCAATTTCTCTAATTTAATGATTATGGTCCAGTCTGCCATAGTAAGTTGGGGTTCGTAAAATATTTTTAACATCATCACTGAAAATATTGCCTTGGAATTTGTGTAAGAGATTAAGTCTAAATTTCAACCTGCGATCTGACATTGATTCCCATTTCAATTCATTTAATAAACTGGTTACGCTAATATAATTATCGTATCGTCCCTTTACAAATCTTGCCGATCTTCGCTTCACACGTTTAAGCGGGGGTCATATCAAACTAGGTGTGAAGTGGCCGCTTCAGCCTTCAATGCAGGACCAGATGTTCATACATTGATACACAGCAGCATCACAAACAAGAGTCCAGGATTTTTTACGAAAATATTCAAACTGGCCTCCGAAAAAAGGCAGAGATGCGAAAAAAGGCAGAGATGAGCAAAGCGACGTCTTGAATGTAAAGGACAATTGGAACATCCTGCCCAGCATTATGGCCTGCATGGCCCACAAAATATCGAGAAGGAGTTTGAAATCGACTTAACTGTGAGATATGATTTCCTAAATTCCCTGAAATTAGGCGAGGAGCAAACAAGACAACTGGAAGCATCTACCAAAACTCAACGCCTCTGTCAAACATGGCATGTTTAGCGGAGAAAAAGGCTCACCGCCTCTACCTTTGCTCGGGTTTGTAAATTAAGAGCAGGAACCTCTCGGGAGAAGACTGTTCAGTCTTTACTCTACCCATCTTTTCGCGGAAATAAAGCCACCGACTATGGAATTGCGGGTGAGGCATTGGCGACAGCGGAGTACGAGAGATTCAGGGGCAATACGGTTAACCCATCAGGACGTTTTGTCGATAGGAGGACCTCCTACATAGCAGCAACGCCAGATGGCGTCCTGTCAGATGTCGATGGAATAGTCGAGGTGAAATGTCCATACGTATGCATGGATGCGCATCCAACGCATGCTGTCTCTCAATAGAAATTAGCATCTTGTGAGATTATAGACGGCGAAGCTGCTCTGAAAGTAAAGAGTGATTATTTTTACTAGATCCAAGGTCAACTCCATATCACGGAGAAGAAATACTGCCATCTTATTTTTTGGAGCCAGTTAGGTATGGCAGTTTTGCGATTGACAGAGATTATGACTTCTGGTCAAAATATATGGAGGATAAGTTTTAAAAATTTTACAAGGAGAGCCTTTTGCCAGAAATTCTACATCACATTTAAAAGCTGTTGAACGAGAGTTTGATGGTGACGTGGGAGAATAATACTTACCCTGACACTCATTGAAAAACCATTCCATTTCCCTTTGAGACCTAATCATCTTCTGAGAGTGTGGATTTTAACCTTATTTGAAGTGCTTTCATCATTTTTCCTTGACTTTGTTTATTCATGTTCCTTATCCTTTTATAAATACTAACGCAGGATCAAGTTCTCCCAAAATTTTAATAGCATGCGAATTGTTTTCTCTTATCATGTTTTCATGCATTACTAATATAACAAATATATTATGCAAATCCGTGTGCTTCCCTTGTTTTTCATAGCAGTGTGATATTTTTAAAGCTGTTTGTTGACATTTGCTGTTCAATTTCACTCTGCATTTCTAAAATATGTAAACATTCTTTAGATAATCCGTGTTTGAAGAGTATATTGTATTTTTGACTTGGCTTATTTTGGGGGAATTTCATAGAACGGCCTACACTGAAACCAATAGCCCAATGAAAGATTTTTGTCATACTTTGTTGGAACTATTCTTTTAAATTATGCCACAAATTTTCCACTTTTCATCCTACATCTGTTGTGCATATTCTAACTCGGAGTTCATGCCTCGCTCCGAGAAACTAACATTTATACTCCGCATTATTAAGTATTATAAACAAAGGATTCAAAGAAAATATCTCTCATTTATTCTCGTTGTATTCATAACAATCGAAATTTTGAGGCAAACGACGGTAACTTCATGCCGCTGACTTTAAATGCACACATGTCCACGATGTCACACAAGTATTATCGAAAGAATATCACGAAAAAATCACTCGCATAACCTCATTGAGCTCCATTCCTAATTGTCCAAAGGTTTGTTTCCAGAATTACCGAGGCAAAACAGCTGTAGGTAATCATTTTAAGGTACGAGACTTTCCATTGGTCCTTACGAAGTTCATCAGCTTCGCCTTACAAATTTTTCATAACGAGAGTTTTCTCCCATCCGGTCAGGAGAAAAAGTTTTCTCCACCCAGTTACAGACTTCGGTCGGGAGAAAACTTTGGGCGAGAACTCTTTCTCCTAAACGAAGCGCCTAAGGTTACAGAATTACCCCCCTGGGCTCATAACCTGTTGATTTAATTAAATCGCAGATTTATCGGAAGCTATCCCGGCTGTTAGGATCCTTTGATTTTGTAGGTAAAACTTGAAAACTTTTTAACACAGAACAGATATTATAAACAACATATTTATATTAGGATATTCTAGCGACAAAACAAAGTTCGCTCCAACGGCAACAGATGGCAATACTGGTCTCACTGTTGGAATCATACCAATGGACAGCGATAAACTACAAGGGTAAGTACTATATTTATTTCAAGCTATTTTTATGTCCTCCACATTGAAGATAAAGTCGTGTTGTGTAGCACACTATAATGACAATTACAATATGTGAGTTGCATTTTCACAGATTTATATTCATTTGCTGAAACACCCATACAACATTAATTAATATTACACCCATACAAGGTTAAGATTACAGAAGATTAATTAATAGCCTGAGTCGAAAATTTATCTTCGAATTTAATCGAAAAATTTAGCTTCGAATAGTAAGAGGTGGTATAACGCGGATGTTAGGAAATCACTAAAGCGACGAAGGGTATGCCACGCTGAGATGAAAAATGGACAGGCTCTATCGGTAGAGGAAAAAAATGAGCTAGTTCAAAACTATAAAAAATCGAGAGCATTAGCAAGGAAATCGTGTCGGCAAGCGTTATCACATTTCAAGGGCAAGATGTTAGGAGAATATTTAGATAGCAATCCTAAAGCGTATTGGTCATATGTGAGAGAGCTTCAGGGAAATATGTCCACAGTGCACACACTTAAAAATGATAAAGGAATCAGAGTCACCAGCGGTGTGGAAAAAGCCAATACTTTCAACACCTTCTTCCAAAGCGTATTCAACTCATCGTCACACAACGCTGTGGAACCAACGCCGAACAGTTTCATTGGGCAAATGGCCGAAATAAAAATTTCTTGTCGCGGAATAGAGCAGCATTAGCAAAAACAAATCACCAGGTCCCAATCAAATTCCTTCCAGAGTATATAAAACATTAGCTTCTGAAATAGCCCCATATCTAGAAATAATATTCAACAAATCACTAGAGAACTACACAGTACCCAAGGATTGGAAAGTAGCTAACGTTACACCTATTTTTAAAAGCGGTGATAAGGAAGAACCTAGTAACTACAGACCCATTTTACTCACGTCAATCTCTTGTAAGATATTTGAGCACATTGTAGTCAGTTCGATCATAGGGCATTTGGATAGTCAGGGATTACTCATAAACAGCCAGCATGGGTTCCGGAAAGGTAGATCTTGAGAGACACAATTAGTTTTATTGTTACACGATATTTTTATTCCACGGTGAAAACAGTACAGAAGTTGATACGATATTTTTAGATTTTAAAAAGGCTTTCGATAAAGTTCCTCATGATAAATTAATCTTGAAGTTGGTGAGTTTTGGTATAAATAAAGACGTTGTATGTTGGGTAAAAGTGGGCGAGAGCAGAGGGTTGTCATAGATGGTATCATGTCGGACACAATCAAAGTCACATCGGGAGTTCCCCAGGGTAGCGTAAGTAGGTTCGCTTCTATTTCTTTCATACATAAACGATTTGGGGACCGTAGTTAGTAGTAAGCTTACACTTTTTGCAGACGATGCGGTAGTTTACAGGGGTATATCAAAAGAAGAGGACAGGAAATCACTTAGCAAGGATGTGGATGCAATTCAAGAGTGGTGTGACAAATGGCAGTTACAGTTTAACCTTAAAAAGTGTGTAGCTATCAATTTTTGGAGGAGGAATAATTCGACACGGCGTACCTATAAAATAAGTAACACGAAGATCGAAAATGTTGAAACCACAGGTGTAACAATCCCTTAAGATTTATCTTGGGGTAGACACATCCGGGAAATATGCGTCCTAGCGAAGAGAAAGCTAGGATTTATAAAAAGAGTACTTGGGAAATGTGATGAGAAGACAAAAGAGCGATGTTACTTTTCACCAGTTAGGCCCCACCTTGCGTATGCAGCCAGTGTATGGGATTCTAATGAATTAGGTTTGATTAGAGAACTAGACAGTGTGCAGCATAGAGCAGATAGGTTCGTTAAAAAGTGTTACGATAGGTAAGGAGTAGTTTTTCAGAATTAATTAAGGAATTAGGGTGGAAATCATTATCAGAGTGTAAATTAAAGTACAGATAGATTAAATCTATTAGAGAAATTTCAATCCGTTAGCTTTACTGAAGATGTTAGGCACATATTAAAAACACCAGCGTATTATGCTAGATTCGACCTGATAAATAAGATTAGAGAGATGGATTGTCGTACCGATAGATTCAAAATGGCCATTTTCCCCCGTACTATAAGAGAACAGAATAGGTAGCATAACAAAGGGATAGGTAGGTGAAATATTTTAGAGTAGTCTGTAGTGCGTGATGCATATTTTAACCCCTTAAATACTACAGACACGAACATTCTAGTAGCATGAGACCCACCCTCGCGGTGCTTTGCAGCGTATCGTGTAGATATAGATGAAAATGTTTTTAAAATCTACAAGGAGTCCGATAGGAGAATTAGCACAGCTAAAGTTATATTTTTAAGTAATAAAATACATGTTAATTTATGGTTCTCATTGTGACAAATAGCACATTCATTTTAATAGCAACCTTAAAGTTTTATTTTTGAACAATGAAAATTATGTTGATTTGCCGTTTCCGTCAGGTCAAACCAATGATATTGACATATTTTGAATATTGGTTATAAGATGCCAAATAAAATAAGGCTTTCGAACAAGCGGACTTTTTATCATCCGATCTACAGAGCAACCTGAGAAAGAACTTCAGGAACAAATGGAACTAGGCAGGCACGTAGCCAGGGGAGGGGGGCTTCTGGTGCTTCAGCCACCCCACGAAATGCCCACCCCTGTCACACACCTTTATGGTGGCTTACAGGGTATTATGTAGATGAAATTTTTTCCCATAAATTTTGTTCTGATTTTAGCAGTGAACTTAACCAGTGAGAAGAGATAAGTATGGGCACTCTAAAAGTAAATACCAAGCACTGAAAATTAAGGGAGATATTTGTAGCATGTCTGCAGCGAATGGGCAATGCTGATTTGTTTCAAGTTACGCCGAAGCAAATTTCTGGCTATGTGTCTGGAACTATGTGGTGACCGATTGTCCTGTACCTCAAAGAATTTCGTTTCAGAGCAAGTAGAAAGATCAGAAAAGGATGAGGCAAGAATGTGAGTCTTCCAATGATCGTCTACAACGTTTAGAAAAGTTGCGTGTGTATTCTTGCATTCCCGGTGGAGATTTGTACTTTACCGAAGAACGCGTATCAAATCATATTCATAGAGATTCGTAGTGGGACTGCTGCTTGCATGGTAGGATAGATCTACCACATCCAGAAATTCCGAACCAGTTGGCCAATTATTTCTCCGCCATCATCCATTTTCTATTGACATTTATAAAACGATTCGAAATTTGAATGCATGTTTTTCAATATCTTCATTCACTGTAGATCAAAATCGAACAATCAACAGTCTAGGAGTTAATTGTCACATTGCTAGCGATAAAGTTAAGCGGTCACAAATTTTATAAAGCAGCTCAACCCACTCAAAATGATGATGGAACATCAGAAAGGCCTCAATATGAACAGATCTACTTTTTGGATATTGAGGATGCTCTTAGTGCACTATAAACAATCCTATTAATCATGGTATCAGCGAGAATCTTATTAGTCTTTTGGAACATATTTTGAGATCTGAAAATCCTTTTGTTCGTGGATTCATGATGATGAGGGAAGTAGAAGAAGAAGCAAACTAAGCAATCCTCATCTCTCCGTCTTTTGAAGGTCAATGGTTTGCATTTTTGGGGTTGGCTTTTTCAGCAATATCTGGTTGACACGTATATAAATGTGGGAATTGACCGTATCCAATGGGTTAAAGCAAATTTAAAAAATTAGTTGCAGATAGGAATGATTCAATTTTTTAGTGAGTTGGCTGAGAAAAAGAATACTGTTGTTGGTGAAAGGATTAGTTTGCCTTCCTCGTTTCCTGGGTGTACACGTCCTCAGTCGTAGCTTTTCATATGAGAGTAAACGTTGGTAAAATGAGGCCCTCACAGTGGCCTCTCGGGCCTTTTCCTGCACTCTTTGTTTCGCGCCTCATCACACGGAACAAAATTTTATGAAAAACAGATTAATTTCCACTATCCGGCGTCGTTGTTTTTTGGGTAAACCCGCGTCACTGTATTAAAATGACCAACAGTTTCGTCTCCGCTGCTGGAGACTTCCTCAGGGTAATGACATTCCTTGGTTTGCGCGTAGATTTATGTTCTCACGGTGGTGGAGGTGGATGTGGGTTAGTTACGTAGACGATACGTTCGTCATATGGAAACATGGCAGAGAAAAACTAGAAGAATTCCACAACTACCTAAATACAATAGACGACAACATTCAATTCACGAGAGAAGAAGAAATTGATGGGAAGCTCCCCTACCTCGATGTCCTCGTTACGAGAAGAGAAGATGGGACCCTGGGCCATTCAGTATACAGGAAACCAACCAACACCAACAGATACCTTCTAGCCAGTTCGCATCACCATCCACCACAAATTAGAGGCCACTATGATCCACCGATCAAACAATCTGAGCGATGAACACCACAGACAAGACTAATTGAAGAAAATAACGGAAATCCTCGTAAATAACGGGTACGAAAGGAGAGAAATACAAAAAACCATTTCGCGAAAATTAAAATCTTCACCACGGCCATTGGATGAAGAAAATGTCGACAAGAAAAAAGCATACCTGCCTTACATCAAAGGGACCACCGACAAGATAGCCAGAATTTTACAGAAGCACGACATAAGATCTATATTCAAACCTCGAAGGCAAATTAAAGACTTCTTACGCAGCGTAAAAGAAAAAGATATATTAGAGACGGAAGGAGTCTACAAATTAAGCTGCCGATCGTGTGACAAGGTGTGCGTAGGAGAGACGGGCAGAACAATACGGACGAGAATAAAAGAACATGCAGCTGCCATTCGACTGGGCCACTTTGAAAAATCAGCGGTCGCAGAACACGCCGCCGAAGGACACGAAATCGACGTGACCGATGCAGAGGTCATAGTAAGGGAAAAACACTTCAAGACGAGGTTAATAAGAGAGGCCCTCGAAATTAGGAAGTATGCTAGAAATTTTAATAGAGACCAAGGACAAATGGTAAGCTCATCCTGGCTTCCAGTTATTTCGAGAACGAAAACAAAAATCGAGAAACCCCCACCTCCACCCTCATCCACTCCCCCTCCTCCACCACCGTGAGAATATAAATCTACGCGCAAACCAAGGAATGTCATTACCCTGAGGAAGTCTCCAGCAGCGGAGACGAGACTGTTGGTCATTTTAATACTGTGACGCGGGTTTACCCAAAAAAACAACGACGACGGATAACATGAACCGCGAAAGTTTTAACGAATTAATAATTTCCACTACTTTTACCAAGATTTAAAAAAAAAAGTCCTCCAGCGTAGCAAAATCTCCGTCATTATTTGCAATTTATATCAATTTCAAAGTAAAAATTAATTATATGCGTCATGCCATTTCTTCACCTCATATTTTTCCCATTAAAATGTTTAATCCAATATTACAAACATATTAATCCCTGGCTAATGATTACTTTTCTTACGATTATTAATGGATTATTTATGTGGTTAATGGAAAGGCAGAACGTGCGTGGATCGAGAAGTATTTATATAGGTACATCATGTCATACGATAGAAATACCACTTAAATATTATCCCCATCGTCTACTAACCTACATATAAAGAGAAATGAAATACATTTTGCATGACCTAATGAAACCTAGAGCAAAACGGAAAGCGATGATAGAAATTCCTATTTTCCTCTAATCCTCCCAGTTTTACCGATTAAAATAATACAGGATAATTAATTTGGCTGGTGTGATGGTTAGATCCTACTTTCTTCGCATACCAGTGGCTTAATTCTCAAATCTTATTATTGGCGGTCATTTTTCGGTGTTACTCCAAGACATACTAAGCCATTGTTTTTAATGAAAACTTGCAACTGTCTAAAAACTATTCCCAAAACAAATTGGCACAGCATTGTCATCTTGAAGCAAACGCACGCTGAAAATAATCTCCACGAAGAAATAGCATCACGCTTACTAAGGAGATACGGTAAGAAGAAAGAAGTTTCAATCGAGATACGGGATAATGGCTGAGTGATGCATGGAGATACTCAAGAAAAAAAAGGCAGAAGGCCTATCGGAAGTGAGAGACGCAGCTGGCTATATAAGGCGGCCCTAATGTAAACACCCTGCAGACGATTGCAAACTTAGCCATCCTATTCATCGGTTTTTGGAATACCAACCCAATGGGAATCCCAAAATTATTTTACTATTTTCGCAGGTAAGGAATTCATCCCACCAACAACACTAACATGGATAAGTGAATACAAAGTAGGGGCGGAAAACTATCGATAGTTGTACCGCCACTATCGATCGTATCCGATAGTCAGTTACAGAAAATCGTAGCTCTTTAACAGCGTGCCAAGTTTATGTACAGTCTTCGTTTCGTTACGTTTTCTTGCGTCTTTCATCTCATTAATGTTTCTGTTAACCTTGTTCTCTTTTAGTGTATCTTCTGTGGTTCAACAGATATAATAATGCCGAAACGTAAAATATCGCAAGTGTGGAAATGGTTTGAACGAAGCAAGACAAAAAATTGCGAAGTTCAGTGAAGTATCTGTGGTAAAGACTATAAATGAAGTGGGAATACTAGTAACTTGTCAGATCATGTTAAAAGAGCACATAGTAATTTATTGAAGGAGAATACGTTAAAAAATTCAGAACTTGGACATGTAAGTGATTCTGATAAGGTCAGTATTCAGAGCTCATCATCGGCGTCAACAAGATCTCTTCCCGAGGATTTTAGCCGTCACAACTCTTATGACGCTAACAGTTCAAGGAAAAAAGAATTGGACCAAGCTTTATAGTTTTGTAAGATTGTTATATCCGAATTAAAATTTACCCAGCAAAGGGACCTTGCGAAATCGTTATCTCGTCAACCTTTACGAGGAGGTAAAATCAGAATTAAAAATTAAATGACAAGAAGTGGAGTATGTAAGTGTAACATGTGATCTTTGGACTTATATGGCAAGTGATAGCTATTTTACAGTCACTTGCCACTTTTTTCATGAATGCGTATTCCGAAATGCTGTTTGTCCACAAAACACTTTGTTTTAGGTCAAAAAAAAATTTACTTGCCGAAAATTTAGCTTAAGCTGTTAGTGATGCGTTATTAGAGTGTGACCTCAAGAGGAAAGTGCCGTTACACCCAATTGTGAAATCAGATGGTTGTGATGCTTTGAAGATTATACATCAGCTACATTTTCGTAGCTAAACTATAGTTCGGAGACACTTCTAGTTTTCTCTCTTATCTTAGAAAAGGATGGATCTTCGCAATCATTGCGCGACATTATCATTGTAAATTACGTTGTTGCGTTGATTTAGAGGAGAAGTAGTGTGCCCACCGACGCTTTCCCTCGTTTTTCAGCACGCTTTAATTCAGTTTCTGTCGCGTAAACCAAAAATATAACGCAGTGATGGTTAAGGGTCATTCTCCATCTTTGAAGCTGAAGTATTTTCAGTACTTAATATACAAAAATATAGCTATAGTTTTGAAAATACGAACGCATGTTTCCTGTCTTTTCACTCGCGTGTCCACGGCCAATGCCCCCACCACCGCCGCTTATATCCCCACCTCCAACTACTCTATCACCGCCGCAGAGCGGAAGGGGAACTCACACGACCACCTAGAGCGAGTATCACCCGCCATCAGACAAAGTAACTGGCGTAACTGGCGAGGGGAGAACGGACGAGGCGGTGAGGGGAAATCGTATTCGTATTCGTATAAGGAATGTTGTTTTATGAGAAGTCATTGTTGTGATTTAGAAATAATAGATAGTTTGACCAATTCTCAATTGAATGACTAGATTATAATATTTATCGCAATTGCCATTGCTATAACAGCGATGTGGAATGTTCACAACATCATATTTATCGCAGAGAGATTATGGAATTGGATTCCTGTGCAAGAGAATTCAATCTTCATTTTACACAAAAAAAAGCCCTTTTACACAAAGAAATTGTGATGTTTTGAGATCAAACCATGACGAATAACAAAAACATTGGTGGTAAGAATGAAGAAACAGTGGAAGGCAAGGAGACATTCTGGTAGATCGTGAGACTGGTTATACTGCATTTCCCCATGTAAAATCACTTATTTTCACTGTGCGATAGTGAAAATATCGACCGTGGACATGTGGTATTCACGAAGTATTCAACTACTATGATATTAGTGCAATATTGTGGTCCACCAGGCATAGTATCGCATTGTGCTGTAAATGCACAATGGAATAGTATATACGAGATAATTGCGACATCAAGGTTACGAACAGCGAAGTTGATCTGCGAACGAATGCGTTCACGCGTATTTATTTGTCAGCTGACTCCCCTCTCTTCCCTGCCATCCTGCGCAAGGACACTCTAGCACTCTAGGCTCGTCTACAACCTAGCGACGCGCGCAGACCCCCTCCCCACCATTCCCTCGTAGATTTCCCCTTACACGCTGCGAGCCTTCCCATTCCACCCGGGACAGAGTAGAGGGAGAACCGACGCACAGTGGTCCGGATCCGAGAATATTGGGACAAAAGTCATTTTTTCGACTTTCTTGAAAATCACTTTAAATATGCAGCTCTTGTAGCATAATGTCCGGGGAACCTTACTGCACACTTAGTTTTGCATAAAAAATTTTGTTACGGTTAGTAAATTGCTTCAAAGTAGAGCTAGTTTTTGCTAAACCACGCTCTTTTAATTTTTTCGAAAAATACACATTTTTAACAATTTTTTTGGTCGGTTTCGTTGTAAAAATTGGTATAATGACTATGCTCTATAATAAAATGGACATTTTACTATCACAAAACGTAAGTTTCAATCTTTAGTGATTCTGAAGTTCGCTGGAGGAGTTCCTCAAGAGGAATCATTTTTTCTCACAAATTTCGCATATATGTTGGATTATAAAATGAGTGACACCGAGTGACACGGAGATTCTTATAGTGGTAAAATTGTAATACATAAGAAAGATATTAGTAAAGGTTTCAGCTGCAAATATATGCAAATAAGTGAATAACAATGACTTATGTGACTCTCTGCCGCGGAAGTAAGCGTCGGCACTTGACGCACGAGCGTAGGCACAGTGGAGACACATTGTACAATACGTCTTTCCCTATGTTTCATGGATTAGGGTTTCATTAATGAAGAAATATACTATTTTATTTCTCTATCATAACCTGTTCTTGTCCGAATTCACTCTAGGAAGAGGGAGAGAAAAATTTCTGACTGCGATACTTAGCGAAATTGTGACGCTGGGAGAGAGGGAAAATATTTTCTTCTGTCGCTTCCCAGTACGATTCCTATCGAATTTTGTTAATCGTTTGAAGTATATAAGACTGGTTGTATGCACTGCTGCTGGGAAAACCCTCTTCTGGTTGTCCCTTTCCTCAAAGCCAAAGTGTAAGAGACCCGTTACCCGCACACGTGCCGGACCCAAGGGAAGGGAAGTGGGCCTTAGTCGGGATATTTTACTATCTCTACATAGCGCACCACCCAACTTGTGTTTATTGCCTATAGGCGGTTTCTTTTACCTGCAAGTGAAGTTACACGTGTTAACAGATGTCGTTTTTTCCTCCTCTTTCTAGATGGGTTTTATTGCAGGGCTGCAGCTCGAATGCATTTTCGCACAAAATTCAGGAATTTCACATTTCTCTTTATTCGGTCCTCCAAAAATCCCTCCTGGTTATCCTCAGGGGTAGACCCAGGTTCCTCCATGTTTCAGTCGAGACATTTTGGTGCTCTTCAGTTGCTCCTTTTCTATCGATGTTTACACATGCGTTCTTAGTCGTTAGGTCCTCGGTTGGCAGTAGTTTTCGCTATTTGAAGTGATATCTGAAGTAGTGTTAGTGTTGTGACATATCGGAATAGTGTTGTGAGTCAATGATTGTTTGGTTTCTGGCCCTCAAAACGATAAGGATAATTAATCAGGTATGCTGTTTTTTTAATTTCTGTTCAAAGTTCATTTAATATGAGGTACCACACTAAATTTATTAGGTATGCTGTTTTTCTATAATTTCCGTTCAAAGTTCATTTAATACGAGGTACAACACTAAATTTGGCATTGTTTTTCCTTTCGTTTAAACTCCTAACTTTTTAGAATAAAGATTTTTTCAGCATTTAACTAATGAATCTGCACAGAACTAAGGATTCTAATGATTAACTCACAGCTATATCGCTAATATTTACGCGGAGGAAACTTCACGATAAAATGCAGGAGAAAAGGGAAGAATCAATGGACGTCCGGAAAAGTAATTTGACGGAATTTCTTGAGGATTGCCTAAATTTACACGGAGATGAAGACGGAAAAAATGTGCACAACAATTTTTTGGAAGTAAATTTTTTTGTTAGTTACGAGAAAAGATGGCCAGCTTGCTCGCGAACAAACTCTTTTTTTGTACAGAGGTATGCGACATGGTTGGATCAAATCGTTGATTTCCCTGATGTTGTGTATCGTAACCTTCCAGGCACCTCAGGTTCGTATTTTCCCAGTGCTTAAATTGTGAAATAACATCTCTTAGGCTATTGTCTAAGTAATAAGCCTTTTTTTTATCAGGTACATCTCATAAAAGAAAGGGTATGCCAAAAAAACAATTTTCGGATGTCACTATCCGATCAAAAAGAAGGAAAACTAAATTCCTTAGAGAAAGTACTTCCCCTGCAGAACTGTCTTTTGTTACAGCCTTGAAGCTAAGAGAGGAGGGACATGGCGCAGAAGGGTCTCTAGTTAAAGAGGCTACGATGACCACCCCTACACGGGCAAAACGAATATTGAAAAAGTGGAAGAGGGAAGAGAAACCCATCTCTACTATGTCCTCTGATGACGGTTTAGCATTAGTTGTCAATTCAAATATGACAAAAAAACAGTATTTGCAGATAAGAAATTCTGCAAGATATCATGGACATGATTTGTATCCGGCATATCATTCCATTTTGAATGCCAAAAAGACTGCTTATCCGGATGGTATTGAGATCTCAAAGAAGAAATGTGAAGTTAAACTGCAAACCTTGTTGCACCACACTTGCTCGAGGCTACTACAATTTTTGCCGATATTTTCAGGTAGTTACTTCAATGTTTTTAATGAATAAATATAAATTTTTAACTTTGTTTAGAATTAAATTAGAGTTAAATTAAATCAGCTGAAATTACTGGTAAGGATCCATTTATTTTACAAAAATTTTCCTTTACTTCAATGCTTTTCACATGAAATAACATAGAAAATTGATTTTCAGGGGTAGAAGAAGAACTTATAATCAAATTTTCAAATGTTTTGAGAGCTTTGTCGTGTGGCCATCTAATTAATCCCCCAAAATTTAATGAATATTGTATGGACACGGCAAAATTTTATGTTAAATATTATGAGTGGTTCTACATGCCACCTACAGTACATAAAGTTCTGCTGCATGGTGCAGATGTTATTGAGTCAGCTCTTCTTTCAATCGGAGAGCTTTCGGAGGAGGCACAGGAATCGCGGAATAAAGATATAAGAAAATACCGCGAGCATCACGTAAGAAAAATTTCAAGATTCCACACGAATTAGGACGTTTTCCGGAGGCTGATCCTTACCTCTGATCCATTAATCAGTACATTAGGTGCTGAATTAAATAAATACCATGGCCTAAAAGATCTGCCTAAAGAGGTCCGTGAACTCTTGCAAGATTATCCGGACTCAGCGAGTGAACACGAGGAGGAGTGGAATTCAGGAGAATCTGATTTGGAATTATAAAAATTGTAAAGTTAACAAGATAAGTACGTTATTATTGAAATGAATTAACTAATTTGCACTTAATACTGTTTTAATATTTATTTCATACTAGCGTAGGTTTTAGCTTCAGCGGTACTACCTCTGCCAGCTGATAATCGCAATCACTTGAACGTTAGAATCAATTCCCCCAACTGCCTTATATTCGCCCATTTTTTGACAAAACATTTACTACTTGAAAGGTCTAAAAGTTATATTATGCAAATAATTCATATATATATATATGCATATTTAATAATAGTAATAGATGTATTCTATGCAGTCTACTCATTATCGGTTAATTTAGCATTAAAATTCTCAATATATTCTAAAATAATTATTTTTTACTAAAAAGAACAGCAAAAATGAACTCAGCGTGTCCTGAAACATAAAAAGGACAATTTTCAAAGTAATCCGAAAGAAATCTGATTTTTGTCCCTTATTGTCGCGATCCGGACCACTGTGCGACGAGGCGAAACTGAGAGCTAGTGAGCCACCCTATAGTGGTGACGCCCGGTCTCACAGACCGAAGATTAAATCTCATCGGTGTCTCAAGCGAAGTATATAATGTCGCAGTTTATGCTTTTCAGTAGCTTCCTATTTTACACTGCTCTTCCGATATATGACCCAAAAAAATCACTTCGTCAAAGTAAATTGTTACTTACTGCTACTTTCGGTCTGCGAGACCGCGCGTCACCACTCATGTTCCGAAATTTTATTTTGTTGCCGGAGTGGTGACGCCCGGTCTCACAGACCGAAAGTGTAACATTGATGTATCATGAGAATAGATTACAATGATGCCGCTTTTACCATGCTTTGGATTCCAATTTCAAGTCTTGGAAGTTACATGTACCCTATATAAGGCCAAGGAATCCATTTTCCACGAGTCAGTGGAGACCAGGCTTCGGACCTTATCCTATCCCCATCCCTTCCATTCCTATCCTTATACCTTTCCTCCCGGTCTGAAGCGCCTATTAGTGCGGAAACAGACTTGAAAACACCCATAGACCACGAGTCAGTCACTGTGTGCACGCAGTTATTAGACATGCTTGTGGAACGACGCCGCTGTCCAGGAAAAACAACCGTGCACGACACTAACAGGTACGTTATAAATTTTGGAATGCATTCATTTGAAATTGCTTATTATCTTCACGTAAATAATTAATTTTACAGTATATATACATTTTTTGGTTTACACTTATCTCTGATTCATAATAACTGAACGAGATGAATGGCATTATATGTAATTACTTATAGTTTTATCATTATCTCGACAGGGTAAATAATCGGCCCATCTACGTTTTTTTGTGAATCTCCTTTTGCAACTCTTGCGACAACTCAGACTGCACTTATCTCACTTGGTAAGTACGCTACGCAGCAATTTCACTTTTGCATTTTTATACCTTATGCCGTACATTACAGTTCCATGTGTTGCGTCCAATTTTCCTCTAAATGTATGTGAACATTTTTTATTACCGAAATTAGTTGGAGTAATGAGTTATGAAGAGGAACAACAGAGGGTTCACGGTTGCTGTCCGAAGTAGAGAGAGAACCACAAGAATCCCTGCATTTTGATGACGACGACGACGATGACGAAGAAGATCTTTTGGAGGTGCGAGAAGAGAGCAGTGACTCGGAGCAAGATTGGGACATGGACGACGGAGCAGCAATGAAAGAGGATGATATCTTCACCGGGAAAGATGGGACCACCAGATGGAGAAAGAAGGCACCAAAACAAAGCGCAAGAACGCGTTCAAAAAATATAATCACACAATTACCAGGGCCTAGAGGAAACATGAAAGGAATAAAAAGTTCTATAGAATCATGGCGATGTTTTTTGACAGTAAAATAATAAATGTGATAACCGATTGTACTAATAAAGTCATCGAAAAGGTTTCTCCTAATTAAAGGCGTAGCACGTACGCAAGACCAACTAATGTTCATGAAAATGAAGCACTAATGGGAATGCTACTGCTTTGTGGTATCAATAAAACTAATCACCAAAATGCCGAAGACCTCTTTAGTACCAAAGGCAATTCAATTGAAATATTTCGTCTTGTCATGTCACTTCAGCGTTTCCGATTTCTGCTGCGTCATCTAACTTTTGATGACAAAGAAACTAGAGATGAAAGACGTAAAGTTGATAAGCTTGCCCCCGTGCGAGAGATATTTGATTTGTTTGTTGAAAACTGCAAAAATAATTTCAGCTTATCTGCCCAGGTTACCATAGACGAGAAGTTGGAGGCATTTAGAAGTCGCTGTGGGTTTCGTCAGTATATACCTAATAAACCCGCCAAATATGGAATAAAAATATTTGCTCTCTGCGATGCTAAAATGCATTACACGTCCAACTTAGAGGTTTACGTTGGAAAACAACCCGAAGGGCCGTATTCAATGGACAACAGAGCACTTGCCGTGGTTGAACGCTTGTGTAAGCCAATTTATTACACTAACCGTAATGATACCATGGACAACTGGTTCACTAGCATTGAGCTTCTTGAGAGACTGCTGAATATCTATCAGCTGACTTCAGTGGGCACAATCAGAAAAAATAAGCGCGGCTTACCACCAGAATTCGTTCAAAAAAAGGGACGTAAAATGAAATCATGTCTGTTTGGTTTTAGTAAAAATTGTACATTAGTTTCGCTCGTCCCAAGAACAGGAAAAAATGTTCTCTTGATTTCAAGCATGCACGACAATGACCAAGTGGATGCAATAACTAAAAAACCTGAGATCATTTTGACCTATAACAACACGAAAGGTGGAGTAGATATAGTGGATAGGTTGTGCGCTAACTACAATTGCGCTAGACCAACAAGGCGTTGGCAAATGGTCGTGTTTTATTCATTATTAAATATATCAACAATAAACTCTCAAGTAATATACACTATAAACAACAAGAAAGAAAACCTTGTACGGCGTAAATTTATTGAAGGAATTGCATTTACCCTGATTGAAAAACATCTTAGGAATCGTGCATCTATGGAAAACATACCACGAATCACTCGTTTACGGATAAATGAACTACTGACCATTAAGCCATCAGAATTACCTCCTAATCCTACTGAAGGGCAGATTGGGCGCTGTAAATATTGTGACAGTAAGAGAAATCGTAAAACGCGATACTCTTGTAAAATTTGCAACTCATTTCTCTGCCTTGAACACGTAACCTTGCTATGCGAAATATGTTATGCCAAAAATGCAGAAGCCTTCTTTTGACATTGATATTTTTGAAAAATGCCTGATTATGTATAATTGAATATCTTTTTAATTTCTGGCATGTAATGTAAATGAAACCTATTGTTAATTATCAATACCTTGTATCGGATTTTTTGGTACACTAATGAAAAAATGCTAATGTATAAATATTTTTTCCTGTTAACATTCAAATGAATAAAAAATGAAAAACATTGTGTTTGTAGTGAAAATGTGAAATAAATGTTTATAATTAGCAATGCAATTTTGTTATTTAAAGCTAATTCAAGGAAATACTCAATTAATCTTCAAAACAGCATAAGAGACCACATCGGTCCAGGAGACCGACGTCACCACTCATGAACCAAAAATTCACTTCAATCGCTACGCATGTGAACATAGCAATCTTGCCTGCGAAAATCTAAAAAAAGAGCAGCGTGAAATGAATAAACCAGAACTTGAGTTGAACTAGATGGAATAGTTCATTGTATATGATCCAACGATTGCTAGAGGTTCATGGTCCTCTTACAGTGGCTCTATCAAAGACTACGAAGGCTCCGCCAGCGCTCACTGCAGATGACATTACAGTTTTAAATGAAGTTGTTGAACTTCTGACTCCCTTTGAAGAGGCCACACAAACATTATCTGGGGATACTTATATCACAGTGTCATTAATTATTCCAGTAGTTTTTGACATTTACACGAAGTTAACGCGAATATGTGTGAAAACGTATGTGGGTTGGGAGCTATTAAATTTGTTAATTGATGGAGTTAGAGTAAGACTGTTTCCTTATGAAGAGTGAAAGACTTGAAGACTGGCAACTCTCCTTGACCCAAGGCTAAAGAAGGAAGCTTTCCGCTGTGTTGATAATTGTAAGGCAGCAGTATCAATTTTGCAGAATGAACTACCCAGTCATGTCCTGTCTTCAACTGAACCCATTCAGGAACTAGTAAATGAAACATCACAATTAGGAGGAAATTCCGCTGACATTACAGTTAGCACTATTGAATTTGAATATAAAAAAAGAATAACAGAAAAACAACTAAGCAAGACTGTTGACACAATAATTTTATTGAGACAATATCTCGAACGAAACGGTGTACCTCTACTCTTTTGGAAGATGAGCTCTTTTATACTAATATTCTATTACCAATTTCCGTAGAATTATTTCCATCATGCTTATTACACCAATATTTTGATGTAGGTGAATGGCCATGAGTAAGTTTCACTTCAAAGATGTGCACTTTGTGTTCCTGCTATTTCAGTGCCATCAGAACGAATTTTCAGCAAAGCTGAACTAGTCATATCAAATAGAAGGCCCAACATAAAACAGAAAAACGTTGATATGTTATTGATTCTTAAACAACACAATATTTTGTCTTTAATTTTTGTACATGAAGATTCGTGGTTTTGTAATTTTATTTTTAAGTAAAGTTATCTTTCTTTACTGTTACTAGCCAGATCCTCCGACAGCGAACATTCTCTTGCAATTTTATGAAAAAATTGGAATTTTTTTAAACTATCGGAAACTATCGATAACTATAAATAGTCGAAAGACGAACTATCGATAACTATCGATGGTCAGGACTGTCGATATTTTTCCGCCTCTAATACAAAGGGTCTCCCCAAACTGCTCCTGATAGTAGCATAGCCTGATAGCTCCTCGATGTGCCAGTGTTACAAGCGTTTAATTCATACTTTGTCTGCACGGTCGCTTTCCTTAGCTGTTGTCAAAAGGAAAGTAAGTACGGAACAGAGACAGAATACAGTCCACGTGAACAACTTCCGCGTTTCCCTAAACAAGACTCAGATTCGTCTTCCTGTCTCAAGACACCTGCCTATCCGCGCAATTTTCCAGGACACGGCGAGGGGAGTTGAATTCGTGGCGGTTTTAAGGATGACCTTGAAGGGAACCAATCAGAGCGTCCGGCAGCGATAGACGGCACGCCGCTGCCACATAAAAAACATATAGGTAACCAACGCTGTTTCCATGGATACCCTTCTCCCCCTCCTCGCCATTCGCAGACACGCCGACCCGTTCCGAGTGGAACAGCAGACGCAACAGAATTTAGTTCCACTCTAGCTTCCATCATTCCAAACAGCGGCGATTAACTCATTCACCGTTTCCCAAAGATTTCATTAGGAATTTGAAGTTACATATTTATCTTCGACTCGCACCCAGATATCCAAGTAAAAGACAAATGTAAATTTCCTGCAAATAAAAAGACAGTGAACTACAACTGATGGATGCTATTTATTACGAATTCCTATCCTATCGTACGTTGGAGAAACGGCTGAAATCTCGGGATGATAGCATTTACGAAAACGTTCTCAAATAGGACAAAGTCACAGAATTGTACATTAGTGTCATAAAGGTATTACAAGTGAGAAAGATGCCATGTCCTTATTTTGTGTTCTACAATGAATGATAATAAATTAAATTGATGTTCTCAGGGAGAATATTCAGTGAATATAAGAAATGAAAACAGACTTTTAATGCCTGGGTATGGAGAAGGATGCTGGAAAAAGGGTGGATGGAAAGTAAGCCGAAAGAAAAAGTGCTAGAGATGGTAGGACAGGTAAGAAGTAGTTTCCCAATATTAGCATTATGTTTCTTTGGAATAGGAATAAACCGCGAAGGGATTCTGAGCGATATCCTTGTTGGCTGAAGTTCGTAGTAGAGAATGTCGGGGCAGCGCTCGTCGTGTGGACCGAAGTTTGAAATAGATAAAATTGTTAAGATGTGCGGTATTCAAAATGAGCTTGAGATGATAGTTTGTTGTGTTGGCAGCACCCGGGCGGAATTCCCTAAGCGTGGTAATTTTCTTTTTGTGAGACCCGACATTTGAACTAATAAATACGTAAGTTAGTTGTCTGTCTGACTCTCAGCCGAGTACTGTCTTCATTCCTAACCTTTGAGACCGATGCTCATAATAGCATGTGATGGGAGCCTTAGTGAAATTACATCTACGCTAATATGAATGTAATAAAATAATGATTGTGATTCTTCCTACACAATGCATAAAAAATCAATAGAAATAATCAGAGCACAAACGCAATAGGTTGGAAATTATCCGATTTAAACTACTATTGTTGTTGTTACTTAAAATAAGTTGCTACTTGAACTCAAGTAGCGACTTAGAGCATAGGTATTTTGGGTATATACTTCACCTTCATTTGCGAGGAATGGATTCCAAGTACATTAGCGACATGAATAACCATGAACAAATAATTTGAAAATTAATGCGTACGAAAGACTGAAAACCCGCTTCAAAAATCCCTTCTGGTTAATTAATAACGGACTCCCTTATCTCCCAATATACTTTCACAGTCATCTCGCGCTATGAGGAAAGGAAATATTTCAATGAGTTAATACAGAGCGAAAAAAATTGATGAAATGTTGCAGTAAAACACTGTATCCTGTCCTAGTACGAAGTAATACGGATAACAGAGGCTATTTATAGAAACAATAAAATAGATTTTAGATTTTTGAGAAACAATGAAACCCTTTGAACAGGACGCCTTAGTAGCCTAACTGGTAGGACACGCGTTCAGAAATAAGGGGGAAAATCTAGGCAAATATCTTTTTTCTGTTGGATATCCTCCCTGTGAGAAATTTCCTTTTCTCTGTGACAAAAATTTTCCAAAATATGACTAAAAATGACTTCTCTGATTAATGACCCCAAAGAACGAACACCGATATTCTGAAAAGAAAACAAATGCGAAAATGGCTAATTTGGCGAAAGTCCACATTCAAAAAACTATAACTCACATGGAAAAACAATTTCTTATGATTAACGCTTGCGTTATCAAGATCCGTCATTCGACTTCAGAAGACTTATCCACCGGTAATAAATACAACAGCTGACAATTATTAAAATTCAAAATGACGAGACAGATATCCCACACTCTCTGTTTATTTCTTACTTACCGTGCGATAAAAGTGATCTTCATATCTGAAATGATCAGGACAAAAGCTAAAGGAGAAAGTATATGGAACTGCAGAAAATAATATTCGTGGAAAAGCCAAGAATGGTAAACTATGCCATGTTTTTTTTTGTTACTGCGTCATGGATTCTGAACTTGAAACTTTCAATAGAACGCGAGATGAAAACTCTAATAATCTGTCGTTGCTTGTTCAGCTTGTTTAAAAGTATGTGAGTAACGTTTCTGAAGTTCTTGAAATAAAATTACCAATCATCCACCGCATTATAGAATTAAAAATAAAATGTGTTTTCAATGTAATAAAATCAAAGTTTATTCACATGCAAAAGTCCAAGACCTGTCTCATATTACAACGCCGAAATGACTGTTTCCCATTGAAGTGCATTACGCAGACAAAATACTGAAAATTATTTGCAAAGACCACAGACGGTAAGTATCGATTACATTAGATAAAGGCGGATTAGTTACACAATCTCACTTAGCACATGAAGCTAAATCCCGAAGCAATGGCAAGACAAGGCAATTGGGCGAGTTTTTCTCATATCAGGACAGCTCATGAGTATCAAGCTATAAAACATTATTTTATCAGAAACATTTTCTCGAAGGGATTCAATAATGACCTACCAAGTCCTGCACTGTATGTTAAAAAATCCCATATGAGTAGGAATATAAGTTAATTCCAAACACACAAAAACCTTACTCGAAAACACCAGCCAACCAGATGACAAAATATCATACGTTCACGACTAGATATAATATGAATACGGAGTTGGAAATCTAGAAAATCGCTCGAGGGTAATGTAATACTTCTCATTAAAACACGACGACGACTCATAAACTCATTTTTTAACACATTACATTCGCCAAGAATGGCAGTTGTATACCGGAGTTCGGAATTTTGTATCATTTATCCAGGTACATGAAGTATTTACAATGAAGTGAATGTCAAAATTTTTTTAATTCATGCTCACCGAGAGATATTGCTACTCCTGAAAATAGCCACCTAATAATAATCAATTAAAATATTCAAAACACGAACACAGAAGGTAGGAAGTCGAGTGAATTTCACCTGTCAGCAATTTTAAACATAAGGTGTCTGCTTTGTTCGAAGGCGTGGCTCACAAGTAAATTATCAATGTGAAAGATTAAGAATTAAAAAATGCTCTGAAAATCATAAATTTAAATGTGGCCTCAGATAAAAAATACTCGGAAATACAAAAAGGACATAGCAGGACATTACGATCCCGAGAGTATGGATTGAAATCGCAAAGGTCACATCACTAACGTGTTTCCTTTGTCGGCTTTCGTGAAAATTAAATTGAAATTTTCGCAGGAGGCTTTTATATTAGTGATCAGTTTATTTATCCGAATACGCGGGTGGGGATAGGGTTTTACAGAGGCTATTTGTGTTATGTCCGCTATTTCCTGTTTCTTGCCTAGAGCCTTTTTCCCTAATGACTTTTTCACGAAAGCCGACAAAGGAAACACGTTAGTGATTCTAAATAAAGCCGATTATGCGACCAAGTGCGAAAAGTTTATTTCCGAAAACTGCTTCACCACACTGAATAAAGACCCGACAAACAGTTGTCAACAATCCCTCAAGTACAAATTGAACAACTGCACTACACTTCTCCCCTCGAGGGAAAAATGGCGCTTAGTGAGAATGAACCCCCTGCCTACAACAATGTTTGGACTTCCAAAAACACATAAACCGGGAATCCCTATTAGACCCGTTGTTTCCCACGTTTCTGCACCTTCTCATCTATTGTCGACGAAGCTGAATATTCTCCTGAGGAATTTCTCCCCATTCAACGTATCAACGTATGGAATTGAGAGCTCTACGGACCTTGCCAACAAACTAGTAAATGCCAAACCCCCCTTAAATGGGAAACTTGTGTCCTTTGATGTGTGTAATCTGTTTACGTCAGTTCCGGCCAAGGAATCCATCAGTATAGCCATCTCATGGTTAAAAAGAGTGAAGTGCGGAGAAGATATTACCAACGATTACCATCAATTTTTAACCTTGTGTAGTGAACAGAACTATTTCCTGTTCAACGGGAGCTATTATAAACAAGAACACGGACCTAGTATGGGTTCACCGCTCTCTCGTATACTCGCAGATATGTTCATGGACTATCTGGAAAACAATATACTTAATTCGAACCACCCACTTGTAAAAAACGTTGTATGCTATTATAGATATGTTGATGACGTTATTTGTTTGTGGACAGGTAGCAGCAGACAACTTGAACAGTTCTTAGCCTATTTAAACACCCAGCACAAAGCAATTACATTTAACATGGAAGTAGGCCAACGCAAAATCAACTACTTAGACCTAACAATTTATATAGATAAAATTCAACACACATTTGCAATTTACCGTTAGGACACATATTCCGATGTAATTATCCCGAATAATGCTTTCCACCATCACACTCATAAATTTGCAGCCATCAACTCCATGTTAAATCGATTAATACCCATCCCCTCTCGGAATTCTTCTTTGAGGAAGATATTAAAACAACGAAAACGATCGCCCAAGGAAACGGGTACTGCAACGATACGGTTCAGAAACTACTAGATAAGAAACTAAGATGTAAAAGCATTTCACTCGTGTCATCACTACACAGATTATCCTCAGAGAAGCCTAGAAATGGTGTAAACTCCCATTTTTAGGTACTATTACCCACAAAATAGCTAGACACATTCCTGGTGAGCGACTCAAGAGTTGGCTACTACAATCCGGGAACCGTAGAAAAACTTCTTTTCGACTCCAAGGTCAAGATTGACAGTTCCGAAAAATGTGGTGTGTATCTACTAGAGTGTGATGATTGTAATAGTGTTTATGATGGACAAACAGGTCGTACATTCACCATCAGAGCAAAAGAACACAAGAAATATTTATTAAATAATGACCCAAAATCCGGGTTTGTAAAACATCTTATTAAGACTGGACATCATGGTAATTTTTCACCCAAGGTTTTATATATAAATGACAAAGGGTTTAAAGTGGATTTTTTTGAGAATTTTGAAATTGTTAAGAGACAAGGTGTTCCCCTAATGTATTGGTTTTAAATGACTCTTCCGAATTTAAATGTTCTCCTTTCTCCTCCGTGTTGCACCATGACCGTCCGCTGCCCCTTCCTCTTCACCTTGACCATCGGTGATCAGCAATACCCTCCCCACATATTCTCCCACCCTCCCCCCCCCCCCCTCCGGTTCCCGTTCTCCCCCACTACCCTACGTAAACCCAATTTGATCCAACATTGCCGATCCAGTGGCTCTTCCCTCCCTCAACCACTTCTCACCTGACCCCCACACCAAGGAATTTCGTATATAGTATGTGACTTGCACTCCCAGACACTTCGGAGATTGTACCCTTAATGATGACGTGCTAACGTCGAAACCGATTGGGATACAATAAATTCGTTGAATGAGTACAAAGTGAATCATTCCTCCCATCAATTAATACTTTATCCTGTCACACAAAAGGACGAGAACTGATTGGGAAATGGAACTGAGCGAATAACTGAATATTGACTACGAGGTCAATGCGATATAAATCAATTATTAAGGAATTAGTTCGCGAAACTTAACTCATCCATTAAACCAAATTAATTCCAAGACGATAGAATGTGAAGACACGCGACTGCACTTTCAAGTTCAGTTTCTTAACATCAATCGTTTAATCTCGGATGTACGTTAATTTCGAACAGAACGAAAGGGAAACAACTCAAATCGTGACAAAGCGTAAACGGTCAAGAAGCTAGATTGCCAAGAATCGCCTGAGATAATTCCAGAGACTCGAAATAATCTTTGAGACTTACGGCGTGAGTCACGGGTTTGGGAGGACAACATGGCATCGACCAGAAGGGGCAAAATCACAAGGAAAAATGTGGAAAATTAATGTGAAAATGTAAACAATCGGGAAAAGAAATATTGGCGATGAAGTGGACTTACCATTTATCTACTGAAGAGCGGTCCTCTCAGCCAGTTTCGTAAATTCCCGGTTTTCCCTCACTAAGGCACAGGTCATCGATGACGAAGATTTTAAGGTCGCACGTAACTCGAAAAACTTCTTCCTGTAATAATTTCAAGCCATTAACAGATAGATTTGACCGACTTCGAGTCCTGTGAAGAGAAAAGCAAATATATATGCGTCCCGCGAGCACGCAAGTATTGCAGTCCGAGATAAAATTCCTACATAATACTCTGCAAGCCACCGCAATGGTATATTGCAGGGGGTGAACCATTGGGAGGCATGCAATTAAAATGAGGGAGAAGAACATTACACTTGTTGCCTTGCAGGGAGCACAACAATCCGTGCACTCAATGTTTACATGCAACAGATGAGCACAGTGGTACCATTCCGAAGAAAAATTTAAATCTTTTATACTTGCAGTTGTAATGTTACCAATTAATGGGAAGGTAGTTTGTTGATTGATCGCCAAAGCCTTGGAAACATTGGTTACTTACTAGATATGAATTCTATGAACATAGAAGATGGTTAGCTGGAAGGGAAAGAAGACGTCCGAGGAAGTCTGACGAAGAATATGAAACTAGTTCAAGAAATTCGAAGTGTGCAGACATTGAAAGTGCGGGATAAAGAGATTAAAAAACAAACCACAGAATGTTTGAAGAAGAAGGTGGAGAAAGGAGAATAGCAGTGGTAAGAGCTAAGCTTACGGAAAGGAGAAAAGACCTATTGTAGAAACCATACATTTGTTCAAAAATCGTTAATATTTTGTCAATGAAACCCAAATTGACAGATGAGGCCTAGTCGAAAGAGAATTGTGTAAAGAGAGGATATGGCTATTTGAAAGGAGAAGATGACATGGCGATGGTATTAAACTAGTGTAACAAATACGAATGATTCAGACAGTGCAAGTGCGGAACAGCCTCGTTGCAGCACGAACCCGTGCGGACAGCTGATCGTGTGCGAGGAGGGAGGATAGGGGGGAGGCAATGGAAGGAGGGAGACAGCGAAGTGAGGGGAGGCACGACTAGGAGCGGGGAGGGGAATGAGGAGGGGGGGGCGGGGGCAGGCGAGTCGTAGTTCAAAGTGATCCGATCGAATGGAGGTTCAGCTCCGTCCCGTTTGCACTGCGATTTACACAACGACTTCAATAAAACGTTAAGTGACATGCAACACCCACCTTAAAGATGTTGTCTGCATGCTACATGAATTCCTTGTCTCGTCTATGATCCGGCGCGAAGGAACAGCTGCTTTGGGTGTGCAAAGAAGATTTTAACGAGCCTTTTCCCTCACACGATACACCACAATTCCGGCACCTTTCACTTTCAGCAGTGGACTGCACCCGACCCACTCCCGTCCAGTCCACACACCCGCTAGCAAGGGTCCGTTCGCCAACCACACCGACACTCAAGCGACGCAACGGCGGGAACGCCTTAGACCCTCTTAAGATAAGGAAAATTCAATTTATTCATGGAGGTGATTTTAAGCACGTGTTTCAGGGCCGTATTTACCACATCGCGTACCCGGGGCCTCGCGAGAGATGAATTGTAAATATATTAGTAAAAGACTATAACATCGGGGCCCTCATTCTAGATTACGCCGGGGGCCTCAGAGGTCGTAAATGACGTGTTTGCCTCAAGATAACAATGCAGTGCCAATATTATTTATGATTCATGATTTCGGAAAATTGGAAGTTTTCATTGGAAACAGCACCTTACTATGGTTTGTAACACCACCGAAAAACGACTACCAATAATGCGAATTGGAAACTAAACCCTGGGAAAATGAATAAAGTAGGATTTACATCTACATCTACAAAATACCCTGCAAGCCAACATATAGGTGTGTGGCAGGGGGTGAACTCTCACCAAACATGCACTACATATCATGCATGAAATTTGTAATTAAAAATTAAAATAACATAGCATACATACAAAAACATGCCGTTAGTTGTGTTAGCTATAAGTCCTTATACCAACATGCAGCTACCAATGTTATCCATTTCTACACTCGTACTAAATACATTTACCGTTATTCATATTCCTAATAGTACGCGGAAAAAAGGACATTTTCAATCTGTCAGTTCGGCAATCTATTTCTCTAATTTTGTGATTATGGTCCAGTCTACCATAGTAAGTTGGGGCCCGCAAAATATTTTTAACATCATCACTGAAAATATGGTCTTGGAATTTGTTTTCGAGATTAAGTCTAAATTTCAACTTACGATCTGATAATGATTCCAATTTAATTCATTTAATATACTGCTTACGTTAACATGGTTATCTCACCGTCACTTAACAAATCTTGCCGATCTTCTCTACACACGTTCAGGTTCATAGGTAGGTAGAATTGTTTTAAGGTGCTTCTAAGGTCAAGGTCATTTTGCACCTGAACTTAACCAGATTAAAAGCAAGCGTTAAAAATAAAATACTTGGTAAGTATAGAGGAATACTTAGGAAAAGTATAAACTATCAGTGGACACGATAGGCTTAAGTCTGTATTAGTCATAGTAATATGGCAAAAGAGTTACATTTAGACCTGTTAGGCAATGTGTCTTCCTGGGCCACAAATTTTGGGTCGTAAATTCAATTCATGGAGAAATATAAGAACGCGATCGATAAGATTACGATTGTCGCCCAACAACTTGCTCAGATCCCCACATATTTTGTGGCGCTCGCGTTGCATCCAATATTTCACACAGTCGACAAGCAGGGGTTAAACGGCAGTTACTGCTATCGCATTTGGGTGCGTCCTTCTCGGGGGTCAAGAAATACGAGTGAGTCAGGGCTGTAATGTCCTATTCTTAGCCTGGTGGCAATGACTTCTTCCCGTCGGCTATCCCTGACCGAGGACGTCCAAGCTGTTACTCTTTGATTTCCCTGAGTTTGTTCGACGAGTTTCCCTGAGTTTGTCGCCCAAGAAGCGAGAACTGATTTCTTCAGGTGATAATTCTCGCCACTGATGGTGGCCGCTCGTGCAGCAGCCTCTGCCGCTTCATTAGCGGTAACACCCAGGTGGCCGGGTACCCATAGGAATTTTATGAGCATGTCCTCAGCAAAAAGGCGGTAAATGCATGTTACTATTTCTTGGACGACGGGATGTGAAGGAGAGAGGCTACAGATGCTTTGAAGGGAGCTTAGGGAGTCTGAGCATATTAAATACTGCTACATTTAGTCTCTTGGAGTGAGGCTTCAATTGCATTTAGCGAGGCTTTTATGGCCTGTAACTCCGCCGTGTAAACAGTGCATATGGGATGCAAGGTTAAGGCCGTGGAGCCAATATCCACTGAAAAGAAGGCGAAAGGCACATCGCGTCTGTTTTAGAGCTATCTGTGTATATTTGTGGACTGTCACAACTGTGTATAGCTTCTACGTTTAAGCTCGATTGCGGTACTGTTAGCCTTGGCATCCATGTAGAGCAAGCTTGGCTTTCTCTCCATTTTAAAGAAGTTAAATCTACGGATAACATAGGTAGATACGTTGTTTCAGGTCCTACTTTATGGAGGTTATATACTGTTAATGAGGTTAATAACTTGAGATAAAAATTAATGTGGACAATATTTATGCACTGGTAAAAATATAATTTTATTTATGAAAAAACTCCTCTAAGGACACACACATGACAAAAATGAAAATACCTATGCAATCATGATTGCATAGGTATTTTCATTTGGGAAGAATCAATTGGGAAGGTAGGCAAATGGAAAGAATCTAGTTCTGCATATTTCTCAACACCAAGCTTGGTTGAGTATACTGTACACATTAACTTATCATAACAGATCATAAATTGACGTTTATAAACGTTTATAACTCACCATCGTGAGTGCACCAATTGTTTTGACTGGTTAGGGCCATTGTATGCACATTTCACTCAAATGGCAGCACTATCCATTACGCACTCACTCAGTCATATACAAAGCTCTATAAAAAAATTGGATCACCGTGTGAAGCCTTCGGAACATCTCGTTAAACTGATTTTAACGCATAGATGAACACTACAGAGACACCAAAGGAAGTAGAACACCTTATTAATTAAGTGCTTGGCAGTCACAGCGTATTATCTTTCGGAAACACTTCGTCGCCACTTGAATAACACTACTAAATGTTTAGGGAACACTCAATGTAAACACAATGATCACAACTGATTTCGGGCGAGGAAGACGTAAATCTGCAACATTCTGCTTGCTTCATTTGCATATTATTTCCATGAAATACTGAAATTTTTCAATACCGTCGCTTCATTGCACGTTGTTGATGTCAAGTACATGATTGTGGACTTGCAAATGGGGGAACATTTCGTCAAAAAAGTTCATTTCAGACTTTTCTTCCCTCCAACAAATTGGCTGAAGTGCATAGCATAAAATAACTCACCACCACCTGTAGGACACAGATTTGGCAAATATAATTATATGACAGTACAATCATTGCCCACCTTTAAGATTCTAGTTTCAATTTTCAAATTACGTCATTTCTTAAATATCAAGCATAGTCAAGCGACGAATTACGGTAAAGGGGCTCCAATAAAGGAAGCGATGGCAATGAGGCAGGTAAAAGAACATTAAACTCAATACATAAAATAATATAAAAAGTATTATATCGCTTCACAAACGCCAAGAAAGTTACAAAGCAATAAAATCTCTTACGTCTTCCTACAATGGGCATTACCATGAGAATCACAACGACATACCGTATTTACTCGTGTAAGCCGCGCACCTTTTTTCCCGAAACACCGGTGAAAAAATAGGGGTGCGCGGCATACACGAATCCTCCAGATTTACGTGTAAACCGCGCACTATTTTTCCTCAAATTCCTGTTGTTTTTTTCTCCTAAGTTTCGCATTCTGTAAACATATCGACGTTAATTGGTAAGTATGGTCTAGTAGTAAATCGTACAATGTAAAGTATTCTGAAATTTCGAAGTAATTTGTAATAAAAATACAAAAGTCTGAGCGTACGATGGTACTTGAAAACGCTAGATCCGAAGAAACGCTAGATCCGAAACACCTCTTGACAAATTAATAGATTTATCGGGTATAGATCGTACTTAAGACAACACTTTGTAGCACTGATATGTATTTAAATCTACATTGTATCCTGTAAGCTGCCACAAGGGGGTCGGCGTCTTTTATGTCTTTTCAAAGTCGTAAGTGGAGTTTGTTTCAGTATCACGTATCTGTAGCAACATTTTTACGCAATAGATAGCTCCTTTTGTGTACACATTAAAGCTACATTGCCAAGACACGACAAAGAATTTGTTACATAGTGGCAAGAGTCGTATGCTGAGAGATTATACCTTCTTACTATCCGTGCGTGAGTGTAGTAAACGAGTTCGAATCGATCATTTAGCATTTTAAAATAATTTGCAATTATACCCCTAAAAATGACTTCTCATGTGAAATTGCGATCGTTTCCCGTGAGTACAAAACAACATATTATAAGCGATGCCGAAAAAGTAGAAAATCGAGCTGCAGGAAGGAAAAATGGTGTATCTGAATCTAGCAGTGACGGAGACTAAAAATGGGAACTATTATGATATGAATGTTCATTAGTGATTTACGATTCTATTTCCGCGAATATGTTTTTCTTTAGTTTTACAAGAATTATAATTGTTATTAAATTGAGCTTAGTTGTTTCCGTGTGTTCCCAAGACTTTCTGGTGTTATTAAATCGTCCAAGTCCAACGCTACTACGCAGAGAGCAGACGAGACCACCGCTATGGTACGGATGGCGTTCTGCTTTTATTTGTTGATATGCCAACGGATTTCCGTAATAATAAAGTAATCACGGGTTGAAATTGTACATATTTCTGCAATTATTTCAGTTAGATGTTATTTTGAAAAGATGCCATTTTTATAGTAGGATGATGTGTCGTATGTAACTGTGAGATGCTACGAGAAAAAGATGCGCTGTAAAAGAGGCCGTGCATCGATGCACGATGCGATGATGATCGTGACGATATTAACACGTAATTAAATCAATTAATGAGAAAGACGTACATGTAATATATGCACAGCATTTCTCTAAAAGAACATGCATTCATGTTATGACAAAATGATGCAGATTCAAGAGCAAAAAAATAATTTTCTGACAAATAATTTTTTTCCTCACGAACCTTCCCCAAAATAGGGGTGCGCGGGATACACGAGGGCGCGGCTTACACGAGTAAATACGGTAGTTTTGCAAGCTAACTGCACCACATTTACCTTCCTTACCTTTGCACAGATTTTCTAATTGCATTTCATGCATTACAAAGGCATTTAACGTCCTTCGACAATTGATACAACACTTATTAATACGTCAGACTAGGCCAACTAACGTAAAAAAACGGCCGCCATATTGATCCGATAAGCTCAAGGAGGGGTGTTTGAGGCTCCGGTTGCTTAGCGTGAGTTTTCGGTTGTACTATGGCATGGCCTCCTTTAATACAGGCCGGAACATGCAATTTGGCAACATCGCTTTACGTCACGTCAGGAGTCCTACTCTCATCGCCTGGAGTCCGGTGGATTCGTCTCCCACCTGTCATCGTTGCGAGAGAATGTGACGGATGGACATCAGTTCACCTTACGTACGCTTACATAGGGTTGCGTTATTCGAGTATTTTATTACATATCTCGTATTATAATACCATTTCGTTAAAGGTTTTATTACATATCTCGTATTATAATACCATTTCGTTAAAGGTAAATGTGAGAATTGATACTGGCAAGGGATACGAGAGATTACGCACGGCGATTTAATTTCTCATTACTTTCGATTACGACCCAATGTGCAGACGAAGAAGGAAATTTAGTCAAGTTAATTAATTACTTATGCCAGTGATTGTTTAATCTAGTAGTTCACTCTATAAACTTTATCGACTTAGAAATATATAACGGATATGAAATAAACAACACCGTTTAACCTCTCTGGATTCACTCGTCCCATATTGTGAAAAATCTAACAAAATAACCTTATTCCTTGGTTATCTTGTTGTAACTGTAGCTAGGGTTATTTCAGGAAAAAAACATTAAAATCTTACGAAGCTGAACAACATTTATTTCACAGAAAAATGGGATATAACATTGTCAGGTAAAATTTCCATCTTGAGGAATTAAAGATCCAAAACAATTTATCAAACAAAGTCACTATACAATGTCACAAGACAAATAGCTATCAAAGGCATATGTTATGCTCCTGATAATGGAATAAATAAAAGCTGCTGCAAGTTCTTCATTTGAATTCCAGCCGGAAACAGCCACCATAGGTCTTGAAAATTGAAGTTCTCTAATGAAACATTTCTAGCAACAGCTGCCAAAGAGTTTCAAATACATATTACCTGTAGGAAAAAGAAATTTAATTCATAAAAGAAGGAAATAGTACTGTCTAAGAGCTACTAACAAAACCTCATAAGAAATTAAAATAAAAAAATGTCTGAAATTTAATAAATAAGGCCAAGACATTTAAAATTATAATGCCATAAGAAACAATTATTATCATGCTCACATTTTCCATCAATGCCGAAATAAATAACATGAAAAACAATTATCGACTTCCAATTAATTCACAAAATTCAAATATCTATTGACTAATTGAAAATCAGAACTTTAACGGAAAAAAATTCTGGTTGGACTATTTCAATATTAAACATCAACATCCAATAATTCAAATTCTTTATGAGAAAAATCAAATGTTGTAAAAAACGAAAAAAATTTATTGAATTCATTTCAAAAAAGGTAGCCACACAGGTATCTAAACAGCATGAAAAACCTGTAAAATAATAAAAGGAGAATTAAAAGAGGAAGGACAATGAATAGGCAGAAATAAAGATAGGTCAATAAACTAAAGTATTTCACAAGTTTTTCAATAAACAGTATGAATTTGTTGAAATAATTAATATATAAAATATCTATGCAAATATGTTAAAACATGTGAAGTCCTAAAATTAAAATAATTTAAACATCATTGCAGAACCCAAAATATTCATTATTCAGCAGTAATCTATTACACTGATTTAGTTAGTTTTTGTAGGTCACATCTCCAAACATTATTATTCAAATGTAGAATAATCAAGTTTTACCTGAAATAGAAAGAAAAGTTAGCACGTAGGACACTCACAGATAAATTATCATAATTCATTCCTATAATCACAGACAACTTACATTACTGGAAGGTGGCTAGTTGCCTCTTGTGGAAGTCTTTTGGATCTGAGGACCTACATCGTTCTTTCTTCAGCATTAAATACATATTCCTCTCCATCAAACAGTGTTGATAGGTCTCATCTCCAAAATTGCTTCATAACAATTTATATTCACAGATTTTCATGGTTCACAGGTTTCTTATCTCAGTTTATCCTGTAAAAAAAGAAAGAGAAGTTAGCTCGTAGGACACTCACAGATAAAATATCATAATTCATTCCTGTAATCACAGACAACTTACATTACTGGAAGGTGGCTAGTTGCCTCTTGTGGAAGTCTTTTGGATCTGAGGACCTACATCGTTCTTTCTTCAGCATTAAATACATATTCCTCTCCATCAAACAGCGTTGATAGGTCTCATCTCCAAAATTGCTTCATAACAATTTATATTCACAGATTTTCATGGTTCACAGGTTTCTTACCTCAGTTTATCCTGTAGAAAAAGAAAGAGAAGTTATCTCGTAGGACACACACAGATAAAATATCATAATTCATTCCTGTAATCACAGACAACTTACATTACTGGAAGGTGGCTAGTTGCCTCTTGTGGAAGTCTTTTGGATCTGAGGACCTACATCGTTCTTTCTTCAGCATTAAATACATATTCCTCTCCATCAAACAGCGTTGATAGGTCTCATCTCCAAAATTGCTTCATAACAATTTATATTCACAGATTTTCATGGTTCACAGGTTTCTTATCTCAGTTTATCCTGTAAAAAAAGAAAGAGAAGTTAGCTCGTAGGACACTCACAGATAAAATATCATAATTCATTCCTGTAATCACAGACAACTTACATTACTGGAAGGTGGCTAGTTGCCTCTTGTGGAAGTCTTTTGGATCTGAGGACCTACATCGTTCTTTCTTCAGCATTAAATACATATTCCTCTCCATCAAACAGCGTTGATAGGTCTCATCTCCAAAATTGCTTCATAACAATTTATATTCACAGATTTTCATGGTTCACAGGTTTCTTATCTCAGTTTATCCTGTAAAAAAAGAAAGAGAAGTTATCTCGTAGGACACACACAGATAAAATATCATAATTCATTCCTGTAATCACAGACAACTTACATTACTGGAAGGTGGCTAGTTGCCTCTTGTGGAAGTCTTTTGGATCTGAGGACCTACATCGTTCTTTCTTCAGCATTAAATACATATTCCTCTCCATCAAACAGCGTTGATAGGTCTCATCTCCAAAATTGCTTCATAACAATTTATATTCACAGATTTTCATGGTTCACAGGTTTCTTACCTCAGTTTATCCTGTAGAAAAAGAAAGAGAAGTTATCTCGTAGGACACACACAGATAAAATATCATAATTCATTCCTGTAATCACAGACAACTTACATTACTGGAAGGTGGCTAGTTGCCTCTTGTGGAAGTCTTTTGGATCTGAGGACCTACATCGTTCTTTCTTCAGCATTAAATACATATTCCTCTCCATCAAACAGCGTTGATAGGTCTCATCTCCAAAATTGCTTCATAACAATTTATATTCACAGATTTTCATGGTTCACAGGTTTCTTACCTCAGTTTATCCTGTAGAAAAAGAAAGAGAAGTTATCTCGTAGGACACACACAGATAAAATATCATAATTCATTCCTGTAATCACAGACAACTTACATTACTGGAAGGTGGCTAGTTGCCTCTTGTGGAAGTCTTTTGGATTTGAGGACCTACATCGTTTTTTCTTCAGCATTAAATACATATTCCTCTCCATCAAACAGCGTTGATAGGTCTCATCTCCAAAATTGCTTCATAACAATTTATATTCACAGATTTTCATGGTTCACAGGTTTCTAATCTCAGTTTATCCTGTAAAAAAAGAAAGAGAAGTTAGCTCGTAGGACACTCACAGATAAAATATCATAATTCATTCCTGTAATCACAGACAACTTACATTATTGGAAGGCGGCTAGTTGCCTCTTGTGGAAGTCTTTTGGATCTGAGGACCTATATTGTTCTTTCTTCAGCATTAAATACATATTCCTCTCCATCAAACAGCGTTGATAGGTCTCATCTCCAAAATTGCTTCATAACAATTTATATTCACAGATTTTCATGGTTCACAGGTTTCTTATCTCAGTTTATCCTGTAGAAAAAGAAAGAGAAGTTAGCTCGTAGGACACTCACAGGTAAGATATGGCTATTCATTCCTGTAATCACAGACAACTTACATTATTGGAAGGCGGCTAGTTGCCTCTTGTGGAAGTCTTTTGGATCTGAGGACCTACATCGTTCTTTCTTCAGCATTAAATACATATTCCTCTCCATCAAACAGCGTTGATAGGTCTCATCTCCAAAATTGCTTCATAACAATTTATATTCACAGATTTTCATGGTTCACAGGTTTCTTATCTCAGTTTATCCTGTAGAAAAAGAAAGAGAAGTTAGCTCGTAGGACACTCACAGGTAAGATATGGCTATTCATTCCTGTAATCACAGACAACTTACATTATTGGAAGGCGGCTAGTTGCCTCTTGTGGAAGTCTTTTGGATCTGAGGACCTACATCGTTCTTTCTTCAGCATTAAATACATATTCCTCTCCATCAAACAGCGTTGATAGGTCTCATCTCCAAAATTGCTTCATAACAATTTATATTCACAGATTTTCATGGTTCACAGGTTTCTTATCTCAGTTTATCCTGTAGAAAAAGAAAGAGAAGTTAGCTCGTAGGACACTCACAGGTAAGATATGGCTATTCATTCCTGTAATCACAGACAACTTACATTATTGGAAGGCGGCTAGTTGCCTCTTGTGGAAGTCTTTTGGATCTGAGGACCTACATCGTTCTTTCTTCAGCATTAAATACATATTCCTCTCCATCAAACAGCGTTGATAGGTCTCATCTCCAAAATTGCTTCATAACAATTTATATTCACAGATTTTCATGGTTCACAGGTTTCTTATCTCAGTTTATCCTGTAGAAAAAGAAAGAGAAGTTAGCTCGTAGGACACTCACAGGTAAGATATGGCTATTCATTCCTGTAATCACAGACAACTTACATTATTGAAAGGCGGCTAGTTGCCTCTTGTGGAAGTCTTTTGGATCTGAGGACCTACATCGTTCTTTCTTCAGCATTAAATACATATTCCTCTCCATCAAACAGCGTTGATAGGTCTCATCTCCAAAATTGCTTCATAACAATTTATATTCACAGATTTTCATGGTTCACAGGTTTCTTATCTCAGTTTATCCTGTAGAAAAAGAAAGAGAAGTTATCTCGTAGGACACTCACAGATAAAATATCATAATTCATTCCTGTAATCACAGACAACTTACATTACTGGAAGGTGGCTAGTTGCCTCTTGTGGAAGTCTTTTGGATCTGAGGACCTACATTTTTCTTTCTTCAGCATTAAATACATATTCCTCTCCATCAAACAGCGTTGATAGGTCTCATCTCCAAAATTGCTTCATAACAATTTATATTCACAGATTTTCATGGTTCACAGGTTTCTTATCTCAGTTTATCCTGTAGAAAAGGAAAGAGAAGTTAGCTCGTAGGACACTCACAGGTAAGATATGGCTATTCATTCCTGTAATCACAGACAACTTACATTATTGGAAGGCGGCTAGTTGCCTCTTGTGGAAGTCTTTTGGATCTGAGGACCTACATCGTTCTTTCTTCAGCATTAAATACATATTCCTCTCCATCAAACAGCGTTGATAGGTCTCATCTCCAAAATTGCTTCATAACAATTTATATTCACAGATTTTCATGGTTCACAGGTTTCTTATCTCAGTTTATCCTGTAGAAAAAGAAAGAGAAGTTAGCTCGTAGGACACTCACAGGTAAGATATGGCTATTCATTCCTGTAATCACAGACAACTTACATTATTGGAAGGCGGCTAGTTGCCTCTTGTGGAAGTCTTTTGGATCTGAGGACCTACATCGTTCTTTCTTCAGCATTAAATACATATTCCTCTCCATCAAACAGCGTTGATAGGTCTCATCTCCAAAATTGCTTCATAACAATTTATATTCACAGATTTTCATGGTTCACAGGTTTCTTATCTCAGTTTATCCTGTAGAAAAAGAAAGAGAAGTTAGCTCGTAGGACACTCACAGGTAAGATATGGCTATTCATTCCTGTAATCACAGACAACTTACATTATTGGAAGGCGGCTAGTTGCCTCTTGTGGAAGTCTTTTGGATCTGAGGACCTACATCGTTCTTTCTTCAGCATTAAATACATATTCCTCTCCATCAAACAGCGTTGATAGGTCTCATCTCCAAAATTGCTTCATAACAATTTATATTCACAGATTTTCATGGTTCACAGGTTTCTTATCTCAGTTTATCCTGTAGAAAAAGAAAGAGAAGTTAGCTCGTAGGACACTCACAGGTAAGATATGGCTATTCATTCCTGTAATCACAGACAACTTACATTATTGGAAGGCGGCTAGTTGCCTCTTGTGGAAGTCTTTTGGATCTGAGGACCTACATCGTTCTTTCTTCAGCATTAAATACATATTCCTCTCCATCAAACAGTGTTGATAGGTCTCATCTCCAAAATTGCTTCATAACAATTTATATTCACAGATTTTCATGGTTCACAGGTTTCTTATCTCAGTTTATCCTGTAGAAAAAGAAAGAGAAGTTAGCTCGTAGGACACTCACAGGTAAGATATGGCTATTCATTCCTGTAATCACAGACAACTTACATTATTGGAAGGCGGCTAGTTGTCTCTTCTGGTTGTATTACATAACTCTTTGGACACTCTTAGTTGTATCTCCATTTTCTCTACATTTTAAGGAAACAGCATCATGCATGTTTTTCCTTCAAGTATAGTAATCATTTTAACTGGAGTACTCAATCCCCTCACCTCGCAAAGGTGGTGTCCTTCGAGGGGGTCACCCTCCAACACATTATATTTACTACTATTTACAACAGAACAGTTTCAAGAAAGAAATAATGACAAAAAATTATGATACCCCTTACGGTGCCTTGGTAATCAGTTAACTCAAAGTAATGAGTTTTCGTTTTGCACCATGTGACCCCTTCTTGCTATGCAAGTCATCATTCACCGACTTCGCATAATTGTTCAGTAAAATGTTTGCAATGCATTTCACTAATGTTTTAAAAATTTTTTGGGCTGACGCCCCACAAGGGCAATGTTCAATCAGTAAAGTCCTCAAAACTTTCCTGAACAAGGCCCTTTCAGCCAAATCGATCAGCAAGTCCCTCTGTGCTGCACAGGACAGGAACAATGCCTCATATTTGTCAGAAATGAGGCATTGCATTATGGCATGAATGTGTCTCACTAAGTCAACCAAAATTGTTGTTGGAATTGTCAATCCACCACGGTTGAGCTCATCAAAGTAGGCACATGTTAAGCTCTCACTGTCACTTAAGGCACTTGAACACAATTGACAACCAAGTTTTTGTACTGCTTTAAATGCACAGTATCCTGCAATGTACACCACCACATTTAGGTCCACATCCGTGTGACTGTCATATTCACTCACAATTGGGTGAAATGGAGTGAAATCACTTCTCTCACCACCATCATGGTATACATCCTCTCCTAGCACATTGCTATGTAAATTAATTTGTCCATACCTAGCAGACCGAAGGCCTAGGAGACCTTTCACCCTAATTTTCTTCTCAGCCTCCAGGACTTGAACAACAGAAACATTATAATTTCCCCCAGAAAGTTGTCGGTAAGTCCCAAAGCGCCTTTCTAAATTGTCTGTTTGGAACTTACCTGTCAAGACATAATCTACTTTCAGGTCAGTCAGTGAAAATTTGATGACCTCTAATATTGCCTTAGTGGAATGACAAAGGGATGCCATTGTGTCTTTAGTCAACCCAAATTTGGCAAAGCTGGAAATTCTCCATACCTCTAGCCACTGTAAAAATCCTTCCAAAAAACTTAGCCGACTGTCATGCACATCTTTAAAAGGATACTTATCTTCACACCTCTGACGTATCCCTTGCATTGGGGTTTTGATGTTGACTACATTCCACCATTTGGCAATCACTTCCAAAAATTTCACTGTTCCCTGGCTACCTTGTGATAACTTTAAAGCAGCCAAAGTGGTATCATCAAAAATATTGCACACTAAATGAACCTTCTGTCTCTCAAATCTGGAAGGGTACACAGATTTGTAATTCAATTTATGTGCACTTTTCACTAATTGACCTTGTTCCCTTCTGTAAAGGGATCGCAATTCACTGAACTGAGCTTTTAATGGAGCACCAGTCTCAAAATCAGGGAATACCAGAGTCTCTTCAAACTGGTTTAGCCAATTATTCCTAATGTTTTTGAAAATATGCACCGTGTCATAGAAAAAAAATAATGGCAGCCTTTCAACATAAGGGTTTTCGATGGAAACAGAAGTGGTATCCCTTAACATTGAGCCGAACATACTTCTGTTTACTCTATTGCTATCAGAGATGACTGCCATGACTTTCAACCCACAGCCATGAATCAGCTGTAGTGCATTTTTGGTCAATTCAAGCAGAGATTCGCCAGTTTGGTTCAAAACAGGGATAAGAGCTACAACTTCTTTGAACCGTCCAAAAGCTGAACTCACCATGAAAGCCTGAATTGTCTTTGCAGCCTTCCCAGGCACGTTGTTTGCATGCCCAAACAGAGTCCCTTCTTTGAAATGAACGCCAGGATTGACATATATTTCATCAATTTGCAAAATGACAAATCTCTCCATCTCATTTAACTGCCGGGAGGCAAGAGTCAAAAAATGCTTATTGAGAGACTGTTTCTGAGGAGATACCATGAATGCTGATTGTATGCGCTGCAAGTGCTTAGGATGGGGCAACATAAGCACGCAGGGGATATAACAAGCACGCAATATAACAAGCAGGGGACATAGAGTACGCCATAAACGAAAATATTATGGTGCTTGTGGAGTACTGCCTTTCTTTACCCAATGCAAAATGGAATTGTTCCATTAAAAACAGCAAGGTATCTACCTTAGGACAGCTGCCACCATTTTCTATCATGGACTTCAGATGTCCAAACTGCCTGCAGATATTCGCCAATATGTCTTTACAAGTTACATCACTAGATTCAGAAATATATCTAGCCAATATATTTTCTATCTGGGACCACCTCTGCAGCCTACCACTTATGGGTAAAATCCAGGACAAGGCTGAATTTCCCAACTCCACTTGCTCTCTAAACACTTTGACGTTCAAGCCAGGATCAATGGTAATACTAGCTTTTACACAAGGCGCAGATGTAATATCAAGAAGGTAAAAAACAATCAAGTCTTTACTTTCCTGGACGCTCCAGTTGTTTAAAGAACCAATCAGTCGTTTTTTGTACAACAACAAAAACTCCGCGTAGTCCTTAATTAGGTCTGAATCGAGCCATTCCTGTACAACATTTTCATGCCGGTCAAGGAATTCAGCTCGTCTCTCTTCGGGGTCTCTCCTTTCTGGGGGTTGAACAATGTTCAGGTACACAGGGAGTGACTGAAACACTGTGGGAGCAGCACCAGGGGACAACTTTGGGCGATCTAACTGGTAACTGTGCTCTTCACCGCTCTTATCCGTGAAAGTTGAACAGTGGAGGATATCCCGCTCAGCAAAATGCTTGATGCAAACTACTGCGCTTGAAGAAGGATTCCAGTCCTTCCTAGGAATGTTCTTCAGCCACTGATTTCTACTGCGTTCGTCTTTGGGGAAGCGGAACGCAGTCACATACCCCTCATTCTTGGTGGAGAGGTAGTTCTTTTGCAACCTGGCACACAACAACGCCGGGGCATCTTTAATTTAAAAAAAGAGAAGTTGTAGGAATAAACATAGTTTTTCTAATCACAGCGAAGTGTAGTACATTTATGATTGTTTTTAGAAAACCTGACTAACATCAATCCTTCGACACCAATAGACTCATGGAGTAGCCGTTGTTTATTCAATAATAAACGACATTCATGTAGACACAACTACACCATGGTAATTCATAAGACCCACCAAAAATAACAATCAATGTTAACCCAATAATAGTAATATTACCATAAAAACAGAATAGCTGCTAAATTCCCTACATATAATCTACGTTGCATTTATGTACTCTCAAATTCCCTCCGTTATGGCCGGCCGGCAAGTAGCCACAATGCTTTAGAAGAAATAATCGTAATTTTCCACCCTCAACTCTCAGAGAATATCTTAAAACAATTTTACTTACCTTTAGCCAAAACAATATACAAGAAAAATAAGCCCTGCTCTGCCTTTCAATCCAGCATTTTTGTACTCTCAATATCATTCCATTAATGGCCGGCCGGCAAGTGATCGCAATGCTTTTGAAGAAATAATCGTGATTTTCCACCTGAAACTCACAGAAAATATCTTAAAACGAATTTACGTACCTTTAGCCAACACAATGTACAAAAAAATAGTCCAGTTCTGCCTTTTTAACTAGTGAATTTCACCGTTTTTAATCACACGGATGCACTTCTCCCGTAAGACTCCATGCTTCCAAACGGAAACGATAGGACTCCGACTCAGCGTTGCCAAATTTCCATGTTCCGGCCTGTATTAAAGGAGGCCATGACTATGGTCATTAGTCATAAGGCTAAAGGTGGGTGGTCTATGGTGTGAATCTTCCCCACAGAGATGGAACCACGGTCGATGACAGTCAGCGCTCTATGATAGTAACTAAGTGAGCTGATTATCCTCCAAATATGGTGTTCGTCTCCCCTCGGCCACCGGCTGCACCCTCCCCTACATCGCCCATCCCCATTCCTAAAATTGCAACACCGCGGCAGTTTTACAATGTCTTGTTTTGTCTAGCCGGCCACTATATTCTCCCAAGCAGTCGCGGGCGTGAACCGTCAACCATTCCCTTCCCCTTGCCTGTTGGAACTCGTCGCGAGCATTCATCATCATTTTTTATTTCGAATCCCGAGGATGTTTATTAGAAGCCTCGCGGAAGCTTCCAACACAATCCGCATCACTCTTACTACAGGAAATAAATAATAAATATTCCACGGTATGAGGGATAGAAGGAAATATGAAGAGTTCAAGAGGTTGGCAATAAAGGAATAATGAAGTTGCTCTCCAACAGCGCATCACTTTTGTGGTGATTAATTAGTATTCATCATATTTTTTTACCGACTGAGAGTAAGTTTTGAAGGATTAAGTCCATTCACAGTAAACTCTCTCCATAATGGGGGTAGATTTCGGCACAACTATTTGATACCAGTTAACGCGCAATAATGTTTTGTTAAAATATTCGAATGTGTAGTAGATGCCTGCTTCTGTCATTGATATTGAAGTGTCATGCGTTTACATCAGGACGGGAATGCAGAGAGGCGTCAGTTTTCTGTTCCCTCTGTAGAATAGCACAGCTTATTCTAGGCAAACTTGGAATAAAATATTAATCAACATGGTAAAAAAAAGCTTCTAGCAGGCATACCTCGATATCGTCTCGGCTGTAACGGAAATATATATTTGTAAACTCGACATTGTACTCTCTTTTAACATACGTTAAAATCCAAAACTTGAGTAAACGTAAAAGTCACACTATCTCGTTCCCTATCCATTAATTCCCCATTCCAAAAACCTTGTAGATCCTGCTATCATAGTAAATCTGCTTCTCTGAATTAAACAATTTTTGTAATTGGCATAAGTTTTATTTATCCAAAAAGACAAAATTCGGCTATCATTCAACTTGTAACTTCAGGTTCTCTTATTTGTATCGACCGGCAAACTCTAGGGTCAATTATTTCCGGAAGCATAACATTATTATAAAAATGGAGAAGTTTCTTCTCCATACGATCCTTCCAAAATGCGTCATCCCTGTAAATTCTTTGAATTTTGCAATCAATAGGAGTCCAAACTATCAGATCGCAAAAGGAGTATCGAGAAACATGTAACTGCCCCTGAATTTGGTAATTGTAATTGTGATTTTTTTTTAGTTCTAGGTTTTTATCCAAGCAAAAGCACTTTATATCCTCTGCTGCCTGTTGTATAGTCATTTTTTCAGATGATTTTGGGCATTTTACTTCAATAATGCCGCCATTGCTTGTTTTTCCGTCCGGTGATGCCGCTAGAAAACAGTGATCTGGATCTACATAAAGACCACACGCAAAAACTTTACTTCCCGTAAGCTCTTCATACTTCTTAATTGCATTGCGTTCATTGAGGGAGCCGTATCTAGTTGCTTCATTTTCAAAGGGCTCGGCATACAAAAGTCTTTTCACAAGAGGTGCCCATTTAGAATTTTTCCTTCTCTTACACAAACTCCAAAATTCGAAGACGTCAATCTATTCCGTCTTTCATCAAACCATTTCTCGCATTCCCTTTGGCCTCGTGTCTCCCTCTCTATAGCTTCTATTGACTCCTTATCCACCTTCAATTTAGCCAATAGTGCTTTGCTTTCTCCTGCCATTTCCTCTTCGTCTAAGTCCAATGTTTGGCAATAATCTCCATAGTCCTTGGATTCATTTGACGTACAACATACCCTAACTTTCCTCTTAGGCATTTTCAAAAGACATTTCCGAGCTGACTGCAGGCGTTTCAGCCTCCGCTCTCCTAACCGGTGGACAATTTTGTAAGGGCTTTTTCCACATATCGTTTTCCACGTAGTATATTGCCACATGGGTCCCAGTTGGAAATCAAGCCCGGCACCCTGAACTCGATGAGAGTACGAACCTCTTTTTCCGCGGTTTACTTGCTTTCCACCCACAAACTTTGCCACTAAAGACATAAAATTTTCAGCAAGGTTACTGGTATCATTTGTCACTAACATATTTGACTTTCTAATTAGTGGTTTTAATGAGTCATTGACCTTTCCTAGGGCCTCCATTTCCTTTCCTGTAAAGATCTTTTCCTTTCTGTCCTGGTCATTGCAGAAGTACGCTTTACACTGCGAGTGACTGTTGAAAACATGTAGCGGCCCGTTTTTGAGATCCTCAACCAGTGATTCATTGCCGCACTTTTCTGCGGCATTATGGAAAATTGCCCCTCGAGCCGATCTTTTTAGTCTCATGTTTTTGTTCTTGTTTAACACCTGCTTTAATTCAGGGTGTCCATCCAGAATTTTATAGAGAGATTTAGTATAATTTTTCACCGCATGATTAGCACACACTATTTTCTTCACCTGCCTTCCATATATAACCGATTCACGCACCTTTTTGAAAACACTGGAATCACCATCACCGATGAGGAAGTGATGAGGAAGCCATGCATTTCCTCGCTACACCTGAATGCCTGGACAACCATGTCAGCTTCCATGCCACTATAAGTCCCAGTCCAATTACGGAAGCAATTTTCGTGCGTCATTGACTGTCCAAGCTTACACAAATATTGGCACATACTGCAATATTTGTTTCGTACATCCACACATAGAGATATTGTATTGGTATTGTATCCGACAATGCAGACGACTCCTGAATTTGCCGCATACCTATGTCCATGGCTCCTATGTGACCATCCACCGTCCGCCACTACAGTGATGAATGGGACTCCAGTGGAAGTAACATCACCATTTTTTATTGCCAACTCCCTTTCTTCGACACCAGCTTGAAGCATTGATTCTAGAAGAACGCTTTTCCATGCCTAGGGAAAATGGTTTAGTGTCAGCAAAGGAATTAAAATATTCATGTGTGTTCATTTACCGAGATAATTTCTGTAGGTACTTACTTTCCCAAGCCAATTTTCATGATTTTGGAAGGTTGCCTTGTCTATTCCTTCTATTCCTAATGTGGAAAAAACGTCCTCAAAATTGGTGTGTCCCCCTCCAATAGCCATGAACCCCCATACGGCACTGTCCACTATACTCAGGGCTCGTTTCTCACTAATCGCATCTTCTTTTTCCGTTAACGAAGGTTTTTCTACCTCCGGTTCACTAGCAACAAGTTTAATCATTTTGCAGTGAGGGCACTGAAACACTATACGCCAAACCATGCCTTTTATTGAGCTGGAGATCAATTGAAATGATCCGTGGACACTTTTTAAACACGTGAGTCGATGTTGTTCGAGGGACCTTATTTCTCTCAAGAAATGTTTACCCTCTACAATGAAACGGCCATTGATACTTTCCATGGCAGGTTCATTTCCAGGAATTTGGACGAATTCCGATACCATGTCAGGAATGGCGCTGAAATAAAATGAATAATAAATCAATATTAATATAATTAACAACTCATGTTATTTATCTAAATGGCTACCTTCGAAAAAGAGGGAATTATATCCAAGGTAAAATATGAAAGGCATGCGCTCCCAATTACCTAGAACTACTGTTTGTGTCCGAGGAACACAATTCCATTACAGGCAGTGATGCAGCGGAAGATCCTCTTGCTTTTCTGTCGGTGAAAGTACTATTATTTGAGCCCATTATCAATAATATTTGCATTTTTCTACTGGAAAGAATGTCCAATATCAAGTAGGTACTCACCTTGCTTCCCAAGTTACAAGTCCCTGGTTCTTTGTCCGTTTCTTCCTTTTAGTAGAAGGATATAACTTTTTCCTTCTTGCACACGTTTCGATAGGTGCGTCCATTATCAGAAATAGTTACGTGAAACAACCCGAACAAAAAAATGTTGCGACCTCTCACATCGACACCTCTAAGAGAACTGATCTTTGTAGTGATGGGCAGTGTGCGAGTGAGTCAGCTCAAATGAGCGACTCTGTAGGTAGTGTGAGCCGAGCGGCACTGGAGTCATATTCCATGAGACTCGCCTCCTATCGCTTATACCTTCATCACACTTTCTTCTGTTCATGCGCACCAACGAACCTCATCGCTCCATCGGCACGCACACCGCTCCTTCGCCTAATACGTCTCCGGCACAAGATTCCGTCCCCGTACGATGTACCTTTGTCGAGAGATGCGACGATATTTTGGCGTAGTACTATCAATTTCAGCACATTTTACTATCTCGGAAGTGTTTCACAGAATACTTTCACTTTTGTTCTTATTTTTATGGAAAATTTCCATCATTGATAAATATTATTTCTGCATTTCCTTGTATTATCATGTTTAAAAAGACATACGCAGAGAGCCGCCAATAGTGAATTTAGTGTAAATGGTTTGCTATTGAATTTAGTTACGATCGAGACATCTGGAATTTGGAAAAAAAATTCGACAGCTCCGTGGCAGCTGCATTTGTTCAAAACTGAATTACTGGGTGTTTGTCATCATAGATGTGAACAAATACGTCGAAGATCCTCTTTTAAGTGGGGAAATAATTTTTTTCAATGATGGAGAGATAAAAAAACGATAATCTAAACTGAGTGAGCTATTTTGCATAGCAAAATTTCCTGTCCCCGGTTCCCAACAAACGAATTTCCTTCAAAGCCCGTCAAATAATTACCGAGGGCCGAAATAAACCTGCGGGAAACATAAGTATTATACATCACAATGACACCCATGCCCTAGGTGGAGGAAACATTCACCCAGGCGGGACTCGAACCCGCGACTTAGCAGGCGAGGTGTCTACCCCGAAGCCGGCAGAGTATCGCATATTTTATTTCTGAATAATGATTTGTAACGGAATACAAGTGATCACTTTTAATGCCTTATAATCCGTGAAATGTTTTATTCCAAGTATTCGCTCCGAGCTCATATTCCCCCAACCCTCATCGCCCGAGAAAGGAACGAATGCGAATCCCAGTGAGTCGCGCGGCGCGGGCGAACCACTGGATTGTTTTTGTGGAAGGTGAGACGCTTGCCAGCAGCCAAATGTGTCATCACTGTCCGAATACTATCGCTAGCCGCCCCTTCTCCTCCAATTCGCCCTAACCCCTCCGCCCCTCGCCGTCTCCTCCCACCCTCGTTTCCCCTCCGCCGCCACCCAGGGGCGAGCTCTGCTGATGGGTGTGAGTCGAAATGTCTCTGATTAGTGACCACCTACGGCGCTGCTGGCCGGGATGCAATAATATAAATTCCTATTTTTCGTCTTATTCATTTATCTTTCGGTAAAACTTAGTAAATTTTTAGATTTATTCATAGGAACAACTTCTTGTTATTTTGGGTGATTAAAAAGTAACATATACTCGTTATATATTGATGCATCAACATCAATTTTAACAATTGAATTAATAAAGGACATTTTTTTTCACCCGAAATATTGATAATCATACATTATTGACATTGGAAAAAACCAGAATTCGAAATCTCTAACCATTCGCCCGTCATTAGAAAAGTGATTTTGGGGGCACCCACCATTAGGGTCCGTGATACATGATTATTTTTCACTTTAGAGTGCTGAGATGATGGAGATAGTTTTTCCGTCGACCGGTAGAGTTACCAGAGTCGGCGCCTACCCAACCAGCCATATTTTTGTTCAGTGTCTCCTCTACGCTTTAATTCTTTGCGCAGAGGTGATGAGGCAATAACGACCCTTCCCTCTCAGCCCCTCCGTCCGCGGAGTTTTCGTACCATAGCTGACCACTAGACGCAATGTTGCCATTTCAACACACGATTGGACCAAACTGTTTGGCAGACTCCACATTATACCATGTGGCAACGTGGAATTCGCGGAAATGCGCTCGCTACGATTTTCTAAGAACCGAGCCGGTCTGGCCAGCCTGACCCTAGTGGGGTTCGTAGCTGCAGGAGAACGTGTCCGCGGTCCAAGTCATGAATGGACTTCATTTTTCGGGGTAGCCGCGTTGATTGGTTGTTGTGACAACAGTTTAGCCGTAAGAATTGCAACAAATAGGAGGTAGTCTCAGCTGGTAGCTTGGCTTGCACGTGTTTATGTCTAAATGTGGTAATTTGAAAGTAATATACGTTTGTGCCTACTACAGACCACCCCATTCCGATGTACACTCAGTATTAGAACTCGAGAAACAGATCAGGCACATTAATTCTCATACCAACGAACGACAGATTATTGAAAGGTGGAGATTTCAATACAACATCGATAGATTGGAAAACATGTAGTCATTAGTCTGGGGGTAGGGACAAAGAAATCTGCTCGTCATTTTTTAACCTGTTCGCATAATACGCAGTACATCAAATAGTAAATTTGCATAATAGAAGGGAGAATGTTCTCGATTTACTTGTCTCAAAGATCCATGAAAAAGTCATTAATGTTAAAAATGTCGATGGAATAAGTGACCACAAGGTAGTACACGTTAAATTATCCCTCAATACTGACAAAAATGTAAAATTAAAAAGAAAGATTTGCCTTTTAAGTAAGGCAGATTTTAACGGATTTAGGCGTGACTTACAGACTTCTTTTGAAAAATTCTAAACATCAGAAAAAATAGTGATACAGACATGGAAAGAGTTCCTCCAAATTACACGGTGAGTGAGTATAAGAGTGAGAATAGGGAACCAAGGTGGTCCAACGCGGAGGTTAAAAAAAATGTTTAAAACGACAACGAGTTATCCACGCGAAACTAAGAAAAATGTAGCTAATAGCGATCTAAAAAATTATCGAACGTTACATATAAAGCAGCCGCAAAAACAGCCCTTAGAAAAGCGTAAAGTGATTTCAAGAGAAAAGTACTTGGAGAACAACTAGAGGGGAATCCGAAAGCATTTTGATCATATGTTAGGGAAGTACAGTGAACTAAAATTTCAACTGTTAATTCCTTGAAAGGGTATAGGGGCGAAATAATTAGATAAGGCTAATTTGTTGAATTATTTTTCCAGAGCGTTTTTAATCAATCTAAGCGTAGTTTGCTCGAAACCATACCAGACCGATTTCAGCAAATAATGCCCCCGATCGATAAATGTATCTTATAGCGGAATCGTATCCTTACTAAAATACGATAGCCCGAACAAGTCCTCAGGTCCTGATGAAATTCCTGCTCGTGTGTATAAAGAAATAGCTCTCGAAATGGCACCGTATCTTAAAGTAATATTTAACAAATCCCTCGAAGAACACGCGGTTCCCAAAGACTGGAAGATAGCAAACGTGATCCCAATTTTTAGAAGTGGCGATAGGGAACATCCATCGAATTATAAACCAATATCAATAACGTCACTGTCGTTCAAAATTATACAGCATATGATAGTTACATCAATAAGGGGACACCTCGATAGCCAGGATTTATTGATAACAAATAAGCATGGGTCCAGAAAGGGACGGTCCTGCGAAAATCAATTAGGTCTTTTTGTTCATGATATTTTAGTTTCGGAGAAGGTAACGTACAGGTAGACGCAGCGTTTTTAAATTTAGAAAAGGTTTGATAAGGTAATGTAATTTACTCGCGAAGTTAGCATCATACGGGAGACAGTAATATGGTAGGCTGGATAGGAGATTTCCTACATGAACGCGTTCAAAGGGTGGTATTGGATGGTGTCACCTCAGGCGAAGTAAAAGTTACATCGGGTGTTCCCCAGCGTGATAGGCCCAATTTTATTTCCTCTCTCCGTAAATGACTTGAATACAGTAGCTAAAAATAGCAAGCTCCGTCTTTTTGCCGATGATGCAGCAGTCATCATTGGTCATCAATCCTCAGATCGGTTTGACGCAGCTCTCCACTGAGTCCTGTCGGCTAATCTCTTCATATTTACGTATTTCTTCTGATGCAGTAGTGTATAAGGAAATAAGAAATTAAGAGGATAGTCATTCTTTAGCTAAGGATTTATATGCGATTGATGATTGGTGCGATAGTTGGCAGCAAGAATTAAATTTGAAGATATGCGCGATAAAGAACTTTGGGAAAAATAACTTTCCCCAGAAAAATTATTGCATCAAAGAAAAGAAAATATCTAACGTAGAATTTATTAAATACTTAGGCGTCACCAACATTGAAGACATGCTGTGGGGGAAACACATCAGGGAAATAACTAGTGTAGCAAACCATATATCAGGATTCGTAAAAAGAGTTCTAGGCAAATGCGATGAGAGAGTACTAGAAGCTATTTTACACTTGTCAGGCCTCATTTAGAATATGCCGCTAGTATATGGGATCCGTACGAGGAAGGTATGATAAAAGAATTAGAGCGTGTGCAAAGAAGATCCACTAGATTTGTTAAAGGCCGCTATGATAATTGTATAAGTGTTACGAGTTTAATAGAAGAACTAGGCTGGGAATTACTATCAAAACGCAGGTTGAAATTTAGGTTAAACCTTTTCAGTAAATTGGAAACCGATTTGTCGAATATTTTAAGTCGATAATTCTTCTTCCCGTTACTCCACCGGATAGGTATGCCTTCGTTCTTCCCTTCTTCGGCAATTGCCATATCGTCAAATGAATCATGCAAAGTTTCGTCAGCTACTGAATCGTCAATATTGGACGGGATTTCTTCAATAGCGCAAGAAGTTCCTCCTACGTGCGACTCTGTACCCATTATTTTGAGACGCCTGTTTCGGATAATAGAAATTTGCATACTTACACATGAATATATCACTACATTAAGATAGTGTTTTCACAAAAAATGACAATATTTACCTTTTTTCTTCCCTCCGCTTGGCCAAAAATTCACCCTTTCTTTTTTTCCTCTCCATCGAAAATGTCAAGCGACTGCCTACTTTAATTTTCTGATATCGGTACGCTTCCGATGACATTTTGAGACTTGAATATTAGTCAGTTTGACTATTACTAGACACCCCGAGAGCGACAACCAAACAGAGACTCAAGAAACAACCCGTCAGTAAATCAGACACTCCGTCTCACTCGCCTCTGCTTCCCGCCCGCCTGCACTTTCCCTTCCCCCAAGCTCCAACACCTCAAGGTTACCGTTTTAGGATATAGGGTAGAGGGACCGTGCCACTTTTTGAGTAGCGCAGTAGGCGGAGAATGTGTGAACTGTTTAGTGATTTGCACGACGCTCGAGGCGTATCCCTGGGCTGGAGTTGGCGAAAAACATAAATTACTTTCAGAATATCTCAACAGCGTGTCTTTTAATAAAAATCAATAATTTTCAAGGATCCAACAGACTAAGCTTGAATCTTGTACTCTATAATAACGAAAGTTAAAAAAATAGCCCCTCTGTCTCCCAATATTTGCAACAAAAAGGTCTATTTTTACATCGATATATATTTTTAACAAGGCTTATTACTTAAAATCTAGGATTATAGAGTAATAGTTTGATACTTTCTCTTTTAACCCATTGGCTTACCATTTTTCTTGCGTGCTACACCCTCAGAAATACCATTTATTTTGAGAAAATATTCTACTGATAAAAATGTTATAAATATTATAGTTTATTACATATTTTATTGAAAATTTTTATGTATCTAGGTTAGTATTTTGCCAATTATAATTTGTTGTTAGCAGTCGAAAAAATGTTTTCATTGAACATTATTATTAACAATTATACAAGGTTAGCAAAATTATAAACAATTTTTTTTCGGGCATATTTTTTTGAAATTTTTAAATTTTTTTTTGTATTCTTATTGGAAACTATATCTTCTTTCATTCTTGAAAGTTGCATTGAAATGCACCGAAGGGTTCTGGAGATATAGTATAATGAATCTGGCAGAATACTGAAAATTTTTTTTTACTGTCATTGACATTTTATCTCAAACTTGAATAGCTTCTTTCGATATTTTTTTATTTTTCTTAAATTTCCCTTGACTTGAATTCTAATTACTGGAAACTATATGACAATGTGATGGAATTGAAAATTCTTTGTGAATAAATCGTAAGTTTTACATATAGGTTGATTTCGTATTATGGAGTTTGAAGCAATCTGGTAGGTGAAGGGCGACACCTCATTCTTCACACTCCCACCTGGTTTCGCTCTTCATTTCTTTTGTTTTGCACACCACACATTTATGTGATGGATTTTTCTGGATTTGGCGGGATATGAATTGGAAAATGTCCCCAATTTGCCGCCTGGAATCTCATGGGTGAGGGTGCCTGATACTGGTCGCCCGCGTCCTTTGTAGTCCGGCATATTCACATTTTCTAGAATTTTCTCAGCAGTCATCAAATCGAATCTTCTTGCCTGCTGTTTTCGTATATAATACGTAAGTATTGAATAAAACCATATCCATGAGATAAAAAAATATCTTTTTATAACCTTTGGTATAACGACGCATAACAGGAAAAGATGCTAATCGTTGACCCTGCCTGTCAACAGCATTCATTTGTACGTTGTAATCGGGAATAAATTTTGGTGTTATGATTGATTCTTTAGTTCTTACTGATTTCTTTCCAGTGTCAGCCATTTCCAAGGTCTTGTGGTATGTTGTTAGTGCATGCACGTCTTTTTTATCTCTCCATTTCATAGCAGCGATTCCATTGCTATACCACTTTGCCTCCCCTTTCTTCTACTGTATATTTTTGCATTCTGCCGGCATATTCCTTTGGTTTATCCTAACTGTGCCTAAGGCATTAGTTTTCTCATCAATCAACTTCAGAAATAGATCAGGTTATGTGTACCAGTTATCTAACGCCACAGTGTAACCCTTGCGAAGTAATGATGCAAAAGTTCTAGTACTATTGCTGCACTCGAAGGAATTTCCTTTGCTCAGGGCGGTTTTTTCCCAGTGTAAATTGAATATTGTAGGCAATACCCTGATGAGATTTCACATAATTTGTAGTACTTGATTCCAAAGCGAGCGAGTTTACTTGGGTTGTACTGGACATAGCAGTCTGCCACGAAATTTCATAAAGCTTTCATCCACGGCAAGATTTCTCTCCGGAGTGTACATGGCTCTAAATTTTGTATTTATGCAGTCGATCACTGGAGATATCTTTTTCAGCCGAACATTTTCATTCACTTTTGAATTATCAACAAAATGCAAGAATTTTGATCACAAAGAAAACGTTTATATGCAATAACTCAGCCGAAAAAAGGCGTTTCTGTCATGTTGCGCGGACTCCAGTATCTTTGAAGTTTATTTTTTTTCAGTTGTGCCAGCACACACAATGAGAAATAGGCCTGAATCTCATCTCTATTTCTTTCAAACCACCCTTTCCTAAGATCACTTTTTCTATTTTTTTTCGGAGTACAAAAAGGCATATGCATACTTGTTGGTTTCAGTTGCGATGAGTTCCCAAAAATCACCTTCAAGAAACTGGAAGAAAATGTCTCTCTCACTAGGATTGTTTCCCACGAATTCTTTCATTTATGCCAGGTTTACCAGAGAATCTAAATTCTGTCACACTCTGGTTGCTTTTACACCAATGCCAATTGTTTTCTCCCTTAGCCTATTTTGGATCCGCCGGACAAATACTGCCTTCATTTTCGCTGGAAAATTCTGCACTGTCTTCTTCACTGCTCACAGTTTCTGAATAATCAGAGTCATTGGTGTCACTATCTTCACTGTTATCACTTGCACTGATGTCACTATCATAAATAAACTTTTCTACATCATCGCGTGTATACGCGGGCTCGAGCGCGCTCGAGCGCGAGCGTCCGTGGCTGTGGCAGCGGCAGGGATACTGGCTGCTAACTAATATGTATTATCCGAAGGTCACGTCTTCATTTAGTAATTCTATCTTCTTTGTTGATGTAGCAGCAAATAGGAAAAGATGAAAGGCAACTTTTGTAGGCAGCAGAAAAGATTGTATTATCTTTTGCATAGTAGCAAGTTCACTGAAGATGAAGATAATGGGTATCTTTCGCTTACACGATGTCACTCATCAGATATACAAAGTGTAATATTGCTTTCGTTACCGCATGTTGGCAATGAATTGGTGTCTCAGCAATACTGTATCAAATAGGAGGAGGATAGGAGAGAAAGGAGACAAAGTAAGTTGGTGCTGAATGTGCATTGGGTTCGCCGTCAATGATGACGGCGCGGCGAAAATACTTTCAAACCATCGAGTATATAAAATAATAAAATATGAACTGCAATGCAATAACAGCGTCGAAATTTGCATTAGGAGAACATAAAAGCAATAAAGAACATATATTATAAATTTATCTGAAATTTATGCTCCAAAAGAGGGTTGGAAAAAAAATAATATACGAGACCGGCGAATCGCCGTCTTTGTAAGCGAGGGCCAATTTTGAGCGGACGGCGAATCGCCGTCTTTGTAAGCCAATGGGTTAATTACTGAAAACCGCATTCCGATATCTGGCTTCCTGTTGGAGCAATCTTCCTTGAAAAATAGGTCTGAAAAACAGCTATGTCCCAGGGCCCCTTAAGGAATAGCTTACAGAAGGCGAATTGTCGACAGTCGACTCCTTCGTTGAGCTACCGAGATTGCGACGTCGATAGTGGATGCTATCGAGTTACGGAAAACCCCAACTGATGAAGATAACCAGATAGCAAGGACGATGTCTTCTGCTTGGATTGTAATGTGAGAGGCTTTTTTCACTCCGCTGTCATTTGTCTTCCGAGAAAACGAAAGACTGGCAGTCAAGTTACGACATAAGGAGGAGGGGGCAGAGGTACCTAGGCCTGGGGGATATATCGAAAAATATCACGATATTATAATATATCGCGATTCCGCTATTGACTTCTTAAAATTAACGATATATCGTTGCTCGATAAATATCGTTCCAGGTTCCAGGTTATTATAAGTAAGCCTTTAACACCATCCCGGGCTTGCGGCCCTTTATGGTCGGGGTAGGAAGAATATAGACGGTGTTCAGTGTGGAGTGAAGGTTTTTTTGTTAGGGTAGGAAGCTCGATAGGTTAATTTGTTAGGGAGGGGAATAATTTGGGAAGCCGGTGAGCAGGGAAAGGTTATTTTGTTAGAGGGTGAGAATCGTTTGTGGGAGTCCGGAGGGTAAGAAGGGTTTTTCTGTTAGGGGATGCTAGATTCTGTTAGGAAGTAATTTTCAGGAGACTAGTTGCTTTGCAGCAGATGGTTGGGAATGTGAAGGGTTATTTTGTTGAGGTTTTTTGCTTAGGGTTAGGATAAATTTTCGGGATTATTTAGTCTGGTTCAGGAGGTTGGAGGTTGGGGAGCCGTGAGGAGCCAGGCCCCGTGCCGTTGTGAGGATAGGTGGGAGGGTTGTAAGGTGGGATGCTGAGTAGGAAAGGTTCTTCGTCTCCATCCTGGCTAGGTGTGTCGTTGCAGATGTTGGCCTCTAGGACCACTGAGGGGGGAGCTGGGAAGGGTTTAAATTGTAGATGTAAGGATTGAAGGTGGGTAATATTGGAAGGGATTTTGGGAAGGTGCGTTTTCTTGAGTGGCGGAGAAGGTAGTAGGGCGTCATGTGGATAAGGATGTTTGCCGGTGGGTAAGGTTGGGGACCAGAGAACGGAGATGAGGTTGTTGGTGGAATATTTTACAGAGGTGGAGTAATTGTACAGGCATTTTTGAATAAGGTCAGGAAAGGGAGGTATTTGGAGTTCTGTGAGGATGGATTGGTTGGACACAAACCAAGGAGCCCCGGCCAGTTGCCTGATAGTTTTATTGAGCCAGGTTTGGATTTTTTTCAGGTTTGTTTTATTGGCAGTACACCAGATCGGAGAAGCATATAGAATTTTCGGAAGAAGGTGACTACCAATTCCATCATCCAACCTACTGTCAATATCCCAATTCTTACCCAAAATCCTAACCCTGAAACTCATAATCCTTCCACATCCACAGAACCTGCAATAATTCCCCATAACTCCAATACTCAGCAACCCACCTACACCTTTAAATTTTCCGACGGATCCACAGACTGGGTAAGCATAATTCAATGGGGACTTTCCAAAATCCCATCCCTCTTAACCATATCATCCTTTTCCCAAGCCATTCCAATCCTAGCAACCCTCGCACTTGAATTCGCTACCATCTTCTATGAAGCACAAAAATAATACTACCAAAATTCAAAACCTCCGAGTTTTGCAATGGAACTGCTGCCACCTGGCCCCACGCATGGAGGAACTGAAACAAATGTGCGAGTCTCACAAACCTGACATTATAGCCTTGTCAGAAACCTGCCTAAAAATTTCACAAACAATCCGAATCCCAGGCTATACCTTTTATAGAACCGACAGAAAGCCTACTACAACCCAACCTTTCGGCGGAGTTGCAATAGGAATCAAATCAACCATACACCACGAAAAAACACATATACATAACCTAACAAACATGGAAACATCAGCTCTCACACTATTCACACGAACACTTCAAATCAGATTAATCTCAGCATATATTTCCCCCAAAAAGAAGCTACTTGAGGAAGACCTAAACTTATTATTCCCACCAACCATTCCGGTCATCATCTTTGGCGACGTAAACAGCAAGCACAAAAATTGGGGCTGCAACTCCACCAACACAAAAGGTAAAATTCTACAAAAATACACTCTGCAACACTCCATACAAATCACTGCCCCACCCGAACCAACACATATGCACCAAACAAACTCATCAGACATTCTAGACATTGCCATGTCAAGAAACATCTCCACAGCATCATCCTCAAAAGTTTACCATGAAGGATCGTCAGATCACTTCCCAGTCATCAGCGACTTCGATCTGAATCCCATTATCGCCCCTTTCAACAACAAACGCAGGAACTGGGAATTATACACAGAAATCGTCGAAAACAATCTAACTTACCACACCTTAAACGCATACATTGATAACACCCAACCCTCTATAGATAAAGCCATCACCATCCTTAACACATGCATCACAAATGCACTAGAACGCTCCCTAAAATCACAACCAAAACCAATAGAACTAAACACATACACTCTACCCTCTCACATAAAGCAACTAATCACGAAACGCAACAGAGCCCGGAGAGAACACGCACACACCAAACACAAACATCTCAAACTAATAATCAATCAACTAAACAAAACTATCAAAAAAGAAATTAGCATTCATCGGAACAAAACCTGGGAATTAAAACTAAAATCCCTATCCACCCATGATAATTCAATCTGGAGACTCGCACGATCCCTTAGAAATAAGAAACAATATACACCACCACTTCGACTTGACAACCAAACCTTCACAGATCCGGCACAGAAAGCAAAAGTTTTTGCAACAATCCTGCAAAACAGATTCCAAATAAATAGCACGCTAGAAAACAATCAAAACGATCTACTTGTCCAGGCAGACTACGAATCCATATCACACACACCCACCTCCGCCCCTATCTACACATCATTAGCAGAAATACAATCCATTATTAAAGCCCTACCCAACCATAAAGCCCCCGGCCCTGACAAAATTCCCCCTAAAGCCATCAAACTATTGCCACCCAAATATATCCCTCTAATCCAAGCCATCATAAATTCATGTATACACCTAAATTACTTCCCCAACATCTGGAAAGAGGCCAATATCATACTTATCCCCAAACCCAATAAGGATCTTTCCAATCCCAATAACTTTCGGCCCATATCCCTTACGAACACTTTCTCTAAAATCCTAGAAAAATGCATTCTTACCAACATCAAATCTTTCTTCCTTCCTATACAAACTCACAATCAAGCCGGCTTCACTCCTAAAACCTCCACAATCCACCAAGTTGCCCGACTAGTGGAAGACATTGCCTCAAGCAAACTCAACAATAACCTCACATCTGCCGTATTTTTAGACGTGGACAAGGCCTTCGACAAAGTGTGGCATCAGGGTCTTGTCCACAAAATGCAACTTCTCAACTTCCCCATTAGCCTTATCAAAATAATTCATTCCTTTCTCTCACACAGAACCTTCACTGTGACCTACGAAAACTCCAGCACAAACAAACACCAGATCCAAGCAGGCGTGCCCCAAGGCGCCGTTCTTTCTCCCTTACTGTATAACATTTACACAAACGACATTCCTTCCTCCCCACAAACAAATACATATCTATTTGCCGACGACACCACCTTCTCATCCTCCCACAGATGGCTCTGCGTAGCACGCAGACAAGTCCAGACTCAGCTTCATGCATATTCCAGTTGGGCATCTCGCTGGAAAATTGCAGTAAATCCAAATAAATGCGCAGAAATTGTTTTCTTTAGACAGCCAGGAAAGAAAACTATCAAACAAACTGGACCACCCCTTACCCTAAACAACACAAACATCCCCTCAAAAGAATCCCATAAATTCCTAGGAATCCATCTGGACAACAAGCTATCGTTCCGTACAAATTTCCAATCAATACACCACAAACTACAAGCTGCAAGAGGAGCGCTATACCCGCTACTGAACCCCAAAAGCGTACTTTCACTAAAACTCAAAAGACTCCTATACACAGCCATCATCAGACCAACAGTTACGTACGGCTCAGAAATCTGGGCCGCATACCTAAATAAATCTCAGATCAGAACAATCCAAATTCTCGAAAATAAAATTATACGGAGCATCACGGGAGCCAGATGGTTCCACACTAACGCCCAACTTCAAGCAGAACTCGGAGTAGAATACGTCACTCAATTCCTGCCCCGCAAATGTGTACGCTTCCATAATTCCATCACCCGGCACCCAAACCCTCAACTAAACTCCTTATGGAAACCCATTGATTCTACGAATATCTGCTTTCCACAATCGATACTGGTTTCTGTTGAAAAATTTATCCCTCCTAAACGTAAAGTTCCCATTCATGATTCAATCATTCACCTTGACCCTAACATCCCAAGTACCCAAACCCTTCCATCCCTCAAACAGGCTTCCCCCTCATCAAAAATCCAAACAGCAAACTCACCTTCACTTAACAAGGCTACCCCTACTCAAATCCAAATCACGAAACACATTCCACCAGACCCAGACTAAACAACTACAGCCCAAAACCCCTCAACTCAGAAAATCACCTACATCAAATAGAAAACTGACACACAGAACCCACAGAACAAATAACACCACATTCCCTTTAACAAACACCTACACAAAAAAAAAGCCAGAACAACACTTAGACACCAAAAATAATAAATGACACTACATAGAATTATACTCAATTAAATCACTCCCATAAAAGCCTCCCTACAAGGGGGAAAAGCTGCAAGTGGGACAGGATAGGGCAAAAAGCCCTTGTAAAAGAAGAAATGGAAATGGAAAAATTCTTCAAGTGGGCAGGAAATTCAAGGTTTACGGTAGACAGGGGCCCCTATTAAGTGGACCGTTCCCCTTCAACCTGACGTGTTGCGGAGGCGCAAGTCCTCTGTCAGGATCCGGGAAAAAGACAACCAGGGAATAGGCGTTGTGTGCAAGGACGCCGACCGAGCGAAGATCAGGTGGTGCTTTGTTAGCCACCCTCGCTCGGCGCTCCTGTGACGCCAGGGAAAGGAAAGGTGAAGGAAAGGAAAAGAAATCTATGCCGATGTTGTGCCGCAATCCTTATTCAAGTCCAAGCGAGCAGAGGTCAGAAATCAGTAAACGGGTGCCAGTTGTAATCCAAATATCGTAGTCCGGGAGTTGCGTTGCGTCGTAATAAGCTGATACCAAGCACACCAAGGGGTAGGGAAGGTAATAAGGGTCAAAGAATCTACTGCAAACAAGGTAGGAACTGGTCGACAGGCTTTCGCTTCTCTAACAGCTCAGACCTATAAATTAAAGTAAAAGTAAATTTTGGGGAAGTATTTGAATGAAAATACAAAAGCATTTTAGTCTTATGTAAGAGAAGTTCAAGGAAATAAATCTACTAAAGGAACTCTTAGGGATGATAATGGAGAAAAAATAACTGATAGTCTGGAAAAAGTTGATAAGTTAAACACATACTTCCAAAGCGTTTTCACTACCACCACTTTAGATCCAATTGAACCACTAAATAAACATTTCAAACATACGATGCCTGAAATCGCTATTGAGTCTCGCGGTATATATATCTATATCTACGACATACCCTGCAAGTCACCTCGAGGGTGTGTGGCAGGGGGTGCATCTACACCAGGAACAATGACACAACAAACAAAAATGAACACCACAAAGCAAGCACTACACCTTTAAACGTAATTGGGAAAAAAGAAGAAAAACTACCAAATCCCAATCATGCAGGACACACCCACAAATACCATGCAAGCCTTGAAACCCGACACTAAATTCTTAGATACTCATGTATGCAAAAAAGGCATTGCATGCAAGTCACACGTTGATTTGAACATGCAGGTAATAAAAAAAAACTATCGACCTACTCTGAATATTACCTCTATAATTATAACCAATTTACGCGATTTTTAACGTTCTGATCACGAATCGTACGCGAAAAAAATGACATTTTAAACCTGTCCGTCCTGCAATCTATCTCCATAATTTTATTAGAATTATCGAGCCTGCCATAATAAGTCGGAGCCAGCAATATATGATAAACGTCATTAACGAAATGTCCCTCCTTAAATTTTCCCAGAAGATTAAGTCTATAATTCATCTACATCTACATTTAGACGATACCCTGCAACTGGAAAATGGTTAATATTACACCTTTATTCAAATCCGGCGATAAAAAAGATCCTAGCAACTACAGACCTATCTCACTAACATCGATATCGTGTAAGATAATGGACCATATAATAGTTAGTTCGACTATGGGACACTTGGATAGAGAAAATTTGTTATTTAATAACCAACACGGATTCCGAAAATCTAAGTCATGCGAAACGCAATTGGCACTCTTTGTTCACGACTTATTGGTTTCGGGAGAAAATAATGCTCAGGTTGATGCGATATTCCTCGATTTTAAAAAAGCCTTTGATAGAGTACCTCATGACAGATTGTTCTTAAAGCTAGAAAGTTACGGTATAGATAAAAACACAGTGTCCTGGATTAAACAATTCTTAGTTGGCCGCGAACAGAGAGTTCCAAGTCCAAGTCGGTGGAGTAATCCTATATCGCCGTTCCGAGCGGTTGCTCTTGCCGGTCGTGGTTGTGAGATGATATCGTGGACAATAGCCAGAGGGGTAGGGAGTGTAGTTTTTTTTTTTTTAATTGTTGTTATTTTGGGATTAGGTATGGAGAGGGGGAGGGAGTGGTGCCAAGGTGGAAGGAGTGAAGGGTTATTTTGTTAGGGTGTGTAATATGTGGTGCCAGGGAGTGAAAGGTTATTTTGTTAGGGTGCTTAATATGTGGTGCCCAGGAGTGAGAGGATATTTTGTTAAGGTGTTTAATATTTAGGAAGGATATTTAGATTGGGGATTTCGTTTGGGTTGAAGGATTGACTTAGGGTTGGAAGTATTCAAAGAGGGTCAATCTGGGAAAGGAGGTAGGAGATTATCGAGGGCTGCCCCGCTTCTACCGCAACCAGGGTGATTTGAAGGTGGTGAAATTTGCATTAGGTAGGTAAGGGTATGAGGAGATGGAATAAGATTGGGAGAAAGGGAAATCGTAGATTGCATCGCGGCGTCCTCTTCAGTTTCTTCAGGGTTCTGCAGGTTGGTTGGCAGCTGCTCTTGGATGACTGGAGCCGAAGCTGGTGTTGAGGGAAATTGACGGTGGGGAAGATGGATGGAAGGAAGGTGGGAGATATCTTTTCGGAATTTTGGGAGTTTTCGTTTGCGGGTAGGTATTAGCTGAGGGAGTTTTTCGTGAGGATAAGGGTGTTTGCCGGTTGGCAGATTAGGAGACCATAGGGAGGATATCAAAGGGTTAGTGGAGTATCTGACAGAGACGCCGTAGTTTCTGGTGTTGATATCCAGTAATTGTTGGAGCTGTGGAATATGGAGATCCGCCTGAATCCGGGCATTTGAGATAAACCAGGGAGCCCCTGCAATACGACGTGCAATTTTGTTGATGACTGTTTGAATTTGTTTTTTCCGGGTTGCATTAATAGTGTACCATATAGGGCAGGCGTAGAGGATTTGTGGGAGGATGATGCTGGAAAAGATAAGGAGTTTATTGTTAAGCGAAGTGGGACTGTGGAAGTGAATGAGGGGATGAAGTGCATGCGTAGTTTTATTTACAGTAGAAAGTATTTTGGAGGTATGACCAGAGAAGGAGAGTCGTTCGTCTAAAGTCACTCCTAGAAAGGTAGTCTCAGTCACTTGGGGAATGAATTTATTATATAAGGTCAAGGGAAAATTGTCACGTTTGGTGGACTTGTAAGTGAAGCAGAGTTTGGCACATTTAGACGGGTTAACCTGCAGTCGCCAGTCATCAAGCCAGTCTTCTATAAGATCAAGATGATCCTGAAGGGCGTCTGAGTTTTTGTCCGGCCACCAGCTACGTGTAGCAACGGTGGCGTCGTCCGCGTAAAGGTAGAGTTCGGTAAGGTCGGTAGTCGGAAAGTCGTCAATGAAGATATTGAATAGAGTGGGGCTGAGGACGGCTCCCTGAGGGACACCGGTATGTATGGGGAAGGAGTCGGAAGAGTAAGAGTTGTGACGTATTGAAAAGGTGCGATTAAGAAGGAAAGACTGAATGAGCTTGACCAGGTGAGTGGGAACATTGATATTAATAAGTTTATGTAGAAGGCCATTGTGCCAGACTTTATCAAAAGCCTGGCTTATATCGAGGAAGACAGCAGAGGTAACCATATTGGAATTGAACCCAGATGTTATATACTCTGTGAGCCTGTTGATCTGGTGAACGGTTGAGGTATGGGAGGAGAAACCAAATTGCTCATAACGGAAAAGTGGGAAGGGAAGTTTTTTGAGTCATTGAAGTATGAGTCGTTCGTATATCTTGGCAAAAGTGCATGTCAGGGAGATAGGTCTGTAATTGGAAACGTCAGTTAAAATCTTTCTAGGTTTTGTGATCATGACTATAACAGAAGACTTCCATTTGTCGGGGAAAGTGGCAGTGAGCAGGCAAGCATTGTATATGGAAGTAAGATATTCAATGCAGACAGGAGTAAGTAGCTTAACGGCCTTAGGGGGTATTTTGTCAGTGCCAAATGAACACTTATTGGGTAGACTTTTTATTATGTCAGAGACTTCCAGGGAGGTGCACTGGAAGGGTTCGGAGACAGGAGTAAAATTAAAGGCATCGATGGAGGATTGGACGTGGGATTGAGAATCTGATGTAGGATGTTGGGCGAAAGCCGAGCACATGCGTTTGGCGAAGGCCTCTCCGCGTTCAGCATCGGTGTTGAGAGTACTATTGTTGACTATAAGTGGGGGTGTTGTTTTAGTGGTGTTTCGAAGTGTTCGTGTAAGTTTCCAAAGGGTGTTGTCGTGTGCAGAAATGGAGGTCAGTTTATTGTTCCAAGAGGAAGATCGGAAAGACCGGATCTCCTGTTTCAGAATTTTGTTAATGGCATTGAATTGCGACTTGTAGATAGTGTTTCTTGTGGATTGAAAGAGGTGTCTGATTCTGTTCTTGTCCTTGACTAATTGAAGGATATGTTGTGGTAGGGAAGAAGAGATAAGCTGAGGTATGGACGGGTTTGATATTGAATTTGTTAATGTTGAACAGAGAGTTACTATAGACGGTATCATGTCCAATATAGTTAGTGTCACATCAGGTGTTCCCCAGGGAAGTGTGATAGGCCCACTTTTATTTCTTTTATATATCAATGACCTAGAAAGTGTTGTAGTAAATAGTAGAATTCGGCTTTTCGCAGATGATGCAGTAGTGTATAGAGAAATTAGTAGTATGGGAGACAAGGCATTGTTAGAAAAAGACCTCGTAGCAATTCAGGCGTGGTGCGGTAAAAGGAAACTAGAACTGAACATAAAAAAGTGCGGGACAGTAAATTATTGGAAAAGGAAAAACTCGATAGAAAGAAACTATATGATTCAAGGTACGGAATTAACAAACGTGGAATCAGTTACTTAGGGGTAACACTTACTCAGGATCTATCATGGGGGAAACATATCAGGGGAATATGCAGTCAAGCAAATAGAAAGTTGGGGTTTATTTAAAGAATATTAGGGAAAAGTGAGGAGAGGGTGAAGGAACGTTGCTATTTTTCAATTGTTAGACCACACTTAGAATATGCTGTGAGCATATGGGACCCTTATGAAGCAGGCTTAATTTACGAATTAGATCGAGTACAAAGAAGAGCGACGAGATATGTAAAAGGGTGTTAAGATAGGGAAAGCAGTGTGTCTGGTATGTTAGCCGAATTGGGCTGGGAATCGCTGTCACAACGCAGGCTGAATTATAGACTTAATCTTCTAGTAAAATTTAAGGAGGGACATTTCATTAATGACGTTAATCATATATTGCTGGCTCCGACTTATTATGGCAGGCTCGATAATTCTAATAAAATTAAGGAGATAGATTTTGGGACGGACAGGTTTAAAATGTCATTTTTTCCGCGTACGATTCGAGATCAGAACATTAAACATCGCGTAAATCGGTAATAATTATAGAGGTAATATTCAGAGTAGGTCGATAGTATTTTTTTTAAATTACCTGCATGTTCAAATCAACGTGTGACTCACATGCATTGGTTTTTTTTTGCATGCATGGTATTCATGGGTGTGTACTGCATGATTGGGATTTGGTAGTTTTCCTTCTTTTTTTCCCCAATTACTTTTAAAGGTGTAGTGTTTGTTTTGTAGTGTTCATTTTTGTTTGTTGTGTCATTGTTCCTGGTGTGTATGCACCCCCTGCCACACACCCTCGAGGTGGTTTGCAGGGTATGTCCTAGTTATAGATATAGTTATAGATACATACACTAATTTAAAAACAGTTGTCTTCAGTTCCTTCAAAAATTTGAACATGACATCACCTATAAACTATCTGACCACTGAAATTGAAAGAGAGAGTGAGAGAGAACTGCTGAGAATTTGAATTAGTAGATAGCAGAATAGTAAGTTTTCAAACGTAGGTACTTGCTCCATCTTAAACGAAGACCAACTCACCGGCTGTCTTTTTCCGACGCGATTAACCGGCGCAATATCACGATCTTTTATCGTGATATTTATCGTGATAATATATCGTGATATTTGATCGGGGCGCGATATCGTTATATTTTATCGGGACGCGATGTCATGATATTTTATCGCGATATTTATCGCGATATTTATCGTGCCCTGATATCTTATCCTACCCCGATAAAATATCGGCGCACGATACGACGATATTTATCGTCACGATATGAGTTATCGTTATCGCCACCTTACGATATGCTAACATTATCGTATCCCTATATTGAATAATCAATAGCTTTGTTCGCGTCGCTGCTCCTTCTGCACTTTCTTGAACCGGAAGGAGCAGGAGAGAACATACGGGGGCAGTGGAGTTCATCTCGTGCGAAGCGAATGGTCGTCTGTGAAATATGGCGCGTGAAATGATTTTGAAAAATATTTTGGAGGGAGCGCGAGATGATCCTTCTGATGAAGATGACTGTCTTCCCTGATTTGATTCGGTCGCGTGTTAGAGGTGATGAGATATTGCGATATTAGCGTAATGATCTATAATCAATGTTTCAAATAATATTAAAATAAAGAATCATTTATGTGCCAAACCTAGTGAATACTAACTTTTCCGGAATATCAACTGAGTTGCTCCTTATGGTAAGTCCATGGTGACCAGAATCCACCTTGGGCGTGATGTTATGTTTCCTGCTGAACAATTCCATCATTTCCCTGGAGACATGAACTATTCCTTATGTTATTTGTATGTATGTACATGAATCCAACGTTGGTGTATGCATAGAGGGCTTTTGTCTTCACTTCTATACTTACGTTTCATAACTAAGAGTCTGTCGACCCCAGCCAGTTTTGTTTCCGGCCACTTGAGACTTGAAAGCCCTCTCCAGAGACTTGTATTTATTGGCTACCTGCTGTGCATTTATGCTATAGCCATATCCCTGCATTTCAGAGGCAATTATTTCAAATAATCTTTTGTGGATTACTGATTTTTTCTTCCCCTTACTCGAAAAACGTTTTTCAAAAAACAACTTAGTTGAAGTGTCATCCCACTCAAACTGCTCGGTTGCAGCATTTGTGGCCACTGGGGTCTTCTGTGGGAGCACCAAAGTTATAGCCTGTCTCCAGCAATTAAAAGCAGGGATTCCTTGGTCAAGTCGATTTCATTAGCTTTCACTTTTACCATGGTACATCCGTCTATCAAGTAACAACACCATGCGAGAAATATGTTAAGGCATGGACAGTTTCGATAAAATCCATTGAAATATGCAGTATATTGTGTAACCAAAATAAATAAAGGCTTATAGCACTTTGGCAAGGCTGTTAGCAATCACTGCATATTTATTGTACATAATTAATTTATGTGCAAATCTCTGCCAATATGGAAAGCTACCTAAATTGTTCAAGGAAAAATGCATGCCAATATCGTTGCCTAAATACTCAAAATCCTACTGCAATATACCTTCAAGCACAAAGGAAAACATTCCCTCCGCATCCAGCAACAGGCTTCTATCCTCATTCAAAAGAGGACGGGCTCTCATTTTTAATTTTTAAGTCGGTCGTGGTGTTTAACAAACCCTTTGCAATCTGCTGCAAATACCCACTGACTTTGAGCAGTCATGTTAGCTATTCAGAATTAGCATTTCTCCTAATGAGCTTATTCCTCATGTCAAAAAAAAGTCTTAAAAAATGATCAGAATTTATCTAACGATTAATCTTTCGACTTATTTCCGTTTGTGAATTATAAACTCGATTGCGATAATTTTTATTACATTGTAGTATTGTGTACGTAAGGTATTGAAAAATATATTCTCATCAACCACAATAAAGTGATAATAAGTACTATTTCACCATTTTATAACATCGGGATCATTTTATCTGTCGGTAAATTGAATGAAGCGAAAATATAATCTCAAATGTACTTAGGTACCTACTTAAAGTAGGTACCTAAGTACATTTATGCACTGCTAGGTTTAAATAACATTTAAACCTGGCAGTGCATATTTCAGCAATATCCCTGGCGAATATGAGTGGCTCTCATGTGGAAATGGTGTGAAACGCATTTGGATAGGGAAACTTAAGTACGTGAAATTCACTAAGAAATTTTTTCATGTATTTTATGCGTTGGCATGTTAAGATTTTCGAAGAATTTTTGGTTGAGGTCATTGGGGAACTGTAATACTGCGGCTAATGCTTAGGAATTTCGAGAAAGAAAGGATTCCAGAACTATTAGTTTTACCATCCTTTTCATCGAATTAACATATACAAAAGCCAAATCAGCGAAAATATTTTGAAAACAACAGCTCTCATTATCATGTGGCACGTTTCAGCACACGAAAAGTCGACGAGTTACTTCTGCTACTACCCATGATTCACCGCGCTGCTCCTCTTGCACCTTTTCGCTCCACCGCCGAAGCTGGTGCAAAAAGGAGAGAGTTCTGTTGCTCCTTTCTGCCCCCGCGACGCGAACGCCGTTGTGACGTGCTCCTTCCGCGACGCGAACGCCAAAGGGGCAGAAAGGGAAAGCATGAACTTACAATGAGGACGGAAATCTTGGTGCGCTTCCGATCGTCATTTTCTCAAATTACGGGTCGCCACACCCCCATTCATCTTCCCGGGCAAATCGTTGACTGCGTTCTGCGTCATCTCAAAAGTCCTACCGGAAGTCGGAACTACTTTTTTATTTTTTAGATGTTTTTTCTTGTCTACCGGAACTCGGAACTATTTTTTTTATTTTATACATTTTTTGTAGCTCGTCTGTAATTGGTTTGGGAAGCGAACGTTTTCATTCAAATTTGTAGCGTTGCATTAGTCAACACGCAGAGCCTCGAGGGATGGTTGTGTGTTATTCGTGGTGTTTTAGTTCCTGATTGTGTTTTTAGTCGTTTACTGTAGGAGAAAGTGTATCAAGAATAGGTATGCGACGTGTGCTTTGTTGATGCTGAATTCATATCTTGTTATGGTCAGTTATTTTAAACGTAGTTAGCACGATTTATGCCCCGTTTGGCATAGTGAAAGTGTGGAAGCGATTGCTGATGTGCTGGAAAGCTAATGTTAACTTTCAAATAGCCGTCATTTTGACGGGTTTTTTCGACTAAGTCTCGCTACTGCCTCATGACCTTGTAAATAATCGCCAGCTAACGGTTAACGTTAATAAGGCGAGTGACATAAACAACAACATTGATCTTGTTTGCTTTGTGGAGGTGGTCTGTGTAAAGTGTTTGTGGACATACATAGGCTAGCTTTCCTTCGCCACTCACGAGTTTCTAGGAAATGGATTGTCCCAGATGTCTTCTTGCTGGTCGTAAGTGCCAAGGAAACATTTCAACTCACATCGCATGTTCGTAAATTTTTTGCCTGTTTCACTCATCATAATATGTAAGTCTGCTGTTTTCTACCTTCGTCCTCCTTTTGTATTACCCAGGTGTTTTTTGTGAAGCACTCAATTGTATTTGGGGAGCAATACACTACTATTAATAACGTTCTGATGACCCGAGTGACTTCCTTAACTCTTAGGGGTGTGTGTTCGAACCACAGTTCACCTTGACTGTGTTAGAGAAATTTTCCTAAGTATCCCCGATTAAATTATATTAATTATGTTCCTAAACTCTTTATTCCTGAATGATATATTTTAATGCAAATTTTTCCTGGATATCATAGCAATCCATTCAATTTTCTGTAGTTTCAAGACATTGGCCTGCTAGTGTGGATAAGTAACTTATTTATGTCCATTGTTATGAACCTGTCATTGATGAAGGATCATTATGACTTTATTTCTATTGAGAAAGTTATCTATTTGGGAAGTAATTCAGAACTATAGGATATACTTGTGCTTAAACTTACACTGAAAACTTGTGTTATTTGATTGGAATGTACTGACTGCTTTTAACATTGTGCATGATGTCAATATGATTGATATTTGGTGTGGAAGTTATAGCCCATTCTGTGCCCCTCCATGTTTAATTGGAATAGATGGTATTACAGTTAAATATTAATTTTAATGCCTTTTTTGTTGTTGAATAAATTAGCATGCAGTTGATGTGAATTCACTGTTAGCTATGGTAACGTTTATTTATTAAATTAAACCTGTTGTAAGTCAGTCACTTGCTGTATCATTGATATTTTGTGGGACTTGTGCAGATCTTAATGAAAAATTATTTCTGATGTCTGAAAATTAATCGTTTACATAACAAGCAGGTTTTTGTATGGAGGCTGCAGATGGGTTACTGAATAAAAATAGCTTATTTATATTTTGTTGCCTCTATCTTGAAAAATGACGATTGCTCAAATCGTGATTTCACCAATAGATGTTCACTGGTGTATTTGTAATTGTTGCCAATCAAATAAACTTCTTCTTGTACAAAAGGTACATACAAATTTCTATTTATTTTGAAGATGAATTCCTGTCCACGTATTTATTTTCAGAGTTTGCGCCTTGTCATATACATCTGGTGGCGATATTTAATTTCCATCGATGAAGATAATGCAGTATTTACTTCGTGTATGAAGTAGAACGGTCTTGGAATAGTAAACTTAGTGTAAACTGCCAAGAATTTAGTGATTAGTGTGGCTTCTCAATTAATAATTAGCCGTGTGTATGCGAAATTAGCAAGTTGAGCTTGGACTTTTACCTTATTTAATCAATCATGCACTGTTTCCTATTCAGGGTTGCTTAACTTCTCGCCGAAAACTTGATTAAAACGAAAAAATTAACGGGGTTTAAGTATCAAGAATATATAATATATAGTAAAGAAGGAATCATGAATGTGAACAAGTTCTGCCATCTAGCGGTTGTATGTAGAACTGCGTGCACCACGGCTTATTTGCCTTTAAAATCTCAGCTAGTAACGGTAGACATTCTAAGATGTGCTAGTAGTCGACACGTCACGTTTTGAGTTTCACCTCCAAATCTTGTCAAACTATTTTATCATTGAGTTGACCGCCCGTGGGTCGCCACACCCGGATTCAAGTGGGCGGGGCGAATTTCGACTGCGTTCTGCGCCACCCCAAGATGATCCCCGAACCACTTCTTTATTTTATTATTATTTTTTCTAAGTTTTTTCCGTTAGCTGGGGGTGGGGGAAGTGGCCGTTCGCATTCAAATGTATATCCTGGGACCCTCGTGAGCGGTTGAGTACGTGGTGCCGTATTGTGTTTGTTTGCGATCTGTACTGCTTAATGCAGTAGAAAGTGTTTCAAGAATGTTTGTACGTTGACCTGTGTACATCATCAATCAAGGTCACTTATGTTATTCGTATACTTATTGCAGTTTATGAATGTTAGCATTTGTATGCGATGAAGTACTTCGGTATCTGATTGGAGACTTGTAAAATAAACTTACTGCTTCATCTTCGTTCCTATTTAAACAAAAGATAATTCAGTATTGCCCTGTGAAAGCTCTTGCGCACTTTTTGTAGACTTTTTCAAGGTCCCGAGGACCTTATACCTTATAATCGTGCCCGTTATCATCAGAGTTATCGTAACCTAAGCCCGATTTGTATGGTCAGTACTTTGTAAACGATCGCAGATACGCAGCCAATCTAATGTTAACTTTTACCCGTTAAACATCAACTAAATGTCCTTTTGATGGCGTTTATTATAACAGAAATTAGGATGATTTTTTGATTTATGTTTGTTTATGGTTCCTACGGTGTTTGTAAATGACCTTGTTGGATTCCTACACTTTGTGGATGTGCTAGTGTAAACAATTTCAAGGGTAAAGTGAGTGTACTTATAATATATTATAAGTGCAGAATGAAATTTCATCCAGACATGTTTATTACTTTTATTATAATGTTTGAGGATTGTAAAATGTGTGGTCATTAAAGAAAATCTGTGTTGTGACAGAACTCATTGGTCGGCTGAAACTAGAGGTTTATAATATTCTTGAATTTTGTGTGAATCAGAGAAGATTGCCCTGATAAAATGTTGGGTATTTGTCTTGTACTTTGGATGCCATCAAGGGTTCCAAATCTATTCTGAATTGGGAGTGTTCATTCTCCACCTTTCAATGCCTTTTTTTATTTTAGTTTCAAAGAGTTTGAACATTGAAGCAAAATTATACACGTACCAGTAAAACACATTGAAGTGATGATACAATAAGAACATTGTGCTATGGACCTGAACTTGTGTGCGCGTCTGTGCTAGTGTCTGAATCTGTGCTTTAGTGTGCATCTGTGACATTGTTAAAATTTGGACGACATTCAACGCTTTTCTCATCATTTCTGTGCTTGTTGTTTCATGGATTGATATGCTAATTATTCACATATCTGGAATGTGAAGCCATTTGTATCATAGTGAGGATCAGCAATCTAATTGTGTACTGTGTATTATCAGGGACTTGTTATTGACAACGTTGACAACACATTAAGTGTGTGATTTTGAACAAGAGTTATGGGACTGTTTGGTAATTAACTTGAAACTATGTTGTATTTAAACTCATTGACTGATGAAAAATGGTTATGTATAATTTGGAGTATATGTACTAACTGCTTTTAACGTAGTGTTTTATGATGTTATTGATGTTAGATGTGCCAGGGATTGAAATTCATCCGTGCCCCTACTTGTTAAATTGATACTGATGGTATTATACTTCAATAGTAATATTTTAATCTATATTATTCTGATAATCTACAAAGCATGCAGCAGATGTTAATTCATTTGTTGTCTTAATCAGTACTATTCTTCTCAATCATCTGCAGCATATTTGATATTTTTGGTACTGATTGGTGTACAAAGTACTAATGTTCACTTTTTTACAAATTTTACTTTAGTCTATATTGCAGTGCATTTTTTGTGTAGTATGTTAATGACTGGTGGTTCAATTTGATCAACGTAAATAGTGTTTTTATTCGAAAAAAACATCCATTGATGTGATTGTACCCGTCTTTTTGCCAATTATGGCCAAATATACGTCTTGATATGCAAATTTATCTTTCATCTAAGTATGAATTCCTACGTTTTATTTTCAGAAATTACGCCGTTTTAGCATTGTCTGGTGAAAACATACGTTTGCGCTGGATGAAGATGATTTTCAACAACTCCTTGTGCGAATTAGGCCAGTCTCAGAACAGGAAAATTAGGAATTTTGTGCAATTTTCATTTCAGTGCCAGAATTGATAAACTTGTGCTGTTTGCCATTTAATAATTAGCCATGTGTATGTGACTTCGACTTCCTAAAAATCAATAGCTTGAACTTTTGTCTAATTGAACAAATTTTACAGGGTCCATTCAGGATTGCTTTAATTCGCGCTGAAAACTGAATTCAATGAAATCATAAAATCAAAATAATAGAATAATAATGATTAAAGAATAGTATAGAGAAGAAAGAATTATGAAAGACCTAGTAATGCCATCTGACGGTATTTGGTTGAACTACGTGTGCTCCAGTGCTGAAATTTCCTTTAAACTTCTGATGGTTCGGGGGTCATTCTGGGATCGCTAGTTGTCTCTAGTAGTGAAACGCCACTGCCGAATTTCACCTCTTTCATAAACATTGGCGACCTTTTTACTCGAAGAGTTGATGCGCCATGGGTCGCCAGTTAATATGGTTTCTAAACTTGCCGATATATAGCGCTGGTGTTGCGAAGTAGGCCTCTTCATTGTCATTTCGCCGTTAGATGTAATGGTGGTGAGTTGAGAGTGTCTTGGAAAATAGAAGAATATTTAGGAAAAGATGGGTTTACGCAATTGTTTTGTGCCAGGGTGCTCTACCGGTAACGCATGTACGAAGAGGAACAACCAATACTTCTCTTGCTCTACCAATACTTCTGAGCCCTGAGCTACTGGCAGTTTTCCGTCATAAACATGTTTGTTAATTCTACGGCACATTTTGAATGTGATGACGGTGGTCTCAAATATTCACTCTATTATAATGTTATAATTGTGAACTCCCATTATAATTAAGTGATGCTCCTTGTATGTGGTTTTTTACATAAATAGAGCATTAGTTAAGCACCCCAAATGCTTAAATCGTTAGTAAATTGGACAACTATTCTTTGTTATTGCCTTTACAAGTTATTAACTTCACTTTTGATAATCTCCAATTCCAGTTTTTTTCAAATAGTAATATTGTCAGAAATATACTTTGCTTCTCTAATCTATGTGAAACATGTTATGAAATATATTTATTTTCTCTCGTCTAATTGTAAATGGGTTATATCCAGGCACAGAAATAAGGATGTGGCTTGGAACAAAATGGCATGGGCATTATTTGGCACTAAGTTCTTCCAGTACGGAGAACCTGTCGCAACGTGAAGCATAATGCAGTACGGTTTTGCAGGTTTGAATTGTGCCAGAATTTCAATCATGAAGTCAAATGTGGGATGCTCGATGTGTGTTGGAGCTAGACATGGATGAGGGAAGCATGCTGTTAAGGACGTGGGGTTCTATTATTCCACAAGGCTATGGGTGTAGGTATCAGTTTGGTTATGTTTTTGCATGGTACGAATGTCAGACTCGGAATGCTGGGTGCTCGGTCTTAGTGCTGGGTGAAGAAGTTTCACATTGGCAAGGTAAGGGCATAGGTATACTATTTTGTGGTAGGCTTATGTGGATATGGGCAGGGATGCGAGGCAAATGAAGACAAAAAAAACAGTTTCCTCCTCATTGGTCCATATTTTTTTGGAACAATGTGGAGGAAGGCCCTGAAGACCTCTATCTTCTTATCCATTAAGCTGTGGAAGCCTACGTAAGGAATGAATGGTGAATATTTGCTTATAAAATGCCAGATGAAGGTGGGAGAACCTGGTTTATGTTGCAGCAGGTCAATAATGGAAATTGTTACATTGTACTATTGTTACATTGACGCATCTGTCAAACCAATTGATGACTGACGCGATTGACTATAGGATTTATATGGCTCCCATATGATGGCTGGTCCCTTTGATGGCAATGACATTTACTTAATTGACCTGCAGGTGTGGTGTTCAAATATTGTTCTTATATGTGGGATACATGTTCCAAATTGCTACACGTTGCTAATTGCCTCGTTCGCAGTGGCGCGATTAAGTTTTGTTTGTATATACAAATATTTGTACACTTTTGATTCCCTCTTACAATCAAGAGATTATAACCGCGTTGATCAAATTGTTATTCGCTTCTGAATATCACTCATGCCATCCGATTTTGATCCAGTCCAACAACTTGGCTTTAGTTTCTACCACGGTCGTAGAGAAGAGAAAAAGCATTGTAAGTAAAAAGCTTGTAACAGGAACACAAATCACACTCCTGATTTGTGTGCAAATAGAAAATCAATAACACCTTGTAATGCATTGAAAAAACACTTTTAAAAAATAGCTTCTCGCTGCAACATAAATCACAATTCTGAATTTTCTTCACTTTGTAATTCTGGCTTATGTTGTTTACTTAGGGCATTCTGCTTATATTCGGGTTTATGCACAATATTTCGACGAAGATTAGAGTTAGACGTTAAAATAGTGATGTATGAAACTAATACATGGAAAAACGTGAAAAGAACGTTAACATTAATCACAAAAATTTCATTATTATCTCAACCGACACACACAAACTGCCTTCAATACATGGGAATTGCCTGTGACTGTTGCACTTCAGGACCCGTGGCGTCACCACGAGAATCGTGCGGTGGATTAAGGAAACGACTTATTTAAGGGGACATGGGCACCAATGGGATGGGATAGGGAGTTTCAGGGGGCTGGTTTCCACTTTTCGCGCACCTTAGCCTGTACCGGAGTCTAAAGGCCTGGTTACACGATACATTAACCCGTACGAGTTAATGTGTACATGAATGAACACGAGAATGAACGCGAAAATGCACCGTGTAACCACACCAACATGTACAAATGAATGAATGCGTGAACAGAAAATAGAACCTGTTTTATTTGGTTCATGCATTCGCACAAGTTGAGCAGAAACCATTCACGCAAATGTACATGAACCCGTACGTGTTAATGTATCGTGTAACCAGGCCTTAACAGTAAATCGGCCATTGACTTTCACTTCGATGCCTTTTCAGCAATCCACAACTTCCCACGACTACCACGGCACGCTACCTTTTTTTGAAGGATTAGACGTCGTCATTGTAATTTTACCGAAGGAAACATATACCTACGGCCGAGGAAATACGATACACGGCCGCGGATACGCGATTGCGGAATGTGTATGAAAAAGGCGTATAATTTGCAAGAGGGTTTAACTTATGAAGGTTTAATACTTTTTCATTAGGATATACTTTTAGCTTTTAAGGTATTGATTTCAGCTTTTAACATTTTCTGAGTTTTAACGAAAATTTAATTCAGCAGAAATAAAATATTCAGATAATAGGAGCCCTGTTGGCGATCAGTCAGGGAAATTGGTGAGACCGTCAGGGAATTTAAAAATTGGATCTCAGTAGCCACCCTGGTCCTGTTTGAAGCCCTTCAGCGAGTGATTACAATATAGTCACATCGTAGTTTTGGAGGAATGCGCCTTCATCGAGTATGGGGATGTGCATGACTGTATGCTGATGTAATGTACCTAACCTTACAGGATATTTATTTGTAATTTGGGTGTGGACGCGAGTTAGTGTGATTACAAACCGTGGGTGCGGGTGTGAATCCATAGTAGGAAAATCAGAGTTCTATCGGAACAATTAATAATGTATTTCGGACAAAATGAGGAAACGGGCCATTTTGTGCCTCTGGTCCCAAGTAGACGGGTAACTTTGTACTTCTGGAGCGAAAAGTTGCCGAAAATGGCATTTTCGTGCCAGGTCACATCCCTGGGTAAGAAGTGTGTTACACTGTCAAGAACATCAGCTGATATCTGTTTTCGAAATACTCTTGCAAGGAATGATGGTAAATAAAGTTGAATGCTGCAAATGTCTTGAATAATCATTCATTTCTCGATTGTCTTCCTGATTATTAATGTGCAACGGAGGTTAATCGGCGGATGTTCATTTTTTTTGGAAAGTTACAGCGGTTTCTGGCGAAGTGCGCCGATGAGAATATTATTCCCCTTAGCTATACTGTCGATGGCATCTGCATCAATTCCATCCCATCGGATACAGATATCACTATTATCTGACGCATTCAGTCATAACTTTCAGTAAAACTCGTCATTGTTCGCCGTAAATAGGTAGAAAACAATGGGGAAATATCCAGTGTAACGTCTGCTAGGGGCCTACCCCGCGGTTGCAGCTCCTCTAGCGGCCGAAGTTGGAACTTTATTTCTTGCGCGGCCATTGATAACAAGATCGAAAAGGAGATTAACGTCCTCTTATAGGGTTCTTGGGTTCAAGAAAGTGCAGAAGGAGCAGCGACGCGAACAAAGCTAATATCTCCCATGCCTACATGGTACCCCACCCCCCGCTCACCTGGTACGTATTCTAGGCGCGACTATAGGCGAATGTAGGAACTACATCCGACGTCGCGGGCTGCGAACAGAGTCATCTGTTGAGAGAAGGTTGCGGAAAGCTTCGAATCCTGCGCCCTCTCCACACCAAAGGCATTTGTAATTTTTCTCCCTCCCGTTGTGTTTCACTTTCAAAATGTAACATCAAAAACCGTAATTGCAGAAAGGAATTGTCAACATCGGCGATACAAGTACTTTTTGTTCCCAAAATAAAGTAAGTAAAAATAAGGTAAACTTAACTGAAATAAAAGAAAATCTAGTAGAATAATTTTCATTTTTCAGCCGGCCATAGAAAAAAAATATCGAAGGCCTGGAAAGAGGTACTACGGAACAGAATAGAAATATGTATTTCATTGCCCTTGGTCTTCTTCGTCCACTAAGAACGCACATACAAACGAAACGTGTACGCATACGATTTTTATGCAAGTGAATGAATCTTCTTACGTAGCCACCTTAAAATATTTCAATCATTTCTGGGAAAGAGTGCAAGGAGTTTTGGCCGTTTTTCATTTGTCTGGACCCCAATATACCTACGTTGCCATGTAACCATTCTCGTGAATGTTATATCTCAACCTACTACGCACCTCATCATTTGCATCTTTGCGGGCATTTCCGTTGACAACGACATTTGTATCCCTTAGGCATTTGTATCTCTTACCATCCATCTCCCTCAACATGGCAATTGAAGCCAATTTTTCCACCGGTGTTATGTCATGCTATTTTACGGAGACTATCTGACTGCCCGTTGAAACCCAACGGATGTGAGAAAAATCAGATGTTATGGGAGAAAAAAGTTTCCCAACAAATGGAGCGCCGCCACTATCGCTCTGAGAGAAAATCGGATTCCTTTCTGACGGTACAATATTCTTTGGTCTCGGCCACCACGAGGGAAGTTCAAACACGGTAAGGTGATAGACTCAACGCCCGAGTATGTGACGGAATACCGGCAGCAGCTTGCTTGCCCCGAGCAGTAAACGCGCTGGCGTCCAGAACGGAGGCATATGATTACTTGCAAGCATTTTAAACACTCCATTTAACTATCTCGTTCCCGCCGAACTTCACTCCGCATTCTTTCCTACCTTTTTCTTTTAGGCCTCGCTCATAGTCTCGCACACAGGCAAGGTCCTGGGATTCACTCTGTCCATGTAAACCATTGAATCGTTCTGTTAATATCAGTCGGGAGTGGTCGAGCTGTAATGTAACTGACTGAAAATACGAACTTTTCAATTCGAGACCTGAAGATGGTGAATGTTTTTCGTTCACCACTTTGTTATTTTACGTAAGCACTAGATACACGTTTTTATCCAAGTCACGTTAAAGGAATGTTATGCTATTTTTTACCCTCGACCCTTCTCTTTCGTCATGGAAACCTATTTTTTGCCGTTCAAGCGAATTTGGATCTGATCTCATGATAGGTGGATGGTTATATCTTCTACTGCTGCAATCACTTTCCATATTTCGCTGCTTCGGAACCTGTATTTCGCTGCTTTAATGGAAATTCTCCGGGAGAGTAGGTAAAGAAACCGTTTTTATGTCCAACTCTTTGCCTGCTCGTCTAATGGCTTCTCGAAAAATTTCCGCCCTCCCTGAATTGGATTTGAGCAAGAATATTATTTCACTTATCTTGCCTGGGATTATTGCCATGTCTTTCTATTTTGCTTACCGAATACTGCCAGCTATCGAGGTATCTACGTGTTGGGGTCGTGAAATCCTGAGTAGGAAGATCATCATTCGTTCATTCATCCTCAGTGGCCATGAAATGTGCAATATTCAGGCCGCGTGATGACTCTTTGAGGCCTACAACGTTATGATAATGGGTTTACAACTTTCTTTTCGTTTTCCAGCGTTGTGCATTTTTGATAATTTGAAAATACATCGCTCGATAAAATGTTAAAACTCCACTTGAATTATTATATTCATTGTCTTCTTAATGCAACTAAGCAGCTCAAACATTTTCAAGGTAATACTTTTTCAATGATTTTCATCGTATGTGTTTAATTAATTACTCATTATGGAATATCTCGCTGGATCATTTTCTAAAGTAAAAAATTCTCTGGTCACTAAGTCGTCACCGAAACAGACTCAGATATCCAGAATCGGCGGAGTTTCTTATGGAGGTGACTTTTTCATCATAATGTTGATCACACAGTCGAAGCAAAGTCTTCTTCGGTGCAATTCTCTCCAAATGTGAAAAATCCCACTAGATCCCAAAGCTATATTATAGTATTGTGGACAAGTGTAAGAAAGTGTTGATGTCTTTTTCACTCTTTTTATTGAGTAAAAACCTTACCGGTTTCGACACTCTCGTGTGATTTTCAAGTGTACTCAGATTCAATGACACGAAAATGTCGAAACCGGTAGGGTTTTACTCAATAAAAAGTGTGAAAAATACATCGTCAAGTCTTTATTACACCATGTCACTTTTTCACGTTAAGTATCTCCTGATTTCATTCAATTCTTGTGGACAAATCATACATTTTGCGAGTTAAGGGAAAATGCGACCACAAGAATAAACAAGAAAACTAAGAACATTCTTCCAAAACTAAAGCCAGAAATAGTTCTACAACTTTACCCTGAATTTGTGAGCTATTAGGGGTGTGAGTATCCTTAAGGCAGAAATTTAGCGAACGATTTCTTACTGCGGAAAAAAACTAAGGAAGTGTGTATCGGCCAAGTAAGTAAAATGACCAATTCCAATACAGCTGAATACCGAATATGTTGCTCTAGAACACTTCTGCTCCGGGTATTTGTTTCCAAAGGGTGTCCGTGAGATTTGGCTCAAAAGTTAAATTTGAAGTTAATGAGACTGTTTTCAAAATTTCTGTTACTCGCTCATGGTCGGGCAATACATATGAGCTGTATTTTGACCTACAGCTTATCCTGTGTGCAAACAACAATAATCTCCTTTTGGTCATTACATCTTGAGCTGGAAAAAACCAATATTTCTCTTTTTAATGAAGGATTCATGGATGATTTCAGCCAACCAACATACAAATTACCACCAGAATACACTTCAGTAATACCATCGAAATCGCTCCGATTTCTCAGCCGTAGGACATTTACATTTATAAGTCTGTCAAAATATTACTTTCCTCAATCCAAAATTCTTCATGCTTTATACATAGGAAACGAGATTTTACCAATAACAATGATATAATTTAAATCTATACCATACTTTATCAACAGCGTTTGGCCAGTGTTCAGACAATATACGCGTGGTTTACCTCAGGACTCTACAAGTTTTGTAATGTAAAGCAAGTCCTGCCGGCTAAATGAAAACCAAATGTCAAAGTGGAGCAAGGGGCTTCGCCAAGCTGAAGTGAAGCTGTCGCCATGATTGGTGTATTGAACATAAGTTTGTATTTACATTTACTAAAGAAAAATCATGTGCTCTGTTGACTGTCTTAGATTATGTTATACCTACTTCGCTAAATCATTCCATGTTTCGAAGCAGTAATTAGCAGCAGCTCTCAACATAATTACTAAATAATATAAACTTCTTCACCTTTTAAAACTAGGGAAAGAAAGCGAAGAGGCGAACACCGGGTGAATCTCAGGACCTTGCCACAGTGCGAGGAGGAAGCGAAGTTCGGCGGAAAGGCTCGGCGTTCGGAGGAAACTTCGGCGAGTACGAGATAGTTAAATAGAGCGTTTAAAATGCATTTGAGGAATAATATGCGTCCATTCTGGACGCCATCGCGTTTACTGCTCGGGGCAGGCAAGTTTTCGGTCTTCCGTTACATACTCGGGCGATGAGTCTATCACCTTACCGTGTTTGAACTTCCCTCGTGGTGGCCGAGACCAAAGAATATTGTACCGTCAGAAATGAATGCGATTTTCTCTCAGAGCGATAGTGGCGACGCTCCATTTGTTGGGAAACTTTTTTCTCCCATAGTACCTACTCATAGAAATGTTAACATGCATTATTACGGGATCCAAATTGGATTATGGAGCTCTCCAAGTCTAAATTAGAGCCGTAAATCTATTTTCAACCAACGTAAATACTGTCATTAATCGGATCTTTACAAAATATAAATAGTATTCCTAACCTTCCAGGATAGTACGAGGCCAGAATGGCTGTACTTGGGAAGGGTGGGAACTGCCCTTTTAACAAAAATATTTATTTTCTGTGACCGTTTGTGAACATTGTTCGAGTATTAGTTCTCAACTTTTATTGCATTAGTGTCAATGAACCTTCAACTGATACGTAATAATGCAATTCCCCCACTGGGATTAAAATTATATTCGTAAAAGCTGGGATGAACCTAATCTAGGTATTGCAACCTAATTGTAATTAAATCCTAAAGTTAAGTTTGGTATTCAAGTTAAACAAATGAAGATTTTAATATTTTAGGAATATAGACGATGATTACGACGGTAATAGTCTTGCGCTTGACACCTTCGGTTTAGGATTCGGTGTCATGGATTAAATTTAGAAAACCATGAATCCCTTGCGCGAAGGTTTCTCGGGTCCTCCACCGGGTTAATTCGTCCATGTCCACCGACGTTTCGATTCCCGACTAAGCAATCGTCTTCAGGGCTTCTGAATGCCGTACGCAAGTTTCAAAGTTCAAGTTCAAAAGGTGTTTATTTGTGACCAAAAAACATTACAAAACTTAACAGAGAATGCAAGAATGCAATAACCACAAACAATAAATAATAACAACAAAATCAACAACATTGGTCACGGCCCTGTTTAGGATTTCTCCTCCTCAGGGCTCTGTAAATCTGGATTTCAACGGCCAAATTCAACGGCTAAAGAAGAACTTTCTTCAAAACGGATACGGTGAGCGGCAAATCTCCCGGGCCCTGAAGAGGACCATGGAGCCACGAGAAGGACGGACACGGGACACGGACGAAAAACCATCGCAACAGCCTGCCTGCCATACATCTCCACGGTATCGGGAAAAATATCCAGAATACTCCGAAGGTTCAACATCGCCACAATTCATGTACCACCGGCTAAGTTAAGACACCAACTAGCCAACGCGAAGGACCCAATTGGCCTCAAGACTCCAGGAGTTTACCAGATACCGTGCGAGTGTGGCGCGGTGCACGTCGGAGAAACGGGCCGCACCATTGAGACCAGGATGAAGGAGCACAGAAGGCACCTTAGGTTGGGGCAATTAGAAAAGTCAGCCATCGCGGAGCACAGCGTCAGCCGTGATCACACCATCAAGTGGGACGAGGCAAAACTTCTTTGCCGATCGCACGGCTATTGGGATCGGATTGTCAAGGAGGCCATTGATATCCGCCTCAAAAAGAAGAACTTGAACAGGGACGCAGGCTTCCAGCTAAGCAACACATGGAGACCGATCGTCAAATGCATACAAGAGGAAAGGGATAATTCTCGACCAATCATGAGGCGCCCTTCTGAAGGTTGGTCGATGGACCAATCAGGAGACACCTGACCCCAGGAGAAGGGTATATAAGGAGGACAATTTTTTGCGTACGGCATTCAGAAGCCCTGAAGACGATTGCCGAGTCGGGGATCGAAACGTCGGCGGACATGGACGCAACAACCCCGAGGTAGAGGACCCGAGAAACCTTCACGCAGCAGATACGCCGGGAAAGCACCAGATCTTTCTTCATGAATCCCTTTTTTTCCTTCACCTTTTTCTTCACTCAGTCAAATAACTAAACGTCAATCGATTTCTTTCATTCACTCTCCAATAAAATGAAAAAAATTCATATTTTCTGATTCTTTCGTCTTTACTCTCGTCGTCACCATAATGAGAACAAAAAGTCATCTCAAGAGTGTAAAGTGTATTTTGATATTCGCGAATAGGTTGGAACGTTCTGAAGGAGGAACCGCAGCTGATTCGTGTGCAGTAAGGTCGGCCATTTCATTTGGCATAAACCTACGAGCGTACTGCAAGCGCTACTCACGGATCAATGTTTTCTTGCACGTGGTAAAGCCAAGGGCAAGATGTTCACTGAAATGAGTTGTAAATCATTAAATTAACAATTTAGCAAAAAGCAGTCATATAAAAACTAAGGCCTGCAATACATTTGTAATGCAATACGTTTGTCCCACCTCACGAATAAAAGCACTCACAGAAACAGAATATAATGATTCCTTCCTCAAATATCCGCAGGAAGAAGAACTGACGCCGCTGCGACAGATTCTGACAATACATCCATCACCTTTCATGCTTTAATCAAAATATAAATACATGGCTGCTCAGAGAAGTTCTATAAAATATTTCCATTTTTATAAATGACCGGGTTATACTTCTGGACTTATTCATTTACATTGGTTTATAAAAGATTTAGAATTGATTGAAGGTTTAGAAAAACAGTTCAGCTTTTATTTGGAAATACATTCTTCGTGTTTTCTTTCGAAAATAAATAAAGGACAGACTGGAATGAGACAATAATGAATTACAACTAAATATAGTATAATGAATCTAGCCTCATGTTTGCTGACATTACCGGATTATGAAAAGCAACCAATCCTGCTCCGGTAGTCCTCTACGCAAGTCCTGTGCCGCAACTGTATGCACTCAGAAATTGAGCCTAACATTCAATGTGAGAAACTGAAAGGATATGAAGACTTATAAAACTGTACAATTCACTGAGTGGATCAGAAATATTTTGTTGGTGTATTAACGGTTAATTGATTTCTACCGAACTGAGACCTATCAGTGCATTACAGAGACAAATAGGCGAGAGAATATTTTAGGAAAATGCTGGAGAGGGAGAAAGAGGAAAGGGAATTTCCGAATCTTAAAGCCAGGGTGAAGTTTCGCTAATTTTGAAGAAAACCAATTAAATAGGAAGGTCATCAGATGTCTTACAATATTTGGGAATCGAAGGAGTAAAATCTATAATCCACCCTCATTTCAGCTGTCAAAAACAACGGAAGAGATTAGGAGCTGGGACACTTAATTTGCGCTGAAACACGCGGCAAGGTCAAGATTGTTGCAGCGAAAATACACAATGTATTTTCCCGCATTCCGAGGGGGTATTGGTCTATCCCTGGGAAAGGTAGGTCATTAAATAATACAGATCCTGTGCATATGCCGTGACTTGGGGACGGGAGGCCGCCAACAAGAACGCTTCTCGTCAACCAGAGTAGAGGTCAGGGGCCTTATTCTGTGAAGTCGAATTCGAGATTCCGACGTCACAACAATACCCATATATGGAAAAAACGTCATAGTTTGTAGTACAAACCGTGCTCCCTTGATGCCGCGACGGTCGCCCCGGCTCAAGGCGACGGAGTTGGATCATATCGTTCATAATCCGTCGCCAAATATTTTCTGGCGAGCAGGCGCTGCTATCGCGGTGGGCACCGATAGAAGCTTCGATTGTAGCAGACGACTTGTTGATATTTATCGCGCGGGATACAAGGTGAGAATGTATCTAATTCTAGCTAATGATTAAATCTTTCATGTCTCCGATTCTTTGCCGCTTATACAGTTAGAGGTATATAAAACTATTTGTTTTGTTTTCAATTGTCGCCATGCAATGTTTTTCTTTAATGTTGATTAAAAATTGTCGAGTGGACTAGACATAGGTATAAGTTTTTTATTCCTGTAAAACTTCTACGTAATATTTTAATGCTACTGCAGGGGCGATGTACATTATAGAGAGAGATGGTATCATGTTGGAAATCGCATTGTTTGAGCAAATCTCATTATGCTGGCAATTGTTTTGTACGAGTACCTTTCTTTGTGTGGTTGTATTCTACCGACAAATTCTGAAATAGTATGGACGTCCCCCCTGTGAGGCTATCTCCCCCTCCCACACACCTTTATGGTGGCTTGCAGGGTATACGTAGATTTAGACGTCCTTTGGTCTTCGGACGCGTACATTATCGCAGGATATTGAACGGTTGTTCTATATTTGTTATCTGCTACTGTGATATCAACCATTCCAAATCAATGTACTATATAAATAGAAACATAGGCGGACGGAGGAATATATGCACGAAGATGTAATGATTCACTCGAGAAAACAATATTATTACAGAAGCTGTTGACAGAATCAATTGATAAAACCAAAACATTTCGTGATTTAATTCCAAAGGTGTAATCACTTTCAATTTTCAGAAGTTTCACTTTCTTAATAAGTCCGCCGTTATTCCATACCAGCATATATTGTTACATTTTATAGCGAATAGATTGATTACAAACATCAACAGTAAGTCATGTTGATTAATTATTGTTAATTACCTCAGCTTGTTCCTTCCATTGTAATAATGGCGCGCTGGATAGACATAACGTTGGATAACAGTCAACTGTTATTCGTCATTTCGGCGGTGAACGATGTTCGCGAATCGTTCGTCGCGGTGACCCACGACTCTCCATATGAGCCGAAATTCTTTCGACTTTACAGAATAGGACCCCAGAAGCTCTTCTTCATATGAGTGACGAGACCACAGTGGTGGTTACAGCGACACTGATTTCACTAAGGGCGTGGTAGCATTTACTTTCACGGCTGAAGTACTGCGATGTGGAAGGCAATGGGAAACCACCACATTGTTATCCCGAGGAGTCGCAACCGCTCCACTCTTTTTCTTTTTTTATCATGACGTGTTGGAACCCTCTCGAGTAAAATATTCCGCAGGTAAAACAGTCCCCCATTCGGATCTCCGGGCCGGGACTGCCCGAGAGAGTGCGTAAGTCAAACGTGATGATAGCCATCTTTTGGTAGGAAACTTCGGACCTGCGGAGGACTGGAGAACCTGAAAGTGGAAATGCGGAGAATGGACCTCGACGTATTAGGAATCATTGAAATGAGATGGCCCGAAGAAGGAGACTTCTGGAGTAAAAGTTATAGAATTAATCACTCCGAATCACAAAATGGTAAGGCTGGAGTAGGCATAATGCTCAGTAAGAGTGCAGGACTGTGCGTGAAGAGCTTCCCGCAGTACAGAGAGAGGATTACAACGGTGAAGATTGAAACCCAAACTACAGGTACTATTGTGGTACAAGTTTACATGCCTACGTCAGACTACGAAGATGAAGAAGCGGAAGGAGTCTATGGGAATATCACGGGAATAATAAAGTGTGTAGATACTACGTGGAAAACGATATGTGGAAAAAGCCCTTACAAAATTGTCCACCGGTTAGGAGAGCGGAGGCTGAAACGCCTGCAGTCAGCTCGGAAATGTCTTTTGAAAATGCCTAAGAGGAAAGTTAGGGTATGTTGTACGTCAAATGAATCCAAGGACTATGGAGATTATTGCCAAAAATTGGACTTAGACGAAGAGGAAATGGCAGGAGAAAGCAAAGCACTATTGGCTAAATTGAAGGTGGATAAGGAGTCAATAGAAGCTATAGAGAGGGAGACACGAGGCCAAAGGGAATGCGAGAAATGGTTTGATGAAAGACGGAATAGATTGACGTCTTCGAATTTTGGAGTTTGTGTAAGAGAAGGAAAAATTCTAAATGGGCACCTCTTGTGAAAAGACTTTTGTATGCCGAGCCCTTTGAAAATGAAGCAACTAGATACGGCTCCCTCAATGAACGCAATGCAATTAAGAAGTATGAAGAGCTTACGGGAAGTAAAGTTTTTGCGTGTGGTCTTTATGTAGATCCAGATCACTGTTTTCTAGCGGCATCACCGGACGGAAAAACAAGCAATGGCGGCATTATTGAAGTAAAATGCCCAAAATCATCTGAAAAAATGACTATACAACAGGCAGCAGAGGATATAAAGTGCTTTTGCTTGGATAAAAACCTAGAACTAAAAAAAAATCACAATTACAATTACCAAATTCAGGGGCAGTTACATGTTTCTCGATACTCCTTTTGCGATCTGATAGTTTGGACTCCTATTGATTGCAAAATTCAAAGAATTTACAGGGATGACGCATTTTGGAAGGATCGTATGGAGAAGAAACTTCTCCATTTTTATAATAATGTTATGCTTCCGGAAATAATTGACCCTAGAGTTTGCCGGTCGATACAAATAAGAGAACCTGAAGTTACAAGTTGAATGATAGCCGAATTTTGTCTTTTTGGATAAATAAAACTTATGCCAATTACAAAAATTGTTTAATTCAGAGAAGCAGATTTACTATGATAGCAGGATCTACAAGGTTTTTGGAATGGGGAATTAATGGATAGGGAACGAGATAGTGTGACTTTTACGTTTACTCAAGTTTTGGATTTTAACGTATGTTAAAAGAGAGTGCAATGTCGAGTTTACAAATATATATTTCCGTTACAGCCGAGACGATATCGAGGTATGCCTGCTAGAAGCTTTTTTTTACCATGTTGATTAATATTTTATTCCAAGTTTGCCTAGAATAAGCTGTGCTATTCTACAGAGGGAACAGAAAACTGACGCCTCTCTGCATTCCCGTCCTGATGTAAACGCATGACACTTCAATATCAATGACAGAAGCAGGCATCTACTACACATTCGAATATTTTAACAAAACATTATTGCGCGTTAACTGGTATCAAATAGTTGTGCCGAAATCTACCCCCATTATGGAGAGAGTTTACTGTGAATGGACTTAATCCTTCAAAACTTACTCTCAGTCGGTAAAAAAATATGATGAATACCAATTAATCACCACAAAAGTGATGCGCTGTTGGAGAGCAACTTCATTATTCCTTTATTGCCAACCTCTTGAACTCTTCATATTTCCTTCTATCCCTCATACCGTGGAATATTTATTATTTATTTCCTGTAGTAAGAGTGATGCGGATTGTGTTGGAAGCTTCCGCGAGGCTTCTAATAAACATCCTCGGGATTCGAAATAAAAAATGATGATGAATGCTCGCGACGAGTTCCAACAGGCAAGGGGAAGGGAATGGTTGACGGTTCACGCCCGCGACTGCTTGGGAGAATATAGTGGCCGGCTAGACAAAACAAGACATTGTAAAACTGCCGCGGTGTTGCAATTTTAGGAATGGGGATGGGCGATGTAGGGGAGGGTGCAGCCGGTGGCCGAGGGGAGACGAACACCATATTTGGAGGATAATCAGCTCACTTAGTTACTATCATAGAGCGCTGACTGTCATCGACCGTGGTTCCATCTCTGTGGGGAAGATTCACACCATAGACCACCCACCTTTAGCCTTAAGGGTGTTCAACGCATTTTGAATAGTCCGATTTAACGGCTTCTCATCTCACCATGATCTCGCGGCTCTAGTAGTTCTTGTGAGTTGCCATCAGCGTCGCCACCGTGGAAAGTGGAATGGGGAGTTGAGGGGAGGGACCTGATATGTCGCAGCTGGGATTTTTCGGGAGCGGCGACAGGAGGCCTTGCGAAATCCGCAAGGCGATCAAGTTTCTCAGAACACAGATAAGGTCGAGAGCTCTCTTTTCGGAGCCGAGTGTGAATTGTTTTCCTCGTCTTCGTTGTGGTCGAGAGTAAGAAAGGTCAGCAATTACCTAAAATTGAAAACACCTAAAGGGTTCTGGGATTGTCGGCGTTGCCTTGGATTTGTAGTACAGTTTTTAGTGGTTGTCAAATGTTATGGACTGAAGTTATTAAATTAGTCATCCATGATTTATTTTAGCGGAATGCACGTTGCCCTCGTAAAGTAATTGTGAGCATTTTTAATGAGGTTAATTAAAATATCGTCTTTCCCCCTAGCATATGCGACCTACTATGACTCTTGTCTTTCATTAATGTGAAAGTTCAACGTTATTTCTCTACAGTTTCCTACTACATATTTACAGGGCCAAAGCGCTCATATATTTTCCTCTAACTGTTACCAGAGTACTTTTACTTGAATATCAATGGCGGAGGCAATAAAAAATGTCGTTTATGAACGTTGTGCATTTACGTTTTTCGGTTATCATTATGATTTTACGGTTAAATTGAATACGCTTTTATACACACCAGAAACGAAACGGACTAAACGGTATTAATGGTCAATGCTCCACATTTATAAACACGCCGTTTTAAATTGAGATTATTAGTGAAAAAACTTTTTTCTTCGCAGGTAATTCACCATATTTACAATAATTCCCTCAATTAAACCCAATGACTGGTTTGACAGGGTTGAGTTCCGCCGTACTAAGGTGGAAGGTGAGTGAAATTCACACATTCAGGGTAAAGAGGCCAGTTTTCCGACTTACATAACTCTGATACTGAAATTCAAACCGCGATATCATGCCAAAGTGCTTCGTCCGGAATTGAATCTGTTACTGAACGCTCTACCCACTGGGATACTATGCACTCACTAGTTACAATTAGTAATTATAATGAGCAAGTTAAGTATGATCACCCTGAAAATTAACTTAACCATTCGTAAATAAGGTATATCTTCCACTCTGTGCATTGTTACACAAAATTAAAAGTTGAGAAAACAGAAACATAAATGGCATAAATAACAGCCTGCAGTAGAAATTCGTATACAAATTACCAACTAACATTAGCACAGGAAATCAAAAAGGTTATATAAAGCAGTAATACAATGAAAATACAGTTGTTGAGCACATAAAATCAATATATTAACATCACTCTTAGAAAGAGTGTAACAACAAATTATTAAAGTTCACTGATTATATTCACCATTACTGCATAGCTGTTTACCGGATCTTCAAGCCCTTCGGATAACAAGGATCTACGATTTGTTTACGAATTTTTTTACGAAGGAGCCCTTACATTTAACTATCTCGTAAATTTAATATTGCGAAATAAATGCCTTTTTCGGTTTTTTCCCTGCGAATCGAATTCTGCAGGTTGCAATCTCTCCTCTTCATTTTGTTGTATCCTTTACGATACTGCGCTTTTCTATAAGGCTTCGTGGACTCTTCCATAACGCCGTCACTTCTGGACGCTGGAGAACACAGCCACACGCACCCTTCCTCAAGAGATAATCAAAACTTTAAAAAAATCCACCCGTCGTACAGTGGCGAAGTTTTGAGAATTCCTTAACAAAACCATAAAATTGGAATTTCGTTTGAAGGGTTCCGGATGTTTGCAACCGTTAGCTAAATTATGTGAGTATCTACAGGGCTACAGGTTTGTGGAAAATCGTTTCCTTCCGTACCCTTTCCCTACTCATTGGCCTTGCTGCTGCTGTCTTTTCCGGAGAGTTTCACTAGTCGCATATGACACTGAAATAACAAAAACTACTTCATGTATGCTTTTTCGGTGCATATCGGGCACCCATGAAGCAAAATTACTGCGAAAGATGTGCATTGAGAATATTTTAATTTAATTATACGAAGTTTTATTTATCAGTATGCAATAGTTTATACTCGCGGCTGAGCTTAAAGCCACCAAGTGCGTTCGCCGCGTTGCGGATGGCTGGTCTTTCTCTAGATATAGAGGTTAGCTACGAGATAAGCGAGTTTACTCGTTAAATAAGCAGTCGTGGACGAAAAGCTATCCCTGGGTAAGGTAGGCCTTCAATTAATACAGATCCTGTGAAGATACCGCCAACAATTACCCTTCTCAGCACCCGGAGGGGAGAGCAGCAGCTCTTATTCTTATGAATGAAGGTGGAGACCACAGTGGTCGGTAGACCGACACCCATTTCATTACAGGCGTGGTAACATTTACTTTAGCGGCTATAGTACTGCGATGTGGAAGGCAAGGAGAAACCACCACATTATTATCCCGAGGAGTCGCAGCTACTCCACTCTTTTCGTTCTATCAAGACGTGATGGAACCCTCTACAGTAAAATATTCCGGAGGGAAAATAGTCCCAATTCGGATCTCTGGGCGGGGACTACCCGAGACACTACATCAGTCAAGTGTGATAAACATTTTAGGGTAGGAAATTGGAACGTGTGATCACTTTGGACATACGGAATATTGAACCTGAAGGTGGAAATGCAGAGAGTGGACCTCGATGTATTAGGAATCAGTGAAATGAGATGGCCCGAAGGAGACTTCTGGAGCGGAAGTTACAGAATTATTCAAACCGGATCACTGAATGGTAACACTGGAGTAGGCATAATGCTCAGGAAGAGTGCAGGACTGCGCGTGAAGAGCTTCCTGCACTACAGTGACAGGATTATAATGTGAAGATTGAGAACAAGCCCACGGATACCATTGTGGTGCACGTTTACATGCCTACGTCGGTCTACGAAGATGAATGAGTGGATGACGCCTCCGAAGATATCACGGCAGTTATAAAACTGGTAAAACGAAAAGAAAACCTAATTATTTTAGGCGACTGGAACGCTGTCGTTGACGAAAGTTAATATGGAAGAATATCTGGAAATATGGTTTGGAAAATCGAAACGAAAGAGGAGAGAGAATACTGGAGTTCTGCAGACAACATAATTTAAGTAGCGGTTGTCAACACATTGTTTAAAAATCACAACCGCCGTAGTAAAAGTCACAAACGAAGCAACTAAAGATGGTTGAAGCACGAAAGATCAGTAAAATAGCTCAAGCAAAGAGGGCATTCTATCAAGAGAAGAATCTACTAACAGCTAGAAATACAAGCATTGAAGTTAGGAAACAATTCATCAGGACGTACGTCCGGAGCATGTTTCTTAGCGGCAGCATGGACGATGACAGCAGCGGAGAAGAAAAGAGTGTACGCATTCGAAATGTGGTGTTACAGAAGAATGATGAAGATTTAATGGATCGACCGAGTAAGTAACGAGGAAGTGCTAAGAAGAGTGGGACAAAAGAGAAGTATCCTGAAAACTAAAAAGAAACGGGACAACTTAATCGGCCATATCTTGAGACACAATCGCCTGATGAAGACAATCGTCGAAGGAAAATTGAACGGGAAGATTGTAGGTAGGCCTCGTATGTGATACATGGAACAGGTTGTAAAGGATGTTTAAAAGAGCCATTACGCTGATATGAAAACGTTGGCCGATAGAAGATCCGAGTGGAAGAATGTGTCAAACCAATCCTAGAATTGCTGACCGATGATGATGATGAAAATTTTGTAACTAAAAAACTGAAATATTGCATTAAATGGAGCATTTTCCAAAACTTTGAGCAGACATTTAGTTATTAATTAAGCAGTGTTAAGTCATCTGATTGGATGACGTTACAGCCCAGTATTTTATAATTTGTCGAATTTACTTTACCAAGAAATAAATGAACTTTTCAAAATCAGAGGTTGCGCTCATTTTGAACAGAAACTTTTTTGCTGTTTCGCATATCTTGTCCAATATCCGAGTTTTAATATAAGGAACGGTATAATTGAAAGTTCTAAGTGTGATCATATAACACGAAAGAGATAAAAAATTGTGAATGAGTTAATAGTAGCCACTTTTGGGGCATAACGTGTCCACTTTTTCGTCCTCATGAAAATACTCCGGGGATATTCCTATATTTTATTTTTGGAAATGAAACATTTTCTTGTAAATTTCATAACCAAGTGGCTACAAGGAACTAGAGAATTAAAAAAAATGTCGGTAAAGAAACAAAAAAATGGTTTGATAGAGACATCAGTGTTTCCATCAATACGCCTCAGCTATTTGCAATTGAATGAATATGCAACTAATCGTCTATTTGTTTCTTTCAAAGGAACAAGTTCAGGGGCGTCGGAACTATTTTCGCTAGGAGGGGCCTACCTTGAAAAGGGCCCGCATTTTTTGCGGATAGGAGGGGGTAGAGCCTAGAATTCCCCTAAAAGTGCATATGAAGATGGTAGAATATGCGTCAAAAGGGAAAAGGCAAGATGGAAACAAGTGAAATTTGATTTTTAATAAGGAAGACTAATTTTTCAAGGGCCCGGGGCAAATTCTGGGGGTGGGGGGCGAATGCCCCCCCTGCCCCTCACTTCCGACGCCGCTGAACTAGTTCACGTTCAAGCGACGTCAGAGCGAATTTCTTTGTGCATAAGCGGTGAGCTCAACTGTCAAATGCTGTACAAATGATCCTCCGAGTAACTAGCCTGCGGTTAATGTCGTTGTACATGTCATAAATACCGAAGGGCCCATGGAATAGAGTGAATTAATAGCATTCCAAATCATGAATGACCGAGTTTTATCATTTTAAGTCATCGTCAGGTGTACGTTATCGTTAAAAGAGTCGCAGTTGCTACACCATCAATATGTAGTAAGGTCAGTGGCTCTGCTCTGCAAGAGCAAAAGTTACCCTAATTACGAGCAGTCACTAGTCTAAGATGCGGTTGCTGCCTTGTGGAAACAAATTATGATTCCTCGTGGGAAAATCTACCTTCCGTCTCATACTGTTCAATTCGTGCCAAATCCTGCACGCTACTTGATTTTACCCCCTAACGATTTGAAGTGTAGCCCCATAATCATACTAACCATGTTATTATTGAAATGCAAAGCAGGCGATAGTGTGAGCAAATTTCGTAGTGCTTTTTTATTTTTTGTGTCGACATTGATAAGGGCAGCGCCTTACAGCGGGATATGTTGTTCAATAAGTGTGGATATGGTACGGTAAAGGTTCAAATCCTCATATCATGTCGTACAAGTTGATTGTGACTCATGTAATAATATCTAATTTAGTCAACTAAGTAAATGCTATTATGAAAAAATTTAATTTAACGTGTAATTGTAAATAATGACTACATATGGGTCTGAATCTCATTTGGACTCAGTTCGCATTGTAACCCATGCTAAGTGACCCATGAACAAATGTTCATGAGATCTTGTAAGACATATATTAAGATAAAAACGAAGAAAAGTGTGTCAGTTCCTCATTGGGTTACAGGTACACAAAAATATGCTTTACCAACATGCTACGTGGCTATTTCTCAAGAAGTACTAAAAATACTCACGAAAGTGTGACACCTCTTGACATTTTCTCTTAATTTTTTATCGTGACGTAGGCTATATTTTCATTTTCAGTGAAAATATACTCGCGATAAAAAAAGAATCACAGTCACCAAACAATCCACGATAATCTCGGAAAGGTTTTTGGCAAATATATATTTTTTACGGGGTACCATTCTCAACCATAAACAAAATGTATTGGAGCTAATATCCTGACAAAGAGTAAAAAATCGTTTGAGAAAGCATGCCAAGGTTCAAGAAACAAATATTATATTTCAGTATCTCTGACCATCAATCGCACGTTAAGTGAGAGAAGGATAGGAACTTGCTATTGCGAAAATGACGAAAATAATTAAATCCTCATAGTGCATTGGTAAGATAATTTAGTGTTCGCCGTTATAACATATGTGGGTCCCTTATCTCCTCTTCCCAAGGCAAAAAGCTAAGGCAATATCACGAAAAACATTGAGAATATGCACTAACCAAACAGCATATCATTATATAACAGGGGTGTATAATGTGGGTGGGGTGGATGTCCATGAAAACGGAGTTGGCAACTACGAAATAAAAGCCAGGAGGGAAGGATGTTCGTGGCTACTTTTTAACAGTGCGCTTGATAAGTGCGTAGTCAACAATTGGAAATTGCACAGGATCGTAAATTATAGTAACATTACATTACTAAATTTTCAATCATGCATGACGTTAGGTCTACTGCGAGCGGAGGACATCACGGTTGGATGCGATAGCAAAGGAACAAGAATCACGAAATAGGGCCGCACACAGGAAAGGGAGTCTATCAGATTCCATGAGGCAGGATATTGCTTCTCATACTATTGTAGCAGGTGACGGTAGAAAATGGTATAACAAATCTACATCTATGTGATTCCCTGCAAGCCACCGCGAGGGTGTGCGGCAGGGGGTGGAGATCACCAAACATGCACAAGACTACTGCATGGAACTATTGACATGCAATAGGCTACTACATGGAAACATGCTACATAGAGTTTGACTGTTATTAACTACTTAGTAATAAAGGGATTGGTTGTTAATACATGCATTATGCACTCCAGACAACTCTACAATATTTCACCTTACTATCCCTTTGCAATGATGCGTATTGTGTTCTCTTATAGTACGGGGAAAAATTACATTTTGAATCTATCAGTACGACAATCTCTCTCTTTGTAATCTTATTAATCCGGTTGAATCTAAACCAATACGCTTGTTTTTAATAGGTATGTGCCTAACATATCTTCAGTAAAGCTATCCGTTTTAAATTTCTATAATAGATTTAAAATGTGGCTCACAAGAGATATTTATGTGCAAGAAGTACAATCTCGCCTTGCATTATCGTTATTTCTTGGTTTTAATTTGTGAACGCGTGAGTTAAGTCCACAAATTTTCCTGCAAAAATGTAGGATTGTTTTTCAATTATTAATGTTAATGAGACTAACATTTAATTTACATTTTTTGAATGAAATTCAAACTATAAAGTCATTGTTATCTGGCAGTTGAAAACTAAATAAAAATCGTTCGAAGCATTGTAATAGTCTCATTTTAATTATCCAATTTCAATTAATTATCAGTTTCAATTATCGCCCAACAATAGGAAAACTCAATATTTTGCAATTGTTCTAAATAGCAATGTCAAAATATGAAACTAACGACACGATATTTCGTATTAAAAAAACAAATTGGTGTGAATAAATAGCATAAAAATTAGTTTGTGGAGGTTTTGAAAGAAATAGGTTGATCCTTTTCTCGACGCCCAGACACACAGTGGAATAATATCTCGCCAAGATCGCTCAGACCCTCCGTCAACCTTCCACACTGCTCTTCGAGCGAGGATGAAACTTGATCGCTTAGAGATAAGGAAGCCCTCCCCCCTCCGCCTCTCCCTCTCGGAGCGTCTCGGAGGCGAGATGAAGCGGTGGAATGGGGAGAGGAGGGGAAGATTGGGCGGGAAAAATATGAGGGGAACGCCACAGCTTACGTTTAGTTCGGTGAACGCGATGCATCGTCTCGCAATTTTAGATGCTGCAGGAATGGGTCGTAAGACGAGCCCATGGCATTAGTCTCTTCCTTAATATGTAGGATTATAGATTGGCTGTGTCGAAGGAATTTTCCATTTACGTTCATACACCGCTGCGATAGGCGTTCAAAAACGCATAAAAACAGTAAAGTTTAACATGCGATTTCTTGATTTTTCAAGGCTCAGAGAAGATATTTCCTCGATAAGACCAAATACTCAACCTTTGCGCATAATATAATGAAAACAAAATGGACGTATCTATCATAATACGAGCATGGCATTTAAAATAAAAATAGTCTGCAGCGGCATTATTTGGCGAGGTGTTGAACACCCTTAAGGGGCCTGGATACAAGACCCAATCTTAATTCGTAACCGTCGGGGCGACTTAGTTCCGAATTATACCGCATAAGGGTCCCTCCCCTCCTCCGGTGTTTTGAGGGTGTGAGTTGGAGAGAAGGAAGTAGTGGAGAGGGGGGAGGAAAGGGGGAAGAGGGTCGAGCGAGGCTCTGTCGCAAGCGGTTTCACGTTACATGGTCACGACTTTGCGAATTCGATGGTTTTCCCCTAGCTGAATAGACGCCCAAGCATCATATAAGGAATATTAGTTTTTCATAGCTTATTTCGTTGGGTTGCAGTGCATCGAAGGTAAATGTTCCATTGATGTAATAGGCAGTTTGAGGTCAATCGTAATTTAAGAGCGAAATTACTGAATGAATTAAAGAGTGAAATGAATATTTTAACATAGGTATTACGATTTATGTAGGTAGATAACATGGCCTATGATGAGGCAGGAACACCCCACATCAACTAGTGTCGTAACTCAAGTACTATAGCTCCCAAGATGAAGGGGAATAGACAATTTAAGACATTAGAAGAAAAAATGTCAGGTAAAGAACGGGCGATAAATAATCATCACGTTCTTCCTTCAAGTTAAATTTTGGAATGTTGAATACAACTCGTTTGAGTTTACATCCATGAAAGGGACCTCAGAGATGAGAGAAAAGGAGACGGAAGCATGTGCCATCGAGAATGCAATGAAACGAACGCATTTAAATATAATTGTAAAAAAAGCTTATTTACAACTACGAGTCAAAAACGTGGTGTACCGTTTTTAGATAGAAAACAAGATAAAGATCTCTCCAATTGAGGATGACTCTATTTAGCGACATGCGTTTTCCGTGGATTCGTAAGTGACAGTACGTCTAACTAAACCCCGGAGCAGACCCATTTCACTTCGAATTTGAGTACCCATAAAAAACATGAATCAAGCCAATAAAAACATGGCATGAAATTTCCAGAGCTATGCGCTTCTTTTTTAGCCATTGCATATAATGATCAAGACTGTTGAGTTTTATTTCTCCTCTAAAGAGTAGTTTAAAAAAATACCAATTTCGGAAGAAAGCAAAAATATGTCAAAATAAATAAGAAAGGTATTAAAGAGTAGATTGGAATAATTATTAACTTAGAATCCGTTGACATTTTGGGCTGAAGAATATTAAAATTATTGTAACTTATCCATTATGTTGTTTTCCCACAGCTATTTTAACCCGTTCTATTCTTTTAAAAATTATTCCCATATGGGACCAAACAGTAGAATCGAAATAATTTTGTAGTATATTTGCATCTTTCCCTGCATGAAAATTTTATGAATTTTCTCCGCCGGAAACGAAATTTTCCATAATTCCTCAGTAAATGTTATCCTTCTCTATGAATTCCTTTTTCAGGAGTAACATCTCTGTAAATAAAGGGGTACGTTACAAATCATCATTATTATCCCATTGTTATCATCCCATCTCCATCGGAGACTAATCAGTCTGGAGAAGCTGCCAGAAAAGGCAGTTTTTCGCCTACGAAGAGATCTGCGGGGAAAACTCGACTTCCGCTACTCTTCTCGCTGTCCGCAATTGAAACCTTTTCGGTGACGTTCCCCAATTCATTCACCTTATTTCGATTGCAGGAAGGGAACAGTATATTATCTACCAATATGTCTTTTGGTGTTGTGTTCCGTTAATTTTATATACGCCCAAAGTTGACGCGGTCAGTGTCTCTGCGAACCAAGTCCTATTTATAGGGTTGCATCAATTCATTGACAAGTAATCGGTAATCGTCCATATCGACAATTTTGCCTATTAATCGGTATCGGCGATTTAGCAGATTGATCGTCTTCGAAAATCAGTCATTTTTTTGTAATGTTGTTTGGTCCCGAGCTGGAAAGAAGTATCATAGATTCCAGTTACACAGTTATTACTTACATGAAGAAATGAAAATTAACAAAGCATCTTCCTAGCAAGTTATTTCATTACATATTTTAATATATGAAAACAGTATTACTTTTAATTTTTAAATATTCATTCCTTTTCAACCATATAAAAATGATTTATTTTAATTCATCGTATCTAAAATTGAAAAAATCAATGCTCAAAATTTTACATTTTTAAATTGTAATACAAATACATGAGAATTCGTCCCTTTCCAGGGCTTAGCCTATTTCTTGTCGCCGTATAAATGTTTCCTCCAGTTCTTAAACGTCTCTCACTTTTCATAGAAGATGCAGGGCCACCAAGATATTTCACAGCCAGTTCGCTCAAATTTGGAAAAAGCTCTTTTGCACTTCTCCACCACAAAAATGGGGCACTATGTTTTGGATTTTTCATATTTTTGCTGGAAACATTCGTTAGTTTATTTTTTCTTTTCTTTGGAAGGCATGCTTTTCTTCATTATTTCGTTTACCACAAGCTAATTCATCAAAGAACTTGGCAATACTTAGATATTCTCCTCTAAGTTCTTCATCTCCAGAACTTGAAGCTTCAGAATTCAATATTTCTTGAGATTTGAAAATGTTAACATTTTCAAGGCTATGTCTTGTCCAACATTTTATTTTCTTTACCATATCCTCTTTTTGAAAATTTTCTTTTAATCTTGGATATTACAGATGACAAGCATAAACACTTGTTTTCTAGATATGATGCAAATCTTATCTTCATTGAAACTTATAGTTCTTATACTGTGGAAAAATCTACCCTAAAGGAGCTGCTGCTCTTTGCTTTAGACAAGAATAAATTCAGTCTCTATTACGGGAAGTATTAAAGATATTGGGATTTCCTGTTTACCTACTGGCTTCCACAGTAAATTCCACGAATGGTTTTAAAAGTAGTACCTAGTACTATTTTTCAACGTGAGACCACTGATAAGGGCACAGCGAAGGATTTTTATTATCAATATCATATGTTAGACTTGGGCTTTTTGCTGTAACAAAATTTTTGGAATTGAATTACCCCTTATCATTCATGTCAATCTCTTTATGTGAATTGACGGCAGACTAATTGCCTTGTACCTTCCTCACGTACGACTAACTTCTGGATTTTCCTTTAATGGGTTCCCCAAGTAGTTTTTAATTTGAATTCTGTAACTGCATTTCTATGAGAGTCCTTTGCAGTGGAATTTGGCATTTTATGATTTCGATGATCACGTACGCTCATCGGTGGGCATATATTTACTATTTCTTCATTTTTACAGGGCATACTCGCTGCTGTCTGAGGGATTATCTCACTTCCGCATTGTATCGCCTTGTTTCATTGCTTTCTTTTTTAAAATTACTAGGGATACATTTACTAACCCCGTGCTCGTCACATGCAGGAACGACTTCCATCAGCCCTCAGCTAATAAGCTTTTGGGATAACTTTTACAATCTTTAAAGGAATCTCTCAAATAACGTTAAAAAGTATCGAAGTCTGCTATTTTAATATTGTCAATATTTCTTTTTCATTCAAAACTGTTTCAAAATTAAAGAGAATTTCGCAGTAGGTACCATGTGGTCTTTTAGTATCACGAAGGTCTCAATATTAGTCGCTAGTTGTGGGATATTGGTTGCCAGAAAGTCCAAAATATTGTCCCATCTATTGGGTGAATTAATTAATTGTTGTAAGCTCTTTTAAAAATTCTTTTGCTCCTCTTTTGTATGGTGATATTTCATACAATGCTACCACTAATCGGGCCTCCTAAAAAAACTTGATGACACACGCAACGATTTAAGTGTTACATTAGCATTTCGGGATCACCACTGGAAAAGCCAATGAAGAAACATGCTAAATAAATGGTAGTGCGAATGCGCAGTACTTATCACCCTGCGGTATTAAAATTTGTTTTGGATTCCACTACCATTAGTATAATTCAATGCCTGTGTAGGTACACGTCGTTCAGGTCGTTCTTGAACTCTGTCATGCAAAGAGAGGTTTACATTTACAAATCGCATTTAAACGGATATTCACACCTGGTTGCCAAGCAAATTTCTATTGTTGAAAAGGAAGAAAGGTTGATAAATATGGAACTAAAAATGTAGGTTTTAGACAAAAACGAATCGAATAAGGAGACTGAATGATACAATTAAACAAAGCATGCCTTTATCCGTTGAATGCTAAAAAGTTCTATATCTTTAGTGCAACTAATTTCGAAATGCATAAGAAGAAACATCGACACCTAATTAAATTATTTTCTTGTGGGAGTAAAAAATAAATAGAATGGAGTTTAAACAACAACAACAAGACAACAAAAAAATTGTATTACGCAAAAATTCTTTTTAGTGTGCCCCTAGACCATGATAGGGATATTTCGTTGAAATTTCACGTGTAGTTTGCGCTGTGCGTTGATAAGTGAATAAATCAGTCAGTCTGGACATTCCGTGTTATGCACATAGAGGAAGTGGCGGTACCGAAGGGAGCTGGCATAAAATATGTCCTCCAATACTTCGCAGGTCGGGAAGTAGCACTTCACGTAAGGACCCGTTGGACGCTCCTAGCCGAACATCGGAAGGAAGTAAAACAAAAATCGCCTGACCGCGACTCACCCCAAGATCTGTTGTTCCTTTCTGAGATATTGCGCACCTCTCTTCAGCTCACCGTGAGACGGAACACAATCGTAGACCCACGAAATCCGAACCTCAGAAGACTTTTATTTTTTCGGGCTAGAAGAGGGGGCCAGCGGAGGGGCGAGGGAGGGGGAATAGGAGGAGGTGGGGGGGTCCGCAGCCACGCCGCTGGCAGCGCCGTCTTCCCGCCAGCATTACGTGCGACGGAGCTCCGAAAAATGCTCTGAACATGCTCAACAATTTACACGATTATAGAGAGTAAATGAAATTAACGCCCATGAAATGCTCCTGTGTTGAAAAATCTAGGATGTAGCATTGATCCAAACGAAGAATCATTTTTGTGTCTCATCTTATGGTGGAGAACCTTTCCAGCAAAAATAGTCTATTTTCAGGTAGTTTCTCTTATTTATTTCTCCAAGGTGGTTAGTAACAAGTGAATGCGGAAACATACATGTTCTAGCTACAGCTTTCTAGCGTCGAATGGCGAAAACATAATTTTTTCATCTGTTAGCACGTAACCATGTCGATGCCAGAACCAACGGTCTGAATTCGACTTTTCACGCGTGGTATCCAGGCCCCTTAAGACTAATGACCATAGTACAACCGAAAACTCACGCTAAGCAACCGGAGCCTCAAACACCCCTCCTTGAGCTTATCGGATCAATATGGCGGCCGTTTTTTTACGTTAGTTGGCCTAGTCTGACGTATTCATAAGTGTTGTATCAATTGTCGAAGGACGTTAAATGCCTTTGTAATGCATGAAATGCAATTAGAAAATCTGTGCAAAGGTAAGGAAGGTAAATGTGGTGCAGTTAGCTTGCAAAACTACCGTATTTACTCGTGTAAGCCGCGCCCTCGTGTATCCCGCGCACCCCTATTTTGGGGAAGGTTCGTGAGGAAAAAAATTATTTGTCAGAAAATTATTTTTTTGCTCTTGAATCTGCATCATTTTGTCATAACATGAATGCATGTTCTTTTAGAGAAATGCTGTGCATATATTACATGTACGTCTTTCTCATTAATTGATTTAATTACGTGTTAATATCGTCACGATCATCATCGCATCGTGCATCGATGCACGGCCTCTTTTACAGCGCATCTTTTTCTCGTAGCATCTCACAGTTACATACGACACATCATCCTACTATAAAAATGGCATCTTTTCAAAATAACATCTAACTGAAATAATTGCAGAAATATGTACAATTTCAACCCGTGATTACTTTATTATTACGGAAATCCGTTGGCATATCAACAAATAAAAGCAGAACGCCATCCGTACCATAGCGGTGGTCTCGTCTGCTCTCTGCGTAGTAGCGTTGGACTTGGACGATTTAATAACACCAGAAAGTCTTGGGAACACACGGAAACAACTAAGCTCAATTTAATAACAATTATAATTCTTGTAAAACTAAAGAAAAACATATTCGCGGAAATAGAATCGTAAATCACTAATGAACATTCATATCATAATAGTTCCCATTTTTAGTCTCCGTCACTGCTAGATTCAGATACACCATTTTTCCTTCCTGCAGCTCGATTTTCTACTTTTTCGGCATCGCTTATAATATGTTGTTTTGTACTCACGGGAAACGATCGCAATTTCACATGAGAAGTCATTTTTAGGGGTATAATTGCAAATTATTTTAAAATGCTAAATGATCGATTCGAACTCGTTTACTACACTCACGCACGGATAGTAAGAAGGTATAATCTCTCAGCATACGACTCTTGCCACTATGTAACAAATTCTTTGTCGTGTCTTGGCAATGTAGCTTTAATGTGTACACAAAAGGAGCTATCTATTGCGTAAAAATGTTGCTACAGATACGTGATACTGAAACAAACTCCACTTACGACTTTGAAAAGACATAAAAGACGCCGACCCCCTTGTGGCAGCTTACAGGATACAATGTAGATTTAAATACATATCAGTGCTACAAAGTGTTGTCTTAAGTACGATCTATACTCGATAAATCTATTAATTTGTCAAGAGGTGTTTCGGATCTAGCGTTTCTTCGGATCTAGCGTTTTCAAGTACCATCGTACGCTCAGACTTTTGTATTTTTATTACAAATTACTTCGAAATTTCAGAATACTTTACATTGTACGATTTACTACTAGACCATACTTACCAATTAACGTCGATATGTTTACAGAATGCGAAACTTAGGAGAAAAAAACAACAGGAATTTGAGGAAAAATAGTGCGCGGTTTACACGTAAATCTGGAGGATTCGTGTATGCCGCGCACCCCTTTTTTTCACCGGTGTTTCGGGAAAAAAGGTGCGCGGCTTACACGCGTAAATACGGTATGTCGTTGTGATTCTCATGGTAATGCCCATTGTAGGAAGACGTAAGAGATTTTATTGCTTTGTAACTTTCTTGGCGTTAGTGAAGCGATATAATACTTTTTATATTATTTTATGTATTGAGTTTAATGTTCTTTTACCTGCCTCATTGCCATCGCTTCCTTTATTGGAGCCCCTTTACCGTAATTCGTCGCTTGACTATGCTTGATATTTAAGAAATGACGTAATTTGAAAATTGAAACTAGAATCTTAAAGGTGGGCAATGATTGTACTGTCATATAATTATATTTGCCAAATCTGTGTCCTACAGGTGGTGGTGAGGTATTTTATGCTATGCACTTCAGCCAATTTGTTGGAGGGAAGAAAAGTCTGAAATGAACTTTTTTGACGAAATGTTCCCCCATTTGCAAGTCCACAATCATGTACTTGACATCAACAACGTGCAATGAAGCGACGGTATTGAAAAATTTCAGTATTTCATGGAAATAATATGCAAATGAAGCAACAGAATGTTGCAGATTTACGTCTTCCTCGCCCGAAATCAGTTGTGATCATTGTGTTTACATTGAGTGTTCCCTAAACATTTAGTAGTGTTATTCAAGTGGCGACGAAGTGTTTCCGAAAGATAATACGCTGTGACTGCCAAGCACTTAATTAATAAGGTGTTCTACTTCCTTTGGTGTCTCTGTAGTGTTCATCTATGCGTTAAAATCAGTTTAACGAGATGTTCCGAAGGCTTCACACGGTGATCCAATTTTTTTATAGAGCTTTGTATATGACTGAGTGAGTGCGTAATGGATAGTGCTGCCATTTGAGTGAAATGTGCATACAATGGCCCTAACCAGTCAAAACAATTGGTGCACTCACGATGGTGAGTTATAAACGTTTATAAACGTGAATTTATGATCTGTTATGTTAAGTTAATGTGTACAGTATACTCAACCAAGCTTGGTGTTGAGAAATATGCAGAACTAGATTATTCCCATTTGCCTACCTTCCCAATTGATTCTTCCCAAATGAAAATACCTATGCAATCATGATTGCATAGGTATTTTCATTTTTGTCATGTGTGTGTCCTTAGAGGAGTTTTTTCATAAATAAAATTATATTTTTACCAGTGCATAAATATTGTCCACATTAATTTTTATCTCAAGTTATTAACCTCATTAACAGTATATAACCTCCATAAAGTAGGACCTGAAACAACGTATCTACCTATGTTATCCGTAGATTTAACTTCTTTAAAATGGAGAGAAAGCCAAGCTTGCTCTACATGGATGCCAAGGCTAACAGTACCGCAATCGAGCTTAAACGTAGAAGCTATACACAGTTGTGACAGTCCACAAATATACACAGATAGCTCTAAAACAGACGCGATGTGCCTTTCGCCTTCTTTTCAGTGGATATTGGCTCCACGGCCTTAACCTTGCATCCCATATGCACTGTTTACACGGCGGAGTTACAGGCCATAAAAGCCTCGCTAAATGCAATTGAAGCCTCACTCCAAGAGACTGAATGCAGCAGTATTTAATATGCTCAGACTCCCTAAGCTCCCTTCAAAGCATCTGTAGCCTCTCTCCTTCACATCTCGTCGTCCAAGAAATATTAACATGCATTTACCGCCTTTTTGCTGAGGACATGCTCATAAAATTCCTATGGGTACCCGGCCACGTGGGTGTTACCGCTAATGAAGCGGCAGAGGCTGCTGCACGAGCGGCCACCATCAGTGGCGAGAATTATCACCTGAAGAAATCAGTTCTCGCTTCTTGGGCGACAAACTCAGGGAAACTCGTCGAACAAACTCAGGGAAATCAAAGAGTAACAGCTTGGACGTCCTCGGTCAGGGATAGCCGACGCACAGTGGGGCCAAATCGCATTTTGCCGGACAAAAGTCCAAAACTGCTTTTTATGAGATAACGCCTTGAAATTTGGTACATATACACACAAATGATTGCTGATTATGGAATGGTAAGTCATTTTTCATAGGTATTACCCGTTACTTAGATACAGAGGCTCAAACACGACCAAATTTCGAAAAAAGCGACCGCTCTCATTTTTCTTCGAAAATCTTAAAGGTTGAGCAGATATAGGAGTAATTCAAAGATTTTTATGAAATAAAAAACATTACCAATTGTGAACAGGATACTTTTTCTATACTATGCATAAGTTTCAGACATTTATGCCTATATTTAAGTGCTATTACGTCACAAAATGGCGGACCCTTTTTTTAGACAAAATTTTACATAAAGTAGACAATATAATCCTTATTCGGAAAATGGTCTCTGGGATACTTCATCAGAGTAAAAATTGAAGATATTTCTAGGTTATTCCGTAAAAATATTTGAAACAAGTTTGCGACGCCGAGAATAAACTCGATTTTTCGATCGCGCGTCACGGCCCGGCTCCGCGCGGCGGGACCTGGAAATACCGAGAATCCGTTGGAATGTTCATGTTGTGTGGATAATAACTCCTCGAATATAACTTTTTCAGGCTTTGCATGCTGTCACTGATTTCTAAAGATTCTATACTGAAGATTTTTCGAGGATATTGGTTCGAAAGAATGGATCAGTTAGTAGTGTCCGTATGTTCTTCAGTGCACTCCATTCAGTTCACTCGTAACTGAGGTAAATTTGTTATTTGAATAATTTTCGGAATCATTTTCAATCACAACCACTCTTAGTAGGGCAAGGAGAGTGCTTTTAAATGTATGAAAAGTCCTGATGTGGTGACGGAGATGTCACCTGAGGAGGTTTTGTCCTTACTGATCACTAGGGGGCTGACTTATAGTCAGTGTAATACACTTAGAAGCTCCGTTCTTAATCGCGGACACGAGTTGTATCCTCGATGCGGATTACCCCGATGGAATAAGTATAACCTAAAACATGTGCGAAGTGAATCTTCAATATTTATTCAATCACACGGTCTCACGGGTACTGTAGTGCGTATCTACAGCGCAGAACAACACAGAATCTGGATATTTTATTTTGCATTGATGTATTGCATTAAAATCGGTGCCAGTCAATGATCAGAGCCCTTTGTGGTAATTAAATTTTAGAAACGGTCAATACAATGAATAAAGTGAAAAACATGATATCTTGAGAAAACACTACACAATCTGGATTTTTAATTATGCCATTAAGAAGTGCATAAAATCGGTGGAAGACGATGAATTGAGGCCTTAGTGTCAATTTTACATGAAAAACTGCCTAAACAATGTATTTACTGAGAAGGATGCTGTATTGAGAATACACCAAAGAATCTGTATTTTTATATTTCTATGAAGTATTGCATAACATTTGGTGCAAGACGGTCAGCAGAGGCCTAAGTGTAAATTTTAGTTGAAAAAAAGCCGATGCAATGAATTTAGTGAGATGGACCCTGTTTTGAGAAATGACAACAGCATCTAGATTCTATATTTTTCTATGAAATATTGCATTAAATTTGTGATGACCATGAGTGGAGGCCTTGGTGTCAATTATAAATGAAAATAGACGAAACAATGAATTAAGTGAATTGCCTAAACTGCCTAAAAACTGCCTAAAGAATGTATTTACTGAGAAGGATGTTTTTTTTTGGAAAAAACCTAGGAATCTATATTTTCTACTTTTTTATGAGGTATTCCATAAAATTAGGTGCAACACTATGATCTTAGTGTAATTTTAATTAAAAAATACACGAAATACTGTACTTAGTGAAAAGTATGCTGTCTTGAGAAAACTCCTCAGAATCTGGATTTTTTTTGTTATGAAAAATTGCATAAAAATCGGAGAAAAACGATGAGTGAGGCCTAAGTGTCAATTTCAGTTAAAAAACTAGTCTACAGTATGAAATAAGTGAGAAGGATGCTGTTTTGAGGAAACACCTCAGAATATTGATTTTTACTTTGCTATTATGTCTAGCATAAAATTAGACGCAAGACGATGAAGAGTAGTCTTAGGGTAAATTTTAGGTGAAAAACAGCCGAAACAAAGAATTTATTGTTGAGGATGCTGTCTTTAGAAAACACCATAGAATCTGGATTTTTTATTTTTCTATGAAGTATTGCATTAAATTCGTTAGAAGACGATGAGAAAAGGCCTTATTGTCAATTTTAGTTGAAAAACAGCCGGAACAATGAATTTAGTGAGAAGAATGCTGTCTTTAGAAAATACAATAGAATCTGGATTTTTTTTCCTATTATGTATTGTCTAAAAATCGGTCCAAGACTATGAGAAGAGTCCTTAGTGTCCATTTTAGTTGAAAAATAGCCTAAGCAATGAATTTAGTGTTGGAGTGTTGTCTTGAGAAAACTCTATATTATCTAGGTTTTTTTTTAGATATGACATATTGCATAACAATCGGTGAAAGACGATAAGCAGAGGCCTTAGTGTTATTTTTAGTTAAAAAGCTCCCGAAACAATGAAGTTAGTGAGAAGAAAGCTGTCTTGAGTAAACTACACAGAATCTGGATATTGTATTTTATTATGAAGTATTGCATTAAAATGGTAAACGACGATTTGCAGACGACTTAGTGTCAATTTTAGTTAAATAACAGCCGAAACCATGATTTAGTTATAAGAATTCTGTCTTGAAAAACATCACAAAATCTGGAATTGTTATTTTGCTAAAACTGTTGCATAAAAATATATGCAAGACGATGAGAAGGGGCCTTAGTGTCAATTTTAGTTAAAAACCAGCCAAAACAATGAATTTAGTGAGAAGGATGCTGTCTTTAGAAATTTCCATAGATTCTGGATTTTTTTTCCTATGAGGTATTGCATAAAAATCGGTCCAAGAATATGAGAAGAGTCCTTAGTGTAAATTTCAGCTGAAAAACAGCCGAGGCAATGAATTTAGTGTTAGGGTGCTGTCTTGAGATATCACTACAGAATCTGATTTTTATTTAGCTATGAAGTATTGCATAAAATCAGTGCAAGATGATGAGAAGAGACCTTTGTGTCCATTTTAGTATAAAACAGCCGAAACAATTAATTTAGTGAGAAGAATGCTTCTTGAGATAACACAACAGATTCTGAATTTTTAATTTTGCTATGATGTATTGTATAAAAATCGATCCAAGATTATGAGAAGAGTTCTTAGTGTCAATTTTAGTTGAATAACAGCCGAAACAATGAATTAAGTAGGAAGAATTCTGTCTTGAAAAACATCACAAAATCTGGATTTTTTAATTTACTATGAAGTGTTGTATGAAAATCGGTGCAAGAAGATGAGAATACGCCTTAGTGTCAATTTTATTTCAAAACCACCCGAAACAATGAATTTAGTGAGAAGGATGCTGTCTTTAGAAAATACTATAGAATCTGGATTTCTTATTTTGCTATGAAGTATTCCATAAAATCGGGTCATGACGATGAAAAGTGGCCTTAGTGTCAATTTTAATTTAAAACACCCGAAACAATGAATTTAGTGATTTGAATCTTGAGAAAATACCACAGAATCTGAATTTTTAAAATTGCCATGTAGACGGGCATAAAATCTGTGCAAGTCAATGATCAGAGTCCTTGGTGTCAATTTAATTTTAGAAACAGTCAATACAATGAATAAAGTGAAAAACATGATGCCTTGAGTAAACACTACACAATCTGGATTACTAATATTGCCAAGTAGAAGTGCATAAAATCGGTGGAAGGTCTAGTGTCTATTTCACTTGAAAAGCTGCCTAAACAATGAATTTACTGAGAAGGATGCATTTTCTAGAAAACTCCACTGTATCTGGATTTTTATTTTGCTGTAAACAATTGCATAAAAAACGGTGTAAGACAAGAGGCCTTAGTATCAATTTTACATGAAAAACTGCCTAAACAATGTATTTACTGAGAAGGATGCTGTTGTGAGAATACACCAAAGAATCTGTATTTTTTGTATTTCTATGAAGTATTGCAAAAAATTTGGTGCAAGACGATCAGCAGAGGCGTAAGTGTAAATCTTAATTGTAAAAAAGCCGATGCAATGAATTTATTGAGAAGGACTCTGTTTTCAGAAATTACAACAGCATCTAGATTCTATATTTTTTTAATGAAATATTGCATAAAATTTGTGAAGACCATGAGCAGAGGCCTTAGTGTCAATTATAATTGAAAAAAAGAGGAAACAACGAATTAAGTGAAAAGTATGCTGTCTTGAGAAAACTCCTCAGAATCTGGATTTTTTTTGTCATGAAGAATTGCATAAAAATCGGTGCAAGACGATGAGTAGAGGCCTTAGTGTCAATTTTAGTTGAAAAACTGCCTACAGTATGAAATCAGTGAGAAGGATGCTGTTTTGAGAAAACACCACAGAATCTGGATTTACTATTTTGCTATTGAGTATTGCATAACAATCAATGAAAGACGGTGAGTCTTAGTGTAAATTTGAGTTTTAAAAAATCCTAAACAATGATATTAGTAATAAGAATGCTGTCTTGAGAAACACCTCAGAATATCGAATTTTTATTTTGCTATTAAGTGTAGCATAAAATTAGTTGCAAGACGTTTAACAGTAGTCTTAGGGTCAAATTTAGCTGAAAAACAGCCGAAAAAATGAATGTACTGTGAAAAATGCTGTTTTGAGAAATGCCTACATTAAGTTGGATTCTATACTTTTCTATGAAGTATTGCATAAAATTTGGTGAAGACGATGAGAATCGGCCATAGTGTAATATTACTTGAAAAATAGAAGTAGTATGTGGTGAAAAGTATGCTGTCTGCTGCAAGACGATGAGTAGAGGCCTAAGTGTCAATTTTAGTTGAAAAACTGCCTACAGTATGAAATTAGGGAGAAGGATGCTGTTTTGAGAAATGACTACATAAGCTGGATTCTATATTTTTCTATGAAGTATTGCATAAAATTTGGTGAAGACGATGAGCATCGGCTTTAGTGTAATTTTACTTGAAAAATAGAAGTAGTATGTGGTGAAAAGTATGCTGTCTTGAGAAAACAGCTATGAATCTTGATTTTTTATTTTGCTATGAAATATTGCTTAACATTTCTGCACGATAATGACCAGAGGTCTTATTATAAATTATAGTTGAAAAACAGGGGAAATAATGAATTTACTGAGAAGAATTCTGTTTTGAGAAAACACCACTGAATCTGGATATTTTATTTTGCTATTAAGTATTGCATAAAAATCGGTGAAAAACGATGAACATAGGCCTTAGTGTCAATTTTAGTTGAAAAACTGCCGAAACAATGAATTTAGTGAGAACGATGCTGTTTTGAGAAAACTGTTTAGAATCTGGATATTTTATTTTGCATTGAAGTATTGCTAAAAATAGGTGCAAGACATCTAAATACAGCTAAAACATTGAATTTAGTGTAAAGTATGCTGTCATGAGAATACAGCTCAGAATCTGGATTTTTTATTTTGCTATGAAGTATTGCTAATAATCGGTTCAAGACGATGAGTAGAATCCTTTGTGACAATTTAGGTTGAAAAACTGCCTACAGTATGATATTAGTGAGAAGGATGCTGTTTTGATAAAACACCACAGATTCTGGATTTTATTTTTTCCTATGAGGTATTGCATAAAAATTAGGGAAAGAAGATAAGCAGAGGCCTTAGTATCAATTTTAGTTCAAAAACAGTCTATACAATAAATTTAGTGAGAAAAATACTGTGTTGAAAAAAAACTACAGAATCTGGATTTTTTATTACGCTCTGAAGTATTGCATAAAAATAGGTGAAAGACGGATAGTAGAGGCCTTAGTATCAATTTTATTTAAAAACAGCCGAAACAATGAATTAAGTGAGAAAGATGATGTCTTGAGAAAACTCCTCGGAAGCTGTAATTTTTATATTGCTATGAAGTTTTGCATAAAAATCGGATACAGACGATGAGCAGAGTCCTTATCGTATTTTTAATTGAAAAATACACGAAACAATGAATTTAGTGAGAAAAATGCTGTCTTGAGAAAACATTAAAGAGTCCGGATTTCTTAAATTGCAATGAAGAATAGCATAAAATTCGGTGCAAGACGATGCATAGAGCCCTTAGTGTCATTTTTACTTGAAAAACTGCCTATATTCCCTCTATTCCTCTATTCTCTTTATTCCTAAAACCCTCTATTCCCTCAGAATCAGTTGAAATACCAGGTTATTCTCTCTTACGCAATGATCGAACAGGGAAAGGTGGAGGTGGAGTAGGTGTGTATGTGAGAAATGATTTTAAATGTAAAATAATAACCAAGAGCAACTCTGAGTATGCGAAAATACCGGAATACCTACTTCTGAAAGTTAAAATGAATGCCATCAAAATTCTAATTGGTACTGTTTATAGACCCACAAAATTGTGTCATCTATCCGACTTGGATAAATTAATATCAGACTATTCGACTGAATACGAGCACATAGTTTTCACAGGAGATTTCAATGCTAACTTTCATAAAGACGCATATGATACAAATTTTCTCCGGCAAATATTCTCCTCTAACAATCTAAAGATTCTTCCATTACCCTCCACTCATACAAAGGCCACATCCTCAACTTGGATTGATTTAGCCATAACAGCAAGACAAGATGAAGTTATCACTCACGGACAGATCCCTGCTCCCGCAATCTCTTCCCATGACTTGATATACCTGGTTTACTCTATCAAATCTCCTAAATTTAAACAGAAGTACATACATTTGTCAACGTAATATTAGCAGTATAAATGACGATGATCTTTTGACGGAAGCATATACGTTGCCGTGGCCCTTCATTGAATTCACTGAAAAAGTAGACGACAAAGTGGAAATTATGAATACATAGATGATCTACCTCTTAGACAAATTTGCACCAGAAAAAAAGATCCGCATTTCAAAGCCTAAAGCACCTTGGTTAAATAATGAAATTCGGCAATCAATGGCGGCGCGTGATTTAGCCTATAGAAATTTTAAAAAATTCAGTAATGCTAGTGCTTTCAGCAGATACAAATTCCTCCGAAATAAAACGAAGCAACTCATAAGAAATTCAAAAATTAATTTTTTTTCTCTCTGCCACAGCCGTCAAAAACTCGCCAGCCAAAAACTTATGGAATAAGCTTCATTCAGTTGGTATTGGTAAAACTAAAAACTCTACAATTCCGCCTAACGTCTGTCTTAACTCTTTAAATAACAAATTTTCTCAGCCAACGAATCTTATAGCAAAGGATATCAAGGATAAAACCATTCATATGTACAATTCCAAAACCAACTCATTGACAAACAGCAGAAAACAATTCAAATTTTCCCTAGTGAGCCAGATGCAAGTCTTTGCCTCGTTTAATAAAATCAAATCCAAGGCCAGGGGCGCTGATGGAATCCCAATAGAATTCATTAAAAAATTACTCCCTTTCCTCTTGCCATATATCACCAATATTTTCAACTCATCAATTTCTCAAGAACAATATCCCAGTCAGTGGAAGGGTGCTTTGATCAAACCAATCCCTAAAAAGACAAGTTCTCCTCAAGAGAAAGAATTTCGTCCAATTTCATTTCTACCGGTTCTATCAAAAGCATTTGAAAAACTAATTTACGAACAAATACAGCTTTTATAAGAGTCAATAATATTCTTGATCAATTTCAATCCGGTTTCCGTAATGGACACAGCACTACCTCAGCTCTTGTAAAAATTACTGACGACTTTAGAAGATCAATGGACAAGAAAGAGTTATCAGTTCTTGTACTTCTTGATTTCAGCAAAGCCTTTGATTCAATAGATAGAGATATCCTTAGAGCAATAATGAGGGGTATGGGCTTTTCTTCCTCTGTAGTGAATTGGATTAGATCATACCTATCCCACCGGAAACAAAGAGTTATCTCAAATGACTCTTGCTCCTTGTGGGCCGATGTATCTCGAGGAGTACCTCAAGGCTCTATCCTCGGACCTCTTTTATTCTCTCTTTATATTAACGACTGTCCATTATCACTCGGAAACTGCAAACACCATATTTACGCCTACGATTTTCAAATATATCTAAACTCAACTGTTGACAACTTACGCAATAATTTGGAAAACATCAATAATGATCTTGTAGAAATTAATAATTGGAGCAAAGCCAACTTCTTAACAATTAATCCTGACAAATCACAAGCCATCATAATTGGATATCCGAGAATTCTTGCATCAATTAAAAAATCTGAGCTTCCGCCCTTACGAATAAATGGTGATCCAATTCCTTATTGCGAGGCAGTTAGAAATTTGGGAATATTAGTAGATGAAAACCTATCATGGTCGTACCATGTAAATAATATCTGTAAAACCGTCAATAAATCATTATTTCCCCTTCTCAGATTGAAACATGTGATCCCCACATCTCTTAAGGCACAGCTGGTTTCGGCGTTAATATTACCGCACTTTGACTACGCCGACACAGTTTATCAAGATCTATCACAAGAACTGTCACTAAAACTTCAACGCTCTCTGAATGCATGCATCAGGTTCATTTTCAATCTACAGGTATCAGATCACATCACCCAATACATAAATGAACTATCTTGGTTAAAACTTAGTCACAGACGACAACTTCACACCCTCTCTCTTCTTTACCAAATTCTGAATACTAAAACGCCTTCTTACCTCTTCGAAGAATTCAAGAAGCTGAAAAATGTCCATGAATCCAATACGCGAGGAAATCATAAGCTGGTAATACCTCTCCACCGTACTACTATCTTCAATAAATCATTCATTGTCACTGCATGTCGTGAATGGAATAAACTTCCCTTATCCTTAAGAAACTCTCCATCACTTCCATCTTTTAAAAGGGCGCTACATAAAACACTTCTTAAAGTTCAGCAGACGGGCACATGAGCATCACAAGTCACGGGCACCCACACAAGAAAGGGGGTGTGAAAAACCTGCGAAATCCTACTGACAGTAAAGCTAGTGTTTTAAGAATAACTCAAATATAATAGCATGTACATAGGAAAATAAGTAGATTATAATGAAATTCAAGAAAAGATTAATACAAAAGACAGGGAGAAAAAAAATATAAAAAAAAGGTAAAAGGGAATTAAGGAAAAATTAATAAACAAAAACAAACATCAACATGGTGTCAAATGTGTGCCGTTTATCTGGCCATCCGTGTTCTAATCTATCATGTGTATTGAGACTCAATACACATGATAGATATAGATTGATTGATTACACATGATATATATAGATTGAGATAGATTAGAACACGGATGGCCAGATAAACGGCACACATTTGACACCATGTTGATGTTTGTTTTTGTTTATTAATTTTTCCTTAATTCCCTTTTACCTTTTTTTTATATTTTTTTTTCTCCCTGTCTTTTGTATTTATCTTTTCTTGAATTTCATTATAATCTACTTATTTTCCTATGTACATGCTATTATATTTGAGTTATTCTTAAACACTAGCTTTACTGTCAGTAGGATTTCGCAGGTTTTTCACACCCCCTTTCTTGTGTGGGTGTTTTCCTGCAGTGGGTTTTTGCGTAAAGGATGTAAGCATAATAATCCTCACGTTTTTCCCACATTGTAAATTCTCTCACACAATATTAGATATGTAATATTGATATATTGTGTATGCATATTTCTTTTGTGTTAACTTATCATTATTTAATTCCTATAAGTGTATTCTTTACTTATATTTTTTTAACCTCAGATTGTAATTGTTTTAAGTATTGATCACTATTTCTTTTATATTATTATTTTGACGAGGGGTTAGATGGTAGAAGGGACAGTTTTGTCTCAATCTCGCCCCAATAAAGACCTTTTATTATTATTATTATATAATGTATTTAGTCGGAAAGATGCTGTTTTGAGAAAACACCTAAGAATCTGGATTTCTTATTTTTCTATGAAATACTGCATAAAATTCGGTTTAGAAGATGAGCAGAGGCCTTAGTGTCAATTTTAATTGAAATATAGACGAAACAATGAATTAAGTGAAAAGGTTATTGTCTTGAGAAATAAGGTTAGAATCTAGATTTTTCATTTTGCTATGAAGTATTGCCTAAAATCGGTGCAGGACAATGAGCAGAGGTGTTTATATCAATAATAGATTAAATACAGCTGAAACATTGAACTTAATAAGAAGGATACTGTTTTGAGAAAACACCAATGAATCTGGTTTTTTAGTTTGCCCTGAAGTATTGCATAAAAATCGGTGAAAGACGTTGAGTAGAGGCCTTAGTGTCAATTTTTTTAAAAACAGCCGAAACAATGAATTAAGTGAGGAAGATGATGTCTTGAGAAAACTCCTCAGAAGCTGTAATTTTTATATTGCTATTAAGTTTTGCATAAAAATCGGATACAGACGATGAGCAGAGTCGTTATCGTATTTTTAATTGAAAAATACACGAAACAATGAATTTAGTGAGAAATATACTGTCTTAAAAAAAACATATAAGACGATGAGCAAAAACCTTATTGTCAATTTTAGTTGAAAAATATCCGAAACAATGAATTTAGTTAGAAGGATGCTGTCTTGAGAAAGCTCCTCAGAATCTGTATTTTTGTATTTTGCTATTACGTATTACATAAAATCGGTGCAAGACAATGAGATGAGGCTTTAGTGTCATTTTTAATTTAAAAACAGCCGAATCAATGAACGTAATTGGGCCTAAGTGTAATTTTAGTTGAAAAACATCCCAAACAATGCATTTGGTGAGAAAAATGCTCTCTTGAGAGAACACCACAGAATCTGGATTTTTATTTGCTATGAAGAATAGCATAAAAATCGATGCAAGACGATACGTAGAGGCCTAAATGTCAGTTGAAAAACTGCCTACATTATGAAATTAGTGAGAAGGATACTGTTTTGAGAAAACACCACTGCATCTGGATTTTTTATTTTGCTATTAAGTCTAGCATACAATTAGGCGCAACGTCTTGTTGAACAAGAAGTAGTCTTGAGATCAATTTAAGCTGAAAAACAGCCGAAAAAATGAACGTACTGAGAAAGATGCTGTTTTGAGAAATGACTACACAAGCTGTCTTCTTATCCATAACAGTTGAAAAAGTTATGTAGACGGGCATAATATCTGTGCAAGTCAATGATCAGAGTCCTTTGTGTCAATTTAATTTTAGAAACAGTCAATACAATGAATAAAGTGAAAAACATGATGCCTTGTGAAAACACTACAGAAACTGGATTTTTAATATTGCCATGTAGAAGTGCACAAAATCGTTGGAAGACGATGAATTGAGGCCTTAGTGTCTATTTTACTTGAAAAGCTGCCTAAACAATGAATTTACTGAGAAGGATGCTTTTTCTAGAAAACTCCACTGTATCTGGATTTTTATTTTGCTATAAAGAATTGCATAAAAAACGGTGTAAGACAAGAGGCCTTAGTATCAATTTTACATGAAAAACTGCCTAAACAATGTATTTACTGAGAAGGATGCTGTAGTGAGAATACACCAAAGAATCTGTATTTTTTATATTTCTATGTAGTATTGCATAACATTTGGTGCAAGACGGTCAGCAGAGGCCTAAGTGTAAATTTTAGTTGAAAAAAAGCCGATGCAATGAATTTAGTGAGATGGACCCTGTTTTGAGAAATGACAACAGCATCTAGATTCTATATTTTTCTATGAAATATTTCATAAAATTTGTGAAGACCATAAGCAGAGGCCTTGGTGTCAATTATAATTGAAAAATAGACGAAACAATGAATTAAGTGAAAAGTATGCTGTCTTGGGAAAACTCCTCAGAATCTGGATTTTTTTTTGTTATGAAGAATTGCATAAAAATCGGAGCAGCACGATGAGTGAGGCCTTAGTGTCAATTTTAGTTGAAAAACTGCCTACAGTATGAAATTCGTGAGAAGGATGCTGTTTTGAGAAAACACCACAGAATCTGGATTTATTATTTTGCTATTGAGTATTGCATAAAAATCAATGAAAGACGTTGAGTCTTAGTGTAAATTTGAGTTGAAAAACATCCTAAACAATGAAATTAGTATTAAGAATGCTGTCTTGAGAAACACCTCAGAATATCGATTTTTTTTGCTATTAAGTGTAGCATAAAATTAGTCGCAAGACGTTTTACAGTAGTCTTAGCTGAAAAACAGCTGAAAAAATGAATGTACTGAGAAATATGCTGTTTTGAGAAATGACATCATAAGCTGGATTCTATATTTTTCTATGAAGTATTGCATAAACTTTGGTGAAGACGATGAGCATCGGCCTTAGTGTAATTTTACTTGAAAAATAGAAGTATTATGTGGTGAAAAGTATGCTTGAGAAAACAGCTATGAATCTTGATTTTTTATTTTGCTATGAAGTATTGCTTAAAATTGGTGCACGATAATGACCTTATTATAAATTATAGTTGAAAAACAAGGGAAATAATGAATTTACTGAGAAGAATGCTGTTTTGAGAAAACACCACTGAATCTGGATTTTTTATTTTGTTATGAACTTTTGCTAAAACTCGGTGCAAGACGATGAGCTAAAGTGTTATCAATAATAGTTGAAAAACTGCCGAAAAAATGAATTTAATGCAAAGTATGTTGTCTTGAGAAAACAGCTGAGAATCTTTTTTACTTTGCTATTATGTCTAGCATAAAATTAGACGCAAGACGATGAACAGGGTCTTAGGGTAAATTTAGGTGAAAAACAGCCGAAAAAATGAATGTACTGAGAAAGATGCTGTTTTCAGAAATGACTACACAAGCTGTCTTATTATCCATAACAGTTGAACAACAGCCGAAAAAATGGGTTAAAAATGGGTTAAAATGGGTTCAAGACGATCAACAGCGGCCTAATTGTCAATTTTAGTTGAAAAAAACCGATGCAATGTATTTTGTGAGAATGATCCTGTTTTGAGAAATGACCACAGCATCTGGATTCTATATTTTTGTATGAAGAATTGCATAAAATTTGTGAAGACCATGAGCAGAGGCCTTGGTGTCAATTTTAATTGAAAAATATACGAAACAAAGAATTAAGTGAATAGTATGCTGTGTTGAGAAAAACCCTTAAATCTGGATATTTTATTCTCAACGAAGTCTTGAATACAATCGGTATTGAAAACACCACAGAGTCTAGAATTTTTAAATTGCTATAAAAAATTGCATAAACTTCAGTGGAAGACGATGAATTGAGGCCTAAGTGTAATTATAGTTGAAACCCACACCAAACAATGAATTTACTGAGAAAAAAGCTGTCTTGAGAAAACAACGAAGAATCCGGTGTCTACACAAGACTACACAAGCTGTCTTTTTATCCATAACAGTTGAAAAACAGCCGAAACAATGAATTTGTTGAGAAGGATACTGTTTTGAGAAAACACCTAAGAATCTGGATTTTTTATTTTTCTATAAATATTGCATAGCATTCGATTAAGACGATGTGCAGAGGCCTTATTGTCAATTTTAATTGAAAAATAGACGAAACAAAGTATTTAGTGAAAGGTATGCTCTCTGGAGAAAAAAGCTTAGAATATGGATTTTTTATTTTGCTCCAAGAATTACTAAAAATACACGAAACAATGAATTTAGTTAAAGGTTACTGTCTTGAGAAAACAACACAGAATCTGGATATTTTATTTAGCTATGAAGTTTTGCATAAAATCCGCTGCAAACAATGAGTAGAGGCCAAAGTGTAAATTTTATTTGGAAAACGGCCTAAACAATGTAATTACTGAGAAGGATGCTTTTTTTAGAAAACACCTAAGAATCTGGATTTTTTGTTTTTGTATGAGGTATTGCATAAAATTCGGTACAAGACGATGAGTAGAGGCCTGTATATCAATAATAGTTTAAAATACAACTGAAACATTCAATTTGCTTAGAAGGATGCTCTTTTGAGAAAACTCCTTAGAATCTTTAATTTTTATATTGCTATGGCGTTTTACATAAAAATCGGATAAAGACGATAAGCAGAGTCCTTAGTGTTTTTTTCATTGATAATACACGAAACAATACTTTAGTGAGAAAAAGCAGTCTGCAGAAAACACCTAAGAATCTGGATTTTTCATTTTCATATGAATTATTGCATAAAATTCGGTGTAGACGATGAGCGGAGGTATCAGTGTCGATTTCAATTTAAAAAAAGGCCAAACGATGAATTTAGTGAACAGTATGCTCTCTAGAGAAAACAGCTTAGAATCAGGATTTTTTTATTAAGCTATGATGTATTTATAAAAATCGGTGCAAGACGCGGAGCAGAGGCCTTAGTGTCAATTTTAATTGAAAAATAAACGAAACAAAGTATTTAGTGAAAGGTATGCTCTCTGGAGAAAAAACCTTAGAATATGGATTTTTTATTGAGTTTTGAAGTATTGCTAATAATCGGTGCAAGACGATAAGCAGAAGTCTTATTATCAATAATAGTTGAAGAACAGCCGAAACAAAGAATTAAGTGAGAAAAATTCTGTCTTGACAAAACTCCTCAGAATCTGAAATTTTTATTTTTTTATGAAGTACTGCATAAAAATCGGTGAAAGACGATGAGCAGAGGCCTTGAGAGCATGCCATAGAATAGGTCATACGTTGAAAACGTATTCATTATCAATATTCATGTGGCGGTTATTAATGGTATATAAATACGAGTTTATTTATGATGAATTGGTAATGCTCCGCTCTGGAGCAAGCAACCACATTCATTATATTCATCCGATTATCACAAATCTTAAGTTTTAGAACTTATATTAATTACTTGATTACCTTCAGAGACAATATTGATAAAAAATAAATGTTTTCCTACGGAGGCTTGGGTACTCGTACGAAAACCGTATTTATCACCGTAAAAGATCAATAGTTTCATAATTATACAATTTTCACATTATTAGAATGGATATGATTGTGGTTTCTGTGCCCTTCAGGATAATTAAGTGACATACATTGCCTACCGACAGCTCTTCACGTTCAGCAATTTTGTTTCTGTACTGGTATTTTCATGAAATAACTGTTGTTTGTTTACAATGTAAGCAAAATAAAAATCGTTTACACTCAAGGGTAACTATAGTTCTTAATATACTTACAATAAAGAACGACCCCCCCATGGAGACGTTGTAAATACACAATGAAATGGAAAGGATTATTGTCGGCAGGAGATTTATTGCTTTTCAACGAGCAGTTTAATAACTAATGAAAGGTTCTGTAAACTGAAAATACGTTCACATTAATACTGCCTTTGCAATGAAGTATAATATGGCACATCACACTTTCCCCGTCTACTATTATGAGTATTTACACATCATCAAGCCAGGATTTATCTCGCCGCAAGTTTTAATCAAGACAGTTTACTACAAACATTGTCACTTCCTTCGACACGGAAATGGTTAATAAATCTCTCCCCTATCACTTCAAATGAATTCATGCTATCCTTCTGTTATTATTATTGTTTATAAATCGTGGTCGGTTTGCGAGGGTATTTGCAGTGGTCAGTTTACAGAGGGGCATGGGATGGAACCTCTGTGGTCCTCCGGTAAGTTTATAAATAACACTTTCCAGTAATTCTTAACAAGATTTAGTGCTTACCAGATAAATAAACATGCTTGAAATTTTCCGATACAACGACCACAGAAACTAAAACAGGCCCCACCAATGACTACAAAGTCGATAGAAACACCACAGTCCACTAATTTCTCAAAAACAAACACAGATGTCTCACTTTCTCTAATCGTAGCCTACACCGGGCTTCCACATATGCATATAAAATTGCCAAAACTTGAAATGCAGACGCCCAGCCCTTTCAATAAGTAAACAAACGTCGAATATACACCCGATACTACTCGAAGTAAACACTATAAACATTTGAACGTCATTCAGCGAGCTGATTTACGTCGCGCTATCCAGATTGCCCGGTCTTCAGAATCGGGGAATAATATTAAAACCCGGGCGGTCGTTATCTGCCGTTCAGAATACCATATTTCGACCGCGCTATGGGATATCTGTAGAATAGCGACTTCCGGTGACTCTTCGGCATTCAGAATAGCAAATCATGACTGGGTCGTAATAATCTTGTATATATCGACTTTTTCCGCTATAAAGACGTATAAGGCCGGCCTTATCTCGTTCAGAATAGCAGCCCAATAATATCTCTTTCCTCACGGATGCTTCGTCACCCACACAGACACCAACCAGCCCTAGATGGTCTAGTTCTAGTAGATGGTCCCTGTGATAGACGAGTGGTACAAAATAAGTGGGTTTTTAAAATTAAAGGGGGGGATGAAAGGTATGTAAGGTATGTCGACACAGGGCTCGACTCGTAGCCAAAGGTTAATCAGGAGCAAGGTGTAGATTATGATGATGACTTCTCTCCTGTTGTCTGTAACTCTTCATTCTTAACTCTGTTGGCCCTAGCTGCATAAATAATGTTAGAAATTGACCATAGAGATGTGGTAACAGCTTTTTTGAATGGTGATCTTGAAGAAGAGATCTACATGAAACAACCTGAAGGCTTCGTAAAAGATAATCAAAAGCGTAAGTTTGGTTTGCTGAGGAAAGCTATATAAGGTTGAAGCAAGATTCAAGGGCGTGGAATAAGAAGCTGCATACTGCTCTTGTTGATGTAGGCTACAAGAAATCTAAATATGAACCATGTGTTTACAGTATATTTATAGAAAATGGTATTATTGTTATAGCTGTTTATGTGAATGATATTGTTGTCTTCTCCAGTGACAAACTTGAAAAGAATAAAGTTAAGGCAGATCTCATGTCGAAATTAAATGTAGAGATTTGGGTGAGGCAAGAAATTGTCTTGGATTAAGACTTAGTCGGGAGAGGATTAAGGGAGAGGGAGTAAGAATTTATGTAGAGCAGAGACCCTACATCGAATACTTTGTAATATATTCCCTCTATCACACATTTATTACAAAATAACATGCACAAAATATAAAATTTCCATTACAAAATGCAATTCAAAATAAATTAAACGCAAAAAATTCAACAGTCACTTCTCTTCAAGCTCGCACCTAACAGACCATTAACTTTTTCTAATTCCTTTTCTTTTGAGCCACTTCTTAATTCAAATAAGACAACACAACCACACCAATGATATCTCTTCCCCACACGGATGCCTCGTCACCCACACAGACCAACCAACCAGCCCTCAAGTAATGCCTTCGCGTGCTTTCTTAAGCACGCGTCACTTTTTGGCACACCAACGCGTCTATCACACAACTCCCCGATTCTCACTCTCTCCTACTGTTTCATAAATTACCCATGCTTCTGCCTTTTGGCCTCGGCGTCACCTAGAAACATATATTTACCTCCATTTTTGCACCGTGCAGTGTTGATTTTGGCGGCTCAATTGTTATGTTACAACTTATTCTCTAAATTTGGTATGGCCGATTGAAAAAGTGTGAGTACTCCCTTAGATGTGAATTTCAAAATGCATGATGATGGCTGTGGTGCTGAGGAAAGCGAACATTCCCTTTTGCCTTACCAATGTTTAGTGAGATCTCTTATGTATCTCTCTGTGTAGTAAGAACAGACCTTTCACATGCATTGAGTGTTCTGAGTCAATCCAATTCAGATAACAATGAAACTCATTGGAAAGGTGCCAAAAGGGTTTTGAGATACTGATAGGGGACTTTAGAGTATCGTTTTACTTTCAGAATGAGTGACAAGAACACTGAAGGAAAGAACAATAGGTAGCATAGCAAAGAGATAGGAAGGGGAAATTTTTTTGAGTAGTCTGTACTGAATGATGCATGCATTAACAACCAATCCCTTAATTACTACGCAGATACTAACAATATAGTTGCATGAGAACCTATAGTTGCTTGTTAGCATGTTCTTAGTGCTTGCTTGGTGTTCTTCACCCCCTGCCACACACCTTCGCAGTGGCTTTCAGGGTATCGCGTGGTTGTGCATGTAGACGCATATTTATTTGTGAAAACTCTGCTGTACTTGTGGTTTTGTCTAACTAACTTTTATGGTCTCGCCCTGCCACGGCGGAAGTAACGGTTTCCGCAAAATGCTGAGCGAAGATGTTATCTGATCGAATTTGGATGGTTCTCGCCAGGGTGCTATAGCCACTGGCTGTTAGTGGCAAAAGTTATGCACGATAATTACCTTAGATGTCGAAGATAATTCAACTGCAGCACTACTACTGTGAGGTTTAGAAACTTGAGAATAGTAAGAGAGATAGTAAAATCTATGAACGTCATGAAATAGATACAACTTTATTCTATTGCCAATAACTGCACGTACATTTTAATTGAATGCCGGAGTAAAATGCTAGAGGACAATATTACCAGAGGTGGCATACGATTATTATTTTATAGTAATGTAGGGTGTTTGAAAGACTGTTAAGCATATACCCATGAAGTTAAATTACATTATATTCGGAGTAGAACCGGAGCTAGCGTACCTATCATAGTTCATCTACATCTACATATTCATCTACGTAATACCCTGCGAGCCACCACAAGTGTGAGTGGGAGGGGGTTAAGATCACCAAACAAGTACTATTGACATGCAGTAAGGATATTTAATGGAGACAATGCTAGATAATACTGCCACATGCAGCTAGATGGTTCAAAGGATATGGAGGTCTAGGCAGGCCGAAGGTCAATTCGAGTCTGATCACGAGGAAAGGCTCGATTTAGTTTCGTTTGAAAGAGGGGAGGTGGGGGGCAAAGTAGCCAGGGGATCGGATTTCGAGGTGTAGCTGATGTTTCCCAAAGGGGAGTCTTTGTTTCATTCGGAGGTCGCGTTTCAACGGGGGAGGGGGGAGAAGGGGGGCGGAGAGGGGTCGGTTTGAGACTCGAATGTCGGAAAAACAAAAGAAGGGATTCATTTGAGGAGGAAACCCAGGGGGAGAGGGGAAGCGCCCCCTCCCCTCCCTCCCTTCCCCCTCCCCCGACACCCTCTGATCATTCACGTCAAATACATCGCCCGCCTTCGTATCGCATCGGACATGGTACTAATACATTAGGTAGGTCGCTCCCGAGGACGAAAATGCGTCCGTTCTGCGCAGCTTCGCTTTGACGTAGTGTGGACGACAAGCGGCGGCGGGCGTTTAAAAGGGAGCCTAAAGACCGCTTTGCACGATACAATTTGTTATACATTCTTGCACAAACGCTTGTATAAACTGAAAGAAATTGTATGTTTGTCTGAATGGAATTAGAACAGGTTCTATTTTCCGTACAGTCAATCAGACATTCGCACAAGCAACCACACAATTTGCCGCTCTACACGGTACAATTTCCTCATACAAGCGTTTGTACAAGAAATTGTGTCGTGCAAAGCGGCCTTAATACTGTTGATAGTAAAAACGTATTTGACATTATGATATTGTGCATCTCTTAGATAATGCTGAGAATTGTGCTATGATATTTTCGTGCGTGTTGGCTAAATTCGTACCGGAAAAAAAATCTCAGTGCACGAAAACGAAGGTTGAGTTCAAGAATTAGTACGGTGGTTGAGGCTATCGCGAAGTTATAGTACTCACAATAAACTGAGTGAATGCCCGTTTTATGGTTGGTTTCGAAATATATATTTCAAAAGAATGCAGAAACGACATTTTAGTCAGCGCGTGAATGCAAATTGTCAGCATTCAACTTGTTAGCTTGTTAACTTGATCGCTACTGTATGATATAAATACTGACCAAATTTCCAGATAAAATAATTTTTCTAAAAAGACTATACTTTCTACTTACTTATATTATTCTATTTTCACTATCAAAGCACCTGGAAAAGAGCCGTGTTACCTCTCGCAATGCACGTTTGTACTCCAGTGAACTCGAAAAATTTCATGCTGCTAAATTACAAAAAGGCCATAACATTTTGTTTGTCAAGGAAAAAAAATTCAAACAAATATTTATTTAAAGGAAAAAAAAACAAAAATTCACAATACAATAGTCAGATTTTTCAAGTACAAGATTTAACTTCTTTGGATAATCAACGTCGAATATAAATGTACACAATGAATGAGTGAGGTCAAAAATGGAAAACCGATCTGCAAGCAGCATATTAACACAATAGCAAGTCACAACTATTCCAGTCAGAAACTGCCACTATACTTATTCTTGATTACAGGAAAGTAAATAACAAATGGTTTCCAGAAAATGCTTAATAAAAGGTCCAGCAAACTTGCAAGTCTATCCGAAATAAATGAAAAAAGCAAGGCTGGGTGACAAGTTCAAGTACTAGTAAATAAAAATTCAACATATTTCCTAATCGATATGCATTATTTTTGGAAATTTACCCAAGCAAAAATGGTTGTAATAGATTATTGAAACACCTCAACAAATGACAAATTTTTACCACGATGGAACCACTTTCTTTCCCTTCAAGTAGAAAATCAAGAGAAAGCAACAGAATAATGGCCAGATTGTGACTCTTTCAATAACAAAAAGCACAACACAAAATCCAAATTTGTTTCCAATACCACAGGATTAAAAGGTCAACAGAAACCTGAAAAAATATCTTAAATTAGATAAATAAGAATTGAAAAACTTCACAGAATTCAATTCTCTAATTAAAAAACTTACTACAATCCATTTACACAGAAGAAAGTAATATGTAGTATCGGCATAATCCATGATATAATAATTACCTAGATTTATTGTGAACACATAGAAATGACAATAATGTCTGGGGGCATAATAAAATAAATACTAACATAACATAGAAATATCAGATAACTCAAGGGAAATTAAATTTTTTTGCCACAGTACACAAATCCTTCATCATAGACTGCTGTACAAAAGATCAGCATCAATGATTTTATGTTTTCCATCAGTTCTTATTTCAGTTCTTATTAGTAAAATAAGAACTGAGGTCAATTTCACAACCAATACTCATTTCTCATACTTCAAAATCCAACATCCACAACCAGCATCAATAGTTTCTCAGCGTACGAATCTTGATAAAACCTGGGAAATTTTGAAAAGTGTGCATATCAAACAAGCCTATACATAGAATGTTAAGATTCTCACAATTAGTGGACTAAAAATAGAAATTGAGAGCTCCTTATAACAGACAACATTTGGCTCCAAAAAAATGAAGAAATGAAATAAGATTTATTCCACTCAAGCATTCTGCATACACTACTCATTATTCAGCATCAATAACCAGGATTAACATTCTCTCCTTATGAATCTTGGTAAGCTACTGATCTTGGCAAGACCTGTGCCATCAACTAAGAATCCAATAACATAGCACCACCTGCAAAAGCACCTGGAAAATTTTAAAAGTGTGAATATCAAAAGTCTTCATCATTATTAGTCATCAATCCTCAGATTGGTTTAATGCAGCTACCCACTGAGTTATTTTATCGGCTTAATCAAACCATATTACACCATGAATTGAAAGTTGCACACAATCAATGGACAAATGACTTACCCACCAGTAACAATAAAAGTTCCTTGTAACAAATAATTTCAGCTACCACAACATGATGAAATCTAATATTTTTGATTCCACTCAAGTATTCGGGACACACTACTCATTCTTCAAGATTAATAACCAGCATAAAGAGTTTCTCTTATAAGTTCTTGGTAAAACCTGGAAAATTTTTAAGGTGTTAATCAAACAACCTAACACCATGAATTTAAAGTTGCACACAATCAATGGACAATTGACTTACCCTCCAGTAACAATAAAAGTTCCTTGTAACAAATAATTTCAGCTACCACAACATGATGAAATCTAATATTTTTGATTCCACTCAAGTATTCGGGACACACTACTCATTCTTCAAGATTATAATCTTATTATTATAATAACCAGCATAAAGAGTTTCTCTTATAAGATCTTGGTAAAACCTGGAAAATTGGTTTCTTAAGATAAAGGAACTTTAAACACGTATTACCATTCACGAGCAGCTACATATTGTACCTTTCTTTTAAAGAACTTCTACTCATCACCGAAATTAAAAGGTATGTAAACACAGCTGCCATAGTAGGCACCAAAATATTTTTAAATTCAGAATTCACTGATACTGGATTTCACCGACCTGTTTTAACATTAAAGTCGTCCTTTCGCCGGCATGCTCGAACCCACTTCATTTTCATTTCACTATCATTAGGGAAACGAAAAAACTTCAATTTTCCCTCACAATTTCGGCGGCTATTGTTGCAGCCAAATACAGTACAGGAAGACATCTTCTCCGATGGTATTTGTCCCCAGAGAGTAAAAATACCTCCAAAAAGCGACTCACCATTCAAGGTAAACAATGATCAACACACGGAATTCACTCGGTCTGTCCTCCACACTACGTCACACAATCGAAACTGAGAGGTATCGATATATGACCGACATGCGCAATGGCCTACCTAATGTATTAGTACCATGGCATCGGACATCCCGTGGCGTACACACTTGCGTACACTGAGCGACGATTCATTTGAGAGCCCGAGCTCGCACACCCCTATCGAGAGTTCATGAAGGTATATAAAGAACTGGGGCACATGGAAAGAGTTTCTGTTCCAGACACTCAGGTCGAGCGGGCCTCACCATGCTGTTATTCAAGACTCCTCTCCGAAACTTTGTGTGGTATTTGATACGTCTCGTCGCACTCATAAGCAATATCGCCTGAATGATTTTCTGCTGGCAGGACCTCCTCTGCAAAGGGACCTCGGTCTCGTGCTGACCAAATGGCGGTGTCACCGATTCGTGTTCACTGCCAATATAATCAAAGCAGATATGGCTACATGCTACTGATCAGGACCTGCAACGAATACCGTCAACGAGTACCGTTGACAACGGTCACATATGGTACCGCCTACGCACCGTTATCAGCGATGCGTACACTTAACAGATAGCAGAGGATGAAGGCCATGGTTTCCCACTCGGAGCTGCTTGCCTCCGTGATGACTCTTACGTCAATGACATCTTCCCGGGTGCCGATGAATTAGGCCGACTCAGCTCAGAAAATTGGAATTTTCAATTGTATATTATAGCTAGGATAGAAAAGACTAGATATACCTATCACTACGTATGGTTTTCCGGAATTATAAGCAGATTCTTACACCCAACTGTTATATTTAATGTCTCGGTGCAGTTATGGGTAGAGCATCAAAGTGGTTCTTAGCAAATAGTTTTGTTCTTAATAAGGACAAATCTCAGGTGGCAACCGTTTCATTTTGTACATTGCTAATTCATTGTGACAACTTACAGTTGCTTGGTTTTAATTAAGATAGTAAATTACAGTGGGGTCCTCACATCTCAAAACTTTATACTAAATTATCGAAAGCTACTTACATGCTCCATAAATAAAAAAACTCAGATTTCTCAGGATTACCTGCGAAGAAACTACTTTCCCTTACTTCACTGGCATTTAAAGTACGGAATCCAATTATTGGGTCATGCCCCAGCCTCCAAAGATATATTTATTCTGCAAAAAAGGGCAATCAGGATCAGGTTTAATTTTTTAAAATTGCACTTTTAATCCCTAAATGAATTTACTGAAGGTAAAAATTTTGACATCTCCTTCTGATATTGAGGTTTGTGTTGTTTTTCTTGACTAAGACTATTGCAATGTATTTTGCTGAATGTCCGATAAAAATAAATCATAGTTACGACGCAAGTTCTTTAGATTTGTACCTCGTTCCGATAAACTAGCCTTCATTCTCCGCATTAATAATAATTATAAACAAGGGATGGAAAGTAAATATCTATCATTTCTTAGATAGCAATCGAAATTTGGAGGCAAACGACGGAAACTTGATGCCGCTGGCTTTAAATGCTCACATGTTCACGATATCACACAAGTATTATCGAAAAAAAGTATCGAAAAAATACTCGCACAACCTCCTTGAGCTCCATTGCTTCTTGTCTAAAGCTTTGTTTACTTAATTACCGAAGAAACACAGCTGTAGCCACCTTGAATTTTCGATACGAGGCTTTACATTGGTCCTTCGTCAGTTCAGTCAGAAGTTCGTCAGCATCGCCTTAAAAATGTTTCAAAACGTGAGTTGTCTCCCATCCGGTTCGGAGAAAGTTTTCGCCGGTGCCCAGTTACAGAATTCCGACCAGAGACAATTTTGGGCGGGAACTCTTTCTCCAAAACGAGACGCCTAAAGTTACAGAATTCCGCCCATGGTTTTGAAGATGCGATGCCTAGCTGTCTTCGCGCAGGAAGGATCCCTCTTCTGCTATGGCTCTTTGATTCCCGAAGTGTCTTTTCTAACATGAAACGATAATTATTTTGGGCTCTCCTCTAAAAATTTTGCTTAGCACTTTATTTTAAAAGCTGTTCAGTGAGGCAGACTGCAGAATTTTTTTCCTGATACGTTCAGTAAGTGTTTCTTTTGTAAGTTTCTTTCGTTCCTATTTTTTTCCCCTAAACCACTCTAGTTCTTGATGTGAAGTAATCTTTCAGCCTTGAAGTCTGCATCTACATTGTACCCTGAAAGGCACCATAAAAGTGCGTGGCAGGGGGTGAATTACATACATTTGCTAATGTTAAAATGCCTAAATAGTCGGTTTGTTATTATATTTGTCCCTCCAGCTGAATATGAATGGGCACCTTCAGCTAGAAAATTGGAACAGCATTCCCATTTTTGTAAAAGTAATGGTTTGAATACTGATAGTATTTATGTATTTCCGGTGATTTATTTACAGTTGGAGCGAGAGATAGCTCCATATTCCAAGTTAGGAATCGTCCTTTGCAATAAATGCTAAAATCTTAATATTATTCATACATTTGACTATTCTCACTACCGTTGAATTTCAAAGGGACCTTCAGGTAGTATGTTTTAAATTTCAGAATGTCGTAGAGTTTGCAAAATAAAAAAAACCGTATTTTTCCGTTTTTCGATCCATCAATAAGTTCTAAAGTTACAAGCGGAAAAAAGATGTTTTTAACCCTTTCGGAAAATAGGGACTGCATGCGACCTCTTACGTCATCCACTTCGTCCAATCACAACTGAGCCCGCGAAGCTACTTCACCCCATGGCAATGGGGGACACAGCTGACTTTGCCAATGGGAGCGATTGCGACAAGATCTGTGCATCTACATCTACATAATGCCCTGTAAGCCACCATAAAGATGCAGGGGGTGAATTCCCACCAAATATGCACTACATATCATGCATCAAAAAGGATTAGTATTAATATACTGATCTAAACTTCACTATTTGAAAAAAGATAAAAATAGATACTGTGATGAGACGTCAATATACCCAGAACGTCTACTAGAGACTGGCCACCGGGGAAACTTCAAATCTCAAGTCTTATACACTCAGGATAAAGGTTTTAAATTTGACTTTTTGAGGAAATTCTAAATTGCAGAACAGCGGTGCTCACCCGATATTTTGCGTTTAAATGAGTTGACGGATTTTAAATGTTCCCCGTTGACCACATGCTCTGGTATACCCCATTATCGCCCAAGTATAGTGGGCGATGAGACGAATAAGGAGGTTCCACCGTGACTCCGTGTTTCAAAATACCGTAAAAGATCTATGTTATTAATTGAATAAATACCGATCCAGAACTCACCTATATGGAAAATCGTCTATAGGGTGATAAAGCACATACAATAATTGTATGGATATGCGCGTTGTATTTGCATTCTATTTTTTACAAGCTCTTTTAACTCATTTTGACTTCGGAACTTGACTGACGTGTTTTTGCCACGTTTAATTTATAAAATGAGGATACATGATCAATCCCGCTAAAACGTGTTCTAAAAATAGGTTAAATATTTTCTTGATTAGTTTTTAACTATTCCCTTGCAAATAAAACCTTCCGTTTTGAATTATATCAATGTTGATATTTTCGAATACTGTTCGGCAGCAATGACGCAGCTACCATTTGAAAGCATTGGTAATAATTACAACTAGCAAAAAATCCAATGAAATACATAAATTACGTAAAAAATATAAGGAGGACCTTGGTAAGGTATATATCCCTTAATCAACTTAGTATATAGGGTAGTAAGCACGTTCCGTCACAATTACCGTTGCCGATGATAACAACATACTGTAACGCCACTTTCATTATCTAAAACTTTTCTGCTTTTATTCGAGCAAACATTTATTAATATCAATTAAACAAGTGCAGTAAGGTGAGCACTTTTTTACTATGCTAAATTATGCATATAATTGCGCATCTCATATTAGTTTTTCGTCAAAACGACATTTCTCTTTATATAATTAATCTGCAAATTTTATTGCAAGGGCCATGCTCTGCCGTATAACCACGTATAAAATAGCTGATTTTCAAGGTCTTTTTTCTTACAATATATAAGGTCTCATTATTTTATTACCAATCGATGAAAGGGACAAAACATGGTGTGGTCAGGGCCAGATTTCTAAATAGGCTGAAAAGGCTGCAGCCTATAGCGGCAAAAATTAAAGGGGCGGCACTTTGACAATTTACCAAAAATTGAAAATATACATTTCGATTATTTTAATAACAGAAACTTCTTTAGACGTATCTTTGATATGTAGCGAATTCATTTACGGAAAGTAAATATGTTTATTCTTTTCATAGCATAACACGAATGTACTTCACTTAAAGTTGTGGCACATTTTTCATGTAGTGTAATTTGGTTTGACAACACTGCAAGGCGCAAGCACCGTGATTCGATCTGAAAACACTGTAAGCCCAGTCAGTGTCACTACTCTGTTACAACAAACCTTCCTAACCTCTCTTGTTTACGTATTGGTGAAACAGTGTGTCAATCGGTGATGAGGAACGGTAATTTTTTTGTGGTCTGCTCCTCCTGTGTAGTTATGATTGTTTTGTGATTACTGGCTTAAATTATTCAATGAGAGAAGATACAGTTCATAAAAGTATACTACTATGAGTGACAATAGAAAGAGACTCAGTGGTGCTGAGTACAAAAAACGATCAAAATTGAAACTTCAAAAACAAGAACGTGTTCTGAAACAAACAAAAAAACTAGATTTGTTTTTTAAAACTCATGTTTCGCCAGTGGAGGAAAAGACTGATAATGAAAAAAATGGAAATCAGAATGTTCTAGTGGCAGTGCTGATGTTTGTGGTGATTCTGTAGGGAACGACTATGCTTTCACAGGACCAAGTTGTTCCAAAACAGCTGTGTTACCAGAACCTACTGCAATAGAAGTAAGTTCGCAAACAGTTAACAAATTACATAAGGATCCAGCTTCGTGGATCTTAAACAAGGTTACTAGAGATTTAATAGCCAAAAATAGCTTTGACCAAAACATAGATTTAGATCTCACTAACAGCGTAAGAGTGTACAAAGATCAAAAGAGATAGAAGAGAGAAAAAAGTTCGTGTAACGAAATGGATGATTTTCTCCAAAAGTAAGGGATCAGTTTTTTGTGGACCTTGTTTAGCGTTTAACAGCAAAGAAATATCACAATTTTAAGATAAAGATGGTTTCAAAGGCTGGAAAAATGGAGTATATCGGGCATGTCACCACGAAAATTCACCAATACAAAAATCTGCAATAATTACTCTAAAATCAAGAGGAATTTCTCTTAACCGTGTTGACAGTATGCTTACGCAACAACTATACAAAGAAAGACACTATTGCAGAAATGTTTTAACAAGAGTTGTAGCGGCTGTTTAGGCCCTGACATTAAGAGGTCTCGCTTTGAGAGGTGACAATGAGGTAACTGGTTCTAATAGGAATGGAAATTTTTAATGCCTTTAGAGCTGATATCCGAGTTTGATCCATTCTTAGCAACTCACATCGTAAAATACGGTAATTGTGGTAGTGGCAATACAAATTATCTCTCTTCCAACACCTGCGAAGAGGTAATTGAGTTAATGGCTCAAAATGTTAGGCAAGTAATTTGTGAAGAGTTGAATAAATCTAAATGCTTTGCTCTCACCATAGAATCGACCCCAGACATGTTACATGTAGACCAGTTAGTCCTTGCTGTTAGATACGTTATACGTGACGGTGCGCCGTGTGAAAGATTTCTTACTTTCATTCCATCAGCGGGTCATAAATCAGAAGAAATGTTCTAGAGTGTGATGAATAAGCTCGAAAATCTGAAAATAAACATTGATGATTGCAGAGGACAATCGTTTGATAACGCTTCAAATATAACCTGTGTTTACAATGGCCTGCAAGCAAAAATAAATGAAAAAGCTCCTTTTGCTTTATTCATCCCATGTGCGGCATATTCCCTAAACCTTGTTGGATCGTCTGCTGCAGAACCTTGTGAAGAAGCGTGAAAATGTTTCATGTTGCTTCAGGAAATATATGTATTTTTTACGTGCTCTAAAAAGCGATGGGAATGTTCAACAAGCGTTATGGATACATCGTATCAGGAGAAGACAATTAAAAGTGTGTCATACTCGATTGTCAGCTATATATGATGCGTGCCTAAGTTTACGAGAGTCTTGGGAAGAAGTACACATTGCTTTGACAGAAATTTCCAACGACTCAACAGAAAAAGCAACAACTAGATGTGAATCCCAAGGAATTCTTCGAAGATTAGAACGGTTTGAAACCGCTTTTATGGTAGGTTTCTGGAGCCCCGTACTTCATATAATTCATAAAGTTAGGAAAGCCATGCAGAGTGAAACTGTAGATGTTTTATCGGCGACAGATTTGTATGGTTTTCTTGAAGAATACTTCATGGAACAGAGAAACCACTTTGATTACTTCGAGAAATTGGCTTTGGATATTAACAAACCTACATCTTATGAAAAAGACAACAAAAGATAACTAAAAAGAAAAGTTTGGGCTGACGAAGACCGAAGTGGTGAAGTAAACTTTACCGAGAGGGATGATCTTAAAACAACTACGTTTTACCAGTTATAGACTCTTTCGTTTGTGAATTTAAGAAAAGAAAAGTGGCCTATAACGTGTTTCAAGACGGATTTTACATTTTACGTCTTAACTCAGTTGTGTGATAACAAGACTGATCAGAGAGACATGGAAGAGAAATTGAGAAAGAAGGCAACCAATCTTTACAGCATCTACACAAATGACTTGGATTCTGATTTTACTGAAGAGTGCATCCACTTCCAAAAGCACTGTAGTGTGGAGATTGACCAACCACCTGGAAAATCGTTGCAAGAAATTGTGTAATTTCTAAGATTTAATTCCCTATAAGATGTGTACCCACATTTGGACATCGCTTTAAGGGTAAGTTTGTGCATACCTGCTACGAATTGCGCTGGAGAACGTAGTTTTTCCTGCCTTAGAAGAGTTAAGAATTGCCTACGAACTAGTACTTCTGAAAGAAGGCTAAACTCACTTTCTTTACTGTGTATTGAGGCAAATACAACAAAAAAACTTTCATTTGAGGACATTATTAACGAGTTTGCCATTAAGAAATCTCGTAAGAAAACTATGTTGTTTTGAACATATACGAAAGTATAGAATGTACTTGCCAAAAGCCACAAGCCTACTTAAATCCAAAACATTCAACTATATTGTGTTTTTACAGTTAATCATGTTTTTATTATGGTAAACTGTATATGATATATCTTTTTAATGTCAACAAATAAACCAGTAAGAAACTATTTTTTGTGTGGTTTTAGTTTTACTCTTCAGCACAATGTCATTTGAATAACTGAATCTATCATTTGTTGTATAAAACGAATGTATAATATGTATAACATATGAGTCTATTAACTGTGAGTCTTTAAAAATGGGGGGAGGCGGCAAATGGATTTAGCCTACAGGTGGCATACTCCTAAATCCGGCCCTGGGTGTGTCCTGAAATTTTCACAATAATGATATCTACTTCATAATTCGATGGAGCCACCTTGAGTAGGTTTTTTGAACCACATTGTGCGATAAAATGTATTGATTGTTGTAAAAGGTAAGAAACTCCCGACACCATCAACATACTTTGAAGCTATTCGGAGAAAAAGGACGTCGGGAGTTTTCTGGAAATTTGGTCATGTTTGAGCCCCTGTATCTAGCTAACGGTTTAGAATCGTCGCAAATAACGTACTATTCCTTAATCAGCTATCTTTTGTGAGTATATGTGCGAAGTTTCAAGTCCATATCTCAAAAAAAGCTATTTTTGAATTTTGTCCAAACATTTTCGATTTCCTACCACGGTTGGTGCAGTTGGCACCAAGTGCTCAATATTGCGGGTTGTGGCCCACGTAGGCATCAACGACGCCACAGACTGTGGATCGGAGGAGAATCTACGTTCCTACAGGGAACCGAACTCAGAAGTGAGGGTCGCCGAGGGCGTCGAAGTGGAGCTCACGATATGCAGTCTTGTCCCGAGGATTGATCGGGGGGGACCTCTTGTTTGGAGCCGAGTAGAAGGCATAAACGAGAGACTCCGTGTTATCTGTAAGGACATCGGAGCCAACTTTGTTGACCTTCGACCAACGCTCCGTTCTTTGAGGAACCCCCTTCATCGCTCTGGGGTTCATTACACGGCCGATGAGTCTAGGCATGTAACGAATAGGCTATTTGAGCATTATAGGTCATTTTTAGGATAAAGAGTAGGGCAGAGAGTAAGTCAGCTAGTGGGGTGTTAAATACCAAATTGCGTTAATGTTATGAAAGTAAAGAATTGAAAAAAGCCATTAGGTATGCGAGTTTTTTGAGAAGCCAGTAATAGAAAATTTGAATGATGCAGTTAGACATAAGCTCGGAAAAACGTATAAAAATAGCTTTAACAAGTCGACTGTTATTCTAAAAACTTGCGTTATAACTGTGGTCGTAGTAAATTGTCGAAGTTTGGAACACAATTAGCAGATTTACATCAATTCATCGAATGCACCGAAGCAGATGTAATTATAGGAACTGAGTGCTGGCCTTAGAAAGATATCGTAAATAATGAAATATTCCCGAAATCATTCAAAATTTACGGGAAAGGTAGAGTCAGAAGACCAGGAGGAGCAGTTTTTATCACCGTGAAGGATTGTCTTACTAGCAGAAAGGAATCTATACTTCATTGTCAAATAGAAACCGGTTTGTGTTCCATGCAAGGTCCTCAAGCAAAACAGATTTACCTATGTGCATATTACAGACCACCGGATTCAGGCATAAATTTAATATTAGAACTAGAAAATCAAATAAGGAAATTAATTCAACACAAAGATGACCGTCACTTCATCATCGGGGGGGATTTCAATCTTCCATCCATAGACCGGGACAAGTGTAGCATCATCACCGGGGGGAAGGACAAAGAGCTCTGTGAGACACTTCTGCACACCTTTTCCTCTCATGCACTTCATCAACTACTAACAGCCCCGACCAGGGAAAAAATATTCTCGATCTTCACGCAACAAATATACCCCAACAGCTTGTAAATATAAGTACCGATGATGGAATCAGTGTATTTTTGAGAATTATAGAACAGAATTATAAATGCAACATTTTCTTATAGAACTGACAAAAATAACAAATCCAAGAGAAAAATGTACTTTTTCGATAGGGCTGACTACGATGGAATGAAAAGAGAGTTGCAAAATTCGTTCTGCAAATTTCAAGAAGCAAGTTTAAGGAAAGATACAAAGACCTTGTGGTATATATTCCTAGAAGTTATTCACTCAGCAGTTAACATGCATATACCGAGTAAATTAAAAAAGATGAATGCAGAGCCACGGTGGTATAACGCGGCGGTACGGAAATCTTTAAAACGACAGAGAATTTGCCATGCTATTGGAACTATGGAACTATCTGAATGAAAATCCTAATGCGTATTGGTCGTATGTACGAATACTTCAAAAAATAAATCTACTGTAAAAAAAGCTTTTGGATGATAATGGAGAAAAAATATATGATAGTCTTGAAAAAGCTAATAAGTTAAACACATTTCCAAAGTGTTTAACTACCAGCACTTTAGATTCAATTGAACCACTAAATACACACTTCAAACATCCGATGCCTGAAATCGCTATTGAGCCTCGCGGTATAGAGCAACAACTAAAAAACATAAACACCAATAAATCCCCCGGCCCTAATCAAATTCCGGCACGCGTTTATAAAACACTAGCATCTTTAATATCTCCTTACTTAGAAATAATATGTCGTAAATCGTTGTGTGAGCACATGGTTCCCAAGGACTGGAAAATAGCTAATATTACACCTTTATTCAAATCCGGCGACAGAGAAGATTCTAGCAACTACAGACCTATCTCACTAACATCGATATCGCGTAATATAATGGAACATATAATAGTTAGTTCGATTATGGGACGCTTGGATAGAGAAAATTTTTATTAAAAAACCAAAACGGTTTCCGAAAAGCTTGATCATGCGAAACGCAATGGTTCTTTGTTCCCCGCAAATCAGGAAATCCCACACGCCACAAGATCTGAAGACACCTTATATCAACGCATTACCTAAGATACATAAAGAAGAACACAGACGGCCAGAAAACGAGATCGGTTCTCAAAGATCATGGAGGTAAAAAAGAAGTGGTCTAGGAAGACACATAATAGGAACAAAGGGCAAAAGTGCGCAGAAGTGCACAGCCCCTGGAAAAACCAGCTGCTCCGCAGGGACGAACTCTCTGACATAAAGAAGACTCCCTCTGAGACCAATCATCAGCTCCATAGACTCCCTCACGTATAAATTAGCCAAATACATCTCGTCTACGCTGCAACCCGAGGTTGAAAAGGCAAAATCTTACGTCAAGACGCTCAGCATTTCCTCGATCGCATCCGCGGCATAAGATTAGGACCCGAAGACATGCTAGTCAGTTTTGATGTACTGTCTCTTTTTACCAAGATACCTACGGAAAAAGCCATCAGGATCATCAGGGACAAATTTGACGTCAATACGACGAATTTGGCTGAGATATGCTTATAAAATACCTATTTTAAGTGGAAAGGAGAGTTCTATGAACAGATAGAAGGATCACCAATGGTATCTCCCATCTCCCCGGCTGTTGCAAATATATATATGGATCATTTCGAAAAGACAGCGCTGGAAAACGCCATTCACAAGCCATCAATGTGGGTTAGATACCTAGACGATACGTTCGTCATATGGAAACATGGCAGAGAAAAACTAGAAGAATTCCACAACTATCTAAATACAATAGACGACAACATCCAATTCACGAGAGAAGAAGAAATTGACGGGAAGCTCCCCTTCCTAGATGTCCTCGTTACGAGAAGAGAAGATGGGACCCTGGGCCATTCAGTATACAGGAAACCAACCAACACCAACAGATACCTTCTAGCCAGTTCGCATCACCATCCACCACAAATTAGAGGCCACTATGATCCACCGATCAAACAATCTGAGCGATGAACACCACAGAGAAGACGAATTGAATAAAATAACAGAAATCCTCGTAAATAACGGGTACGAAAGGAGAGAAATACAAAAAAAATTTCGCGAAACAAATCTTCACCTCGACCATTGGACGAAGAAAATGTCAACATGAAAAAAGCATACCTGTCTTACATCAAAGGGACCACCGATAAGATCTTACTCTTGCAGAAGTATGACATAAGATCTATATTCAAACCTCGAAGGCAAATTAATGACTTCTTACGCAGCGTAAAAGAAAAAGATATATTAGAGACGGAAGGAGTCTACAAATTAAGCTGCCGATCGTGTGACAAGGTGTGCGTAGGAGAGACGGGCAGAACAATACGGACGAGAATAAAAGAACATGCAGCTGCCATTCGACTGGGCCACTTTGAAAAATCAGCGGTCGCAGAACACGCCGCCGAAGGACACGAAATCGACGTGACCAACGCAGAAGTCATAGCAAGGGAAAACATTTCAAGGCGAGGTTAAATATACCGAGGTTTGAGAGGTTCTAGAAATTAGGAAGTATGCAATAAATTTTAATGGAGACCAAGAACAAATGGTAAGCTCATCCTGGCTTCCAGTTATTTCGAGAACCAAAAGAAAAATCGAGAAACCCCCACCTCCACCCTCATCCACTCCCCCACCTCCACCACCGTGAAAATATAAATCTACGCGCAAACCAAGAAATGTCTGATTAAAATGAAAAGAATTAGTAAATATATGCCCACTGATTAGCGTAATGCAATAATTGAAAATTATAAAATTTCAAAATCCACTGCAAAGACAAACCTTTATTAATGCATTTGCAGAATTCAAAAGAAAAACAAAAGAAAATCCAAAAGTATTATGTTCATACGTAGGATAGAGTCGTAGAAAGAATAGAGTAAGTAGAAACGGAGGAGGAGTATTTATAGCTGTGAAGGACCCGTATGTCAGTAGAAGTGAACTTATTTCAGAGCGAAATGTAGAAAGTATTTGGTGTTCCGTTAAAAGTAAAAGTTGCAACGCAAAACAGATATATGTGGGTGTATATTACAGGCCACCGGACGCAGACGTCGATGGAACTAGAGTCAGAGATAGGTACATTACTTTCTCGGAACAATGATAGAGTAATAGTAGGCGGTGATTTCAATCTCCCTTCGATAGACTGGAATACGTGTAGTTTCATTACAGGAGGTAAGGATAAGGAACTCTGCGAATCAATGTTGAACACCTTTACGTCACATTCTTTAAACAGCTAGTAACATCCCCGACCAGGGGAAACAACATTCTAGACTTATTAGCAACAAATATACCCGAAAGAGTTCTAAATACAGTTACAGACACGGGAATTAGTGATCATAAAAGAGTGCATGCGAAATTTATTGTAGGCGTATTGTATTGAAAGACATTATAAACCAAGGAGGAGGGTGTCTTATTTGGCAAGGCTAATTACGACGGGATGAAAGAGGAATAAAAGGAAGCGTTTAATTTATTTAGCGAACAAAGCGAAGGATTAAACACAGAGGATTCATGGAGAGAATTTCTTGAGATCACCCGTGACGCAGTTAATAAATACATACCAAGTAAGTATATTAGTGATAATACAGAGTAAAAGTTGTAATTATAAACTATAAACTATAACTATATATACTATACTATATAAACTATAACTATAAACAACAAAAAGTATAACGCGGAGGTTAGGAAATCACTAAAGCGACAAAGGGTATGCCACGCTAGGATGAAAAGTGAAGGACGGGGTCTATCGGTAGAGGAAAAAAATGTGCTAGTTGAAAACTATAAAAAATCGAGAGCATTTGCAAGGAAATCAGGTCGGAAAACGTTATCACATTTCAAGAGCAAGATGTTAGGAGTATATTTTGATATCTATCCTACAGCGTTTTGGTCGTCTGTGAGAGAGACTCAGGGAAATAGGTCCACAGCGCACACACAAACGATAAAGGAATCAGAGTCACCAGCAGTGTAAAAAAAGCCAATACTTTGAACACCTTCTTCCAAAGCGTATTCAACTCATCGTCACTCAACGCTGTAGAACCACCGCCGAACAGTTTCATTGAGCAAATGGCCGAAATAAAAATTTCTTGTCGCGGAATAAAGCATCAGTTAAAAATCATCAGTGAAAACAAATCACCAGGCCCCAATCAAATTCCTTCCAGAGTATATAAAATATTAGCTTCTGAAATAGCCCCATATCTAGAAATAATATTCAACAAAACACTAAAGAACCACACAGTACCCAAGGATTGGAAAGTAGCTAACATTACACCTATTTTTAAAAGCGGTGATAGGGAAAAACCTAGTAACTACAGATCCATTTCACTCAGGTCTATCTCTTGCAAGATATTTGAGCACATTGTAGTCAGTTCGATCATAGGGCATTTGGATATTCAGGGATTGCTCATAAACAGCCAACATGGGTTCCGGAAAGGTAGATCTTGCGAGACACAATTAGCTTTATTCATACACGATATTTTAGTCCACGGTGAAAACAGTACTGAACTTGATGCGATATTTTTAGATTTTAAAAATGGCTTTCGATAAAGTTCCTCGTGATAAATTAATCTTGAAGTTGGTGAGTTTTGGTATAAATAAAGACGTTGTATGTTGGGTAAAAGTGGGCGAGAGCAGAGGGTTGTCATAGATGGTATCATGTCGGACACAATCAAAGTCACATAGGGAGTTCCCCAGGGTAGCGTAAGTAGGTTCGCTTCTATTTCTTTCATACATAAACGATTTGGGGACCGTAGTTAGTAGTAAGCTTACACTTTTTGCAGACGATGCGTTAGTTTACAGGGATATATCAAAAGAAGAGGACAGGAAATCGCTTAGCAAGGATTTAGATGCAATTCAAGAGTGGTGCGACAAATGGCAGTTAGAACTTAACCTTAAAAAGTGTGTAGCTATCAATTTTTGGAGGAGGAATAATTCGATAGAGCGTACCTATAAAATTAGTAACACGAAGATCGAAAACGTTGAAACCATAAGATATTTAGGTGTAACAATCACTAAGGATTTATCCTGGGGAAGACACAAGGGAAATATGCGGCCGAGCGAAGAGAAAGCTAGGATTTATAAAAAGAGTACATAGGAAATGTGATGAGGAGACAAAATAGCTACGCTATTTTTCACTAGTTAGTCCCCACCTTGAGTATGCAGCCAGTGTATGGGATCCTAATGAATTATGTTTGATCAGAGAACTAGACAGTGTGCAGCGTAGAGCAGCTAGGGTCGTATAAAGGTTGATTAGCGTTTCAGAATTAATAAAATAATTAGGGTGGGAATCATTATCAAAGCGTAGGTTGAAGTACAGATTCAATCTTTTAGAGAAATTTCAATCGGATAGCTTTACTGAAGATGTTAGGCAATAATTAAAAAAACCAGCGTATTTTGCTACATTCGACCAGACAAATAAGATTAGTGAGATAGATTGTCGTACCCATAGATTCAAAATTACATTTTCCCCGTACTATAAGAGAATACAGAATAGGCAGCATAGCAAAGGGACAATCAGAGGAAATATTATAGAGTATTCTGTAGTGCATGATGCATGTATTAACCCCTTAGATGCTGTAGATGCTAACAATCAAGTTGCATGAGACAGTGTAGTTTCTGGTTTGCATGTTATTGGTGCATGCTTGGTGATCTTCACCCCTTGTCACACACCCTCGCGGTGGCTTGCAGAGTATCGTGTATATGTAGGTGTACATAAGGCAGTGCAAAGCCATAAGTCTGGCGTCCATTCACTTAAAAATGATAGGGGTGAAATGGCCACAAACACTCTTGACAAAGTTGACTTGCTAAATTCCTTCTTCCAAACCGTTTTTAACCCACCTTCCGGGGATTCAACTGTCGTGTTACCTGACTTCTTAAAGCGGCTGATGCATCCAATTAATATTTCCTGTAATGGTATTGAAAAGATACTTAAAGATATAACCCCGCACAAATCTCCTGGCCCTGATCAAATTCCCTCCCGCGTATATAGAGAGTTAGCCTCCGAAATTTCCCCCTACCTTGAAGTAGTATTTACGTCTTGAAGTAATATAACACGTCGTACCGAGGGACTGGTAAGCATCCGATGTAACACCCTTTTTTAAAAGTGGTGATAGGGAGCAGTCATCTAACTACAGACCTATATCCCTCACATCCATTTCATGCAAGGTCCTAGAACATATAATTGTCAGTTCAGTCATGGGACACCTAGTTAGCCAGAATTTATTGTCCAATGTTCAGCATGGCTTCCGAAAGAGCAGATCGTATGAAAATCCACTTGCTCTCTTTTCCCACGATATTTTAGTTTCTGGCGAAAATAATACTCCAGTGGATGCTATATTTCTTGATTTCAAAAAAGCTTTTGACAAGGTGTCTCATAGCAAACTAATTTTGAAATTAAAATCTTATGGGTTAGACAGTAACATTATATCATAGATAAAAGATTTTCTGCATGATCGGGTGCAAAGGGTTGTTTTGGACGGTGTTACCTCACTGGCAATTAAAGTCACTTCGGGTGTCCCACAAGGTAGTGTGATAGGTCCACTCTTATTCCTTTTGTACATAAATGATATCCATAAGGTGGTAAAAAGTAAGCTTCGTCTGGAAGAAGAGTTCTCGGGTTTCCAACCGGGTCCAAGTGTTTTTAGGCACCAACGTTTCGAAGGCTATGTCCGCCATCGTCTTCAGGGTGAATGACGGACTTAGCCTTCGAAACGTTGGTGCCTAAAAACACTTGGACCCGGTTGGAAACCCGAGAACTCTTCTTCCAGTCTATTCGCCGGGAAAAACTGAGATCCTTCATAAGTTTCGTCTATTTGCCGGTGACGCAGTAGTATACAGGGAAATTCTATGCCCAAACGATAAAGAATACTTAAATATTTACCTACAAGCAATTTAAACTTGGTGTGATGCATGGCAGTTAGAATTAAACTTTAAAAAATGTCTTTTAATGAATTTTTGGAAAAAGAATAGCTCTCCTTCTAGCACTTACAATATAATTAATAATGAACTAACAAACGTGGAATCCATTAAATATCTTGGAATAAGACTGACACATGATCTTTCTTGGGGTAAACACATTCGTGAAATAATGGGTCAAGCGAATCGTAAACTGGGATTCGTCAAAATAGTACTGGGTAAATGTGACGATCATGTACGAGAAATAAGCTACGTTTCCCTTGTAAGACCTCATTCGGAATATGCTGCCAGTGTATGGGATCCCAACGAAACTTAAATGTGTGCAGCGAAGATTGGCAAGATTTGTAAAGGGACGATACGATAATTATATTAGCGTAACCAGTCTATTAAATGAATTGAAATGGGAATCATGTCAGATCGCAGGTTGAAATTTAGACTTAATCTCTTATATACATTCCAAGACCATATTTTCAGTGATGATGTTAAAAATATTTTGCGGACCCCAACTTACTATGGTAGACTGGACCATAATCACAAAATTAGAGAAATTGATTGCCGAACTGACAGATAAAAAATGTCCTTTTTTCCTCGTGATATTAGGGATATGAATAACGGTAAATATATCCAGTACGAGTATAGCAATGGATAACAGTGGTAGCTGCGCGTTGGTATAAGGACTTGAAGCTAACCCAACTAACAGCATGTTTTTGCATGTATGCTTTGCTTTTTTTATTTTAAATAGCGTAGTTTTGAACAGAACCTATACAAGTACTAATCCTTTTTTATGCATGTTATGTAGTGCATTTTTGGTGAGACCCCCTGCCACACACCTTTATGGTGGCTTGCAGGGTATTATGTAGATGTAGATGAATTAAAGCAGGTGTTAAACAAGAACAAAATCATGAGACTAAAAAGATCAGCTCAAGGGGCAATTTTCCAACATGCCACAGAAAAGTGCGGCAATGAATCACTGGTTGAGAATCTCAAAAACGGGCCGCTACATGTTTTCAACAGTCACTCACAGAGTAAAGCGTACTTCTGCAATGACCAGGACAGAAAGGAAAATATCTTTATAGGAAAGGAAATGGAGGCCCTAGGAAAGGTCAATGACTCATTAAAACCACTCAGTAGAAAGTCAAATATGTTAGTGACAAAAGATACCAGTAACCTTACTGAGACTTTTATGTCTTTAGAGGCACAGTTTGTGGGTGGAAAGCATGTAAACCGCGGGAAAAGAGGTTCGTACTCTCATCGAGTTCAGGGTGCCGGGCTTGATTTCCAACTCGGACCCATGTGGCATTATACTACGTGAGAAACGATTTGTCGAAAAAGCCCTTACAAAACTGTCCACCGGTTAGGAGAGCGGAGGCTGAAACGCCTGCAGTCAGCTCGGAAATGTCTTTTGAAAATGTCTAAGTTACGGTAGGTTGTACGTCAAATGAATCCAAGGGCTATGGAGATTATTGCCAAAAATTGGACTTAGAGGAAGAGGAAATGGAAGGAGAAAGCAAGGCACTTTTGGCTAAAATGAAGGTGATAGGGAGTCAATAGAAGCGATAGAGAGGGAGACAGGAGGCCAACGCGAATGTGAGAAATGGTTTGATGAAAGACGAAATAGATTGACGTCTCCGAATTTTGGAATTGTGTGTAGGAGAAGGAAAAATTCTAAATGGGCACCTGTTGTGAAAAGACTTTTGTATGCCAAGCCCTTTGGAAATGAAGCAACTAGATACGGCTCCCTCAATGAACGTAATGCAATTAAGAAGTATGAAGAGCTTACGGGAAGTAAAGTTTTTGCGTGTGGTCTTCATGTTGATCCAGATCACTGGTTTTTAGCGGCATTACCGGACGGAAAAACAAGCGGTGGCGGCATTATTGAAGTAAAATGCCCAAAATCATCTGAAAAATTACTCTACAACAGGCAGCAGAGGATATAAAGTGCTTTTGCTTCGATGAAAACGTAAAACTAAAAAAAATCACAAATACTATTACCAAATTCAGGGGCAGCTACATGTTTCTCGCTACTCCTTATGCGATCTGATAGCTTGGACTCCTATTGAATGCTAAATTCAAATAATATACAGGGATGACGTTTTTTGTAAGGATCGTATGGAGAAGAAACTTCTCCATTTTTATAATAATGTTATGCTTCCGGAAATTGACCCTAATTGACCCCTAGAGCTTGCCGATCGATGGAAAAATAAGAACATGAAATTACAAGTTGAATGATACCCGAATTTTGTCTCTTAGGATACATAAAACTTATGCCAATTACAAAAACTGTTTAATTTAGAGAAGCAGATTTACCATCATAGCAGGATCTATAAGGTTTTTGGAATGGGGAATTAATGGATAGGGAACGAGATAGTGTGACTTTTACGTTTACTCAAGTTTTGGATTTTAACGTATGTTAAAAGAGAGTACAATGTCGAGTTTACAAATATATATTTCCGTTACAGCCGAGACGATATCAACAGAGCTGGGCAAAGTTAATCCAAAAATTAACTTCTTTAATGCATTAAAAGCTACTCAAAAAGTTAACTTCGTTAATCGTTAAATCGTTATCTTGATGAAAATTTAACGCGAGTTAAAGTTATCCGTTAAAGTTAAAAATCTATATGAAATAGTAGGCAATTTTGAATTATATGCCACTTAACATTCGGGTATTTTTAATTTCAATGAACGTAATAATAATTTCATGGTCAAAAATACTTAATAAACAGTATAGCTTAGGTAATGTAGACTTATACACATGAGGTATGGAGTTTCATAGTAATATACTATAACAGCGTCAGCTCCAACTTTTCCGTCAGAAAAGTTGGACCTGACGCTGTTTGTATTTGATTGTGGAAATAGAAACCTTGGGATACGCCGATACCGGTAACTGCGATACCAAAAGATTCACCAATATTTTGATGGCATAGTTTTTTGCTATTAGATGGTGAAAAAATTATTGCCAGTCCTATTGACATAAGAATCCACAGCTCTTGAAGAAGCCTTGGTTTTCGTTTTCCCGCGAGTTGATCCTGCCTTTACTTTTTCTTCAAATTGAACGTATTTAGATGGATGCGTTCTCCTCATGTGTTGCTTAAGATTGTTTAGGGTGCAAACGTGAGCCTTGACTGTGTAAATTGTGTCTGTAAAAGTTGTGTAAAAGTCTGATTGCAGTACAAACGCTGAGTTCTCTAGATTACATTCTCAACACAACTCCTTCAACAAGTGATTACATGGCAATCCAGAAAGCTCTGAACAAAAGTAACGGACTTAAATGAACGGAATTAAAAGTTAACGGAAGTTACTAAGACCGTTTTAGTTTTTGGATTTAACTTAAAAGTTAAATCGTTAAGCAATATGTTAACTTCGTTAATTAACGATTAACGGATTAACGCTTTTCTGCCCAGCTATGGATATCAAGGTATGCCTACTACAAGGTTTTTTTGCCATGTTGATTAATACTTTACTCCAATTTTGCCTAGAATAATCTGTGGTATTCTACAGAGGGAACAGAAAACTGACTCCTCTCTGAAATCCCGTCCTGAAGTAACGTATGACACATCAATATCAATGACAGAAGCAGGAATCTACTACACATTCGAATGTTTTAACAAAACGTTATTGCGCGTTACCTGGTATCAAAAAGTTGTGCAGACATCTACCCCCATTAGGGAGAGGGATTACTGTGAATGGAGTTGAAACGTCAAAACTTACACTCAGTCGATAAAAAAAATGATAAATACCAATTAATCACCACAAAAGTGATGTGCTATTGGAGAGCAACTTCATAACTCCTCTATTGCCGACCTCTTGAACTCTACCCCGACCTCTTTAACGCTTCCGCGAGGCTTCCAATAAATATCCTCGGGATTCGAAATAAAAAATAATGATCAATGCTCATGACGACTTCCGGCAGGCAAGGAGAAGGAATGGCTGACGGTTCACGCCCGCGACTGCTTGGGAGAATACAGTGGCTGGCTAGATACAGCGCAAGCAAGACAAACTGCCGCGGTGTTGCAATTTTAGGAATGGGGCAAGGGCGATGTAGGGGAGGGTGGCCGAGGGGAGACCGTATTTGGAGGTTAATCAGCTCACTTAGTTACTATCATATAGCGCCGACTGTCATCGACCGTGGTTCCATCTTGGCGGGGAAGATTCACACCATAGACGACCCACCTTTAGCCTCCGTCAGCACGTCAAGGAACATCTCCTGGCAAAAAGTAAAGAGTAAAGAGGGACTTCTCAACGCGGCAACTGAACCTCGATGTGACACCCACCCCTCTCTACATTAACGAAGCCCTTTGTCCTGGAAAGAGAAAAGTTCTGCAAGGGCTGTTGATTAGGAAGAGAAAGGCTATAAATATTTGTGGATACGTGGAGGTAAAGTTTTAATGCCAAAAGCTGAGAAAGAACCAGTGTTTGTGTTAACGAGTTTGGACGATATAATTTTTTTATAAAATTAAGAATGTCAGATTACACTAATAGTACGTTATTATGTATTGTTCATCAAAATATCCGTAGTCTTAGCTCAAACTTTGATACATTTGAAACGTATATACATGGCCTTTCCTATTTACGGAGTATAATCATACTGAGTGAAATATGGGTTTGTGAACATGAACTTCACCATTACAAACTAAAAGGTTATAAATATTTTGCCCAATGCAGTAGTAGTAGTCGAGCTAGAGGTGTTATTGTTTGTGTGCAAAGTACAATTGATTGCTAATCCATGGTGTCTACTAATATATGAAAAAGAAATTCAAGACTTTTTCAAGACTTTTCAAGACAAAAATTTTAAAATTCCAGACCAAAATCGCTAACTTCTTAATGTGTCATCCTGACGGTCAATAGTTCAATGCCCAGTCCCGTCCAATTTTTCACTTGGAATTGGCCATCTTATTATATCCTCATTATTAAAAGACAAGCACAGCACCGTATCTACTTCATTCATGATTAAAATACTAGAAATTAAAACGGCGTATACTCGAAATGGACTGTACTGGGACATTCACGGCTGTTTTTGAAGAATGCACGACGGCACTCCACACAGCGCTGCAGGATCCCTAATAATTGGTATTTTGGATTTAAAAATGTTCAATTTATATGATATTTGGTCTATATAGGATTTCGAGGTCGCTAAAATATGAATTTACATTCAAAACTTTTGTAAACTAATTTTTTTGCAAAACGTTTGGCAATTTTTTTACTTAAATTAACTCTTATTTTAAACATCACGCTTAATGTGAGCAAATATACATTTCCTCAGTGGCTGAATGCTAATTTGATGTTCATATTTTCGCTAATTACTTTTTTCACAAAAGTATTAGCAATATTTTTATCAAGTACTTGGATTTACACAAACTTAAAATTCTCGTTTCACTAAAAATTATAGCACAAAGTTTTTCGCGATCTCTGGACACGAATTCGATGCTAATGTTTTCACAAATTAATTATTTTGCAAAAATATATAAGTGAATTTTCAAAAAAAATTTCTTTATTTTTTAACAATAAATTATATAACAAAAATAATTTTGCAAATGATATTTGCAATATATTAATAAACAGTTAAATAGTACCCACCTTCAGCTACAAAACCCGTTTGTCAGAACAAGAATAGGGGCAATACACCTTACATTAGAGAGAATTAAAGGTGAGGCTGTGCCTGCTCAAATGATGCACTTGTTACCAGTGCAACATTTTATCTTATCTACTAGAGGAGTAGCAACAGCGATATGTCCTTACTTAAGATGGTTTTGAATTCATCAATCGGTGCATCCAACGTGTATACACAAAAACCCAATATAGAAAGTTTTTCTAGACTCATAAATACCAAGTATTAGGGATCCTGCACCACTGTGCGCCGTACACGGCGGTCGGGTTCGCGCCGTCCCGTGTGAAAGGAGCCTTTGAATGAAATGATGTCCGTCGCCAGTCCAACCAAAGGCACCTCTTGAGCACACACCAACTCGAAGACTGACGAACCAACTCAACTCGAGCTGGTGAATGCCGAGTTCTCCAGTAAAAACGGACGATTTTGTTGCAAACTCGCACATGCCGACAGATGAACTAGACTTTCCGGCGGCTTTCGAGCTAGCGAGCTCACCATCAGATGAATAACAAAGACATTCCACCGCACTAGCTGGCAAATGGCGAGTTCTCCAGTATATCGTCCAGGAGCCAACGACACATTCGTCGGCGGCGGCGGCACGTATGGCGTCGTCGGCGACAACGTAATATAATGAGTGAAAGTTTCTCGGGTCTTCACCGGGTCAAAGGCTCAATCTCTGCCGACGTTTCGGGAAACGACTCGTTTTCCATCTTCAGGGCTGTGAGCCAGGGACATCCTCACAGCCCTGAAGATGGAAAACGAGTCGTTTTCGGAAACGTCGGCGGAGATGGAGCCTTTGACCCGGTGGAAGACACGAGAAACTTTCACTCATCTTCCGCCGGAAAAACACCAAAACGTAATATAATGTTTTTACTTTCCAGGGGATGATCTCTGTTTTTTCACGAAGACGTTATGCTTGCGTATAAAAGCAACAAAATTCAATGGGAAATTCTAATAACAAAATGGCAAACGGTAAGCTTTACTGAATGGATGAGAGAAAAAAAACATTCCACAGTAAAGTTAATTAATCCCACCCGATTATGATGATGCGCAGCATAGAAACTTAGGACGCGATCGTTTAAATATAATATTTCTAGTGGAATTTAATCGAGTTACACCCTCAGAGGTATGGCAAAACGCAAAATGTCACAATCGTACTAGAGTACGATCTATGGATCGCCTGAATCTCTGGGAGCGTTGTAATAACCACAGCCAAGGAGATTCTTTCGAAATAGCATTCATGGGCAGGAGGGAAGTATACGATCTTCAACCTGCAACCGACCGAGCCGATTTGTCACGCGGCGGTATGCAGGAAACGGTGCCCATGTCTAGTGCAATCGGACGACGAAAGTCACATACTCACAAATACTGACCAGAGAGGTTTAAAATAACACCTCTTTGATAATGACAAATAAAGAAATAGGGACACAATATCTCATTTCGTAATGCTATGTCTGCCGTTCCAATTTTTATCCTGACGATTTGGAAGCAACCATTTTTCCCGATTTTTGATTATTTTTCAGCGAATTCCCGACCTTTTCCAGATTTTTTCCCGACGTTAACAAATTCCCGACTTTTTCCCGGATTCCCGACTTTTCCCGACTGGTAGACACCCTGTAATCTAATGTAATTCAAGCTGTCACTGCTGATTTGGTCCAGGTGACAGAAAAATTCGAATTACAGTTAATTGCTCTCTATAGAGATCAACATTTTCCGATAGCACAATTATTATCTGAATTTGAACCGCTCATGTATAGTTTAAAAGGTAATATAAATGTCATTGGTGATGTCACCATAAATATTATGGTACCTTCTAATGATTCTGAACATTACTTAAACTTAATGAGCTCCTTATGATTATCGGGTCTGATTGACTCGCCAACTAGGGTAAGAGAATCACAGGAACCTTTATTGATCACCTGTTTGCTAGGTTATATAAAATGTGCACGCATCACCTCTAAATAGACTAAACTAAGATAGACTATGAATATTTTAAAATCAAAATAGCTGAAGTAGAATGTAAACGAAGTAGACGCATCAACGGCTTTTTCGTTATTTCATGACTTACTTACAGGTGCTATATCGGCATCAAGAATTAAAGTCAATAATTACGACATAAGAAAAAAATTAAAGCCAAGGAGTCATCTTCTCAACATTATTGAAAGGAAAAATTATCTGCTCAAGAAACATAGACGCCATCCATTAAACGAAAGTTTAGCAAAGAAATTTATTAACTGTAGAAATAATTTGAAAAATGAACTTAGGATTGCTTCCAATAACTACTATTTGCACAGATGTCAAGGAGCAAATGGAAACTCAAAGATGCAATGGAAAATACTCAAGGAAATATCCGGCCGCATACCACAGAGTCCTTATGAAATATGCCTGGAAATAGACGGTAGTATAGCATCTGCTCGTTCAAAATAGCTAAATCATTTAATGTCTATTTTGTTCCCTCCTACGATAGTAATAATAATAGTAATGACAGTGGCATGAATTTGTCGCTGATTTTTGAAGCTATTCACATAGCTTAGAATGTATATATGGTATGTAACTAGAACCAGTCGACCCTGCTGAAATAACTAAATTAGTAAGATCTTTTCTTGCTAGCAAAGCCCCTGGTTACGACAACGTTAACAGTGAACTTTTAAAACTTGTTATTAACGAATTAGCTCATATTCTTTCACATATATTTAATCTAAGTTTTACCAGTGATGTTTTTCCTGACGAGATGAAAATGGCGGTGGTCATGCCGTTATATAAAAAAGGGGATCGATTAAGTATACTAAATTATCGTCCAAGATATTTTCAAAAATTACAGAGAAGCAAGTCAAGTCGAGATTAATTAAATTTCTCGATAAAAACTGCTTCTTCAGCAAAAGTCAGCATGGTTTTTTTTAAGTGGAAAGGTGTCAGAAGATGCTCTACAAAATTGTTTAACTCATGTTTACAGGGCTATAAACTCAAATCGACGCACTGGCGTGAAAAATTCCGAGGACTTCATCCACAGAATCAGTGAGCTGAAGATCACGGAGAACGACATATTAGTCTCTTTCGATGTCGTTTCCCTATTTACCAAAGTGCCAATAAAGGACACCGTTGACATTTTAAGGAAACTAGTCAACTTCGGACTTCCAGCCGACTTCCCAAAAATGGTCGACTTCTGCCTCCGAAATAATTTCTTCCTGTGGAACGGAGATTTATACGAACAGAAGGATGGAGCAGCTATGGGTAGTCCACTCTCACCCGTCAGCGCCAACCTATACATGGAGCACTTCGAAGAAGATGCCCTGGAGTCTTGCAGCCTCATACCGTCCCTTTGGATCCGCTACGTTGACGACACCTTCGTGTTATGGCCACACGGGGAGGAGAAACTCAGAACCTTCAAAGACGAGCTAAACTCCATGCAACCTTCCATTCAATTTACCGTGGAGATGGAAGAAAACGGATCCCTGCCTTTTTTGGATGTCTTGGTGCAGAGAGGTGCCAACGGTTCTCTCCGACACACGGTGTACCGGAAGAAGACGCACACCGACCGGTACATGCACGCAGCCTCGCACCACCATCCCAAACAGAAAGCTGCTCTCATCAAAACGCTGGTGCATAGAGCCACAGTGGTGTGTGAAGAATCCTCACTAAAAACTGAAGTGGATCACATCGTGAGAGCACTTGGAAAGAATGGCTACTCAGAGTCTTTCGTCAGGAGCAACATCAAAAAGAAGGCGAAAATTTCCGATGAAGATCGTCCCAAAGCGACGGCGCACGCCACCATCCCTTACGTAGCCGGCATTTCCGAACGCATTTCCCGAATACTTCGGAAAGCAGACATTGAGACACGGTTTATCACGCTAACCAAAGTCAAAGATGTCCTACCATCGCCTAAGGATCGGCTACACCCTTTATTAACGGGGGGAGTTTATGAGATCCCCTGTTCATGCGGAAGGACATACATCGGGCAAACAGGGTGCTCAGTGGCATGCAGGCTCAAAGAACACCAGAGGACGGTCATCCATGGCAACACCAAGGATTCTGCAGTCGCCGAGCACGCAGCCTCCGGAGGTCCAGACGTCAGGCACAATATTTTAACTGACAAGACACGGGTAATAGCGAAGGAACCGCGCTATTACCCAAGGCTAATACGGGAAGCAGTCGAAATCGAAAAACGGCCGAACAATTTCAATCGTGACGACGGCATTAAACTCGGCGCCGCATGGAAGAGAATTCTCCGTCCGCTACCCGAGGGAGAGTCCTCTAAAACACCGAGGGTCCAGGATGAGTCACCACCTCATGTCGTAAGCGGGGACGCGAGAAACAACGCCAAACAAGGCCAAGGGAGGGGGGCATGTCTCTCAATAAATAGCCGAGATGATACTTCTTTTTATGTTTTAACCCTGATGATGCGGCCTGCAATGGCCGCGAAAGCTCGGACGACAAAGCTCCACACGCGGCGGCTCCCGAAAGAGACAACTGGATATTCTCCACGCTGCGAAAGCCTACGCTCCACTATTGCCATGTGACAGCATTTGCCGATGATGTCACCTTAAATTATGAAGGTATTAACTTGGGTGATGTAAAATATGATATTCAGTCTGATTTGTTCAATTTGCGACGCTGGTTTGCTTCCAACAAATTGAAAATTTAATTGAGTTTTATATTATCATGAAGAAAACTGTCCGATAACTTCATGCAATAGCTGTTTGCCCATTGAACGGGTTTACCAGTTTAAAGTACCTGGAAGTAACCATTGATGAATTCTTAAAGTGGCAACAACATATTGATAGTCTAACAAATAAAATTCGACAAACACAGACAAATTTTTACTTCATCAGAAATAAATGTCCTTTAAATTTCTTTAGGGTAATTTATAACGCGTTAGTACATTCCAAACTAAGTTATGGCATTTTTTGTTGTGGTGGCGCTTATTTGAACTCCTTGAAACCTGCGTTTTTTTACAAAAAAGAATTATTCGTGTTAATTTGAAAAAGAACAGATTTGAAAGATCTTTCCCACTTTTTCTTCATTTACGTTTGCTTCCATTAAGGCATCTATATATTTATAAGGTTCTACGGTGTTTTTATACTAGAAGTGGTAACTATGAAATATTTCTGTTCCTGCCTTATCCCTTTACCATGCGTAAAAAAAGTATACCCTTACCAAAACCAAATTTGACGTTGTTTAAAAGATGTTTTTTAGTATGTAGGGTACATCTACGTCTACGCAATACCATGCAAGTCACCAGTGGCTCACATAGTAAGGGTGCATTCATAATAGAAAGTTTCTTACCTTTTACAACAATCAAAACATTTTATCGCAGAGTACGGTTCAAAGAACCTACTTAATCTTCTCTTCGCCCACAATGCGATAAGCATCATATATGTGGGTAAAAGTACTCTTTTGATGAATCCCAGTTTACAATTAGCTTGGCCCATTATTTCACGGTCGTATTAACCCCAAAAAACATCATACGTCATGTATGTTGATATTCGAGACTCCAGACAAGAGAGACGCCAACTAGTGGCGTACTTTGAAATCTCGCAGTGAAGGTTACCGAGCTGATGAAGGGTGATAAAACGTGTTGTGAATTCCTAGGCGTTGTGCATTATTCCGATATTTATCAGTTTGATTAATTTTTAGGATGACTGAAAATTGTTCATATACACACAAAATATATTAATAGGTTATTTTAAACAAATCGGGATGGCACATGATTTTAGTCATTTCAGTGGAATAAGCTAGGTAAAAGCCGAGCAGATTAGATAAGTTATTTCTTCATCCATAATTGTTTTAGCTGTCCCATTTTGTCTGATAATAAGAGCAAATTGTTGTTTTATTATTATTATTTAGTTTTTCCACTAAATATCTTTCTTTCGGCGTATAAATAATATTTATTATAGCCCTAATGTTTCAAAGATAAGTGAAGATTGGTAAGGGCGTCAAGAAGAGCATGTTTGTTTGCTCCAAGCATTTTATCCACAACGACTATATACTGCCAGGTAATTAGATAATTTGACTTAATGTTATTCAATTTACCTCATGTATGATCTATATTTTAGCTTTCGTATCTTTAATATCATGCCAATATGTGCAAAGAATTAAAATTGGCATATAACTATCGAAATTAAGACGCAACAGCAAAGCTGCGTCGCCTGAATAAAAGTGCAGTGCTTACTCGAATTTACCAAGAGTGTCTACTAATGGTCGTTTAAAATACAGCGAGATGTGGGTAAACTCCCACAGTCGAGAAATTTACGGCTACCTACGTAGCTACGGTTAGAAAGGTTATATGAGCCAACAAGAGCCGTTTGGTACATTTTTCTTGGACGTTGATAGTGTTGACGAGAATCAGTCAATGTTACCAAATACTAATTTATTAGATCAATGCAAATTACTTTATATGCAGTACATAACACTATTATTCAATTCATACTACTTTACATATGACCATGAATTCTTCAATCGAGAAATTTTGTAAGTATAGGAGAATGGGATTTAGAATTGAAGTTGATGGTATCAAAAAGGCTTGATTGTGTGAATTTCCTTCATGAAGAGGGCAGGGAAAACTATGAAATTCCACAGAATAAATTTTTCGTGAACAATATTATTCTGATGCAAGGCATCATCATCAGGTGTCATTACTTTCAGATTCAGATATTTTCTACAATTGGGGCGGGAAAGGGAAGTTTGAGTAAATAGATGGGAATATGGCAATATTCGTCATAAATTGTCCGAAATTTTGGGAGTAGGGATTGAAGAGATGTAGTGTTAAGAGTGATTGAAGAGAGTATGTTAAGGGTTATCTTTGATGATGACGTTGGTTTTAATACCTTTTGTGCTGGCAACTATCTAAGTTTGATGATTCCATTAGCAAATCTCCTTACCCCGGCTTTATTCTCTAAATAATAACTCATTGATTCCAATGGCATACAACTTTGTCCCGATGAAGAGGTTTTCGAAGAAATGTAAGAGGACCAGCATGGCCTAGAAGGAACTGGGATAGCAGATACAAATTTTAATCAAGGCCAAAGAGGTTTTGCTGCCTTTGGGAGCTACGTTTCCCTCTGTGGAAAAGATAGCCACAGCAGTACAAGCGACACCAGCATTAATTGACAACAGTAAACAAGAGATTTTAGGTGCCAGTTGTCAGTGGAATAAATTATTTTTCGGACATTACTGACTGCCATTTAACGCTTACAGCATTTGCTGGGTTCGACACATTTCCTAAACTGGCTTGTTTCATGAAGATATCGACGAAACTATAAAAGAAGCGAAAGGAGAAGAAAACATAATTATTTTAGGAGACTGGAACGCCATCGTCGGCGAAGGTCAAGATGGAAGAATAACTGGAAAATACGGATGGGAATCTCAAAGTTTCCCAATCCGTATTTTCCAGAAAGAACAAGGAAAAACTAGAGGAGAAAGACTGCTGGAGTTCTGCAGACAACATAAGTTAGTGGTCGCCAAAAGACTGTTTAAAAATCACAACCGAAGAAGACACACGTGTAAAATGCCAGGAGAGGAAAGAACATTTCAAATAGACTACATTTTAGTAAAGCAGAGATTTAGAACCAAGTGAAGGACTTCAAACGCTACCCTAGGGCAGACATCGACAACAAATATAATTTAGTGATGATTAAATGCCATCTAAAATTAAAGAAATTGAAGAAAACAAAGAAGAATATATGGAAAGTACAAAAAACTGAAGGAGGCTTAACATCAGCTGGCATTTCAGACAGCAGTAAGAAACGACATAGGAGAAGACCTGAATGAGAAATCAGCGGAAGAGCGTTGGGAAAAATTTGAATGTGGACTCTAGGAAGCCGCAAAAGAAGTTTCTGGAAGAAGAAACGTTTCCAAGAAGAAGCCATGGATCACCGGGGAAGTCTTAGTGCTGATTGAAGAAAGAAGAAAATAGAAGAATGCGAAACTGAAGAAGGGTAGCTTTACTACAAAAGAATAAGGAACGAAATAAGCCGCAAAGCCTGGAAAACTAGAGGGATGTGGATGAAGAATCTGTGCGAAAACGTAAAAAATAACCTTGCACTTGGAAAGGTGAAAGCTGCCTATAGGATAATGAGAAACCACTTCAAGAAACTGAGTGAAAGATGCAATGACATAAGGGATGGAATTGGAGAAAATTTTGTTTGAAAATGAAGACAAAGTGAAGAGATGTAAAGAATATCTGGAAGAGTTGTACAACGGATACAATCTCAACACGAAAGTGATCGAAGAGGAAAGCGAAGTGGAAAATGATGATTTAGGAGCATCAATATTCGACTGATACATGATCTTCCTGGGGTAAACACGTGAAATAATGGGTCAAGCTAATCGTAGACTGGGATTCATCAAATGTGAACGAACATATACGAGAAATCAGCTACTTTTCCCTTGTTAGACCTCATTTGGAATATGCTGCCAGTGTATGGGATCCATACGATATCACCTAAATAAAGAACTTGAAGTTGTGCAGCGAAGATCGGCAAGATTTGTTAAGGGACAGACTATATTAGCGTAAGTAACCGTGCGCATATGTTTTAGAAAATTTGATAGTAATTTGTTTTCATATAATATTTTTATGCAATCTAACATTTGAACAATCATTGATAATATCAAAGTAAAAAAAAAGGGATTTTTTCTTAAGCTAGAACGAGAAAATCGGCAAGTGATATTGGAAATACTGTAAGACAAAACAGGTTTTCAGACCAAAATAACGATGCAACCATCATTAGTTGAAATCACGTTGAAATTAAATATATTATATTTGACGAGAAATCTTTGTATGTATGTTTGTCGACCCTTTCTCGCAAACCGCTCTAACGATTTTCTTGAAAATTTGAATACAATGGTTTGTAGAATCCAAGGTATCAATTGCGAGCAACATAGGTTACTATAAGACACTGTCTCCGGCGTTACTCGGTGGAACTGCTTCATATTTAATCAGAAAAACACTTGGTTATAATTCCACACTTTATTTCAGGAAGACGACCCGGGTTTCAGCATGTCATGCCATCTTCAGGCATGACATGCTGAAATCCGGGTCCCCTGAAATAAAGTGTGGAATTATAACCAAGTGTTTTTCTGATTAAACATAGGTTACGTTAAAAATGCCATAGGGGCCCCAATGTGGGCCTTCTTTTACCAACGTTTACTCCCATAAGAAAAGAAAGGATTTGGTGGAGAGGGTTTTCATTTGTGTAATTGCCTACACTCATGATATAGATTTGAACCGTTAACTTTTAGATAAATGACTAAACAAATTTTTTGATTGTTGCATTCAATTTCCGTATATCCTTCGCTTTTTCCTAGAATTTTTTATCTCGAAAATCTCAAATGTTTGCACCACTTCAACAATTGAATATTATATTTGCTGGAACCCACAGCATAGGCATGGAATGGAAATTCATGCCAGGGTCTGTAGATTGTTTTAAAGGTTGACGTTTTAATTAAACGCAGATTTATCGAAAGCTATCCCGGATGTTGGATCCTTAAATTTTGTAGATGAAACTTGAAAACTTTCCAACACAGAACAGTTATTATAAACAACATATTTATATTAGGTTGCTCAAGCGACAAATCAAAGTTCGAACCAACGGCAACAGATGTTTCCCACCTGGGATCCCAAACGTCAGTACGTAGTACCTTCATCAACCCATGCGCAGTTTTCTTATGTCTCAATGTGGGAATCATCCCAATCGACAGCAATAAACTACTCTTCCCCTTGTAGGATATTCCAAGCCTCCCGCTTGAACGGCGGTGAAATTCACAGTGCACCACTTCAACAATTGAATATTTTATTTACTTGGAAACCGCAGCATAGGCATGGAATGGAAATCCATGCCAGGGTCTGTAGATTTTTGCCAAGGTATGAATGAATAAACCCTTTGTAATGAGGTGTTGGTACCTGGCCCCTGGTTTCTTTCTCCCTCAACTCGGTGAGTTCCTCCTTCATGGTAGTTACCCAATTGGCTAGATGAGGACCATGCGTTGCTTCCTCGACAGATGTAGGTTCAGAGGGGATGTCTTCTGAGAGTGACGCCAGGGCAGTCACACTATTCAGGTTTGTGTAACTGGCCCAAACGCCTTGGAATAACATGTAACTTTTCATTCCCATTAGTTTTGGCACCATATTCGGGCAGACTAGGTTATTGGTCTAGGTTATTGGTCGATTCCTTAAGGTCATGCAGTTCTTGCATTTGATTGTGAACCGCCAACTCTTCGCCTTCTTCTGACTTCGCAACATCTAGTACCTTGAACCTCGGTATAATTGCCATGCGAATTAGAGATCCAGGGTAGCGTAGTGGTCTACGCATTGGCCAAATGTCCTCTTTTCGATTCCCGTTTCAGGTGAATTTTTTCGCATGGCAAATGATGACTTCCCATTGATTCCAAACACCTCCCATACAAGTAAGCTCTCACATGAAACATATGTTACTTTCAAATTGTGGGACATAAACCGAACGCATTGAAAATCATACACCATCATTAAACTAAATAAATTAGCATTTTAAATAATATAGCCAATACAAAACAACATATTGAGAATAAAGTCATCACATTTGCACAAGTCCCATCATTGTGCATAGTTCTTGAATTCTTTGCTGGTTTTGCCATTTTGTCCCCTTCCTTCTGGAGTCCTTGTACTTGATCTTGTCTGTCTTGGCAAGCAGGGTGTGAGCTGTTCCTTCAGTGCTTTCCTTTCCTTCTTGGGCGTTCCTTCCTTTTCCCCGTGTAACTTTAGTTTAGGTACGAGCAACTTTGTGTCTTGCTGGTGTCTTCTTGGCATGCTCATCCTCGCTCTCCCCTTGATCAGTGCCAAAGTAACCTTTCTCTGTGTATGCCAACTCCACAGCATCGTTCTCTGCATTTGCATCCTACTGTTTTGGTAACTGGGACGCCACTGCATTTGCAATCTCCTTCCTTTAAGACTGCTTGGTTGGAGGGTTGACTTCACTGCCTACCACCATCACAGGGTCAGTGTGCACTGCAACTGTGCATGTGGGAGCTGAGGAACCATTTTCTATTTTCCCCTTCAGTGCCACCTCATTGGCAAATACCCTTGCCTGCAGTAGCCAGTTCTCCGTGTCAGCTTGTTTCTTTTTTGAGAAATCAAAGGCAAGCATCTGCTCAATTGATTGGAGGTCATTACAAACTTTGTCAATGTCATCAAGCTCCTCAGGTTCTACATCAGATTCCTCTTCAGCCTGTTGGATTTTCTCATTAATGGTCATTTGTCTGTGCAATTTTTGAAAATCTTCCATAAAAGGTTTATTAACGTCGTTTGTGACAGCTCTCTTGAGTTTTACATGTTGCTTGGTCCGGTTGAGCCGCTGATTGTGAATGTTCCTTTTCTCAGTCTCACGAATAAACCTCTCGTAGTGAGGTCTTGGTACCTGGATTCTGGTTTCCTTCTCCTTCAACTCGGTGAGTTCCTCCTTCATGGTAGTTACCCAATTGGCTAGATGAGGACCATGCGTTGCTTCCTCGACAGATGTAAGTTCAGAGGGGATGTCTTCTGAGAGTGACGCCAGGGCAGTCACACTATTCAGGTTTGTGTAACTGGCCCAAACGCCTTGGAATAACATGTAACTTTTCATTCCCATTAGTTTTGGCATCATATTCGGGCAGACAATTGTTTAGGGCAAGGGCCTCCAAACTTTTCAGCCCGCGGGGCGCATTACCTATCAAACAGCAGTTTGGGGGCCGACAACACACTCGAAGTGCAAATAAAAAAGAATCAAAACATAGATGTTTTTAATTTTTTATTTAATATTATTTTATTCAGTTATTATTTAATAACACATTGAACATGAACACCTGTATTAGTGGGAATGGCGAAATAGTTTCCTGCTGCCAAAAATAGCAGACATTTCTGGCTTTAGATTTGATGTCCCTAATATCAACAGTGATCTGAAATTATCATCATACAAGTTTGTTCTCAAATTGTTCTTCACGTGTTTCATTCTTGAAAATGTTTGTTCACACAAGTATGTTGCTCCAAAGGTGGAAAGGTACCTTGATGCAAAAGTTTTGACTTTTTGAAAGTCTTCCTTGGGCAAAAACTGGTTAAAATCCACCAGTCCTTCTTTGAACTTGTCCCTAAGCAGGTCATTTGCTTGCTTTGCTGCAGTTCATCTGGGCAACTGGCCACAACTGCTTCAAATGGGTTTTTAAACAGTCTCACTACTTCTTCCTTTGAATCCAAGTCGGAAAACAGCTCCTGAAACTGCAGCTGGAGGTCTTTATTGATCTCGCTTGCAAATGACGTGGGAAACTCAGCTGTTGCTTCAGGCATGAAGATCTTGCACTGCTGAAAGTGCGTCAAGTTGTTGGCCTGTACTTGTTCCAAAAACAAGGCAAGTTTAGATCTTAAGGCCTTTAGGTGGGTATATAGATCAGAAAATAGATTTTTCTCTCCTTGTAGTTTTAGGTTCAGAAAATTTAAATGACTAGTTATGTCTGCAGCAAATGCCGATTTCCATACCCACTCTTCATCAGACAGTAATGGCTGTGGCTTGCCTTTACTTTCCAGGAAGTCACCTATTTCCTTTCATAATTCGAATACTCTACTCAGAACTTTTTCACAGCTTAGCCATTTTACTTCTGTGTAATACGATAAATATTGCGATTCCGAGTCTGTATCTTTCAACATGTCTCTGAACTGTCTATGGTTGAGCCCATGTGACCTTATTAAATTTACCATCTTCACCACAGGATTCAGTACACTGCTAATTTCAACATATTTAGCACGCAAAGCTTGCTTGTGAATAATACAGTTCAGGAACATTTGGTTCGGAATGAACCTCACATCTCAACATCTCACTACACATCTACTTCACTTGTCTAACCAAGTCTTTCTTTATGCCACACATGTTCTTTCCTCCATCAACAGTCAGGCAACTGAGGTTAGTCCAGTCCAAGTTATAATCAGCAAATTCTTTTTTCAATTCATTGAACATATCCTCTCCGGAGACAGTTCCATACATGCTATGTACGGAAGTGTTATGTGTTATGTTCATGTCTTCATCCACACCTCTAATGAACACAAGCAGTTGAGAGGTGGAACACCTGTCCAGCGATTCATCCATTGCAATGAAAAATGGCAAAACTTGCGTGTGTTTTTCGCTACTTGAGTCACAATGTTTTCACCCATGTCTTCAACACGACGGGAAATGGTTTTTGCACCCAAAGCTACATTTTTAAATTGTTTCGACTTTTCTGGGCAAAGTTCCACAGCCACCTCCATCAAACATTCCCTCACAACTTGACCATCTGTAAACGGTTTGCCACTTTTAGCCAGGACCTAGGCAACTTTATAACTGGGCTTACAATTAGTTAAGGATACACTTTCATTTGAGGATTTACTGAACTCCTCTGAGATGTGAGTTAATTTTGTAATTTAGAAAACATTTTCTGCACGGACTTCACCCTCCAACTGTGCATATTTCTCCTGATGTTCGCTTCGATGAATACGGCGCAGGTTGTATTCTTTCATCACAGCCATGGTTTCGTTGCACATCACACACAATGCTTTCTCGCCAGATTTGATGAAGAAGTATTTCAAACTTCATTCTTCTTGAAATATCCGACACCCATCGTCTATTTTTCTTTTCCTCTTCTTGGACATCGTTGGACACTAAAATAAAGTGACTTCAACATCAATTAAAAGTGAAACGAAAAGTATGCTGCACAAAATATCGCTCATAAAACCTGATTATGCGGACTAATTTCGTCGCCATTATAGCTGGAAATGACCCGAAACAATTTTTAAAAATTATTTCTTGAATTATTAAATTAAACATACCGGAATTCAGTCTGTAAATATATCCACTTATGGTAGAAAGATTGCTGCTTTTAATGTTTCCTCTTCAGAATATTCGGAAAATTCTTATAAAAACTAACGACACTCCCAATGCTTTATACACACTGGTAAGTAATTATGCGAGGGAAATTATCACTAAATAAAATAGAGTGCAACATGTGTCTAAATTAGACGCTAACTGACACAAGCCCTTCCTCATTGCAGCAATCAACCGCAACTGGCAAACTGTGATCTAAATAATCAAGGTTTGAACAAGCGGAAAACCATTTGAAAACTCTATCACTAGGTGGCGTTATATCATCCCATTGACCAAGAACTCTGTATAACACTTATTAAGTGTTCTTACCATTGACTGTGAACAGAAGTAGAAAAAGTAAGCATCGAATAAGGTTTTGCAATGTATTGAACTGTTGGAAAACATAACGCACTGCTGCGCGCCTTTTTTTTATAGGTAAGAACTAGGGATGGGTCGGTTCGGTTCTTCGGTTCTCGGTTCCACCGGTTCTTGAGCTTAGAACCGGAACCGAGGCCAAAAAGAATCGGTACCGAAATAATTGGCGCGAAAACCAGTTTGAAATCTGCTCACACTCTGAAAGCGGAGGCTTCACATTCAAACCTGGAGAAATAGTGTACTTAGATGTTTCAAAGTTGCCGTGAATTATTCTAATTCAGTCGTTAAAATACTATATGATTTGTTTTATTACATCCAATTCTAGTAAGTGATGAAATACCGCCGAAATAAGGATATTCTGATTGATAGGTATGTGTTACGTCCACCTCCTTTGGAGGTACGAGTCCTCACATCATTTTCGTAAATTACATCATAATATAGTGTAAAGTTTTAGAAGATTTCATTCATGCTTTGAACATTACTTTCGTTAAGTCAGCAAATTATTCGTCATTTGTACAATAGCATTAACTTTGCTCTTGCAAGAGAACGCTGTCTACTTCGCCACGCAGTAAATAGCAGACGACAATCGAGTATTTGAAAAATTGACAGCGCAAAGATAGCCGAAAATGAAAGGCACCCGCAATATGCGGTCAATTACAACTAAATTGTTTTATCAAGTTTCTTCTTCCCTTGATGCAAGGGTCGTGTTTAGCCAAGTAACTTTCAACCGTTTGCCGTTGACCATTCTGCTTTCTTGATTACTCGACTATAAATGGGCAATCATTACAAAAACGTTATAGGGATAACTGGTCATGTTTAACTTAAAAAAATTTTTGTGCCATGAAACGTGAAGAAAAATGCACGTGTCGGATATAAAAGCTGATATTGGTATTATCTTCCAATGGGAGAGTGTAACTAAGTATTTGCAGTAACATACGAATTTAAATATTTAAGTTTATGAGAAATATGTTGGTAATGACAAAACCGTGGTCGAAAGTAAACACTCGGTTTATCTTACGCGTATCATACTTAACAAACATATCGTCATTAAATATAATCACGGCATTGGAGATCCCGGAAAGATTCCTTAACGAAATAGGAAAGTAGAATCTTTTGAAACGACGGAAATGGTACACGTAAATTTATGTCAACTCACAAGATAGTCTAACTGAGATGTAAGCCAATGGTGAAAAAATCAATCGCGCAGGTAGTGCCAAGTTACCATCAATAGCCATGGCATACGAATCAGCACTGTTAGCACTTCGTATGTGCCCAGATCCCAGATATCAGGCCCAGATATGCTTCCTAAGTCACATGTTGATTAATGAAGTGCTATCGAAATACGGCATGATTATCGATATTATATCATACCTATCGATACTTTAAAAATATCGATAGCTGGTGAAATTACGCCTTCATTTACTTACGCGGTTGAATCCTTCGCAATGTCTTCCGAAGTGTGGAAATACTTCACGGTTGATGAAGCAAATGAAAATTTCGTAAAGCGTAATATTTGTCATTCCCTGATTTCCAGGGGTGCATGTAAATCCACTCCTAACCTGAAAAAGCATGCGGAAAAGAAGCATAAAATAAATTTTCGCGGGAAGAGTCCAATCGTGTCTCCAAAGAGACGGAATACTTCAGTAACTAGTAGTGGCCTGCACACGGTCGCAAAATACGGGCGAGGGTCGCCTGCCTGTGTGCGAGAGATAAAGAGAGAGGCACAACCCAAAGACATTTTTTGGTTAATGGTAGTTTAGCGGGGCCGTCGTTCAGGTAGCTAGTGGGACGGAGGTCAGGACCGAGGGTCCACCCTCGGTCTCCTCGAAAATCGACCCTCGCCCATCCCGAGAGCTCAGCCGAGGTAGACCTTTCCCAGCGGGTGGGGTCCTCGGGGAAATTGACCACTAGACATGGTTTATCGAAGTTATAAACTTTGGAACGTATCAACAATTTATCTTCTTCATTGTATTGTTCATTCCAAGACGTCGAAAAACGTTTTTTGATCGATGCTCTACGATGAAAATTAAGGATTTTCCTATTTTTCGCGTAAAAAGCGGATGGGATGTGGCAACGTTGCTACCTGAGAGGGCGAGTTTGGAAAAAGAGAGCGGGAAAAGACAGCCCGTGCGAGTCTTATTCTGGGATCTCAATGTTCGATGCTCCATGTCTCTGATCCATAGAGTGCCTCGCTCCTTTCTTTTTGTTGATTCTCATATTAATTTCCTAAATTACTAGGTCCGTAATATTCCAAGATGTTTACAGGTCCACTTGCCTTTCTGTTAGAACTGCGATAGCCATCTGCGAACCGGAAGCATGTTTATTTCTTCAACATTAACCTTGATTACTTTTATACCAATTTCTTCTGCTTCTCGTTTTGATTCTTTTAGTTATATATTATATTAAATAATAATGGCGAGAGGCTCTATCTTTGTCTAACTCCTCATTTGTTTTGGCTTCTATTTTCCTTCCATCATTCATTCGTACTGTTGTGACCTGATTCTTGCGGAGGCGAGTATTTATTTGTCGTTGTAGTCCATCTCAACTGCTTTCAGTATCTTGAACATCTTATTCCATTCCATGTTGTGAAATGGCTTGTTGATGGCGGCTTTTACATGAGTCACGGGAAAGGTGAGGAATTTCAGAAGTAATTTTTCAGTGATGACAAATTATTGGCAATTAGTTTTCCTAAGATGGCTAATGGAGGTTACTATCAACGACCAGAGAAGTTGCTAAATGGTGAAATATATATTTGGTGATACTAAACTGCCGTAGTATAAAAATAAAGTAGTTTAATGCTACCATGTCATTAAAGGCACCGATGCGGATGTAATTATAGGGACAGAAAGTTGGTTATCAAACGAAATCGTAGATAATGAATATTTTCCAAAATCATTTACCATTTATAGGTTATCCGAGAGGTTTCCTCCAATCTTTCCTTCCATTCTTCGGCTGATTATTTTAGTAAGTGTTTTCGATGCACGTGACAAGAAAGCTACGTTCCTCTTAGTGACTCCTATATGTTCTACTTTATTGCAGCTAAGGATTACTACACCAATAATTGTGAGTTCTAATCTCAGAGTCGGTTAAAGAGCGTATGGTGTTCACTTCGACAGCCTAAAACCAAAAGATTCTTTATATGTGTATATTATAGACTGCCTGATAGCGACGGCAGTTCAGTCTCAGGCCTGGAGAGCAAGAGCAGTAAACTAAATTCGCGCGGAAATGATCGAAACATAATAATAGGAGGAGATTTCATACTTCCGTCCATAGACTGGGACACGAATAGGTTTATCACCGGAGTAAAAGACAAGGAGCTCTGCGAGTCACTATTGTGTACCTTCACAACACACTCAATGCATCAATTGGTAACAGCATCCACCAGAGGAAATAATACCTTCTATTTATTAGCGGCAAATGTACCAGAACATGTTGTAAAAGTAGTAGCGGAGAAAGGCATTTGAGGCCATAAAGTAGTCACGGCTCAATTTTCTCTGAGAGCTAACAATCTCACGAGCCGAAAGGAAACATTTATTTGCTCGGTATCAGGGGCGTCGGAACTATTGTCGCTGGGAGGGGCCAACCTTGAAAAGGGCCCGGCTCCTATGAAAAGGGCCCGCATTTTTTTGCGGATAGGAGGGGGTAGAGATTAGAATTCCGCTAAAAGTGCATATGAAGGTGGTAGAATATACGTCAGAAGGGAATAGGCAAGCTGGATACAAGTGAAATTTATTTTTTATTGATGAAGACTCATTTCTCAAGGGCACGGGGCAAATTCTGGGGGGGGGGGGGCGATTGCCCCCTCTTCCCCCCACTTCCGACGCCGCTGCTGGGTAAGGCTTATTATGGTGGTATGAAACAGGAACTGCTCAACTCATTTAATAAATTTCAATAAGTCAGCATTAGCCAAGATTATGGGTGGTTTTGGTTTACTTTCCTAGATATTACACACTCATCAATTAATATATACATTCAGAGTACATTGTAAAGTGATAAATGTTAAAAGAACACTGTTATTTCTCACTAGTAGGACCGCACATCGAGTATGCTGCTAGTATATGGGATCGCGTACAGAAAAAGTCAGGTAGGTTTGTAAAAATATGTTTAGATAAATTCAGCATTGTCTCCAAGTTATTAGAGGAACTGGGATAGGAATCGCTATCTAGCAGTAGGTTGATGAAAAGGCTGAACCTCATGCGTAAGTTTGACTCATAACTTCTCCTAAGACGTCAATAACATATTAATAATTGGAAAAATACATGCCTATGCATGGGATATTTGCCCGGCTTGGACAACTTTCCACTAAGTTTCAATAGGCATTCCAGTTCTAATTATAGTTTTCATCGCATAAAACATTAACTGGAAATCCCGTTAATAATCATGCAGAATGTGTCTTCTGCATTATTTCGCCCTTTCCCTTTGCAGGTTACAATCAAAATTGTGACTTTCATCATTTAAGACAGGATTTTCCGTCGCGGGCACCCGCGTTCAATTGTCATACGAGGTAGGGTATTGTAATAGCACATTCGAAACTGACTTCACTTCGACAGCAGTGCTCTTCGGTTACTGAAGTAATCAGACCTAAAAATCAACATTTTAGGCTCACATTTTTTCTTCGATTAAGAAATGCTAAAATTTACGCCAATGTAGTACTTTTTTCGAGCAGAATAAGAATCTTCTAAGTTTAAGCCTCTAAATGATGAATTTTTAATTACAACATTTAGGCATTGCAATGAGTAATAATCGGAACCCTCTCTCCGAAAAAAACTGGTATCCCAATTGGATTCAACGCAGAAATATTTTCGAACATGGGATAAAAAAAATATCAACGTATCGGGATATAACTACTTCAAAACCTATTTATGGACGTTATAAATGACCATGCAAAGTTAGGTTGTGAAAGATTCATCCAGTTACATTGCATAACGGATATATCTTGTTGATTATTATTACTTATTTATTAGATTGGGCAGTGTTTCCTTATTAATGCATGCCCCCTGCCACACCCCCTTGAGGAGATTTTTAAAGGCATCATGTACATTTGCAAAAGCTCACTCCTGTCCATAGATGTTCCTTTGGACTTGGCGATTTTGATCCTAGTCTGCTACGAATATCTATATGTATGACCCTTACGTTTACATCTACATCTACACGATACCCTGCAAGCCACCGCGAGGGTGTGTGGCGAGGGGTGAAGATCACCAAGCATGCACTACTAACATGCAAACTAGCAACTATATTGTCTCATGCAACTTGATTGTTAGTATCTACAGTATTTAAGGGGTAATACATGCATCATGCACTACAGAATACTCTAAAATATTTCCCCTACCTATCCCTTTCCGCTTCCGTTTAAAACCAAGCAAACAAATATTGGGAGTTTTTAGAATGGGAGTTAATAGCACCGGACGCGACCCTCGTGGCCTGGAGATGAGAACAAAGGTACGAAGAAACCATGCACTTCTTTTCGGCATACGCGTTCAATAGCGTGGTCGCCCCGCGACGAACTTTCACTTTCCCCCCAATCCTCCCCCAACGGTCTCCTGCTGTGTCCTGGAGTCCCTTCAGTTCGTCACTCGTTCTATTCGGATTTGGCGTCCAAGCTCAAGCACATGTCTAGCAAGGTTGCAAGGTGCAAGGCCACACACCCTCGCGGTGGCTTGCAGGGTATCAGGCTGGCAGACTGGACCATAATCATAAAGTTAGAGAAATTGATTGCCGAACTGACCGATTCAAAATGTCCTTTTTCCCTCGCACAAGAGATACGAATAACGGTAAATATGTCCTATCGGAGAGTAGCAATGAATAGCATTGGTAGCTGCATGTTGGTATGAGTACTTAAAGCTAACCCCACTAACAGAATGTTTTTGCATGTTTTCTTTGCAATTTCTATCTTTTTAAATAGTGTAGTTCTGACTACTATATTAATACTATTCCTTTTTTATGCATGATATGTAGTGCATGTTTGGTGAGCAATCACCCCCTGCCACACACCCTTGTGGTGGCTTGCAGGGTATTATGTAGATGTAGATGTAGAGACATCGAAAAACTGTAGAGCAAAGAATTAAAGCTTTCAAACCATAATGCCGGAGGACAATGATGAACATTTCATCGCCAAAATAATGTGAGACACGGAGAAGTATATGGAATTTGGCTGACTCCCATGTACACGCCTCCTTCGGCTAAGAGATATCACCATAATCAGCCTTACCGAGCAAATAAATGTTTCTTTTCGGCTCGTGAGTTTGTTAGCTCTCAGAGAAAATTGAGCCATGACTACTTTATGGCCTCTAATGCTTTCTCGGCTACTACTTTTACAACATGTTCTGGTACATTTGCCGCTAATAAATAGAAGGTATTATTTCCTCTGGTGGATGCTGTTACCAATTGATGCATTGAGTGTGTTGTGAAGGTACACAATAGTGACTCGCAGAGCTCCTTGTCTTTTACTCCGGTGATAAACCAATTCGTGCCCCAGTCTACGGACGGAAGTATGAAATCTCCACATATTATGAGTTTCGATCGTTTCCGCGCGAATTTAGTTTACTGCTCTTGCTCTCCAGGCCTGATAATGAACTGCCGTCGCTATCAGACGGTCTATAATATACACATATAAAGAATCTTTTGGCTTTGGACTAGTAATTTAGGAAATTAATATGAGAATCAACAAAAAGAAAGGAGCGAGGCACTCTATGGATCAGAGACATGGAGCATCGAACATTGAGATCCCAGAATAAGACTCGCACGGGCTGTCTTTTCCCGCTCTCTTTTTCCAAACTCGCCCTCTCAGGTAGCAACGTTGCCACATCCCATCCGCTTTTTACGCGAAAAATAGGAAAATCCTTAATTTTCATCGTAGAGCATCGATCAAAAAACGTTTTTCGACGTCTTGGAATGAACAATACAATGAAGAAGATAAATTGTTGATACGTTCCAAAGTTTATAACTTCGATAAACCATGTCTAGTGGTCAATTTCCCCGAGGACCCCACCCGCTGGGAAAGGTCTACCTCGACTGAGCTCTCGGGATGGGCGAGGGTCGATTTTCGAGGAGACCGAGGGTGGACCCTCGGTCCTGACCTCCGTCCCACTAGCTACCTGAACGACGGCCCCGCTAAACTACCATTAACCCATTTTTTTCTTTTTTTCGGACTTTTCCGAAGTGTCACGAATGTGTCCTTAACGGAGAAATGGCCGAGAAGAAGCAGTCAACCGTCGTCTGCTGGGCGGGCGACCGCCTCCATCCATGGATGGGCAACGAGTATAAAACCAAAAGTGCTTGAGTTCTATAAATATTTTCACATAAAGGGTAAAAATGGATTAAAATTACATAAACACAAAAATATTATGAAGTATTCTTTTTCAAGCAGTATATCTCTGAAAATGATTATTGATTATCTTATCTTACCATTGAGCAATGCAAAGTAAGTGGTAAATTAAGAACCGGAACCGAGAATCGGAACCGAGAACCGAAGTTAAGAACCGAACCGGAACCGGAACCGAAAAAAAGTGGAACCGACCCATCCTTAGTAAGAACGTAACGTCCACGAACTTGACGTCCACGTACACTGATCTTGGCAAGATGCACGTGAATTTCCGTAATTTTTATCCGCAGATGAAAAGGTCTCCACGGGCCGGATGAGAGGGCCTCGCGGGCCGCATCTGGCCCGCGGGCCGTAGTTTGGAGACCCCTGGTTTAGGGCATTGGTCGATTCCTTAAGGCCACGCAGTTCTCGCATTTGATTCTGAACAGCCAACTCCTTACCTTCTCCTGATTTATCTAGACAAGAATTTAAGAATTAATCTAGACAGAAATTAAGTGCATATACATATTTAACTCTCTGTAAGCGTAGATTCATGCCTTCCCCTCCTTCCGTACTTGCATCAAAACGGACGAATCCCGTGCCTCTAATAGGCAGTTTTATGCCGTTTCCTAATTTCACTGCTCCTTTTTCAATTTTCTTAATGTTCTTGAAAGCGTTAAGCATTGTGGCACGTATGTTCAGTGGCCCCCGAGTCCAAGTACCGCTTGTCTCGCGTCTTATGCACAGTGACGAGTCAGATAACAGTACAACATCGATCTCGTCCTCCGAGTCTTCTTTTCTCGCGATTTTAGTCTTGGGCCCACATGCCAGCCTTTGCTTCGTCCTTCTTTCCTTGAATTCCGCCCATTCAAGGCATTCCCGAGCTGTGTGACCGTGTTCGTTACAGGTATAACACTTGAAGTTTCAGGAGAACCCTTAGTCTGCTCTCTTCCATTGGCCCTAGGTTCATAATCATCTGGGGCCTATGCGTACGTTGCGTTCCTCTTCTCTCTTCTGACGCACCTACAGCGATTGGGTCTTCGTTCTTCATTTTGTCGTTTTTCTTCATTCTCTTCTCTTCAAGCATTAATTTTGATTCAACAATTGACGATGTTACTCTGTTTTCCCAGGATCTTACTAGGCCTTCATACTTCGGCATGGGAAGGCCAAGAAGCAAAAAATACGCGAATGCCTGGTCGCTGAATGTCACACCACCCTTTCGTACCTTTTGCATGGTTTCTTGCACTTACACACTCTTGCATCGGTGTTCCAGGCTCCTTTGTCGTGATAGTTAGCTCCCTGAAGTGAACCACGATATGTAGCATGCTAAACGTGCCGTACATTTCTTCCAGCGTGGACCAAATTTTCTTAGCCAACACATCGACGCTGTAGTGTACAGGGAAATTCTATGACCAAACGATGAAGAATGTTTAAATAATGACCTACAAGCAATTGAAAAATGGTGTCCTACATGTCAGTTAGAATTAAAGTTTAAGAAATGTGCGGTAAAGAAATTCTTGGAAAAGAACAAACAAACCGGCACGTACAAAATAAGTAATTATTAATAAACAAACGTAAGTTCCATTAAATATCATGGATTAGACTGACACATGACCTTTCCTGGGGTAAACACGAGAAATATTGGGGCAATCTAATCGTAAACTGGGATTCATCAAAAGAGTGTTGGTTATATGTGATGATAATGTACGAGAAACCAGCTACTTTTCTCTTGTTAGACCTCATTTGAAATATCTGCCAATACATGGAGTCCCTACGAAATCGGTCTAAATAACAAATTTGAACGTGTGCTTCACTTGAACAGTGAGGATCGGCAAGATTTGTAAAGGGATGGTACGATAACTAAATTAGCGTAAGCAGTGTATTAAATGAATTGATATGGGAATCGTCGTTTGATCGCCCGTTGAATTTTAGAATTAATCTCCTAAATAAATTCCAAGATAATATTTTCAGTGATGACGTTAAGAATATTTCGCGAACCCCTACTTACTATGGTAGACTGGACCATTATGACAAAATTAGAGAAATTGATTTCCGAACTGACAAATTCAAAATGTCCTTTTTTCCTCGTAAAATTAGGGATATGAATAGCGGTAAATATGTCCAATACGAGTGAAACAATCCATAGCATAGGTAGTTGCATGTTGACATAAGGACTTGAAGGTAACCCAACTAACAGCACGTTTTGCATGCTTACTTTGCTATTTTTATCTTTCTAAATAATGAAGTTTAGACTAATATATTAATATTAATCCTATTTTATGCATGATATGTAGTGCAAGTTTGGTGAAAATTCACCCCCAGCCACACACCTCTATGGTGGTTTGCAGGGTATTAGATAGATGTAGATGAAACACTACAACGTCATGAGCACTGAGTTGTGTAGGGCATTATAGAGAACAGCACTAGCCCGGCGATGTATTCTTCCTTGTTCTGAATTAAGATTATTTAAAACTGCTTCGGCATCTTCTATACTGTCGATCTCGTTGCCAAACCCGGATTCTATCGCGGTCCAGCAGTTCTTATCGCTCATTATCGCTTCAATTCCCTTGCTCCAAGCATTATAATTTGGTCCGTCTGCCTTCAGGCTCGTGTGCCTGAATTCTTCCTTTCGTCCGTATTCATTGTCAAACTTACTTTCTTGACGAATGTTTACTTTACGTTTCACATCGCGGAAATTTATCTGTGTCGTTGACCTACGTTTACATATGTCCACCAGGATTCTGGGGAGAAAGGAGCTTCGTGAGGCGCCTGTGCGAGAGTTGTCGCCCGCCCCAAGTCTCTACGCCTGTCACCGGAGAAAGGAACTTGGGTCTCCCGACCCAAGTCTGTAAGCCTCTCAAGCGACTTCCGGCGCCCCAGACGGTCGCCTCAGTTACGTCCCACTCGAAAGCTCGACGTATCTCTTTCTCCCGTGGAGAAATTGCGCATCTTGACAGTGATTTCATGATTATTTCCAAAACATTCATTGCTCTGCGAATCGTCAGAAGCTATTTTTCGGTCCTGAGTAGTGTTTTAGGAATTTTATTAGCAAATTAGGTGACAGATAGTATTGTTACTCGAAACGAATTTCCGGTTAGAGTCAAGATAGTTTAATTTCCGAATCCTTTTACGTGCCAGCTGAGTTGAAATGTACTGTTTAATTTCCGAATCCTTTTACGTGCCAGCTGAGTTGAAATGCACTCGCTGTGCGATGTGTTTCCTTGAGAACGCGTTTATTAGGTCTGATGCTCTCAAGTTAATAAAACAATGCCTTTACAAGGTAGATATACTTTGCTATTGATTTGGTGCCGAAGTTATTTTTATCTTAATACAATTGCATCGTTCTGTAACGTAATGTAGCGGCGTAGTGCACTGCTCATCATAATCTCTTTAACATGACGTGAGGCAAGACCCAGGGTCATTGTGTCTTTTGTTTACTATGCATTCGAGACTTGATAATGGTTTTATGGTGTAGTTATAGTGTTGATGTTCATGAGAATTACATTCAGGTAATGCTATACTATACTCTGCCTCAAAAGTTGATTGTGGCCCACAAAGGTATTTAATGAAAGGGCTACAAAGTACATTTGAAGAAATTCAGGTCTTTGAATTATTATAGCCATATACAAACTTTATGCTGGCATTGAATGTGATATGGTGATGATTAAAAAACACTCTTTAGCTTATACTAATGCCTTTCCATAGATTGCTGGGTGTCTGACGGTAATGATTTTTAAATCAATAAGCTGGTTCATTGGTGTTGAGTGTTTTGAATATCAGGTGCTGATAATAAGTCAAGTAAGCATAGTTTACCGAAGTTATAAGCAGCAGATTTTTACACACAAATGTTAATTTTAATGCCTCGGTCCTACATTGTTCTTGCCTTCCAATGTTCCATGCACATCTTAAATTTACGCCGATGATACCACATTCGTACATGATGTAAATGAGATGTCTAGCACTAGTGAATTCTCCAGTTCAGTTATGTCAATAGCATCAAGGTGATTTTAAGCAAATAGTTTAGCTTTAAATAAGGACAAAACTACGGGGGCAGTCTTTTCATTTAGTGCATTGGCAATTCATTGTGACAACTTACAGCTGCTTGGTTTTAATTTAGATCGTAAATCACAGTGGGGTCCTCACATATCAAAACTTACCAATAAATTATCGTGAGCTACCTTCACGCTCCGTAAACTAAAAACTCAGATTTCTCAGGATTACCTCCGAACAAACTACTTTTCCTTATTCCACTGCCATTTAATGTATGGGATAGAATTATGGGATCGTGCGCCAATGTATTTATTCTGCAAAAATGGACAATCAGGTTTTATGTTTTAAAATTGCACTTTAATTTCCTAAATGAAAATACTGAAGATAAAAATATTGACATTTCCTTCTGAAATTGATGTTAGTGTTGTTTTTCTTGATAAAGACTATTGCAATGTATTTTGCTGAATGTCCGATAAAAATCATAGCACAGCACGTAAACCGGTGAATATCGGTAGAGAGGTAAATGTGGGTTACGACTTTCAAAATTCAGTGATACTTCTGGCGAAAATAAAGATATGTAATAAGATAAATAATGCTTCAACTTCCTTTTACCTAACATCCAACAGCATGACGCGGATAAGCGTGCTTCATACTATTGGTTTTGAAAACAAGACATCAACTATTCTTGTTATAACGTACTTAAGGGTGCTCCCTAGCGGCCTCTAAAAGCCCGTTGCAGATGCTTAAGATGAACCTGACTACGACTTTATCGTAGCTGCTGGTATTTTGGAAAATTTTCCCATTGCAGCAAAAGAATTGCTTTTTTGCGTAAATGGAATGGATTTCTTATTGGTTTATTTGTTAGTTTATAAAAAATAGCCAAACTTTCCATTTTTGTCCCTTTTTAGTCGCTATTTGCGAAGCCTAGAATAGGAACAGAGGATTTTGCTTCCACTCTAGAGAAAGCTTGATCCTTCATCTACACATTCAAACAACAACTTTTGATGCTATTTCTATAGCTAGGTCATAATAGTAAACCCTGTGGAGCATGTTTTGCGTTTTTAACCCTCCCTACCTACCTGGGGTCTTTTTTGACCCCAGCTCATAGAAAAAGTTGAATAACTCATTAATTTTTACAGCTTTATGCATCGTATTTTAGGAATTCTCCGATAAAACATTCTTGTATCGACTACATTTTTCATTTTTAAAATATTTCTGACAATAAGCCTTAAAAAAATAATTTCTTGCTTGGGGTCAAGTTTGACCCCAGGTAGGGTATGTGGAACTAAAATATACCCGATCGTATTTTAGTACAAGGATATGAATTTTCATTTTCATTTAGAAATAATTGAATAAATAATAGCTTTTGTCATAACTTTGTCATGAAAGGAAAGAATATTAGCATTTAACGTCATAAAATGAGTAATGCACTCAGTGTCAAAATTATTAGAAGAGAAGAAATTGTTGAGCTATGGATGTATTTCCCTCGCATGTGACACCAAGATATATATTCCAGTAATATACACAGTCGTATCAACGTTACAACTTAGTGAATCAAATAGAGGCTTAGCTATTCAAGTGCGAAATCTATTAAATGTCAGCAGTTTCCAAATGGGTGAACTTGGAGACTAACGCATAATAAGTCGATCACTTTCACCTCACCCCATCACATAACAGAAGCTGCCTATGCTACCAACCACTGCTAAGTGATTGGTAGCATACTATGATTTCAACTTGCCCTGCAGCTTCTAATCCAACTATTATCTGCGGACAGCGGATTCGTCGTCAACAGCGTGTTTTCTTTGTAATCAGCAACAGTCAACGATTTTTGACTTCGTAATTTTTGTCCTCTGCAACGAGCTTAGCTGATATAGAGAGAATTAGTAACTTGTGGTTGCTCCTCCGACGATTGTTGAAGCCATCATCGCTCTCCAACTTCTAATCTAACTGTTATCTTCGCAGAACTCATAAAGAGAGTCATCAATGCTGTGCTTTCTTTGTAATCAGCAATAAGTCAGAAATAACAGTCAGTGTTTTCTCCACTTGTATTTTGACTTTGTAGTATTCAACCTCTGATACGAGCTAGGCTTTAACGCTGAGAATCGTCACTCATGGTCACTCCACCGACGACTGTATAAGTCACATCTTTCCTCGCTCAAGCGTACATCCCGCACTGGGGATCCCGATGGGGAAATATTGGCGGTCATACAAGAACAGTAACTGATTATGGCAGCCTATAGAGTCAAAGTTTCTCCTGGATACAGCGAGAACGAAGCCGTTAACGATTTATTAGAATCGAAAGATTAACGGTGAAGAAAACATTCAAAATGAGAGTGATGGAAGTAAAGCAGAGGCAGGCAACATGGAGGTGAAAATAAGGGACCAGGAGGAGGACGAGCTTCATGAGGAAATCCTAGGCGTATGTATCAAAGAAGACGATCCACGGGGAGTGAGGAAGGAAAAATAAAATGGCATGCTATAGAATCAAAGTCGACTGGAAAAAATATTATCCAGGAACGTCATCAGGTAGGACGCCGGTTTCCCAGGGCATGTTCAGTGTGTGGAAGATTCTGAGTTTTTTTGATGGTTTGTTAATAATTTAATGGTAGAAAAAATTGTCAATACACAAATCAACGGGCTAATCAATTTAATAATAGAAAAAGATTGGAGAAAATGGAATATCCGCGATTCCATTGAATTCGATTGAACATAACAGCTTTTCTTGGCCTATGTGTCACTTACAGTGTTCAAAAAGGGCGAGGAAAAATTTTGAACGAACTTTGGTCGGATGTATTTGGATTTCCGATTTTTAAAGCAACTGAATCAAGAAGTCACTTTGTGAGTATTCTGAGCTGTTTAAGATTTGATGACAAATTGAAGCGGGAAGCACGTAAAAAGGAAACAAAAAACAAGGCAGAAGCTGTGTCGGATATCGTGAACTTATTTTCCTGTGGTTGTAAAAGTTCATTCATTCCAGGTCCCAACACCACTGTTGATGAACATCTACGTACTTTTAGAGGAAGTTGTGATTTTAAAGCATATATTCCCTTGAAACCATGAAAATACGGCATTAAAATTGGGATTACTGTTGATCTTGAAAATGTGTACACTATAAATTTGCAAGTGTAGGCAGGTAAACATTCGTGAAATACAGCAAGGGAAGCGGGTAGCGATGGATTTTGTGAGTCACTTGAGTGGGATTGGTCGAGACATCAGCACAATTAATTTTTTTACAGCTTTTGATCTTGGCCAAGATTGATTAAAATTATCCCTAACGCTCACGGGTACTACGCAAAAAAAATTGCACGTAATTGCCACCAACAACAGCAAAAACCCGATAGATTAATCCTCAAATATTGAATTTTCCAATAACACTCTTTAGACTTCATATGAAGTCTAAAGAGTTGCTCCTAGCAAAGGAAAATCAGTGGTTTTATGGTCTGCTAAACATAAGGCATTTGAAATTTGTTGCCCTGAAAATAATAAGCGGGAAGTGATTCTGTATTACAACTCTGCAAAATTCGGTGTACATACTGTAGATAAAATTATTCTGTAAAAAGAGGAACTATAAGATGGCCATTGGCTATTTTTTTGATAACGTGGATCTTGCAGGTATAAATGCATACCAAATGTATTCGAGAAAATACCCCTCTTTCCGCGAAAAAAAATCTAGGCGGCGATTCCTTTTAGAATCAGCAAAAGAAATGTTAGCACCTGAAATTCATCGCTGAGTAGGAAAAACCGGATGCCAAAAAAATAGATTTCGGACTGCGATCGAAAATGCTGGGATTGGCGGTATTCTGCTAGTAATTGACAGAGACATTGTGTCCAGAAAATGGGTGGCAGATGTTCCATTTGCCCTCGTAAGAGAGACAAACAACCAATGATCTTTATAATGTTTGCAACAGATACGTGTAAGGTGATCATGTTCAACAAAGAAGCATCTGTATGCAATGTGACATTAGTGAGTGTGTAGATGGAGATTTCAGATTTAAAATTTGGCACAATTCTTCTGAGTCATGAAATTTTGTAATTGGTCATCACGTTTTGGCACTATTTTGCAATTGTTTAAATATTTTAAATATTATATTGTATTCAGATAATTAAACTATGTACTTAAATACGTATTTAGGTAAATTTAATCCTCATTATTCAAGACTATACTATGAGTGCCATCTAAAAAATTATAATATTTTTTTTCTAAATTATGCAATGCATATTATGCTGTGGTATTTTTCTGTTAATTTATCTGAAATGCATTTAATTAAAATACGAATGAATATGAGTCATTGGAATAATATTATCACTTAAAAGAGTTATAATTCACGATGGGGTCAAAAAAGACCCCAAGTAGGGAGGACGTGATTTTTTTAGTAACAGGTAGCGAGGGTTAAACTCGTTGTGCGCTGAAGTTCCGACCGAAGATTTCTGTCTTAGCGGTCTACCCCCACTCCTTCCCTAAGGCGTTCCACCCCTCTTGTTTACGAAACTCCAGATGTGTTAGATCTGTGAGAGAGCGCGAGGGTTCTAGAGCGGTGTCAGGTTACCTCTTCTAAGATAACACCCCCCCAGCTGAGTCGACGAAGAGCCGAGGAATTCTTTCTGGCAGTCGTGGACATTGGAAAGCATATTTCGATGACGGCTCATAAGTTTTATATGGCAAATTCGCGAATATGTGGAAATGTTATTACTACACGTATTAAATAAAGATTCTCCACGAGAAATGGATTGGAAACTGCATGGTTACTTATCACGTTTATCACACGTATCATTTATTTCAGTGAAGAGCACGTGATTCATGAAGAAAATTCATCGGGTCATTATTTTAACATTTTCAGCTATAAAAAATTACCGAACTGAATTACCGGTCACCAAGATGATATGTATAGGGCTAGGTTACGCCCGAATGGCGGAAATGAGTACAATTTTGAACGTTCCGCACTTGGCCAGCCAAACATTCCCGAATAAGCAAGTCGACATCGCTCCTGCCATACATGATGTTGCTTGGGAGGAGATGAAGAAAGCGGCTATTGATGAAAGTGAATTTGCGATCAAAGCAGGGAAGTGGATTAAGATGGTACACCTTTGATAACGGTGGTGTGTGACGGATCATGGGAAAAAGATCATACCGCACAAACTATATATAGGTATACCTAACTCTTTGGCAGGAGTGGTACGTATATTGTTCTTGGACGCCAAATCAGTCGCTATTAATGGAAACACATTTTCAGGCTTACGTTGTGGGATTTATAACTAAAAAAGTAACATTTATTGGAGTAATAAATAAGTACTGCAGTATGTACGCAAGCAAGTTCAAAAGACCCTACGAATAATGAAAGGCCTCACACATATGTTTTAAGAACTGTACTTCTTCTTATACGGCAATGGAAGCAGATACCATAGTAGAAGGCTTCAAAACAGTGTTAAAATGTATAATTTTAAGTGCTATACACTCATAGGTAAGAAGTACTCTAGTATGTGTCAAGTTTTCAAGAAGACGACTATCTATATGCTCCACTAAATTCAATAATTTTTTAAGGCGATGGAGATACTAGCATCATGCAAAGACTTGTATTGCCATACGGTGTAGACCTTCCTGTTCTAAAGGTGGAATGCTCGAACCATTTGCTTCGAAATGCTGCAACCGCATCAGAGATGTAGTAAGGAAAACGAATAACTGGAAATGCCATGCACCAGTAACTATTAGGAAAAATATTGGAGACAACTTACATCGGTTAAGGAATGCGGTACCTTCTGCCATAAAATTTAGAAAGAGTACGTTAACTGCTGACCCCAAGGAGCTACAGCAAGACATTATGAATGGCCCCCGGTTTGTTTTCGAGGATCATAGCAAATGTGCGGCGTACTTTTGTAGTGGACCAAAGTCTCATGAGGAGAACCGTGTGCCTCTGTTGATGAACTTTGGGGTATGGGACGATATCATGTCAGTAGATAAACTCCTGGGCCAACCAAATTCCCAGCTTTATCCTGGACGTAACCAACAATCAAGCAGAATCCTTCAACTCATGTGTGGCAAAATATGTAGGAGGGAAAAGAGTAAATTTCGCTTTCATCTGCATCTATCTACATCTACATATTACCCTGCAAACCACCACAAGGGTGTGTGGCAGGGGGTCATTTCTCACCAAACATACACTACGTATCATGCATAAAAAAGGAATAGTATTAATATAGTAGTCAGAACTACACTATTTAAAAAAGATAGAAATTGTAGAGCAAACATGCAAAAACATTCTGTTAGTAGTTGAATGAGAAGCAGTAACAACACCTGATGATAACGTGCTACGTCGAAACCTAGGTCGTTTGCAATAAATACATGTGGAATTACAAAGTGACAACACCTGATGATGACGTGCTACGTCGAAACCTAGGTCGTTTGCAATAAATACATGTGGAATTACAAAGTTACTGCTTCTCATTCAATATGCTAAGCAAATTCCATGAAGTCACGCCTGAAACAACGGAATTTTGTTAGTAGGGTTAGCTTTAAGTACTCATACCAACATGCAGCTACCAACGCTATTCATTGCTACTCTACGATAGGACATATTTACCGTTATTCGTATCTCTAATTGTACGAGGGAAAAAGGACATTTTGAATCGGTCAGTTCGGCAATCAATTTCTCTAATTTAATGATTATGGTCCAGTCTGCCATAGTAAGTTGGGGTTCGTAAAATATTTTTAACATCATCACTGAAAATATTGCCTTGGAATTTGTTTAAGAGATTAAGTCTAAATTTCAACCTGCGATCTGACATTGAATCCCATTTCAATTCATTTAATAAACTGGTTACGCTAATATAATTATCGTATCGTCCCTTTACAAATCTTGCCGATCTTCGCTTCACACGTTTAAGCGGGGGTCATATCAAACTAGGTGTGAAGTGGCCGCTTCAGCCTTCAATGCAGGACCAGATGTTCATACATTGATACACAGCAGCATCACAAACAAGAGTCCAGGATTTTTTACGAAAATATTCAAACTGGCCTCCGAAAAAAGGCAGAGATGCGAAAAAAGGCAGAGATGAGCAAAGCGACGTCTTGAATGTAAAGGACAATTGGAACATCCTGCCCAGCATTATGGCCTGCATGGCCCACAAAATATCGAGAAGGAGTTTGAAATCGACTTAACTGTGAGATATGATTTCCTAAATTCCCTGAAATTAGGCGAGGAGCAAACAAGACAACTGGAAGCATCTACCAAAACTCAACGCCTCTGTCAAACATGGCATGTTTAGCGGAGAAAAAGGCTCACCGCCTCTACCTTTGCTCGAGTTTGTAAATTAAGAGCAGGAACCTCTCGGGAGAAGACTGTTCAGTCTTTACTCTACCCATCTTTTCGCGGAAATAAAGCCACCGACTATGGAATTGCGGGTGAGGCATTGGCGACAGCGGAGTACGAGAGATTCAGGGGCAATACGGTTAACCCATCAGGACGTTTTGTCGATAGGAGGACCTCCTACATAGCAGCAACGCCAGATGGCGTCCTGTCAGATGTCGATGGAATAGTCGAGGTGAAATGTCCATACGTATGCATGGATGCGCATCCAACGCATGCTGTCTCTCAATAGAAATTAGCATCTTGTGAGATTATAGACGGCGAAGCTGCTCTGAAAGTAAACAGTGATTATTTTTACTAGATCCAAGGTCAACTCCATATCACGGAGAAGAAATACTGCCATCTTATTTTTTGGAGCCAGTTAGGTATGGCAGTTTTGCGATTGACAGAGATTATGACTTCTGGTCAAAATATATGGAGGATAAGTTTTAAAAATTTTACAAGGAGAGCCTTTTGCCAGAAATTCTACATCACATTTAAAAGCTGTTGAACGAGAGTTTGATGGTGACGTGGGAGAATAATACTTACCCTGACACTCATTGAAAAACCATTCCATTTCCCTTTGAGACCTAATCATCTTCTGAGAGCGTGGATTTTAACCTTATTTGAAGTGCTTTCATCATTTTTCCTTGACTTTGTTTATTCATGTTCCTTATCCTTTTATAAATACTAACGCAGGATCAAGTTCTCCCAAAATTTTAATAGCATGCGAATTGTTTTCTCTTATCATGTTTTCATGCATTACTAATATAACAAATATATTATGCAAATCCGTGTGCTTCCCTTGTTTTTCATAGCAGTGTGATATTTTTAAAGCTGTTTGTTGACATTTGCTGTTCAATTTCACTCTGCATTTCTAAAATATGTAAACATTCTTTAGATAATCCGTGTTTGAAGAGTATATTGTATTTTTGACTTGGCTTATTTTGGGGGAATTTCATAGAACGGCCTACACTGAAACCAATAGCCCAATGAAAGATTTTTGTCATACTTTGTTGGAACTATTCTTTTAAATTATGCCACAAATTTTCCACTTTTCATCCTACATCTGTTGTGCATATTCTAACTCGGAGTTCATGCCTCGCTCCGAGAAACTAACATTTATACTCCGCATTATTAAGTATTATAAACAAAGGATTCAAAGAAAATATCTCTCATTTATTCTCGTTGTATTCATAACAATCGAAATTTTGAGGCAAACGACGGTAACTTCATGCCGCTGACTTTAAATGCACACATGTCCACGATGTCACACAAGTATTATCGAAAGAATATCACGAAAAAATCACTCGCATAACCTCATTGAGCTCCATTCCTAATTGTCCAAAGGTTTGTTTCCAGAATTACCGAGGCAAAACAGCTGTAGGTAATCATTTTAAGGTACGAGACTTTCCATTGGTCCTTACGAAGTTCATCAGCTTCGCCTTACAAATTTTTCATAACGAGAGTTTTCTCCCATCCGGTCAGGAGAAAAAGTTTTCTCCACCCAGTTACAGACTTCGGTCGGGAGAAAACTTTGGGCGAGAACTCTTTCTCCTAAACGAAGCGCCTAAGGTTACAGAATTACCCCCCTGGGCTCATAACCTGTTGATTTAATTAAATCGCAGATTTATCGGAAGCTATCCCGGCTGTTAGGATCCTTTGATTTTGTAGGTAAAACTTGAAAACTTTTTAACACAGAACAGATATTATAAACAACATATTTATATTAGGATATTCTAGCGACAAAACAAAGTTCGCTCCAACGGCAACAGATGGCAATACTGGTCTCACTGTTGGAATCATACCAATGGACAGCGATAAACTACAAGGGTAAGTACTATATTTATTTCAAGCTATTTTTATGTCCTCCACATTGAAGATAAAGTCGTGTTGTGTAGCACACTATAATGACAATTACAATATGTGAGCTGCATTTTCACAGATTTATATTCATTTGCTGAAACACCCATACAACATTAATTAATATTACACCCATACAAGGTTAAGATTACAGAAGATTAATTAATAGCCTGAGTCGAAAATTTATCTTCGAATTTAATCGAAAAATTTAGCTTCGAATAGTAAGAGGTGGTATAACGCGGATGTTAGGAAATCACTAAAGCGACGAAGGGTATGCCACGCTGAGATGAAAAATGGACAGGCTCTATCGGTAGAGGAAAAAAATGAGCTAGTTCAAAACTATAAGAAATCGAGAGCATTAGCAAGGAAATCGTGTCGGCAAGCGTTATCACATTTCAAGGGCAAGATGTTAGGAGAATATTTAGATAGCAATCCTAAAGCGTATTGGTCATATGTGAGAGAGCTTCAGGGAAATATGTCCACAGTGCACACACTTAAAAATGATAAAGGAATCAGAGTCACCAGCGGTGTGGAAAAAGCCAATACTTTCAACACCTTCTTCCAAAGCGTATTCAACTCATCGTCACACAACGCTGTGGAACCAACGCCGAACAGTTTCATTGGGCAAATGGCCGAAATAAAAATTTCTTGTCGCGGAATAGAGCAGCATTAGCAAAAACAAATCACCAGGTCCCGATCAAATTCCTTCCAGAGTATATAAAACATTAGCTTCTGAAATAGCCCCATATCTAGAAATAATATTCAACAAATCACTAAAGAACTACACAGTACCCAAGGATTGGAAAGTAGCTAACGTTACACCTATTTTTAAAAGCGGTGATAAGGAAGAACCTAGTAACTACAGACCCATTTTACTCACGTCAATCTCTTGTAAGATATTTGAGCACATTGTAGTCAGTTCGATCATAGGGCATTTGGATAGTCAGGGATTACTCATAAACAGCCAGCATGGGTTCCGGAAAGGTAGATCTTGAGAGACACAATTAGTTTTATTGTTACACGATATTTTAGTCCACGGTGAAAACAGTACAGAAGTTGATACGATATTTTTAGATTTTAAAAAGGCTTTCGATAAAGTTCCTCATGATAAATTAATCTTGAAGTTGGAGAGTTTTGGTATAAATAAAGACGTTGTATGTTGGGTAAAAGAATTCTTAAGTGGGCGAGAGCAGAGGGTTGTCATAGATGGTATCATGTCGGACACAATCAAAGTCACATCGGGAGTTCCCCAGGGTAGCGTAGTAGGTCCGCTTCTATTTCTTTCATACATAAACGATTTGGGGACCGTAGTTAGTAGTAAGCTTACACTTTTTGCAGACGATGCGGTAGTTTACAGGGGTATATCAAAAGAAGAGGACAGGAAATCACTTAGCAAGGATGTGGATGCAATTCAAGAGTGGTGTGACAAATGGCAGTTACAGTTTAACCTTAAAAAGTGTGTAGCTATCAATTTTTGGAGGAGGAATAATTCGACACGGCGTACCTATAAAATAAGTAACACGAAGATCGAAAATGTTGAAACCACAGGTGTAACAATCCCTTAAGATTTATCTTGGGGTAGAAACATCCGGGAAATATGCGTCCTAGCGAAGAGAAAGCTAGGATTTATAAAAAGAGTACTTGGGAAATGTGATGAGAAGACAAAAGAGCGATGTTACTTTTCACCAGTTAGGCCCCACCTTGCGTATGCAGCCAGTGTATGGGATTCTAATGAATTAGGTTTGATTAGAGAACTAGACAGTGTGCAGCATAGAGCAGATAGGTTCGTTAAAAAGTGTTACGATAGGTAAGGAGTAGTTTTTCAGAATTAATTAAGGAATTAGGGTGGAAATCATTATCAGAGTGTATATTAAAGTACAGATAGATTAAATCTATTAGAGAAATTTCAATCCGTTAGCTTTACTGAAGATGTTAGGCACATATTAAAAACACCAGCGTATTATGCTAGATTCGACCTGATAAATAAGATTAGAGAGATGGATTGTCGTACCGATAGATTCAAAATGGCCATTTTCCCCCGTACTTTAAGAGAACAGAATAGGTAGCATAACAAAGGGATAGGTAGGTGAAATATTTTAGAGTAGTCTGTAGTGCGTGATGCATATTTTAACCCCTTAAATACTACAGACACGAACATTCTAGTAGCATGAGACCCACCCTCGCGGTGCTTTGCAGCGTATCGTGTAGATATAGATGAAAATGTTTTTAAAATCTACAAGGAGTCCGATAGGAGAATTAGCACAGCTAAAGTTATATTTTTAAGTAATAAAATACATGTTAATTTATGGTTCTCATTGTGACAAATAGCACATTCATTTTAATAGCAACCTTAAAGTTTTATTTTTGAACAATGAAAATTATGTTGATTTGCCGTTTCCGTCAGGTCAAACCAATGATATTGACATATTTTGAATATTGGTTATAAGATGCCAAATAAAATAAGGCTTTCGAACAAGCGGACTTTTTATCATCCGATCTACAGAGCAACCTGAGAAAGAACTTCAGGAACAAATGGAACTAGGCAGGCACGTAGCCAGGGGAGGGGGGCTTCTGGTGCTTCCGCCACCCCACGAAATGCCCACCCCTGTCACACACCTTTATGGTGGCTTACAGGGTATTATGTAGATGACATTTTTTCCCATAAATTTTGTTCTGATTTTAGCAGTGAACTTAACCAGTGAGAAGAGATAAGTATGGGCACTCTAAAAGTAAATACCAAGCACTGAAAATTAAGGGAGATATTTGTAGCATGTCTGCAGCGAATGGGCAATGCTGATTTGTTTCAAGCTACGCCGAAGCAAATTTCTGGCTATGTGTCTGGAACTATGTGGTGACCGATTGTCCTGTACCTCAAAGAATTTCGTTTCAGAGCAAGTAGAAAGATCAGAAAAGGATGAGGCAAGAATGTGAGTCTTCCAATGATCGTCTACAACGTTTAGAAAAGTTGCGTGTGTATTCTTGCATTCCCGGTGGAGATTTGTACTTTACCGAAGAACGCGTATCAAATCATATTCATAGAGATTCGTAGTGGGACTGCTGCTTGCATGGTAGGATAGATCTACCACATCCAGAAATTCCGAACCAGTTGGCCAATTATTTCTCCGCCATCATCCATTTTCTATTGACATTTATAAAACGATTCGAAATTTGAATGCATGTTTTTCAATATCTTCATTCACTGTAGATCAAAATCGAACAATCAACAGTCTAGGAGTTAATTGTCACATTGCTAGCGATAAAGTTAAGCGGTCACAAATTTTATAAAGCAGCTCAACCCACTCAAAATGATGATGGAACATCAGAAAGGCCTCAATATGAACAGATCTACTTTTTGGATATTGACTTCAAGAAGGCTTTTGACAAGGTTTCTCACAGCAAACTAATTTTGAAGTTAAAATCTTATGGGTTAGACAGTAACATTATATCATGGATTAATGATTTTCTGCATGATCGGGTTCAAAGGGTTGTTTTGGACGGTGTTTCCTCACCGGCAGTTAAAGTCACTTCGGGTGTCCCACAAGGTAGTGTGATAGGTCCACTCCTATTCCTTTTGTATATTAATGATATCCAAAAGGTGGTAAAAAGTAAGCTTCGTCTATTTGCCGATGACGCAGTAGTGTACAGGGAAATTCTATGCCCGAACGATAAAGAATATTTAAATATTGACCTACAAGCAATTGAAACTTGGTGTGATACATGGCAGTTAGCATTAAACTTTAAGAAATGTCTTGTAATGAATTTTTGGAAAAAGAATAGCTCTCCTCCTACCACTTACAAAATAAGTAATAATGAATTAACTAACGTGGAATCCATTAAATATCTTGGAATAAGACTGACAAATGATCTTTCCTGGGGTAAACACATTCGTGAAATAATTGGTCAAGCGAATCGCAAACTGGGTTTCATTAAAAGAGTATTGGGTAAATGTGACGATCATGTACGAGAAATCAGCTACTTTTCCCTTGTTAGACCTCATTTGGAATATGCTGCCAGTGTATGGGATCCCTACGAAATCGGTCTAAGTAATGAACTTGAACGTGTGCAGCGAAGATCGGCAAGATTTGTAAAGGGACGATACGATAATTATATTAGCGTAACCAGTCTATTAAATGAATTGAAATGGGAATCATTGTCAGATCGCAGGTTGAAATTTAGACTTAATCTCTTCCACAAATTCCAAGGCAATATTTTCAGTGATGATGTTAAAAATATTTTACGAACCCCAACTTACTATGGCAGACTGGACCATAATCATAAAGTTAGAGAAATTGATTGCCGAACTGACCGATTCAAAATGTCCTTTTTCCCTCGCACAATAAGAGATACGAATAACGGTAAATATGTCCTATCGGAGAGTAGCAATGAATAGCATTGGTAGCTGCATGTTGGTATGAGTACTTAAAGCTAACCCTACTAACAAAATGTTTTTGCATGTTTTATTTGCAATTTCTATCTTTTTTAAATAGTGAAGTTCTGACTACTATATTAATACTATTCCTTTTTTATGCATGATATGTAGTGCATGTTTGGTGAGCAATCACCCCCTGCCACACACCCTTGTGGTGGCTTGCAGGGTATTATGTAGATGTAGATGTAGATGATGCTCTTAGTGCACTATAAACAATCCTATTAATCATGGTATCAGCGAGAATCTTGTTAGTCTTTTGGAACATATTTTGAGATCTGAAAATCCTTTTGTTCGTGGATTCATGATGATGAGGGAAGTAGAAGAAGAAGCAAACTAAGCAATCCTCATCTCTCCGTCTTTTGAAGGTCAATGCTTTGCATTTTTGGGGTTGGCTTTTTCAGCAATATCTGGTTGACACGTATATAAATGTGGGAATTGACCGTATCCAATGGGTTAAAGCAAATTTAAAAAATTAGTTGCAGATAGGAATGATTCAATTTTTTAGTGAGTTGGCTGAGAGAAAGAATACTGTTGTTGGTGAAAGGATTAGTTTGCCTTCCTCGTTTCCTGGGTGTACACGTCCTCAGTCGTAGCTTTTCATATGAGAGTAAACGTTGGTAAAATGAGGCCCTCACAGTGGCCTCTCGGGCCTTTTCCTGCACTCTTTGTTTCGCGCCTCATCACACGGAACAAAATTTTATGAAAAACAAATTAATTTCCACTATCCGGCGTCGTTGTTTTTTGGTAAACCCGCGTCACTGTATTAAAATGACCAACAGTTTCGTCTCCGCTGCTGGAGACTTCCTCAGGGTAATGACATTCCTTGGTTTGCGCGTAGATTTATGTTCTCACGGTGGTGGAGGTGGATGTGGATTAGATACGTAGACGATACGTTCGTCATATGGAAACATGGCAGAGAAAAACTAGAAGAATTCCACAACTACCTAAATACAATAGACGACAACATTCAATTCACGAGAGAAGAAGAAATTGACGGGAAGCTCCCCTACCTCGATGTCCTCGTTACGAGAAGAGAAGATGGGACCCTGGGCCATTCAGTATACAGGAAACCAACCAACACCAACAGATACCTTCTAGCCAGCTCGCATCACCATCCATCACAAATTAGAAGCCACTATGATCCACCGATCAAACAATCTGAGCGATGAACACCACAGACAAGACTAATTGAAGAAAATAACGGAAATTCTCGTAAATAATGGGTACGAAAGGAGAGAAATACAAAAAACCATTTCGCGAAAATTAAAATCTTCGCCACGGCCATTGGATGAAGAAAATGTCGACAAGAAAAAAGCATACCTGCCTTACATCAAAGGGACCACCGACAAGATAACCAGAATTTTACAGAAGCACGACATAAGATCAATATTCAAACCTCGAAGGCAAATTAATGACTTCTTACGCAGCGTAAAAGAAAAAGATATATTAGAGATGGAAGGAGTCTACAAATTAAGCTGCCGATCGTGTGACAAGGTGTGCGTAGGAGAGACGGGCAGAACAATACGGACGAGAATAAAAGAACATGCAGCTGCCATTCGACTGGGCCACTTTGAGAAATCAGCGGTCGCAGAACACGCCGCCGAAGGACACGAAATCGACGTGACCAACGCAGAAGTCATAGCAAGGGAAAACATTTCAAGGCGAGGTTAAATATACCGAGGTTTGAGAGGTTCTCGAAATTAGGAAGTATGCAATAAATTTTAATGGAGACCAAGAACAAATGGTAAGGTCATCCTGGCTTCCAGTTATTTCGAGAACCCAAAGAAAAATCGAGAAACCCCCACCTCCACCCTCATCCACTCCCCCACCTCCACCACCGTGAGAATATAAATCTACGCGCAAACCAAGGAATGTCATTACCCTGAGGAAGTCTCCAGCAGCGGAGACGAGACTGTTGGTCATTTTAATACTGTGACGCGGGTTTACCCAAAAAAACAACGACGACGGATAACATGAACCGCGAAAGTTTTAACGAATTAATAATTTCCACTACTTTTACCAAGATTTAAAAAAAAAGTCCTCCAGCGTAGCAAAATCTCCGTCATTATTTGCAATTTATATCAATTTCAAAGTAAAAATTAATTATATGCGTCATGCCATTTCTTCACCTCATATTTTTCCCATTAAAATGTTTAATCCAATATTACAAACATATTAATCCCTGGCTAATGATTACTTTTCTTACGATTATTAATGGATTATTTATGTGGTGAATTGAAAGGCAGAACGTGCGTGGATCGAGAAGTATTTATATAGGTACACCATGTCATACGATAGAAATACCACTTAAATATTATCCACATCGTCTACTAACCTATATATAAAGAGAAATGAAATACATTTTGCATGACCTAATGAAACCTAGAGCAAAACAGAAAGCGATAATAGAAATTCCTATTTTCCTCTAATCCTCCCAGTTTTATCGATTAAAATAATACAGGATAATTAATTTGGCTGGTGTGGTGGTTAGATCCTACTTTCTTCGCATACCAGTGGCTTAATTATCAAATTTTATTATTGGTGGTCATTTTTCGGTGTTACTCCAAGACATACTAAGCCTAACTGTGTCCGGCGAGACGTAGTGGAATGATATCATGATAAACAACAAGATATGGCACTTATTCCACAGGTTTTATTAGAGGTACAACGCGTTTCAGCGGTTAAGCCATCATCAGGTACAAAAATTGTGAGTCCAGAAAGCGGTATATATACCTAACTAGGAGGGGGTGGGGGAGGGAAGTGTTGGGCGAGGGGAGGGAGGTATTAGATGGGGAGGAGGAGGTGGGAGGGGGGACACTGGTGGTGAGTCAATGGTTGATTTAGGGAAAGGAATGGCTAGGAGTGGGGAGTGATATTTGAAAAGCTGGTCGTTCATGAGGAACTCCTCTCCTTGTTGAACAATTTCAAATTGTTCTAGCGCGTCTCAGCAATCTCCGGCCTTTCCTCTCCACGTGGAGTATCTCCGGGTTGAATAGGCAGTGGTGTGCTGTGTCCAAGAGGTGTTTGGCGACGAGGGAAGATGGGTCCTCTTTCTCCCAACATTTGCGGTGTTCCCTCATACGGGTGACGAAGTTTCTACCTGTCTGCCCAATATAACACTTCGCACAATCACTGCACTTAATCTTGTACACTCCCGACTGGAGAATGGGGTGAAATCGGTCCTTCGAGTGGCATAAGAGGTTGCTCAGCGTCACTGGATTGTAAAAGGAGATTCTGAATTTGTCTTTTGGAAAAGTTTTGGCTATTTTGGAAGAGAGATTGCCAATATAAGGCAATCTACACCACTTTCTAGGTTCTAGTGGGGGAATTGTAGGAGTGTAAATGTTCTTGATGGCCAACTTCTGTCGTTTTTTACGCAGAATGCTATCGATTGTATGTCCTTGATAGCCATTCGTGGAAGCAATGTGCCTAACATTGTATTGTTATTGTATATCAGAGCTCATCATCGGCGTCAACAAGATCTCTTCCCGAGGATTTTAGCCGTCACAACTCTTGTGACGCTAACAGTTCAAGGAAAAAAGAATTGGACCAAGCTTTATAGTTTTGTAAGATTGTTATATCCGAATTAAAATTTACCCAGCAAAGGGACCTTGCGAAATCGTTATCTCGTCAAATTTTACGAGGAGGTAAAATCAGAATTAAAAATTAAATGATAAGAAGTGGAGTATAATAGTGTAGCATGTGATCTTTGGAATTCTATGGCAAGTGATAGCTATTTTACAGTCACTTGCCACTTTTTTCATGAATGCGTATTCCGAAATGCTGTTTGTCCACAAAACACTTTGTTTTAGGTCAAAAAAAATTTACTTGCCGAAAATTTAGCTTAAGCTGTTAGTGATGCGTTATTAGAGTGTGACCTCAAGAGGAAAGTGCCGTTACACCCAATTGTGAAATCAGATGGTTGTGATGCTTTGAAGATTATACATCAGCTACATTTTCGTAGCTAAACTATAGTTCGGAGACACTTCTAGTTTTCTCTCTTATCTTAGAAAAGGATGGATCTTCGCAATCATTGCGCGACATTATCATTGTAAATTACGTTGTTGCGTTGATTTAGAGGAGAAATAGTGTGCCCACCGACGCTTTCCCTCGTTTTTCAGCACGCTCTAATTCAGTTTCTGTCGCGTAAACCAAAAATATAACGCAGTGATGGTTAAGGGTCATTCTCCATCTTTGAAGCTTAAGTATTTTCAGTACTTAATATACAAAAATATAGCTATAGTTTTGAAAATACGAACGCATGTTTCCTGTCTTTTCACTCGCGTGTCCACGGCCAATGCCCCCACCACCGCCGCTTATACCCCCACCACCTCCAACTACTCTCTCACCGCCGCCGCAGCGCGGAAGGGGCACTCACACGACCACCTAGAGCGAGTATCACCCGCCATCAGACAAAGTAACTGGCGAGGGGAGAACGGACGAGGCGGTGAGGGGAAATCGTATTCGTATTCGTATAAGGAATGTTGTTTTATTAGAAGTTATTGTTGTGATTTAGAAATAATAGATAGTTTGACCAATTCTCAATTAAATGACTAGATTATAATATTTATCGCAATTGCCATTACTATAACAGCAATGTGGAATGTTCACAACATCATATTTATCGCAGAGAGATTATGGAATTGGATTCCTGTGCAAGAGAATTCAATCTTCATTTTACACACAAAAATGCCCTTTTACACAAAGAAATTGTGATGTTTTGAGATGCGCTAGACCAACAAGGCGTTGGCAAATGGTCGTGTTTTATTCATTATTAAATATATCAACAATAAACTCTCAAGTAATATACACTATAAACAACAAGAAAGAAAACCTTGTACGGCGTAAATTTATTGAAGGAATTGCATTTACCCTGATTGAAAAACATCTTAGGAATCGTGCATCTATGGAAAACATACCACGAATCACTCGTTTACGGATAACTGACCATTAAGGCGTTATGGTACCCTCGGCCGCGGGCAGTTTTGGGCGACCGTTTCCGGCCTTTTTTCGCGCTGTCCGTGTTTATATATCACTCATCTACGGGATAACTATTGAAGGTAGAGACTTGCGGTTTTCTTTATTTGATTCAGGAGATATCATTCCACATAACGATTGGAAAGAAAAAATTTTATTTCTCCAGGTTAGCGAGAAAATCAAGCTGAACTTTGGCTTATTAAAACTTGCTTCGCAGACAGAAATTCAAAAATCGGAAAAAATCAAAAAATGGCGACATCATTCTTCTACAAGTACCTTTAAGCACATAGGTCAGAATTAGTTTCCTAAGCCGCTATCATCAAAGCCGTGGACCCCTGCACGCCGAAAATCTTAATTTTTCCAGTGGCTATTGTGGCGTACTAGGCCGTTATGAATTTTATCCTCCCAAGCGCTGACTCTGCGGCAACGCGGCATAAGGGGGAGGGGAATTTGGTCGTCCCCTCGCCGATTTCGTCATCCGCTCAAGGTCTTCTGCTGCCTTGGTTCTTCAACTGTTTCTAGGAATTCGTGAGGATCCTTTTGGACGCGCATTCGCATTGGAAATAAGCTAACAGGGTGTCTCGAGGTGGCCTAGTGGATAGGGCACTGGGCTACCGACCGGAGTGTTTCGGGTTCAAGTGGCTTTCTGGACGCCCCAGCCTAAAATCCTCGTGATTTGATTTTCTGTGAGTCAGAACTTCGTAGGAAATCGCAAGTGGCCCAGGGAAAGTAAGTGGACCCCCTACCCTGAATGTGTGAATTTCACGCGCCAATGGCTTAGTACGGGGTGAGCTCTACTCTCACCTATCAAAGACCAACCTTCGGGTTGAACACCGGGAATTAGAGGGGAATTTTGGGTACATATCTAGAATTTCGAAGAATTTTCGGAAATTTTCTTATCTGAAAGGGAATATTTTTTTAAATTATTTTTGAAACATATAGTGAGAATTCAGTCATGATTTATCGAAATCCGTTTACACTCGCTTTCTCGATGACATAGGTCGTGTCGGCTTATTTGATAACCGTTAACTGTTGTCAATAATCATTATAGAACGAAAAAGTTTCTGGGCATTTAAAAAAACGATTAAAAATGAGATAAATCAATGATAGTGGCAAGTCATCCTGAATTCCGTCACATTTTCACGATCGAAAAATTAGGGGCAGAATCACGTATCCTTTCATGGTGTGGGTAACGTTATCGCAAATTGCATGAATCCATTTTGAAGCGGATTTAGCGCAGTCATCACAGAAACGGTCCAAATGTTATTCCAATTCAGAATGGTTATTTAAAGCGTATGATAATTTATAGCAATGAAGGATTGGTAACACTAACGTAATTACTACCGGCAGAGTTTATTAAATGATATTATTATACATGTAAATTAAGTACCAAATTATTAGGTTAATTTGTTGGGCTTATCCTCAATCACCATGGTTTGCGAACGACAAATAGATCAAGGATGTTGTGCACATAACAGTGGAACGAGATATACGGGATGTAATTGAAGCGCTTCGCATCTTCATCTGCAGACATCTTTTACGGAAGTGACTGACTCAGCGTTTCGCAGTATTTCGACCAGCATATTGCAGCTTCTGTTTCGATTCTCACAAACCGTGCCTATATGCTAAAGGTATGGCCAAAACTGACATAGGGCGCTAATTCGTATGCTGGTTTGCATGACGCGCTTCCTCGACTGCGCATAGCTGTGCAAGACGTAACTTTGAAGTTTTTACTGGCATGAATGAACTATAAAATGTACGGATATCATTTTTCAAGTTTTTTCTCTTGAAGAATATGAAAGCTAATTCTGGAAGCAAATTATTGTCACTTTCCATTGTTCTAGTGCGCATCCGTACACCAGATCGAATGATAAAACACTATTGCACATAAAAAATAAAGATAACGCGATTTCCTTCATGATGGAGTTCCGTGAACGACGCTAGACATCTTATCTATGCAATTTACGAACTCTAGAAAAACAAAGTTATTAATTTCAGAAAACGCACTGAATTACAAGGTGTATTCGAAAAGTAACGACCGTTTCCTTATATTCAAATGTTGGCAGCTTAGAACAAAGTTGTTTGAATGCTACGCCATCTATTGATAGTTTATGAGTTCACTGAACTCATTATGTTGATACAGTATTCGTTTGACTATCCCTGAAAACAAGTAACAATGGCTTCGAAAATTTTTTGGGTGAGTCGACAGCTTTGGTCACTTGCAAATGGCTTCGAAAATCGTTACTCCCGCCAGTTGCGAAGAGCGTCCTGTAATTCGATTTTTGCGTGCAAAAGGATCTACAGCTACTCTTATTCATCAGGAGTTGTGCCTATTCATGGGATTACAGAAATAAGAGAAGAATTGGAAAGACAATGGTGTCGAGACTATAAAAGTGGCCGCACATATGTGCATAATGAGGAGCGGAGTGGCCGGCCCAAACTAATAATATCGCAAGAAGAGGGCCAAAAACTGCGATCTCATCGACGATTGATGATTAGTGCTCTGGATGATAAAGTTACTCTATTGGACGCACCAATATTTGAACAATGGTCACGGAGACGTTCCACTATATCGACGGCTCGGTAAACTGTCGTCCGGGAGAGTCCACTACTATGAAATCCTCACTCCGCTGTCCATACCAGAGGTAAGATTCAGGATTTCCGTTGTAAACTTTTCGATCACCCACCTTACAGTCCCTATACCTACTATTACCTCTTCTTGCACCTGAAGCAAGGATTAGTGGAAGATTTGAAGATCTCTAGACTGCCGTTTTCACCCAGCTCAATTCTCAGGCGGAGAACTTCTATACATCCTTTTTATTAGAGATAGGTCGAATAGCATTTTTCTCGAATTAGAGGTTCGAATTAGGTTATCTAATATTTTTATGAATATTGTACTTGAATTTCATGGGCGTTTTTCCACCAATTTTAAATACAAACGACAATTCAAATAAAAAATAGCGTAGTACTACTATTTCTGAGACCCTACTTACCAAAGTTAAAAAAAAAGTAAATTGTAAAATTAGCTGAACAGAATGTATTAAAATTCTGAAGTATTGAAGGTTCTAAAAAGAAACAATGCTCTTGACAATATATTCACATATATTTATAGTTGGTCACAAATCTGCTGGAGCACAGCCATAAAAATAATTCAATCAATGTTAAAATATCACCAACTCTAATAAAAATATTGCATTATTTATCCTGCTTTATAAGAATGAACAATTTTTATTGGCACTTCAAAAGTAACTTGGCCCTTTGCAAATAAAGTACTACTATAATATAAATTTCTCTTTGCAAATAAGGTATGTACTAACTTCTAAAAACACTAAAAGTACTTGGGAAATGTGATGAGAAGACAAAAGAGCGATGCTACTTTTCACTAGTTAGGCCCCACCTTGAGTATGCAGCCAGTGTATGGGATCCTAATGAATTAGGTTTGATGAGAGAACTAGACAGTGTGCAGCGTAGAGCAGCTAGGTTCGTCAAAAGGTGTTACGATAGGTTGAGTAGTGTATCAGAATTAATACAAGAATTAGGGTGGGAATCATTATCAGAGCGTAGGTTAAAGTCCAGATTAAATCTATTGCAGAAATTTCAATCGGATAGCTTTACTGAAGATGTTAGGCACATATTAAAAACACCAGCGTATTATGCTAGATTCGACCAGATAAATAAGATTAGAGAGATAGATTGTCGTACAGATAGATTCAAAATGGCATTTTTCCCCCGTACTATAAGAGAACAGAATAGGCAGCATAGGAAAGGGATAGGTAGGGGAAATATTTTAGAGTATTCTGTAGTGCATGATACATGTATTAACCCCTCAAATACTATAGGTACCAACAATCTAGTTGCATGAGACACTATAGTTGTTAGTTTGCATGTTAGTAGTGCATGCTTGGTGATCTTCACCCCCTGCCACACACCCTCATCTACATCTACATAATACCCTGCAAGCCACCACAAGGGTGTGTGGCAGGGGGTGATTGCTCACCAAACATGAACTACATATCATGCATAAAAAAGGAATAGTATTAATATAGTAGTCAGAACTACACTATTTAAAAAGATAGACATTGCAAAACAAACATGCAAAAACATTCTGTTAGTAGGGTTAGCTTTAAGTACTCATACCAACATGCAGCTACCAATGCTATTCATTGCTACTCTCCGATAGGACATATTTACCGTTATTCGTATCTCTTATTGTGCGAGGGAAAAAGGACATTTTGAATCGGTCAGTTCGGCAATCAATTCCTCTAACTTTATGATTATGGTCCAGTCTGCCATAGTAAGTTGGGGTTTGTAAAATATTTTTAACATCATCACTGAAAATATTGCCTTGGAATTTGTGGAAGAGATTAAGTCTAAATTTCAACCTGCGATCTGACAATGATTCCCATTTCAATTCATTTAATAGACTGGTTACGCTAATATAATTATCGTATCGTCCCTTTACAAATCTTGCCGCTCTTCGCTGCACACGTTCAAGTTCATTACTTAGACCGATTTCGTAGGGATCCCATACACTGGCAGCATATTCCAAATGAGGTCTAACAAGGGAAAAGTAGCTGATTTCTCGTACATGATCGTCACATTTACCCAATATTCTTTTAATGAAACCCAGTTTGCGATTCGCTTGACCCCAAATCGTCCAAGGCTCGCGGTGGCTTGCAGGGTATCGTGTAGATGTAGATGTAGATGTAGAACACAAATTTCACTCCGCAAATAAGGTATGTACTAACTTCTGAAAACAGAAATTGCACTTCGCTAATTAGGGACTAATAAAAACACTCATTGCCTTTGACACTAAGGTACTTTAAATACGAACAACATTATTTTAAGTTTAAGTTTTGTTAAAAAAACTAACATTTTCACTGTGTCTGGGTCCCGTCTATTTCTTTTTTTATCGCAGATTATCCCAGCTGTGCTATCATTTCGGCTATTACCCTTGTTATTTTTTCTTGCCTCTTGTCCTCTGGTTTGAACTTCCCCTTCTTATCCATTTAACTCGGCAAGGATAACTGTCTTCTAGGATGATGATGTTTTTTAATTTTCCCTGGCGGAGATGCTGCTTCACCAGATTCACTTGCTGACGACGATGGCAAAGAGCACTGAGTAGATGACATAACTTCAGAATTGCTGTCATCATGGGTCTCAGGGTAGCCTTTGTCAATCAGCTGCATAATGTCATCTTTGTACCTTTTCAAATGGTATTTTAAACCTGAAGTAGTACGCGACGCACCACGCGATATACTCGCACTGCAAAAATTGCAAACTGCTAATTTCTCGTCGAGATCACAAATGTGAAAATGTTGCCACACTTCGATGGTCATTCTAACTTAATAAGTTTGAGTTTAATAAGTTAACTTAATAAGTTGACATAACTTAATAAGTTTACGTTAATGAGAAATTTGGTGGATTAAAAACGAACGTAAGTTTTACGACGGCTTATATACTTCTTCTCCTCAATCCTTACGCAACTGACAAACCGCGGCAAACTTGGAACACCGCGATTCTTTTGTTTCTTATTATAAGCATGTATTTTACTATGTTAATCACAAACCTGAAATTAAATAAGGAAACCAAATTTATTTCAAAAATTGAATTTATAAAATGTAAGCGTAGTCATGCAACGAGGAGTCAAAAAAAAGATACAACCAATCTCGCGAGCGTTTGATCATTTGCTTTGTCATGTAATTCTCGTGAAGGTATTATGGATTTATATTTTCATGCTTAACTTAAAGATGAAGTTTGGTTTGAAATATTAACTAATGAATTGGTACCAACCAAATCTGCTAGCCCTAATGCTTTGTAACATGTTACCCAACCGATGCCCGCGAAATATAAAAGCATAGTCGATTTGTGTAATGTATTCGAGATGGTGAAATTATCACTTTGTGTCCTCGAATATATAATAGTGCAAATAGCTCACTATCCGAGTTATTCGAGGATTCGACTATTCGAATGTGCCATCTCTACTTTTTATGCATGATATGCATGTAACATGCATAACATGTAATGCATGTTTGGTGTGAACTCACCCCCTGCCATACACATTTATGGTATCTTGCAGGGTATTATGTAGATGTATATGCGTGCAAAGGAGATTGAAAAAGCTAGTGCAACGTTACGAAAAGGGCTAAGAAGCGAACGGCGAATAAGTAAGAAAGTAAAGTAGGTTTGTGGAATACGCCTCGTATATTCTTGATGAGATAATGACTCATCTGGATGAATTTTTTGTCAGTTAAGACAAAGATTTGCTTTGTTTCGAGAGAATTTATTGTTAAAAAATTGGAAAATAATATAGTTTGACCTCAAAACGTGGAACGTATGACATGTGTAAAAACCTTAATAGTGTGGCAGCGAATTACCTGAATAGAAAACGTATTAATTACGTAAAAAAATCCTTGCTCCCGACAAACATTCTGCGGTCATAAAGTTCACTTGACATTTTCAAGGGAGAGTCCACAAAGCCATTAATGGAGGTTACAGTCCTGGTTAATAATGATCAAACCATGGCTTCTCTTCAGATAATATATGGAATAAGTCTTGTCGTCCTCCCTTGGTACGGTAGGAGGATTTGCATTGCAGATATAAGGGGCTCCTCATATCAGCAAGGCGATAGAGGAAAATTTGACGAAAAAAGAATTTCACCATACTCTTATTAGCAAATAATATTTATTCAACACTTTATTATTATATTATTTAAAAAATAACTAGGGGGCCAATCCCCTCTGTATTGCTATGGCGGGCCAGCCCCCTTTACGCTCGTTACGAAAAAAAATTTTCGACGTTCAGCGAAAGAAGTTTTTGATGGTGTGTCGTCACAATTTTTCCATGCATCTCTCATAGACGGAACAAGATTAGAAGGTGCAGGAGAGTGCATATACATGCTAGCCTACGAGTGACAACGAAGGCAGAAAATCGATTAGGCCCCAACTCCTTGGGACTATCGATATTTTTCCGCCTCGAATACAAAGGGTCTCCCCAAACTGCTCCTGATAGCAGTATAGCCTGATAGCTCCTCGATGTGCCAGTGTTACAAGCGTTTAATTCATACTTTGTCTGCACGGTCGCTTTCCTTAGGTGTTGTCAAAAGGAAAGAAAGTACGGAACAGAGACAGAATACAGTCCACGTGAACAACTTCCGCGTTTCCCTAAACAAGACTCAGATTCGTCTTCCTGTCTCAAGACACCTGCCTATCCGCGCAATTTTCCAGGACACGGCGAGGGGAGTTGAATTCGTGGCGGTTCTAAGGATGACCTTGAAGGGAACCAATCAGAGCGTCCGGCAGCGATAGACGGCACGCCGCCACGCCGCTGCCGCATAAAAAACACATAGGTGACCAACGTTGTTTCCATGGATACCCTTCTCCCCCTCCACGCCATTCGCAGACACGCCGACCCGTTCCGAGTGGAACAGCAGACGCAACAGAATTTAGTTCCACTCGGGCTTCCATCATTCCAAACAGCGGCGATTAACTCATTCACCGTTTCCCAAAGATTTCATTAGGAATTTGAAGTTACATATTTATCTTCGACTCGCACCCAGATATCCAAGTAAAAGACAAATGTAAATTTCCTGCAAATAAAAAGACAGTGAACTACAACTGATGGATGCTATTTATTACGAATTCCTATCCTATCGTACGTTGGAGAAACGGCTGAAATCTCGGGATGATAGAATTTACGAAAACGTTTTCAAATACGCCGAAGTCACAGAATTGTACATTAGTGTCATAAAGGTATTACAAGTGAGAAAGATGTCATGTCCTTATTTTGTATTGCACAATGAATGATAATAAATTAAATTGATGTTCTCAGGGAGAATATTCAGTGAATATAAGAAATGAAAACAGACTTTTAATGCCTGGGTATGGAGAAGGATGCTGGAAAAAGGGTGGATGGAAAGTAAGCCGAAAGAAAAAGTGCTAGAGATGGTAGGACAGGTAAGAAGTAGTTTCCCAATATTAGCATTATGTTTCTTTGGAATAGGAATAAACCGCGAAGGGATTCTGAGCGATATCCTTGTTGGCTGAAGTTCGTAGTAGAGAATGTCGGGGCAGCGCTCGCCGTGTGGACCGAAGTTTGAAATAGATAAAATTTTTAAGATGTGCGGTATTCAAAATGAGCTTGAGATGATAGTTTGTTGTGTTGGCAGCACCCGGGCGGAATTCCCTAAGCGTGGTAATTTTCTTTTTGTGAGACCCGACATTAGAACTAATAAATACGTAAGTTAGTTGTCTCTCTGACTCTCAGCCGAGTACTGTTTTCATTCCTAACCTTAGAGACCGATGCTCATAATAGCATGTGATGGGAGCCTTAGTGAAATTACAGCTACGCTAATATGAATGTAATAAAATAATGATTGTGATTCTTCCTACACAATGCATAAAAAATCAATAGAAATAATCAGAGCACAAACGCAATAGGTTGGAAATTATCCGATTTAAACTACTATTGTTGTTGTTACTTAAAATAAGTTGCTACTTGAACTCAAGTAGCGACTTAGAGCATAGGTATTTTGGGTATATACTTCACCTTAATTTGCGAGGAATGGATTCCAAGTACATTAGTGACATGAATAACCATGAACAAATAATTTGAAAATTAATGCGTATGAAAGACTGAAAACCCACTTCAAAAATCCCGTCTGGTTAATTAATAACGGACTCCCTTATCTCCCAATATACTTTCACAGTCATCTCGCGCTATGAGGAAAGGAAATATTTCAATGAGTTAATACAGAGCGAAAAAAATTGATGAAATGTTGCAGCAAAACACTGTATCCTGTCCTAGTACGAAGTAATACGGATAACAGAGGCTATTTATAGAAACAATAAAATAGATTTTAGATTTTTGAGAAACAATGAAACCCTTTGAACAGGACGCCTTAGTAGCCTAACTGGTAGGACACGCGTTCAGAAATAAGGGGAAAAATCTAGGCAAATATCTCTTTTCTGTTGGATATCCTCCCTGTGAGAAATTTCCTTTTCTCTGTGACAAAAATTTGCCAAAATATGACTAAAAATGACTTCTCTGATTAATGACCCCAAAGAACGAACACCGATACTCTGAAAAGAAAACAAATGCGAAAATGGCTAATTTGGCGAAAGTCCACATTCAAAAAACTATAACTCACATGGAAAAACAATTTCTTATGATTAACGCTTGCGTTATCAAGATCCGTCATTCGACTTCAGAAGACTTATCCACCGGTAATAAATACAACAGCTGACAATTATTAAAATTCAAAATGACGAGACAGATATCCCACACTCTCTGTTTATTTCTTACTTACCGTGCGATAAAAGTGATCTTCATATCTGAAATGATCAGGACAAAAGCTAAAGGAGAAAGTATATGGAACTGCAGAAAATAATATTCGTGGAAAAGCCAAGAATGGTAAACTATGCCATGTTTTTTTTGTTACTGCGTCATGGATTCTGAACTTGAAACTTTCAATAGAACGCGAGATGAAAACTCTAGTAATCTGTCTTTGCTTGTTCAGCTTGGTCTAAGTGCAGTGTTTAAAAGTATGTGAGTAACGTTTCTGAAGTTCTTGAAATAAAATTACCAATCATTCACCGCATTATAGAATTAAAAATAAAATGTGTTTTCAATGTAATAAAATCAAAGTTTATTCACATGCAAAAGTCCAAGACCTGTCTCATATTACAACGCCGAAATGACTGTTTCCCATTGAAGTGCATTACGCAGAAAAAATACTGAAAATTATTTGCAAAGACCACAGACGGTAAGTATCGATTACATTAGATAAAGGCGGATTAGTTACACAATCTCACTTAGCACATGAAGCTAAATCCCGAAGCAATGGCAAGACAAGGCAATTGGGCGAGTTTTTCTCATATCAGGACAGCTCATGAGTATCAAGCTATAAAACATTATTTTATCAGAAACATTTTCTCGAAGGGATTCAATAATGACCTATCAAGTCCTGCACTGTATGTGAAAAAATCCCATATGAGTAGGAATATAAGTTAATTCCAAACACACAAAAACCTTACTCGAAAACACCAGCCAACCAGATGACAAAATATCATACGTTCACGACTAGATATAATATGAATATGGAGTTGGAAATCTAGAAAATCGCTCGAGGGTAATGTAATAGTTCTCATTAAAACACGACGACGACTCATAACCTCATTTTTTAACACATTTCATTCGCCAAGAATGGCAGTTGGATACCGGAGTTCGGAATTTAGTCTCATTTATCCAGGTACATGAAGTATTTACAATGAAGTGAATGTCAAAATTTTTTAATTCATGCTGACCGAGAGATATTGCTACTCCTGAAAATAGCCACCGAATAACAATCAATTAAAATATTAAAAACACGTGCACAGAAGATAGGAAGCCGAGTGAATTGCACCTGTCAGCAATTTTAAACATAAGGTGTCTGCTTTGTTCGAAGGCGTGGCTCAAAAGTAAATTATAAATGTGAAAGATTAAAAGATGCTCTGAAAATCATAAATTTCAATGTGGCCTCAGATAAAAAATACTCGGAAATACAAAAAGGACATAGCAGGACATTACGATCCCGAGAGTATGGATTGAAATCGCAAAGGTCACATCACTAACGTGTTTCCTTTGTCGGCTTTCGTGAAAATTAAATTGAAATTTTCGCAGGAGGCTTTTATATTAGTGATCAGTTTATTTATCCGAATACGCGGGTGGGGATAGGGTTTTACAGAGGCTATTTGTGTTATGTCCGCTATGTGGGGATAGGGTTTTACAGAGGTTATTTGTGTTATGTCCGCTTTTTCCTGTTTCTTGCCTAGAGCCTTTTTCCCTAATGCCTTTTTCACGAAAGCCGACAAAGGAAACACGTTAGTGATTCTAAATGAAGCCGATTATGTGACCAAGTGCGAAAAGTTTATTTCCGAAAACTGCTTCACCACACTGAATAAAGACCCGACAAACAGTTGTCAACAATCCCTCAAGTACAAATTGAACAACAGCACTACACTTCTCCCCTCGAGGGAAAAATGGCGCTTAGTGAGAATGAACCCCCTGCCTCCAACAATGTTTGGACTTCCAAAAACACATAAACCGGGAATCCCTATTAGACCCGTTGTTTCCCACGTTTCTGCACCTTCTCATCTATTGTCGACGAAGCTGAATATTCTCCTGAGGAATTTCTCCCCATTCAAGTCAACGTATGGAATTGAGAGCTCTACGGACCTTGCCAACAAACTAGTAAATGCCAAACCCCCCTTAAATGGGAAACTTGTGTCATTTGATGTGTGTAATCTGTTTACGTCAGTTCCGGCCAAGGAATCCATTAGTATAACCATCTCATGGTTAAAAAGAGTGAAGTGCGGAGAAGATATTACCAACGATTACCATCAATTTTTAACCTTGTGTAGTGAACAGAACTATTTCCTGTTCAACGGGAGCTATTATAAACAAGAACACGGATTCAGTATGGGTTCGCCGCTCTCTCCTATACTCGCAGATATGTTCATGGACTATCTGGAAAACAATATACTTAATTCGAACCACCCACTTGTAAAAAACGTTGTATGCTATTATAGATATGTTGATGACGTTATTTGTTTGTGGACAGGTAGCAGCAGACAACTTGAACAGTTCTTAGCCTATTAAAACACCCAGCACAAAGCAATTACATTTAACATGGAATTAGGCCAACGCAAAATCAACTATTTAGACCTAACAATTTATATAGATAAAATTCAACACACATTTGCAATTTACCGTTAGGACACATATTCCGATGTAATTATCCCGAATAATTCTTTCCACCATCACACTCATAAATTTGCAGCCATCAACTCCATGCTAAATCGATTAATACCCATCCCCTCTCGGAATTCTTCTTTGAGGAAGATATTAAAACAACAAAAACGATCGCCCAAGGAAACGGGTACTGCAACGATACGGTTCAGAAACTACTAGATAAGAAACTAAGATATAAAAGCATTTCACTTCACTCGTGTCATCACTACACAGATTATCCTCAGAGAAGCCTAACAAATGGTGTAAACTCCCATTTTTAGGTACTATTACCCACAAAATAGCTAGACACATTCCTGGTGAGCGACTCAAGAGTTGGCTACTACAATCCGGTAACCGTAGAAAAACTTCTTTTCGACTCCAAGGTCAAGATTGACAGTTCCGAAAAATGTGGTGTGTATCTACTAGAGTGTGATGATTGTAATAGTGTTTATGATGGACAAACAGGTCGTACATTCACCATCAGAGCAAAAGAACACAAGAAATATTTATTAAATAATGACCCAAAATCCGGGTTTGTAAAACATCGTATTAAGACTGGACATCATGGTAATTTTTCACCCAAGGTTTTATATATAAATGACAAAGGGTTTAATGTGGATTTTTTTTGAGAATTTTGAAATTGTTAAGAGACAAGGTGTTCCCCTAATGTATTGGTTTTAAATGACTCTTCCGAATTTAAATGTTCTCCTTTCTCCTCCGTGTTGCACCATGACCGTCCGCTGCCCCTTCCTCTTCACCTTGACCATCGGTGATCAGCAATACCCTCCCCACATATTCTCCCACCCTCCCCCCCCCCTCCGGTTCCCGTTCTCCCCCACTACCCTACGTAAACCCAATTTGATCCAACATTGCCGATCCAGTGGCTCTTCCCTCCCTCAACCACTTCTCACCTGACCCCCACACCAAGGAATTTCGTATATAGTATGTGACTTGCACTCCCAGACACTTCGGAGATTGTACCCTTAATGATGACGTGCTAACGTCGAAACCGATTGGGATACAATAAATTCGTTGAATGAGTACAAAGTGAATCATTCCTCCCATCAATTAATACTTTATCCTGTCACACAAAAGGACGAGAACTGATTGGGAAATGGAACTGAGCGAATAACTGAATACTGACTACGAGGTCAATGCAATATAAATCAATTATTAAGGAATTAGTTCGCGAAACTTAACTCATCCATTAAAACAAATTAATTCCAAGACGGTAGAATGTGAAGACACGCGACTGCACTTTCAAGTTCAGTTTCTTAACATCAATCGTTTAATCTCGGATGCACGTTAATTTCGAACAGAACGAAAGGGAAACAACTCAAATCGTGACAAAGCGTAAACGGTCAAGAAGCTAGATTGCCAAGAATCGCCTGAGATAATTCCAGAGACTCTAAATAATCTTTGAGACTTACGGCGTGAGTCACGGGTTTGGGAGGACAACATGGCATCGACCAGAAGTAGCAAAATCACAAGGAAAAATGTGGAAAATTAATGTGAAAATGAAAACAATCGGGAAAAGAAATATTATTGACCTACAAGCAATTGAAACTTGGTGTGATACATGGCAGTTAGAATTAAACTTTAAGAAATGTCTTGTAATGAATTTTTGGAAAAAGAATAGCTCTCCTCCTACCACTTACAAAATAAGTAATATTGAATTAACAAACGTGGAATCCATTAAATATCTTGGAATAAGACTGACAAATGATCTTTCCTGGGGTAAACACATTCGTGAAATAATGGGTCAAGCGAATCGCAAACTGGGTTTCATTAAAAGAGTATTGGGTAAATGTGACGATCATGTACGAGAAATCAGCTACTTTTCCCTTGTTAGACCTCATTTGGAATATGCTGCCAGTGTATGGGATCCCTACGAAATCGGTCTAAGTAATGAACTTGAACGTGTGCAGCGAAGATCGGCAAGATTTGTAAAGGGACGATACGATAATTATATTAGCGTAACCAGTCTATTAAATGAATTGAAATGGGAATCATTGTCAGATCGCAGGTTGAAATTTAGACTTAATCTCTTATATAAATTCCAAGACAATATTTTCAGTGATGATGTTAAAAATATTTTACGAACCCCAACTTACTATGGCAGACTGGACCATAATTATAAAGTTAGAGAAATTGATTGCCGAACTGACCGATTCAAAATGTCCTTTTTCCCTCGCACAATAAGAGATACGAATAACGGTAAATATGTCCTATCGGAGAGTAGCAATGAATAGCATTGGTAGCTGCATGTTGGTATGAGTACTTAAAGCTAACCCTACTAACAGAATGTTTTTGCATGTTTTCTTTGCAATTTCTATCTTTTTTAAATAGTGTAGTTCTGACTACTATATTAATACTATTCCTTTTTTATGCATGATATGTAGTGCATGTTTGGTGAGCAATCACCCCTTGCCACACACCCTTGTGGTGGCTTGCAGGGTATTATGTAGATGTAGATGTATTGGCGATGAAGTGGACTTACCATTTATCTACTGAAGAGCGGTCCTCTCAGCCAGTTTCGTAAATTCCCAGTTTTCCCTCACTAAGGCACAGGTCATCGATGACGAAGATTTTAAGGTCGCACGTAACTCGAAAAACTTCTTCCTGTAATAATTTCAAGCCATTAACAGATAGATTTGACCGACTTCGAGTCCTGTGAAGAGAAAAGCAAATATATATGCGTCCCGCGAGCACGCAAGTATTGCAGTCCGAGATAAAATACTCTGCAAGCCACCGCAATGGTATATTGTAGGGGGTGAACCATTGGGAGGCATGCAATTAAAATGAGGGAGAACAACATTACACTTGTTGCCTTGCAGGGAGCACAACAATCCGTGCATTCAATGTTTACATGCAACAGATGAGCACAGTGGTACCATTCCGAAGAAAAATTTAAATCTTATATACTTGCAGTTGTAATGTTAGAAGTCCGATTGAAAGCTGGTGGCACCTGCGCAGAAACTCAAATTCGACCTGGGCGAGTCCATTGTGACGGACTCGAGCTCGGAGGGGGTGCGGGTGAAAGTGGTCATTCTCTCCCGGGCTTTGTCTCAGACCACGTGCGTTCGCTGCCAACCAAACTGCTTTTGCTTCATCTTCATTTTCAGTATTTAGTTATTTTAGTTATCATAGGACATAGATAGCTTAGGTAGGTTATTATAAGGTTAGTTATTTTATATTTTGTCATTCTTAGCATAGGGATAGGATAGATTATTGTAATTTAGACGTGTATTTTCAATTTGTTCATTAGTTTCTTAGTCCGATCTTTCATTCATAATATCATTTCTTGGTGTACATTCGTTAGTTATCTTAGTTGTTTTGTTTTCAGTAGTTCATACTTCAAGTTTAATATTGCATAATTTGTTTCTTTCAATTAACCAATTCTCTAATACTTCAATTAGCTTAGCATATTTTTACTTTTAGTCATATATTTTGTTAGCTTATCATTCTAGAGTAAATAGTAGGTTAGCACAGATATAGCATAGGTAATTAGATATATTTATTGTTTATAGCATAGGGTTATCGTTTATCGTAAGGTCATCGTTGCTTTGTTTCGAGGGTGTTTTGTTTTTCGTGATGGAAAACGCGAAATCAAAAGTAGGGGGTGGGAAGATTCTCCACAGTCAGGCGCGAGAAATTATCCATAGTGTGCTGAATTTTATGAAGAGCGAAGCAGAAGAGGGGTTGCAAATCCCTCTGAAAAGCGTTTATCACCGTGTGGCCGCCGCAACCGGCGTTTCTAAACGCAGCTTGATACGGATTGCTAACGAGTGAGCAGCAATTGCCAGTGGATCTAAGGCAGAGTTTGTCTCTCCGAAAAAGAAGAAGCCTCAAAAGAGCCCAAAGTCTACTGTGGACGATTTTGATGTTCAGGTGATAAGAAGAACGGTGCATAATTTCCATACTGTGGAAAAAAGGCATCCCACACTCCAGGCTTTGTTACCGGTTATTACAGAACAGACCGGTTTCAATGGAAAATTGAGTTCTCTCCGTGTACTCATGAAAAGTATTGGCTTCAAGTAAGTAAAATTATCATAAATGATTTTTCAAATGCATGTTTATTTGGTCTAACTTTTTAATGGTCATGTTTTCCCCACAGATGGAAAAAAAACATCTAATAACAAGGCAATTTTAAGTGAAAAGTATGATATTCGCTTGAAGAGGATGGCATATCTGCGGAAAATCATGAAATTCAGAGAAGAAGGGCGACCCATAGTATTTACCGATGAAACTTACGTCGCTCATCCCACACAACGCCCTTCCAGTGGACGAGTGGAGATGCACATGGGCTGAGAGCACCTGTATCTAAGGGACAGAGATTAATTATCGTTCATGCTGGTTAGTATAGGAAGTAATTTTTAAACTGACATAGATGACTCATTACTGACCCTGAAATATGCTTCGTAGAGTTTATGTTTATAAAAAGTTATCATTTTTGCAGGTGGAGAAATGGGATTCATTCCAGGAGCTCTACTAGTATTTAAATCAGGCCTGAAAACAGGGGATTATCACGGTGACATGAATCATGAAAACTATTTTAAGTGGCTAAGAAATCATCTCATCCCAAACCTGCCGCATAACTCTGTGGTTGTGTTGGACAACGCGTCGTATCACAACATACAACAGAATCGCAGTCCAAGCATGAGTGCTAAGAAGGATGCCAATAAGGCGTGGCTGGACACCAGAGGGGTGGAATACTCAGCGAAGGATACAAAGATTGAGTTATTTGCAAAAATTAAAAGAAATAGGGGGTCTGTGATATACCAGGTGGACAGTATTCTGGCTGAATATGGACATTCGACAGTTAGGTTGCCTCCCTACCATCCGGAGCTAAACTCGATTGAAAAGATATGGGGAACTTTAAAAAATTGGGTTGCAATGCACAACGTTTCCTTTAAATTGGACGATGTGAAAGTTCTGGTTCAGGAAAAAAGTGCTGCAATTGGTAAGGACGAATGGTGCAAAGTGTGTGAAAAGGTCAAAGAGGTGGATAACAATTATATAAGCTATGGAATGGTGCGTGATGAAGCAGAGAATGAACTTTTAATTACTCTGTCCGAGACTGAATATGAGAGTTTTTCCGATTCTGAAAGTGATTATTAACCCTCCGACGGTCGCGCGTATGCAGGAGATAAACACGAGGTGAATCCGGTCTAAAATTGTATAACATTGTATGCACTACACTGTGCCTTCCTTTTCTATTCATTCCATATTCCATTGCTTTAGTTATATCTTATTCTGACGTTCAGTGAGTCGTCACTGTTCTTCCTCAGGTCAACTTTGTATTTCTGACATACACGCGACCATTCCGATATTTAAAATTCCAGCCATGACCTTCATAGTTTCTTCCCTTGTTTACCTGCTTACATTGCGTTCTTTTATAAAATAAATGCAACTGTTATTTATATAATGTGTATTTATTAACCATACTCTAATATTTTCAAACTTTTAGTCCCTTCACTTCTCCAAATTTGAATTTGACATTGGCGAGAACAAGAATTAACTTGTCGGAGATCGGTTTGGTGGGGCGACCAGGCTTCCCACGGTTAAGGCTGGGGACATTGTAATAAATGTTACTATGAAAATAAAAATTGCGGGCTGAGAGCGCGCTTGCTACTATGAAAAAATTCTCTTGTGTTGGCTACACTGAGACCCAGCCTTCCCCTACGCTCCCGAGCGGAGGGGTATATACTTGCCTTCCCCTCCAAACTACCGCCCCCAAAGGCACCTTCCCCTCCACTCGCTATCGTTCCGCGCATTTAGGTGCCACCAGCTTTCAATCGGACTCTACCAATTAATGGGAAGGTAGTCTGTTGATTGATCGCCAAAGCCTTGGAACATTGGTTACTTACTAGATATGAATTCTATGAACATAGAAGATGGTTAGCTGGAAGGGAAAGAAGACGTGCGAGGAAGTCTGACGAAGAATATGAAACTAGTTCAAGAAATTCGAAGTGTGCAGACGTTGAAAGTGCGGGATAAAGAGATTAAAAAACAAACCACAGAATGTTTGAAGAAGAAGGTGGAGAAAGGAGAATAGCAGTGGTAAGAGCTAAGCTTACGGAAAGGAGAAAAGACCTATTGTAGAAAACATACATTTGTTCAAAAATCGTTAATATTTTGTCAATGAAACCCAAATTGACAGATGAGGCCTAGTCGAAAGAGAATTGTGTAAAGCGAGGATATGGCTATTTGAAAGGAGAAGATGACATGGCGATGGTATTAAACTAGTGTAACAAATACGAATGATTCAGACATTGCAAGTGCGGAACAGCCTCGTTACAGCACGAACCCGTGCGGACAGCTGATCGTGTGCGAGGAGGGAGGATAGGGGGGAGGCAATGGAAGGAGGGAGACAGCGAAGTGAGGGGAGGCACGACTAGGAGGAGGGAGGGGAATCAGGATTGGGGGGGGAGGCGAGTCGTAGTTCTAAGTGATCGAATGGAGGTTCAGCTCCGTCCCGTTTGCACTGCGATTTACACAACGACTTCAATAAAACGTTAAGTGACGTGCAACACCCACCTTAAAGATGTTGTCTGCATGCTACATGAATTCCTTGTCTCGTCCATGATCCGGCGCGAAGGAACAGCTGCTTTGGGTGTGCAAAGAAGATTTTAACGAGCCTTTTCCCTCACACGATACACCACAATTCCGGCACCTTTCACTTTCAGCAGTGGACTGCACCCGACCCACTCCCGTCCAGTCCACACACCCGCTAGCAAGGGTCCGTTCGCCAACCACACCGACACTCAAGCGACGCAACGGCGGGAACGCCTTAGACCCTCTTAAGATAAGGAAAATTCAATTTATTCATGGAGTTGATTTTAAGCACGTGTTTCAGGGCCGTATTTACCACATCGCGTACCCGGGGCCTCGCGAGAGATGAATTGTAAATATATTAGTAAAAGACTATAACATCGGGGCCCTCATTCTAGATTACGCCGGGGGCCTCAGAGGTCGTAAATGACGTGTTTGCCTCAAGATAACAATGCAGTGCCAATATTATTTATGATTCATGATTTCGGAAAATTGGAAGTTTTCATTGGAAACAGCACCTTACTATGATTTGTAACACCACCGAAAAACGACTACCAATAATACGAATTGGAAACTAAACCCTGGGAAAATGAATAAAGTAGGATTTACATCTACATCTACATAATACCCTGCAAGCCACCATATAGGTGTGTGGCAGGGGGTGAACTCTCACCAAACATGCACTACATATCATGCATGAAATTTGTAATTAAAAATTAAAATAACAAAGCATACATGCAAAAACATGCCGTTAGTTGGGTTAGCTATAAGTCCTTATACCAACATGCAGCTACCAATGTTATCCATTGCTACACTCGTACTAAATACATTTACCGTTATTCATATCCCTAATAGTACGAGGAAAAAAGGACATTTTGAATCTGTCAGTTCGGCAATCTATTTCTCTAATTTTGTGATTATGGTCCAGTCTACCATAGTAAGTTGGGGTCCGCAAAATATTTTTAACATCATCACTGAAAATATGGTCTTGGAATTTATATAAGAGACAAGCTGACCCGGCCACGCGTTGCTGTGGCTCAATCTGGTTAAATGGAAAGCGCCCGTTTATAGTATGTTTAATTTCACAATTCTTATGGGTATACAATATATCTCAGCTGATCGATTGTTTTTAAGCTGGACACGCATATTTGTATATAATTTTAACGTCTTTACATGTCGTCACAAAGTAGAATATTTCAGGCAAGCATTTATTTCATCCGCTAGTGTCAATCGAGGAATTACAGGTAATATTTGCCGGAAATGTCGTGCAAGCAATATTAATGCGTTCTCAAATGGTCTCAGGATTCAACGGAAATCTTGCAATGATCGATCCAGAGCCTCGAGCGATGCTTTGTGCACCATTGTGCATTCATCCCAAGCAATAAGTTGGCATTTCTGAAATATTTGTCCCATGCCGGTTGATTTGAATATGTTGCGCGTGAGTGTTTCAATGAATTGCAAGTTCAATGGGATGCACATCCCGTCTCCAGTGTCGATTTTGTATTCTCGATATTGTACAAACCTTCAAGGAGTGAACAAAACAACTAACCAAATCTTCATGGAAATTGGATGAATATTGTGGTAATGCATGAAGTTATCAATATTGTATCGATACAGTATCGATATTGTAATGATACTTTATAAAACTTTGATAAAAAAAACACCTAAATAATTTCACCTCAATTTTGTATCAACAATGTATCGATGTATCCATATTTTATCGATATTATATCGATACAGTATCGCCATTGAATAATCGATTTTGTAGAAACCTTCGTGGAGCGTACTCAATAACTGTCCAAAGTTTCATGGCGATCCGATGAATAGTAATGCATAAAGGACAAACACATTATATACATTCGATACAGAATCGATCCTGCAACGATACATTCCTTTTAAAAAACTAAATAATTTAACCTCAATTTTGTATCAATAATGTATCAATTTATCGATACTTTAGCAATATTATATCGATAAAGTATCGATATTGAAATATCGATTCCGTAGTCCTCTTTTCGGGAATGTACTCAACAACTTCCCAAAGTTTCATGGCGATCCGATGAATGGTGTAGTAATGCATAAAGGACATACACACACACATACATTCATTTTTATATATATAGATTAAGTCTAAATTTCAACCTGCGATCTGACAATGATTCCCAATTTAATTCATTTAATAGACTGGTTACGCTAGTAAGGTTATCATAACGGCCCTTTACAAATCTGGCCGATCTTCGCTGCACACGTTCAAGTTCGTTATTTAGACCGATTTCGTAGGGTTTCCATACACTGGCAGCATATTCCAAATGAGGTCTTACAAGGGAAAGGCAGCTGATTCCTCGTACATGATCGTCACATTTACCCAATACTCTTTTGACGAATCCCAGTTTACGATTCGCGTGACCCATTATTTCACGTATGTGTTTACCCCAGGAAAGATCATGTGTCAGTCTTACTCCAAGATAATGGATTCCACGGTTTAAATAAAAAGTAAGTAATAGAGGTGTACGGCAGGGGGTGAATTCTCTACAAACATGCATATCAAATCTACACTACATATCATGCATAAATAAGGATTAGTAGTCATATACTAGTCTGAACTTCAATTTTTAATAAATATAAAAATTGCAAAAAAGGCACGCAACATAATGCTGATCGTTGGGTTAGCTTTAAGTCCTTACACCAACATGCAGCTACCAATGCTATCCATTGCTACACTCGTATTGGACATATTCACCGCTATTCATATCCCTAACTGTAAGAGAAAAAAAGGACATTTTCAATCTGTCAGTTCGGCAAGCAATTTCTCTAATTTTGTGATTATGGTCCAGTCTACCCGTGTAAGTAGGGGTTCGGAAAATATTTTAACGTCATCACTGAAAATATTAGCTTGGAATTTATTTAAGAGATTAAGTCTACATTTCAACTTACGATCTGATAATGATTCCAATTTAATTCATTTAATAGACTGCTTACGTTAACATGGTTATCTCACCGTCAATCATCTTAACAAATCTTGCCGATCTTCTCTACACACGTTCAGGTTCATAGGTAGGTAGAATTGTTTTAAGGTGCTTCTAAGGTCAAGGTCATTTTTGCACCTGACCTTAACCAGATTAAAAGCAAGCGTTAAAAATAAAATACTTGGTAAGTATAGAGGAATACTTAGGAAAAGTATAAACTATCAGTGGACACAATAGGCTTAAGTCTGTATTAGTCATAGTAATATGGCAAAAGAGTTACATTTAGACCTGTTACGCAATGTGTCTTCCTGGGCCACAAATTTTGGGTCGTAAATTCAATTCATGGAGAAATATAAGAACGCGATCGATAAGATTACGATTGTCGCCCAACAACTTGCTCAGATCCCCACATATTTTGTGGCGCTCGCGTTGCATCCAATATTTCACATAGTCGACAAGCAGTTACAGCTATCGCATTTGGGTGCGTCCTTCTCGGGGGTCAAGAAATACGAGTGAGTCAGGGCTGTAATGTCCTATTCTTAGCCTGGTGGCAATGACTTCTTCCCGTCGGCTATCCCTGACCGAGGACGTCCAAGCTGTTACTCTTTGATTTCCCTGAGTTTGTTCGACGAGTTTCCCTGAGTTTGTCGCCCAAGAAGCGAGAACTGATTTCTTCAGGTGATAATTCTCGCCACTGATGGTGGCCGCTCGTGCAGCAGCCTCTGCCGCTTCATTAGCGGTAACACCCACGTGGCCGGGTACCCATAGGAATTTTATGAGCATGTCCTCAGCAAAAAGGCGGTAAATGCATGTTAATATTTCTTGGACGACGAGATGTGAAGGAGAGAGGCTACAGATGCTTTGAAGGGAGCTTAGGGAGTCTGAGCATATTAAATACTGCTACATTTAGTCTCTTGGAGTGAGGCTTCAATTGCATTTAGCGAGGCTTTTATGGCCTGTAACTCCGCCGTGTAAACAGTGCATATGGGATGCAAGGTTAAGGCCGTGGAGCCAATATCCACTGAAAAGAAGGCGAAAGGCACATCGCGTCTGTTTTAGAGCTATCTGTGTATATTTGTGGACTGTCACAACTGTGTATAGCTTCTACGTTTAAGCTCGATTGCGGTACTGTTAGCCTTGGCATCCATGTAGAGCAAGCTTGGCTTTCTCTCCATTTTAAAGAAGTTAAATCTACGGATAACATAGGTAGATACGTTGTTTCAGGTCCTACTTTATGGAGGTTATATACTGTTAATGAGGTTAATAACTTGAGATAAAAATTAATGTGGACAATATTTATGCACTGGTAAAAATATAATTTTATTTGTGAAAAAACTCCTCTAAGGACACACACATGACAAAAATTAAAATACCTATGCAATCATGATGGATGATTGGGAAGAATCTAGTCTGCATATTTCTCAACACCAAGCTTGGTTGAGTATACTGTGCACATTAACTTATCATAACAGATCATAAATTGACGTTTATAAACGTTTATAACTCACCATCGTGAGTGCACCAATTGTTTTGACTGGTTAGGGCCATTGTTTACACATTTCACTCAAATGGCAGCACTATCCATTACGCACTCACTCAGTCATATACAAAGCTCTATAAAAAAATGGGATCACCGTGTGAAGCCTTCGGAACATCTCGTTAAACTGATTTTAACGCATAGATGAACACTACAGAGACACCAAAGGAAGTAGAACACCTTATTAATTAAGTGCTTGGCAGTCACAGCGTATTATCTTCCGGAAACACTTCTTCGCCACTTGAATAACACTACTAAATGTTTAGGGAACACTCAATGTAAACACAATGATCACAACTGATTTCGGGCGAGGAAGACGTAAATCTGCAACATTCTGCTTGCTTCATTTGCATATTATTTCCATGAAATACTGAAATTTTTCAATACCGTCGCTTCATTGCACGTTGTTGATGTCAAGTACATGATTGTGGACTTGCAAATGGGGGAACATTTCGTCAAAAAAGTTCATTTCAGACTTTTCTTCCCTCCAACAAATTGGCTGAAGTGCATAGCATAAAATAACTCACCACCACCTGTAGGACACAGATTTGGCAAATATAATTATATGACAGTACAATCATTGCCCACCTTTAAGATTCTAGTTTCAATTTTCAAATTACGTCATTTCTTAAATATCAAGCATAGTCAAGCGACGAATTACGGTAAAGGGGCTCAAATAAAGGAAGCGATGGCAATGAGGCAGGTAAAAGAACATTAAACTAAATACATAAAATAATATAAAAAGTATTATATCGCTTCACAAACGCCAAGAAAGTTACAAAGCAATAAAATCTCTTACGTCTTCCTACAATGGGCATTACCATGAGAATCACAACGACATAGTTTTGCAAGCTAACTGCACCACATTTACCTTCTTTACCTTTGCACAGATTTTATAATTGCATTTCATGCATTACAAAGGCATTTAACGTCCTTCGACAATTGATACAACACTTATGAATACGTCAGACTAGGCCAACTAACGTAAAAAAACGGCTGTCATATTGATCCTTGAGGCTCCGGTTGCTTAGCGTGAGTTTTCGGTTGTACTATCATCATTTGTCTTAAGGAATAGCTTACAGAAGGCGAATTGTCGACAGCCGACTCCTTCGTTGAGCTACCGAGATTGCGACGTCGATAGTGGATGCTATCGAGTTACGGAAAACCCCAACTGATGAAGATAACCAGATAGCAAGGACGATGTCTTCTGAGTTTTACCGAATGGAGGAACAGATAACATTTACGGCATACCTACGTCATCAAATATGGCGCATGGCGCAATGCGCGGGAATTCCGGAAATTTAAAGTAATAGAGCAGCAATGTATGAAAATATTGCAAAAATGACTAGATTTCATTGTATAACGGAATAAAAACAATGAAAACCCAAATAGGAAATTAAAGAACAAATTAACACAAAAATAAATACACCATTGACGAAACATAGTTTAAAAATATCAATTACCAAAAGAGCGCAAGATATAATATTTTTCACATAACTTATTCAGGAAATTTAAAGTAATAGAGCAGCAATATATAATAGTAATGCAAAAAAGGCTTAATTTCATTGTAAAATAGAATTACACAAATGAAAACCCGAATAGAAAATTAAAGAATTACCATCAAAATAAATACACCATTGACGAAACAGTTTAAAAATATCAATTTTCAAAAGAATGAAAGATATAATATTTTTGACATACATACCCGATAAATAAACATTTGTGGCAAACCGTACATTTCGACATGAATTTTATAGTCACCGTAACAGTTAAAATTTTTTTTATACCAGTCCATTGAATGTGAAATTCATATAAGCCGCAAGAGATAACATTTTTGGCATACAAGACTATCAAATGTGAACCTTACATCTATCACAAGAGATAACATTTTTGGCATACCTGTCTAATAATGTGAACTGAATGTCTACAACAAGAGATAACATTTGTGGCATACCTATCTTTTAAATGTGAACTTCATATGAAATGCAAGAGATAACATTTGTGGCATACCTTACATTTTGTCATGAATTTTATAGTCACCGCAAGAGATAACATTTGTGGCATACCTATCCTTTAAATGTGAACTTCAAATGAAATGCAAGAGATAACATTTGTGGCATACCTTACATTTTGTCATGAATTTTATAGTCACCGCAAGAGATAACATTTTTGGCATACCTATCCTTTAAATGTGAACTCCATATGAAATGCAAGAGATAACATTTGTGGCATACCTTACATTTTGTCATGAATTTTATAGTCACCGCAAGAGATAACATTTTTGGCATACCTATCCTTTAAATGTGAACTCCATATGAAATGCAAGAGATAACATTTGTGGCATACCTTACCTTTTGTCTTGAATTTTATAGTCACCGCAAGAGATAACATTTTTGGCATACCTATCCTTTAAATGTGAACTCCATATGAAATGCAAGAGATAACATTTGTGGCATACCTTACCTTTTGTCTTGAATTTTATAGTCACCGCAAGAGATAACATTTTTGGCATACCTATCCTTTAAATGTGAACTCCATATGAAATGCAAGAGATAACATTTGTGGCATACCTTACATTTTGTCCCGAATTTTATAGTCACCACTGGAGATAACATTTTTGGCATACCTATCCTTTAAATGTGAACTCCATATGAAATGCAAGAGATAACAGTTGTGGCATACCTTACATTTTGTCCCGAATTTTATAGTCACCGCAAGAGATAACATTTTTGGCATACCTATCCTTTAAATGTGAACTCCATATGAAATGCAAGAGATAACATTTGTGGCATACCTTACATTTTGTCCTGAATTTTATAGTCACCACTGGAGATAACATTTTTGGCATACCTATCCTTTAAATGTGAACTCCATATGAAATGCAAGAGATAACATTTGTGGCATACCTTACCTTTTGTCTTGAATTTTATAGTCACCGCAAGAGATAACATTTTTGGCATACCTATCCTTTAAATGTGAACTCCATATGAAATGCAAGAGATAACAGTTGTGGCATACCTTACATTTTGTCCCGAATTTTATAGTCACCGCAAGAGATAACATTTTTGGCATACCTATCCTTTAAATGTGAACTCCATATGAAATGCAAGAGATAACATTTGTGGCATACCTTACATTTTGTCCTGAATTTTATAGTCACCACTGGAGATAACATTTTTGGCATACCTATCCTTTAAATGTGAACTCCATATGAAATGCAAGAGATAACATTTGTGGCATACCTTACATTTTGTCCCGAATTTTATAGTCACCGCAAGAGATAACATTTTTGGCATACCTATCCTTTAAATGTGAACTCCATATGAAATGCAAGAGATAACATTTGTGGCATACCTTACATTTTGTCCCGAATTTTATAGTCACCGCAAGAGATAACATTTTTGGCATACCTATCCTTTAAATGTGAACTCCATATGAAATGCAAGAGATAACATTTGTGGCATACCTTACATTTTGTCCTGAATTTTATAGTCACCACTGGAGATAACATTTTTGGCATACCTATCCTTTAAATGTGAACTCCATATGAAATGCAAGAGATAACATTTGTGGCATACCTTACATTTTGTCCCGAATTTTATAGTCACCACTGGAGATAACATTTTTGGCATACCTATCCTTTAAATGTGAACTCCATATGAAATGCAAGAGATAACAGTTGTGGCATACCTTACCTTTTGTCTTGAATTTTATAGTCACCACTGGAGATAACATTTTTGGCATACCTATCCTTTAAATGTGAACTCCATATGAAATGCAAGAGATAACAGTTGTGGCATACCTTACATTTTGTCTTGAATTTTATAGTCACCGCAAGAGATAACATTTTTGGCATACCTATCCTTTAAATGTGAACTCCATATGAAATGCAAGAGATAACATTTGTGGCATACCTTACATTTTGTCCCGAATTTTATAGTCACCACTGGAGATAACATTTTTGGCATACCTATCCTTTAAATGTGAACTCCATATGAAATGCAAGAGATAACAGTTGTGGCATACCTTACATTTTGTCCCGAATTTTATAGTCACCGCAAGAGATAACATTTTTGGCATACCTATCCTTTAAATGTGAACTCCATATGAAATGCAAGAGATAACATTTGTGGCATACCTTACATTTTGTCCCGAATTTTATAGTCACCGCAAGAGATAACATTTTTGGCATACCTATCCTTTAAATGTGAACTCCATATGAAATGCAAGAGATAACATTTGTGGCATACCTTACATTTTGTCCTGAATTTTATAGTCACCACTGGAGATAACATTTTTGGCATACCTATCCTTTAAATGTGAACTCCATATGAAATGCAAGAGATAACATTTGTGGCATACCTTACATTTTGTCCCGAATTTTATAGTCACCACTGGAGATAACATTTTTGGCATACCTATCCTTTAAATGTGAACTCCATATGAAATGCAAGAGATAACAGTTGTGGCATACCTTACCTTTTGTCTTGAATTTTATAGTCACCGCAAGAGATAACATTTTTGGCATACCTATCCTTTAAATGTGAACTCCATATGAAATGCAAGAGATAACATTTGTGGCATACCTTACATTTTGTCCCGAATTTTATAGTCACCACTGGAGATAACATTTTTGGCATACCTATCCTTTAAATGTGAACTCCATATGAAATGCAAGAGATAACAGTTGTGGCATACCTTACCTTTTGTCTTGAATTTTATAGTCACCACTGGAGATAACATTTTTGGCATACCTATCCTTTAAATGTGAACTCCATATGAAATGCAAGAGATAACATTTGTGGCATACCTTACATTTTGTCCTGAATTTTATAGTCACCGCAAGAGATAACATTTTTGGCATACCTATCCTTTAAATGTGAACTCCATATGAAATGCAAGAGATAACATTTGTGGCATACCTTACATTTTGTCCTGAATTTTATAGTCACCACTGGAGATAACATTTTTGGCATACCTATCCTTTAAATGTGAACTCCATATGAAATGCAAGAGATAACATTTGTGGCATACCTTACATTTTGTCCCGAATTTTATAGTCACCACTGGAGATAACATTTTTGGCATACCTATCCTTTAAATGTGAACTCCATATGAAATGCAAGAGATAACAGTTGTGGCATACCTTACATTTTGTCCCGAATTTTATAGTCACCGCAAGAGATAACATTTTTGGCATACCTATCCTTTAAATGTGAACTCCATATGAAATGCAAGAGATAACATTTTTGGCATACCTATCCTTTAAATGTGAACTCCATATGAAATGCAAGAGATAACATTTGTGGCATACCTTACATTTTGTCCCGAATTTTATAGTCACCGCAAGAGATAACATTTTTGGCATACCTATCCTTTAAATGTGAACTCCATATGAAATGCAAGAGATAACATTTGTGGCATACCTTACATTTTGTCCTGAATTTTATAGTCACCACTGGAGATAACATTTTTGGCATACCTATCCTTTACATGTGAACTCCATATGAAATGCAAGAGATAACATTTGTGGCATACCTTACCTTTTGTCTTGAATTTTATAGTCACCGCAAGAGATAACATTTTTGGCATACCTATCCTTTAAATGTGAACTCCATATGAAATGCAAGAGATAACATTTGTGGCATACCTTACCTTTTGTCTTGAATTTTATAGTCACCGCAAGAGATAACATTTTTGGCATACCTATCCTTTACATGTGAACTCCATATGAAATGCAAGAGATAACATTTGTGGCATACCTTACCTTTTGTCATGAATTTTATAGTCACCGCAAGAGATAACATTTTTGGCATACCTATCCTTTAAATGTGAACTCCATATGAAATGCAAGAGATAACATTTGTGGCATACCTTACCTTTTGTCTTGAATTTTATAGTCACCGCAAGAGATAACATTTTTGGCATACCTATCCTTTAAATGTGAACTCCATATGAAATGCAAGAGATAACATTTGTGGCATACCTTACCTTTTGTCTTGAATTTTATAGTCACCGCAAGAGATAACATTTTTGGCATACCTATCCTTTAAATGTGAACTCCATATGAAATGCAAGAGATAACATTTGTGGCATACCTTACATTTTGTCCTGAATTTTATAGTCACCGCAAGAGATAACATTTTTGGCATACCTATCCTTTAAATGTGAACTCCATATGAAATGCAAGAGATAACATTTGTGGCATACCTTACCTTTTGTCATGAATTTTATAGTCACCGCAAGAGATAACATTTTTGGCATACCTATCCTTTAAATGTGAACTCCATATGAAATGCAAGAGATAACATTTGTGGCATACCTTACCTTTTGTCATGAATTTTATAGTCACCGCAAGAGATAACATTTTTGGCATACCTATCCTTTAAATGTGAACTCCATATGAAATGCAAGAGATAACAGTTGTGGCATACCTTACCTTTTGTCTTGAATTTTATAGTCACCGCAAGAGATAACATTTTTGGCATACCTATCCTTTAAATGTGAACTCCATATGAAATGCAAGAGATAACATTTGTGGCATACCTTACCTTTTGTCTTGAATTTTATAGTCACCGCAAGAGATAACATTTTTGGCATACCTATCCTTTAAATGTGAACTCCATATGAAATGCAAGAGATAACATTTGTGGCATACCTTACATTTTGTCTTGAATTTTATAGTCACCGCAAGAGATAACATTTTTGGCATACCTATCCTTTAAATGTGAACTCCATATGAAATGCAAGAGATAACATTTGTGGCATACCTTACATTTTGTCTTGAATTTTATAGTCACCGCAAGAGATAACATTTTTGGCATACCTATCCTTTAAATGTGAACTCCATATGAAATGCAAGAGATAACATTTGTGGCATACCTTACATTTTGTCTTGAATTTTATAGTCACCGCAAGAGATAACATTTTTGGCATACCTATCCTTTAAATGTGAACTCCATATGAAATGCAAGAGATAACATTTGTGGCATACCTTACATTTTGTCTTGAATTTTATAGTCACCGCAAGAGATAACATTTTTGGCATACCTATCCTTTAAATGTGAACTCCATATGAAATGCAAGAGATAACATTTGTGGCATACCTTACATTTTGTCTTGAATTTTATAGTCACCGCAAGAGATAACATTTTTGGCATACCTATCCTTTAAATGTGAACTCCATATGAAATGCAAGAGATAACATTTGTGGCATACCTTACCTTTTGTCTTGAATTTTATAGTCACCGCAAGAGATAACATTTTTGGCATACCTATCCTTTAAATGTGAACTCCATATGAAATGCAAGAGATAACAGTTGTGGCATACCTTACCTTTTGTCTTGAATTTTATAGTCACCGCAAGAGATAACATTTTTGGCATACCTATCCTTTAAATGTGAACTCCATATGAAATGCAAGAGATAACATTTGTGGCATACCTTACATTTTGTCTTGAATTTTATAGTCACCGCAAGAGATAACATTTTTGGCATACCTATCCTTTAAATGTGAACTCCATATGAAATGCAAGAGATAACATTTGTGGCATACCTTACATTTTGTCTTGAATTTTATAGTCACCGCAAGAGATAACATTTTTGGCATACCTATCCTTTAAATGTGAACTCCATATGAAATGCAAGAGATAACATTTGTGGCATACCTTACATTTTGTCTTGAATTTTATAGTCACCGCAAGAGATAACATTTTTGGCATACCTATCCTTTAAATGTGAACTCCATATGAAATGCAAGAGATAACATTTGTGGCATACCTTACCTTTTGTCTTGAATTTTATAGTCACCGCAAGAGATAACATTTTTGGCATACCTATCCTTTAAATGTGAACTCCATATGAAATGCAAGAGATAACATTTGTGGCATACCTTACCTTTTGTCTTGAATTTTATAGTCACCGCAAGAGATAACATTTTTGGCATACCTATCCTTTAAATGTGAACTCCATATGAAATGCAAGAGATAACATTTGTGGCATACCTTACATTTTGTCTTGAATTTTATAGTCACCGCAAGAGATAACATTTTTGGCATACCTATCCTTTAAATGTGAACTCCATATGAAATGCAAGAGATAACATTTGTGGCATACCTTACATTTTGTCTTGAATTTTATAGTCACCGCAAGAGATAACATTTTTGGCATACCTATCCTTTAAATGTGAACTCCATATGAAATGCAAGAGATAACATTTGTGGCATACCTTACATTTTGTCTTGAATTTTATAGTCACCGCAAGAGATAACATTTTTGGCATACCTATCCTTTAAATGTGAACTCCATATGAAATGCAAGAGATAACATTTGTGGCATACCTTACATTTTGTCTTGAATTTTATAGTCACCGCAAGAGATAACATTTTTGGCATACCTATCCTTTACATGTGAACTTCATATGAAATGCAAGAGATAACATTTTTGTCATACCTTACATTTTGTCATGAATTTTATAGTCACTGCAAGAGATAACATTTTTGGGCTACCTACCCTTTAAATGTGAACTTCATATGAAATGCAAGAGTTAACATTTGTGGCATGCCTTACATTTTGTCCTGAATTTTATAGTCACTGCAAGAGATAAAATTTTTGGCATACCTGTCCAGTAAATGTGAACTTTATATCTACCGCAAGAGATAAAATGTTTGTTATACCTGTCTAATAAATATGAACAACATGTCAACCACAAGAGATAACATTTTTGGCATACTTGACATGTCTTCTGCTTGGATTGTAATGTGAGAGGCTTTTTGTCACTCCTCTGTCATTTGTCTTCCGAGAAAACGAAAGACTGGCTGTCAAGTTACGACATAAGGAGGAGGGGGCAGAGGTACCTAGGCCTGGGGGATATATCGAAAAATATCACGATATTATAATATATCGCGATTCCGCTATTGACTTTTGAAAATAAACGATATATCGTTGCTCGATAAATATCGTCTTATCGGGGCACGATAAATATAATGATACCGCGTGCCGATAAAATATCACGAGCTGCCGGTCATTAAGACGATCAGGGTCATTACATTCCGAAGTGAATTCCCCATATTCATCCTCTGTTTCATTTCCATGTTCCGGAGAAATTATGAAAATATTAACTTAAATTAGCTTTAAATAACTTAAAAATTAAAATCTTTTCATCCAAATCTTATTTCTCGTGAAGGATTTCAGTAGTAGTTAGCAGTTTGAGACTAAATTAAGTAAATACATTAGCTTCATCAGCTCACGAAAAAAATTTCTTTCTCTTTAGGAAATAATATATACATTTCGTCTGTGTATGGCTGCCTGAAGGTCTGAATTGCCGTGGGCGACCGCCCGCAGATGGTGTGCAGTCGAAATGATCAATGTGCGATGTGATAATGATCTGCAGCCAATGTGAGTCTGGCTCGCCATCGATATTGTGCCTGTGTGCGGCTGGCCTGCGTTTAGTTTACGGGCACATGTCTGTGGCACGACTGACCTTTGCATGAGCTGCGACCGAATTCCATATGCTGTGCGTCTCTCTGTCGTTTAAAGGTCGCCTGCACAAGCAATGTGGCTAGTCTGATCACCAACGTGTTCCGGCCAGGCTGCTACGAGGCAAGTCGTACACAGTCGGTTCGGGACACGTACCAGTTCTGTTTGCGTCGTATTCCGTAAATACCGTTGATCATCCGTGAAACTTCACCGAGGCTCGTAGGATGGTTCCGACTAGGTCTCCGGTCCCCATGCTCAAAAACGCCGGCGAATGTGCGGTTCTTCGATCGCGCATCGCCGATTTGGAGATTATGGTGGCGGAGCTCCGTTGTAAGGTGGAAGCGATGGTACCCGTCACTGAGAGAGAGAAGGCATGGACTCGAAAGCTAGTCGTTCCAAAGGGAATGCACGGCTTCGCCCGACTGCAACTAACTGCTGGGTGATCGAGGATGTGCCCAACTCTCCGTGAAGAGGCGGCTCCATTGCGGAGACCTGAAGATTGGAGGGTAGTTTCACGGGGAAAGGGGGGGAAAATGAGGCTGCGGCGCGGGGAGGAATTTCCGATCCGTGTCTCCAAACGGTACCAAGTGCTGTCAGTAGATAGTACTGAGGTCCCTGCAGCCCCTTCCACTGATTCCCCGAGGGCTCCACCGAGGAGGAATCGTCAGGATGGGAAGGGGGGATGTTAGTGATAGGCAGCAGCATCGTCCGTCGTGTGATGGCCCCTCTGCGAGAAAGGGCAAAGGGTGTGATCCCACGGCTTGGTGCATTCCGGGTGGCGGTGTTCCTCAGGTGACGAAGGCGGTCGAGGCGGCGGTTAGAGGCACCAAGTGCTCTAGATTGCGGGTTGTGGCCCATATAGGCGTCAACGACGCCACGGACCGCGGATCTGAGGAGATTCTACGTTCCTATAGGGAACCGAACTCCGAAGTGAATCGGGTAAGTGTCGCCGAGGGTGTCGAAATAGAGCTCGCGATATGCAGTCTTGTCCCGAGGATTGATCGGGGACCTCTTGTTTGGAGCCGAGTGGAAGGCATAAACGAGAGACTCCGTCATATCTGTAGGGACATCGGAGCCAACTTTTTTGACCTCCGACCAACGATCCGTTGGTTGAGGCACCCCCTAAATCGCTCTGGGGTTCATTGCACGGCCGAGGCGTCTAGGCGTGTAGCGGATAGAATATTTGAGCGTTGTAGGCCTTTTTTAGGATAAAGAGTAGGGCAGAGAGTAAGTCAGCTAGTGGGGTGTTAAATATAAAATCGCGAAAATTTTATGAAAGTAAAAGAATTGAAAAAAGCCATAAGCTATGCGAGTTTTTCGAAGAGCCAGTCATAGAAAAATTAAGTGAATCAGTTAGTCATAAGCTCAAAAAAATTTGTAAAAAAAGCTTTAACAAGTCGACAGTTATTATAAAAAATAGCGTTATAACTATGGTCGTAGTAAATTGTCGTAGTTTAAAAAACAAAGTAGCAGATTTTCATCACCTCATCGAATCCACCGACGCAGATGTAATTATAGGAACTGAGAGCTGGCTATATAAAGATATCGGAGATAATGAAATATTCCCGAAATCATTCAAAATTTACAGGAAAGATAGAGACAGAAGACCAGGAGGAGGAGTTTTTATCGCCGTGAAGGATTGTCTTACTAGTAGAAGGGAGACTATACTTGATTGTCAAATAGAAAGCGTTTGGTGTTCCATACAAGGTCCTCGAGCATAAAAGGTTTATCTATGCGCATATTATAGACCACCGGATTGAGGCATAAATTCAATATTAGAACTAGAAAATCAAATAAGGAAATTAATTCAACACAAAAATGACCGTCACATCATCATCGGGGGGGATTTCAATCTTCCATCCATAGACTGGGACACGTGTAGCTTCATCACCGGGGGGAAGGACAAAGAGCTCTGTGAGACACTTCTGCACACCTTTTCCTTTCATGCACTTCATCAATTAGTAACAGCCCCAACCAGAGAAAAAAGTACTCTCGATCTCCTCGCAACAAATATACCCCAACAAATTGTAAATATAAGTACCGATGAGGGAATCAGTTATCATAAAATTATAAAAGGAACATTTTCTTATAGAACTAACAAAAATAACAAATCCAAGAGGAAAATATACTTACTCGATAGGGCGGACTACGACGGAATGAAAACAGAGTTGCATAATTCGTTCTGCGAATTTCAAGAAGCAAGTTTAAGGAAAGATAGTGAGACCTTGTGGCATATATTCCTAGAAGTTATTCACTCAGCAGTTAACATGTATATACTAAGTAAATTAAAAAAGATGAATGCTGAGCCACGGTGGAATAACGCGGCGGTACGGAAATCTTTAAAACAACAGAGAATTTGCCATGCTAGACTGAAAAAAAGCGCGGAAAAAACACCTCCTCATGAGCTTAACAAATTCATTATAAATTATAAAACTTCCAAACACTTAGAGAAAAAAGAATGTCGAAGAGCCTTAGCTGACTTTAAAAGTAAAATGCTGGGGAAGTATTTGAATGAAAATACAAAAGCATTTTGGTCTTATGTAGGAGACGTTCAAGGAAATAAATCTACTAAAGGAACTCTTAGGAATGATAATGGAGAAAAAATAACTGATAGTCTGGAAAAAGTTGATAAGACATACTTCCAAAGCGTTTTCACTACCAGCACTTTAGATCCAATTGAACCACTAAATAAACATTTCAAACATACGATGTCTGAAATCGCTATCGAGTCTCGCGGTATATATATCTATATCTACGACATACCCTGCAAGCCACCTCGAGGGTGTGTGGCAGGGGGTGCATCTACACCAGGAACAATGACACAACAAACAAAAATGAACACCACAAAGCAAGCACTACACCTTTAAACGTAATTGGGAAAAAAAGAAGAAAAACTACCAAATCCCAATCATGCAGGACACACCCACGAATACCATGCAAGCCTTGAAACCCGACACTAAATTCTTAGATACTCATGTATGCAAAAAAAGGCATTGCATGCAAGTCGCACGTTGATTTGAACATGCAGGTAATAAAAAAAAACTATCGACCTACTCTGAATAATACCTCTATAATTATAACCAATTTACGCGATTTTTAACGTTCTGATCACGAATCGTACGCGGAAAAAATGACATTTTAAACCTGTCCGTCCTGCAATCTATCTCCTTAATTTTATTAGAATTATCGAGCCTACCATAATAAGTCGGAGCCAGCAATATATGATAAACGTCATTAACGAAATGTCCCTCCTTAAATTTTCCCTGAAGATTAAGTCTATAATTCATCTACATCTACATTTAGACGATACCCTGAAACTGGAAAATGGTTAATATTACACCTTTATTCAAATCCGGCGATATAGAATATCCTAGCAACTACAGACCTATCTCACTAACTATCTATCTGACTAACATCGATATCGTGTAAGATAATGGACCATATAATAGTTAGTTTGACTATGGGACACTTGGATAGAGAAAATTTGTTACTTAATAACCAACACGGTTTCCGAAAATCTAAGTCATGCGAAACGCAATTGGCACTCTTTGTTCACGACTTATTGGTTTCGGGAGAAAATAATGCTCAGGTTGATGCGATATTCCTCGATTTAAAAAAAAACCTTTGATAGAGTACCTCATGACAGATTGTTCTTAAAGCTAGAAAGTTACGGTATAGATAAAAACGCAGTGTCCTGGATTAAACAATTCTTAGTTGGCCGCGAACAGAGAGTTACTATAGACGGTATCATGTCCAATATAGTTAGTGTCACATCAGGTGTTCCCCAGGGAAGTGTGATAGGCCCACTTTTATTTCTTTTATATATCAATGACCTCGGCAGTGTTGTAGTAAATAGTAGAATTCGGCTTTTCGCAGATGATGCAGTAGTGTATAGAGAAATTAGTAGTATGGGAGACAAGGCATCGTTAGAAAAAGATCTCGTAGCAATTCAGGCGTGGTGCGGTAAATGGAAACTAGAACTGAAAATAAAAAAGTGCGTGACAGTAAATTTTTGGAAAAGGAAAAACTCGATAGAAAGAAACTATATGATTCAAGGTACGGAATTAACAAACGTGGAATCAGTTAAGTACTTAGGGGTAACACTTACTCAGGATCTATCATGGGGGAAACATATCAGGGGAATATGCAGTCAAGCAAATAGAAAGTTGGGGTTTATTTAAAGAATATTAGGGAAAAGTGAGGAGAGGGTGAAGGAACGTTGCTATTTTTCAATTGCTAGACCTCACTTAGAATATGCTGCGAGCATATGGGACCCTTATGAAGCAGGCTTAATTTACGAATTAGATCGAGTACAAAGAAGAGCGGCGAGATATGTAAAAGGGTGTTACGATAGGGAAAGCAGTGTGTCTGGTATGTTAGCCGAATTGGGATGGGAATCGCTGTCACAACGCAGGCTGAATTATAGACTTAATCTTCTAGTAAAATTTAAGGAGGGACATTTCATTAATGACGTTAATCATATATTGCTGGCTCTGACTTATTATGGTAGGCTCGATAATTCTAATAAAATTAAGGAGATAGATTGCAGGACGGACAGGTTTAAAATGTCATTTTTTCCGCGTACGATTCGAGATCAGAACGTTAAACATCGCGTAAATCGGTAATAATTATAGAGGTTATATTCAGAGTAGGTCGATAGTATTTTTTTAAAATTACCTGCATGTTCAAATCAACGTGTGACTCACATGCATTGGTTTTTTTTTGCATGCATGGTATTCATCGGTGTGTACTGCATGATTGGGATTTGGTAGTTTTCCTTCTTTTTTTCCTCAATTACTTTTAAAGGAGTAGTGTTTGTTTTGTAGTGTTCATTTTTGTTTGTTGTGTCATTGTTCCTGGTGTGCATGCACCCCCTGCCACACACCCTCGAGGTGGTTTGCAGGGTATGTCCTAGTTATAGATATAGTTATAGATACATACACTAATTTACAAACAGTTGTTTTCAGTTCATTCCAAAATTTGAACATGACGTCACCTATAAACTATCAGACCACTGGAATTGAAAGAGAGAGTGAGAGAGAACTGCTGAGAATTTGAATTAGCAGATAGCAGAATAGTAAGTTTTCAAACGTAGGTACTTGTTCCATCTTAAGCGAAGGCCAACTCACCGGCTGTCTTTTTCCGACACGATTAACCGGCGCAATATCACGAACTTTTATCGTGATATTTATCGTGATAATATATCGTGATATTTGATCGGGGCGCGATATCGTTATATTTTATCGGGACGCGATGTCATGATATTTTATCGCGATATTTATCGTGCCCTGATATCTTATCTTACCCCTATAAAATATCGCCGCACGATACGACGATATTTATCGTCACGATATGAGTTATCGTTATCGCCACCTTACGATATGCTAACATTATCGTATCCCTATATTGAATAATCAATAGCTTTGTTCGCGTCGCTGCTCCTTCTGCACTTTCTTGAACCGGAAGGAGCAGGAGAGAACATACGGGGGCAGTGGAGTTCATCTCGTGCGAAGCGAATGGTCGTCTGTGAAATATGGCGCGTGAAATGATTTTGAAAAATATTTTGGAGGGAGCGCGAGATGATCCTTCTGATGAAGATGACTGTCTTCCCTGATTTGATTCGGCCGCGTGTTAGAGGTGATGAGATATTGCGATATTAGCGTAATGATCTATAATCAATGTTTCAAATAATATTAAAATAAAGAATCATTTATGTGCCAAACCTAGTGAATACTAACTCTTCCGGAATATCAACTGAGTTGCTCATTATGGTAAGTCCATGGTGACCAGAATCCACCTTGGGCGTGATGTTATGTTTCCTGCTGAACAATTCCATCATTTCCCTGGAGACATGAACTATTCCTTGTGTTATTTGCATGTATGTACATGAATCCAACGTTGGTGTATGCATTGAGGGCTTTGTCTTCACTTCTATACTTACGTTTCATAACTAAGAGTCTGTCGACCCCAGCCAGTTTTGTTTCCGGCCACTTGAGACTTGAAAGCCCTCTCCAGAGACTTTTATTTATTGGCTACCTGCTGTGCATTTATGCTATAGCCATATCCCTGCATTTCAGAGGCAATTATTTCAAATAATCTTTTGTGGATTACTGATTTTTTCTTCCCCTTACCCGAAAAACGTTTTTCAAAAAACAACTTAGTTGAAGTGTCATCCCACTCAAACTGCTCGGTTGCAGCATTTGTGGCCACTGGGGTCTTCTGTGGGAGCACCAAAGTTATAGCCTGTCTCCAGCAATTAAAAGCAGGGATTCCTTGGTCAAGTCGATTTCATTAGCTTTCACTTTTACCATGGTACATCCGTCTATCAAGTAACAACACCATGCGAGAAATATGTTAAGGCATGGACAGTTTCGATAAAATCCATTGAAATATGCAGTATATTGTGTAACCAAAATAAATAAAGGCTTATAGCACTTTGGCAAGGCTGTTAGCAATCACTGCATATTTATTGTACATAATTAATTTATGTGCATATCTCTGTAAATATGGAAAGCTACCTAAATTGTTCAAGGAAAAATGCATGCCAATATCGTTGCGTAAATACTCAAAATCCTACTGAAATATATCTTCAAGCACAAAGGAAAACATTCCCTCCGCATCCAGCAACAGGCTTCTATCCTCATTCAAAAGAGGACGGGCTCTCATTTTTAATTTTTAAGTCGGTCGTGGTGTTTAACAAACCCTTTGCAATCACCTGCAAATACCCACTGACTTTGAGCTGTCATGTTAGCTATTCAGAATTAGCAGTTCTCCTAATGAGCTTATTCCTCATGTCAAAAAAAAAGTCTTAAAAAATGATCAGAATTTATCAAACGATTAATCTTTCGACTTATTTCCGTTTGTGAATTATAAACTCGATTGCGATAATTTTTATTACATTGTAGTATTGTGTACGTAAGGTATTGAAAAATATATGCTCATCAACCACAATAAAGTGATAATAAGTACTATTTCACCATTTTATAACATCGGGATCATTTTATATGTCGGTAAATTGAATGAAGCGAAAATATAATCTCAAATGTACTTAGGTACCTACTTAAAGTAGGTACCTAATTTTTGGTTGAGGTCATTGGGGAACTGTAATACTGCGGCTAAAGCTTAGGAATTTCGAGAAAGAAAGGAGAGCTATCGATTCCAGAACTATTAGTTTTACCATCCTTTTCATCGAATTAACATATACAAAAGCCATATCAGCGAAAATATTTTGAAAACAACAGCTCTCATTATCATGTGGCACGTTGCAGCACACGAAAAGTCGACGAGTTACTTCTGTTCCTACCCATGATTCACCGCGCTGCTCCTCTTGCACCTTTTCGGTCCACCGCCGAAGCTGGTGCAAATGCCCCGTTCACACTACTAGGGTAGAATGATAGTCAATATGGCGGCTAAAACTAACCTGCGTTCACACGGCCTACCCAAAACCATCGTAAAGACTCTAGTGACATCTATTGGAGAGTAAAATTAAGTCAAAATAACAATGGAGGGTAGGGTAGCGGAAGGACTTTGTATTGCAAAGATTGGAAGCGTATTTTAACTTATGTGTAAAATTAGATGCAGTTATTTTATAGAAAATTATCAATGTAGTTTCCTAGATCCCTTTTTATAAATGAACCAAAATATTCTTCTTAAATTACTTCCTCATGATTGACAGTGGGTCGCATCTCCGAGATACGGATTCTGTGTTAGTTACTTTGCTGAACATCAATTTTAAATATAAAATTGAATGCAATTAACATTTGCTTTGAATAGCTCCAAAGTAATACGTTAAAAATATGTAAAGGTTGTGCAACGATGAACGCCCTCCATGACTTTAATTTCCAGATATTTAAGACATTCAACCTTTAGCTCTTTTGCCTCGCATATTTCAACTAATACCTTTACACTTTAAAATTATTAACGTTTCCTTGCCTGTATTTCTATTCGTTTAGCTTATATACAGGCATCACGCACCAAGAAATGCAATCAACGCCATGCTACGAAATGATAATTGTTCACCACTCAATAATTTATCGCTCATGTTAACCCATTTCGTAGGCAAGTTCATGCATCCAAATAGAAATCATACAAGTATACATAATGAATTTGTTGCTCTTATCAATATTTAGTATTTTTAAATCCGATATCCCAAGTTTACCATATTCTTCTGTTTGTGAAAGGAGCTATTAAGGGAATAATGCTGAAAATACTTTTAATGCCGTCCTGGAGTGAATACGTATAAATAACATGAGTCGAATTTCCTGTGAATGTTTGCAACTTCTTAGTTACTTAATTTCTGCATGTATATTTTCTTCACGGCAAGTTAATCACATAAAATAAATATATAAGCGTACGTACTCAGGATTCAGGGGTAAAGCAAACTAGTTAAAACCATTATTGAACAACCGAATCAGTGGAACGTGGTAATACAACTACTAAAATATATTACAGTGTGATTAAATAAATATCGTTGTAACTAAGAATCATTTCCAATCCATATCGTGCGATCCGGTCACTTCGTCTTCAAGCACTCTACGTTCATTTCCACTTCCATTTTCAAAACAAACCTTTCTACATTTCTACCAACTTGCGTTCACACGTCCTTAAAATACCAGAAACTAGCGCCAACTATAGTAACTCAATAATGGTAGAAAAGTTTACTAGGGTTAGCGGCAACTTGCGTTCATACGGCCATTTTCCAACTATGGTAAGCCTTACCATAGTAAAAAGCTAGTAGTGTGAACGGGAAAAAAAAGGAGCAAGTTCTGTTGCTCCTTTCTGCCCCCGCGACGCGAACGACGTTGTGACGTGCTCCTTCCGCGACGCGAACGCCAAAGGGGCAGAAAGGGAAAGCATGAACTTACAATGAGGACGGAAATCTTGGTGCGCTTCCGATCGTCAATTGCTCAAATTACGGGTCGCCACCATAGACCTTAAATAAGGAAATAACCTATATGGAAATCATGACTTCCTTTGTAAATAAATATGTATGCAGGAAAAGGAACGATTAAATATACATACAAAAAACGAGTACGATTGAATATATGATCGAATTTGCTTAAATTGCATAGATAATCAGTCCACTCAACGATCGCAGGCATATCCAAAATTCAAACGCCGCCATTGCCTTGCCTGATGTCACGTGATATGAAGACCTGTTATGTTCGCCTCTCCCTCTGCCTATGCGGGTGAAGGGAAAGCGCCATCTAGTTATATATCTGGGGTGCGTTCCGAATCACGCATGATGCGCATCAAGTTGGAGCGCTGGAGCTGTCGTTCCGAATTGCTGACGCGCTTTGAAGCGTTTGAAGCGTATGCGCGAATCGGAACGGTCTTGATGCGAAGATGGCGCCAGAATAATCATGTTCAAAAGACTGCGTGAGGTGGAAGCGGATGGAGGACTGACTGATCTGCGGTTTAGCATGCGATTATCCGAGCTCTTAATTACAATGTCTTTCTGGCGAATTTTTAAAAGCGTAGATACATATTAACATCACGATAGAATGGAAAGTATTAGTGTTCATCTAAAAGAACGTGCGCACAAATCCAACTAGTATGCTTCATTTGCAAGAACGTTGAATATTGATGTTTTTATTATTAAAAATTATCCCCGGTTTTTAGTTATGAAATTCAAACAACTATCGCCCCCGCCAGAGCATCATAGAGGCACTAAAATTAACAAAATACAAATGAAAACGATTCAATCTGTTTTCTCTCTACATAATATAAAACGTACGTCGCGTAACGTACATTTTATACTATGAGGTGAAAGAAGACCGATAGAATCGGTAAAAGTTGTGTTTTGTCCCGATTAAGTAGAATATTGTGCAGCAGTGTGAGTTGTCCTCCTCGAACAGCGACGACGGTGACCATGGTTACTAATTGCTGACGTTTGAAGAGAGTATGCCCGACCCGAAAGGAGTGGGTATAGGTTGCGCCAGTGCATGTACCTTTTACACTTCCAAGTGAGCAGACGTGTTTGTAGCCAGGAGCGTGGTGAATTACATTTTCAAATCCTTTCGCATCGTGAACTGAGGGTAAGCTTTAGTGTAATTCGTTGAAATATGAAGCAGAGAACGTCAATGTGTACAATATTTCACAGTTATTTATCGATTTCAGAGAAGCATGGAAAACGTGGTCTTCACCCAGTTGGTGAAGGAGATGCTGGATTCCAGCGATAGTACTGACTGTACTAGTGATAATGATTCCTCATCAACCGATGAAGATTCACATGCAAATGAAGCCATGGAAATGGCGTCAATTTACGCGTTTTCCTTGGCCGGGAAAGTTCGTGGGGAATGTGTTCCTCTGCCACGCATTCAGGGCTACATGGAGGATGTTGTGGCTAATTATTCAGAGGCCACTTTTAAAAGCCATTTTAGGTGAGTTGTCGCGATTTCATCTTCCCATAGGAAATGTGTGAGATGGATTACCGATGCTCGGACATAAATGACATGGATCTGTTACTTTGTAGTTAATGGTGTAACAACTTCACTTCGTAATTTACAGATGTTACTTTATTAAAAACATGAACTATATCATGCAAATAGTAGTATTTGAATGTATGCATAAAGTTGTCTTTCTTCAATTGATTTTTGTTGAAAAGCATTGATCCATACATGTTATGTATAATTTTTTATGTAGGATGCTGCCTTCTACATTTGCGCACGTCCTATCCTTAATCGGGCCGTCTATAGAGGCAACGGCGGCTGTGTCTGGAAGTGGAAGGAAACCCCTGCCAGCCAACAAGCAACTTTTGTTGGCCTTGTGGTACATGGGTACACCAGACAGCTACAGGTTGGTAACTATGGATGCCTTTTTTCATCTTTGTACGATTCACTTTGTGAAGCATGTGTAATTCCAAAATAGTAAATGTATGTAGTAGTTAAAAGTGTAGTTCATGCAGTAATAAGATAGTAGGTTAATTAGTGAGCCCTAAAGTGAAGTTTGATATAATTAGTGATTAAAAATCATACTTTCAGCTTGCGTGCATATACGCAGGACCTAGTCACAAAATGTGCATAATTTTCATTTTGAAAGGTGATTGAAGCAATGTTAATCTATACATATATGGGCCTTAATGAGTAGTTTGTCTCATTAACATTAAATTATTTATATTGGCATGCTACTTACTATAGTACCTTCATGATATGTGTTTTACACTGATAGCATAGGAAACTTACATGTAGATTAACAATGGTCTTCATCTTCCCAGGTCTGTGTGTGAAAAGTTCAATGTGGGTAAGGCTACTGCTCTACGATCGTTGCGTAGGGTCACGTATGCCTTACATTGCATAGCGCCAAGAATTATTTGTTGGCCCAGAGGAAATGAGTGTGAGAGGGTGAAGGAGGGATTTCTGTTAAAGTCTGGGTTCCCTGATGTCATAGGGGCTATTGATGGAACTCATATAGAAATCGATGCGCCCAAGGATGATGCACGGTCATACATTTCAAGGAAAGATGTTTATGCTGTGCATTTGCAGGTAGGTAGCTGAGAGCCTAATTTCCATCATGTTGCATTATAATTGCCTTGGATTCCACATAATAGAAATGCATGTATTGCTTTGACCTGCTGAAATGGTAGGAATTTCTTTTTCCACTTCTATTCCACTTTTACTGAGTCGTGGAAGTCCAACTATGTTGACACAGAATTAATGGTTTTGTGGAATTCTCCATACTTTTGTGAGGACTTTAAATGGAAAACGTAACTGTTACTCATTAAATATACTGCATGGATGATATGAACTCATGGTGGTGACCTCATCTCACAGGAACTTTATTCAATCAGTTGTATGATGGTTGTTATATGGACTTGTTTGCTAGGTCTTTCTTAGGTTACTAGCTCAAAATTTCAATTTCTTTTTACAGGCAGTGTGTAATGATTTAGGGTGCTTCACGCATTGTTATGCCGGCAATGCAGCTTCTGTCCACGATGCACGAGTGTTGAAGAACTCTACAATCGCAGAGTATATGGCAAGGGGGGAGGAATATTTCACAGATGACTGCCACCTACTGGGGGATGGTGCATATGCCATTCACCCCCACATGATGGTCCCCTTCAGGGACAATGGGCACCTGACACCTGCCCAAATTAATTTCAATTTTAGATTGTCGCAGGCAAGGCAAACAATAGAAAGAGCCTTTGGACTATTAAAGGCAAGGTTTCGAAGTTTGCGCGACAAGCTTGCAATGACGACGATGGAAAAAGTGCCAGAGTTTATAATCGCTTGTTGCGTCCTCCACAACGTTTGTCTGCTGCAACATGACAATTTGATGGAGGCAGTGTCAAGGCACGAGGAGGAAGTACTTCCCATTGTTCCTCCCCCCATTGATGTGGCTAATGTTGACATACGCCAGCTAGGGGTGTTGAAAAGGCAGCGGATAATGGGAAATTTTATTGCATAGAAAGTGTGGTTAGTATTATTATGAAATGGATTATTTTATCAAGCAGCATATTTGCTCTTAAAATCATAAACTTGAATTTCTAAACTCCTCATGTACTTTATTAAGATGTTTGTTCTCTTAACCAATTGTTATGTAAGGTTGATCTTTTCAATGGAATGTTAAGTGTTTGAAAGCTTCTTGCTAATGGACACTGAAAAGTTAATTTTGTGACTGACTGTGATTAATTTTTGATGTCACTACTCTGTATACTATTGTGCCATATTTTTCATTTGTATGTTATGCATGTATGTATGCCATGAGTGCTGTGGATTCTGATCATGTCTGCTTTCTGATCTGTTTGGTTCCACATGTATATCCAAGTCACACTGTCAGAGCCTTGTGTTAGTAGGTTTGTTTTGGTGAAAACAAACCTACTACAATTGCCTTTTGAAAATTTTGTGTTCTGGAGTTCGTAGTGTTTTGTGTGTTGCTCATCCATGTCAACTTCAAAATGCAAGATTTTTGCAACATCAGTGAAGTGATTCAATTTCCATGAAATGCATTATCTTAAATCGAATTAATGTGGAAGTGCCTCTTTCTAGTGTGGGAATTGAGTGGCTTTGATCTGTGAGAAGTCAGTGATGTCATATGTCTATTGCATTAGATCACTATTTCCTATGTAATTTAATGGAGTGTTTAATAGTACTTATAATGTGATAAATCCACTCAATAATTCACTTGCATAATTGGCTGTGTTTGCATTTCTTGTAAATCTTGTTTATTTTCTTGCACATCATTTAACTGACCACTACATCTACTTAATGTTGCAATTGACTAAAATTAGAGGGAAGTTATTCTTCCTCCATTGAATATGTAATGCTTTTTGTGAATGAGAAGATTTTAAAAGTTTATCATGTAATTCAATGGTAACTTCATCATTAAATTTGTGTGATGTCAATATTCTTTCCTTGTTTTCACGAAAGAAATAAATTGGTGTTATATTAAAAGTTACTCAGATTTTTTAGTTATTTTCTATCCCTCTCCTATAGAAATCTTGCTCTACATAGCACTAGAAGTATCTGTTCATCAGTGAAGAAGCTGAGGTAAGTGTTCAGGTCCTTATATGAAGCCTTGAAAATTGTTATAGCTCATTCAGAAAGGCCGTCCATTTCAAAGAGTAGAATAGGAATAATTTGGAACCCTGATATCATACACCACCACATTCAGTAAAGAAATGTTACAGACTTAGTTTGCCTGCATAAAGATTGCATGGTGATGTTGATAGTGGCCAGAGGTCTGGAACATTATGGACTGCATCCATACTATTCTTATGAATGATGGAGACCTTAGGGTTTTTAACGTTAATAGAGGTACGTATAATCTGAGAATGTTTTCAGCATACTGAGACCATTGCATAGTAACGACTAATTCTTAGTGGATCAGGCTTTCAATATCATGTACATATATATAGTTATGTTACAAATTGGCCAACAGAGTCTGTAAGAAATGGTTCACCATTTAAGGTGAAAAAGGATATTGACTAGGTGTTATTTAGTGATTACTCTTGGCTGGAATTTTCCTTCCTTGGGTTTATTGGCCCTTGGGTTTATTGGTTTATTTTTAAGGAGATTCTACAGGAGTCAGTTTTAAGGAACAGATCATATATCCCTTGTTCAAATGTTGAACACTATGAGAGATCATTTTGAGAGAATTTCTTAGAGGAGAGCCTTTGCCACAGTAAGCATGATTGTGTACGTGACACCCAAGTTAATCACCATTTCTGAGGTCTTGATCAAATAAATATTCGAGACTGGTATCAATTCCTCCAGTTACTATTTAAAAATTTGCTTATATATATATTTGCTTATGATTGTTTTCTTAAGAAAATGAAAATCCTCGATCACTCCATTTCTAATGCAGGCCAAAAAAATGAGCTAGTTGTGGCATTCCATTTATTTCCAGTATTTTAAATCATGCTACCATAATTCCTAGCATCTTTACGTTAACATTTGAAAAAAATCTCGCCAAAGGTATTGGCAGTTTTGTGTGCTTTCATATCTATGTAGACAGTGGAAGGATTTGAGCATTTATTATGACATTCACAATGAAGACTCAAAAATTGTAATCATGTTAAAGGAAAAAGCACTTAAAATTATAAATATATGAGTGAAAACGAATTCATTCAACTTAATATAATGAACGTACCAACTACAAGGGTGTGCCTGTACCATGCAAGCACGTACAAGCATGCATGCATGTACATGTACAGCAACACACCGGGGCCAATGAAAGGGTTTCCGAGGGTGGGTGACTCCATTAAATAATAGTGCTAAAGACGTGCTGATGGCAGAGAGGCTAAGAAAGAGAACGTTGAGAGAAATCATTGACAAGCCTGCATTCCCCCTTGACTGTACATTACAATGACACATGGACCATCCACACTGAAAGGCTTTACTGATAGTCCTCATCCAAAAACTCTTGCAGTGTAGTGGATCTACTTACCGGACCATCCGAAGGTAATATCTAACTTTCCTCTGCAGCCATGTTGGTGGATGACAAACTCCTATGCATACCAAACTCATTTCAGCGAACAGGAATGCTGCTTCCATGCCTTTTAAGCTACACTCTGAATTCACAGATAGTCAGGCAGTTCCTATGGAAGTTACTTAATCCTAGAGTAAACCACCTTCCTCATTCTGATAGAAAGACAGCATATAACCTGTTGAAGGTTGTTCCGGCTTCCCACTGGGTTAAACTCTCCATCGCTCCTGATGTTCCCAAGTACTCGCCGTACAAAAGGCAATGACAATGGGGAGAGTTAAACCCTGCCCAAACCCTTCCCTTGGGGAAGCCCAAACAACAAAGAACATCATCATACATGTAACCTGCAAGTGACTACTGCCTTGGCCATATTTTAAACATGAATCAGCGATGCATGCATAGGAGAAGGGAAATGGGAATAAATAGGCAGTTTAGCAAAATAACAATTTTAATGAAAAAAAAACTTATTCAAATTTAATATCAAATGAAAAAATATTAATGAATATTATTTTTTGGCAATATCTTTCAACACTGCCAGCATTTCTCTTTGAAGTGCCTGGCGCTCTTCATGCCGCCTCTGCCTTGCCACCTCTTCCTGCTTCCTTCTCTCCCTCTCCATCTTCAGCACCTCCCTCTCCTGCATCCTTTCCTCCGCCCGATCCTTAGCCTTCTTAATCTCTCCCACCAATTCCTCCATCATCACCTCCACTTTTTTCTTCTTTGAAATACCTGCAAGGAAAATGTTTCATTCAACTTCTACATCACTATTCATCTATATCTACACGATACCCTGAAAGCCACCGCGAGGGTGTGTGGCAGGGGGCCATCATATCCCTAACTAGCTTGCCTCCATGTAACACATTAGAAAACAGGCCCAACGGTTATGGTCAAGGGCTCTGCCCCAAAATTTAAGGACAACTGGATGGAACAGCCTTAACATGGAAAATCATATTAACATCAACCAAGAAGTATGGCATGGCTGCTTGACAGTAACTGTACAACAGAGTAATATTAGAATGGAAGTGAATCGCAATTATCTTTCACAAATGCAGCAAATCATTACGCAGTGTAGCTTCTTCAATAACAACAATATTAGAAGCTTATATTATCTTTCCACTGTCTACTTAGATATGAAAGCCTTTATAGAGAGATCACCCACTAACCTCCATTTGGAGAGCCAACTGGTGGCGGCATGGGGCCATCACTGGATGCAGTTGATGGTGGAACAGCCTTAACATGGAAAATCATATTAACATCAACCAAGAAGTATGGCATGGCTGCTTGACAGTAACTGTACAACAGAGTAATATTAGAATGGAAGTGAATCGCAATTATCTTTCACAAATGCAGCAAATCATTACGCAGTGTAGCTTCTTCAATAACAACAATATTAGAAGCTTATATTATCTTTCCACTGTCTACTTAGATATGAAAGCCTTTATAGAGAGATCACCCACTAACCTCCATTTGGAGAGCCAACTGGTGGCGGCATGGGGCCATCACTGGATGCAGTTGATGGTGGCTGCACCCACGCCTTTTTCGAGAAAATGGAGTCCATGACCTGCAACAAATTTATGTGTAAGACAACAAATAGACAATAGTACTTAGCAAATAAACCAGCTCATGAAATTCATATTACCTCCATATATGGCCAAGTAATGGCCCCATTGCCTGACTTGGCCTTCTTTGCTTTAATTTCTCCATATGTGCGCTTGAGGCCACTTATTTTTGTTTGGCACTGTTTGCCAGTCACCTCAAGCGCACATGTCTCCCTTACTACTTTTGAAATGTCTTCCCACACCTTGCTGTGGCGGACCCGACCTGATGAGAACAACTCCTCCTTCTCCCTGTACGTTTCGAGCAAGAAGAGTGTATGCTCCTGCCTCCATTGGAGATTTTTCTCCTGTTCTGTAGAAAGAATAATAACATGAGTTCCATTTATAGAGAAAGCACAGGTAACTAATGTATGCCAAGGAACAAGAATTCCATTACGCATTTACACTACTATTCTAACTATTGAACTACTTACCTTTCCCCGTCACACAAGTGTCTTTTCCGTCACAAGTCTCTTTTGGTGCACACTTCCTCCTGCTTATTTCAGCCTTCACTAACCCTTCTAAATATTTGAAATCTGTAAAATTTGTTTATATATCAGTTTCCTTCCACCAGAAACATTAACGCAACATAGGAATCATCAATTACTTTGCATGAAAAAACGGAACATATATAAAATCGGATAAAGTTAAAAGTAAAATTAAGAATCATGAACTGAATTTTGATGCATTTCTTCATGTTTCACGACAACAATGATGCGTGTGCAGCACGAAAGTAACATGTATATAGTACCTTATACAACTTCAAGGGTGTGCGGTGAGTTCTCATTAATGTGCAGTACACTATCCCACAAAATTATAGATAACCTACAAATAGGATTGGCCGCCTCCGATGACAATGTCGTCGTAGCCCACCTCTAATGCAGTGTCTGAGCAATACATTTATGAGAAAGCAAACCAGAAATTCGATTTCTAAATAATTTACTGTATTCATTATGTCGTTGGGCCACGTAGCAATAAAATTCAAGACACCAAGCCCGAAATATTAAAATACGCTACGATATTTTTGTATGTTTGAAAAAAATGCTACTAAATAGGCATATATACTTGAACGTGCTTCGAGCTCCAATTATGCACCCAAAAATTATAGTCCGTCGAGATTACACCTTCATTGACTTATAGCGCGGATATCCTATATTCTTCAATTACTTTTCAATTTACTTTCAAGCTAACGGTTTATTCGCCTTGCTGTGCAGCCATAGTAGCGTGGTTAATCCTATTTTCAAATTCTTTTGCATCCTAACTGGGTTTACGCTATAATGCAATTCGTTGACAAAGAAGAAGATTATGTGAATTTGTACTATATTTCACAGTTATTTATCAATTTCAGGGAAGCATGGAACATGTGGCCAAATCCAGTGAATCAAAGTAGTAAGTACTAACAACCATGCAGTGAATTATTATTAATGGAGATGGTTTAATTATTTAATTGTTAAATTAACCTGTACTAACCTGTTCTCGCCTTATGCGCTTCTTCTGGAGTCAATAAAAATTGGAGAGGCGCCTCATAGCCGTCCAACATTACCTCAACTGTCTCCATCTCAACTTTCGTCTTCCGCGGGCAACAGGGTCTACGCATCAACTACACCAGAAATTTTTGATGCCTTGATGCGCGCTTCAGTTTGCCGGAAATGCTCGTTCCGGGGCCGCTTTAAAGCGCGCCAAAGCGCGATTCGGAACGACCTGAAGCGCTTCGATGCGCATCATGCGTGATTCGGAACGCACCCCTGATCTAGGGTCGCCACACGGGGGCTCAGCAGGGGCGGGGAGATGTTTGACTGCGTTTGCTGCGCCATCTCAATATGTGACCCGGTACTACTTTTTTATTTTTTACGTTTTCGGCGCGGGCGTACGGATTTAAAAACACCAGTCATAACGGTCATCACCTGGCGCGCATCGTGTTCATAAGTGGACGCCGTTATCGTTGTGATCATTGTGATTGAAGCGACGCTGTTGTGTTTGCAATAGATTGTTTACCTTGGGAGGATTTGTTTGACAACTATTTAGACATTGACTGGTGAGTTTATTCACTCCTTTATTATTAGATACTATTATTTTAGAGCAGTTTTTCTAAACGTAGTTAACGCAGTCCGTGAAAGTTAGTGAATGCACGGCCTACTTCTGTACACAAATAGGAGGCTATTTTTGAAATAATGTTGCTTCAATCTGAATAGGTATTCATATGTTAATTATTTCACAAGTATTTAGTTTAGTGCAATCTTATGACAGTGGGTATTGCTTACTCTTTCCGGATGTTTTCCAACCTCGACCTCTGGAGGACCTTATTGTTGCAATTCTTATTTGGCAATGAAAATTAGAGTTGGCATGACGCACACATCTGTTTAATAATGTCCTTATTTCACAACTATGTATAGGTAGATGTGAGCTTAAGGGTCACGAACTTCGAATATTTATCATGCATCCAACTCACCCTTGTTGCGATTAAATTGTTTCAACCGAAAGTGCCGGAACTGCTCTCTAGTATTCCCAAAACATTGGTAGTCTTATATATGTGGACTCGCACATTAATAAACTCCTGTACTGGGTAACATCGGTCATTTATGTCTATGGAAAATACGGAATCCTCCACTGTCTCCTTTCCCCTGATGCGAGACTTGTGGCAGAGATGACAGTCACTCTCATTCACAGCATTTTTCACGATGTAGTGCCTTACATACAGCATGGAGATCCCCAATCATCAAGTCATGCCACATTAAGTTTCTAGGGCATGATTCCATGGCTTGTGTGGTAGTGTCAGTGCTACAACCTGGCTGATTCACTGAGATCGATCCTCCTTGAAAGAATGACTCTATATTAGTCAGTAGTTCACAATAATCATTCATGCAGTTGCCTTTGCTGTCATTGGAGAGCAAGCCATTCATCACCAAAGTCTTGAAAGTCTGAATGAATTGCCTGCTGTTAGGAGTGTGGTTTGATCCACAGTTCTGCCGGACGACATTAAATAAATTTTCCAAAGGGCCCTGATTTAATTTTTTCCATTGAGATGCCAAAACTCCTTTATCCCTCAACTCTCACCAAAGCATTTAATGTTAATGTTAATGTTCATTTGGTTATTCTGTTTTTGATTTCAGTCAATTTTGTTAAGTTAAATATTCTGTCCAAGTCCCTGTTGTATGATAGATTGTAAATTGTATGCACTCTTTTCTTTTTTTATTCATTTTCAAAAGTTGAATAATATTCTGTTGGGCTACTGCATTCTGCAAGTGTCTATTCCCTGTTTCCAATTATTTTTCCTTTAACCCTGTTTATGTCACCGATGTGCCTCAATGTATGTGTGCATTAATGTTGTGAATGAAATAATTTTATGTTCTTTGTGTGCCTCTGCTGCTTACTGCTAATTAAGAGCTTTACTTTGCTTGAACTTTCTTCTCTGCAGATCATGATCCTATTATTGAGAACAATATTTTGTCTTGATTGTAAACCTGTGTGTGAGATCCTAATTATTGTCTGTTGTTTACAGGTAGTGTACTAATGCTACTGAAGTCACTCATGCGACTTTATTCTGTGCTCTCATAGATTCTATGGTGATTGTATATGTGCCTCTGCTCATTAATGGCTTGGTTTTGGCTTTTGTTGCCGTATAATCATCCATAACTTCAGTACTACATTTATTATTTAATGAGAGTTATGTATTAAAATCTTGGACATTACATCATAGTACTTTGGGCTGAAACGAGAAGTTTTATAATGTACTTGATTTTTACACTGCCTATTTCAAACCAGTGTTTATTGATATTATAAAATGTGGGGTGTTCTTTTAGTACTTATGACCCCAACTTGGGCTTGTTGCCTATTCTGATGTGGGAGAATCACTGCTTGACAAACCCACTCCACTGATTACCATGTGATCATTCACTGAAGCTGTAAAGTGTTGGGACATTCAAAGCTGTATACCACTTAAACCTATTCTCCTAATAACATTTATGACATTTCCATTGTGCGGTGGACCTTTATACCTGTATGTGTGCACCTGTGCTGGAGTGTACAAAGTTACAGGGCCTTCAATGCCTACATCATCAATACTGTGGAAGTTTTTCCTGGATTAATAGCCATTTACCCATTTTTGTGTAAATCTATTGGCCTGATGGTGTTAATGACATATTCATTAAGCTTTGGAATACATATTTGCGTGTGCATCAATGTTCGTATTTGTATTTATGAGAGATCCCAAAAATTGACATGTTACAGGGCAGTGACTAATGGACAATTGGAAATGATGTGCCAATTATTTGTGGGTTAAATGGTTGTTTGCTATATATCATGTAATTTGATGGCATAGGATTGGTGATGTGGCTCAGTGGGCTATTCAGAAATCTTTTGTGAGGGACGTTTAATTGATGACTTTTTATGTCTCATTTTTTGAACTATTTATATCGGACTGTTTGTATATTTGCATTATGCCTTGATACTTGATATGATTGAAGATAAGATTGTGAGTCAAAAAGTGAAATTCATCATGCCTCTCCATATTTCTGTTTAGTTTTTGTCGTTACTATGAATGATAATTTTAAAAAACTATTGTGCTGATAAATATTCATAGAATTCAGCATTTATACATTACATACATTTAAATGTCTCACATATGGCTATCATTCATTGTTTGTAATTATGTAATGCTATTGTCACTACTATTTGCTGCATTATTGAGTGTGTGAAGCTTATACACATTTCAATTATGGCAATCGGTGTTGTTCAGTGAATAGACATTTACAAATCAGTGTTTTGTAATAGAAAACAATTACCCTGATGAAAATAAAGTGTACAGTTAAGCTTAAGCTAATCAATTGTTAGATATGTGCAGGAAATCTGAATATGTGTGACAAAAGTGTTATTTGAAACACGTATAAAGTGTGAAGAATTAAGTGTGCCGAAAGTGGGATTTGGCAAAAAATGTAAGAGGAGTGCGCAGAGAAGTGTAATTTGGAACACGTAAAGTGTGAAGAAAGTGCCAAAAGTGGGATTTGGCAAAAAATGTAAGAGGACTGTGGAGGAGAAAGTGTGCACAGTTTTGCACACTTAAATTTCACCATGTTGGTGTACTTTTTTTGTTTATCATGTGTTAAATACTGGTAGTTCAATTTCGAATTTTAATGTTATGTCAAGGATATTTTCAATGAAAAAGATCCACTGCTGTAATTGTAACCTCCATTTGGCAGCTACAGCCAAATAAAAGATTTTTGTGTGCATATCTACCTTTCCTTTGAGTATACATTCCTATCGATCTATTTTCAGAGTTATTGCCGCTTCATAAATGGCTGGTTATGACTGCGATTGTCTGCACGAAGGTTATGCATAAATATCGAGTGTAAAGTAAAGCAGTCTTGGAATAGGAAGTTGTGCAAACCTCATTTACCGCGAGGATTGAGTGAATTGCCATTTCATATCTACCCGTGTGCATGCGAAATCGGCCAATTGTGCTTGAAATGTTGCATTACTTGTCTATTTTTTTTCCTATTCCGGAATGCTTTCCTTCGCGCCGAAGTTTGAAAAGTTGAGTAAAAAAGAGAAAAGATGAATACTATAGAGAAGAAAGAATTATGAAAAGTGCAAGTAATGACATCTAACGGTGATTTGAGGAACTACCTGCGCTCCAATGCTGAAATTGCCTTTAAACCTCTACTAGTTCGGGGGAACAAATTTAGGGTTGCTAGTGGTCTCTAATAGTGAGACGTCACGGTTGAGTTTCACCTCTCAACCCAACATAGGCGATCTTTTTACTAAGGGAGTTGACGCGCCCTGGGTCGCCACATGGCCACACCCCCGTTCATCTTCCCGGTCAAATCGTTGACTGCGTTCTACGCCATCTCAAAAGTCCTACCGGAAGTCTGAACTACTTTTTTTATTTTTTTAGACATTTTTTCTTGTCTACCGGAACTCGGAACTATGTTTTTTATTTTATACATTTTTTGTAGCTCGTCTGTAATTAGTCGGGGAAGCGAACGTTTTCATTCAAATTTGTAGCGTTGCATTAGTCAACACGCAGAGCCTCGAGGAATGGTTGTGTCTTCTTCCATGGTTGTGTGTTATTCGTGGTGTTTTAGTTCCTGATTGTGTTTTTAGTCTTTTACTGAAGGAGAAAGTGTATCAAGAATGTGTATGCGACGTGTGCTTTGTTAATGCTGAATTCATATCTTGTTATGGTCAATTATTTTAAACGTAGTTAGCACGATTTATGCCCCGTTTGGCATAGTGAAAGTGTGGAAGCGATTGCTGATGTGCTGGAAAGCTAATGTTAACTTTCAAATAACCGTCATTTTGACGAAGTTTTTTCGACTAAGTCTCGCTACTGCCTCATGACCTTGTAAATACTCGCCAGCTAACGGTTAACGTTAATAAGGCGAGTGACATAAACAACAACATTGATCTTGTTTGCTTTGTGGAGGTGGTCTGTGTAAAGTGTTTGTGGACATACATAGGCTAGCTTTCCTTCGCCACTCACGAGTTTCTAGGAAATGGATTGTCCCAGATGTCTTCTTTCTGGTCGTAAGTGCCAAGGAAACATTTCCACTCACATCGCATGTTCGTAAATGTTTTGGCTGTTTCAGTCATCATAATATGTAAGTCTGTTTTCTACCTTCGTCCTCCTTTTGTATTATCCAGGTGTTTTTTTGTGAAGCACTCAATTGTATTTGGGGAGCAATACACTACTATTAATAACGTTCTGATGACCCGAGTGACTTCCTTAGCTCTTAGGGGTGTGTGTTCGAACCACAGTTCACCTTGACTGTGTTAGAGAAATTTTGGTAAGTATCCTCGTTTAAATTATATTAATTATGTTCCTAAACTCTTTATTCCTGAATGATATATTTTAATGCAAATTTTTCCTGGATATCATAGCAATTCATTCAAATTTCTGTAGTTTCAAGACATATTGGCCTGCTAGTGTGGATAAGTAACTTATTTATGTCCATTGTTATGAACCTGTCATTGACGAAGGATCATTATGACTTTATTTCTATTGAGAAAGTTATCTATTTGGGAAGTAATTCAGAACTGTAGGATATACTTGTACTTAAACTTACACCGAAAACTTGTGTTATTTGATTGGAATGTACTGACTGCTTTTAACATTGTGCATGATGTCAATATGATTGATATTTGGTGTGGAAGTTATAGCCCATTCTGTGCCCCTCCATGTTTAATTGGAATAGATGTTATTACAGTTAAATATTAATTTTAATGCCTTTTATGTTGTTGAATCAATTAGCATGCAGTTGATGTGAATTCACTGTTAGCTATGGTAACGTTTATTTATTAAATTAAACCTGTTGTAAGTCAGTCACTTGCTGTATCATTGATATTTTGTGGGACTTGTGCAGATCTTAATGAAAAATTATTTATGATGTCTGAAAATTAATCGTTTACATAACAAGCAGGTTTTTGTATGGAGGCTGCAGACGGGTTACTGAATAAAAATAGCTTATTTATATTTTGTTGCCTCCATCTTGAAAAATGACGATTGCTCAAATCGTGATTTGACCAATAGATGTTCACTGGTGTATTTGTAATTTTTGCCAATCAAATAAACTTCTTGTACAAAAGGTACAAATTTCTATTTATTTTGAAGATGAATTCCTGTCCACGTATTTATTTTCAGAGTTTGCGCCTTGTCATATGCATCTGGTGACGATATTTAATTTCCATCGATGAAGATAATGCAGTATTTACTTCGTGTAGGAAGTAGAACGGTCTTGGAATAGTAACCTTAGTGTAAACTGCCAAGAATTTAGTGATTAGTGTGGCTTCTCAATTAATAATTAGCCGTGTGTATGCGAAATTAGCGAGTTGAGCTTGGACTTTTTCCTTGTTTAATCAATCATGCACTGTTTCCTATTCAAGGTTGCTTAACTTCTCGCCGAAAACTTGATTAAAACGAAAAAATTAACGGGGTTTAAGTATAAAGAATATATAATATATAGTAAAGAAGGAATCATGAATGTGAACAAGTTCTGCCATCTAGCGGTGTATGTAGAACTGCGTGCACCACGGCTTATTTGCCTTTAAGGGTGTTCAACGCATTATGAATCGTCCGATTTAACGGTTTCTCATCTCACCATGATCTCAAGGCTCTAGTAGTTCTTGTGAGTTGCCATCAGCGTCGCCACCGTGGAAAGTGGAATGGGGAGTTGAGGGGAGGGGCCTGATGTGTCGCAGCTGGGATTTTTCGGGGGCGGCGACTGGAGAGCTTGCGAAATCGGCAAGGCGATCAAGTTACTGTAAACACAGATAAAGGCGAGAGCTCTCTTTCCGGAGCCGAGTGTGAAATGTTTTCATCGTTCTAATTGTAGTCGAAAGTAAGAAAAGTCAGCAATTACCTAAAATTGAAAACACCTAAAGGGTTCTGGGATTGTCGGCGTTGCCTTGGGATTTATAGTTCAGCTTTTAGTGGTTGTTAAATGTTATGGACTGCAGTTATTGAATTAGTCCTCCATGCTTTATTTTACATGCACGTTGCCCTCGTAAAGTAATTGTGAGTATTTTTAATGAGCTTCTTTAATTAAGCTCTAATATCGTCTTTCCCCTAACATATGCGACTAACGCCGACTCTTGTCTTTCATTAATGTGAAAGTTCAATGTTATTTCTCTACAGTTACCTACGATTTACAGGGCCAAAGCGCTCACGGATTTTCCACTAATAGTTACCAGAGTACTTTTTCTTGAATATCAATGGCGGAGGCAACAAAAAATTTCGTGTATGAACGTTGTGAATTTACGTTTTTCGTTTATCTATATGATTTTACGGTTAAATTGAATACGCTTTTATACACACCAGAAACGAAACGGACTAAACGGTATTAATGGTCAATGCTCCTCATTTATTAACACGCCATTTTAAATTGAGATTATTAGTGAAAAAAACTTTTTTCTTCGCAGGTAATTCACCATATTTACAATAATTCCCTCAATTATAAACCCAATGACTGGTTTCACAGAGTTGAGCTCCGCCGTACTAAGGCGGAAGGCGAGTGAAATTCACACATTCAGGGTAAAGAGGCCAGTTTTCCGACTTACACAACAAAGCTCTGATACTGAAATTCATACCGCGAGATCATGCCAAGGTGCCTCGTCCGGAATTGAATCTGTACCTGAACGCTCTACCCACTTGGCTACCATGCACTCATTAGTTACAATTTGTAATTATGATGAGCAGTATGATCACCCTGAAAATTAACTTAACCATTCGTAAATAAGGTATTTCTTCCATTCTGTGGACTGTTACACAAAATTAAAAGTTGAGCATTATTTCCTAGTAACATAAATGGCGTAAATAACAGCCTTCAGTAGAAAGTCGTATACAATTTACCAACTAGCATTAGCACAGGAAATCAAAATGGTTACATAAAGCAGTAATACAATGAAAATACAGTTTATGAGCACATAAAATCAATACATTAACATTGCTCTCAGAAAGAGTGTAACAACAAATTATTAAAGTTCACTGATTATCTTTACCATTACTGCATAGCTGTTTAACGGATCTTCACGCCCTTCGGATAACGAGGATCCACGATTTCGGGAAGTAGGTGCTCCATATATTTTTTTTTATTTATCTCCATCTTATCGTTCCGAAATTCGTCCTCTCCTTCAATCCTCTGAAATAGCATTCCAAACGGAATCCACACCAAAAACACGGTATTTTTTTCCGTAATATGCAGCTGACCCTGCACCTGATATTATAAATAGCAATTTTTCTTTAATGTTACTTCTGCTTCTTTAATTTTACATTAGGATATTATTTTCCTATGCATTGCCTATATAGGAGAAATACCCCCGCACTTATTTAAGCATTTCACTTCTAATATCGCTTTCCAATTGGAAATCTGGCGGGGTGGCCAGAAAAGGCAGTTTTTTGTCCACAAAGAGACCAGCTAGAAAAACTTTGTCCCCGCTGTGCCTTTCATACCCTGCTATTGCCTTGAGTTAGCTACTTCCCCGTATTGCGTGGCTTTACTTCCTGCGAAACGAAAGAAGAAGCAGTTAAACTCTTCAATCTTTTTGACATCCACATCTTGCAGCGGCGCTGATCCCTTATGATTTCCTCCAGCCTCTTTCTGTCACGGCCGCTGAGTCTTAGAGACTTGAGGAACTCTTCTCTCTCTTGGTTTTCGGTCTCCAGGTCGACTAATTAACTTTGAAGACTAGAGGAATCAAAGGTGGTCCTGCAGGGATTCGTCCTGCCAATGGCAACATCTTGGCTTAGGAGATTAGTCATAAAATGAATATAATTAATGAAAGACAAAATACTGAGAAATATAAATAAAGAGAAGAGCAGGAAACCACTGGAATGATGGCTATTACCACAGCAGCTCTAAGGAAGTTTCTCATTCCTAATGTCTCTCATCACCTTTCCTTTTCAGTATTTTCCTTCGCGAAGAATATTATAGCCTCAGATGGTTTAGTTTCCATCTCACACTGTTCTATAACGAAGGCATGAATACAATATCAGTAATGAATTCGTGAAAATTGTTTACGAAGGAGCCCTTACATTTAATTATCTCGTAAATTTAATATTGAGAAATAAATGCTTTTTCGGTTTTTTCCCTGCGAATCGAATTCTGCACGTTGCAATCTCTCCTCTACGTTTTGTAGTATCCTTTACGATTCAGCGCGTTTCTATAGGGCTTCGTGGACTCTTCCATAACGCCGTCCCTTCTGGACGCTGGAGAACACAGCCACACGCACCCTTCCTCAAGAGCTCCCTTATGAAAACTAAAAAAATCCACCCATCGTACAGTGGCGAATTTTCGAGAATTTCTTAGCAAAACCATGAAATTGAAATTTTGTTTGAAGGGTTCCGGAGGTATGCAACCGTTAGCTAAATTATATGAGCATCTACAGGGCTACGGATTTGTGGAAAATCGTTTCCTTCCGTACCCTTTCCGTACTCATTGGCCTTGCTGCTGCTGTCTTTTTCGGAGTTTCACTAGTCGCATATGACCGTGAAATAACGAACACTACTAAATGCATGTTTTTTCTTTGCATATCGGGCATCCATGAAGCAAAATCACTACGAAGATGTGCATTGAGAATATTTTAATTTAATTATAACTAAGTTTTATTAATCAGTATTCGCGTTCGCCGGGTTGCGGATGGTGGGTCGACCTATAGATATAGAGGTTAGCTGCGGGATAAGTGAGTTTACTCGTCGAATAAGCAGTCGTGGACGAAAAGCGACACCAGACCGAGGGTGCATTGGTCTATCCCTGGGTAAGGTAGGCCTTCAATTAACACAGATCCTGTGAAGATACCGCCAACAATTACGCTTCCCATCACCCGGAGGAGAGGGCAGCAGCTCTTCTTCATATGAGTGAAGGTGGAGACCACAGTGGTCGGTTGAGCGACACTCATTTCACTAGGGGGGTGGTAACATTTATTTTAGCGGCTACAGTACTGCGATGTGGAAGGCAAGGGGAAAGCACCACATTATTATCCCGAGGAGTCGCAGCTACTCTACTCTTTTCTTTATATCAAGACGTGATGGAACCCTCTAGAGTCAAATATTCCGGAGGTAAAATAGTCCCAATTCGGATCTCTGGGCGGGGCTACCCGAGAGAGTACATCAGTCAAGTGTGATACTCTTTTTAGGGTAGGAAATTGGAACATGCGATCACTTTGGACATACGGAAGATTGGAGAACCTGAAGGTGGGAATGCGGAGAATGGACCTCGACATAATAGGAATCAGTGAAATGAGATGGCCCGAAGAAGGAGACTTTTGGAGCGGAAGTTACAGAATTATTCACACCGGATCACTGAATGGTCACGCTGGAGTAGGAATGCTCAGGAAGAGTGCAGGACTGCGTGTGAAGAGCTCCCTGCACTACAGTGAGAGGATTATAATGGTGAAGATTGAGACCAAGCCTACGGATACCATTGTGGTGCAAGTTTACATGCCTACGTCGGTCAACGAAGATGAATGAATGGAAGACGCCTCCGAAGATATCACAGAAGTTATAAAACATGTAAGACGAAAAGAAAACCTAATTATTTTAGGCGACTGGAACGCTGTCGTTGACGAAGGTTAATATGGAAGAATATCTGGAAAATATGGGTTGGAAAACCGAAACGAAAGAGGAGAAAGATTACTGGAGTTCTGCAAACAACATAAATTAAGTAGTGGTTCCAACACATTGTTTATAGATCACAACTGACGTAATAAAAGTCACAAACGAAGTAACTAAAGATGGATGAAGCACGAAAGATCAGTAAAATAGCCCAAGAAAAGAGAACATTCTATCAAGAGAAGAATCTACTCACAGCTAGAAATACAAGCGTAGAAGTAAGGAAACAATTCATCAGGACGTACGTCTGGAGCATGTTTCTTAGCGGCAGTGAGGCATGGACGATGACAGCAGCGGAGAAGAAAAGGGTGGAAGCATTCGAAATGTGGTGTTACAGAAGAATGATGAAGATTAAATGGATCGACCGAGTAATTAACAAGGAAGTCCTACGAAGAGTGAGAGAAAACAGAAGTATCCTGAATACTAAAAAGAAACGGGACAACTTAATTGGCCATATCTTGAGAGACTATTGGCCTGATGAAGACAATCGTCGAAGGGAAATCGAACGGGAAGATTGTAGGTAGGCCTCGTATGTGATACATGGAACAGGTTGTAAAGGATGTAAAAAAGAGGCATTACGCTGATATGAAAAGGTTGCCCGATAGAAGATCCGAGTGGAAGGCTGCGTCAAACCAATCCTAGAATTGCTGACCGATGATGAGGATGAATATTTTATAACTAAAAAACTGAAATATTGAATTAAATCGAGCATTTTCCAAAACTTTGAGCAGACATCAAGTTATTAATTAAGCAGTGTTAAGTCATCTGATTGGATGACGTTACAGCCCAGTAACTTATAATTCGTCGAATTTATTTTACCAAGAAATAAATTAACTTTTTAAAATCAGAGGTAGCGCTCATTTTCAACAGAAACTTTTTGCTGTTTCACATATCTTGTGCAATATCCGAGTTTTAATATTAGGAACCGTATATTTGAAAGTTCTAAGTGTGATCATATGATACAAAAGTGATAAATATTTGTGAATGTTAGCCACTTTTGGGGCATAAGATGTCCACTTTTTCGACCCCATGAAAATACTCCGGGGATATTCCTATGTTTTATTTTTGAAAATGAAACATTTTCTTTTAAATTTCATGACCAAGTGGCTATAAGGAACTAGAGACTTAAAAATGTCGGTAAAGAAACAAAAAATGGCTTGATAGAGACATCAGCGTTTCAATCCATACGCCTCAGCTATTTGCAATTGAATGAATATGCAACTAATCGTCTATTTGTTTCTTTCAAAGGAACTAGTTCACGTTCAAGCGACGTCAGAGCAAAATTTCTGTGTGCTTAAGCGGTGAGCTCAACTGTCAAATGCTGTACAAATGATTCTCCGAGTAACTAGCCTGCGGTTAATGTCGTTGTACATGTGATAAATGCCGAAGGGTCCATGGAATAGAGTGAAGTAATAATCATGAATGGGCAAGTTCAATCGTTTTAAGTCATCGTCAGGTATACGTTATCGTTAAATGAGTCTCAGTTGCTATACCATCAGGATGTAGTAAGGTTGGTGGCTCTGTTCTGCAAGAGCATAAGTTTCCCTAATTACGAGCTGTCACTAAGTCTAAGATACGGTTGCTGCTTTGTGGAATCAAATTATGATTCCTCGTGCGAAAATCTGCCTTCCGTTTCATACTGTTGAATTCGTGCCAAATCCTGTACGCTACTTGATTTTTCCCCCTAACGATTTGAAATGTAGCCCCCTAATCATGCTAACCATATTATTATTCAATTGCAACGCTGGCGATAGCTTGAGCAGATTTGGTAATTTTTTTTTATCTTTTGTGTCGACATTGATAAGGGTAGCGCCTTACAGCGGGATATGTTGTTCAATAAGTGCGGATATGGTGCCGGAAAGGTTCAAATCCTTATATCATGTCGTAGGAGTTGATTGTGCCTCATGTAATAATATTTAATATAGTCAACTAAGTAAATGCTATTACGAAAAAATGTAACTTAACGTGTAATTGTAAATAATAACTACGTATGGGTTTGAATCTCATTTGGACTCAGTTCGCATTGTAACCCATTCTATGTAACCCATGAACAAATGTTCATAAGGTCTTATAAGACATAACTTATGATAAATACGAAGAAAATTGTGTCAGTTCCTCATCGGGATAAGGTACACAAAAATGTGTTATACCAAAAATGCTACGTGGCTATTTCTCCAGAAGTGCTAAAAATACACAAGAAAGTATGACACCTCTTGACATTTTATTTTAATTTTTGATCGCGATGTAGGCTATATTATCATTTTCAGTGAAAATATACTCGCGATAAATAAAGAATCACAGTCACCAAATAATACACGATAATCTCGGAAAGGTTTTTGGCAATTATATTTTTTACGGGGTACCATTCTCAACCATAAACGAAATGTATTGTAGCTAATATCCTGACAAAGAGTGAAACATCATTCGAGAAAGCATGCCAAGGTTGAAGAAACTAATATTATGTTTCAGTATCTATGACCATCAATCGCACGTTAAGTGAGAGAAAGAAAGGAACCTGCTATTGCGAAAATGACGAAAATAATTAAATCCTCATAGTGCATTGGTAAGATAATTTAGTGTTCGCCGTTATAACATATGTGGGCCCCTTTTCTCCTCTTCCCAAGGCAAAAAGCTAAGGCAATATTACGAAAAACATTGAGAATATGAACTAACCAAATAGCATATCATTATATAACAGGGGTGAATAATGTGGGTGGGGTGGATGTCCATGAAAACGGAGTTGGCAACTACGAAATAAAAGCCAGGAGGGAAGGATGTTCGTGGCTACTTTTTAACAGTGCGCTTGATAAGTGCGTCGTCAATAATTGGAAATTGCACAGGATCGTAATTGATAGTAACATTACATTACTAAATTTTCAATCATGCATTACGTTAGGTCTACTGCGAGCGGAGGACATCACGGTTGGATGCGATAGCAAAGGAACAAGAATCACGAAATAGGGCCGCACACAGGAAAGGGAGTCTATCAGATTCCATGAGGCAGGATATTGCTTCTCATACTATTGTAGCAGGTGACGGTAGAAAATGGTATAACAAATCTACATCTATGTGATTCCCTGCAAGCCACCGCGAGGGTGATCGGCAGGGGGTGGAGATCACCAAGCATGCACAAGACTACTGCATGGAACTATTGACATGCAATAGGCTACTACATGGAAACATGCTACATGCAGCTTGACTGTTATTAACTACTTATTAATAAAGGGATTGGTTGTTAACACATGCATTATGCACTCCAGACAACTCTACAATATTTCACCTTACTATCCCTTTGCAATGATGCGTATTGTGTTCTCTTATAGTACGGGGAAAAATGACATTTTGAATCTATCAGTACGACAATCTCTCTCTTTCTAATCTTATTAATCCGGTTGAATCTGAACCAATACGCTTGTTTTTAATAGGTATGTGCCTAACATATCTTCAGTAAAGCTATCCGTTTTAAATTTCTATAATAGATTTAAAATGTGGCTCACAAGAGATGTTTATGTGCAAGAAGTACAATCTCGCCTTGCATTATCGTTATTTCTTGGTTTTAATTTGTGAATGCGTGAGTTATGTCCACAAATTTTCCTGAAAAAATGTAGGATTGTTTTTCAATTATCAATGTTGATGAGACGAACATTTAATTTACATTTTTTGAATGAACTTCAAACTATAAAGTCATTGTTATTTGGCAGTTGAAAACTAAATAAAAATCGTTTGAAGCATTGTAATAGTCTCATTTTTACTATCCAATTTCAATTAATTAGCAGTTTAAATTAACGCCCAACAATACGAAAACTCAATATTTTGCAATTGTTCTAAATAGCAATGTCAAAATATGAAACTAACGACACGATATTTCGTATTAAATAAACAAATTGGTGTGAATAAATAGCTTAAAAATTAGTTTGTGGACGTTTTGAAAGAAATAGGTTGATCCTTTTCTCGACGCCCAGACACACAGTGGAATATCTCGCCAAGATCGCTCAGACCCTCCGTCAACCTTCCACACTGCTCTTCGAGCGAGGATGAAACTTGAATGCTTAGAGATAAGGAAGCCTTCCCCCCCTCCACCTCTCCCTCTCGGAGGCGAGATGAAGCGGTGGAATGGGGAGAGGAGGGGAAGATTGGGCGGGAAAAATATGAGGGGAAAGCCTCAGCTTGCGTTTAGTTCAGTGAACGCGATGCATCGTCTCGCAATTTTAGATGCTGCAGGAATGGGTCGTAAGACGAGCACATGGCATTATTCTCTTCTTTGATATGAAAGATTGTAGATTGGCTGTGTCGAAGAAATTTTCCATTTACGTTTATACACCGCTGCGATAGGCGTTCAAAAACGCATAAAAACAGTGAAGTTTAACATGCCAATTCTTAATTTGCAAGCCTCAGAGAAGAAATTTCGTCGATATGACCAAATACTCAATCTTTTCGCATAATAGAATGAAATCAAAATGGACGTATCTATCATAATACGAGCATGGCATTTAAAATAAAAATAGTCTGCAGCGGCATTTTTTTGTGAGGTGTTGAACACCCTTAAAATCTCAGCTAGTAACGGTAGACATTCTAAGAAGTGCTAGTAGTCGACACGTCACGTTTTGAGTTTCACCTCCAAATCTTGTCAAACTATTTTATCATTGAGTTGACCGCCCGTGGGTCGCCACACCCGGATTCAAGTGGGCGGGGCGAATTTCGACGGCGCCACCCCAATGCCCAGTTCACACTACTAGGGTAGAATGATAGTTAATATGGCGGCTAAAACTAACCTGCGTTCACACGGCCTACCCAGAACCATCGTAAAGACTCTAGTGACATCTATTGGAGAGTGAAATTAAGTCAAAATAACAATGGAGGGTAGGATAGCGGAAGGACTTTGTCTTGCAAAGATTGGAAGCGTATTTTAACTTATGTGTAAAATTAGATGCAGTTATTTTATAGAAAATTATCAATGTAGTTTCCTAGATCCCTTTTTATAAATGAACCAAAATATTCTTCTTAATTTACTTCCTCATGATTGACAGTGGGTCGCATCTCCGAGATACGGATTCTGTGTTAGTTACTTTGCTAAACATCAATTTTAAATATAAAATTGAATGCAATTAACATTTGCTTTGAATAACTCCAAAGTAATACGTTAAAAATATGTAAAGGTTGCACAACGATGAACGCCCTCCATGACTTTAATTTCCAGATATTTAAGACATTCAACCTTTACCTCTTTTTCCTCGCATATTTCAACTAATACCTTTACACTTTAAAATTATTAACGTTTCCTTGCCTGTATTTCTATTCGTTTAGCTTATATACAGGCATCACGCACCAAGAAATGCAATCAACCATGGAACGCCATGCTACGAAATGATTAATTGTTCACCTCTCAATAAGTTATCGCTCGTGTTAACCCATTTCGTAGGCAAGTTCATGTATCCAAATAGAATACATACAAGTATACATAATGAATTTGTTGCTCTAATCAATATTTAGTATTTTTAAATCCGATATCCCAAGTTTACCATATTCTGCTGTTTGTGAAAGGAGCTATTAAGGGAATAATGCTGAAAATACTTTTAATGCCGTCCTAAGGAGTGAATACGTAAACAATAACACGAGTCGAATTTCCTGTGAAAGTTTGCAACTTCTTAGGCCCCGTTTCCACTACTGACATTCTACCACGGTTATTTCAGCCCTCATAACCTACCTGCGTTCCAGTTAGCTACAATGTTACCCTTGTAATCACTGCTTTCGTCACATAGCGGTTACCAGTATTCCAGTTCAAAAGAAAATCGACGATCGTTATAGAAATGCGCAAAGATGGTAGCACATTGTAAGCACTAGTGTGTAAACACTTGAAGTTTTATTCAAGAATCTATATTGATTGTTATAATCAAATGTCGTCGGGCTTATCGCGTACGCCTAAGGAGCAAGTCCGTCTCCTCGTGAGCAAAGTTTTTGCAATTCTTTTGTTCGGTCATTGCTGGGAAAATATAATTAAATTATGTAAACCATAGGTAATAACAACTCTGGAGCATCATTGAGCATAGACAAAAATCAAGTATTAAGCCAAACAAAGACACCACACCAACCACGTTTTCCTAGATGCATATGCCGCGATCCTTCACCGCTATCCGTGATTCAACTGTTTTCCCATAATTCTTACCAGGATTTTGACTAACTTGCGTTCCAATTACAAAAAAGACACGACGGTAACCACTATTCCCTGATCTAACAAGGGTATCTCAATGCTAGTAGGATTATCTACCATGGTAGGCGTTTTCGAGCGTTTCCATTACTAGCATTGCGCAGGTAGAGAGTTACCGTCGTAGAAATGTCAGTAGTGGAAACGGGGCCTTGTGCCCCGTTCACACTACTAGCTTTTTACTATGGTAAGCCTTACCATAGTTGGAAAATGGCCGTGTGAACGCAGGTTGCCGCTAAACCTAGTAAACTTTTCTACCATTATTGAGTTACTATAGTTGGCGCTAGTTACTGGTATTTTAAGGACGTGTGAACGCAAGTTGGTTGAAATGTGGGTAGAAAGAAGGTTTGATTTTATTTTGATTTTATTGACTAACTCTACTTGGAACAAGAGATGATCTTTTTTCTTACCAGCCTTGCAGTATAGAATGTAAGAATTTAAGACAGCTATATTTACAAAATGGTTGAATAATTTCTTGTACCACACTTTTGTCCTTTTCCTTTCTAGCAAGAATGATTCTAAAAGTTGGTCTTTCAAGTCTACGCCTCCCATATATTTATTGTAGTCTATTACACACGCGGGTTTGTTCACACATTCTAACCCACCCTTCCGACTAACGGGATGCATTTGGTCTGAATGTTTAGTAGTTAGCATTGTCACATCGCGCTTATCCTTCCACTTCAATGCAACTAATTTCCCACACTTTGCGCTTACCACTTCTCCTTTCTTTAGGTTCCTTTTTAAATTTGCTGGTATGCCTTTGCGTGTGATTTTCACTGTTCCTACAGCATCTGTTGTCCTCTGAACTAATCTCAAAAACAGATCAGGACTACTGTAGTAATTGTCCATATAAATACATCTGCCCGAGTCTAAAAGTTTCTCGCATAGACTTAGAACAACTTTTGTTGAAAAAAGGTCTTTGTCATTTGTAATTTCACAACCTAACTTGGTCCCTGAGCCACTATAAATAATAAAATTCCATAAATACCCTACGGAGTCACTAAGTTCGAACATTTTTATCCCAAACCGAGAAGCTTTCATGGGAATATCCTCTTATAAAAGAGGATCTCTTGTTCCGAGTAGAGTTAGTCAATAAAATCATAGTCAAGTATCATGGACAGAACATCGAGAAACGCAAAGGGTGGCCCTCAGATATGGATACGGAATGTACACGCTTGACAGGCCAGCATTTTATTGAAGAAAACCCAAGAACAGAATCATTGAAGGTTGGAAGAAGAAAGTGCGTGGTGTGTACGAAAAACAGAAAGAGGAAAGATACAAGATACAGGTGTAAAAACTGCCCACTCTGCTTAGACCCCTGTTTCGAGAAATACCACACTCAGGTCCACTACTAAATGCCGGATATGGAGTGCAAGAAAAAATAAATGACTCGGAAAAATGTAAGTATCCATTTATAATAATGAAGAGAAAACTTTTTTGTATTGACTGTAATTTTTCTAAATTTTTTTGAAGAGCAACTATTGTGTTAAAAATGATTAGGCTAACGTCTGCACAAATGGTCGACACTGCCCAGAAAAAAAGCACCCTGAGCGAATTAAATACCTCCTGTAAGTTCCTCGAGCCGATGATGGGAAGGCTCGAGTTCCTTGGATTCGTCAGCGGGCGACCAGGGAACGGAAATGACAAGGCCAGGCCTACATTGGAACCACTTTATTCAGTCTTCTCTCGGCCCAGGATCTAGGCGATACATAGTCCACCATGAGCTCCTCCCTATCTCTCCTCCCGACGTCCCTGATCCAACTCCCTTTTAACCAGTCCAGCTCCGATCATCCTCTAGGTGGCATACCCCACGTGATACCCCGTGGCCTGTTCTAATTGGCCGATCAATCCCTCACCTGAGTTGTCGCTCAGGCCACCGTCTATTGCTGATCCCGCTCGCTCAGCGCTGCGCAGCGAGCAAAGGAATGCACAGACTGCAATTCCGTTGAGCAAAAGAATGTACAGGCTGCAATTCCGTTGGGTAAAAGAGGAAAAGGTGGGGGAAGGTGAAGCAGCATGATCAGCAATAGCCAAGTCGGCAATGTGAATGACTGGGGAAGTTGGAGACGCCCGGTCAGCAGTGGGATCGGAAATCAAGCGGAAACCACGGGGACTTGCTGACGCCTAGGAGCGCCACAAGAGCACCTTTACACTCCGATTAAAGTCACGGAATTTAGCGGACGCAACTGCTGCGTAGCACACGCTGGAGGGGTTAAATATTCAATTTTCCATTCGAGAAGTGCAATTTTCCACAGCATTAGGTATTAAAAGTGTCCTTTAGGTAAAACTAATTTTGCCAATGTGTGAGGTGATTTTAACTTTTATGAGTGTATTTTAACTTGAATTTGGTTAGACCCGGCGTGAACCGAAAATCGGCCACTCCTATGGCAGTATTCTTTAGACAGAGGGTCCCCTCTTTACATCACTATGCTTATTCAAGAGATCCAGTACTTCGACGTCTCTATCTGATTTTTCAAATCATTTTTTGCTGTTCGGTACACTTCGTCAACCCTACCCTTATTAGAAGTTAGGCGAATCAAAGGCGTGCACAGGAAGGGGTTGGGGTCGTAGTGGCCGAGCTCCGAACCCTCCTACTAGGCACTCAATGATAAGGTCGTGCACTTGCCCACCGAAATGGGTTTCTTTCGTTCGCCTTGGGGAGCCTTAAGGGGCCGTGGGACATAGCTGTTTTTCAGACCTATATTTCAAAGAAGATTGCTCCAACAGGAAGCTAGATATCGGAATGGGGTTTTCAGCAATTAAAAGAGAAAGTATCAAACTATTACTCTATAATCCTAGATTTTAAGTAATAATCCTAGTTAAAAATATATCTCGATGTAAAAATAGACCTTTTTGTTGCAAATATTGGGAGACAGAGGGGCTATTTTTTTAACTTTCGTTATTATAGAGTACAAGATTCAAGCTTAGTCTGTTGGATCCTTGAAAATTATTGATTTTTATTAAAAGACACGCTGTTGAGATATTCTGAAAGTAATTTATGTTTTTCGCCAACTCCAGCCCAGGGATACTCCTCGAGCTTCGTGCAAATCACTAAACAGTTCGCAAATTCTCCGCCTACTGCGCTACTCAAAAAGTGACACGGTCCCTCTACCCTATATCCTAAAACGGTAACCTTGAGGTGTTGGAGCTTGGGGGAAGGGAAAGTGAAGGCGGGCGAGAAGCAGAGGCGAGTGAGACGGAGTGTCTGATTTACTGACGGGTCTTGAGTCTCTGTTTGGGTTGTCGCGCTCGGGGTGTGTAGTAATAGTCAAACTGACTAATTGTCAAGTCTCGAAATGTCATCGGAAGCGTACCGATATCGGAAAATTAAAGTAGGCAGTCACTTGACATTTTCGGCGGTGAGGAAAAAAAGAAAGGGTGAATTTTTGGCCAAGCGGAGGGAAGAAAAAAGGTAAATATTGTCATTTTTTGTGAAAACACTATCTTAATGTAATGATATATTCATGTATAAGTATGCAAATTTCTATTATCCGAAACAGGCGTCTCGAAATAATGGGAACAGAGTCGCACGTAGGAGGAACTTCTTGCGCTATTGAAGAAATCCCGTCCAATATTGACGATTCAGTAGCTGATGAAACTTTGCATGATTCATTTGACAATATGGCAATTGCCGAAGAAGGGAAAAACGAAGGCATATCCGGTGGTGTAACGGGAAAAAGAATTATCGACTTAAAATATTCGACAATTCGGTTTCGAATTTACTTCAAAGGTTTAACCTAAATTTCAACCTGCGTTCTGATAGTAATTCCCAGCCTAGTTCTTCTATTAAACTCGTAACACTTATACAATTATCATAGCGGCCTTTAACAAATCTAGTGGATCTCCTTTGCACACGCTCTAATTCTTTTATCACACCTTCCTCGTACGGATCCCATATACTAGGGGCATATTCTAAATGAGGCCTGACAAGTGTAAAATAGCTTCTTTCTCGTACTCTCTCATCGCATTAGCCTAGAACTCTTTTTACGAATCCTAATCTATGGTTTGCTACACTAGTTATTTCCCTGATGTGTTTCTCCCACGACATGTCTTCAGTGTTGGTGACGCCTAAGTATTTATAAGTATAAGTTCTACGTTACATATTTTCTTTTCTTTGATGCAATAATTTTTCCGGGGAAAGTTATTCTTTTTCCCAAAGTTCTTTATCACGCATTTCTTCAAATTTAATTCTAGCTGCCAACTATCACACCAATCATAAATCCTTAGCTAAAGACTGACTATCCTCTTAATTTCTTATTTCCTTATACACTACTGCACCAGAAAAATACGTAAATATGAAGAGATTAGCCGACAGGGCTCAGTGGAGAGCTGCGTCAAACCGATCTGAGGATTGATGACCAATGACTGCTGCATCATCGGCAAAAAGACGGAGCTTGCTATTTTTAGCTACTGTATTCAAGTCATTTACGGAGAGAAGAAATAACATTGGGCCTATCACGCTGGGGAACACCCGATGTAACTTTTACTTCGCCTGAGGTGACACCATCCAATACCACCCTTTGAACGCGTTCATGTAGGAAATCTCCTATCCAGCCTACCATATTACTGTCTCCCGTATGATGCTAACTTCGCGAGTAAATTACATTACCTTATCAAACCTTTTCTAAATTTAAAAACGCTGCGTCTACCTGTACGTTACCTTCTCCGAAACTAAAATATCATGAACAAAAAGACCTAATTGATTTTCGCAGGACCGTCCCTTTCTGGACCCATGCTTATTTGTTATCAATAAATCCTGGCTATCGAGGTGTCCCCTTATTGATGTAACTATCATATGCTGTATAATTTTGAACGACAGTGACGTTATTGATATTGGTTTATAATTCGATGGATGTTCCCTATCGCCACTTCTAAAAATTGGGATCACGTTTGCTATCTTCCAGTCTTTGGGAACCGCGTGTTCTTCGAGGGATTTGTTAAATATTACTTTAAGATACGGTGCCATTTCGAGAGCTATTTCTTTATACACACGAGCAGGAATTTCATCAGGACCTGAGGACTTGTTCGGGCTATCGTATTTTAGTAAGGATACGATTCCGCTAAAAGATACATTTATCGATCGGGGGCATTATTTGTTGAAATCGGTCTGGTATTGTTTCGAGCAAACTACGCTTAGATTGATTAAAAACGCTCTGGAAAAATAATTCAACAAATAAGCCTTATCTACATATTTCGCCCCCATACCTTTTCAAGGAATTAACCGTTGACATTTTAGTTCCCTGTACTTCCCTAACATATGACCAAAATGCTTTCGGATTCCCCTCTAGCTGTTCTCCAAGTGCTTCTCTCTTGAAATCACTTTACGCTTTTCTAAGGGCTGTTTTTGCGGCTGCTTTACATGTAACGTTCGATAATTTTTTTAGCTATTAGCAACATTTTTCTTAGTTTCGCGTGGATAACTCGTTGGCGTTTTAAACATTTTCTAACCGCGTAGTACCACCTTGGTTCCCTATTCTCACTCTTATACTCACTCACCGCGTAATTTGGAGGAACTCTTTCCATGTATTGTCTGTATCACTATTTTTTCTTATGTTCAGAATTTTTCAAAAGAAGTCTTTAGAGTACACTTAAATCCGTTAAAATCTGCTTTACTTAAAAGGCAAATCTTTCATTTCAATTTTAGATTTTTGTCAGTATTGAGGGAATAACTTTTTCATTGTTGTTTGAGGCAAGTAAATCGAGAACATTCTCCCTTCTATTATGCAAATTTACTATTTGATGTTCTGCGTATTAGGCGAACACGTTAAACAATGACGAGCAGATTTCTTTGTCCCTACCCCCAGACTTATGACTACATGTTTTCCAATCTATCGATGGTGTATTGAAATCTCCTCCTATAATAATCTGTCGTTCGTTGCTATGGGAATTAATGTACAGGCACTTCCAAAAAAAAGTTAACACTTCAGAGCCGAAATATTTCTAAGTGCCGAGTCGACGGTGATTTGACAACGCTGCGTCACGGCTTCCCTCTGGCGGAGCCTCGCGAAGTTCTAACCGAAAACAAACCCCCTTCCCTCCTCCCCCGTCCTCGCCTTTCCCTGTTTAGCAGAAGGGTTTACTGCACGGTCGGTCTTATTATGCCCTAAAGAAGGGGGCTATTGTGGGCACTCCATGGTCTTTCATTTCGACTCGCGCTGCAAGACATTTGAAGTCCTGAACACATCTCTGCGCTCGCCACCGTCGCGAAAAAAACTGGACAAATTTCCAAAATAGCTTTCTTTGAGATATAGACTTGAAACGTCGCATAAATACTCAGGAAAGATTGCTAATTAAGGAGTAATGCAGCATTTGACATGATTTGTATCTGTTAGCCAGATACTAAGGCTCAAACATAACCAAATTTCCAAATAAACACCTGCATCATTTGCCTATTAACACAATGCTTTGCCTTTAAATTGCCTGAGCTACAAATACTTTTTTAATCATTTCATTGCTATTCCATTACTTAGAAAAACTAGAATATATCTAGTTCACATGGGCCCTAGAAAGACTCCACCCTTTTCAAGGGCTGAAGGGCTTGAATAAGAAGTATGTTCCCGGAGCGTACGCAAAGAAAAATAACTCGATTCCGCGTAATCTTATCCCGTCGCACGGCTCAATATGCTCGCGATTTCATCAAATAAGAGTGATGGAGGTTACTGACAATGGGTACAGCTCAAAAGCAACGAATTGGAAGCCTTAGGGTCCATGTCACTTCAGCAATGTAAGCGAGTCACGTCAATTCCGGCCCCCGACGCGTGGAGCCAAACCCCAAACGCGCGGTGGAAAATCATATGTATTTTTGGGTGTCGCAAACTTACTTTTAATTTCTCTTCACTTTCGTGAAAATGAGTTTTCAACGAATGCTCAGATATAAGTGACTTGACAAGTGTCTCCATAAAACGTTAGATATACTCTACTTGATGTAAAAGTTTTGTCTGAGAACAGTGTCCGCCATTAAGTAATGGAATAGAAAATGAACGATTCAAAAAATATTTGTCGCTCAGGCAAGTAAAAGCAAAGCATTGTGTTAATAATAGATCATGCTATTTTTATTTGATCAAATTCCTCCCACAACGTCATCTCAACTTGTAAGATATTAGGATAAATATTATAACAGGATTTTTTTAAACTTCGTGATGTTTGATCCCCATTGTGTCTCACTAACGGATGAGAACCATGACAAATATTGCATTATTCCTTAAGTAGCAAACTGTTCTAAGAATCTGTGTGAAGTTTCAAGTGTATATCTAAAAAAAAGTTATTTTAGGTTTTTGTCCAGCTTTTTTCGATTTCCGACTAATGTGGATCGATCCTGTGTCCCGAGATTGTCTTTTTCTTCGACGCGAGCTGCACGACGTCTGAAGTCCCGAACATATCTCTATGCTCGCCACCATCGTTGCAGAAAAAACCGACGTCACGCATTGGCATTAAATTAAAAATCGACGTTTTACTTTCAATAGGAAATCACATATCATCATTGGTTGTTATCACCCTCCAATTTGTATGTGTCCCTTAAATAATTAATTCCTTGGTTAATTGGTGTTGTTTCACGTTCGTGCCATTTCAGAACGAGTTCATAGGCATATTTAATTCTCACATGGATGTGGTCAGAAGGTTTATAAAATATGCGATCTCAAATTTTAAGACTAGGAGCAGGCTGATAAGAAGAACATTTCAACGTTTTCGCCGTATTGGCGAAGTAAAATGCTCGATTTTCAGGATGAAGTAAATAACGTTTACAATTGTGGTGGCATTTCCACGAGTTAACCTTAGCATTTATAGTTTATGAGTCCTAATTTGAATAGTAATAATAATGCCCATGAGATTATTATTTGTATTATACCAATACAAATCTGTTACTGACCACGCAGCCGTTTCCCTAAAATCTGGTCTAATGTCTAATCTAACCCTTTGGAAGAAGGTGTTTAAAGAATTGGCTTTTTCTACACTGCTGGTGACTCTAATTCCTTTATCGTTTTGAAGTGTGCGCACTGTGGACCTATTTGCCCGAAGCTCTCTCACATATGACCCAAACGCTTTAGGATTGCTATCTAAATATTCTCCTGACATCTTGCTCTTGAAATGTGATAACGCTTGTCGACATGATGTCCTTGCTAATGCTCTCGATTTTTTAAAGTTTTGAACTATCTCATTTTTTTCCTCTACCGATAGACCCCGTCCTGCATTTTTCATCCTAGCGTGGCATATCCTTTGTCGCTTTAGTGATTTCTTAACCTCCGCATTATACCACTTTGGCTCTGTATTATCACTAATGAATTTACTTGGTATGTATTCATTAACTGCTTTAAGGGTGCCCTCAAGAAATTCTCTCCACGAATCCTCTGTATCTAATCCGTTGCTTTGTTCGCTAAATATATTAAACGATTCCCTTAATTACTCTTTCATACCGTCGTAATTAGCCTTGCAAAATAAGTATACCCTCTTCCTTGGTTTATAATGTCTTTCAACGCCTACAATAAATTTCGCATTTACTATTTTATGATCACTAAAGGTTTCAGGTCCTAATACAGCTAACTGCGCGTGCATGCGACCACAACTAAATAATTATTCGTATGAGATTTAACTGATTGCAAGAGCTCCGTAAGCATGTGAAGACATTCCCGTTGGTCAAACTGTAACTAATGTTACGCTCTAATCAGTTATTCAATGCCTTTTCCGTTCTTCAAAGGATGAGGACTGTGACAACATACGAATATTCCCGAATACCCATTGTTTATAGGACACCTGCAGGTGGTCGCAAAATACCCCCGACTCTCGCCTCACCCTTATTCCCGACCTGAGGGTGCTGGGTGTCCTCCTAACGTTGCCGAAGGATCGCCACCCACTATTCTCCTACCGAAGGGGAGGGGACTGCGAGGAAGCATGGCTAGCTGGGAATTCCCTCTCAGAAAGGGTTTGCACACGTGACGCGCGGGCACCCAGCCGCCATACGGTGATCACCTCTCGAGGGGCAAATTGCTCGGATTGCGAAGTGGGTGGACGGCAGTTAGTAAATTTCCTTAAGAACCTATATCACAACTGAGAATAGTAATTGCAAATTGATAAGCTGTTCCTATATTTCCTTCTGATGGAAAGGTGATCCATTATTCGACCATATTGCATGCTAAACAATACCGCCAAAAGCTTTGGATATATTTCTTTAATGGACGGAATTAATTCATTTTTGTGAATGAATTGTTACTTCCTTCACATCACATATGAAATTAATAAGAGGCTATCAAACCTAAGTCATGAAACGATGTTGATAAACGTGTTCACTCGTGGGCATTTAAATGTTTTGAAATATTCGCCCGGTAATGTGAGTAGAAACAAACTTAAAAGCACTCAGGTGGAAGAGTGGATGGGCAGACGTCTGCGATGTTTTACCCGAACACCCCTCATGCCTGGTCACTGGGCTGCAAGGGCATAAACTCAGGATGTTGACCCGAGGCATACCGTGTGCAAGGGGTCGTGGGAGCAATAAAACGTATGGAGTAAGGTTTTTGGACGGAGACCGGTCCTCCCCATCCCCATTGTCTCAGTACAGGGACTGAACAGATTGGTCAGAGGGAACATGCCGCCCCCCCCATTTGGCATTCAGATCTCCTCTGAGGAAACGGGAAAAGGTGGCTGGGAAAACGAAGACCAAGGCTCTGAAATCGTCGGTGCATCTCTTACCGCGTGAATAAAAAGAAGGGGGCAAAAGGAATTCAAAAGAAAAACCAGTGTATTTTTGGAATGTTACATGGGCCCTAGAAAGACTACACTCTTTTCAAGGGCGTGAATACGAAGTATGTTCCCGAAGCGCACGCGAATAAAAATAAAGTGATTCCACGTAAACTTATCAGGTCGCACTATTCAATATTCTCACAATTTCATCAGTATAGATCAGTGAAGGTTAGTGACAATGAGTGCTGAAAAACGACGAAATGGAAGCCTTGGGTCCATGTCACTTGAGTAAAGTAAGCGAGTCACGGCACTTCCAGCCCCAGCCGCGCGGAGCCATGCCCCGGACGCGCGATCGGAAAATCGTATGTATTTTTCGGTGTCATAGATTTATTTTTATTTTCTCTTCAATTTCGTGTTTATAAGTCTTCAACGAGTGCTCTGATATAAGTCACTTGACAGGTCTCTCCCAAAAACGCTAGATATTCTCTATATTATGTAAACATTTTATCTGAGAACAGCGTCTGACATTTTTTAACGGAATTGCGCTAAAATGCTTCAAAAATATTTGAAGCTTTGGTAATTTAAAGGCAAAGTCTTGTGTTAATAGATCATGCAATTATTTATTCAATCAAATTCCTCACATAACGCCACGATCAACTTAACTTGGAAGACATTCGGAGAAAAATTAGTTCAGGTGTTTATTTGGAAATTTGGTCATGTTTGAGCTCCTGTATCTGACTAATAGATGAAAAGCATGTCAAATGATATATTATTCCTTAATTAGCAGTCTTTTGTATTTGTGCGAAGTATTAAGTTCAAAGAAAGCTATTTTTGAATTTTGCCCAGCTTTTTCTTATTTCCGACCACTATGCGACGGTAGGAATATGTTCAGGACTTCAAATGTCTTGCAGCGCGAGTAGGAAAAAACGACCATGGAGTGCCCACCATAGCCCCCTTCTTTAGGGCATAATAAGACCGACCTTGCAGTAATCCCTTCTGCTAAACAGGGAAAGGCGAGGACGGGGGAGGAGGGAAGGGGGTTTGTTTTCGGTCAGAGCTTCTCGAGGCTCCGCCAGAGGGAAGCCGTGACGCAGCGTTGTCATATCACCGTCAACTCGGGACTTGGAAAAATTTCGGCTCTGAAGTGTTAACTTTTTTTTGGAAGTGCCTGTACCTGATCTGTCTCTCGAGTTCTAATACTGAGTGTACATCGGAATGGGGTGGTCTATAGTAAGCACACTCTGGTGTAGGCAAAAACGTATATTACTTTCAAACTACCCAATTTAGACATTAACACACGTAAGCCATGCTATCAGCTGAGACCACCACCTATTTGTTGCAGTTCTTACGGCTAAACTGTTGTCACGACAAACAATCAACGCGGCTACCCCGAAAAATGAAGCCCATTCATGACTTGGACCGCGGACGCGTTCTCCTGCAGCTACGAACCCCACTAGAGCCAGACTGGCAACGCCGGCTCGGTTCTTAGAAAATAGTAGCGAGAGCATTTCCGCAAATTCCACGTTGCCACATGGTATAATGTGGAGTCTACCACACAGTTTGGTCCAACCGTGTGTTGAAATGGCAACATTGCGTCTAGTGGTGCGAACTCCCCAGACGGAGGGGATGAAGGGGAAATATCGTTATTGCCTCATCATCTCTGCGCAAAGAATTTGATGCGTCGAGGAGACACTAAACAAAAATATGGCTGGTTGGGTAGGCGCCGACTCTGGTAACTTTACCGGTCGACGGAAAAACTATCTCCATAATCTCAGCACTCGGAAGCGAAAAAATAATCATCTCCCACGGCCCCTTAAGCGGACGGTTCGAAAGGCGGTCGCTGCCCCATTTAGCGGCAAGGAGTGCCGCTGCATGGTTGTGCATTTTTCGGTTTCTCCAGTTGTGGTTTGCGGGTCTGCTGGCGTGTGGACTTGATCTCTTGACTCGCGGGCGCACGGGAGCTCGCCGAATAAACGCATCCTTTTCACTCGAGAAGGTGTCTCCGTATTTTCAAGCCCAATGACAACTCTGGGCACCGTGGCCCTAGCATCTCACAGATGCTCTACCATCAAGACATTTAACAAGAAAAATACATAATAAATTATACACATTTCTAAATGCTTATTTTTAGTCTTTTAAATCGCATCTTTCGTTGATACGTTCAAAGTGAAATAAATTTTCTCAGACCTAAACAAATGAGTATTTAGATAACACCTGTGAAATAACGTAATAATAAACTATGCATGAAGCGCGTACGGAAAACGGTGATTCGTTTCCGTCGTACCAATTTAGGACGAAGTTTTGCAGAACCTAATATGACGGATAAGGTGGGACTCCCTGCATTCAGCTAATCCAGGGTATTTAAGGTGAAATAACACCGAAAGGCACTTGTGCGAACGCCGATGATATTCTACATTCATTGTTGACGCCCGCGACTCAATTACGCATCGAAAAATTCGCTCCAAAGCTCTATAAGCTTTTTTCTTCGGACTGCTCTTTACTCGTGGGAGCATATATTTGGCATACTATCACGGGTGTTCATCCGGAACGACAGCACCCGACAGTGAGGTGAACACTTAAAAGCAGTGGCGAGCGCTACCGCGGACGTCAAATGTAGTTCCCGTTTACTTGGAGAATGGTGGATGTCATTCGATGGAACATCCGCCGTACACCGCGAACGAAAGACGGCGAACAGTAGTGCAGATTGATGCTCCTGGGTCGTTCCCAAATGTATGTGTGAGAAAAACGGGCGTTGTTTGGCTGATAAACTGGTATCAGCCCCGAAGAGGAATACGAGACAATGAAATAACTAATTGAATGTTTTCTCATCGGAAAAAAGAACTCAAGTCCAACATTCTTAACCTTGTCCAACGCTTACATTTACCTAGGTGCACAAGAGCTAACACCACCTTGGCTGCTGCGCGTCTTAGGCGGATATTGAGTTTCGAAAGGGGACTTCGTGCAGTTCTTCAGGTCGCGGGGAGCTCGTCTCTATCCGGACCACAGTTACCGAAGTGAAGGAGTTTTCCCAAATTTATTGAAATAGCCGTTCATCCTCATCGGTGATGGTGTTTTGTAGCCTTCCTTATTGATCTTTCCTCTCAACAGTATGCGTCGTCTCCCAACTTGTTTTGATGAGGGTGATAGTTACATCCATTCACCGGGCAATTTCGCTACAATAAAGTTTACCTTTTAAAATCCTCTTCAGCTGTTTCCTTCTCTGGGGATAAATATGTGGCATACTGTAAGACCAATGTGGTTGTTTTTACCCTAAGAAAGTGCATGGCGGTAGTAGCATGACAGCTGTGAAATAAATCTTCTAACGAAGTCTACTCTGGCCCACTATCGACGCGAACCTCAATGTAGCGGTAGTCACGCATAAGCTTGAGTGAATCCCCAACTTATTGGAAGTGGTTTGCTGTTGTGAATCTGGAGGGGAAAAGCCCTTCGAGGTTCGAGAATACGAGAAGGCCCCGTAAAATACTTGTGAGATGGAAAAATTAGTCAAAAGCTACTTCTTTCCCGTGAGCTGACCGATTGGTCTCCGAATCTCGATGTTAGGCATAAGCGATATCGTCAACCACACACGGAGAAAAACCCTTTTTCCTTGAGTATTAGATGTTCCAATTACATGTAGATTTATTTATCTTAGTCTATATTGCACCAAGGTAGCTGAGAATCTAATTTTCGGGCTAATAAAATACCCACCCCGTTAGCTGGATTCGAACCAGCGACGTTTGGTTTGCCAGGCCAACGCGCTACCAACCTGACTACCCCGGCCGGCCAATACACAGTCATCAACGGCAGACTACGTCCCAAATGAAAATGAATCTTTGATTTTTTAAGAGTTTGGAAGAATTAGTCTCACTAAATTAATTGGAGCTGGAATTAGGATCCACACCTCTGCTGATGTCGGCCTTGAACATTAATTGATTGGTGATGTAACTGGCAAATAGGAGATTTATATTCAAATTCTGGTTTACTCAAATGATATTTTTCGTGTCGATGTTCATTCCACTGGTATATGCCCGATCTCAGATCATCTGCGAGTCGTTGCAACGGCATCTCTCATTCATTCATTTCCTTATTATGAAAAAAATTCCATTAAAAGTTATTTTTCTTCACCAAAATTCAAACCTCGACCTCTCAAATGCTGGTTATATAAGTAGATAACTAATTAACCCTGGTGAAAATAAACCGTGACAGACAGTGTGACAACAGTGTGTATCACACTGTGCAAGTGTATTTTCACAGTGTATGTACACTGTGCGCACAGTGTGCTCCCTTCAAAGCATGATGGACAGTGTGACCACAATGTGCTGCACACTGTACAAGGCTATTAGTCACAGTGTCCTCACAATGTGTGCACGGTGTCTTCACACTGTGAACACACTGTACCGTCACAGTGTCTTTCATGCTTTCTGCACGCTTTTGAGTCCCAATTTACGCTTTTGTCACGGTGTATGCACACTGTAATCACACTCTTGTCACATTCTAAGCACACTGTGTTCACGCTTCTGTCACATTGTCAGTCACACTGTCTGTCACGGTTTATTTTCACCAGGGAAGGGTTAATTATGCAGCTATTACATTTAATCCGAACATTTCTCACCAAATGCAAAAACTACAGAAAAAGTAAATACTTTTAGAAATATTTTTTACTAGGTCGTCGTAGTCACGGCTACTAAAAATTATAAATTAATGTGTCAATGCAATGTTTATTATCGATTGATATTAATGATAAAGGGTTATTTCAATACTAAAAATTTGTTAAGTGACTTGCACTTGAAATTGCCACAATATTCAAGTGGTCCCGGATCTCCGTTATTAGATAAAAGACAAATCGGAAAAAGACGCTGACCTAATTAGGTATTTATCCGCCTATGCAATTTCAGAAATGGCATCTTCAGGTATCTTCTCATCTTCACTCTCGACAATCAAAGGATTATTGAATAATATATCATGATCCATTTAAAAATTTATATGCTTCTTGTATCCACAGATTGAAACCAGCGAAAAATAGGCATATGCAAAGTCCTTATTTTAATTTGTGCCTTCTTTAGTATCTGACAATCAGTATTTGTTCCTGCGACATTTTTATTTTAATTTTCCCGGTAAAAAAGACAAGGGGCGCATCATATAAAAAGATCCTTGGAAAGTCAATCACAGTAAATGTCCTTAATTTGACCTAAGCATGTAAAGAAGTTGGCATCTATTAGAGATGGACTGGATAATGATTGCAATTAACCACTCCTTCATTAAAAACCGTAAATATAGATTTATAACAGAAATGCCGAAATGAAAACGACGAACGCTGCGAGAGAATTTGACACTGCGAGAGAATTTGAGAGGTTATTTCAAAGAAGGGGTTATTTATTTGTAAGCTTTAGGTTCCGACTTAAGTGAGTTGTCTTGTGGATTTCGAACACTCACGGTTGATGCCTTCTTTTCTCGGAGTTGCCAGTTGTTCACTATTCCTAGAAGTCCCGAATGTCGCATTGGCACGCAAAAAAATGCGTTAATTTTTTCCACCACTGTACATTGGACCCACGCCTCTCGACGCAGGCTTGCTGCCAATTCCCCAACCAATCCCTCAAACCTCATCGACAATCTCTGACCCAACATTGAATTGTGGAGCACATTCTATTCCCTACCTACCAATCACCAATTAGCTAGACAATCACCAATCATAAGTTATCTTTGTTATGTAGCAGGGACCAAAAACACAGCACTCCTCATCAATACTGCATTTCATTTTATGCATTTTTAAGCTTCAAATTTGTTTCATAGAAACTATATGTAATGTGCATAATAATATATAATACTTTTATTACCATCCTTTTTCTCTTATTTAATAAACCAGTGTCCGGTGATATGGGGTACTCATGTCGGATACATGAGCATTGTACCATTACCAATAATGATGTCTGCCAAGATGAACACAATGTCCAACTTTTCACTCGACATTGTACTGCATTATTGTTCTGACTTTTGGCCAATAAACTGGACTGTGTCAAATGGGCTATAGGAAAATATAATAAAGAGAAACTTTAAAAAAAATGTTGTTTCCTAGAAGTAAATTGGAGTATGTCTCCTAGTTTAGTAAAACATTAACTTCAAGTATAACGGACAATGGAAATTCAAAATCATGGTCAAATGTTTCCATATAATATATTTAACCGAGGTTCCTGAGGCTTCACTGCCAAAATGTTCAGCTTCCATGTGTGCACCCTTCCAAATGACCACCTTAGACAACTAACGCAGCCAGACTCCAGCTGATGCTCACTTTTTCGATCAATTTCAAAAGCCATTACAATGCAAACTATTTGCCTTTCACCCTTCCCTTGCTTCTTTGAGGCACTCTCTCTCCCTCTCTAGAGGCATATTAAGCATCCTGAAAGATTCATTTCCTTTATCGGTGGAGACACTCAAAGTTACACTTCCATCTACAGGTTTTCCCTTTGTTAGGACAACAATTCCACGCGTTCCTTCGTGGCCCACCCACATACCACGGCTTCCTTCACTCAGCACTCACCCCTGCCGAGGAGTGAGTCCAGGCCTCATCAGATGGCCTTGCTTTAAACCATAGTAGAGGACATGTACCGGGGCAAGTGCAGCTGAGACGTAACAGGAAGATTATTCTTTACAGCCATCTGTTATAGTATTTCCATGCATCTTAATGCATAAATGAGTGAATCCACAAGTGTATATCAATAACACAACATTATGCATAGGTATGGGTAAATATTAATTGGTTTAGAGACAATGACTTTCCATAAAAAAAACAACTACTATTTCAATTAAAACCTAAAGTAGTTCAGTTTTGATCACAATGTACATATTTTATGTAAAAGAAGAATGATATAAATAAGAAAAGGTTGGCTGATAGGAGAACCGAGTGTAAATTCAACCAATGGCCTTAAGAAGAAGATGGATTCTAAGCATCATTTACGAATGAACTCTCAACTGTCCTGGGCCCTTCCTTCAAAAATCAACACTAATACATTAACCAAAATAATTGCTACTTTATCAGCAAGCACCCATAATTGGAAAGTACCATGAGAACAATACATAATATGAATAGATTCTTTGCCTGCATTTTAAGGAATTTTTATTAAAACATATGCCTTCACTGTGGCTTAGGCACGAATCCACCAAATATGCCACAGGTACAACCAATTAAGGATGATATTCATGGCACAGAAGGTTATGTGCAAATGTAATGCATGTGGATTACCCAATGGTTTTCTTTAAATGATTCACAATTTGACTCCAATTAACAAAAAAATTCAAATTCACTTTTTCAGATTTACATTACATAACAGTAAGTAGAGTAAAATTCAAATTTCATTGGCTGAGCCAAAATCTTCCTGAAATATAATCATTTCCATTTCTGCTAAAAATATTAGCCATCAACAGATTAACCAACTGTGAATATAATAATGCCATCAATTGATTAAGTGAGTATACTAATATCATGGATTTTTTGCAATATTTTCTAGCAATTAGCCCCACAAATGCCAACAAAAGTCAATGAACACCTGAAAAAAATTATCACATCTTTCCCCTTCAAGTACATAAAAATAATTTCATGACATAGCCAACAAATTCACTGAGAACATTGTCACCACATTCATTCCTTTAGCTTCAGTACATTATATGAGAAAATTATTTTTATCTACTTACTGCACTCATAGGCTATCACTCATAAATTTGTGCCATATTACAATATGTGACAGCACAAATTAGCATTCACTCACAGTATTGGTTAAACCACAGTTAATAACAATGTAATAAAATGAAATTTAAATAGATCAACAGTTTGGCACACATTATTCAAATACATACATATATAACATGTTCTTGTCATTGTACATCAAAATCCTTTTTGCAATGTGCTACACCACTTTCATTGTATGCATTGGTTAATATACATGAAAGAGTATTGAACACAATAGAGTATTGCTTCGTTTTTTAGAATAATTACTTTTTCTTCCCCAAATACCACTTCTACTTCAATAGCAAATTAACTATTGACACATAAGGGCTACCTTACATTCAAACTCTTAAGAAGTGGAAGTATATCACTGGGACACCAGTGAAAATAGAGATTTCCTCTAAGAATTTCATATATTATGTACAAATTTCAATCATAGTAATAAAGTTCATTCAATGGAAGCTAGCAAGGCTTGCATCTATCTCTAAGTCAGCCTCTCATAGTAAAAATTTACCTTTACAATGTGGCTAAGGAAGAACATGTTATCACTTGAGAAGGAATGAAAAAATATGCACACATTTTCAAATCTATCTCAGTTTATATAATCTCACATCACAGAAGAAGGTCAAATATTTATTTCAATTGGCATTCCACATTGCTGCTTTAAAAATCAGTCGATTTATACATTGCAACTTCCTCACTATTTCCACTATAGTAAGAAGTCATAGGTCATCCATTACTATGCCTAAGATGCCCATTAAAAGTGAAAAAAATGGACATGACTGAGAATACATTACGTAGGGCTCTCTCAAGATGCTTCACACTAACCTCATAAAGACTTTCAGTCAACACAATGTTTGGCATTAAGAGCCATGAAAATAAAGTTACGGGATATTCAAGAGCTCAGTATAGCAGGGCATCTTTTATAATTATTAAGAATTGATGAGCTTCAGAAATATTTCCTACAAGACTTTGTTTTGCATCATATTTTGCACTATGCCTTTAGCAGAGAATGTCTGGCATTCTCACAGGAAACATTCATGCTGTGAGAATCCTTAATACCCTTAACACAACCTTGAAAAGGCCACGGAATATGCCAGTCTCACAAGAAGTAAATAAAATGACAACAACTTCCCTCCAATTTAAAATATTTAACTAGCAAGGACCTAAAAGGCCCAAAAATACTACCTCTTCATCTTGAAAATCTTACCTCCTGACCTCCTCACCTGTTTCTTCTTATCCGTTGGTCGCATGGTGCGACCAACTCTTTTAGAAGCTCCAGCACCACTGTGACCACCCCATCCTGCCTTGGCTCTTGAAAACCTGTTGCCATCATCTCCTCCTCGGGACTTTGACTCCTCTTCTGCCCTCTGCTGACCTCCCAATTGCCTCCCGTTCGCAACAGCCCTTCCCCCGCCCCCCCCTGGCTGTTCCCTCCTCCTGCGCTTGGTGGATATCCCAGCAAGGTTGAGCAGCGCGTCGGCCCCCTCCACTATCTTCCTCCGCTCCTCGACGTCACTTCCTTCATCCTGCACTCCAGCATCGCTTGAGGCCTGCATCATCACACTGCAATGGAATACAAGAAATCATCACTGCACAGTGAACATGGAGATCAAAACATTGTTAGAGAACAAGCAAGGAGGTATGCAGCAGCCAGCAACATGAAATTATGCATCTCAGGAATAATGAAATGATTTGGATGAGAATGGGGAACAATTTTCTCACAAAACAATGTAGGAATATTTGGAGCAACTTCCCTTACAGAAAATTATTACTGTGAGGCAGTAAATAAAGTAGTATTTAGTAAACACTTGTATATAGTTTTTAAATACTTTTTTTTAATAATTTTTTTTAGTACTTACCTTTAGTATTTAAATACAAGTACCCAATGCTTGATGAATAAATAGTAATATTTTGATAATAATAAAAAATTGATCACTTGTAGGTACATAATTGGATTGAAATATTACATTACAACAGTTTTTCTAGTTGATTCTATTGGGTGATTACTTTTTCAATCAAGCTTCTCATCTAGACCACTGTAAGAATTGGTCAATATACTAAACATATTTATTCTTGGAGCTAAAACATAATTAGTAGAGTTTAATCATCTCTGTTAGTAATTCAACACAATAAATACACAACATCTATCCACACCAAACCTACCAATGACCAACAATATCTCCACTACAATAATTGCCACCCTATTCACACCAAAAGCTCCATTCCTAACTGCATTTCCATCTTTCTTTTCCTTCTTCAGAGGATAGAGGATACATATATAGAAACACAAAACAAAACAAACAGACGACGAAAGCATAGAAACATGCAAAAGAGACACAACAGTTAGAACGTTTCCGCGGACATGCCGCCTTTTTCAACGAAAGAGGGTTGACTGCCGTTGGCTGCTGGCTGAGTCCTCTTCGTGAGTGAAAGAGTGGGGGTAAGAATGGATACAGGAGTGGGGCGGGAGACAGTGGCAGAGATAAGGAAGTGGTGGCCTCTAGTGAGAGACGTTCAAACCTGGCTTTTGATATGATCTTTCTATCCAGATATGCGCCAGCTCACGAGATCTAACCTCAATGCTTGTGGCATTTTCGGAAAGAACTTCCACTATGGCGAGGGAAAAACAATTGTCGAAAGTCTGATTGGTGGGCAGTATGTTTAGGGATAGGTTCTTAGATCCACCCAACCCACTCTTCAACATGCTCCCCTTCCTTCCTCTTCACCTTGCCAATGCCCGAGATGCAAATGCTGCTTTCTACTCCGCTCAGCCTCATCATCGGTCCTCAACAAATCCTCCTCTACACCCTCCTGCACTTCCACCGATGTAGTTTACCGCCTATCCTGCAATTTCTGCCCCTCCTTCTACATTGAAGAGTGCACTACAGCACTAGCTATCCGGATGAACAACCACCGGCATTCCAACAAAATTCCTACCTCCCATGAACTCATCCCTAAACATACTGCCCACCACAATCAGAGGGGGGTCTTAAAGTTAGGAGGGGAGGGGGACAGAATGGCAATTTCAGAGGGAGAAAGCCCTTTGGTGAGTCCAAATTCCTTGAGAACGGTCTTTAAAACTTCAAGATTTCTACCTACTTCCAAAAATCCATAAGCCCAATAACTCAGGATGCCCCATTGTCTCCAGTGCCAATTCTCCCACAGAGTGCATCTCCACCCTCGTCGACCCATAGTCACTTCCCTCTCCTCTTTTATCAAAGACTCCTACCACTTTCTTGACCTACTCCACTCCGTCCCAATCACAGGCACCAATCTTATTATGGCCACGATTGATGTTAATTCACTTCACACATCTATTCCACATAATATGGGCCTAGAATCACTCCGTTACTACCTCTCACACCGACATTCTCCCTCCACTTAATTCATTGTCCGCCTCGCCGAAATGGTACTTACAAAGAACTCCTTCTCATTCAATGGCCAAGTCTTCCTTCAAACCAAAGGCACCGCTATGGGTACCCGCATGGCACCTTCCTATGCCAATCTATTCATGAGCCACCTCGAAAGTACTTTTCTATGCAAACAAACGCTCCAACCTCTCTTCTGGGCTCGCTATATTGACATTGTTCTCCTCTGTCCCCACAGACATGAATCCCTTCTTTTTTTTCATAAATTCCCTAAATACTACTTTCTCCGTTTCTTTCACCTCATCCATCTCCGAATCCTCAATCACCTTTTTAAATATCATTATTCTCTTGGAAAATAAAAAAAATCATTACCTCTGTCCACAAAAAACCTACTAATCATGAACAATAACTTCACTTCCAAAGTTGCCACCCGCCACATATCAAGCGTTCGATCCTGTTCTCCCTCTCCACCTGAGGACACCGTGTATATATATATATATATATATATAAAATAAATGTTCACGGGAAAATCGCAGTGCGAGACACAAATAGCAATAAAGCTGGTCACAGGCGTGACAAAAGTATAAAGGCACATAAAAAAAGGACACTCACAAAAAAATTTCCGATATTTCGGTGGCCACTAACACCTTTCTCAAAGGAGAGGAGAGAACTAAAGGGGGGGACGGCAGGTCGAGGAAACAAGTGAAAGGTGGAAGTAAGGGAAAGGAGGGGTATAGAAGAGGGGGAAGGGAAAGGGTATGAGAAAAAGTATGAGAAGATGAAAGAAAGACAGACGGCTCCTTTAATGAGCCCTGTTAATTCCTGGTTTGCGGAATGCATGGAAGAGCGAAATAAGAGAATGCTCCAGCGTTTTAAGTTGAAGGGGAGACGCTGAAGGTGGGAGGGAGGCCAGTATGCCCACCTTGAAGCAATTGTTAAAGTTGGAATCGTGGGAGGAGGCATGTATGGCTACTGGAAGAGAATAAGAGTGGGAGGAGGGATTATTGCAGGAAGAGCGGTGACCATTCATGCGGATGCAAAGCGCGGTGGTGGAGAGGCCGATGTAGAAAGCGGGACAGAATTGGCAGAGAAGAAGATAAACAGTATTTTCAGTGGTGCAGGAAAGTGAAGGCATGGATGGAAGTGGAAAAGAGAGGAATTGTTTAGGGAGAGGCTCGGTGATAAGGATAGGACAGGTTTTGCATCTAGCGCGATTGCAGGGGGAAGGGGGTGTTTTTGGAAGAAGATGGGATTTGGACAGAGGTCTGGTGGTTCTCAGAATACCCGAGAGGTTGGGGGGACGTTTGAAGGTGAGAGACGGGCATTTGGGGAAAATATTGGTGGTGATAAGGTTATCAGAGAGGATAGGGAATAGGTCTTTGAGGATGTGTTTAAGGGACTGAATACCAGGGAAGTAGGTAGTGCACAAGGAGAGGTTGTCTTTGGTTTTGCGAGGAGGGGCTATGGGGGAGTAAGGTTTGTTGGAGATTTTTTTGTTGAGAAGGTGCTCAGGGCATCCTCTTCGGAGGAGAGACTGGTGTAGGTTAGTTAGGAATCTATTAAGGGAGTCTGGGTTATTACATATACGGTGGCCACGAATGGAAAGGGAGTAAGGTAAGGACGTTTTGGTGTGGTAGGGGTGGCAGCTATTGTAGTGGAGGTATAGTTGTTTATTAGTGGGTTTGATGTGAACAGATGTGTTAAATTTGTTATTGGAAAGGGAGATGTCGACATCAAGGAAGGTAATGTTGGAAGAGGAGATATAGGGAGTGAAGGAAACTGAGGAGAAAGCGTTGAGAGAGGCGAGGAATGAGTTTAGGGAGTCGGTGCCGTGTGGCCAGAGGAGAAAAATATCATCGATATATCGGAGCCAGAGAAGGGGCTTGAGGGGGCATGTGGATAGAAAGGATTCTTCAAGGAGGCCGAGAAAGAGGTTGGCATAAGAGGGACTAAACCTACTTCCCATGGCACAGCCCCTAGTTTGAAGGTAGAATTGGTTATTAAAGGAAAAGGAATTGTGGGTAAGGATGAGGTTGGTAAGGTCAAGAAGGAAGTCAGTGCTAGGAGTGTGTGGAACAGAACGTAGGTTTAAGAAATGGCAGAGAGAGGAGAGGCCTTCTGAGTGAGGAATAGAGGTATAGAGAGAGGTAACGTCAATGGTGGCCATAATGATGTTTTGATCATTGGGAATTGGAGTGGAATTGAGGCGGTCAAGGAAGTGGTAGGTATCTTTGATGTAAGAGGAGAGGCCATGGACTAGAGGTTGAAGGTAAAAATCTACAAAGGCGGAGATTCGTTCGGTGGGTGAGTAATAGGAGGAGACTATAGGACGGCCGGGATTATTGGGCTTGTGAATTTTTGGTAGGATGTAGAAATGGGGGGTGCGGGGATGTGGAGGGGTGAGAAGGGAAATATCGTTCTTGGTGAGCCCTTCATTTGGGGCCTTCTCATTCAGTAGTGTGACTATTTCAATGAGAAATTGTGGGTTAGGATCACTGGGTAAAGGGTTGTATGAAGAAGTATCGGATAGTTGCCTGAGAGCCTCATTGGTGTAATCGGAGGAATTAAGGACCACAACGGTGGAGCCTTTATCAGAGGGGGTGATTACAAGGTTGGGATTAGAGGTAAGATTATTAAGGGCTGAGATTTCTGCGGGAGAAAGATTGGATTCAGGTTTAAGGGAGTTGATGAAGGTGGGATTTGAAATCTTAGAGAGAAGGAGATTACAAAATATTTCGATAGGGTGGTTGGAGGGGAGAGTTTTTGGTTCATGAGAAGAGGGGGGTTTAAATTTGGTAAGTGCTGTGTGTATTGAGTTGGTGGGTGATGGAGGTGTGGGTTGGGAGTTCCAGAAGTATTGCCACTTTAAGTTGCGACAGAAATTGAGGGCGTCGGTTAAGATATGAACAGGATTGATTTTAGGTGTCGGAGAAAAGGAGAGGCCTTTGCTTAGCAACGAAATTTCGCTCGGGGAGAGAGGGGTAGAAGAAAGATTAACAACTACTTGTTCAGCGGTCTCTGTGGAAATTTGACTGGGAGGAGGCGAATGGTCATTGTTTGGAGGGACGCGGTTATATATATATATGGCCGGTCACATTACATAAGTAATATGGGTGCTTGAGGGAAGGAGGGTTTGATTTTTTGTTGTTCTGTTCGACTTAGGGTATGTTTTTTCTTTCGTGTTCAGTTTGTGTCTGAATCAAAATGTGGTGTAGGTCAGTTATTGTTGGCTCTGCATGCTTGAAATTCCTTAAGTACTGGTTTGAGTGAGTGATTCATCCCTCCCCCTCCCACTTTCCCCCGATTCCACGTGTTTTCGACCCCTCCGGTGTGTGCCCTTGAACGCCTCGAGAGTGGCCCAGAGAAGAGAGTCCCCCCCCTCCCCCTCCTCGCACCCCCAGCTCCCCCACAGAGAGCTTGGACACGACTCCGCGCCCTCCAGGATCGGAGTCCCCCCCCCCCAATTGCAGGAGTCCCCCCCCCCCCAATTGCAGGAGTCCCCCCCCCCCCAATTGCAGGAGTCCCCTCCCCCCCAAGTGCAGAAGAAGCCCCCCCCAATTGCAGGAGAAACCCCCTCCCCCTTCCCAGCAACGAGTATATAAGAGGGGAGAGACTAGAGAGCAAGAGAGAGAGAAATTAGCTGGCCGCGCTGCGAGGCCGCTACGCGGAAAGTCCGGCGTCTAGGCCGCAAGCACCAACACATCGCCCGACGCGAAGTAATCCTGCCCCTGAGCACTGGGAGGAGAATTGCTGAGGTGACAGAGGAAAGGAGATTGTTTCCGTTCTCCGACTCAGCATACAAGGGATTTGCTTCCGGCGAAGTTGTAGAAGGTGCATTTGCAGTCCGGTATTGTGCCCGAAGGAGCAGCCGCCAGCGAGATTTCAGCCATCGGCGCGACGGAGGCTCGATAAGTAACAAGCCCCGCTAACCCTTTGACCCAGAACCGCCTGCCCCCCCCCCTTTTGTGAAGCGCCCGACGAAGGAGCCGTCAGGGAGGTTTCAGCACTCGGCGCGACAGCGGCCCGGTGAGGAGTTCCGCCGACCCCCCCCCCCCCCCCCCTAGAACTACCACCCACCAAGTGGAGAAGATCCCATTCCCATTTCCCCCTTCCCCCCTCCCCCCCGACGTGTGATTGTGCGATTGTGCGAGTACTTTTCACTGGATGGTTTCAATTTCTTTTCTTTGGTGTCGTCTTCAAGGATACCTGAATTGTGTGGACTAAAGACTAGTTTTATCGAGGTTGCTTTGTTATTCAACGTCTCTTTTCTTGTATTGTCGCGACCCGAACGGATGAAGCAGATGGCCCGGCCTCGCCGGCCGGGCCCCCCTCAAATTGGGGCTCGGGTCGCTCCCACGCTCCTGCACGCCCTAAATCATGATAGAACCTGGCCTAGCCTGCCGTACCCTAATTTTCTTCCATAGAGATACCATCACTGCCCGATTATTAACTTGCCCATTGACTTTCCCACCCTTCCACAGAGAGACCATCACTGCCCAATTATTAAGAAGGGAATTACTCTCGGCCCCTTGTCCCAATTATTGAGAAGGGAATTACTCTCGGTCCCTTGACTTTCCTATTTTTCCATAGAGATACTATCACGGCATAAATATTAAGACGGGAATTAACGACCCAAAGGAAAGTATCTTGCAATCCGGCAGCGGCCCATCCGGGAAGCCTAACCACAGGTTGCACATGCAAGCCGGGAATGCGTAATTATGAATTCCGTGGAAGTAAACAGGATGGGGATGATCTCAGGCCTAGGGAAGGGGGGCAGAGACCAAGCCATCCCTCTGACGAAACTTAGGAATTTTCCAGAACATTGTAGGGCGTTGGCACCTGACCCTATATAAACAAGGGACGCGATCGGCTCTCTCTCTCTCGCATTCGATCCGAACCCGTGTCCACGTCGTTACGCTGCACGAAGAACCACCGAGCACCTAGCCGCCATCCGACTCCATCTCCGCGCACCAGAGTCCATTTCTGCTACTCCTCAACCGCCCTTGAGACTCCGTCAAGTCTTCGATATGTAAGCCTTAGTCCTTAAGTGTGTTGAATAAATGGATTTCACTTAGAATGAGTGGTGTTTGATTCTGGAAAGCTCAACCTACCCGTAACGGTCCTGCTCTGAGTTACGAACCACCTGTGGCCCCCTTGGGACACGACAGTATTTGCGTGGCTAGTCACATCGTCAATTATTGTTTCATTCTTGTTTTTTTTATTTTAAGTGTGTGATTTCATTAAATGCAATTCACGGAACTCTTGTCAAAGCTTTCCTTCTCTCGGCATCCACTCCAGTCATCGGAGGACCTCCCCCACATCTCCTCCCTTCTCCCCACCCTCCTCCCCGTCCCTTTCCACCCCCAAACCCAGGTGCCCGGGGTCACCCACGCGCCCCCCCCCCCCCAACCTCTCCCGCATTTCGGCCCGTGCACCTCGAAACCCCCCCACATCCCCCCACCCCCCGTGTGACCGAGTCACAATATATATAGTTCAATATAAGTTTATCACAGGCGTGATGACACAAAAATAGAAAACAATGAAAAGGACTCACTGGTATATTCTTAATTTTCGGCGGCACAACCGCCTTCTTCAGAAGGTAGAGGAGAGGAGACTGAACTAGGATGGAGTGGAGAGGATGGCACTGAGGGGAAAGGACAGGGGAGGGGGTTGGAAAAGGATGAAGAGGGGAAGGGGCGATTAATGACTAATCCCCCGGGCCTCAATGTTAGTCATTAATCGCCCCTTCCCCTCTTCATCCTTTTCCAACCTCCTCCCCTGTCCTCTCACCCTCACCCCCTCCCCTGTCCTTTCCCCTCAGTGCCGTCCTCTCCACTCCATCCTAGATCAGTCTCCTCTCCTTGATATAGCATCCGTGAGGGAATTTTTCCCCTGTTTTAGCTACATTTAGGTCTAATCTATTATGCCCGATGCAGAGCATACATATTTTATTCTAGCAGAAATTTATTCCTCTAATCTGTATCCAGAGCAGCATCTAGTTGCAAATGATCGCGCAAATCACCTACTTCCATATTGTACGCATGCGTAGCCAAAGATAATAAATACACCGCTCACGTTTACGTTACATTTTTTCAGTGGATAATATGTATAAGGTGATATGTATGACGTGGCCCGGATCATTCGGGCCGTCCACACTTCGCGCCGGACGTCACGTGGTGGACAGGGTTTTTGCCAGCGCCGGACGCTTCTTCCCCGCGCTGAACACACCACTTTCACTTTCCCCCTGAGGAGCGCGCTCATTGGCTCTCGCTCGCGCCAGGGTCCGAATATAAGCCGACTATTAGGGCCAGGGAAGAGCACAACGGAGGAGGGAGTGCAGGGGGCGCAGCGAGAACATCCTCGGCGCCCGCCGTGAGAGGAGGAGACCACGGAGGCGCGGCTGCCGCCCCCCACCCCCCCATCCCGGACCTGCCGCCGGCGACGCATCAAGGGTGACCCTCTCCGGGGGTCTCCCTTCGGGGAGAAGGCCGTCCTGGAGAGCGTCGCCCTGCCGCACCCAGGCTCACCAGCACGCCCGCCGAGCGTGGGCCCTCTGGGGGTCAGCCAAGCACTACTCCATTGTACAGACCGAATAAACATGCTGTAAGGAGCAGCGTTTCTTTTCCTATCCCGCACAGCCAGCCGCAGCCAAATCCCCCAACGAAGACGCGGGTCGGAGTGTGACGAGTACGCGACACGTGGAGAAATGCGCCAATGAACTTTCAGAGTCCCAAATGCACAAACATTTTGCAAAGACGCTTGATTGCTCCTCCGACCCTTCTAGACAAAAGAAAGAAGTTAGATGCGCTTCACTCTATGAACCCCGCTGGAATGGATACACATTTGTAGGTACAGAATTTTAACATCGTTCATCATGCAAGTGCATTGCGGGAATGCATTTATTTCATTAAGCTGCTCTTATGCTATGTTTATGAATGATACTCGTTCATACGGTATTTGATATTACAATCTGTCAATTTTTTCAGGTCCCGTTGAATCCGTAATATCGAGTTTCTACAGTAAATGAAATACTTAATGATTCATAACAAAATTATGCACAAAAAATGTCTAATTTAAAAACAGTTGAACATTTAAATCACACACATGCATTTATGCCTCATAAGGAAATGAAAAGCAAAGCAAGTAAAAGGGCTCTCTAAGATTGAAATTGATTACCACTGATAAATTCCCACCCAAGCTACAGATTGCATCGTAGATTGGAGCACCAAAACCAAAGGAACACAAATCATTCTCAGTTAACCAAGAGTTAAATTACTGAGCAATTACTACAAAATGAAAACATAAATAATAATGTATTGACAAACCTGTCCTCAAATTCAGAAGCTAGAGAGCCTTCAGAGAAAGCCTCGTCTGGTGATGAAGAAAATGGCAGGCACTGTCCAACACGGCTTACACTGCTAGCCCAGGCGGGACTTGGGGCGGGCAACCCCACTTGTCGGCCTGCGCTGTACGTGTGGTCTTCACTGGGAGAGGACGTGATCACCGGCAACAGCTGAAGAAATGAACAACAACAGAACTTGCTCAAAATCACAACTGGAATCAGGAAATCAACAGAAATCTGCGTCACCTGGTACGAAAAAGAAAAATGCCTCTTTAAGAGAGGGTAAGCGGGTGGGGGGTCCCCGACCTTGTGCAATTTCACACGCTCCCTGGCTTTATCGCCGGGGCAAGACGTTTGGAGGATAGGAATGGAATGTGGTAGGGGGTGATAAGGAGCCTCGCCTCCCGACCCGTAGAAAAAGACGACGCACACACACTTTCCCATTCATTTAAACACACATTATTATTCCAAAAAAAATGATACATTTAACAAAAGATGATATTCCCTTTTTCTAAAGCTAATGAGGAATGAATGAATAAAATGATTTCATGAACATTGATGGTGACAGAAAATGCGATAATAATAATACAAAAAAATGACACCGTCATAGGCGGTGGGCAACTGCACAAATTTAGCGATTACAGCCTTTTAGCGGGAGGTAATAATGAGTCCTTCCCTTTATCTTTAAACACTCGATCAACTTCAATAATGTTTAGTACACAGTGGCAAGGGAGATGCGAGTGCTGCAGCTGAACACAGGGGGGGTTTTGTATTGAAAGCCTGTCGGGTGGCGACAACGTTACTTGACCGCACGGCGACTACCATGTCCTGGAGATCTCACTGCATTTACTTCTCCGACCGCCGGCTCCTCCTCGTCGGGACAGGAGCGGCGTCTGCGACACGATGCATGGGAGTCTCCTTCAGGGCGTGCTTTCCTTTCCTTTCCTATGCTGATACCACCGCACCCGCTGGGAGGGGTGCGGTCCCAACGCCAGAAAGCAACGATATACGTCGAGAGGAGGCGTTTTGCTGCCTTGGTGGACCCTCAACGGATCAGTGTCAACGTCTTCGATTCGCTGGCGACGGAGTAGACGTCGCGTAGTGACCAGACCGCATCATCGCAATAAGTATTTCTCTCCCGTCCATATTTTCCCGTCTAAACTGTCTCGCAAGCGCGTCGCGGCAGCCCCAGAAGTTCATAACTTTCATCCACCTGCACCACTCACAAGCGATGTGTTAAGTGTTGATAATGGAATTGGCTATCACTTGAACCCCAAGGTCATCGGACTAATTTCACCAAGTATTCACTTTCGTCCCGTATCGGACGTAATTCCCTTTATAACTATTTTCCCGTCCACAAAATATCTTGCAATTGAAAACGGACGAGGAACATGTAATTCTTTAGGAAGATAAGTTTTGTACATTCAACGGTATAATTTTCTATTGCTCATCTATGTTTCACCCAGCCAAATCAATCATCCCTCATTAGGTCATAGGATATTTGTTTCGTGTAGGTATAGAGTGTTATTTTTGTGCATTAATTTTTCATCAATTACTTCCTTTGTTCGATTTAGTGTTCATTTTGGGCTTTCGTTCATTGAATAAATGTCATTTGTACCATCCGTAAAAAGGTCAGACGATCATTATTTATCTCCGCGCAATCTTTACGATCCTCGAGTCATACGGCGCTACTTGTGCCGCCACTGCCATTCCGCGCTTAAGATCCCCGACCCTCGAAACAGTGAATAATAGTCCTTGCTTTCCGATTGAGCTAGCTCGACGCTGCGGTTTTGGGTGGCGCCCTTCTCAATACGCGACAACGGTCGCGACATCCTTGTTTTCTCGGAACCATTTCCCGTAGGGGAAGGTCCTAGGTGGGCTGGGCGTCGGGACGAAGGAACGGGGCACCTCCTCAGAGGCGTAAGGGCTGCGGCGAGTCGAGAAGCTTCGACCCCGTCCCGTCACAGCCTTTTAAAAATGACGGCCTTAAACCAACTTCTCCAATGGACTTCTACTAAGTGGCAAAAGCATCATCCACCAAGTAGAAGGGGCCCACATGTTTTCGTATTTTCAGTAATGGAGACTAACCAAGGTAAAAAACCAGTCATTCCCGGTAGCTCTACTTTGAGTGAATTAATTACATTAATACTAAACTTGGACCGATACCTTTTTTCCTGATTCCAAACCGATACCTCAATACCAGTGGCCATTACCACTGGTATTATTTTCCGATACCTTACTTATTTTTCCCAATAAATTTGATAAGCGCTTTCCTTCTAACGAACTCAGTAAGCAAAGTGTTATAAAAGACTAATCAAAGAGAGAAACGACAACTTTTGTCTTGCTACTCTTTCAATGAACACGCCAGCGCCATGGCATGGACCGCCGCCGCGTGTGTATTCCAGTGTGGCCGCAAGTGAGACGGACCGCCCAGCATTCTCCCAACGTAATCGCCAATGCCAAGACATGGTACTACAGCGTGTACCACGGTACGATTGGCCTCCCCCCTCCTACTCGTGCCTCCCCTCACTTCGCCCTCTCTCTCTCTCTCCCTCCTTCCATTGCCCCCCCTCCCTCCTAGCTCACGATCAGCTGTGCGCTGTCCGCACGGGCTCGTGCCTTAACCAGGTTGTTCCTCTCCTTAGTTGTGATCCCTTTCGCACGCCGGATACTCAGGAAAATTATCCATTAACGCACGCCCTCATTTACACGATAGAATACCCGTCAGAATATTGGCAGAAATCATGAGTCTAATGACGAAGCCACTGATTGCGCAAAAGGAACAGCGGGATCATTCATTATCCCGGCTGGCTCCGAATTTAAAGGAAAAAAGCGCTTATAATATTACTAAGGAAGCCATTCAAACGAGAATTGACTCTCCTACGCAGTATATGAGCGATTACAGTGCTACTCACTATGAGCTGGAGAGGATGCGTCGAAGGAGAGTTTATCATACCTATACTGTGCAGGGTCCACTGAGCATGCGTAGCAGAACGATCATGACGCGTTTGCCGTACTGAGGGTCCTGCTCGCTCAGTGTACACTTGCGTACACTGAGCGACGATTCATTTGAGAGCCCGAGCTCGCACACCCCTATCGAGAGTTCATGAAGGTATATAAAGAACTGGGGCACATGGAAAGAGTTTCTGTTCCAGACACTCAGGTCGAGCGGGCCTCACCATGCTGTTATTCAAGGCTCCTCTACGAAACTAACTTTGGTTGGTACAGTTGAGCACCCTTAATCCGGGAACACCGATAATCCGGCAATTTTGCCATGACCAACTACCCAGTACTTAGTGGAAAATGCCGAAACATTTTTTACCGAAACATTGTTTATCATAACTTACCGAGAAATTATCCCATTATTAACATTAATTTCCCATTCTGAGAATCAGAATAATTTAAACATATTCATTTCTGGTACTTCATGTACACTGGAATTATTCTGCAACTGGAAGTAAACATATAAATTTGAAGACATCGCCGAGACTACGACTAGTTTACAGATCGGCCACTTTCAATGGCGCGTGCATTTTTGATCGACCACTAGACGTAATTTGATAAAATTATTTGTTATCTGCTTATGTTTCTCCCAAGTCATGTCTCATCTATACGATTGTGGCAACAGCAGAGGTGTGAGGCATCAGTACAAAACGTTAACGATCGCAGAAAAGTGCAATTTGTGTAAAAGCTTGATGCCGTTGTATCAGTAAAGCCTTTGTCTGAAACATACTGCGTGGGATCTTCAACATTATAGCACATTAAGAAGCTGAAAGAGAAAATCCTCAAAATTTTACTGTAAAATGGACATGAACAAATAGATGACAGAGAGAAAAACTATAAAGGAAGATTCAAGTGCCGATTTAGATCGCGTGGTTTCGATTCTGCCGAAGTGAATGCATTAGTATTTCTGGCCAGATGTTAATGAAGCAGGATTAACTATTTCAGAAACAGACGTGATCTATCTAAAAGACATGACGTGGGAAATTTTGCGTGTATGGAGTAGTATGTCACACAGTATTTAGACAGTTCTAAAACACGTGATTTAAATTGTGACCTGCTTTAAGGTATGATGTAGACGAAATAAGCGGGGATTTAAAAAATTTCATGTGTCTGAGGATAAAAATATGATGATATAGTTTTCAAACAGCATCCATAACCTTGAATTAAAGGAAATGGAATTGGTAAATTTAGAGGAAATGATAGTTAGCGGACACGATACTACCCAGCCAGCACACGGTAATATGTTTACGTAAAATCCTCGTAAACTTAATGTACGTGTGTATACGTAAACATAATCTCCCCGTATTATTTCATGTTTACGTAAATTCTAAGCAATCATTTTATGAGAATGAACGTAAACGTAAATGCTTAATGCTTATGTAAGCATCTCGTAAACGGTTTTTAAACCGCACACGTAAACGAATTTACGTGATTCTTACGAGTGTGGGCCATTAAGAAATTAGTAAATTTACAGCATTATGTCATAGATTATACTCTGCGCGTATGTTTAATGAAAATATTTGGCTCATAAAGTTAACATGTAGATACATGAAGTAGTTTCAAGTATCTTTTTCATTAAATGTGGAGTACATATGTTTCAAGCTGATCACCGATATGAGATAGCAGTTTGATATTTGTTCCAAAATCCACCCGAGCTCCCTTGAAATAAGTAGGTAATCACTGCAAATATTAGTAATTAATCATCATTCACAAGTAGTTAATTGGTGCTCACCAGTAATCATAACCATTGGTGAAGAGAAATTAATTTTTAATCTTCAAAGATTTTTCTAAGGGGTGTTGTCACTCCAGCACAATTAACGAAGGATTCATGTGTTCGACAATTTAGGAAAGCAAATTCGATCGTAAATCATTACTACAGTTCCTTCGATAGTCTTAACTTACAGTTATGTAATGAATTTTAGTTATAATCAACTATTGAAACTTTACTTCGCATTCATGAACCGGCGCAAGTTCATGCATGAACCGCGTCACAACAACTAGCTATCTGACAACAATAACATCAACGAAGCAGTTAGCCTGGTGGTAGCGTGCCGAGATGTGAAGCGAACGACACGGGTTCGGTTCCCTGAGCCACCTAGGGGCGAAAGCGATGTTTTGATGTATATGTAATTTTATTTTTTTACCTTTTTTATTCGTGAATATTTTTAAACGTGGTACACTGGATTTAATTGCACATTTAATACGTAGTGAGGGAATATATATGGCAAACAAAGTATTTGATGCGTATGCATTATGGCGGACGTTCTGGTAAACCGCTTCTGTGTTGCTTACTCCACGATGAGGACATGTGGCCGCGATTTTTACGAGATGCATCTTAGAAGTTTACGTGAGCAACTTGTAAACAAACAAACAGTTTACGACATATTTACGTAAATTTCAAATAAATTGAAGGTAAAATGTTTATTTGTGCTGGCTGGGTATCACCACACAAAATTTCATAGGCGATGAAATAATTGAAAAGGTAAATAATAAGAATAAATTCGAGTGGGGATGAAGATGATCAGCCTGAAAATTGTTGAAGGAAGACTACTGTTGATGACTGTCTTATGACGGGCGGCCGTGTAGACGACACCCACGCATTGACATCGCGCTGAATCAGCTGATAAAAAACCAAGCACTGTATGAAGTATGTAGCGCGATGCAATTCGTAAGAAATATGTACCTATTTTTCAATTAATATATTATACTTTTAAATGTGCAGCAATATGATGCACACGATGCTTAGATTCCGTTATTTTCACCTACTGCGCAACTTCAACTTTGCGAATTAAAAAACCATTTCTTTCAGATTATTCTCAGTGACTTTTTTTAAATATGGTCAAGTAAATAGCAAAAGAATATATTTTGTTATAAATAATTGACTTCTTTCAATGAAAACATCCTGACTTCAAAAATAGACAAGTTGCCATGCATGACCCATAGTCCGGCAAAATTCCTGATCCGGCATCACTTCGGTCCCGACTGACCCGGACCTCCTCTGCAAAGGGACCTCGGTCTCGCGCTGACCAAATGCCGGTGTCACCCATTCGTGTTCACTGCCGATATAATCAAGGCAGATATGGGTACATCCTGCTGATCAGGACCTGCAACGAATTGTGTGGCTTACCGTCTGACAACGGTTACATATGGTACAGCCCGCGCACCGTTCTTAGCGATGCGTACACTTCAACACAGGGTGGACTCTGATAACCAATTTTCAAATTCCCTGACTTTCCCCTGATGGCTTTACCAATTTCCCTGACCGATTGCCAAAAGGTCTCCTATTATCGGAATATTTTGTTTCTGCTAAATTAAATTTTCGTCAAAACTCAGGAAATGTAAAAAGCTGAAATCAATACATTAAAAGCTATGACAACGAAAAAATGTATTGAACCTCCGCCCTCTCGAAAAAATATATTAAACCTTCACAAGTTAAGCCCTCACACAAGTTGTGCACACATATAATACATTTTTCACGGCCGCGCACCAGCAACCGTGTATCGTATTTCCGTGGCCAGGTATGTTTCTTTCGGTAAAATTGCAAATTGACAATGTCTAATTCTTCAAGGAAGAGGTGGCGTGTCGTGGTAGTTCTAGGAAGTTGAAGATTACTGAAAAGGCATCGAAGAGAAAGTTAATGGCCAATTTACTGGCGGACTCTGGTACAGGTATCACTAAGGTGCGCGAAAAATACAAACCAAAGTCAAGTTGTTGAACTGGATCAAAATCGGATGGCATGAGTGACATTCAGAAGCGAATAACAATTTTATTGACGAGGTTTACCCATTGATTGTACGATGGAACCAAAAATGTAAAAATATTTGTATAAACAAAGAAAATGTAAGCGCGCCACTGCGAGCGAAAACAGGAGGCAATTAGCAACGGCAGCGTCATATTTAGGAATGTCATATTTGAGTTGGTTTGTGACCCGACTAAATTGCTTCGAGAGAGAGCTACGTGATTTATTTACGTCGAGTTGGGGAGGGTAGGAGGACTCTTCTTACTGTCTCACGAAGGGGGGTATGGGAATCGAAGATTATCTTGTAAGATTTTGTTTACACGTGTGATTGTACTTGTATTACCGTTTTAATAATCATTGTCTCGTATTTTTAGAACTGCAAGCACGTATTTACTACGAGCTAGTGTGCTCCAACTACTTCTCGACCAGAGTCTAGGAAGTTAAAAAAACGCGAGGTAAAATCTTCTGAACAAAATAGCCTCGGATTCCTTGTGATGAGCAGAATACATGGTGATTATGAATTTTAACACAACTAGGCAAATATCGCATTAAGGATATGCAAAAGGGATACATTCTACGATTTATTCACAACTAAATAACTAAGATTCACAACTGAATGTTCAACGAATTGACGGGGCTTCTTCTATGCACTTCGGCGACGGACATTAGTTCTAGGTGGTGAAATGTTTTGGTGAAATAAAGGGCGGGAAAGACGGGGTAAACGTTATGGTAGAAAAATAACGACAATTTCCTATCCCAGTTTCTCCCTGACTGTTACGAGAATTCCCTGACTTTTCCAGATTTCCAAAATTCCCGGACAATTCCAGGTTTTCCCTGACGATCGCCACCCTGCAACAGCCCAGCCAGCACAAATAAACATTTTACCTTCAATTTATTTGAAATTTACGTAAATATATCGTAAACTGTTTATTTGTTTACAAGTTTCTCACGTAAACTTCTAAGATGCATCTCGTAAAAATCGCGGCCACATGTCCTCATCGTTGAGTAAGCAACACAGAAGCGGTTTACCAGAACGTCCGCCATAATGCATACGCATCAAATACTTTGTTTGCCATATATATTCCCTCACTACGTATTAAATGTGCAATTAAATCCAGTGTACCACGTTTAAAAATTTTCACGAATAAAAAAGGTAAAAAAATAAAATTACATATACATCACTAGCATCGCTTTCGCCCCTAGGTGGCTCAGGGAACCGAACCCGTGTCTTTCGCTTCATATCTCGGCACGCTACCACCAGGCTAACTGCTTCGTTGATGTGAGTGTTGTCAGATTGCTAGTTGTTGTGACGCAGTTCATGCATGAACTTGCGCCGGTTCATGAATGCGAAGTAAAGTTTCAATTGTTGATTATAACTATAATTCATTACATAACTGTAAGTTAAGACTATCGAAGGAACTGTAGTAATGATTTACGATCGAATTTGCTTTCCTAAATTGTCGAACACATGAATCCTTCGTTAATTGTGCTGGAGTGACAACACCCCTTAGAAAAATCTTTGAAGATTAAAAATTAATTTCTCTTCACCAATGGTTATGATTACTGGTGAGCACCAATTAACTACTTGTGAATGATGATTAATTACTATTATTTGCAGTGATTACCTACTTATTTCAAGGGAGCTCGGGTGGATTTTGGAACAAATATCAAACTGCTATCTCATATCGGTGATCAGCTTGAAACATATGTACTCCACATTTAATGAAAAAGATACTTGAAACTACTTCATGTATCTACATGTTAACTTTATGAGCCAAATATTTTCATTAAACATACGCGCAGAGTATAATCTATGACATAATGCTGTAAATTTACTAATTTCTTAATGGCCCACACTCGTAAGAATCACGTAAATTCGTTTACGTGTGCGGTTTAAAAACCGTTTACGAGATGCTTACATAAGCATTAAGCATTTACGTTTACGTTCATTCTCATAAAATGATTGCTTAGAATTTACGTAAACATGAAATAATACGGGGAGATTATGTTTACGTATACACACGCACATTAAGTTTACGAGGATTTTACGTAAACATGTTACCGTGTGCTGGCTGGGAGATAGCAGAGGATGAAGGGCGATGTTTCCCACTCGGAGCTGTTTGCCTCCGCGATGACTCCTACGTCAATGGCGGGTGCCGATGAATTAGGCCGACTTAGCTCAGAAAATTAGAATTCAACTGGTGACACCTCCGTCCTGCGCCGCAATTGAACTCGACAACTGGGCTACCACCAATCATCCAGCTCTTATGCCTGCCGAGCCGGCACAAGGATGTACAGATCCCTAAATTACCAGATAGTATCTGTTGAAATCGGGATAGCCAATGGGGGCCAAGGATCTCGTATCCCGGCGTTAAGGATACGTTAGGGATCGAGCGTGAGGTGAAACGGGATCTACGGTGGATAGATGTCCGCCACAAAGGAGATAAGAGGTGGCGGTGGTGGAGTTACACAGAATTTCTACAGAAGACCGATTCCTCCGATTGGCCGACACTCTCCGCCCGAACCAATGAGAGCCCTCCGCACAGACCTATATCGTAAGAGCGCCACTGTTGGCAGGAAGTGGAACTACGTCGCAATAGGGCGCGTACAGGGCCATACATCGGCGATAATGAGAACTATTTCGATTGCTGACAAACCTCTCTTATATGTAACGAGAGAACGTTTTTATAGTAACTAATGCGATTCTATAGTAACTACGTTACGATCGCTTCAATCCCCACTTATTCAATATATCTAATTATCAACCTATGTTCACTAATGCACCACACATTAACAATCAGCAACAGCATTCTTCGTCAAGACTGCACTGAAAATAACAGCAATGAAGGACAACAATTAAGCTCTTGCTTCAGGAAATATATTTATTCATCCAGAACAAAAATCTGATGGGCAGAGAAAACTTCAAAAGTCAAGTTATGGGTAAATACGTTGTAAATATTAATGACAATTAGCAGCACATAACGACAAAATGACGAGCACCCCAGGTAGCATTCCGATGTCGGTCTAATGTCGGCCCGACATTGGCACATGTCGGCTGCAGGTCGGCCCGACATCGGCCCAACGTCGAAATGATAACGTTTTGCCGGGCTACAGCCGACATTCCACCCGACATCGGCCCGACATCAAACCAACATTGGGCCAACATCCAACTTACACTGGCCCGACATGAAGCCGACATAGGCCCAACGTGAAGCCGACATAGGTCCAACGTGAAGCCGACATAGGTCCAACGTGAAGCCGACATAGGCCCAACGTTAAGCCGACATAGGCCCAACGTGAAGCCGACATAGGCCCAACGTGAAGCTGACATAGGTCCAAAACCAGAAGCACAGGCAATGCACCAGCATTGAGGCGATATATTCCGAATCTAGCAACATATGTGATATATTCATTTAATATTAAGTCAACATAGGCTCAGGATTGAATCAACCTAGGTGCAGCATATAGAAATTATATGTAGTCCACAAACTAACAAACAATCGTTGAAATAATTCAGTTATGCAAGATGAATTCGGATCACCAATTAGTAGAAGCATGATAATATGTATGGAATTAGATGAAATTAATTAATTCTGTGTAAATATTGAGAACATAAGTGATTCTAAATGCTGGTGAGAGGATAAATCAAAGGGAAGTGATTTCAATCAAATCGATATCCAAACCAAAACAGCCCAAGCAGCATTTTGATGCTGGCCCAATGCCGGGCCAACACCGGCCAAAGTCGGTTGTGCATCGGCCCGATGTCGGCTGGTGACATTGGCCCAGTGTTGGAATGATAACGTTTGCCGGTGGAAAACCAACATTTGCTGCCAATGTTGGCCCAGCATCGGCATGATGTCGGCTAGTGTCGGGGTCATGTCGGCTAGTGTCGGGGTCATGTCGGCCCAGTGTCGGGGTCATGTCAGCCCAGTGCCGGGGTTATGTAGGTCAACACTGGCTTGATGTCGGCTGCTGACACAGGCCCAATGTGGGTTGTAGACATTGGCCAAATGCCGGCTACTAATGCTGGCCCAATTTTGGAATGCTAATGTTTGCCAGTGGTAAAAGAGCTTCCAATGTCAGCCCAGCATTGGTTACCAGCATCAGGATAGAATTGGGACAACATCAAATGGTGAAATTACAATTTCAGAGGATTGGTGTTTGAAAAGTTTTGGCCTTGTGTTTGAAAGGTTGGCTAGTGTTAAATTCAAATTAGGAACTAAATAACGAAGGAAATCTATAGCAGATGTAGAAGACCAGGAGAAATACATATGTATACACGTATTCAGTAAAAAAGAAATTAAGCTAGACTACATTTAGGGTATGTAACCTAAGAAATGGGTACACAAATTAATACTAAAAACAATTTCAGTCTGAGAAATCCGAGGAATATATACTCCCGTATCACCTAAATTGAAAAACTATGTATTCCACATAATTACTTATGATTATACATGCTTTAAAACGGGAATACAAATTATCACCAAAAGCTGATAAGTTGAAGAAATAAGTAGCATCACTTGGCATCATATGAGTGTTATAAAGAGCGGTTAGCTAAATTCAACCATTATGAAGTTGCAACTTAAGTAGACTTGCACAAACCCCATGTGCACCAACAGTTGGGCCAACGTTGGGGAACAGTTACGTCAACTTGTATTCATGTCCGTTTTTCCAACCGTTATGGCCCAACATTTACCCAAGTATTCACTAACAATCATAAAACCATATATTCCTATTAACCTGTGTTGCCATTAGGCATAGCATTGGTTGGAATATGCCAATGCGAAAATCCCTGTACTAATTACCTTCACCTTTTTCTAAGCCAGCATAACTGAAGATCAGGTTTCATTTAAAAGAATACTGATATTTTAGCACGACCTCAGATAGTATAGAACAGATGACGGAATGGGCTTCCACAAAGTGACGGCTACAATCAATAATCGTCATAATATAACTTTCAGGAACAACTCGAAAGCAACATGTACGATTTTAAACAAAAACAGCTTCATACCTACTTTAATATTTATTGGCACTACTTCAAATTTCAATGATTGCATTCACTTGCCTATGTAGCACACATTTGAAATAAGATTCCACATTTCAGGCATTATCCAACGCTACATAATTGTCACACCACATGGCATGGGAATCAACAGCTGCAATCGAGCTTGCTTCTTGCACAACACTAATTTTTAAAAGGTTTATCTGGGTATTCACTAACCAAGGGTCTTTAAAAGAATAATGGTCCACTCAAAATTAAAAGTAGATATTTTGAAGAGGGAGTTCTTTGAAATCTCATCGAAAGTCATGACTGCACCGTGGACACAAATACACCAAAAGTTTCACATTCATTACAAAGTTGATTTGAATCTTCGTTAAGTCATCCCTAATGTCCCAATACGTTAATGGTATAACACGTGCCTGTAAAAATAAAGTCACTACTTGTGTTAAGAATTCAATCAAGACTACACGAAAGGCAGATCAAATCAATGACAAAGTCGTGAATTTTCTTCAGCTGTCTCGCTTTGTAAAGACAAAATTGCTCACCGTACATTATTCGTCCATTCCAGTTTAAAAGTAAGCTTCTTTGGTGACGAACTTCATGAAAACGCTATGCTTCGAGATCAATTTCATTCCAGTTGCTTGCCTCCGAGTTGACTTTACATGATCAATTAATAATAATTCACAACTACGAACCGAAAACGCAAATCACAACTGCCATTTTGAATGTAGAATTCGATTGGATTAGCATTGCGATTATATCGATATAGTCGATACCTTTCACAGCCGCGAACTATGAAATGAATATTCGGGTTAAAGTTATTCGTGTGCACCAAAGATGTAATTTATCATTAATGATAGTGCTCTAATTAAAAAACATAAGTTTTATAAACTGTAGTGCGTTTGAACGTATGTACTTTGAATTTCATCATTGGAAATTAAAACGCAATAGGTAGTTAACTTGTTGAGTTGGCATGGAGTTTTTGATCCTAGAATTTTACTTTTCCTATTAATATATTTAAGTAAGCAATGGTTTTAAGTTTAACTAGAACTGAATTGCCAGTCCGTACTGAATTTTTTTAATGATTGTCACGGAGAAGAAAATTTAGTCTTTCGGCACATCGGCAAGTCACCCCCGCTCATGTGGCCATGATATGATTTTCAAGAACTCAAGTACAAAGAAGAATAAAATGTAAGATATTGATTAAATGGTTTTAAATGTAAGATATGGATTAAATGGTTTTATAAAACAATGTAAGATATGGATCAGGGAACATCCTATGATTTGATTAATATAAATAATGATCAGGGATATGGCCCTCTTTAATACAGGGAGTTAAGAGTATTTGGCTTGAATGCATAACTTGTTTTAAATGAATGGAGAGGTATGGGTATAAAGATTTAATTAACATATAAAGAGGGCACAAATTAAGCCAAAGTAACATATCTAATTAATATTATTGGATCCCTTAGCAGCAGAATGTTGAATACTCCACCGTTATGAATAACGTACTACGATAATTCTTATATAGAACTAGTTACAGAACACTAGGAAATCAATACTAATACACGTCTTTCACCAAGGTTGTATTCCGATGTCGGCCCTAGGTCGGCCCAACATCGGCATAAGTCGGCTGTAGTGTTGGTACGGAACGCTGTAAACCAATGTCGGTCCGATGTCGTATATGTCGGCCGACATTGCCGACATGAAAACAATGTCGGCCCGATGTCGGGCCGACGTTTGATGCTACTTGGGACATGGTAACCAATTGTAATTTTTGAAATATGAATTTCATAAATATCACAGGTCGTGTCTTACTTTGATTTACTTACCTTGAATTAAAAGGTCAAAGTCAGGTACAATTAAATAATTCACCGCATCTACTTAAAAATTGCAAAATTATGTTCAAGGTATAGCGGTCCAACTTAAAACTTTCGATGGTATCAATCCAAAAATTAGGATCCAAGAAGTTAGGTGTCGAACCCGGTAGAGCAATAGTCAACAGGAGCGCATGGGTCGAAACAAGGAGAATATTCCGAATCTGTTCGAGGGTCAAAAGTAAATCCATATTTGCAAAAAATGGCAATGTTTACTCAACAGGTTCACGCACACAGCAGTTAGTCAACTTTCTCGGAAAACAGAATGCTCGCGCACAACTGCAGTAGTCAGCGGCGCCTCGGCATGTCTATTTTGAAAAACAGCATTGGGCAGCAGGCGTATGCATACAATTACACAAATAATCTCTATTATAATTACTTTTGCATTGTTACCTAGTAAAAGATACTTTTACGCCACATTAATATTCAAAAGACTCTATGTCGTATAACAGAATGGCGGAAACGATGGGAGAATTAGAGATATATATATCATATGAGATACACCATCCTTCGTAGATCCTTTCCCACCACAGACACGCGTATCCCTTGTGCCGACTGGGTGGAATATCCCCTCAGCATCGTGATGGTGAGCCTGCAAAACCTATCAGCTCCATAGAGTCCATGAAAACTCGGAAAGTCCTTATATGGAACCCAGGAACTGACCTGTTTCGATTCAACCTGAGAGCTCCGGAAATCACTAGCACGGCAATCACGAAAAGGACGGTGCTCTCACACGTCTCTTCGATCCACTTGGCTGGCTCACCCTAGTCTTTGTTATCGCGAATATTCTCATGCAAGACATGTGCATGATTAGATTGGGACACGCCTTCACCTGCGGAGACCGTGGAAGTGGAGGACTGAGCATTGCGATGCCCAGACTTGCGGAACTTCGAACAGACCGTTGGAGGCAAGTGACACCTTCGTCAACGTGTGAGCTTCATGATTTTGCTGACGCGCCCGAGAGGGCCTGTCGTTCACGTACGTGTTCTCGACGACGCACTACATTGTCCAGTATCTCTTCTTACAGCAAATTCTAAGGTGGCACCTGTTAAAAGAATTACAATCCCTAAGCTGGAAATTTTTGGAGCCGCACTTCTTGTTCGTTTAACCACTCATCTGCGAAAATTCGACGCCTTTTCATCGCTATCAGTTTGAGCTTGGTCAAGTGACTCTCGCATGGTTGCGGAAACACCCTAGTTTCTCGAAAACTCTCGTCGCTATTAGGGTGTCCTTTATGAAAATTGAGCTTCCTTCCGTTGTGTGGCCGTCAGAGGGGAACCTTGGTGGGTCAGCACCAAGTAGATCCCGCTGCTCTCCAAACCTCATCAATATGGCGGCGAGGGCCGAAATGGCTATCATCGACTTCGGAAGACTGGCCTCTGCAACCACACACTTCGCCTGTTCCACAGATAATTGTCATTCGGAAACCTGCAGAGGAAAATTTCACCCTCGGAAGATTTTCTTCGCCAACAAGAGTAATTAGGGTATTAGCCTATAGCCCGAGGTTTATTGCACGCTGTCGACGATCGCAAGATGCTGGGACCATCTTTTTCTCCATTGCTGCACTCAGCAAGATGCTGCAGATGGCACAATCATTTGCCGTATCGTTTAAATATCTAAAGTAAGTTTAAAAGAATTCCAATCAGAAATAATCAATAAAATAGGAGTAGTGGAATTTTAATCCATATAGTACTACACGTGTGTTTTTGAAAGACGCACCGTTAAATGTCTGCAAGAATAGAGGGGCATGAGGTATTTAAACACTGCCCCATGCAAAATGTGTGTGTTAAGAAAAACGTTTCTCACTAGAAAAAAACCTTCAAAGTAGATGATCAAAAACATGAAAATCACACTCCTGACACACACACCTGTAAATAACTCCTGATTTTGACCTGTCAAGGTTGAAACCGATAGAGTCATTCCAACTAAATTGTGGAATTAACCAAGTACTTTTATTTTTACTATGAAAATCACAACTTATTAACAAATAAAGAAGAAAATTTTGTCATCATCATTGGTCAACAATCCTAGGATTGGTTTGACGCAGCTTTCCACTCCATTCTTCTATCGGCCAACCTTTTCATTGTGACGCAATTCTACTCTTTCACATCCTTCACAACGTGTTCCATGTATCTCATACGAGGACTGCCTTTTCCAATCTCCCCGTTCACTTTTCTCTCGACGATAGTCTTCATCAGGCCATCGTGTCTCAAGATATGGCCGATTAAGTTGTCCCGTCTTCTTTTTAGAGTTGTCAGCAGACTTCTATTTTCTTCCACTCTTCTTAGGACTTCCTCGTTACTTACTCAGTCGATCCATTTAATCTTCAGCATTTTTCTATAGCATCACATTTCGAATGCTTCCACCCTTTTCTTCTCCGCTGCTGTCATCCTCCATGCTTCACTGCCGTAAAGAAACATGCTCCAGATGTACGTTCTGATGAACTGTTTCCTTACTTCTACGCTTGTATTTCCAGCTGCAAGTAGTTTCTTCTTTTGATAGAATGCCCTCTTTGCCTGGGATATTCTACTCACTATTTCTTTCTTGCTTCGTCCATCGTTGGTTACTCGGATTCCTAGGTAACTGAACTCTTTCACCTCATCAAGTTTTAGTTTTCCTAGTTTGACATTGGTTTTGGCCTCTTCTTTCTTGCTGTACACCAATATCTTAGTCTTCTTCTTATTTATCTTCAACTGATATCTGGCTATCTACCAGTTGAGCTACCAAGGCGTCCTCTTTTTCTGTGGAAATTATAGAGCCTTGTGCAATTCAGCGGGTAACGCCGCTTAAGTTTTCACGGATAGTTCGTGACCTTTGAATTTCTTTCCATGGTTACTAGAATCTTGTTGAGATCCCTCTCTGTCTCCGCTATCAGTGCTATGTCATCAGCAAATCACAGCATGCTTATTTTTTTCTCTGTGGATAGTCACTCCAGAAGACTACTCTTTGATTTCATTGATGGCTCTCTCGATGTAAACATTTAAATTACAGGAGACAGAGCACAGCCCATGTAGCACAGACGGTTGGGCCAACGTTGGGAAACGGTGCCATTCGCACGGCTACTTATGATCCGAATTGGGCCGACGTTGGGAGATGGTGTAAGGGGACTGCCTATTTACAGCGCAGCCAAGCTGGATAATATCTCACTTAGCACATTCTTAGCAACATGGCGTTTGTTATCCAGGAGTTTTAGCCAAGATATAGTGAATCCGCATGGAACAACTCTGAATAATGACCTTTAAAGTAACAACTTTTTCATGCACCTATTTGCACGTTTCTCTTCATCCATCACTGGATTTTACGCATCCGTTGCATAGCTTTCCTCCCTCGTTGACCTAATATTCTACCATTTACCTGACCTCAGTTCCATTCAACGAACGTACTGTCCTAATGTATATACATTATGTGTTTATCACTATCATCATTAGTACCCACTTAGCACAAAATCTCTACTAGATATCTACAGTATATCTTCAATATCATAAATATCTTCAATGTTTACAAGATATGTAGAAAATATCTTAGACGTCTCCTAGATCTGAAAATTATATTTTTATTCATATCATATGGATTCAAATGTCATATTCATGTTATATCCATTCGAATGGATGATTTTTCTCAGTCCCTCATAGACGGTATCCGACTTAGAGAAAATACGGGGGAAAGGCCTAGCCACGTTGAAACACCGGTTCCCGTCAGATCACTGAAGTTAAGCAACGTTGGGCCCGGATGGAGGTTGGATGGGTAGCCCCCCTCCTTCACACCCCTACCGTGGTTCTCTTGTACCCTGTCTGTGAGTGGCAGGCAGGCTAAATGAGGGTCAGGGCACGATGGATCTAAAAGAGGCCTAAGTGCCAGGGGGACACCAGAAGGCCCCCTCCACCAATATACATTTATCTTCGAGAAAATACGGGTGCGCTCGCCGGAAAAATCTAAGGCCAGTAGGATCGGTGAGAGTGAAAGTACATCTGACATGTGGTTCTAAACGGGATTCATGATCTTTCAGAGCGATTCATCATTGATCCACGGATGATTTTTCTCAGTCCCTCGTAGACGGTATCGGACTTGGAGAAAATACTGGTGCGCTCGCCGGGAAACAGGTTCTCAGCATTATGGAGGAAACTCTTATTTATCTCCCCTGTAGTTGAAAGAATATCAGTTATGTATATTTATAATGGTCATTCTTATTTTTAACCACAAAATGGTTATTAGGGAAATGTTTGAATGGCGCAAATTATCTGTGTCAATCTTTTAGTAAAGTTAATAATCGCAAACGACTTAATCCCAGCCAGGAGCTGTATATGTATGGCCTCCCATTCTCACAGCAAATGGAAAATTGGCGCGGCGCAGCTGCGAATCTACTGCTACAATATTTTTCCTTTCAACCAGTTTTGATACACAATAGTATCATCAAGAACTAAACCAGTACTGATGATGCTACGGTGTGAAGAAACCGGTTGAAGTAGAGACAGCAGTTTTGCACTCTTTAATTTGATATTACAAGATGGACTTCCACAAAGTGCTACTACCTATAATCGTCCTAATAATAACTCAGGAACAAATCAAAAATGCCATGCATGATTTTAAACAAAAAACAGCAGTACATTTATATATTTATTGGCATTACTTCAAATTTCAATAATTCACTTGCCTATGTAGCACACAAGAAATACGATTCCATATTTTTGGGATTCTCTCTAGCAGCCAACGTCATTAACGCCAATGCCATACAACATGGCATGAGATTCAAGAGTTGCATTCGAGCTTTCTTCCTGCACAACACTACATTGCATAAGGTTTATCCTGGTATTCAGTAACCAAGGGTCTGCATTAAAAGTAGCCTTTTTCAAGAAGGCATTATTTAAAATGCCACTGAAAGTCATTACTGCACTGAGGAAGACACAAACACACAAAATATTATCACATTTATCACAGAGCTGAATCGTTGAATGACGATCTGAATCCTCAGTCCTAATGTCCCAATACGTTAATGATACAATATGTCTGTAAAAATAAATAAATGCAGTCAATTCTTACGTCAAGATTTAAATCAAGACTGACCGTAGATCAAAACAAAAACAATGACAAATTCATGAACTTTCTTCAGCAGACTCGCTTTGTAAAAACGAAAATTCGCCATTCCTTAACCCCTCAACGCCGTCCTGCGTACCCAGTACGCATGTTTAAATCACCGTATGTCGCCGTCATGCGTACCCAGTACGCTTCCTGAACTGCCGAATATAATAATTTTTCTCGGTCTGAAATTGCATATTTAGTCCAATATGTTTACTGTATATTGTTTATATATGTTTAATCTTCGCATAGTAAAATACGCAACATTTTTAGCCCTATAGTTGTTTTTAATTTTCCACTTTATTTTCTCTTCCAAACGCGAGAGTAAATGAATACGATCTATCCAGTCCTTACGTTCCTCCTTCCTAACTGTCTTGAAATAATGTGCCTATTCTAGTGGTGAGACGTCAAGAAGGGTCAGCTACTTTCGTTCATGAGATACGATATCTTTCTCAAGAGTTCTCTGCCTTCTCTCGATGTCCTTCCCTCGTGCATCATCACCTCGAGCCCAATGAATGTTTTCTTCGTCGTGTCAGTCCCAAGCGAAGGGGCCATGTGCTTTGCTCTGCGTTTCTTTCCTCCTTCATTCACAGTCCATAATCTTTGAAGATAAGAGTAGACCTAAACAGTCAGCATAAACCGAGCCCCCTCAAAATCTTTACTCATCCCTCGAAGGAGTTTCGAAACCAAGTTTTTCAGTCCACTGGAACCTTTCATGGTGTGTAGTGTCCTATCTTAGTGTGCGATAGCATCTTTTCTTGTGCACTTCCAGCAAGCAGTTTTTATAATTACGTTATAATGGCTTCCACAAGTAGAAAAAGATTACCATTTCCAAGTGACGAGGAAATAACAGAAGTACTACTTGCAAGTGATTCTGACGACAGTGTAAGTTCGGCAAGTGACGAAGAAAATTATATCAATGATCGCTCTGAAATGGATACACTCCAGCCAATTTACGATGAAGTGGAGGATGCGGATGAAGTCGAAACCTTGGTGTGGGAGGGCATGAAAAATTATTTAGGCAACAGAGAAAAATTTGTTGGTGGTTTCGGACCTCAAGGCGTAGCCAAAACTTTGTCCAATCCAGCGGATATTTTTATGTTATTTTTTGACGAGGAATTTGTTCGTGAAATTGTTTTAGAAACGAATCGTTATGCTGACCAACAGATTTCATCTATTGAGCCCCTCTTTTCGCGAAAGTCAAGAATAACTGCTTGGAAACCTGTGACAGCAGAAGAATTATACCTTACGATAGGACTATTCATGCTCATGGGAATTGTTCAGAAGCCAACACTTCGAGCTTACTTTTCCACAAAAAGAGTTATATCGACTCCAGGTTTTGGGGATGTAATTTCAAGAGACCGATTCGAGATAATTTGTAAATTCCTTCATTTCAACAAGAATGAGGAAGAAGATCAACGGAGTCCTCCCAAGCTAAAAAAGATTTTTCCCGTAATTGAACATCTGAATAAAAAATTTCAGACACATTCTTTACCAAATCGCAACATTTCAATTGACGAGTCGTTGACACTGTGGAAGGGTAGGCTGTCCTTTAAGCAGTACATTCCTCTGAAGGTATCCACGTTTGGAATCAAGACCTACGAGCTTTGTGATGCAAATACCGGCTACCTTGACGTATGGTCTAGATAAGAAAACCCTCAATAACTTTCAGGAACGAGGTTGCCATGGGAAAAAACAAAAGGAAGGTTGTTGATTTTTGGAATCGGACTGTTGGAAAAGAAAGAAAAAGGCTGTATTCGATTTTGTCTGTATTTTCTCCCAAAGAAAAATAAAGCAAGAAACATTGTAAGTAGTGGTCTGTGAATTGACTCAACCGCTGCTGTACGACAAATTGGCGACCGTGACAGGACGTTGCGTAAGGAATACGCGCTCGAATACGATGAAGGTCGCGGACATGAAGATCGCCCAGCTGAGGACGGCGCTCACACAGCGGGGACTTCCGTCGACAGGAGCCAAAGGAGATTTGGAAATGCGGCTCCAGCAGGATCTCATTGAATGCGGAGAAGATCCCGAGAACTTCGAAATCAACGAAGTTGGGGCAGGACAAGAAGTAAGTGCTATGCTTACCACATTAACGGAGCAAATTACGGCCCACTCCGAAAAAAATAAATTGCTACTCGAAGAAATGAAATCTGAATTACAAGAGGACATTAAATTTCAAGCTGAATTACAATCCGAAAGAATTAAATCCAAGGTTGATGAACTAAGTAACAAATTCAACGCTAGATTTGAAGGGTTGGATGCAAGAATTGCCGATATTAATGAAAGAGTAGCCAAGTTAGAAATTAATGAACTTAACCTATACACCGACATTGATGGAAGAACATCCCAATTGGATGGGCTAATGCAAGAGGTTAATGGCCTAAAACAAGATGTCTCTAAAAGATTGTCACAATTAGAGAATGAATTCTTAAACATGACAATTTCCAATGCGAATGTTCAACCAGCAACTTCGATAGGACTGCCTGTTGACCCTAAAGTAATTAGGGAAAGCTTACCAGAGTATCACGGTAGGTTAGAAGAAGACCCAAAAGTATTTTTGACGAAATCCGTTTCCTTACTTAGAAGGACGAATCTGCCTGAAAATATTTATGTGCATTTGGTGTCACAACAATTGAAGGGACAGGCAGCTGCGTGGTGGAATAATATAAGGGGCCTGGGCCTAAATTGGGACGATTTTGGAAAGGAGTTATGTCTTAGATTTGATTCTGATGGCGTTAAGGCTGCTGTCAATCGAAAATTCTTAACCGAAATGCAGCCTACGGGCATGAGGGCTGGTGCGTTTGTGATCCAGAAATATCAACTTTTTAAAAGATTGAATCCTCATGAGGACAATAGTTCTGCTCTACCCTATATGATTGAGCTACTCAATGATAAAATGAGACCCTTGGTAAGAGTGGCTAATCCGAAGACCTTTCACGAATTAAGGGAAGTCATTAGGCAACTAGAGGAGGAGTATAAGAAGATTAAGACTTCACCAGACGAAAACTTTACTCATCGAGAAACTGGCCTTCAGAGGAAATGCTTTGGGTGTGGAAAAACTGGCCATGTGCGAGACCGTTGCCCGGAAAACTAAAAAGGGGTCATTCTGTCCTGGGGGAGGATGGCCATGGGTACAATACCAGTAAGCCCCAGGTGTCAAGTAAAAGAATAAGTGAACGCTGGAATACCATTGGACAGATTGGGGTTGACCAGGGGGGTCCCCGCCCAGCCATAACGATTAGTGTCAAAAATAAACCTTATAAAGCCATTTTAGATTCCCAAGCTAGTAACACATTTATCTCGGATAGAATAATGAACGATTTTGATGATATTAAAATGTCTTCTAGTAACGGAGTTATCGGAGCTGCAAATGGTGTACTTTATATGGTACGAGGCCTAACGTTCCTTAGAGCAAAGTGTTCCAACATAGACATTGACATCCCTGCATTAATTATTAAGGATTTGATCAGCGATGTGATCCTTGGCCATGACTTCTTAACTAAATATGGAGCTGTTTTAGATTATAACACAAATGAAATATTCTTAGGAAAAAGTACCAGGGCTAGACTAGCTTGGAGAAACGGAAATTTTTCTAAAAGCGCAAACGATTGTGGAATCAATCTGGATGAGTTGCAAGTTGGTCCATTAGCAACAGAACAGAAACAAGCATTGATGAATATTTTCAATCAGTTTCCAGAAGTCATTACATTGGTTACACCTCCACCGTCAAACATAAAATTATTTGCAAAAGTAATGAACCCATTAAACAGAGACCTTATCCTATGAATCCTGACAAGCGAGCATTTGTATATAAGAAAATACAGGAAATGGAGAGCGAAGGGTTAATTGAGCCATCAACTTCAAATTGGGTTTCGCCGGTTGTGCTGCCAAAGAAGAAAAATGGGGGGTACCGGCTTTGTGTTGACTTTAGAAGGCTTAATTTTCAGACTGTGAGTGATGCCTATCCCATGCCTGATTTGAAGGAATTGCTGAAGAGAGTTAGCAGTGCTAAGATCTTTAGCACCCTCGACTTAAACTCAGGGTTTTGGCAGGTGGAGATGGAAGAAGGCTCAAGGGAAATGACCGCCTTTGCTACTCCTCGTGGTTTGTACCAATTCCGAGTTATGCCGTTCGGATTGAAAAATGCCCCTGCCACTTTTATGAGGTTAATGGATGAAGTACTCTCTGGATATATAGGTGATTTTTGTCAAGTTTACCTAGATGATATTCTAGTCTATAGTAAAAACGGATTTGAAGAACATCTGATGCATCTATCCAAAATACTAGAAAGACTGAAGATTCATGGACTAACTTGCCAGTTGAAGAAATGCCACTTTGTTACCCCAGAGGTTGAATACCTTGGACATGTTTTGACTCCTGAAGGTCTAGAAAGACTACCTGAAAAGAATAAGGCTATTGAGGAATACAATCGACCAAAAACTAAGAAGCAAGTCCGTCAGTTTTTGGGACTTTGTGGTTGGTACAGTAGTTTTGTACCTCATTTTGAAGTAAAAGCTGTTCCACTCACTGATTTACTCAATAAGACAACTCCCTTCAAATGGACTGAACGCGAACAAAGAGCCTTTGATCAGATCAAGGGAAGCATTTGTAACGCTCCAAGGTTGGCACACCCGGACCCTCATAGGAAATTAAATCTACAGACCGATGCTAGCGATCTTGGACTTGGAGCTGTACTATTCCAAGAGACTGACCGAGGCGAAAGGAGGGTTATAGAGTACGCTAGCCGGAAGATGTCACCAACAGAGAGGAATTACTGTACAGCTGAGAAGGAGGCTTTAGCGGTAGTCTGGGCTGTTGGGAAATTTCGAGGCTACCTTGAAGGGAGGAAATTCCAACTTTACACAGACAACTCATCCCTTAAATGGTTAAATGAAGTGGCTGGAAAAAAATCGAAATTGATGCGTTGGTCATTGATACTAGCGGACTTTGACTTTGACATTTGTCATGTCCCTGGATCGAGTAATCAAGCAGCTGATAGCCTGTCGAGAAATCCTGTGAATGAACCAAATTCAGACAGAGAACTATTGGAGAGGGAAGTTCCAGATTTACGGAAAGGGGAAGAAGAATTACCTGTTCTTATGGCTGTTACTGGTGAAAGGAAACCCTTCGATATGGACACGATTAGGAGATGGCAGAATAATGATGGGGCCTGTAAAAAGATGAAATCTTGGATTGGCAAACGTAGCACAGATAGCAGAAGTGTTCCCGCCGCTTTCAAGATGTGTTATAAGAATCTCCGTCTCGAGAACGATGTTCTTTTTTGTGCCTCCCATCTCTCGGATCGGTCACCGGTGCCTGTAGTGCCAAGATCTGAAGCTAGGGCCGTATTAGAGTAGTTCCACGATGGGCCTGAAGCTGGTCACCCTGGCCAGGAGGAAACTTACCTATCGATTCGTCGGCGGTTCTTCTGGGTGCATATGCGCCAAGACGTCAAAAGGTACATACAAGAGTGTCCAGTATGTGCATGCACCAAAGCGAGCAACCAGAAGGCCAATACCAGCTCAAGAGGAAGACGACCACATCGACCCTGGGAAGTTCTGGCTCTAGACCTGATGGGACCTTATCCTCGGACGGCACGTGGGAAGACCGGTATCCTGGTTGTCACTGATTTGTTTACCAGGTGGGTGGAAGCCTTTGCTATACCCGAGGCAACTTCAGGACGAGTACTCCATCTTCTGAAGACTGAGGTATTCAGTCGGTATGGTTATCCCAGATGTCTTCTCACTGACAACGGGTCTCAATTCACTTCAAGGCAGTGGCCTCAAGCATTAGAGGCATGGGGAATTGAACACTGGACTACGCCTGTTTATCGTCCTCAGGCAAACCCCACGGAGAGAAGGAACCAGGAGTTGAAAAAGATGTTGCGGATACACCTCTTGAACGAGAGGCATAACAGATGGGACCAGCACCTACATGAGTCTCTTTTTGCTACTAGGCAACGAGTCAACCGCGTCACTGGCTACTCTCCGGCAGAGCTATTCTTGGGAAGACCGATTCGATGCACTGGCGATTGGGGAATCGAGGCTGTTGAAGAAGAAGAGGATATCCCCTATGTGGCCTGGATCGAGAATCACCAGAAACAGGTTCACCGAATGCACAAAGAAGCGACCAAGCGCTCTGAAAAGGAAGCTGAAGTGGTGGACCAGGTTGCTGAAGAGGATTTGCAGCCTGGGCAGCTGGTTCTGCGGAGGAACCACCAAATCAGCTGCAAGCTTCAGGAATACCATGCTGGTCTTGCTCCAAAATGGGTCGGACCCTTCAAGGTTGACAAGAAGCTGGGAAATGGAATTTATTTGCTGAAGACAGACCCTCCCACTAAGGTTCACCAGTCGGAATTGAAGTTGCTACCTCGACCACTACGGAGGGAAGACGAAGCTCCTGAAGAGGTTCAACAAGGGGCACCTGTGGTTAGAGAGACTGTAGAACCCAGGTATAACTTGAGACCTAGGGTTAGCTGTTAGTTATTGAGGGTTTTGGGGGGGATAGTTGACGTATGGTCTAGATAAGAAAACCCTCAATAACTTTCAGGAACGAGGTTGCCATGGGAAAAAACAAAAGGAAGGTTGTTGATTTTTGGAATCGGACTGTTGGAAAAGAAAGAAAAAGGCTGTATTCGATTTTGTCTGTATTTTCTCCCAAAGAAAAATAAAGCAAGAAACATTGTAAGTAGTGGTCTGTGAATTGACTCAACCGCTGCTGTACGACAACCTATGGTCCTTTCTGGTGTACACAGGAAAAGATACTGTATTTCCCTCAAAAATCACTCCAGCTAACTCAAACAAGACAACGTCAATAGTTTTACATCTGATTGAACCACTGCTAAATCAAGGACGATGCGTTTGGATGGACAATTTTTATAATTCTCCTGTCCTTGCAACTATACTGAAAAGTAAATACATGACTGATTGTGTTGGAACGTTGCGGTTGAACAGAAAGGATGTTCCAAAAATCGTGAAAGAGAAGAAATTGCAAAGAGGCGAAATGTGTGGACAACATTCTGGGCCTGTTGCTGTTTTCAAATTGGGGGACAAAAAACTGTCACGATGATCTCCACATTTCACAGTGACGAAATGAGAACAGTATCCAAAGCCAATAAAGAGACCCGAAAGCCAATTTGCGTGTTGGACTACAACAAATTCATGGGCGGGGTGGATCTCAAGGACCAGTTGCTGCATACGTACTTGATTGAAAGAAAACGACATAACAAGTGGTATATGAAGTTGTTTAGGAGATTGTTGAATATAGCAGTTCTAAATTCTTATGTTATTCACAGGGAAAATGCGAATAATAAATTAGACCACCTATCCTTTCCTATACAGCTGGTAGAGGAAATATTTTTGAAATATGCTACTGTTGGAAGACAATGTGCACCAGGCCGTCACTCTTTAGATAATTTAGTTCCACGGCTTACAGAGAGACATTTTCTGAGGAGGATTCCCGCAGCTGGGAAGAAAGCAAAGCCCCAAAAGAGGTGTGCTGTGTGTGCAAAGCACGGGAAAAGAAGAGACAGTGTTTACTGGTGTGAACTGTGTGCAGTAGGTTTGTGCTTGGATTGCTTCGAACCTTATCACACGAAGCAGAATTACTAAGGTAACGTCATATAAATATAATTCCCTACTAACATTTTACACCACAAAACGTGGATTTCTGCATGAAATGAATAAGAAATAATCTTTCAGAGCCAAAGAAATATACGACGTTATGAATTTTTATGTTATCGCGACGGGTAATCATATCAAAAATAACTGTACGATTATGAAGTCCATACAATTTTCTGCGAAACTTAAGTATGTCTCTATCAATAAAATACAAAGTATGTACATTAAGGTTCGATTAAAAATTAACGAAAAAATATAACACTTTAAAAACTTAAAACGTACACATTGTATAGAGAGAACGAGAAAAAAAACGATAAATGTTGATCCGATTCATTTAAAAATTTAGCGTATATTAAAACATAGCTTTGCAAAAGTTCACAAAAAATTTCCAAAAGATTGGTACCATATGTTGAAAGTTATTAATTATTGAATGACACAATGCCAAAAAGCTGAAATCATTTAATACTCCTCCGGCCACTGGGATGGGATTTAATTAAATGTCCTCCGCGCTTGAGGGGTTAATCATAATTCCACTTTTAAACTAAGCTCCAATGGCAACGAAATTAATAAAAATGATATACTTCAAAATCACTTCCATTTCTGTTGCTCTGCGCCGTACTGACTTTACATGATCAAATTCACTGCTGTCATGCACTCATTACTGCCATTTTGAATGTAGAAGTCGACTTTATCGATACCTTTCCAAAAACCGCGAACTATTAAATGAATATTCAGGTTAAAGTTGTTGGTGTGCACCAAAGTTGTGATTTATAGTTGATGATAGGGCTATATTTTAAGAAACAAGTACCTAAACTTTATTGTGTTTGAACTGTCCTTGAATTTGATCATTAAAAATGAAAACGCAATTGTTTCAAGACATGTACTTTTTCATCCTAGAATTTTATATCCCATATTAATATTCTTAACACAGGAATGGTTTTTAAGTTTAATACTATTTGAATTTTCAGTCCTTACTGAATTATTTAATGATTATAAAGGATGTGAAAACTTTAAGTGTTTCGGCACTTCGGTAACTCCTTCACTACAACTAGACTTCTTGAGTTTTTGCTCAGCTAAAACTCTTGAATTACAATCACAGCGTACCAAGCTGAACACAGAGAAAGTGCTAAATGAGATGATATCCAACTTACATGTCCAAGCTCGATTTGTACAGCACTGAAATCAGTAGACCTTTTACAATATCCCAATGTTGGCCCAATGGCTTACAAATAATCCATACAAAATACACCTAAATGAACTGTTATGGTGGTTTTCACAATATAGTTATTGCGAGATATGGAAAAAGAACGAGTAAAACCTTCATGCAAAGAGGAATGTGTGGCGTGAAGTGTGGTAAAATGTGTGAAATCGTAGGTAAAGCCTAGTCTCAGCGACAATGTTGCATGCACATTGAACAACATTACACTATGATGTTGCTTTTGAAGGTTCATGCAACGTTGCATGCACGTTGTAACGTATCAATTTTTAGCCATGGCATGCTGGGGAGTTGGGGAGCCGCCATGTTGGTTTTTGTACAGAATATTTATACGGAGACATAGGGAAATATGCCGTCGGCCTCGACAATGGCCAATTTGTCATTGAGCCTGGTGATTCAGGTCATTCGGGAGATGCATTCCCAAGAATAGAAATTGTATCGCAAGGTATTGTTGAACTCGCGGCAGGACGGAGGGAGACTAATTTTGGCCGAGCGTTAACAATTAGGTTGTGCCTATATAAAGAGGGACGAAGAGAGAGACTGATAGTCCAAGAAGAGGGAAGTGGTCTTCTAGGCGAGTCTGATAGTCTAAGAACAGTGAAGGGGCGTCTAGCTTCTAGTCTGATGGTCTGACAACAGTGAAGTGGAAAGTGGCGACTAAGTCTAACAAGAGAGAAAAGGAAGGTGGCGGAGAAGCCAGGATTAACCAAGGAGACGGGGATCGCCTCAGCTAGGAACTCCAGATAAACTAGAGGGATAAAGCGGTCCACTCCCCACTATTATGTAGGTACTTATTTTAAGAGGGTACTTGTTATATTTTATGTGAGAGTGAAAAGTGAAGTGGCTCGTGAAGTGATCTATGGCCTGTAAAAATTGAGCCTGAAGATACCAAGAGTGAAAGTGATATATTGTGAGGGTAATTTATTATGATAAATGTCTATATTAATTTGTGTTGTGTGTGTGACAAATTAAATTGAAAAGAAATAAATTACATTTATGGCGCCCAACGTGGGGCACGATAAAATATTAGACGTACGGGGTTGTGTGATAGGCTACGTTTAATAGATACCACGAGGAGAACCTGAGAGGTGCAGAGTAGGAAGTGTTCAAGTTAGAGAACGCGAGAGAATTACACATCGGGAAAATTACTACAGATTAAGTGTTAGTAGTAACGGTGTAATTGTATAAGATGTTTCGAGCAAGTAAAAGTCTGTTGGAGTTGAAGAAGGCCGAGGTGCAGGAGGAATTGAAGAAACTAGGGTTAGGCACCGAAGGAGTTAAAAAGGAATTGGTCGGTAGGCTTAGATCTGCTCTCGAGGAACAGGGAGTAGACATTGAATCTCACAAATTCGAAGTCGAAGACAGGACTCCAACAACGATGGATTTATGGGCTTGGTTGAAGGAAGAAAAAATCAAGGAGAAGAGGGAACGAGAAGAAGAGAGAAGACGGAGAGAAGAAAGAAGACAGAAGGAGCAGGCGGAGCTGTTAAGAACAATCTTGAGGGAGCAGGCGGAACAGCTGAAAGGAGCAGAAGTTAGGATGAATACGCGGATAGAAGAGGAAAAAGCAGAAAGGCGCGCAGAGATAGAGGCTGTTCGCGAGGAGGCGAATAATAATGTCCAAAGTATAGCGGCGGAAACACGGAAGGATTTATATAATGTCAAGGAAAGGCTAAAGGATTATGAAAGCTTGGCGATAGAAACGCGTGAGGAAGTGAGGAATATCACAGATAAGATGAAGGAGAATGAAGATAGGATGCAGCTGCTGACCGCAGAAAAATTGAAGGAAGAGTCGGAACTGCCAGGAAAAGTACGAATGATAGCGCAGAGTGAAGCGGAAAAGATAAGGCTGCAGTGTTCGCGAAACTCAACTGCAATTCAATCACCGGGAGTGATGATGAAGATTCCACATTTTGACGGTAGGAGAGGAGCTAGGCCGATGCGATACATCAGTGAGCTGGAGGAATACCAAGCCATGTACCAATTATCCTCCAACGAAATGCTGAAAATCGTAAGACAAGGTCTGACGGGATCTGCAGGCGAATGGTTTACCGCTATCTCACATCTACTAGAAGACGTAGAGCAGTTCACACAGCTGTTTATGATGCAGTATTGGGGGCGTGAGCAGCAGATGGAGGTTCGGAGGACGCTAGATTCCGGCCGGTACGTTGAACGAGGGAATATCAGCCGAGTGGAATACGCAACATCCCGAATAAGCACTGCAAAGGAACTAAGGCCACCGATGGAGGACGAGGAAATAATCTATAGGTTAGAGCATCATTTTGGTCCGGAGGTCAACACGGCAATCATATCGCAGCAAATAAACACCATTCCTAGATTGTTGTCATTGCTCAGCCGATACGATAGGGTGGTGCCGCAGCTGATACAGGAGACGAAGGAAGAGAGCCGAAGAAGATGGACAGGAACCGAGGAAAGGAGAATTGATTTTAGAGGACGGGGATACAACCCACCACCTCAGAATCAAAATGGTAATAGATATCAACCTAATCCATCCGGCAAGCAGAGGCAGACATCTCCGATGAGACGGTACAGCAGCCGAGAACAAATGGATAGGCGGAGTTACGAAGAAAGACCACCCAGGGAGAATGCAAACATCCGCACGATGATTGTGAAAAACTCAGGGAGTAGTGAAGAAAGGCCTGAAGAGCAGGGAAACGCGAAGGGGCAAGTCGTGCAAGCAGTCCCGACACGACATTAGCCAGAGAAATGGGGACCGAAGAAAGCAATAGAGGAGACAGGAGCAAATACGACAAGGAAGTCAGGAATATATTATGCATACCCGAAGATTTGACCGAAGAAGAAAAGGAACACGGGTCGCATGAAGAAAACAAGTGTCCGGAAATTGTAGTGGAAATAGGGGGGCGGAAGTTTAAGGCACTAGTGGACACCGGTTCAGAAATCACATGTCTGAATGAGAACATATTTACGGAGAATCCAGAGGTATTCAAAGGTGTATTAGAGGTACCAATACGGGGAATTCAGGTGATCGGAGCAATAGGTAGGAGGAGCGGGAGAATTAGTAAACAAATCTTTCCCACAATAAACATAGGGAAGATGGATGTAGTAATTAATTGCACCATCATACCTAATCTAGTGAAGCCGTTAATATTGGGCACGGATACATTAGAGATGCTGAAAGCGGAGATTAATTATAATGAAAGCACCATAATCCTGAGGCAAGGGCGGAAGATGGAAGAAAGAAGATTCGGAATGCCTACGGAGTCGTCACAGAAGCTAATAATGGCAATTAAACAGGGGCAGTATGAGGAGAGAGAAGATACAGTTTCTATGGAGGAAATCCACAACAGCATGAGAAGCATCAGCGATTTACAGGAGAAGGAGTTTAGAGAATTAGCGGGTATTATTTATAAGGAGAAGAAGATTTTCAGAAATACGCCCGGAAAAATAAAGGGGTATTATTATAAGGTGGAGATAAAAGGTGACGAGGAGTTCCACGGGAAAAGTTACAATGTACCGCTAAATTACCGTGCGAAGGCACGCAACGCTATTAATCAGCTGTTGGAGCAGGGACTCATAGAAAAGAGTACATCACGATATGTATCACCCCTGATATGTTTACCGAAGCAGGATGGCTCAATAAGGCTATGTCTGGATGCAAGGGCGGTGAATAAGATGATGAAGCCGGATTACGCTACTTCAAGAACGCCTCAAGAAATATTTCAAGATTGTGCTAACGTAAAATACATGACATCTTTAGATCTCACGCAAAGCTTCTACCAAATTCAACTACATCGAGATTCTCGGAAGTATTGTGCAGTTTACTTTGAAGGATTTATATACCAATTTACTAGAGGGCCGTTTGGCTGTGCAATTAGCAGTAACGCATTACTCAGAGCACTTGATTACGTACGTGGAAAGGAAGTAAAGAAGTGTTATCTCAATTTTGAGGACGACTTACCTTGTCTGATGGCAGACAGCACCCAAGAAAAGGAAGATATTCCAGGGTTAGTTGAAAGATACCGGCGTAGAGTCAAAACAAAGGGGCAGAAAGGAAGGGTGCTACGCTCAAGTAAAAACAACAGAGAGAGAACTTCGAGATAGGAGATCGGGTTCCACTATGCACAAACGGAACGAGGAACTTTCCATGTATCCCACATGAAACCATACTTAGAAATCACTGCACTCACAACAACACACACAAGAAACCAGTTTCACACAGAACATCGCGCAAGCACAGTTGAGAGAGGACTGAGAACGTTAGAAATAAGCGATGAGTCATGCGATTTACTAGTTACATTGTGAGCAAGCGTCGGCAGACACAGATTTACCGCGCCATTTGTACACATTTTATCGCAAGGTCGCAGAGGTGTAACAAAGTAAGGGCTTGTGATTAAAACTTTGTATTTGTGCTGTGAGGGAGTGGATCTACGGTTACCAAATTGGTGTTTAAGTGAAGTCAGCTGGGTGAATGAACATTTGGACTCAATCCCAGCCGGCACAAATCATCTAATATCCCCTTCGCATATGTATGCCATCCGGATGCCAACGGTAGGCGCGCATACTTTCATCTGGATACCATCCGTATGCCGAACCGCTGCCGAGTGGATGCGATAGGGAGATACCGCCGCCTGTAGAGAGATGCGAAGAGGATGCCCGCTCCTCGAATACTAGTGGTTGTAGGTGCTGCTACCTACCGGCCAAAACGAGAACTACCAGCGACACTAACAGCGCTGCCACCTATCAGCCGTATGGTGTACCACTTACACCCACTACAGTTTTCGCATATTATTCCCTACAGTTGCTTTTTCCTAGGCAATAAAGTGGAAGATTTACTTACTTGATGCACGTTTGTAAATGTGGGGGAATTCTAGGACTTAATTATTTAATCCTGGATGGCTCCAAAATGCACTATCATACGGTATAAATGGCACTTGGCCGACAGACACTACGTGTGGATGCATGTCCTACGAGTAAACGAACGCTATCATGTCAACAATTACAAATTACTTAATTTCAAAATGAAAACCATTGCCAATTACTTATCTTGCAAAATGAAAACAATATCCACGCCACGCACTTATTTCTCTGCGGGACCTCCATAGTTAGAAAAACATACTATTCTTTCCCGGCTTCGGAACACTGCGTGAATACATTTCGGGATTACCACCAGGTTAGATTGACAGCTCGACAATTTACATTTAATATAGCTCGACAATTAGCAATTAGTATAGCGGTACATTTCCCCGTCTTCCATCTCCCGAATCATCTATCATTATGTCACAGATTACTATAAAATCATGATTTATTAAAATATCACACATGAGGTGAAACTGCAACACGGAAAAGTTGGCACCTAGCAAAGGATGCCAAAGGGAAATTTGGTAGCCAGCGCATCCTGTCAAACATCGCATCCTCATTGCATCCTCTTCGCATACAGATGCAATGCGGACTGTGCTGGCTGGGATATGATGAGGCTGACAGTTATAATGTATAACTTTAAAGGTGAAGGAGATTTTATGTTTGATGTGTAGCAAAGTGTGATTCCTTTGATTACCTGAAACTATTTTATTGATGGTTATGCACTTGCATGTTAAATATGTACATTTGAAAATTACATATGACCCAAGGTTTTATGTAAAATGTATAACTTACTTTAAAGATGTCAAATTTGAAGAGGGCATATGACATTTGTTTTGAATATTTGTATGTTATGTTTTAAAGGTAAAGTTGATGTTTTAAAGAAGGGTATAATTGCATTTATTGTATTTTATGAATGTATGTAAACATAGTGGATGTGGACCAATTTCAGGGGTAGAACGATCTTTAGAGGCGCCGGGGCGACGCTTTATTTTAATTAGAGGCTTCGAAAGAAAATCTTATAGGATATAATATTTGCTTTCGACGGGGCAGATGTAACGTATCAATTTTTAGCCATGGCATGCTGGGGAGTTGGGGAGCCGCCATGTTGGTTTTTGTACAGAATATTTATACGGAGACAGGGAAATATGGCGTCGGCCTCGACAATGGCCAATTTGTCATTGAGCCTGGTGATTCAGGTCATTCGGGAGATGCATTCCCAAGAATAGAAATTGTATCGCAAGGTATTGTTGAACTCGCGGCAGGACGGAGGGAGACTAATTTTGGCCGAGCGTTAACAATTAGGTTGTGCCTATATAAAGAGGGACGAAGAGAGAGACTGATAGTCCAAGAAGAGGGAAGTGGTCTTCTAGGCGAGTCTGATAGTCTAAGAACAGTGAAGGGGCGTCTAGCTTCTAGTCTGATGGTCTGACAACAGTGAAGTGGAAAGTGGCGACTAAGTCTAACAAGAGAGAAAAGGAAGGTGGCGGAGAAGCCAGGATTAACCAAGGAGACGGGGATCGCCTCAGCTAGGAACTCCAGATAAACTAGAGGGATAAAGCGGTCCACTCCCCACTATTATGTAGGTACTTATTTTAAGAGGGTACTTGTTATATTTTATGTGAGAGTGAAAAGTGAAGTGGCTCGTGAAGTGATCTATGGCCTGTAAAAATTGAGCCTGAAGATACCAAGAGTGAAAGTGATATATTGTGAGGGTAATTTATTATGATAAATGTCTATATTAATTTGTGTTGTGTGTGAGACAAATTAAATTGAAAAGAAATAAATTACAACGTGAATGTTACAAAGTAACCTTGTGCATGCAACGTTGTGACAACGACCTCTGCTACATGTGTTGGAATTTATTCTGTTGAGTAAATGTCGCAGATGGTTTTTTAAACATGAGTTAATGTCCTCTCTCCTGCATTTTTAATTAGTTCTGCAGGAATATCACCACCAGAAGCCTTATTCATCTGAAGGTCCCTTACTGCAGTGTCGAATTCCGATCCTAATATTGATGCTCCCATATCATCTTTTTCCACTTCACTTTCTTCTTCAATAGCTTTTGTGCTGATATTTTTCCCGTGGTATAACTCTTCCAGATATTCTTTCCTTGCTCTTCACTTTGTCCTCATTTTCAATCAAAAGTTCTACATTCTTGTCCCTTATGGCATTGCATCTTGTGCTCCGTTCCTTGAAGTGGTTCCTCACAATCCTGTAGGCAGCTTCCAGCTTTCCAAGTGCAAGGTTGCTTTGTACATCTCCGCATAGATTCTTCATCCACATCTCTCTAGCTTTCCTTGCTTTGCAACTTATTTCGTTCCTTATTCTTTTGTAGAAAAGCTGCCCTTCTTCAGTTTTCGCATTCCTGTACTTTCTTCAATCAAGTCTAAGACTTCCTCCATGATCCATGGCTTCTTCTTGATAACTTTTCCTCTTCCAAGAACTTCTTTTGTGGCTTCCTGTAGTCCACGTTTAATATTTTCCCAGTGCTCATCCATTGATTTCTCAGTCAGGTCCTCTCCTATGTTGTTTCCCACAGCTTTTTGAAATGCCTGCTGATGTTGAGCCTCCTTCAGGTTCTCTACTTGCCATATATTCTTCTTTTTTTTCTTCAATTTCTTGACCTTTAGATGGCATTTCATCATCACTAAATTATGGTCACTGTTGATGCCTGCCCCCCAGTAGCTTTTGCAGTCCTTCACTTGGTTTCTAAATCTCTGCTTCACTAAAATGTAGTCCATTTGATATTGTCTTCTGTCACCTGGCATTTTCCATGTGTATCTTCTTCGGTTGTGATTTTTAAACAATGTGTTGGCAACCACTAACTTATGTTGTGTGCAGAACTCCCGCAGTCTTTCTCTTCTTTCGTTTCTGTTTCCGAATCTGTATTTTCCAGTTATTCTTCCATCTTGACCTTCCCCGACGATGGCATTCCAGTCTCCTAGAATAATTAGGTTTTCTTCTCCTCTTACATGTTTTATAACTTTTGCGATATCTTCATAGACATCTTCCACTTCTTCATCTTCATAGTCCGTCGTAGGCATGTAAACCTGCACCACTACTTTATCTACAGGTTTGGTCTCGATCTTCACCATTATTATCCTTTCATTGTACTGCAGGAAGCTCTTCACATGCATTCGTGCACTCTTTCTGAGTATGATCCTACTCCAGCGTTACCATTTAATGATCCTGTGTGTATAATTCTATAGCTTCCACTCCAAAAGTCTCCTTCTTCGGGCCACTTCATTTCGCTGATACCTTATACGTCAAGTTCCATTCTTTGCATTTCCACCTTCAGGTTCTCCAGTCTTCCACAGGTCCAAAGCGATCTCACGATCCATGTTCCTACCCTAAAATGTTTAACACATTTGACTGATATGTACTCTCTTGGGTAGTCTCCGCCCGGAGATCCTATTGGGGGACTATTTTACCTCCAGAATATTTTACTCGAGAGGGTTCCATCACATCATGATAAGAAAGAAAGGAGTGGAGTAGCTGCAACTCCTCGGGATAATAATGTGGTGGTTCCCCCTTGCCTTCCACATCGCAGTACTACATTCATCAAAAACAGAAAATATTGTGAACTCACAATATATGTAATTTCACATTACATGATTCTAAATGATAACATTAAGGGAAATACAATCATTATCCTACTATATAAACCTTCATAATTGCTCAAAGCAGCAAATAATTGACTTATTATTTCTCTTGGATTGATGCATTTACTATCTTATGTATTTTTAAAACAAAGGCATGTGATAAATTTCAAAAGAGACCAATAGATATTGATGTAATTGCATGCAAGTGATGGGCAAATGCACAAGTATTGATATGTCATTGACATGTATGTAACTCATTTAGAAGATGATAAATATAGGAATGACCATACCAGCTAAAGGATAGATTCACAGTAGGTAATTTACAACTACTGTTAAGCCCTTTTTTAATAATTATACCTGACTAGTCTTCAAGGTATTTCCAGAGGTCTCTTGTTCACAACAGGTGGCTTTTAATGAATCCTTTGATACATCTTCGTCTTCAGATTTCCAACCATCTAGAATGAGAGAGACAATAAAAAGTCTAGTTGTTCCCCAGTGTGCATCATCTAAGGATAAGCCTGCAATTGCCATGAGGACACATGACAGGCAGTAAATAATCACTCAACATGAACTATGTAAATAAAAAATATAGTTGCAACACCATTACATTAGAGATTAACATTAAGGAGGTTTCCCTGAAATATGAAGTAAATGTAATTTTTGTAAAAATTTCAGGATATACAATTTTCTACAGATTGGCAATAAAATATTGTAGCCTTTCCTTCATATATCTGGAGAACAAAGATGTTGAAAATCAGCAATTTTATACATGGTTATAGAGCAGAGCATGGTTGTTTCAGTAAAATATGCAAATTAATAATGTAAAGAGAAATTTTGCTTTGACTAAAAACTGATATTATATGCATATTTTATGTAGATTTTAACATTGTAAAAGTGTTGACCTTACCTCACTTAATGAAATGATTTTAAAAAATATTTGCTAGAAAAAAGCACAAAACCCTAAGTTACATGAAAGCGGTGCTACCGTATGTTGTTAACATTGGCAACAGAACTTGTGATGGAACGTGCTTACAAGCCTATTTATCTCACCTATAGGTAATTTAGGATATACCTAATTAGAATTACCTATAGGTAATATAGGTAATTATAATTTAGGAATATACGTAACCAAGGTCCTTCTTATCTTTTTTAATGTATTTGAAATATGCTTATTGCTTATTGACTTGGTACTATCGATACCAATGCTTCTAAATGGCAGAGGAACTCAAATCAGCACTAGAGGCACTGTCATCACTGACGTCATATTTCACAAGGATGGAGACAGTGGTGAATGTGATCTTCTTTACATTTGTAAACCATGTAGAAAACATCCTAAGAAGAGCGTTGTTTGGAATGACAGATAAGGAGAGTAATAGATGGTAATTTAAAACTCTTAGTTGGCATTGTTCGATTAGTATTTATGATTTCAAGCATCAAAAAAGCCTATTTTTTTGTTATTTATTTGGTACTAGAGATAACTTGGTAAAACTGTTTCATTATGAAATACCATATACATAGTAACTTGGTCTTCCTATGATAAATTCTATGTATAAGTTAGCTTTCAGTAATTGCTGTTTTTCACTTGGAAATCCTACTGCTTTTTCACTTGGTAAGCTCTATTTTTACAACAAATACAATAAAACTCGTTTATAACAATATTGCATGTAACGAAATCCTGCCCATAACAAGGTGAGTTCCCGGAGACTTACAGGCACTAACTTCAATTACGTCAGCCAAACACTTAGTACCTTCACATTCATCATCTTCTGAGAAACCCAGAAACTCATCTCTGCTTCCACGCTATCACCTATATTTAATTCTAGACACTTCGACCAGCAATTTTTTATCATAAATAAACTAAAAACTCTTTTATGCCAATCCAATATTGTAGATCACATTCTTTAGGGTAACAGGTTTACAGAATTCTGGCACTTGTATTTCTGAGTGAACCATGGCAGTGAGCAATTCCCATTGGTTAAATGCTCTGATAACCCAGTCAACACAGGAGTCGTGATGAGGTCATATAAGAGATCATATGTGAGACCTCTTTTCTACTTGATGCTAGGAGGTCTTAAAGAGGTCTCCCACAGCTCGTGCTGTATGATCTCGTGTCAGAGGAACCTGGTGGTAGACCACGGAAACGACACATTCAGTTGGCAGTTTCCTTGTGATCAGTGTGTTTTTGCAACCTGTCTTTTTTTCTATTTTTTGACCTCTGCTTTGGTTGGACTTTGCTCTCCTGTTTTGGCATCTGCACCTGATTGGATTACATGAGAAATCGTTAATCATGGAAAAAGAAGAAAACCTGTGTGTTGAGCACCCTACACTGATGAATCTCATGAAGATGAAGGTCCCAGCGTTAAGCAGAGTGTTTGGAAAAGTTATGTTTTAACATTTCATGCTGTCCTGTACAACTGCTGCAAACAGTTGCTGTTTTTTGAAATCAGGAGTGGTTTTCAATACAACAGCAATAGGTCAGAAAAATTGCATTCCCATCATGTAATGTTCTTGATAACTCTGAGGGCAATAAGCCATTCTATCCAGTCAATTTTCATTCCATGGACATTCACGCTGGAGGAAGATGGAGCATGAAGAAAGTTTTCCATGTGGACCAAATTCATTGCAAGTCTGTGCGCCTCCCATACAAACATGAAAAGGACTGCTTTTTCCCCATGCAATGCAGGATACACTTCTTTCTTGGGATCTTACATCACTCCTCATCATTTCATCACATAAATAGGACTAATAAATTTGCTCTATGGTTAGTAGCCAACTGCTGTGTAGTGTGTACCCTACCACCTAATATTTTATTTTCATCATGAAGTTCTCTTAAATTACAGATGTCCTACTCTATCGTGCTGGCAGAAGACTGGTATGCCACAGTGCCTATTTCATGAGACAGAAGGGGTCTCTATTGGTGGCCAAAAACTGAAAAAGTGAGTGTGGCAATTTATCGCCGCCTAGAACCCAATGCTTCTTGGCAGATGGCCACCCATGATCCAATTTTAGGACCTTACGGTATGTAAATACCGAGACGACGTGCATTTAGTGAGAGTGAATGGAGTTTAGTTGAATGATGACAGCATGTTTACTTGTTCTCCAGATACCTTGAAAGAAGCTTGTGCAGTGGAAATTAGAATGGCTGAGTTATGCACGGAGGATGAGGAACATATAGCCAGGGCTTCAAAGGAAATAAGTGACAAGAGACGGACAAAAAGGAAAAACTTCACAGATAATTTCAGTGAGTCAGGGAATGATGGTAGGCTAAGTTCCATTAAGAATATGTGCTGAGTGGATAAACTTCAACTGATCCTTTACATATATAATTGGAAGTAGCATATACTTTCTAAATAATAAGTACTCTTTAATTATAGATGATCTTATGAGATGAGCTGCCACCTCCTCCAACAAGGTACAAGGTGTACCAAGAAAACAGTAATTAGAGGTGGCTCTGCTGATGCCGGAAGTCCTAAGGGAAAAGGTGTAATGTATCCAGGTAGGATAGCAGTGTCCAAAACCAGGACCTTTCAAAATGGTGAGTTTCGTTGCCCATGACAGTTTAAACTTTTGAATATTAAGTCATTGGAAGAGGGAATGACTGTAGTAGTATTTTTTTCCATCATGAATACTTGATAATTAAATTCTGCAGATAAAATTCAACTTGTAATTTTGGTATTGAAAGTAACATATTCCCTAAAACAGAATTGAGTGATTTAAATCACACTGATTGAAATTATGATTTAAATCACATTGATTGAAATCACGATTTAAATCACCTGATTTTTAAAAATAAAAATCAATTCATTTAAATTGAAATCCTATCTAAATAATAGTTCATTCTTGAAATCAGAAATAGAAAACCATGAATGTATTATTTTGCTATATAATTATTTGTAAAGACCAGGACTATATATCAATTACTACTAAGTAGAGATGGGTATATTACCGTAATTTTCAATTGAGGTAAATTACAGTGGTAAATTATGGTAATTTTCGAAAATTACCGTAATTTTCCAGTAATTTTAAGATTTGAGCTGCAAATCCTTATCAGAGGACTCCAAACGAAATCAAATAGCATTGAGATATAAATGCTGACGTTTATATCAAACATATCACGACGTTTATCAATAATAACTCATTAAAAAATTAAAACAAAGTTGGCAGCCACACGCAATTTGCCTCTCTTTTGTCACACTATGAGAAATTTTCGTTCCTAAGACATACCTCTGCACAATGTGCATTTGTTATTTTACTCTGAATTAATTGGAATTAATCATGGACACAATGTAAAAAAAATCACTTTAGCTTCTTAATTTATAATATTACCAATTCCAATTTCTTCATGAGGAAGAAATTTTCTGAAAAACAACTTTTCTGAAAATTACCATTTATTACGGTAATTTTCAGGAGTGTTTGTAATTAACGAAAAATACCACGGTAATTTACGAAAATTACCGCGGTAATTTACCAAGTTGCCCATCTCTACTACTAAGGCATGTATCAATCATGAAACTTCAAAAAGCAGATATTTTAGGATAATTACTGCAGCATAACAATTTCAAATAAAAAATTATGGTTTTCGCTTTGAAAATAGCAATCATATTTAGGGTTAAGAAAATCTTCAGTTCAAATTGAGAGATAAATTATTTTATGGAAATATTGATTAGTGCATACAAAATAAGTATCACCTAGAAGTGAGTTTCGTCAAACTAGGCCTGAGATATATCTAACCTTATCTAACCTTACTTTGGTAACTCATACAAGAATTCTTCACCACTGAGAACCCATTGTATCACTTCTAGGGTGCCATTCCCAACCTCACTCCCCTGGTAGCACAGTGGATATTCCTTACAGATACAGAAAAGCAATCATGGGGAAGGCATGTCACTCTTGAACGCTAACTAGTATTTTAAGGAAAACTCTTCCTCGACTTTCCCATTTCAGGGGTCTCGAAGTTCAATTGTGTTTAGTAGCATTCATCCATCGCATATGGTGCTAAAATAAGATAATTATGATATTAAGCTGTTCGAGTAATAATCGATTATTCATTCTCCTGTGCAGAAAACTAATGAAAATATTTATTCGGGCACCACCCAGTCGGCACAAGGGATACGCGTATCTGTGGTGGGAAAGGATCTACGAAGGATGGTGTATCTCATATGATATATATCTCTAATTCTCCCATCGTTTCCGCCATTCTGTTATACGACATTGAGTCTTTTAAATATTAATGTGGCGTAAAAGTATCTTTTACTAGGTAACAATGCAAAAATAATTATAATAGAGATTATTTGTGTAATTGTATGCATACGCCTGCTGCCAATACTGTTTTTCAAAATAGACATGCCGAGGCGCCGCTGACTACTGCAGTCGTGCGCGAGCATTGCTGTTCCGAGAAAGTTGACTAACTACTGTGTGCGTGAACCTGTTGAGTAAACATTGCCTTTTTTGCAAATATGGATTTACTTTTGACCCTCGAACAGATTCGGAATATTCTCCTTGTTTCGACCCCTGCGCTCCTGTTGACTATTGCTCTACCGGGTTCGACACCTAACTTCTTGGATCCTAATTTTTGGATTGATACCATCGAAAGTTTTAAGTTGGACCGCCATACCTTGAACATAATTTTGCAATTTTTAAGTAGATGCGGTGAATTCGTTAATTGTACCTGGACTTTGACCTTTTAATTCAAGGTAAGTAAATCAAAGTAAGACACGACCTGTGATATTTATGAAATTCATATTTCAAAAATTACAATTGGTTACCATGTGCTCGTCATTTTGTCGTTATGTGCTGCGAATTATGTCATTAATATTTACAACGTATTTACCCATAACTTGACTTTTGCTGTTTTCTCTGCCCATCAGATTTTTGTTCTGGATGAATAAATATATTTCCTGAAGCAAGAGCTTGTTGTCCTTCATTGCTGTTATTTTCAGTGCAGTCTTGACGAAGAATGCTGTTGCTGATTGTTAATGTGTGGTGCATTAGTGAACATATGTTGATAATTAGATATATTGAATAAGTGGGGATTTGAAGCGATCGTAACGTGGTATTAATAGCTGGAATTAGTTACTATAAAAACGTTCTCTCGTTACATATAAGAGAGGTTTGTCAGCAATTGAAATAGTTCTATTTATCGCCGATGTATGGCGCTGTACGCGCCCTATTGCGACGTAGTTCCACTTCCTGCCAACAGTGGCGCTCTTACGATATACGTCTGTGCGGAGGGCTCTCATTGGTTCGGGCGGAGAGTGTCGGCCAATCGGAGGAATCGGTCTTATGTAGAAATTATGTGTAACTCCACCACCGCCACCACATATCTCCTTTGTGGCGGACATCTATCCACAGTAGATCCCGTTTCACCTCACGCTCGATCCCCAACGTATCCTTAACGCCGGGATACGAGATCCTTGGCCCCCATTGTCTATCCCGATTTCAACAGATACTATCTGGTGATTTAGGGATCTGTACCTCCTTGTGCCGGCTGGGCAGTAATTCGCTAAGTGGATTCCTTCAGGCCGGAACATGGAAATGTGGCAATGCTGAGTGGGGGTCGAGTTTGGAAGCATGGCGACTATGTGCAACATCAGTCCGTGTGATTAAAACGCATAATTCCACTGGTTAAAAAGCCCGAACTCTGCTTTCTTTGTGCATGTTGTGGTGGCTGAAGGTAAGTACAATAGCTTTAAGAAATTTTCGATAAGTTGAGGGTGGAAAATCAAGATTATTTCTTCTAAAGCATTGCGGCTATGAGCCGGCCGGCCATTGCCGGAGGGAAATTGGGAGTACGAAAATGCAATGAAGATTATTTCTATGGCATTTATACGATATTCTGTTTTTATGGTTATGATATTATTCTTGATTTAGCAGTTATCGTTATTTATTCATTTGGTGGGCCTTACGAATAACTGGTGTAGTTATGTGGCATTATGAATTTGGTTTATTACTGATTAAACAACAGTCACCCCATATATCTTGAGTATTGATATTAGCTCAGAGTAAGAATCTATGGTATTACTAATATTTTTTAGAAAGAATCATTGATGTCCTGCATTTAGCTTTGATTAGATAAATGATTTTTTATTCCAAAAACTTCTCTTTTTTCAGTTAAAGATGCATTGGCGTTGTTGCTATGTACATTGGAGGATACTGTGCATTTAAAGCAACACAAAAACTTTGTTGCCGTTTGTGTTCCAGTGCATTGAATGACAGTGAAAGGTTAAAATGTGCATGCTTTGATGAACTTAATCGGGGTGGTTTGACAATACCAACGACAATAGTGGTTGATTGAACAAGTGTGCAAAGGCAGTGAATAATGACTTGCAGTGCAATAAGGGGCCATTGTGTGCAAAGTATAAACTTAGTACGTTGAGGTAACTAATTGCAAAGGTAACGTTAACGTTGTTTTAATTTATTGCATATATTTCATTGCATTGCATAAATAGATCACCATTATTATGTAATTTGGACGTTAGTGCAATATGATTTGTTTCTGGTTATAAAACCTGTTTTGTTCTCAAGTGTTCTTAAGTTTTTTCTTGTTTCTTTGACTGAACAAATGTATCAAAATGTTTATTAATAAATTGACTCTGCAAGTACTTGTATATGTTAATGAATTTCAGTTCCAATACTTGTTATATAATTATAATCGTAAAAGAAGTGCAAGAAGTACCATGGTTAGCCGCTAGGTGAGATTTAATTGCCATTTAGACTGATAGATGGCGTTGTCGTCAGACGCCATCATGAGCCAGCTCTTAGTTCACTTATAATCCGCTAGGTGCGCTACAATCGTCCGAAGATAAGGGATATCTGTTCGATTGCCGAAACCCATACATACGATTTCAGTCTCATTTCTCTTCACTTTCCCGAGTATATACAGAACAGAAGGTATTTCCCGGTAGGGAAGTGATTTATATTTGATATCTGAGTACTATCTAGTAAACTAAAGGAAATTCCTTACAATGTGCTACCTGGGTCAGGGCTTACAGTTTTAAGACTACAGTTTGAATGAATGTATTTGTTACATCCACTGAAAAAAATGTTTTCTCATTAAACTGTAATGCATAGGTGTAACCTGCAAAGACGCACTTGCTGAGTCTTGCTTACTGCTTGAGAATCATAGTTTAAAGGGGAATAATAACTACTTCAAGTCATATCATTTACATGTTAATTTTAGCATTGTCAGAATAATTTATAATTTTTATGCCATTCACATTTTTGTGGAGTTTTACTATCATTTACTGAAAGTTATGCTTAAATTTTATGACATGTTACTCTTAGAATAATGTGAATGGAACAATTACCTACCTCTGGGAGAGGGGATGCTGAAAACCATGACGGAGGATGAGAAGAGGATATAGAATGAAGAGTAATAGGCCTCGGGCAGAACTGAAGAGGGAAATTCAATGTGGGAAGTGGGACAGGCCAGGGTGATTAAAATATTCCATGTAAACCTACCTTAACAGGTAGATTACCTGAACTTAATTAACTCTAGAACAAACACTTTATGCTCTCAGTGAAAAAATTTTAACCATTGACGTGCGGTCTGAAAGATTACTGCATTTTTTAATTTTGAATATTTTCAAATATTAAGGCTCAAACATCTGTTATTCATGTCATCTTCTTATTTTTGTCGAATAAGGATGTAGCATTCTTAAACTTCTATACACATATTCTGTATTCCTGTAAAAAGGCGACTGAATTTGATGAGCCACCTCAGAGACCTCACGTCACTAAATAGGAAAATCACCAGTCATTATTTTTGTGGACATGATTCCGAAAGTGGTTAAAAAACAAACTTAAGTCGTTGTACAAGTATAAGAATAAACAATTCCTAGTTTGAGTCATATGTTAGTCATGCAATGTGAAATTTTTTTATTTTCGAAAATATGTTCAGTAAGATAAAATTGTTACTCAAGTTGATGCTGAGGGCGCTCCTAAAATAAAAGAAATCCTGTTTCTTTTATAAATATCATGCTTTCAATTGTATAAATGTGACACTTCTTATACATTTTATAAACAACTATAATAAGAAAGTGATTTTTGCCTGTTTTTGTGTCATTTTGCATGTAGCCCTTGCAAGGAATACATCTAGGTTATGTATATTGAAAACATGACGGATTTTTCATACTCGCACAAAATTTAGTCATCAAGGACAGTAGGAACATGAATTTTCCTGTCAACTACAGTACGCTAATTTATCACTTCCTCTACTACAATTATTCGTTTTGACACAGTTCCTTACATCACTCGGCACTGACAGAAGTACATATCATACTCATATAAGTTTTTAGAATCCTAGAAATGCATAATGACCATATGTTCTGGAATTTCAATATAAATCCACATTTTATATTTTCTTATAATTCACAGGAATGTTATTTTTGAACACGTTCGACAACTGCATGCGGGCAAATGACATGCTGTGAATCCAACATGCTGTGAATCCAACTGCTACTGAATTTCACCTGCAACCATGAATACAAAAACCTGATTTTTCTCGAAAATTACGAAGAGAGGCACCTGGTTTTGTGGATCAGATTATGGAATACGGAGCAGAAGATGAAAGTGAATTGGAAAGTGACATTGAAGAAGACTATGTTATCAGAAGTAGTCACGACATGGATACTGCTGCTAATGAAGCAAAGAGTACAGATGAGGAAAGAAGTGGTGTAGTGAAGAAGATTTCCCCAAGTAAAGACCATTTTTTCACGGGAGAAATCACAGTAAGTGGTCATCCAGTGAGCCAAAGAGGAAATTTGGTACACCCATGCATAACATTGTCGCTGAAAATCCTGGTTTGAAGGACTCCATTATATCGCTAAGTAAAGGTGTTGAGCCTACAGATTATTGGTCTCAGATATTTGATGAAGGAATGTTTCGATTGATATTGCATTGGATGAGCATAAAGCTTCAAATGATAAGAGAGAAGTGTAACAGGGAAAGCAAGCGTGAGCTTCAAAATTTAGACCTCATAGAATTGAAAACATTTCTTGGTCTTTTAGCTTATTCTGCTATTTTCAAATCAAATAATGCGCACCAAATGACCCGATACAAAACTGACCTGGCTGCTCCTATTTCTGAGTTATTTGGTTATCTAATAAAAAAACTCTGAACGCTGCTACTCATTGAGTACCGTAACATGTATTGATGAAATGTAAATTACCTTCAAGGGTCGATGCCACTTCAAAATGTATATCCCCAGTAAGCCAGCCGAGTACAAAATGAAAATGACATGCTTGACTGATGCTGCAAACAGTTCTCTCTATAATGCATATTTGTACGCTGGAAAAGACAATGATGGGATAGGTCTGCGAGAGGAAGACCTCAAAACCAACTCAATCAGTTCTTCGATCTCTCGGAGCCAATCATGGGGTCCCATAGAAACATCACTGCGGATAATTGGTTCACTTCTACTGAGCTGGTAGAAAAGTTGAAAGCAAAAGAACTGACGCATGTTGGCACAATTAGAAAAAATGAAAGGGAATTAATTAGTGATTTTGGAGCATCTAAAGGGCGTAAAGTGGGCTCTTCACTGTGTATGGACTCTCAGCCAACATGACTCTAGTTATGTACTTATGTTCCGAAAAGATATAGGGCCGTTTGTTTGGTTTCCTCAATGTGCCACTGAGAGAGTGACGACATAAGAGTCTGGGAAACCAGAAATAATTGCACTTTATAACGCTCTACTAAAGGTGGCATTGGATAGCCACTCCATTGGATAGCTACTCGTCCAGCCGAAAGGACAAAAGGAGTTGGCCAAGGCCAAGTGTTCTTCAGAATATGTATTAGATATTTACTAAGTCAACTCCTTTGTGCAGTCTGTGAAAGACAAACAGGACATGAAAAGATTTAATTTTATTAAATCAATAGCTGCAGAGCTAGTAAAGTGAGAAGGAGAATGTCCTATCCTAGTCTCCCAAGATTGGCACGGTTAAGTGTACGGCAGATTCTCCACCTATTATTGTTGGAAGAGCCAGAAGAGGTTGAAAGGCTAGAGACGTGGACGACATGAAGACTGTGCCCATCAGGCAAGAAACAAAAATCCTCTTTCATACGTCTCCGATGTATATTATTATTTGGCTTTCCTACTTAAATATATATGGCCTTATTTTTAACTCTCACAGAATATTAATAATTAAAGCCATCAATAAAAAATTGGTGGTTTTTAATTCAAATTTTGAACTTTGTACCAAATAATAATTTGTCCTCAAAAATTAGTAGGTGTTGGTATTTTATAACATTAAATTTAAGTTGTAGACTAAGTACTGAGAGGCATAGAAATTAAATTATTTAATAACAAATGGCATAGCAACATTTTATTAATATTTAACATGTTGCGGCCTCCGAGACTGCATGTCACTGGTTGAGTAACAAAAAATACACGTCACTAGTTAAGGGTTAAATTTCAAATAATCAGTGCTTGTCTATCACTTTGCTGTAAAGAGATCCAATCAAACCTGAATGTGGGCACGCTGATAAATGCAATAATGATATTAATTTAAATCAAATAAAAAAGTTAACATGCCTTTGAACAGCCTACAACAACATCAATATCAAAATTACAGGAAAAACAATTTATGATCATGTCAAGTGTTCAATACAATAATATATGCAGTTAAAAGGTCATATATATAAACAATTTTTGCTGAAAGACTATTAAAATCAATAAAATCTGATTAAAATACAAAAAATTGATAAAAATAAAAAAACATCATTTACGAATTTATAAATAAAAATCATAATTTATATCAACCCTGCACTAAATATTTACATTTTATTCTTACGCATTTCAGATTGGGAGGAAAAGCACTGTGTGCCGTATGTGTTTGCGTTGGAACGATTTGTACTTGAGTGTCACTACTGTGCTGTTAAGCAAAATATTGGTACAAAGACAACATTATATTTAATTATTATTTTAAAAATTAAAGTGATGCAATAAAACGGCAAAATGTTACAAAACGTAGCCAAAGTTGGGATTCTTAAGTGACTAATTTATAATTATATTTAGGTTGTTTCACTAAAATTGGGATGAGGATGGTAAGTGTCTAACAGGTAAGCAATGGCAATTGCAGTGGAATTAGAACCAGATCGAGTGGCCTGAGTCAACGTATTCAAAGCAGACCTCACACTTGTCCGCACTATGAGTTCTCGGGCACATTCTGAAATCCACTGCCATTAAGCATTCCATAATCAACTGCCAGCACCACGCAGTGACTGATGATCGACATCAGTGGATTGGCGTTCCCTACTCTGGATTCTTCTCTTGGAGTAAGAATACCACAGTACTCTACTGCAATTACTTCTGCCCGAGGGCAGCAGTCATGGCAGCAAAGCACATAATTGGCGGGAATTTTTAGTCACTTTCAATTTAATGCGCAATGAACTACATTATGGAAGTTAAGTTTCGAGCGAGGAAGAAGTGGAGAGAGGGTGATGAGATGAGAACAATAAATAATACTAATTACTGTTAAATGTTTTTAATATATTATACTTATCACTTTAAAAGTAATAATGTTCAACGTGTGTACATGGTTATCCACTTCACCTTATGCATAGATGAAAACAACTTATGTAACCCCTATAATTCTTGAATTTGAAAAATGGTGCAGCACTTTCAGCGATTAAAATTTTTTTTCAGTGTTTTGACCGAAATATTTAAGCCCCCTTCAATATAGATATCTTCGATGAACGCCTGTATTGCAGCCGTAACGGCCAGTAGTATAGCAATGGAGGGAGAGGGTTTAAGGTTGAATCACCCCCTAAAACATTCCCGTAATTTACATTATTTTGTATATTTTGCACTAGCATTTAGAATTTTGCTTATTGGCTGAAAAATATAGTTGAATTGTCTGCACGAAAAGACAATGTTAATTTAATTATTGTTACAGTGAATAAAGATCTAAATACATATCACTTTATGATGATGCACATAAACATTAGTGAAACCTCCCCCCAGAAGTAAATCCTGAGGACGCCACTGGTACCAGACGAACTACCTGTACTCAATTTGAGGTTATTATAATCTTTTCATTATTCATGTGTTGTGAGGTTAATCATCCTGGATATTCAGCACTCTTTGAACCAGTAAGTAAACTGGTGGATTTTCAGTGATTTTGAATCTTGCACTATTATTGTAAACGGAAGCGACTCTCTAATTAAGGGAAAATGGACATTTCTGATGCTTGGCATTGTATTTACTTCTTGAATTGTACAATGTGGAAATTGGAATTATTTCCTCTTATTATCTTCCTCAGAAGAGGAGTCACTTTCAGAGGAACTGTAAGGAATATCAGCAGTCATCGATCAACACAGCGGTCTCAAAGGAAGTAGCACAGCTCAGTTGTGTTGAATTCAAAACTCATACGCTAAAACAATTGACAAAGGATGAAGGAAAAACACGACTCCAGGCAAACCTTCATTAATGCCTGAACTACATATCGTAAAACTTAATACCAATAAGGATATTGCTATGGAGATTTGGACAGTTACCTGTATTAGGGAAACAGTTAATTAGGTACATTCTGCCGAATTGTAAAAGTTACTTCATGCACAAATTTACATATATATTGAATTCAATGAATTACATATGAATATATGTACCTTAATAGCTCCATGTATTCATATAGATGGGCCACTTGGTAAATTACCATCACCCCTGAAAATTACCATAATAAATGGTAATTTTCAGAAAAGTTCTTTTTCAGAAAATTTCTTCCTCACGAAGAAACCATTGGAATGGGTAATATTATAAATTAAGAAGCTAAAACGATTTTGTTTACATTGTGTCCATGATTAATTCCAATTAATTCAGAGCATGGTCGTATATACAGGTCCGGCACCTGCCTATATTCCCTCCTTTATAGGATGAGCTGGCTGGCTGAGGCTGAGAGAGTAGTTCCTGCTTAGTGGCGCTGGTAGCACATACCCCAAGTTTTCCATTAGAATTACATGGTGAGAAAGGCGAATTATACGGGGCTCGAGTAGAAAAGTGAGAAAATCTTTGTCCATGAGTGGCTTCCAGTTTTCCTTGGATTGCAAATGATTCATCAGTGAGTATAGATGTTGATTATATACCGATATGTGACTTACTTTTGAATATACTGAGCATAAAATGCCATTTATCATGCAGGTGTTCACAATGCCAAGTAGTTGCGTGGCTCCGGTTTTGCAAGGAAGGATACGGGTCGATTGTCTTTTTTTTGCGTTCCGAAAGATCCCGAGAAGCATGCCAAATGGCAAGCTGCTATTCCAAGAAAGGATTTTGTGTTAAGGGTGACACAGGTTGTCTGTGAAAAGCACTTTGCCCTGCAAGACATTATAAGAAAAAGGCTTTTTAAAGATGTCATTTGATTTGCTATGAGGTGGAGTGTTAGCTTGATGGATCGTAGGTTTTGTGTTCTATTGGACAAGGAAACTTTTTTCATTGCTGTATTTATTTTTGATAATCACAGTTTTTCTAAACAAACCTTTGTCTTTTAATTTCCCATAATCTAGAATAAAGGAGCGGCAGTTTCTGACTGGAATACTTGTGAATCACATCAGCTTTGTGTTTCTTGTAGATGTTTTTGGAATTTTAAGTCACTGTTGCAGTGTAAAATTTAATAATTTTGTTTGGCCAAATAAGTTATATCTTGCTCTTCAACAATCTTACTGTGACATTGTATGACTTAAAGTTTTTATTATTTGCTTAATAAATGAATGTTGATTCTTGAATTTGTTTTCCTTTACTAGTTCTATTTGCCTTTTTCTACAATTACCTTGTATTATCTATGTAACTTAGTATTTTTTGAAATTCTCACAATGTACAGCATTGTGCATTAGTTTAGGTGGCATGGTTCCTATTCAGGGGGCTTTGGTAGTGGTAACGGAATTAGAAAAATAGTAATGATACTGCGGTATAATGGCACTGAAATGACACTTCACTTGCGGTTAGCAATTTCCGCAAAAATACCGAAAGACCAGGTAGGTAGGTAATGTCAGTGGGGCAATAAATAAAAATAGGGAGCAGACTTAATTCGCATGTTCTGTTCAGAGACGGTACGTAGGTATGTATATATTGATGCTTATTTTTGGGAAATTATATTTCGTCTCGTAAAGACCGTCTGATTCCAAAGAGGCAACGAAAGCTTTTGAATGCTAGTATTGCAACCAATAATAGGTAGTGGAGAGACTGACATCTCTTAATAGTAATAAAGTAACGGAAAATTACTTCCACGCTTTATTAAGATTAGAATACGAATTCATTCACTTCCAAATTAACATTAGATTTCCCCAGCAGATGGAGTTTTCTGGACAAGGTGACTACCAGCGCCACGTAGTTCGCTATCTCGTCACGGCCTCAAGATTGAGCCAAACAAACCCCCCGAGTGTCACTGGCGCGACTCAGAGTAAAGTAACAAATGCACATTGCGCAGAGGTATATCTTTGGAATGAAAATTACTCATAGTGTGACAAAAGAGAGGCAAATTGCGTGTTGCTGCCAACTTCGTTTTAATTATTTTAATGAGTTATAATAGAAAACGCCGTGATATGTTTGATATAAGCGGCGGCATTTGTATCTCAATGCTATTTTACGTATTTCGTTTTGAGTCCTCTGATAAGGATTTGCAGCTCAAAACTTAAAATTACCGGAAAATTACCATTATTTACCACTGTAATTTACCTCAATACAAAATTACAGTAATTTACCCATCTCTATGTATTCATGGTAAATGTATCTTCCATCATGTCTGGCCTGATTCCATCAGTTTTTACTTTACAATTGTTATACAGAGATTTTTCCTTGAAGCCATTTCGTCATTAAAATTAATATGTGTATAAGGTTTTATGTTCATATAGTTTTTAATGTACTTAAAATAGAGACATATAAATATTTTCTGCATTTTCACGCCTCTATCCATCAATTTTTAAAGTTTTTCCTGTACTTTTTTTGATTCTTTCATGCGACTTCGAAAGTAGTGATCGTAAATTTCCCGCGAAACAGGCGGTACTTAGCAGCGGCTGCCACCCATTCCGAAATTGCTGCTTGCCACAGCGGCAGTACGGTACTCCGTGCCGATTCACAGCAGCACAGGCATGAGTACCATGGCAGTGAATTTCGGAACGTGCCCCTCATCGGATCACTCTTGAGACGTCATAGAAGCAAGTGTCAGGCCTCTGTATAATGAGAGATGGCCCATGCCTTCCAACACGACAAATGGGGTGCGGTTTACAACACGTTTGTTTATGGCTCAATCTGAGAGTTTGTAAAATGAAAAGACCTGTATTTTTCCCTTTTTTGATCCGTCAATATTTCTAGAGTTAAATTATTCGGATAAATTTCTCGGAAAAGTAGGTGTGGTGCAACCTCTGACGTATATCGACTTCATCCAATTATAACTGAGCCCGCGAAGCTACTTTGCCTCATCGCGTAAGGGGGGGGGGGGGGACAAAACTGACTCTTCCCATTGGAGCGGTGGATGACGTAATAAGTCTCTCAAAGCAGTTTCTTCGGTGGGCGTCACCTTTTGCTTATTTTAATATTTGATTTATGAGTGAATGACCGTGGTTAGAAGATCAATTTTTTCACTGAAATTCATTTTCATTTCCATCTAACGATTTGTGTACAAAATTGCAATTTCGGATCCGAGTAAACGCCCCCATTTGACCAAGAGACATGTGGCCCGAGCAAGACATTGTGAAACGACGAAATGCATTCCTAAAATTGCAAACGATGTTAGGAATGGAGGCAAGGTGGGGTGGGGAGGGTGCAAAGCCGCGGCTGGTGCCCGAGGGGATCGAGACGAAGGACATATATTCGGGAAGGAATAATAGTTGCAGGTCACTGAGATACTCTCATGGAGTGCTGACACTAGTCATTGACTGTGGTTCCATCTCGGCAGGGAAGGTTCCTTGTTTCACTTGGTCGACTGTATCCATATTCTCGAGTATGATTTTCTTTTAGCAGACATCTTCAGATTCCTGAAATCAAAGGAAAATTATGGATTCTCTTTCCCATATGAAAATGAGTATTTTTCTTGGTTGAGGTAATGTAGAGGTAGTAACTTACCTTTTCCTGCTAGTAAATATCCAGTTCACAGGAAACTCAGGCTGGAGATCTAGTTGCTGGTCTATTTCATTAATTGATGAAGAGAACCAACGACAAAGGTGACGGGCCTAAGACGAGAGAGAGAGAGGAAGTAGAGGGAAGGAGGCGATCCCCATCTGCTCCAAAGATCACACAGGCAGTTGTCATGGAGATCAATATGTAACCGAAGCCACAATGCTGGCCAACTACAAATTCTGGCCAGATAAGAAAAGTCCTTGCAAAAAATGCTTACTCTTTCTCGCCACAAAGTGTTCCGCGTGTGAAGGCTCCTGTGCCATCTGTTTAACTCTGTGGTGCTTAGTCATGGCCATAATACTCCCTTTCATCTTTCTTGAGATGCGCACAAAAATGTCACTAGCACTGTGCAATTATCTCTCGCATCAATTGTTGATTATTTAAAATAGGATTAATTATTTGTTCCAGTTATACACAGAACATACTGCACACTAGGTGAGTTTATAATCATTTTTGAGGCTGAAGTAAAGGTTATTTCGCCACTCTTAGGCGTACCTATCCAGCAAGAGGCTGTCAAGAATTTTTAGCCAACATTTTACCACAGTCATGCTGACTGTAGTAAAACACCCAAATAAATTAAGAAGGGGTCACTTAAGGCAGAATGACCCAGGTGCAGATATCGACAGTGACCACAACTTAGTGATGATGAAATGCCACTTAAAAACTCAAGAAATTGAAGAAATCAATGAAGAACCTATGGCAAGTAGAGAAACTAAAGGAACCTCAACAACAGGTGGCCTTTCAGAAGGTAGTGGAAAAAAAATAGAAGAGGATTTGACTGTCATCTGCGACATGCACTCTACAGGAGAGATACCCACGGACTTTGAGAAGAACATCATCATCCGTATTGCCAAAAATAAGAGGGCTGAGAACTGTGAACATTTTAGGACCATAAGCCTGATGATAGATGCCTTGAAGATATTGATGAGAATCATCTATAGAAGAATAGAACGAAAAGTGAAGCGTTCCTGGATGAGGACTAATTCGGGTTCAGACGAAACAAGGGCTCAAGAGAAGCAATTTTGGCCCTCAGGCTACTTATGGAGAAGAGAATAGAGAAGAATCTGCCAACGTTAGTTGCTTTTGTACATTTGGAAAAGGCATTTTGACAACATGGATTGGAACATTATGCTAAAGCTTCTGAAATGAATTGGAGTATCATACGATGACCGAAGAGTTATCCACAGCTTGCATAAAAACTAGGAGGCCATAATCACATCAGGACCCACCAGTACAGAAGCAAGCATAAAGAAAGGAGTAAAGCAAGAATGTGCACTGTCTCCCATATTATTCAATGCCTACATCGAGAATGCCATCAAAGAAGTCAGAGAAAAGTCTCCGGGAGTGAATATCCATGGGGGAGATCTCAGCATGCTACGATTCAATGATGACATAGCAGTCATGGCAGAAACAGAAGGAGATTTAAAGGAGAGACTAGGAAATACAGAAAGAACAATGACCAGATATCACCTGAAGATCAATAAAAAGAAAACTATAAGGTATTGGTATGCAGTAGGAGAAAGGAATCCAGGACCAATATTAAACTAAGAAAACGAAAAATCGAGGAGGTGGAAGAGTTCTGCTACCTGGGAAGCCAAGTAACCAGCGATAGATGAAGTAAAAGAGAATTTGCCAGTAGAAATGCCCAAGCAAAAAGGGCATTTTACCAGAAGAAGAATCTGCTTACAGATGTGAATACAAGCATGGAAGTGAGGAAACATTTCATTAGAACATGCATCTGGAGCATTCTACTATATGGCAGCGAAGCATGAACGATAACAGCAGCAGAGAAGTCCAGGCTGGAAGCATTTGAAATGTGGTGCTACCGATGAATGACGAAGATGAAATGGATCGATCGAGTGACAAAGGAAGAAGTGTTCAGAAGAGTGGGAGAGAAGAGATGTCTTCTGAAAACAGTAAAAAGAAGACGGGACAACTTAATCAGCCACATCTTGAGACATGATGGCCTGATGAAGACAATTGTTGAGGGAAAAGTGAACGGGAAGAGTGGAAAAGGCAGGCCTCATATGAGGTATAAGGAGAAAGTTGTGAAAGAGAGGAGCTACGTCAATATGAAGAGGTTGGCCGATGGAAGAATCGAGTGGAGGGCTGCGTCGCTAAGCAACCTTAGGATTGTTGACCGATGATGATGATGATGCTGAAGGCAGAATGCCATGATTTGTGATAGCTCAGAGTACAAGCGCCTTCCAAACACGATTCGCAACAATGGCCAACACATCGACTGAGCTGGAGTTGCATATTTACTGAATGGAAATGCTCCGCGGAAATATGTGTCTTGCCATTGCAATTGGCAGAAAAAATCTTGTGTACCTACATAGTTTCAAGTAATAAAATACAAAATATGGTGATACAAAGTAAACGAACTTTGAAAATCACAGAAGAAATCAAATCTTAGCAGTAGTGAGTTATTTCTCCACGGATTTTTTTTATTTTATGCAAATAATTGTGGAAAGGGTCATCGGAGGCAACCGCGTGCATAAATAGAATCATCCTCTTTGGTTGGCAAAGCTTGCTAAATATTTGGGAACCAGGTAAATTTGAGTGACGGGAAATCTTGTTGGGAGTTTCTTCTTAGTATTCGAATCACAGACTGCGGATAATCAAGGGAAACCTCCGCATTGAGAACTCACTCCTCAAAACATATGCAGCGGATAATATGCAGCCACGATTGATAAGGAAAACCAGCGGCCTTGGGCCCTATTCTGTAAAAATCACTTTCCATTTCCGATTCCTCGATGTTTCAGATTCTGTTTCGATGTCTGGCATCAGAGACTCGAAAATTTAAAAGTCTGTAAGGACTTCGACAACTTTCCCGTTTCCTCCAGTCGACCTCAGAGAGAGGAGGCGAAGGTTGCCAAAGTATTATTGGACTACATCATGACTGACATGACGCAGCATCGACAAGCCAATGAGAAAAATCAGCAGTGATTTGTTTTTCAAACAAAAACAAGCAAAAAACAACATTGTGGGTGTTGATAAAACAAATTTGGTGAGGATTGGCATGTTATCATGAAACTAATTATCTTTATTTAATGGAAAATTGGATTAAAAGTTTCATATTATGAGAATTGTATATATTTAATAGATGAATCAATTTAATTTAATGTATTTGTGAAACATTAAAAGAAAATTTGCATATTTCAACGCCAATATCCTAAATTGCCATGGTGATTGTCATAATGTGATATAAAATGTAGATACCATTTGCGGACATCAAATAAATAAATTTTTGTATATAGAAAGCTAATCAATTAGCATTTACTTGTCATGGAAGGGAGTTTTGAAAATGTGCTATTGTGGGAACTTGTGATTGTATGAATGTCGTGTTTACGAGAACGGTAACAGTGGATGATAAGTATTTCATGTAGGAGGAGGGACATTTTTGGTTTTGAATAATGCACAAATAGACATTAGCCTTGTGAAACTGATTAGAAAAATTCCTATAATTCATTTCCAAACATTCAAGTGACACGTTTTTGTAATACACGTGTAGCAAATTGGAAGGTAGGTAAGTACCAAGGAATTCAATGTAAGTACTCAAATGTGTGTGTATAATCCTCTGTTGTAATTTACTTTCTGTAGAGAAATTGAACTGTAGTTATTTATTGTAGCTGACCTCTAATGACAATTGTATGTGTACATTCATTTTGTTGAAATGGCTAGTTTGCACCCCAAGCTATAGGGTTTAGTAAAGCAATTTAAATATTATAGCTACATATATTAAAACTGTGCTTTATAAATATGACATTAGTGCCTAAAACCTCTAAATCTCTTTTTAACAGATACCTCAGAAGGCAGTGAAACAGTGTCTTTAATATTGGATCATTTATGTTTTTGCTATTTTCATTTTGCATTATTTCACAAACTTCTTCTTTTTAATTCTAGTTTTATTTCACAATTATGTTCTCTTAATATAATTTTATATCACAATTTTTGTCAATTTCAAATATGTAGTACATACTTTGTTTCGTGTATGTTCAAAGTTTAGAATAAAATACTTCATAACTGAAAATCTTTTTATATCAAGAAACAGTAAAAATAACATTTTTACAAAATCGCAAATGCTCCCACAAAAAAGACCGTGCATTCATACACAGATATAGTAAGTGTGAAGTGGTGGTTGAGGTAATTTATATATTATGAAGCACCATCAACATATTGCTCTTGCATCATCAATGAGGAAATTTATACATAAATACATATTTCAATGTGGAATGTAAGTTAGTATCTGTCATTTTGAGATGATTCCAAGAGATGTGAGTTCACTGTGCATGGTAGGAGAAGGGTGACACTCACCGAGGTTTGGTATATTTCAAAAATGATATTGTGGAACACTGTTAGTTAGCAGCTACTGCAGCAAATCATTGGCTAGAAACATTTGAAGGCAATGTACTGAATCAGCAGCTCAAACTCATTCAACACCACAAATAACACCTCGTACATAACTAACAAAAATATACAAGTAGTCCCCGACTTACGACCATCCGAAGTTACGACCAATATTATTTCAAAATATAAGATTGGAACCGCTTTGAAATTTATTCTGGAAATGTTACGGAAAGCGCGTTCAAAGTATGGCAATACGTTGCCATCAAGAAACATATCTTTAGCAGCGGTATTGTAGGGCCACTATAACAAAGATAATCATTTCACCAACAATGTTTCATGTCTAATGCAATGTACAAACGCAAAGGAGTCATGGTACATATGTAGAGGCATGGGAAATCTGCTCCATGCAGTCTTGACTCTGTAATATTAATATGTGCGTAACAAGAGATGGCGTCAAATTAAAGTCGCTACGATGTACTTGGGTTCACTACAATGTGTTCGTGAGTTTCTACATTGTGTTCGACAAATGGTTGAGCGATCAACACCGTTGGGATATTGCCAGAAGGCAGTCACGAGTATTGCTGTGGTAGTTGTGATGATTCACCTGCATTGTTATCAAGGGCGCCCGGCCCCCATAAGTGTCTTTATTGTGTGTGATAACCGTGTGGTGTAAAATGCCACCATCCAAAAATAGCATGGGTGGAAAGAGAAAAAGAAATGCTATTGATTTGGAAAACAAGCTAGCCATTGTGAAACAGTCTGATGCTAGATGAACTGTGACGTCTTTATCAACCAGTTTTGGCCTGACGAAATCCACCCTTAGTACCATCATAAAAGACCACTCCGTCTTCTGGATGCTGTCAAAGGTACTATACCATTGAAGAAAACAATTTTGACTACAAAAAGAAAAGGACACATCCACGAAATTGAGAAGTTACTGTTGATTGAAGATCAAATTTTAAAAAATTTGTAAACCTTGAGTTTACAAATAATCCTAGCAAAGGCACATAGTTTGTTGGAGGACCTCAAAAAAAAGAAGGAGAGGACTGTGACCTAACATTTAATGCTTGCCGTTGTTGGTTTAATCGGTTTGAACAATGTGCACATCTACATAATGTAAAAATAAGTGGGGAGGCTGCCAGTACCGATGAATGTGCCACTGAGTTGTTTCGGGAGAAGTTTGATGAGTTGGTAGTGAGGGGTAATTTTTTGCCTGAACAAATATTTAACGTTGATGAGACAGGCCTCCTGTGGAAGAAGATGCCAGAATGTACCTAAACAAAGAGTTTACACCTGGATTTAAAGCTCACAAAGACAGATTAATGCTTTGGCTGGCGGGAAATGTTGTCGGCCACAAGTTAAAGCCACTGTTGATACACCATAGCGAAAACCCAAGAGCCTTCAAGAATGTGGACAAGAAAGATTTACCAGTGTATTTCCAGGCCAATACGAGATCATGGATGATCCTTGCGTTGTTCGAGGACTGGTTTTTACATTGTTTCATTCCAGAAGTACAGGCATACTGTTTAGTGAAGAATATTCCCTTTAAAATTTTGTTAGTTTTAGATAATGCACCTGGACATCCCCAGTATTTAAATGATCTGCATCTTGATTTAAAAGTTGTTTTCATACCTCCTAATACAATATCTGTCATCCAACCAATGGATCAAGGAGCACTCACAACTTTTAAAGCCTACTACCTTCGAAACACATTTGCAATGGCTATATCAAATGGCTATAGAAGCAATGACTAAAGCAAATATAGCAGGGTTGGGTCATTACACGTAGAATATTATTTTTCTACATACACGTAGAAAATAATGTAGACAATGTAGATTATGTAGAATATTGCGTAGATTATGTTGAATATTATGTTGATTATTTTTGTGTCTGTAAAATAATGTTTTACGTTTAATAAAATGTAGAAAATTACAATTAAAAAATAAAGTAAAGTATTACATTGATAAGGTGTTGTGGTGGCCTAGTGGGTAGAGTGCTGAGCTACTGACCGGAGGGTCCCGGGTTCAAATCCTGGGCGATGGAGATGGGTTGGAAGACCTTGCAAAATCCATCAGAGATAGCAAAGACAGTGTTTTTCGTGTGCTGAGAAATGAGGGCACCAAAAGTCCATCAACCTTTTGGGAGCTTGCTAAATGCAAGCATCAAGGTTTAAGCAATCTTGCAAATAAATTACTTAATGTCCCTGCATATTCTGCACAACGAAAGAGTGTTTAGTAATTGGTAATATGTACATTGCCCGTTAAGGAACAGGCTTACATTTGAAAGATCTAAAAGGTTACTTCATGTCTACCATACACTTAAACTCAAAGATGTCAAATGTGATGAATATTAGTCATTGGAAAATAAAAACATTAATAATCAGTAAATTCTTTTAATTGATTTGGGGAGTATATCTATTCCCTACTTACCAGTATTTTTCATTATTATTCTACTAACAGCAGATATTTAGCAATATGCTCACACACATAATTTATTTTGTGAATTAAGATGAGATTTTAGATAAGTAGGCCTACACCTCAAAAGGGAGTGAGTGTCAATCATTTATGTTCATAGAATTAGAAATGAAAACATTTAAGCCTACTCAAGGAACATATATATGCATGGCCCTAGTGTTTCCAGCTGAATATCTATCTATCCCGCATAACTCAAGATATGCATTAAAAACTAAGTAGGCCTACACTGTCCTATACAACATCTCCAAATTTAATACTATAAAAAAAATACTAAATGCCAACTTGTCAAAGATGAGACTTAACACAACCAAAAATTATAGTTTTATTGTTTTAATCTTAGAACTTAAGAGACTACTCTTTTCTCCATGTGGCTTTATTGTAGTCTTATTCTTGAAATTTTCTAACTGTATAACTGTATCATGTTGTAATCATTCCGTAGAATTTCCAAAAATACATCATAATTGTAGATTTAAAACAATAGAGCTATTTCCTCTGTCTGAAAGAGAAATGACCAGCAATAAAGAGAGCAGTGAGCCCTGGAACAACAAGTAAACATAGAGCTCTTCAGTTGTTTTTTGATGGTAACTTTCTCTTGACCTTGATAGAGGTGCAGTAATATACTTAAGTATTTCTAAGGAATAAGGAATTCCTATATTCCTAAGGAATATTTATAAGGAATTCCTATAATGTTTCACTTTGTGGCAATGGACATAATTTCACTTCAATTAAAATACCAGTTAATATAATCCTTAATCTTGCCTACTGCATTTATAACTAATGCAAGTACTTGCCATAGAAAATTTAAAAAAATGAAATGAAGTGGTTACAAATGACTCAGGCCTACACCAATCAATCTAGAAAATATTGCTTTGACTCGTGGATAATTTAGCATTTAGACAGTTCAGTCTTGGATAATTATTGATTTCCTGGCAGGCCTAGCAATGGTAGGCTTATAATAGGCTATTTAAGTTGAAACCACTAACTATAGGTTTAATTATTAAAATGTGTTAGTATAATGTTAAAATAAAATATTCCAATAATCGTAATCACTTCTTTAACAGCATATGTAAAATGAATTTTCTACACGTAGAACATGTAACTATTAGCAATATTCTACATTACATATTCTACGGTAGAATATACATGTAGAATACGCATTTTCTACACAGAATATTCTACTGAACCAACCCTGAAATATAGACATAGCAATGGCTATAGAAGCTACGGAAAAGGAGAAGGATCATTGAAAGACTTTTGGCTGGGTTATAATATTCTTCATACCATACAAAACTTAGCTGCGGCATGGGACAAAGTGAGAGGAAATTGCATGCATGGCATATGGAAGAAAGTGCTTGAAAGGATGGTTTTAAGGGGTTTGAGGAAGAAAATGCTGTGACAACCACCAGTAACGAAATTATATCGATGGCAAAAGTGCTGGACTTAAAAGTGGATAGTAAAGACGTAGATGTGCTTCTGGAAGGTGCCGATGAAGAAGAATTATCAAATGTGAGGACTTAATGGAGTCTGAATCAGCGAAGATAGCAGAGCAAGGAAGGCTAACCACTGACGAAGAGAGTGAAATTTCTCCACCAAAGACATTCTCAGGAAAAACTTTGGCCCAAGCATTTAGCAAATTCAATGAAGGTCTTCAGTTGCTCGAAAGTATGGATGCAAACACGGAACGATTTGTGAAAGTGGAGAGATTGATCCAGGGATCTCTTGCAAGTTAGAAAAGAAATTTATAATGAGAAGAAAAAATGTACAGTACAACCTCAATTGGACAGTTTTTGGGAAAGAGTTCCAACTAAGTCTGTTCCTCCAACACAACATACATCCCCATTGCCTTCCACTAGAAACTCTGGTGAAATCGAGGATGAAGGTATTTGTGATATCCCATGGTTTCCCCCAGACTGTTCTTCTTCAGATTAGACTTTCATGTCCAATTTTTGTGCGTCCAAAGGTGTGATGTACGAAGAGGACCTAAAGTAAATTTCATTTTGTTAACTTTTTAAATATATTAACCATAAATAATTTTTGGTAGTTTTCATTCAAGATCCTAAATTTATGCCAATAGTTACCGATCATTGAGCCACAGCGAACTCAACTGATTGTCATGCTACTGTCATCACCTTTGCGATTTCAAATATTTATTAAGGGTGTGATTTCATGGCAGCTCACCTGGCTCTCATATTACTGAATCGTATCAAAATCACTTCAACCAAGTTCATTTCGTTCATTTTGATCTGAATTCAATGGAGGGTGCCTTCAATTTGTGGCGATAGACGGCGATCGCCACTCCGTGGTGCTTTCGTTTATATCTACCTTTCCTAAAAAATAAATAAAAAAATAGAATAGGCCGTCTATCGCCAGCTATCGCTGGCTTTCCTGTACAAGGTGAGTCCAACAAATGAATACCAATATGGCAATCGTCATCTATCGCCGTTCTAAATCGATGGCACCCAGAATAAAGTCGTTCTTCAGGTCATCCAGGAAAGAGCATGGAAACTCTTTCAGATTCGTTTATTTTTTCTTCATTAGGTGTGCCCGAACAATGTAATTAGCATTTGAGAATGTTAGTTATAAAAATATCTTTCAGTGCTGGCTATCCTTCGCAGTGGTTGCAGTTTAACTGTATCAGAGGTTCAACATCTATAAGATTCCAAATCCAAAGACTTTATTCCAAAGTTGGAAAGGAGTGGTGTGTACCAACATAAGTGTGAGTGCTCAGTGATTTATATCGGCCAAATGGGAAGGCAGTTCCAGGAGAGAAGGGTGAAAGAGCACATTGCATGTTTCAAACACCAAAGTTTAAACTCAAACTTTGCCAAGCATCTTTTGGACAACTGTCATGAAAAAGATTTGCCCCCGGACTTATAACAGTTTGAAATGGAAGGCCCCCCTCGGCTAAATGCTCTAGAGTAAGTGGAAATTCTAAAATGTGTGCATTGTATTGTTTATATTATTGTATTATATTATTTATTTATCCAAAAGACACAATGCACAGTATAATACAGGCATATGTATAGGACATGTCATACAGGTACAGGGAATGCACTAAATTTGCAAAAGAATAACCTTAAAAATTCTGCGTCAAGTATTCTCTGACAATATAAAAACACTTTTCAGTAAGATAAATTTTCTTAAACACAGGCAATCTCTCTTCATTTTTAATACATTCTGGTAAGTTCAGTGGCGGATTTAGGTGGGGGTCACAGGGGTCATGACCCCCCCAAATTTTATCAAAAATTTTTCATTTTTATTAGTTTAATAGTTTTTGTATCCTTGTAAAGGAATAAAGGGAGTGTATATGCAAATGCATGGCTACAAGTCCCAAACATGAGAGAAGTTTGAGTTATATTTATTGTAGAACATAGCACTCCCTACTGTTTAACATACTTTTGACGAAACTACTGATATATCGAGCATATGTCAATTGAGCCTGTCATTCCGCTATGTCCACAAGAATAATAAGGCTAAATCAACACTAAGGGAGGACTTTGTCTCATTTGCAAATGCATATGACCTAATTAGGCCCGAAGATATCGACAGACAATCGAAAGAACTCAGGTTAACTGGAGTTGCTTTGGGCCATATAGTGCAAGTTCTCGTCACGGCATTTGACCTGGATCTCCAGTTTTGTGTAGGATTTGGCACAGACAATTATTCTGTCATTGCATCAGAAGCAAAAGGTGCTGTCCAAGAACTTCAAAAGGTGGCACCTTATGCGAAAAGAACATACCATATCACAACCACATCCTTAATAATGCATTAGCAAGTTCGTCTAGAGTAGTGGCATGTCGACACTCAAGTAGATAAATGAAAAAAATTGTTTCTTTCCTGAATTCGTCACCAAAGAGGCATGATCTGGTCAAGAAGAAAATGAATGCTCGCTGTGACACTCGCTGGGTAGAAAGACATGATGGCTACATGCAGTTCCAAGGAGAGTCGATGCTTCACATTCACAAAGTTCTTTCAGAGATGACAAGTTAGGAAGACGTATAAACATCAGCGGATGCTTTTAGCTTACTGCAAACGATTCATAGCCCCGACTTTTTCATCTCCATTGCAAGCCTAAGTGATATTTTAGGAGTGACTGTGTCACTTAGCCGACTTGTACAAACACCCTCACTCGATTTGCAAAGAGCAACTGAGGCAATAAAAGACACTCTATGTGTTTTGCAAGGAAAAAAGAAATCAAGTTGTGGAAGTTTTTAACAATATTTTCTCGGAAGTCAAGGAGATTGCTGACAAACTTGGGGTGGATTTTAAGATGCCTAGGGTTAATGGTCGCCAAACGCAGCATCGAAACCTACCAGCAGAGTCACCTGAAGAATATTTCAAGAAGTCCATCCCTCTGTCGGATGATGTTTTATCAGACTTAAAGGAACGACTCTCTCAAGACGTTTTGACCTTGTTCAACTTAAAAGTTGTTTTTGTTAGAGTTGTAATCTAATGTTTAAATATGGGTTGGCAACATATGTTGTTATTTATGTCAGTAACTATTTATCTATATTGTTGTTGTCAACTCTCCATCAGTCATTCAATTTGTAAAATGGAATTTGGATGTGTCTGTGACTCGTTATTAAATCATCTCAGTTTAAAGCCGATATCTCAAGATATTATTTAACCTCTAACAGGTTATGGGCCCAGGCGACTGAAAAGGACCAGTTGTGCTTAAATAGTACTGGAACATTACGCGAGTGCATTTTTTTTAACGTATTGTATCGTTAAAGCAAAAAATGGCTGAGGCATCAGTTGGAACTGGTTTGCCATCCTTGAAAAAATTGGATGGACGGGACAATTACAATATTTGGAAATTCCAAATGAAGATGTATTTAGTGCATGAAGGTTTGTGGAGTTGCGTTGAAGGCTACGCCGCAGATGACTCATCCACGAGTGAGCAACGAACGAAACGTGACTCGCGAGCTCTAGCTAAGATAGGTCTTACGTTAAAACCGTCCGCTGTTGCTCACGTGAGGAATGCAGCAACAGCAAAAGAAGCCTGGGAGAATTTAGAAAAAGCGTACGAAGACAAGGGGCTGACCAGACGTTTAGGCTTATATCGTAAGTTATTCTCAGTAAAACTGAACCAATATCCATCCATGGAGGCATATGTGAGTGACATTATATGCATTGCTCAAAAATTAGCAGATATTAATGCACCAGTAGATGATGAATTCATAGGCGTAATTATGTTAAACGGGTTGCCAGAGGAGTTTAATCCAATGATAATGGCATTAGAGAGTTCCGGTACACCAATAACTAGTGATTTTGTTAAATCCAAATTAATTCAGGACAGTCGGTGGGGCCAAAATTACGAGAGTCCGCGTTGTGGGCAAAAAGTAAAGGGGTTTCCGGGCGACAATCTGGTAAAGCAGTGCAAGTGGCTAGAAACGAGTCGTCAAATCCGATTTAAGTACTACAAATGTGGGAAATTTGGTCACATTAGAGCCAAATGCAGGAGCAGATGGAACTACGAGACACACAGTAGCGGTTCATCGCATGGGTCCAGGACTGCACAAGGACCATCAGCTGTACCGAGTACGGCGATGAAAAAGGAGAGAACTCTTCTCTCTGTGGCAGCCTTGGGAGCCAAGCACATCGCGAGTGAAGCTGACTGGTTCATCGACTCCGGAGCTAAATGTTTAAATATGGGTTGGCAACATATGTTGTTATTTATGTCAGTAACTATTTTGTTTATTTATATTTATCTATATTGTTGTTGTCAACTCTCCATCAGTCGTTCAATTTGTAAAATGGAATTTGGATGTGTCTGTGACTCTTTATTAAAACATCTCAGTTTAAAGCCGATATCTCAAGATATTATTTAACCTCTAACAGTTTTGCCCCATGCCAACCTATCCAGTGAAGACAAGGTCGCACTTGAAAAAGTGTTCAAATTTTACAGGAATTTGTTGGGGAAACCAAATTTCAGTAATTGTATGCAGGAATCATTGCTGTGGACACAGTTGTGGAATAGACGGCTGGAGGAGGGAGGAGAATGGGCAAGTTCGGTTATCGAAGCATTGGATAGCTGTAACTCTGAAATGTACCCAACAACAGAAAAGTTATTGCAAATCTTGGCAACTTTTCCCATAAGTGCAGCTACCGCAGAGCGAAGCTTCTCAACTCTACGACGCCTAAAGACGTGGCTTCGGACAACATGAGAGAGGAAAGACTGACAGAATTGGCACTACTGAATGTCCATAGAGACATTCCAAATGATCCGGAATCGATCATTTTTAGGTTTGCCAAAAAAAGCATAGACAAGAGTTTGTTTTGTAGATGTAGTTTGTCATGGTATCCTCCTCAACTCAGATTTCAGTTTTCAAAATGTTCCTTTGTTCACTTTTTTTAAGTTAAAAATGCAATAGTATTTTCTTCATTTTGCTATGACTCTAATTATTGTAACACAACGGTATTTTTAGAAAAAAGTACTGTTACCAATTTTAACACATTAATGGTACGGGTCTTATCACAGTGTTGTAAATGTAAACATTGCAATAGAATTTCATATTTTCTTCATTGTAATTCAATGTAATTATTGTAGTATAACTGTATTTTTATATTTATTGCATGTGATTTTACTTAATCTTGCACTTATGTATGTAGTGATGAAAAGTCTAGATGGTATAATAATCTTTGGGGATCTCAACATTAATTTTTAAAGGACACTCCAATGAAGGATGATCTCCTAAATATGCTGACCTCTTATGGCCTTCACATTGTAAATGTTGATCCCACTAGGATAACCCTAAAAACTGTTTCTCTCATAGACTATGTCATCTCCAATATTTCAATCGTGGATTTTGAGTGTAAAACATTTAACTCAGGCCTATCTGACCATTTTGGACTTCATGTGGCCATAAATTGCAGCCTATCCTGTGTGAATTCTGGTCCTGTATATACTTATAAGAGAATGTTCTCAAGTGAATATATCATGGAGTTTCCAACATGATAATGCAAGAATCATGGAATGAAGTGTTTCATGCTGAAAATAGTGATAAAAAGTTTAGTGCCTTCTTTAATATATTTCTAATGCAATTTAATGCTGCTTTCCCTGTGAAAAGGGTCAAGGCAAAAAAACCGGGTGACAAATTTAAGATAAACTCTCCAGAACTCATTTCTCTGTCTAAAAAGGTTCGAGAACTTCATCTTCAAAGCAAACTTGGTGATGTAATTTCACACCAGGGTTATCTAAGTGCTCGTAAAGAATTCAGAGCACTTTTGTTCAACACCAGGAAGGCTATTATTGAAAACTACATTAGTAACTCAGGTAATGTTGTCAAATCTACTTGGAATGTCATTAACCACCCTACAAAAGCCTCTAGCCCAGCTTATAACTTAACCTCCATTACTTTCAGTGGAATCACTGTGTCTGATCCTGAAGAAATAGCTAATATGTTTAATCACCATTTCTGCTCAATTACTTCCCAGACCAAGCAAACTAGTGCACCTCCAAACATTAACTATGCTCATTCACCTCACTCAATGTTTCTATTCCCAACCTCCTGCCCAGCTGAAATTGTAAAAATAATCAATTCCTTTCAAAACAAATTTTCCTCAGGGATCGATGGCATCCCAATGCCTGTTGTAAAAGCAGTCGCTCACTCTATTGCAATACCTTTGGCTGACGTGGTAAATTCCTCTTTCCTAAGTGGACAGTTCCCAGCAATCCTCAAATACTCTCGTGTGACTCCTGTTCCTAAAAAAGGGACACGTGATAATGCAGACAACTATAGACCAATATCTGTCATATCTGTCTTCTCCAAAATATTTAAGAAACTATTTCATATCCGGGTATTCAATTACTTGAAACTGCATAAACTAATAGCTGACAATCAGCATGGCTTCCAAATCGGAAAATCAACCAACTCTGCAACTTTTGACCTCCTAAACCATACTCTGCATGGTTTAGATGAAAAACTTCTCACTGCAGGCATATTCTTTGATTTAAGCAAAGCTTTTGATCTTATTGATCATAACATATGAAAATATAAACTTCAAAATCTAGAAATTTCTGGTAGAGCACTGGAATGGATTTCGTCATATCTAAGTGACAGAAAACAAATTGTGAGCTATTCCTACAGGGACACCTATATGACACAAACTGCTAAATCTTATCCTCGAAGCAAGAACTCTGGTGTTTCCCAAGGATCCATATTAGGACCTCTGTTTTTCCTCCTTTTTGTAAATGACCTCCCAAATCACCTATCACACTGTAAAATCACCCTTTATGCAGATGATACATCTGCCATTGTTACAGCTGATTCCCTAGATAGGTTAATTGAATACACTAACAACACCATTCGCGAAATGCAGCAGTGGTGCAACAGTAACAATCTAGTTTTAAACAAAGAAAAAACACAGCTCATCTAGTTTATAAGTAAAAACTGCAAAAAAAGTAACCTTCTAACAGATAACAATGTCACTTGCTTAAACAAGGCAACTGCCATTAAGTCCTTGGGACTCCAAATAACAGATAACTTGGATTGGTCTCCCCATGTTCTTGGAATAGTGAAGAAAATATTTGTTGGTATCTTCATGATTAGAAAGTTAGCTCCTGTTGTTTCCATTGACATTCTAAAAATGGTATATTATGCTGAAGTGCATTCATATATTTCTTACGGCATTATGTTCTGGGGAAATTCAAGCATAGCTAGTAAAGCCTTCTCTGTCCAGAAACAGGCAGTTAAAGCCATGTTCAAACTCCCTATACGTACCCCTGGAAAACCACTTTTCACTAATGCAAATATACTAACATACTATTTACATTTTGCCTTGTGTTTGCTTTGTTAAAGAAAATCCTGATAAATTCCCAATGAACTCCATATATCATGACTACTCCACCCGCTCAAACAATAACATACATGCCAGTCAGCATTCATACTCCCTTTTTGCTAAAGGTGCCTATCACTCATCCTCAATACTATACAATAAGTTGCCAAATGACTTTAAAACCATTACCTCTCCAATGATTTTCAAAAGGAGAGTCAAAGAATTCTTAATTAAGAAATGCTATTATGATGTAAGAGAATTTCAAAGTGATTGCTTGTAAATAACTTTGTACATATATGTTCATTAATATTGATATGATGACATTGTAGTTCTTGTGTGTATATGTCCTGTCCAAATTTCTTGACGAAACCATGCATGTACTTGCTAACGGTGTAATAAAAAGTATTATTATTATTATTAGAGATAAAAAAGGGACATAATTTTACATTTTTCTTAGTTTTGCACTAACTGTATCATGGTAACATTATGGTATTTTGAGAATAATGTACTGTTTATTTGGCCTATTTTAAATTCAATATTTGTTTTTTGTTTGAGCATAGTACATGTGTACGTTTCTGTACTAAATTCCTTTAAACTAGCTTAAATAAAATAGCACTTGAACTGCTTAATTTTTAGCTTTCAATATGTTATAATTGGTATTTATGATACTGTATTACAGCTTAATCCATTAATGGCCACCCATGGGTAAAAATCCACTATTAGTGGATCCACAATAAGTGGCGATTTCGGCATCCACTAAAATTTTAGTGGATCCACAATTAGTGGATCCACAATAAGTGGCGATTTCGGCATCCACTAAAATTTTAGTGGATCCACTAGTAGTGGATCCACAATAAGTGGCGATTTCGGCATCCACTAAAATTTTAGTGGATCCACAATTAGTGGATCCACAATAAGTGGCGATTTTGGCATCCACTAAAATTTTAGTGGATCCACTATTAGTGGATCCACAATAAGTGGCGATTTCGGCATCCACTAAAATTTTAGTGGATCCACAATTAGTGGATCCACAATAAGTGGCGATTTCGGCATCCACTAAAATTTTAGTGGATCCACTAGTAGTGGATCCACAATTAGTGGATCCACAATTAATGGATCCACAAATAGTGGCGATATCGGAGTCAACTAAAATTTTCGAAGATCGACATGTTTAAGCGGAAAAAAGAAAGCAACATCCACAGTAGCGTTTGCACTGGCGCGAAATTTGTCGTACTCCGGGGTTTTCACTTCTCGCTGTAGCTTTTCCCCCGGGGAATCGTCCTCCATGCTACTTCTGAAAACTTGGTAGAGTGTTTTTGGACTACATTCTTTTTTATTGAAGTTTTTACGAAAGATATCGGCACTATCGTCTTTCCACTCTCTCCGCGAAACGTTATACATACGTGACTGCTAGATTTTCGCTGATCAACGCGAATTTGAATAACTACGACCATATAACTAAAAAACTAGCGAATTATGATAGAAAAACGATTGTATATTGAAAAATAGATACCTACCTACCCTGCGGTTTTGCGGCAAATCGTATTACCAACAATTTCATCGTCTACCTATAATATTGGTAGTTATTATGCGTAGATGAAGAAGAAGACGTCATAATTGTCGCAGAGTGTCGCCGTCACGAATTAAGCAAATTCAAAGTTCTACTTATGGGAAAAGTTATACCTATTATAATCGTGAAAAATAGATTTTATAATTTGATATTATTTGTGGGACTAAAATCCATAGGTTGTTTGCAAAAGTTTAACCCCTAATCAATTGGATGGGGAAATAAAAGATGGGAGGAAAAGAAGAGGTATAAGGATAACAGTTATTTTAACAGGATCCTGTCGACAAAAATGGAATTGTTAATAATGCCATTCATCATATCCAATAAAACGTGCGTATCCTCTGAAAGGAGGATATCCACAACTTAGGTTAGTGGATACATCTAAGGATCAACTAAAATTTGTGAACATTGACAATCTATGTACTTAAGTGGCATTAGTGCCTATTTGCATTAGTGGAGCACTATATTTAGTAGATATCCACTACATATGTTTAGTGAATATCCACAGATTTTAGTGGATATCCACAAACTTTAGTGGACATCCACTATATTTTATGTGAATAACCACAATATTTAGTGGATATCCACTACATGTTAAGTGGACATCCACAAACTTTAGTGGACATCCACTATATTTTATGTGAATATCCACAATAATTAGTGGATATCCACATTATTTAGTGGATATCCACTACATATTAAGTGAATATCCACAAATTTTAGTGGACATCCACTATATTTTATGTGGATGTCCACAATAATTAGTGGATATCCACAATAATTAGTGGATATCCACAATATTTAGTGGATATCCACTACATGTTAAGTGAATATCCACAAATTTTAGTGGACATCCACTATATTTTATGTGGATGTCCACAATAATTAGTGGATATCCACAATATTTAGTGGATATCCACAATATTTAGTGGATATCCACTACATGTTAAGTGAATATCCACTACATGTTAAGTGAATATCCACAAATTTTAGTGGACATCCACTATATTTTATGTGGATGTCCACAATAATTAGTGGATATCCACAATATTTAGTGGATATCCACTACATGTTAAGTGAATATCCACAAATTTTAGTGGACATCCACTATATTTTATGTGGATATCCACAATAATTAGTGGATATCCACATTATTTAGTGGAGATCCACATTATTTAGTGGATATCCACTACATATTAAGTGAATATCCACAAATTTTAGTGGACATCCACTATATTTTATGTGGATGTCCACAATAATTAGTGGATATCCACAATATTTAGTGGATATCCACTACATGTTAAGTGAATATCCACAAATTTTTGTGGACATCCACTATATTTTATGTGGATGTCCACAATAATTAGTGGATATCCACAATATTTAGTGGATATCCACTACATGTTAAGTGAATATCCACAAATTTTAGTGGACATCCACTATATTTTATGTGGATGTCCACAATAATTAGTGGATATCCACAATATTTAGTGGATATCCACTACATGTTAAGTGAATATCCACAAATTTTAGTGGACATCCACTATATTTTATGTGGATATCCACAATAATTAGTGGATATCCACAATATTTAGTGGATATCCACTAAAATTTTAGTGGATTTTTACCCATGGGCAAGGTCATTATTACACTGAAAATTCAACTTTTTTCTTCATATTCCTTCTCAATATATGCCAGAAAAGAAAATATAACAAAATTGATGCCCAAAAAATTTGTTTATGCAAAAAAAACAATGGTGCGTTTTTGCACCTTTGGCAGTTTTAGAGTTCTTGGATGCTGAGGTAATAGTAAAATGATAATTTTTTCGCTATATTTATTTGCATAACTCAAGTAATTAAATGTTTTATAATAGTTCATATGCTTGATACAAATGATTACAATAGTTTTGGAAAGCACTGTGTTCATATGTGTGCCTTTTTTATGGGTGAAAGTCAAGAAAATAGTTTGGATGCAGGGATACACTTTACACATGCAAATACTGTGTGAGTTTTGCATTACCTGTACCTTCTCCAGGATTCATTTTTCTCAATTAGATGACCTACTTTATCATTTCTTACGTCCACTGACAAGGACATACACGATGGCCTGCCTATTTTTGGGTTGCATGACATTCCTGCTCCTTGACCATCATTAGTTTATTACTTTTCATTTGGATCAGCACAACATAGGATAAGTTTTTGACGTTGGGCATTCTTACTCCTGTGTGTGTGACGGGTACTTGGCGAATGAGATTCCTCGAGTGTGTGATTGAGGAAAAAGTCCCTGAGCCCTGCATGTATGTGTATGTGTGATTGAGAATTATGAGGGTGACTCTGTGTATTGTATGCAAACCCACGTGAATGAGTGCTTTAAAGTCATTATAAATTTTATTTTATTTTATTTAGTTATTTAGTTTTCCTTTTTATTCTATTCAACTTACTATCCCCCACTTTAATTTTTATTTTGCGTGCATGAAGGGTCACTGGCATTGGAGAAATCCTCATAAACCCTGCTTGTGTGTATGATTGAACTCACGAAGGTGACTGTATTTAGTATACAAATCTGAGTGATTGTATGAGTCACTATTCATTTTTATTTTTACCTTGATTCCCGTAATCTTGAGTGTGACGATTGTTTGTAACAATATGAGTGAGTGTGCGACTATGTCATTTACTTCCATTTAAATTTCTTTGTATGCTTGATTTTGTTCGAGTGATTGAGAGCTCCCTTACTTTGTATATACTCCTTCTTTCCCCCTCTCCCCCTTATTCCTCTGCCCCCTTCACAATACAGCTTAGGGGATATTTTTCTTCATTTGTTATTTGCATACAGCCGTAGATACGTTCTTTCATTGTTCAACATATGATGTAAATTCAACTTGTGACATATTATTCCCTGAAGCTTTTCGGTATATTTTCCAGGAATTTGCACATACACTGGCCAATTGATAAAATTTTCCAGGAATTTGCACATACACTGGCCAATTGATAAAATTTTCCAGGAATTTGTACATACACTGGCCAGTTGATAAATAATGGCCACCACCACTTCCTTCCCTGCTTTTACTCAGTATTTTGCATTTGCATTGCCGTGAAGGCCTACTCCGAGGTATCCTACTTATCGTACTTCCCTATCACATGAGGCGGGGGGATAAAGCCTCCTCTTTCAGCTAAATCTTTTTACACTTCATCATAGAAAAACTAGAAAATTGTTGCTTGCGACAATGACAACAGAATTATAATTCCATTTCACAACAGACATTTAGATTCTGCATCATAAAGATCAATTCAAGATGGCGTCTGAGAATTGCTTACCTTGCTGTCTCTCTTGCCAAAGTGCCATTGTTAGCGCGGATAAAATTATTTCTTGCGATAACTGTTATCGTTTATTTCATCCCAAATGTACAGGCTTAAATGAGCTATTGATAAAAGCCCTAACCGAGTGTCGTGAAATATTCTGGAAATGTATCTCCTGCCGGGCCTCTGTTTTTAAAATAACTGACATGGTGTCCGACATCGAGTTTTTAAAGCGTGAAGTAATCAGTTTGAAAGGTGACCTAGAATCTAACGCTGTAAAGCAAAGTAAAGTAGTATCATTAGTGGTTAATGATACAGCTGACTTAATGCCTGACAATAGGACCCAACACCAACAGCTCGCTGACAGTATTAAATCTGTAAAGAAACCCACGCCAGTTCCTGCTGTTTATGAACGACCAGTAACGCGAAAATCTAAACTTATAAGTGCCTCTCAAAAGCAAGTTACGTCTGGAGTTTTGAATAACCTCAGCCCTGTGTTATCAAGCGAAACTGCTCCCGATACTGCTACTCAAACATCTGGTGAATGTGAATTAGCGAGTGAAAACTTAGCTAACAACAACGATAGGGATCTGATGAATGTGGTAATGGATCAGAGTGCCATCATTTTGAACGAGGTCTTCCCCCCGGAGGTGAAAATTTTACCGAAGGATGGAGACGGTTTTAAGTTGATAACAAGACGTTGGAGGAAAGCCCCACTGGCCATTGGTACACAGCCCGCTAAAGATAGTGCCTTAGCTGGAGTTCCCCGTAGGATGCATTTGCATTGGTGGAGGTTTCTTCCTGAAACGACTGTCAATGCTCTGTCAGAATATATCGTGGACAAAATTCCTCAGGTAAAGTGCAATGACTTGGAAGTTGAGAAACTCAAAGTAAAGGATGATAAATATGCCTCCTTCCGGGTTTCCGTGAATTCTGAACTTGGTGATCTTCTCACCAACCCGGATGTATGGCCTGAAAATGTGTTGGTTAACAGGTATTTTTTTCGGAAGGTAATCCAGAAGTCCCCATCGGGTTAGTTACTGCGAAGTTGCAAGTGTTACACTCCTCAACTTCAAATTCATATGATGAGCTACAGATAAAAGGTAAAAACGTTTTGGGTAGGAAAAAGATCTTAAACTTCCTCTCTATAAATATCCAGAGCCTCAGAAATAAGATTCATGAGCTTGAACTTTTAATGAACAATGAATCAGTTGATGTACTAGTTCTTGTTGAGCACTGGCTGCTTCAAAGTGAAATAAATGTGTGTGCCATTGACAATTTTAATCTAGTGACCTCCTATTCTCGGGTGATGCATAAATGTGGTGGGGTTGCAATATATTGCAGACCTGACATAAAAATGAATAATTTGTGCTTTGAGGGTTCTATTGAAAAAGTGTGTGAATGCGCTATTGCATTATTGAAGGTCCAACATAAAAAATTTGCTGTTTTTTCCATATATCGGGCTCCTGGGGGCATTTTTGTTGACTTTCTGCATGTACTTAATGATGCACTTCTGCATGTAGTGATGAAAAGTTTAGATGGTATAATAATCTTTGGGGATCTCAACATTAATTTTTTAAAGGACACTCCAATGAAGGATGATCTCCTAAATCTGCTGACCTCTTATGGCCTTCACATTGTAAATGTTGATCCCACTAGGGTAACCCTAAAAACTGTTTCTCTTATAGACTATGTCATCTCCAATATCCCAATCGTGGATTTTGAGTGTAAAACTTTTAACTCAGGCCTATCTGACCATTTTGGACTTCATGTGGCCATAAATTGCAGCCTATCCTGTATGAAATCTGGTTCTGTATATACTTATAAGAGAATGTTCTCAAGTGAATATATCATGGAGTTTTCCACCATGATAATTCTAGAATCATGGCATGAAGTGATTCATGCTGAAAATAGTGATAAAAAGTTTAGTGCTTTCTTAAATATATTTCTCATGCAATTTAATGCTGCCTTCCCTATAAAAAGGGTTACGTCAAAAAAACCGGGTGGCAATTTCAAGATAAACTCTCCACAGCTCCTTGCTCTGTCGAAGAAGGTGCGTGAACTTCATCTCCAAAGCAAACTTGGGGATGTAATCTCACACCAGGGCTATTTAAGTACTCGTAGAGAATTCAGAGCACTTTTGTTCAACACCAGAAAGGCCATCATCGAAAACTACATTAGCAACTCAAGAAATGTAGTCAAATCTACTTGGAATGTCATCAACCATTCTACAAAAGCCTCTAGCCCAGCTTATAACTCAACCTCCATTACTTTCAGTGGAATCACTGTGTCTGATCCTGAAGAAATAGCCAATATGTTCAATCACCATTTCTGCTCAATTACTTCCCAAACAAATCAAACTAGTACACCTCCAAACATAAATTATGCTCATTCACCTCACTCAATGTTTCTATTCCCAACCTGCCCAGCTGAAATTGTAAAAATAATCAATTCCTTTCAAAACAAATTTTCCTCAGGGATCGATGGCATCCCAATGCCTATTGTAAAAGCAGTCTCTCATTCTATTGCAATACCTTTGGCAGACGTGGTAAATTCCTCTTTCCAAAGTGGACAGTTCCCAGCAATCCTCAAATACTCTCGCGTGACTCCTGTTCCTAAAAAAGGGACACGTGATAATGCAGACAACTATAGACCAATATCTGTCATATCTGTCTTCTCCAAAATATTTGAGAAACTATTTTATATTCGAGTATTCAATTACTTGAAACTGCATAACCTCATAGCTGAAAATCAGCATGGCTTCCAAATCGGTAAATCTACCAACTCTGCAACTTTTGACCACCTAAACAATACCCTGCATAGTTAAGACGAAAAATTTCTCACTGCAGGTATATTCTTTGATTTAAGCAAAGCTTTTGATCTTATTGATCATAACATATTAAAATTTAAACTTCGAAATCTAGGAATTTCTGGTAGAGCTCTGGAATGGATTTCGTCATATCTAAGTGACAGAAAACAAATTGTGAGCTATCCCTACAGGGACACCTATATGACACAAACTGCTAAATCTTATCCTCTAAGCAAGAACTCTGGTGTTCCCCAAGGATCCATATTAGGACCTCTGTTTTTCCTCCTTTTTTGTAAATGACCTCCCAAATCATCTATCACATTGTAAAATCACCCTTTATGCAGATGATACATCTGCCATTGTTACAGCTGATTCCCTAGATAGGTTAATTGAATACACTAACAACACCATTCGCGAAATGCAGCAGTGGTGCAACAGTAACAATCTAGTTTTAAACAAAGAAAAAACACAGCTCATCCAGTTTATAAGTAAAAACTACAAAAAAAGTAACATTCTAACAGATAACAATGTCACTTGCTTAAACAAGGCAACTGCCATTAAGTTCTTGGGACTCCAAATAACAGATAACTTGGATTGGTCTCCCCATGTTCTTGGAATAGTGAAGAAAATATTTGCTGGTATCTTCATGATTAGAAAGTTAGCTCCTGTTGTTTCCATTGACATTCTAAAAATGTTATATTATGCCAAAGTGCATTCATATATTTCGTACGGCATTATGTTCCGGGGAAATTCAAGCATAGCTAGTAAAGCCTTCTCTGCCCAGAAACAGGCAGTTAAAGCCATGTTCCAAGTCCCTATACGTACCCCTGGAAAACCACTCTTCACAAATGCAAATATACCAACATTGCCCTCTATTTACATTTTGTCTTGTGTTTGCTTTGTTAAAGAAAATCCTGATAAATTCCCAATGAACTCCATATATCATGACTACTCCACCCGCTCAAACAATAACATACATGCCAGTCAGCATTCATACTCCCTTTTTGCTAAAGGCGCCTATCACTCATCCTCAATACTTTACAATAAGTTGCCAAATGACTTTAAAACCATTACCTCTCCAATGATTTTCAAAAGGAGAGTCAAAGAATTCTTAATTAAGAAATGCTATTATGATGTAAGAGAATTTCAAAGTGATTGCTTGTGAATAACTTTGTATAGATATGTCCATTATTTTTGTAATGATGACATTGAAATTTTGAACAACTTTGTACATATATGTTCATTAATATTGATATGATGACATTGTAGTTCTTGTGTGTATATGTCCTGTCCTAATTTGTTGACGAAACCATGCATGTACTTGCTAACGGTGTAATAAAAAGTATTATTATTATTATTATAACATACTCAAAAGATCCACAAGGTTTTTCCCGATGGTATTTGAATCTTCTGGCAGACATTATCCAGTACTATTTCCCTGAACCGTGCTAGTTGCAAAAAATATCAGTTTGTCAAGATAGGCACGAAACAAGAAGAACGAAAAAAATTTATCAATAAAACTCGTTGATGCGACGGATCAGGAATAACTTTCAAGAAATCTGAAACAACCTGAGTTCCCAAACCTAACTGCAGCCCATCAGGGTTTGCCCTTGCCCCTCCATTTGGAAACACCTGGAAAAGGTACCCTTCGGAAGAGCAGAGACACCATAACTAAAGTCCTAATTGCTCTGGTTAATTCTTTTCTCTTGCAGCTATGCAGAACGAAGATCCTTGTACATCTTCATCGTTATGACTTGCGCCGAACCACCACCACGCGCTCTCTGAAAAACCCACCCGGCATATCGCCGAAAGGGTGAGAATAGGGATGGAAACACAAATTGTTTGACGGTGACATAGGTTTCCTTCTGCGTCTGATATTCTAGGAATAAGAGTGACCGAGGACTTCTGCGCTGGCTGAATTTCCTAGATGGAGTTGGTTGAGGGAGTCAGTTGCGCGTCTTTCCTATATTCCCCCATTAATACACCATTATACCCAGCTGCTTGGCAGAAAGAGTATCTTCCAAGCATAATATCAGGCAGCTCTGGTAAAAAAACTGCCATAAAATGTGAGACAACTCCTTACGGTTTGATATTGGTTTTTCATGTATTCATTTCGCTTCATCAATCAAAAATCAGATGCAATTCTGTTGCATTTGCGAGCACTCGGTATAAAAAATTACGTGAAAACCTATCATTTTCGGTTTAACTTCAGCATAGTATGCATTCTAAATAAACTAGATGCCATTACACCATTACATAATGATATACACTGTTAGAAGACCACGGTTGCCAATCTTTCCATCCAGAACCTGTCTGCTGTTGTACCCTGCTCTCGCCAAAGGTGCAAAAATGAACCATTATATTCAATAAACAATTTTTTTATTCAATGGCAAAATTAATGATTAAATGAATCATTATGTGACGTGGAATTATTAGTACTCTATTTTGGCAACTTCAATTATTCATATGCCTGCATAATAATTTATATAAAAAAATTATTTAATCACCCTTGATTGAACCTGAATTTTAGCAAACTTAAAAATCAATAACAAAGGGAAATTAACTAGAATCAAACATAAAACACCTTGAAAAATAAGTTTAGTACCTTATTAAATAATAAGTATAAGAAAAGGTGGAGAAATCTTCATGATGCATTTGTTATTAACTAATACAAAAATGGTTCGTTTTCGCACCTTGGGCCGAAAATGGGTTAACACGATTTATTTGTATTTCTTGAACAACTACTGCCCAGCCATTGCACTGACATCCATTGGACATCCATTGGATGTCCCGCATGGATGTTACTGACATCCATGGACATCCATTTGACGTCCAATGGATATCCTATGCATGTCCAAATGTCCCACTTGTGGACATCCTATGGATGTCCAAATTTGCCACTTGTGGACATCCAATGGATGTCCAATTTAAGGCTTTGAAAGGATGTAGGCAAACATTTCAGTTTCTTGGGATCTACAGATGCAACCCATATGCAGTGCGGTCATAATAGAGAAAAATAACGTAATTGAAAAAATTAGCGTGAGGCATGAAAATTGTCGTCACTAAAAGTTACCTATATGTTCAATTAAGTTGGGAACTTCATTTGGTTCTAAGCGAGCAGCACAGCATAATAATAACGCTACTGAGGTTTTCTTAATTCAAAATGTTCTCGGCAGCCATTAAACTACGCCAATACAAAGTGAATCACAATGAAACTAAAAGAGATACAGAAACTAAAAGAAATAGAAACTAAAATAAATACACCTTTCAAGTTTTCCTGAAGGTAAAGATTGCTGGCGAAATACATATATAAACCCAAAGAAAATATAAAGTATTTGATAACAGTTACGAGGAAATGAGAAGGGATTTAACTTGAAACCTAGTACGCCAAGGTAAAGAATGAAATAGGCATGTTATTATCTGTCTAATTTTGTTTTACCACCGTGCACTTCACCGTCGTAGGATTCCAAAACCACAACGAAACATATAAAATAGTAATATTGCACACATAATGCAAATAAACGCAAGTACGATTAAAACAGCACGTATCACACTCCTAACGGTGAACATACAAATATCAACAATAAAAATCTTATAAACAAGCCGGGGAAACAATTGAGCAACACCTTTCGTTCTTATATTTCTTTCTAGACGTAACAGAGTAGTTTTCGTCCCATGTAGCAGGCCTGTGTATATCGTGATTACCCTTCAATGCTCATTTACTACTAAAACTTTGAACATAATTTCCTGGCCTGCATATTGATGTAACTGCATGGACATTTTTAGGATGTCATTTTCATGGCATTGGATGGACATCCAAAGGGTGTCCTTTTCCTGACATCCAATGGATGTCCTTTTTCTGACATCCAATGGATGTCCTTTCCTGACATCCAATGGATGTCCTTTTCCTGACATCCACAGAATGTCCTATTCCTGACATCCAAAGGATGTCCTGCATGGACCTTTTAGGGATATCCTTTCCCTGACGTCCAATGGATATACTTTTCCTGACATCCACAGAATTTCCTATTCCTGACATCCAAAGGATGTCCTGCATGGACCTTTTAGGGATATCCTTTCCCTGACGTCCAATGGATGTCCTTTTCCTGACATCCACAGAATGTCCTATTCCTGACATCCAAAGGATGTCCTGCATGGACCTTTTAGGGATATCCTTTCCCTGACGTCCAATGGATGTCCTTTTCCTGACATCCACAGAATTTCCTATTCCTGACATCCAAAGGATGTCCTGCATGGACCTTTTAGGGATATCCTTTCCCTGACGTCCAATGGATGTCCTTTTCCTGACATCCACAGAATGTCCTATTCCTGACATCCAAAGGATGTCCTGCATGGACCTTTTAGGGATATCCTTTCCCTGACGTCCAATGGATGTCCTTTTCCTGACATCCACAGAATGTCCTATTCCTGACATCCAAAGGATGTCCTGCATGGACCTTTTAGGGATATCCTTTCCCTGACGTCCAATGGATGTCCTTTTCCTGACATCCACAGAATGTCCTATTCCTGACATGCAAAGGATGTCCTGCATGGACCTTTTAGGGATATCCTTTCCCTGACGTCCAATGGATGTCCTTTTCCTGACATCCACAGAATGTCCTATTCCTGACATCCAAAGGATGTCCTGCATGGACCTTTTAGGGATATCCTTTCCCTGACGTCCAATGGATGTCCTTTTCCTGACATCCACAGAATGTCCTATTCCTGACATCCAAAGGATGTCCTGCATGGACCTTTTAGGGATATCCTTTCCCTGACGTCCAATGGATGTCCTTTTCCTGACATCCACAGAATGTCCTATTCCTGACATCCAAAGGATGTCCTGCATGGACCTTTTAGGGATATCCTTTCCCTGACGTCCAATGGATGTCCTTTTCCTGACATCCACAGAATGTCCTATTCCTGACATCCAAAGGATGTCCCGCATGGACCTTTTAGGGATATCCTTTCCCTGACGTCCAATGGATGTCCTTTTCCTGACATCCACAGAATTTCCTATTCCTGACATCCAAAGGATGTCCTGCATGGACCTTTTAGGGATATCCTTTCCCTGACGTCCAATGGATGTCCTTTTCCTGACATCTACAGAATGTCCTATTCCTGACATCCAAAGGATGTCCTGCATAGACCTTTTAGGGATATCCTTTCCCTGACGTCCAATGGATGTCCTTTTCCTGACATCCACAGAATGTCCTATTCCTGACATCCAAAGGATGTCCTGCATGGACCTTTTAGGGATATCCTTTCCCTGACGTCCAATGGATGTCCTTTTCCTGACATCCACAGAATTTCCTATTCCTGACATCCAAAGGATGTCCTGCATGGACCTTTTAGGGATATCCTTTCCCTGACGTCCAATGGATGTCCTTTTCCTGACATCCACAGAATGTCCTATTCCTGACATCCAAAGGATGTCCTGCATGGACCTTTTAGGGATATCCTTTCCCTGACGTCCAATGGATGTCCTTTTCCTGACATCCACAGAATGTCCTATTCCTGACATTCAAAGGATGTCCTGCATGGACCTTTTAGGGATATCCTTTCCCTGACGTCCAATGGATGTCCTTTTCCTGACATCCACAGAATTTCCTATTCCTGACATCCAAAGGATGTCCTGCATGGACCTTTTAGGGATATCCTTTCCCTGACGTCCAATGGATGTCCTTTTCCTGACATCCACAGAATGTCCTATTCCTGACATCCAAAGGATGTCCTGCATGGACCTTTTAGGGATATCCTTTCCCTGACGTCCAATGGACATCCAATGGATGTCCATAAGGGACTTCTGGATGTCAGGATGTTAAATGGACGTCCATTGGACATCATGCAGTGGCTGGGTGATTGGTTTTGAGTCAAGATGTGCTTATAATTGAATTGCTTTATCAGCATAAATAAACATTTTTGTATGCAATTATTTTCTAGATTTTCCCACTTTCATAATTTGAAAAAAATTGATCATGAGTTGGCCCTTATTATAAATTCTTTTGTTACATGATACTGATGATACCGTACAGAAATATTAGCACCCAACACAAACTTTTTAGCATGCATGTAACAGAAGTATAAGTTAAGACTATCGAAGGAACTTTAGTGATGATTTACGATCGAATTTGCTTTCCTTAATTGTCAAACACATGAATCCATCGTTAATTGTGCTGGAGTTACTACACCCCTTAAAAAAATCTTTGAAGATTTAAAGTTAATTTCTTTTCACCGATGGTTATGATTACAGGTGAGCACCAATTAACTACTTGTGAATGATGATTAATTACTAATATTTGCAGTGATTACCTACTTATTGCAAGGGAGCTCAGGGGTGGATTTTGGAACAAATATCAAACTGGTATCTCATATCGGTGATTATAATCACCGATATGAGATAGCTATAGCCTGAAACATATGTACTCCACATATAATGAAAAAGATACTTGAAACTACTTCATGTAACTGCACATTAACTTTATAAGCCAAATATTTTCATTAAACATATGCACAGAGTATAATCTATGACATAATGCTGTAAATTTACTTTTCTTATCGGCCCACACTCATAAGAATCACGTAAATTCATTTACGTGTGCGTATTAAAATCCGTTTACGAGATGCTTACATAAGCATGAAGCATGTACGTTTATGTTTGTTATCATAAAATGCTTACTTAGAATTTACCTAAACATGAAATAATACGGGGAGATCATATGTTTACGTATACACATGCACCTTAAGTTTACGAGGATATTACGTAAACATGATACCGTGTGCTGGCTGGGTTTCCAATGCATTATTTTCACATTTTCTGTTGCATGAAACATTAATACTTTATAATTATTTTAAACTTCAAGTTGCTATTTATTTCTTCTCCATTGTTCAATTTCATCGGTTGTTAAGAATACAAATGAAATTTTAGTCTCCAAAATGCATAAAAAATGGGTATTTAAAAAAAAATTTACAAGGGAGAACGCCCTCTCTCCCAGGGGGTATTCCTTACTCCCTGGACCCTGGTCATGACCTCCCCCCAAAATTTGATTCTGAATCTGCCCCTGGGTAAGTTATGATATAATTTTACACATATAGCCCTTGGGCCATTTGATGCAATTGATAAATTTGATGACCAAACGTGTATGTTTTTACACTGTCTAGTATCATACATGTGGACCCCACTGTTCAATTAAAAATCAGCACTAATATGTTTTACATGTACTGCAGAATGATAAATGAAGACACTTGAAACAGATAACAGTTTTAATTTTTTAAAGAGAGGTCAACAATGGGCATAATAATTTTGGTTGCACATCAATCTCACCATCTTTTTTTGTAACTTTAAAACAATGTGAAGGTGAGAGGGCAGTCCCCATAACACTATGTTATTGGAAATTCTTGAGTAAAATATTCCATAATATAACATTATTAATATGTTTTGGCTTACTGAATATCTTATGACAGATAGTAAGTAGAACACTGAATTTAACTTTTTAATTAAAAACATAAAATGGTAATTCCATTTCAGATTACTATCATTATGAAGTCCTAAGAACTTAAAATAGCTAATAGTATTTAAATTACCACCATTTGTCTGAACAGATTCAATATCAATTATAGTACGAGACGTACTTAAAACCATTGCCTGAGTTTTTTCATCATTTAAAACCAAATTATTGCCAGCACACCATGCGGTCATACTTGTCATCAACTGCTCACTAGATACAACCAAATTGCGTAGATGTCTACAAAATGACTTGACACTTACATCATCTGCATACATTACACATTTATTAGCGTCATTAATATGCAACTGCCTGGATAGGTCATTAACAAAAATCAAAAACAGTACAGGACCAAGTACTGACCCCTGAGGTACTCCTCTGTTAACCTCCATAGCCGTGGAGAGATAGATGTTACCGTCTCTATGATACGCGACCCTTTCCCTGGCGAAAATGTTTGTGTACATTTTTGTGGTACAGTGGTGTACTGTACCAGACTAGCACACAAAAATCACCTAATATTCACCACAGTTGTACATGATCCTGAACTGTACACAGATTGTACCAAAGTTACACACTGTTTCTTGAGGCTACCTGTACACAAATTACACCACAGTTGTACATAATCCTAAACTGTACACAGAATGTACCAACTTTTCACACCGTTTCTTGAGGCTACCTGTACACAAATTACACCACAGCTGTACATTATCCTGAATTGTGCTGTTCTTACAGATAGTCTCTTTCTCATTCTGTATACATATGTAATTTACCAATAGAAGATATTATGGTATATAGGTACACATTAAAATAACTGAGGGAACTATTTCTTCAACCTGACGCAATAGCCATATTTAAAACATGATGTCTGAGATGGGCTTAGAGGTGGACCCAGACATCAAGTTTGGGAGGACTGTCGCCAATGTTGACCTCCTCTTTACCCCCACCCCTCCGATCAAAATACAGTCTCTCTAGTTCTCTGGGGAGGGAGGGGGCGACAACCGCTCTCCCCCCACCCAAAGCCTCAGTAACAATCTTGAAAGAAACATTAACAGGAAGACCTGAAGGAAAAAAAGACTTGTGGAGACCTAGACTATAATGGTGGTGCTGAATCCAGAAAGACAATAAGAAAGATGAGACCTTCGACAGTGACAATGGAAGCAGAGAATGATGACATAAAATTGTTGGTGGGTCCATGGAGGTAAGGTAATTTCATAACAACGGAATAATTTTCCAAGGATAAAAAACAAAATACTTTTGTTTAATCTTCTAATAATAGATAAAAGCAAAACAAAGAAAAGTAGATACACTGCACTAAAAGCTGTAATTACAACTGGAAAGTTGCCAGTATCAGTACACATGTTGATACATTGAGCAATGATATCACTAGGTTTGATGATTATGGAGTCACCTAACTCTTGAATCTTTTTGATGTGGGTGTCAGTAACTGTCTGACAATGTAGAATTGGGTTCTGATCTAAAGTTGCCTCTTGGAAAATGAGGCGAACTTCATTTTCTCCTGAGTCTCCTTTGCGAAAAAACTTAGATTTGTTAACTGTTAACTTAGATTTGTTAACAGTAACTGTTGCAATCTGACAGTCACAGTTAAATTTCAATAGTTGTCTATTGGAACATTCACAGTATAAATTTCCAACAGATTATTGATAAAATGAAAGTTACTGTTGGATTTTAATGTTTAACGGTAGAAATCCAACATTAAATAGTAAATTGCCATTAATGTTGAAGGACATAACAGTTTGTTGAAATTTCAGCAGTTTATATGCTTAGGATATTAGAATGTTTATAAGTATATACTTAGTCTGTTGCCAATCTGAAACTGGTCTGTAATGCTTGAAAGGCCAATTTCTGGATGCTAAGTCTGTAACAGGACTGGACTTGTCTGGATTGCAATAAAGAGAAGGGATTTTGTCTGGAAACTGAACTGGATTTTGGTCCATAACTATACTACAATGTCTGTTGGTCTGTAACTAGTCTGTATTTTTTCTTCAGGTGCAGTTTAATATTTGGTGGTCTGTAAATGTACTGTAGTTTTGACAGTCTGTAACTGTGCTGTAGGTTTTGAAGGGCTGTAACTGGTCTGGATTTTGGTTAGTGAAAGAAAGTAGAGTCTGAGGAAAAGTAATTCAAATAAGTACAAAATTTCTACAATGACAAATACATTATGTCTAGAAAATATCTAGAATAATTACTTTTAAATGGAATGCAAAATAGCATAGCAACAATTGTTTTCTGTTTGATATATCAACTAGAAAACAACCATTGCTATGCATATAATAATATATTTATTGTGTTTACACTTCTACAATGCTACATATCATCCAAAAAGTAGTGTGAATTGCTGAATCTTCTGTCTTCTCATTCATCTCGGATAATCTTGAAAATGCAGTCCTTGACTTTACTTCTTAAAATTAGCCATTCTGAATGTGATTTATTTGAATTCGTAAATGAGGAGGAAGCTGTTTCTGTTGGCATCTTAGCTTGGGTCTTTCATGATGATGGTGAAAGAAATAAGGAGAACTATTTTAGAGGATTAGTGAAAATACAGCGACATTGCATAGTGAACTGGCCTGATTGTGATAATTAAAGTTCATCAACATTTTAAAAAAGTTGGTTCATGCAACTTGGAGCATTGTGCTGGCAAGACTCCTGGCATAAGGCGGTGAGTACAACTACACTTTATTTGCCCTAAGTTCCTTTGCATGCACTCTCCCACATATTAAAACTGGCGATTTTTATATTGTCATAGCAACATTTGAAAAAAAAAAAACATTTTTACTTGCCAGGATACACAGAAGTGTGCAGACCTAAGTGCAATGTGAAACAGAAGGCATGGCAATTTGGGGAGGAGATTTTAAAATATGTAGGCATGAAATTAAATAATATCTCAAAAGGAAAGACAACCATTCAATGATGTTGTAAACTAATGTATATATTTTGTTTTAAGTAATTAAGTTTTGTGTGGAAATATATTTTTTGCTAAGAGTTTGTTGTTCTTTTCTTGAATACTCAATATTTGATTGCGGTTACGTACTTGCGAGCATAAGAAAGAATTTAGCTGCATCCATATTTTTTTTGCAATCCAATGCTTAAGGTTGAACCTTCGTTTTCATTACATTGCTTATTCCTTGGTGTTTTTTAAATTAATTTCCCTAAGGTATGTAGCTCTTACATGCATGGGTTAAATTATATTACTGGTGAGACACGTGTACAGACCAACATGTTGAACTTAATGAAAACGGAGGAAAATTTTTGCTAAATGACATTTAGAACGGCTCATAAATGATCACTATTTATTTATCAATGTTCTCAATATAGAGCAATAAGTTAAGAAATAAACATTTATAGACCCATTATCCTTTGAAACAAACTAGTATAAATACTAATAGTATGGTAATGTAGTACAATACTGCAATATACCTGGTTCAATCGTTGAAGAACAAATGGATGGGAAGAATGGCAAAGGAAGGCCTCAAGTGAGATGTATGGAACAAGTGACGAAGGATGTGAAAGAGAAGAAATTCGTAGATTAGATTGAGATGAAAAGTAGGTTGAAGTAATCTAAGAGTCCCTGGGGCACTTAGAACTATTGGTCCATTATGCTAACCACCATTCAGGAGATCACCCATAGAGACCAATCGTCCGGCTAAAGGCCAAGAGGTCTCCTATGAGGATCCCTTTAATTTCATTGGGTTCCAGAAAAGGTGAGCCAAGATATCTATTCTGAGTCCTCATTATGGCTGGGCACTCGCAGAGGAGATGAGAGGTTGATTCGTCCTCTTCTTCACACCATCTGCATCTAGCTGAATCAGTGATCTTCAGGAGATAGGAGGTGTCTCATCACTTGATAGTGTCCAGTGAACAGTCCCACTATCGTACGTAATTGACTCCTGTTTAATAGGAGTAATTTCTTAGCTAGATCAGGTTTAGGTCCCTCTATGTGAAGTTTGGCCTGCCTTAACTTCGGCGTTTTCCGCCAGATCTCAGCATGTCGAGCAAGGCCCCACATTCGGATCTCCGTTTTCCCCATTGAGGGTGCAATAGGTATGAATGGTTCTGGACCAAACGGTCTTCGGTTGGCTCCTGCTTTGGCAAGCTCATCCACCATTTCATTTCCAGCAATGCCAGCATGACCTGGTACCCAGAAGAGCTCAATTTTACGGCAGCTGCCTAGTGTGTTGAGTGCATTTCTACACTCTAGCAGCAGCCGCGATCTGAACCATGGTGATGCGAGAGCTCTGAGGACAGCTTGGCTGTCGGTGCAGATATGAGTTGGTTTGTCATACAAGCCAGCCTCTTTAGCTGCATATGCACAGGTCAGAAGCATATAAACCTCGGCCTGAAACACTGTAGCTTATTCCCCGAGAGGGATAGATATTTTCTTGGATAGGCTGTAGCTGTATATACCGGCTCCTCCTCTGCCTTCTTTCCTGGAGCCATCTGTATACCATACATAGGCTCCTTTATGTAGTCCTTCCCCTCCTTTCTCTGACCACTCTTCTCTAGTTGGGAAGTGGATTTTGAAGAGGAGGGGTGATTGGTTAAACTTCGCAATTATTGAGTCAGAGCCCATTTCAAAAATTGGGCTCGACTTCCTGAGCTCCGTCCATAGAATTCTGTGACCGGAAGAACTTCCCATGTCGTACCACTATCCTAGGCTTTTAAGACGATATGCTGATGCCCTAGCCTGGATCTCAACTTCCACATATCGTGGAGTAAGGTTTAGGAGGGTCTCGATTGCCAAGGTTGGGGTTGTCTTCATTGCCCCTGAAATGCCCGTACAGGCCATTCTATGCAAGTGGTTTAGTTTGTCCCTGGTAACATTCTGCCGGGTCCTTGTCCATCAGACAAGTGAGCAGTGCAGAAAGCTAGGCTTCACTACTGCTGTATACAGCCAGTACATGGCTTTCGGTTTTAGCCCCCAGGTTTTTCCCAGAGCTTTCTTGAAAGACCATAGAGATGCACAGGCTTTCTTTGTTTCCGTCTCTAGATGTTCTCCCCAGTTGAACTTGGAGTCTAGAATAACCCCAAGGTATTTAACTGATGTGGAAGGTTGTAAACACCTTCCTTGTAGTAGGGGAAGTCTTAGACCTTCCCTTTTTCTCTTATTGGTAAACACGGTAAGAAATACGTAAATATGAAGAGATTAGCCAATAGAAGAACTCAGTGGAGAGCTGCATCAAACCAATCTGAGGATTGATGACCAATGACGATGATACCTGGTTAAATTTTTAGAGCTCCTCAATTTACCCTTTCATTATGTGATTTATAATCTAACTTTTTCAGCATGTATACGATGATGGGTTCAACATGATAATTCTGATATCAGATATTTAGTAGCTGTTATTGGACTTAAAAGGTAAATGGTTAGATTTCAACAGTTAATGTTAGGTTTCAAGTTTACTGTTTGGTTTCACCAGTTTACTGTTAAAAGTTCTACATTAACTAATTTTCAACAATAGGTACCCTAGTAGCACAAAAGATGCTGAGCACATGCTCACGGCATTTCCATTATGCTCAAGGAAACATTTTCGACTGCATATTGTGAGCATATGCTGAAAATGTTTTCATGTCATTTTTGGAGCCACTCATTTTATAACATGCAGTCCGCATATTTCTAGCATATGTTCGAAAAACATGCTCAAAATATTTTGATGTTACGTGGTCAACATATTTCTAGCATATGTTCATAGAACATGCTTAAAATATTTTGATGGAAATAGCTCATTGTTTATTGATAGACATGTTTATTTATACGTTTCCATAACTCTAAGTCTAACTTTGAAGTTTTGAGTTGAATTTACCAGTCCACGTTCGTGTTCAGTCTTGCTATGATAACTGATTTTACCAATATTGCCATCATCGTCGCGCTTAATTTCGTCGGTATGTCCATGGGTTTTGTACCGTTTTCTATTGATTAGACCTAAATTAATGTTAATGATAGTAAATAACTGTGTTGTATGTTCATAATAGTGCCGATGGTGTTCATTTAGCTCAACGTTCATCTCATATTTCGCGGCGTTTGGAAAGGGTATACCAACATCGCAAAGCACAGCAGCGGCGAATTATGTTGAGAAACGAATGTGAGAAGCCAGAGTAAGCTCCTTGCTAAATTGCATTTCAAACTGTTGGTGTTCACGGCAGCTTCATTTGATAATGGGATGATCATTTTCGAGCATTCAGGAGATTCAGATACGGCGAGTAATTATTTACGTAATTGAAAATAGATTTTGTTGAAGAAAAGTCATCAATTTGTCATTGTTTTTAATAACCCTTCCAATGGTTTTCATTGGATTCCTGTCTTGAGTATTGACGACAATTCTTTTTCTTCTTTCAGAAATGTTATATTATTACCTTACTCGGCATTTTGGAATGAGCTAACGAGGACATAATTCAACTATAGACCATTTGTGAACGTGAAAACGTCGGAATTGTTGATTAACCTTAGTGCAGTGACGAGTGTTGAAACAATTTAAAAGAACTTCCTCTCGGGAAAATGTAGTTACATTAATGAGACGAGAGTGGATTAAAAATACCTTTGGTTATTAAATACGCAGAACAAATAAAATTAAAGTTGTGTTGTTGGTGTTGTGCATTCTCGTGCGATGTGCTGTCATATTGGTTTTCTTCGAGAACACGCGTAGAATGTTGAAAGGCATGTTTTATGTGGTGCGGATCGTCAAGTGAATGAAGTAATTGAATTTAGAAGGAATACTAATAAATATTTTAATCTACAGCTGCTTCGTTTTAAAATCATTTCCCGAAAGTCCTGAAAATTAAGTGTGAATACATGTGTGTAGGAAGCCAGTGCAGTAGCAATTATGGGCACTTCACTCCTTCACTTGTCACCCATTGAAAGGAGGATCAGAAGTATAACATTACGAATAATTGTACATTGCATCTAACTTTAAGATGAAATACGGTCGGAGCAACGATCGGTAATCTCCTAATTCTGTCACATCTTGTGCTGAAGATATTTTATTCGGATGAAGAGAAGTCCGGAAAGATAGTTAAATGGAAGAAATTCAAACTCCATTATTTAAAGTTAAAAACTGACCAAGTATACTATGGTCAGTCAGTCAAAAATATACCATGTATACATGGTATATTTTTGACTGAAATACCGGTATTGGAGTTCAAATTTCTTCCATTTAATTTACTTTTCGGACTTTTCTTCCTCCGATAGAATGACCCCGAACGGTGATAGATTAAATATGCTACATAACATAATTGAAATATGCTCAGCATGTTTTCTCAAATATGCCATGCCTGTGTTGACAACATGCTCAGCATATTTTCGAAAATGTTTTCAGCACATTTATAGCATATGATTACCCGGACATTTGTTAATGCTCAGCATATGCTAGAAACATTTTCAACATATTGAACATATTTTACGAAAATGTGCTTAGCATATTGTGAGCATTAATTGTGTTACTAGGGTAACTTTGTTGGATTTACTTGCTGTTTGTAATTTTACACAGTAACTATTGAATTCAACATTGGCCTGATTTAATGTGAAGTTTTCAATGGTTTTTTTGCAAGAGTACCTGTAGAATTCAACAGTTTTTTCAACAGTAACTGTTGGATTCAACAGTTTTTTTTCAATAGTAACTGTTAGATTGAACAGTTTTTTCAACAGGGACTGTTAGATTCAACAGTTTTTAACAGGTTTTCAACAGTTTTTTCGCTGGAGATCTTCAGTGGGTAAATATTGATAATGCATCTCCATTTTCCATCATGAATTTTAACCCACAAATCATTTTATTCCCCTTCTAATAGGCTTTAGTTGTGACTCTGCCATGTTGGAAAATAATTCTATTAAAACCAAATGCCACATTTCATTGGGTATTCAATCAATCAATGGGATGTTCATTTCGTATTTTTTCCAATTTCTTGTATTCCTAGTTTTTACTTTGTACAATAATCCCTGCCCATACTCTGTACCATACTGTACACAATCTGTACCTCTACTCTGATGTAGACAATCTACCTGAAATCTGTACAGTAAAATGTTCTATAACACACAATTAGCACACAAAATCACACAATTTGTACCACATGTACCAAATTTTGTACATAATTAGTGTACCAGTTATTCACACAAGTTGTACCTGAAATCTGTACAGCAAAAATGTTCTATAACACACTACTTGCACACTAAAAGCACACAAAAAATCACACAACTTTTACCACATTTACCACATTTTGTACATAATTAGTGTACCAGTTTTTCACACAAGTTGTACACAAACATTTTCGCCAGGGTTGGCATCTATTTACTAGATAGGACTTCAGCCAACTTAATGCTACCCCCCTAATGCCCAACAACTCACATGTTGAAATCAGCTTACAGTGTTCAACAGCATCAAATGCTTTGTTCAAGTCAAAGAAAATGCCCATAACCTTACATTTAGAGTCTATCTCCTGAATTATATGATCTACTGCTTCAAAGTACGAGTCAAAGACAAATTGGGACTCAAAACACCTGGAGTTTACTGTATCCCATGTCAGTGCGGAAAAATATACATCGGTGAGACAGGGCGCACGATAGAGACCCGAATAAATGAGCACAGAAGGTGTATTAGGTTGTTCCGACCCAAAAAATCTGCCTTGGCTGAACGTAGCTTATCGGAAGATCACATCATCTCCTTCGATGAGGCTCGCATGGTGTCCAAAGCAAATGGGTATTGGGATCGTCTCCTTAAAGAGGCCGTAGAAATCAGGCTGGAAGAGAACACATTAAATCGAGATTCTGGGTACATCCTCAGCAGAGAATGGAAACCATTAATTCGAAAAATAACAGAAAAAAGGAGACAACAATGCCCCCCGGATGAGATGGCTACATAATAGGTGCGGGCAGAATGCCTTGCAAGCTTAGGATTGCTCTGAAGACGATGGAGGAGTATTCCGTCGAAACGTCAACAACGCAAAATCTTACTGATGATTACACTGAAGGCTCTACTTCCACCACCCCCTCCCCTACCTCCTCCCTCCCCCCACCCAACCACCTTCTTTTCCACCCTCCCCCCCTCATATGAGCAGAAAACCCCTCCCCCCCACCCACCAACCTCAACTGTGTATAAGTGACAACATTTCTGTAATCTGTATCTGATGATGATGTTAATCGTCGAAACTGCATGGTCGTAGTGTGATATAAATAACTGTGGAAATACCAAGTTTATTCTTCATCTCTTAAATATAGCAAATATAAAAACCAAATGCCACAAGCCAATGCCAAAGCTTGCAATATCAGTGATTTTACTGTAAGTACATATTGCTTTTACGGAAAGGGAATACAAAGAAATGCTCTATAATATACGTTGAAGCTATAAAAGCTACACATGTACCAAATACGAGGTTGACAACACGAATGACTAGTACCGGGTAAGTGAAAAAATATAGTAAGCAAAACACACTATTCCATTTAACATGAATATAACAAATCTATATTGCAAAGGCAATAAAACTTCTAATTCCCTGACATATGAGCTGTGTATATACATATATAGCCATATACATGGAAATTGTAATCTACACGGGATAGTGGGACAAACAAATCATATAAACCGTGTAAACATGGAAATCATGGAGAAACTCTTATTTACACACATCTACAATGCATAAAAGAACACCTCACATCAACCAAATACCTTAAAGCAGAAATATATACTCAGTAGTTCACTGATAAGAGATGAGTTGGAGCCAAATTTCGATTCCCTGGTGGCTTGTGAGAGACTAGCTCTCCATGGCAATGGAAGACTAGACAGTTGAGATGGAAATACTGTGGAAACTGTGACTGAATTGTGACTTGGATATTCTTCCGAGAATGTGACATCATTCCAAGACTCCAACATGGAATTTCTGTGAACATTACCTTATCCAATAAGGCCGTAGAACGTACTGATTTGTAACGCTTCTGCTGAACAACGATGGATCTGAAGCGGAGTTACAGTCATACACTGAAGCAGTGTTGCATGAAAGTATGAAGTGTCCCTTGATAAGTTCGATCCGAAACCACTGCAAAAGGAAAAGAATTGAAAATTTTCGGGGACAAGACCAGACCCCTGCGGCATGTCCGAAACCTTGTTATACTGAGATGCGCTATAACCGGATTTTTACAGAATTTATCAGCAGGCCATGAATCAGCTGAAATCATTTTTTATTTTTTAGTCAAGAGCATAGAAGTTGTGCTCATGTGCGGAGTGAATTTAGCTACACATGAAATCAATTAACTTGACTACATTCATGTGTAAAAATTACAAGCTTTTCAAAAGCACATAGAGAAATTGTCATCGATCATGTTAGCACTGTAATTTAACACTTTCGAGTCTATGCCCGTATGTGATACGGGCTCAGTCACTTTTCCATGCCGACTATGCCCGTATCTGCTACGTTCATCATTTTTTTCTGTCGTGTACAATGTTTTCGCATGGGATTATCTTTCATTCTCGACTAATATGTTTCTTTGTATCATATAGTAACTTCAGAGTTTCCGAATCTCACTATGACAACTATGTCTGACTTTTATCAGCAGTCGTTTTCTATTGCTCCCTCCCGTATATTACCGGATCCCTTACGTGCTGCGGGACGTCTCTTTTTCACGCGTTCATTACTCTTGTTGCTTTCTTCCATTGCTTTTGTGCCTCACATATTATTATTCTCTATGGACCGACTATCGATGTAATATGTTTCTTTTCGTCGTATACCAACTTCAGAATTTCGATCCTTCCTACTACATTTTGTCCAATTTTTAGTACTGACACTATGTATGCAACTCACTCGACCCGCCACCAACCATACAATCGGAGATTTTCCAGCTGTTATATCTTTACATAGAGATTGTTTCTCTAATTTTTTTCTATTCCTATCGTAAAATGTTTTATCTAATTCTTGGGTAATACGGCGGGAACTCAGATTGACGAATCGGAAAATAAGGATATTTTAGCTGAGGATTCAGGAAGTGATTTGATGAATTTGATGAAGATTGATGAATCCAATGACAACATGGAATAGGAAGGTTCGTGAATATTCATTATATTTTATTATCCTGCCGGAATAAAAACAGAAATGGAATCCAAATGTTTTGATTGTTCATAAATGCATGTACTTTTTCTTCAGACGATGCAAATATTGTTCCAGCTGGGGATGCGGTTGTTAGAAGCAGCAAGGATTCAAGTGAGAGAAAATTACACTTACAAACGGAAATATATTTTCTGAGTTTTACCTTTCAGTATCTGAACTTGTGCACAATTAGACTTGATGTTTTTATTGAATGAAGATCCATATTACCTTTTTAGATACGCAACATGCACCGCCAATCGAAATCAACTCTTCCTGGTCAGAGAGTGGCGTGCAACTATTTCTACCAACGTGTGAAAAAAGCAGTGAAGTTTTGGCTGAAATTGACAGCACCAAAAATGAATGGGACTTCTTATTACTCTTCACCACGGACACCATCAAGGCAATGCAAACGAAGCAAACCGGTACTCACTATCTTCCACTGACCTTCTAAGATGAAGACAGAAATGTAATTGTTGGCTGAAACCAGAAAGACCGGAGTTGATCTAGCATCAGTAAATGAGTTACTATACTTTTCATAGAAAATAAACCAAATGGTGGAAAAATATTTTTTTTCATGGATTTATGATTACGGTCGTAAATTCATTCATAATTTGCAAAATGAGTCCACTGAAACCACCTAAATCCACCACGCTGGTCAGGTGCATTGCCAAGTTAGCGAAGAAGTTTGCCGAGAAATGAGAGATGGGAATTGAATCTTCATCCTCTTCATTCACTTCCCCAGGGAATCACTTATCAGGTGACATTTTCCTAAAAAAATGACTCAGCAGTGAACAAAACCAACCCCGCCAGAGTGCACATTCTGCTCAGAGAGATGGAAAGCTACGACCGGCAAGAAGACACGGAAAGAAACACGTTGGTTTTGCGAAAAGTGCGATGTAGGACTGTGTGTGCCGGATTGTCTTCCACAGTATCACACAAAAGGCAATTATGTAAAACAATCAATACCTGAATTATAATGGATACAGTTACATAAAGGAGGTGTATTTTGGTGACTTGTTGATACGGAACGGAATTTGTATTCATTTCAACGCTTATCGAAGAAAATTGTCACTTTGTGCAGTGCGGGTTGCATTGCCATAGTTGTAAAATATGAATATATATGAAAAATTTGATGTTTTGGTAAATTGTAAACCATTATAAATAATGGAAAATTGTGATGAAAATAAATCTATAATCCAATTCTCATTATTGTTATTGAAAGTAACCGTTTTCCCGGCGAAATCGCACTACAAAACACGTAACGAGTAGGTAGGAATTTTTTCTGAGACGCAAAACAATCAAATGTTTAAAAATAAATAAAAAAAAACTATAAAATGCAATGACTTGAAAACTAATTCATCTGAAAGAAAAAAGTAGAAACGATAATACGCATTAAAAAAACAACATTGAAGGTAAATAGTTCATAACAAATGACTTAAGAAAACCATTGAAAAACGGCAGTCCACAAGAGTTCAGCACTTCAAATTCGGTCAGACCGGAAAGTGTTAATGGAGTACATTGATAAATATTAGAGATGTGTGAACAACACATGTGTGAACAACATAAAGTTATTAAATAAGATTGGCAATTTTCCACAGAGAAATCTTTACTTCGACCGGTTTCAATGTGAAACATCATCATCAGGTGACCAAATCTCAACAAAGTCCAGTATATATTCAAATGAGGGGAGGAACCGTGGAAAAACAAGGAGTGAGGGAGGAGGAGGGGAAGAGGGCCTAAACCAAGGGTGACAACGGAAAAAGGGGAGAGAGGAGGGAGAACTGGTGCTAGGGGTGGGAGTTGGAAAAACCACACATAGAACTGGGAAACCCTGGCCGTTTGATGAGTACAAAGGTGCAACGTACACCTTCAAGTTCAAGAGAGGCCATATATGGGGGGGGAGGGGAAGAGGGTGCCGTCCTGCGGGATGAGAGGCCGCCATGTTTCGGCCTTGCCCGACGAAGGCACAGTGGCAAGGTGGGGGATTATCACAGTAGGCCGCTCCTGGTCTTCGAACCCACAGATAAGAAGATGGTGGTGAAAACACTGGCCTCTGGCTGCTAAGGGGTATCCCGCGGCGATGCTTCGAATGCCAGGTCCGTGCAAGGGGCTGAGACGCTTGGGGAGTGTGTCCACATAGGCATGGTGGGGGGGGAGGGGGGGGCACTTGGTTAAGGTAGCACAATGGAAACTCACGTGGGCCAGGGAAAACCAGTGAGTAGAGGTGAACACTTGTCTAAAAACACTCAGAGTGGGAAAGTGATTGAGAGGAGTGGGGGGGAGGGGGATGAGTGAAATTGCACATCGTTGAGGAGATTGAGATTCCTATTCCATCGTTGAATAATTTCGACCTGCTCCATGGCGTCTAATTTCTTGCCTTTGTCTAAGGTGTGAAGCACTTTAAAATCGGAATTGCGGGTGTGGTTATCAGGTGTTTGGCGAAAATGGAATTTGTGTTGCCTAAAATGTAGCACTTTTTGTGTTCATTAATGCGTGTGGAAAAATTCCTCCCTGTCTGGCCGATGTAGATGGCTCCACAGTCGCATTTAATTTCATACACGCTGCACTTTTTGACGTGGTCTATGGGGTCTTTGTTGGAGCAGAGGGCTTTAGATAGGGTCAAGGGAGCATAGAAGGAAACACGCAACTTATCTTTGGGAAAGGTGTTGGTTATCTTGTAAGAAAATGTTTGGTGGAAAGGGATTTTGCACCACTTTCTATCTGAAGCGCTGGGACCTAGTAGGAGGGAGGTGTTTAAATTCACTGCCTGTTTTTTCCGTTTATTACGGAGTAATTTGTCGATAGGATTTGTCGATGTCGATTTGTCCCAAACGCTTTTAATTTTGTGTCACATAATTTATTGCTCAAACTTTGTTGGTTGTTTATATATTCATTTCCCTTGCAGGTTTCTTGAGCTCACATTATTTCATTACCATTTTGAGACAGAAATATTAAAATTTCGCCATAAAAATATAAGCAAACCTTTGACACGTTAATGCAAAACAAATTGTAATGCTTGGTGTGTACTTAAAATTTGCCATTTACTGCATAACTTTCCCATATTTTGAATAGAGAACCACTTCCTCAAACCTGTAATTGACACTCTTTTAGGTCATTTTCTTGGTTGAACTTATTCAGCATAGATTTAAATTCCGTACTTATTAATCAATTTATAAGTTTTGCTTAATTTTTCGCATTTTTATTCAATGATTATGATCATGGAGATTATAAATTATTGTAACATTCATGGTTGTGATGACTGACAAGTTGCTCACTGACTACTTAACTCATAAACATACGTTTGTGTAGACATGACCTGACTATGGGAGTGGGTACATTTAATAAATTTGTATGTTCATGCATCTTTTTCATTAATTTAGTATCCCATGTCTTAATTTATAAACATCACTCTGTGCGCTTGATGACATATTAATGGGTAACAACTGACTACGCGAACTTTAAATACGGAGTATTGGTCACTTTAAGTGGAGGTGGACTTAAAGTAAGCTGCTTACATCTACACCAAAGCTTTAAAGTGATTGGTCACTTAAAGTGGATTTTAAAGCGCTAGTGTAGACCCAGCATATGCTAAAAGACAAGAGTTTGAATGCCTTGAATATCACACCATACAGCTCTATTAATGGCGTGTAAATGAACTGCGTCAATTGCACCGTGAGATCTCGTGGTTCTTTCTTACGTAATTATTAATTTCGAAAGACAACAGTTCCAATGAATGGAATTTTTTGGAATGGTTGTCTTTTCACCATAAATAATGTGCCGAAACTAATCACTGCTAGTCGCATTTCAAAATAAAAGAAAGTTTGTAAACATCACCGACAGTTACCCCTTTGTACGAACTTCACTGTTACTCTGTTACATATTCATCATTAATTCATAATACATCGCACAAGGTGTAACATGTTCCAAATTGTACTTTTGCAAATAACTAATGGATTTTACGTAAGAGTTCCAGTGAACTCATGCTTTTAACCTGCTGATGAGATAGTGTTCAGCTATTTTTCATCAAGAATATGCCAAGATGCCTGAGTTTGATGGTACGCTATATCTTCCAAAAGAGGAAAACAATTTTAATGCCATAAAATATGCCATGTATCTTGAAGAATGTTCACTTCCACATTTATTTATGTAAATAAAAAATTTTATCACCTCAGATACACTTTCACTGCATTTTACTTGGAATAAAATGTTTTTTGTTACTTCAAATCTGATGACCAAGAATTGTGTGCTTGTCATTCATATCTAATTGAAATTGCAACTGAATAAAGCCATTGATGTTTTTCACAATTTGTGGAAAACTATTAATATTTATTTCAAAATTTACAATTGTTGCTACAAAATTTGTAAAATCCTGCTATGAAATTAGCGACTTGCCTGAAACTTGAGTAGGACCATTGCAGCCACAAGAGAGAGAGAGAGAGAGATCATCATCGGTACACAATCCTAGTTTGACGCAGAGCCCTCCACTCCATTCTTCTATCTCCCAACCTCTTCATATTGATGTAATTCTTCTCTTTTACATCCTTCACAACTTCCTCCTGATACAAGGCATGCCTTTTCCATTCTTCCCATTCGCCTTTTCCCTCGACGATTGTCTTCATCAGGCCACCGTATCTTAAGGTATGGCTGATAAATTGTCCTGTCTTCATTTTAGGGTCTTCAGTAGACATCTCTTCTCTCCCACTCTTCTTAAGACCTCCTCGTTTGTCACTCGGTTGATCTTCACCATTCTTCTGTTATAGCACCACATTTCAAACGCTTCCAGCCTGGACTTCTCTGCTGCTGTTATCGTTCATGCTTCGCTGCCATATAGTAGAATGCTCCAGATGCATGTTCTAATGAAATGTTTCCTCACTTCCATGCTTGTATTCACATCTGTAAGCAGATTCTTCTTCTGGTAAAATGCCCTTTTTGCTTGGGCATTTCTACTGGCAAATTCTCTTTTACTTCATCTATCGCTGGTTACTTGGCTTCCCAGGTAGCAGAACTCTTCCACCTCCTCGATTTTTCGTTTTCTTAGTTTAATATTGGTCCTGGATTCCTTTCTCCTACTGCATACCAATACCTTATAGTTTTCTTTTTATTGATCTTCAGGTGATATCTGGTCATTGTTCTTTCTGTATTTCCTAGTCTCTCCTTTAAATCTCCTTCTGTTTCTGCCATGACTGCTATGTCATCATTGAATCGTAGCATGCTGAGATCTCCCCCATGGATATTCACTCCCGGAGACTTTTCTCTGACTTCTTGGATGGCTTTCTCGATGTAGACATTGAACAATACGGGAGACAGTGCACATCCTTGCTTTACTCCTTTCTTTATGCTTGCTTCTGTACTGCTGGGTCCTGATTTGATTACACCACCTGGTTTTTATACAAGTTCTATAGAGAAGAAGGGAAATAATAATTACCCATATTACCTAACAGCATTAAAATTGGTATTCTCTTCAGGAAAAGATAGCTTCTCAATCTCAGGGGCCTTGACAGGGCCTTTCTACACTGCCGCACTATTTGTAGAATAGTGCCTTCCCATGCTATATTTGCGTTCAGAATAGCATCTAGTGGTGACTGGGTCGCAATTATAATGAAAATGGTGACCTTTGCCGCTATTTCGACATACAGCTCATGTGCTCAGCACGAATGGAGGTCCCACATTCTCGCTCTCGCTTCACCATCCGACTTAAGACTCCTCTTCCCCTCAACGCAACGCAGTGACCTTGAAACCATGGTCATAAAATGTTTACAACTTTAATGAATGAAAATTTGCATTCATATAGGGGTGAGCCAATAGACTTATTTTCTTGATAACCAATACCCGATAACCTTATATACCCGATTGTTTTCCAGTTCCCGGAACTATATCAGATTGCTTTTTAAATGAATTCTCAAGTTTCTTGTAGTGTTTCTTGATTTTGCCTGCCCAACATCATCTTTTTATAGTAAGACAAATTCACAAATTTGAAATATAATTGTCACAAAAACTTATAATAATACCAGTATCTCATTTGAAAAGCAGGGGGACAAAAAGAGATACCAACTAGGTTACACTTTGGTAAGGCAAGGATTTAGGAACAGCATTAAAAACTTGTACAGATGTAAATCAGAGGGAATATGAGGCATTAGTATGAGGAATATTAGTCATATGTGTGAGGGAAGATTCAGAATGGCAAACAGTTGAGGAAGAATAGAAAAAATGGGCGCAGTATACACTACAGAGGTCAACAAACATAGGATAATAGAGGGAATGAAGGAGGAATTGAGGATTGATGGAATGAGAAAGATTTAAAGAGAGCTAGGCCACATAAAATAAGCGATACACGTAGGAGGGATGTGAAGAGAGTGAAATAAAAGCAGTGGAAGGAGATTGAGAGAGGAAATCTTGAAGGCTCCAGAGAGGGAGAAATAGGTGCCCAGTAATCGCAGGTTAAGCATTAAGAAATGATAGCAGGCGTGAGTGGCAAGTCAGGAGAGCCACTGGTAGAACTTCAAGACAAGGGGGAAGGAATGGATGGAAAGACTGCGTGGCACTAATGAGAGGCAAAGGAACTTAGAAGAGGAAAATGACGAGGATGAGCTAGGACAAGGAATACTCTCGATAGTAAGATAGAGTCACGAGAAACAAAGGTGGGGATTGGTAGTATCCGAGCAACGCTACCCAAGACTCGAGGAAGAGGAGGATCAGAGAGATTTTATTGGCTTGCTTGCAGAATGTATGAGGAGAGTTTGACTGCAGGATTTTAAACAAATTGTAATCTGCACCAACAAAAGAAAGACGAGAGGCTGCTGAAAATCATGCACTCCACAAAGAAATAACACTATTTTGTCACCAATGCGATATCATCCAGAAGTCCACGAAACATGGAACCAATCGTGGCAAAATTAACGTAGTGTAATCTCTCGAGGCATTACAATACCACAGATGAACAAGTTCACCGTAACTGATGCTGCATTTGAGAAAATTTTATTACTCTTCCATGGGGATAACTTGCAGCATGAGTAGTAGTAGTTTCTTAGACGAAGCGTTGAGTTTCACGAGTTACGCAACTGGGACGACATTCACAGCAAATGGTCTCATAGCGTAAATAAAGAGAAGATGTTAAATTGCGGATACATCAAAATCTTCGAAACTTGGAGAAAAAGTTGTAAATGGTGGGACAACATAAATTTTGGGGATTAAAAGCAAAGTTTTAATGTATTTGTTAAGAACGTCTTGCATGTTATAAAATTATCGGATTTTACAGCTCCGATACTGGAAACTGAATATGTATCGGCCAGCATTTATATCGCAATTAATTATTGGCTCAGCCCTAATTTATACCTACCACTCAGGGGGGAAGTGTCAGGAGGAATAAGTCTTGAACTTTTATTTAGATCATATTCACAAAAATAACAGGTATCTTTCATGATGTGGTCCTGATAAAATTATAAAATAAGGATTACTACTTTGAATGCATAGTGAGAAATTCTGGTTGCTTCATTGTTCAAAAATATATTCCCCTGAGCAGAAAAAGTTGGATCAAACCATCCCTTCTCTTCTGAGTCCCTATCTCCATCGTTGGCATCACATATATCAAGGCAACTATTAAATAGCATGAAAATATGAGAACTACTCTTACTCAAACACTCTTAAATGAAGAGTTTTCCGAACCAAAAGGCTAAATCAGGGGCCACGTCGAAGAACGAGGCTACAACTTTGAAAAAAGGATGTTCTCTCGTAAAGGTGAAGTGTTCTTAGTAGTTTGGAAAGGCAAAAGAATGCGAGCATGACTAAGCACTACTCACAGTGGGTAAGCACTACACACAAAGCTAAGCTCCACCACTACCTATCTTACCAGTTTCTAGAACTTTTTTCTCTTTACCTTTTCCAGCTAACAAGATGTGAGGTCCATGTTTCAGAACTAGCATGGCGGCAGCAGCATCAACGTCTTCTGACGAGTCATTGGAGGCCTTTGAATCCCAGCTCTCTCTCTCAGGGTATTTCCTTCTTCGGCTTGACACGTCAGCCAGCACCCTTGAAGGGTCTGAAGCAGCAGCAGCAGCCAGTCTCCGGCTCAACAATGGAAACAGCTCAGGGTCAGGCACATTGCAGTTCGACTTGGCACCCGAGAGAACATCGTAGTCATCACATGGCACGTTTGGATCACTGGCAGCAGAAGGCAAAAGTTGGTAATTGCTACATAACATCTGTTGAACTTGGGGAGTTTTTGGTCAATTAGACTTGCTTAGCCTAAAACTTATAGTGATAACTCTCAATGTAGCATTAACTCAGATGTTATACTGATTAAAATATTCTATTGAAATATCTGTCTCAAAGATGGAACTAGCAATACCATATTTTCATATTAATTAAGGCATCAAATTACGAAAAACTACGAAGTGAGAGCTATTCCCAGGTAAAAATCTTTGTGTACACATGTGGTACAGCTTTGCACTGCACCAGACTAGAACATAAAGATCACTTAGCATTCACCATAGTTGTACATGATCTTGAAATGTACACAAGTTTCACACAGTTTCTTATAGGGTTCTTTGTACACAAGCATTTTGTGCCAGACACTCACACTTGTTGCCATATATTTTGTTGGGTAAATGAGTTTATGTAAATGAATTCATTTAGTCTGTGTTATTGAATGTGAGAGGGTCACTTTTGTGTCACATATATGTACAGACAAAGTTGTGATTAACGATTAAAACTAATCATTAAAAATGTGGTCAACTATTTAATTTACTCATTACTTTTTAGAAAGAGTCAACAATTAACTTTCATTCGTTAAAATTATGCATTAACTGAATAACTAACTTCAATTAATTTTTTTCGTTAATTTTTGGCAAATGCCGACATGTCCGAATTTGGGCACAATGGTTGCCCAACGGACAAATGGGAAAATAAATTGGTATCTAAAAATGGAGGGGTAGTTGCGCAAGAATGCAATGAATAGGCGAATACATCGAAACAAACAAAAGCGAGGCTGAGGAGGGAGTGACCGCCAAAGTTTAGGAATGTACCCTCAGACGAGAAAACACGAAACCATGCAAAGACATTGTCCTGGAGGGCTCATATTCATTACTTGGTGACATCATCTCGTCAATGCTACATAGTTGAACGAAAATCCCCACTTCCAACACATATATTTAAACAAATGGATATGGATGGAAGAAAGCGCGATGGCAGTTTTCAGTGTTTGCTTTGTTTGTGAAAACAAAAAACCATCAAGGCCTCTATTACCACACAGCATCCAATTTGCCTAAGTAACTGAAAAAGTAACTTTTAACGTAAAAGTTACTTTTTTTAACTTAACTTTAATCAGTTACTTTTCCCGAAAAGCAACTTTTAACTTAAACTGGTGACTTTTTACAAAGATTAACTTTAACTTTAATCAGTTAATTTTTTTGGTAACTTTCCCAACCATGCGCGTACAGACTTCCCCATTGGTTGTGTATCATTTTTGACATTCAGTCATGAGGCACTTCCCTAAGTGCCATGTAGATTAAATTTGGCAATAGCATAGGGAAAGGTTGAATGTTTTGTTGAGCACTAACAACCCATTAGAAAGCTTTATGACCCCAGAATGGGGATTCAAACCCTGATTCCATGGTACCACTACCCTAAGAAAAAAGTACTATAGAACTATATATAGTGATTATAGGAATTCTATAATCACTATAGAAATTTCTATAATCACTATAGAAATTTCTATAATCACTATGGGGTAGAGTTCTATAGTCCTATAATCACTATGGGGTATAGTTCTATAGTCCTATAATCACTATGGGGTATAGTTCTATAGTCCTATAATCACTATAGAAATTTCTATAATCACTATAGGGTATAGTTCTATAGTCCTATAATCACTATGGGGTATAGTTCTATAGTCCTATAATCACTATGGGGTAGAGTTCTATAGTCCTATAATCACTATGGGGTATAGTTCTATAGTCCTATAATCACTATGGGGTATAGTTCTATAGTCCTATAATCACTATAGAAATTTCTATAATCACTATAGGGTATAGTTCTATAGTCCTATAATCACTATGGGGTATAGTTCTATAGTCCTATAATCACTATGGGGTATAGTTCTATAGTCCTATAATCACTATGGGGTATAGTTCTATATTCCTATAATCACTATAGGATACAGTTCTATAGTTTATACATACATAACTTACATAGACCTCTCATATACAGACATATTCTCCTGGACCATGCTGTCTATAAGAGAGAGGTTTCAAATTATGTATCTTAAAAGCAAAACATTCTGAAAATTTTATTTTTTATTCATCTCATATGGATTCAAATGTCACATTCATCTTATATCCATTCAAATGGATATCCATGATTGGATGATTTTCCTCAGTCCCTCGTAGACGGTATCGGACTTAGAGTAAAATTTGGTGCGCTCGCCGGAAAACAGGTTCTCAGCATTATGGAGGAAACTCTTATTTATCTCTCCTAGAGTTCAAAGAATATCAGAGACGTATATTTATAATGGTCATGCTTATTTTTAGCCACAAAATGGTTATTAGGGAAATGCTTTAACGGTGCAAATTATCCGTGTCAATCTTAGAGTAAAGTTAATAATCACAAACGACTTAATGCCAGCCAGCAGCTGTATATATATGGCCTCCCTGTCTCATTCCCATCATTGGAAAATGTGTCAGGTCGTATGTCAAAGGATGATAGGATACAAAGTAGTTAAGTGTATGTTGTAAGGTAGGTGTATAAGTAGTATATGTGAGATAAGTATATTAATCATTCAGTAAGTGAGAATCACGATCCTTCATTTTCCTTTTTTTTTCAATTTTGTTCCTTTGGGGAACAGTTGGCAAAACGGATACGAATAATGGTTGGCCAACCGCTGCACCTAGAATAATAATAATATAGGAATCCTCATGACCAAACGTTGGCCCAGCCGTCTGTGCTACATGGGTATGTTCCAAATACCTTAGCCATAGTGATTATAGAAAACTATATATAATCACTATATATAATCACTATATATAATCACTATATATAGTCCTATAATCACTATATATAGTCCTATAATCACTATGTTCCAAATAACTATAGGACTATAGCCATAGTGATTATAGAAAACTATATATAATCACTATATATAGTTCCATAGTATTTTTTTCTAAGGGTAAGGGTATTAGTAGTACCACACTCACTCCCACCCAGTGGTTCAACCCGAAGGTTGGTTTGGATAGGTGAGGGTAGAGCTCACCCCGGACTAAGCCACAGGCGTGTGAATTACACACATGCTCAGGGTATAGGGGGCAGGCAGTTCCTTTCCCTGGGCCACCTCGCACCCCTTGGATTTCTTGTTCTGGGGCATCCAAAGGCTTCACCCAGATTTGAACCTGGGATCAGTAGCTCTCCCCACTAGGCCTCCACACTCCCTTTTTAGTACCATACCCCAATCCACAGTTTACCGTAGAGGGTTTCAATGCAAAAAAAAATTTGAGACAAAAATTCAGTTATTTTATTCAATAATAATATTTGGGTTTTTGGCATTTACCGTATTTACTCGTGTAAGCCGCGCCCTCGTGTATCCCGCGCACCCCTATTTTCGGGCAGGCTCGTGAGGAAAAAATTATTTCTATCGAAAAAAAAATTTTTTCCCTTGAGTCTGCATCATTTTCTCATAACATGAATGCATGTTCTTTAATAGAAATACTGTGCCTAAATTACGTATACGTCTTTCTCATTAATTGATTCAATTACGTGTTATTATCATCACAATCGTAATCGCGTCGTGCATCAATGCACAGCCCACACGGCCTCTTTTACCACTTTTACTGTGCATCTTTTTCTCGTAGCATCTCACAGTAATCACAGTTACATACGATCACATCATCCAGCTATAAAAATGGCATCAGTTCAAAATAACATCCAACTGAAATAATTGCAAAAATATATACAATTTCAGCCCGTGATTACTCTATTATTAAGGAAATCCGTTGGCATATCAACAAATAAAAGCCAAACGCCATCCGTACCTGATAGCGGTGATCTCATCTGCTCTCTGCGTAGTAGCTGTGGACTGGGACGATTTAACAACACCGGAAAGTTATGGGAACACACGGAAAAAGCTAAGCTCAGTGTAATAACAATAATAATTCTTATAAAACTAAAGAAAAACACATTCCTATACATAACAATATAATCATAAATCACTAATGAATATTCATATCATAACAGTTCTCATTCTTAGTTTTCGTCACTGCTAAATTCAGATACACCATATTTCCTTCATGGAGCTCGATTTCCTATTTTTTTGGCATCGCTTATAATATGTAGTTTTATACTCACAAGAAACTATCGAAATTTCACATCAGAATTCATTTTAGGGTGAATAGCAATTTTAAAATGCTAAATGATCGATTCGAACGCGTTTACTACTCTCACGCTTGGAGCGGATAGCACGGAAGAAGGCATAATCTCTGAGCATACGACTATTGCCACCACATAACAAATTTTTTGTCGTGTCTTTGCAATATTGCATTTTTTGCATTGCAACATTTTTGAAGACTTTCCTTCCGTGATACATCAATCTTGATACCTAGGTATTCGTGTAGGTTGTGAAATTAATTTCCTGGCCCTCGATAAATCTGATATATTGCACAAAATATATTCGGAGAACATATTTTTGTATCTGAATTGAACCTTAATGTTTTTAATTCTTGCATTATATTGTTAACTTATGATTAGCTATTGCCTTACGAGTGAAGGATATATTCTTTGTGGATAGGTAATATAAATAGTGAATAAAGAACAACTTTTCAAACCATGGTTTGAAGAGTTCCACTATTTCCACTATACTTCACTGGATTATTCCATTAGTTCAGTGACTGTTAATTAAATCGCTGAAATAGGTTGCGATCAGTTACCCTGCTAGCGATAATCATTAAATAGTTCTTTCCTTATCACGCTAGAATATATTTTTGCAAAGAAGCAAGCAGTACGATCTTTTATTTTGTTGTCATGTGCCTTAGTCATAAGTACTTAGATTTTCCCCGGAGGTAGGTTTAACTATTTGCCTTGAAGGTGTCATGTAGAACTAGTATATTAATCATAAAATCGTCAAGAGGCATTTCAAAAGTTATGAATTCTTATCTGTATATTAATCAACAGGTTATCATGTCCAATTATGGGAGAGTCTCTAAGTGTAGAGCCATTAAGAAGAACCTACGTAGGTATCTTAGTGCAGAGGGCATTTCTTTCTCTCCTGTCTCAACGGTAGCTGTAGAAAATGAATTGTCTGATGGCAGTGTAGAGGGAATGGATTTTTCTAGCTCAGAAGAGAGTGATGATGAGTTAAGTGTGCAAGACACCGTTTCTTCCTTCACCAGTCTTGAGAGTGAAAATGATGAAAATGAAACAGTAGAGCGAGGAAGTGCAGTGGATATGGGAGACTTGCAGTCAAAATTGGCTGCTTGGGCCTTGAAGCACGACATAACCCATGCAGCATTAAATGATTTACTGTTGCTGGATGCCTTTAACACACCCTTACCTAAGGATGCTAGGACATTGCTTCAAACTAACACTGTTAGCCATAGTTTACGCTACGACTCAATGCAAGGTTCCAGTAAGGAAGGGAGGTATTGTTACTATGGTTTAGGAAATGGCCTCAGGATGATATTTGTGAAGAATGATTTCAAGTTTGAGGAGGAGACTTGCATACGATTATCGTTTAATATTGATGGTATGTCCCTGTTCAGAAGCTCCTCAAAACAGTTATGGCCTATACTGTGCAAGGTTGTGGATTACAACTGTGATCCCTTTGTTGTCGCTCTGTTCTGTGGGAATTCCAAACCCCAATCAGCATCCACATTCTTGCAGGACTTTATTCAAGAACTTACAGATCTCTTGGATGAAGGATTTCAGTTTGAAGGCAAGAGGCATAGTGTGCAAATATATGCTATAGTATGTGATGCTCCTGCCAGAGCCTTTATAAAGTGTGTGAAAAGCCATACAGGGTTTTATGGATGTGAGCGGTGCTCCCAAAAGGGGAAGCAGGTGAATTACCGGATGGTGTTTCCTGAGACTGATGTTCAATTAAGAACCAATGAATCTTTTCTGCTTTTGGTGGACAAAAACCACCACAATGCAGAATCACCTCTGGCACGTATTGTTTCATTAGGTCTAGTCTCCCAATTCCCCCTGGATTACATGCACCTAGTGTGTTTGGGTGTCACTCGACGTCTCATAGCGCATTGGACAAAAGGTTCAAATAAAACAAGAATTGGTCCTGCAGGGAAAAGTACAATATCAGCAAGGCTCTCTCATTTGGCCAGTAACACTCCTTCTGAAATTTCTCGGAGGCCAAGGGGTTTAGATGCCATTGATCGCTGGAAAGCAACTGAGTATAGAACCTTCCTTCTGTATACGGGGCCTGTTGTTTTGCAGAAGGTACTACCAAAGGAACTCTATGATCATTTTTTGATCCTCCATGTTGCAATTAGGCTGCTTTGCTCCAAGGAAACTGCAATTTCCCATTGCAAATATGCAAGAGAGTTGCTGAAGTCATTTGTCACATACATGCCCAGTTTTTATGGTGCTGATTCTCCAGTGTACAACATCCATAACCTTCTGCACATAGCTGATGATGTGGAAGTACTCAGAGGCCCTCTGGATGACTACAGTTGTTTCCCTTTTGAAAACTATTTGAGGAGATTGAAGAAGATGGTCAGAACCCCTAACAATCCCCTGGCACAAGTTTCTAGGAGACTAATGGAGTCAAGTTCTATTAAAGTTCCTGACAAAGGTCGCATCCAAATCTTTGGGGCAACTGTTAATAATACAGTGAGAGAAGTGCGTGTGGACAATTGGAGGTATTCAAGTGTGAAGGAGAAGGATTCTTTTGTTTACTTAAAAGATGGTAGAATTATAATAATAGACTCAATACTGAGAGACTGTGTGGGTGAAGAAGAGATCCATGAAAATATGTTTTCTTTTAAAGGGTATGCCTTGAAACAGTGTGATGACTATTATAATTATCCTTGTCCATCTTCAAAAATGAACATTTTTAAGGCTTGAGATGTGTGTAAGAAATTGGTGCAATTTAAATACTCAGATATAAAAACAAAATGTTTTGCTATCCCGGAAAAGGGTAGCTATGTAGTGTTCCCTCTTCTCCATTCATGATTGAGATTTTCACCATCTTGTAGTTCCTGGGTAGAAATACATTTACCAGAAATGGAAAAGAAGTTTACTGTGGTCGAGTTCCGGGATGAAATGGTGGAGGTTATTCCCAGTCATTGGCTCACGGCGGATAAATGTTCTTTGGCCATCCACATTATCAAGGAAAGGGCTGGAAAAAGCCATCATGGGATGTGTGCCGACTGAGGAGGACTGGGCTCAATGGCCAGTGAAAAGAATATTTGCCACTAGTGGTAAGATATACAATCTGCTCTCTGCTGTTAAAATTTCCTTATTGTTAGTGCCAGTTCGATTTATGCTATTGTGTAATCCTTTTCTAGGTTCTTTCCAGAGGGCAACAAAGAAGGCCAGTGCTGCTCTGTACACATCAAATGTATCCGATTCTACGGATGTGGACACTACAGGAAAGAGACTTGCCAAGCGCCCAGCAAGATACTACCTTAGTGACGAAGATTTAAGAGAAGCTTCAGTTAATGAAGGAGAACCATCTGAGCATGCAACCATGCTCAGACCTGAGGTACCTCTATTTCCACGCTGCAATAAAGAGGTACAGCCTATTAAAGAAAAGAGTGGACGACAAAGTCTTAACTCAAGTAAGTTCAACAGTTTTTAAGTGAAACTTAGTTATTATTGGAATCTATGATTCAAAAACCATTTATTTTTTATATTCTTGCTGGTATGTTGGTATAGTATGTGAGCAGTTTGGACTGACTTAAATTTGTTTTTCTCATTGGCTTTATTTTTACATCAGTCAGTAGTATGAAATTAACTGACATTTATCAGCTTAATTCCTTTGTGTAAATTGTTCCACTTCGTATTTCAGATTCTGATACCCAGATCTTAAAAAGCTTAGCCAAATTAACGTATGAGGTTCAGCATTTGAGGCAAGAGGTTCTTGGGCTGAGAAATAATAATAGATGTGTGTGCAGTACCCCAGCTCCAAAATTGAAGACAATTTTACCTCTTTCAAGTGAAGAGGAAATGGCCCAAATGTGTGATGAGATCAAGGAAGAAATGGGGATGGATGCTTTGGTAAATGTTGTACCTAATTTTTATTTACTTTACAGTGAAACTAGCAAAACTCATATAAGGTTGTGATGCTTCATTTACACCTGTCCTTAGTAGTAATTTTGAATATTTTACCTTTCCTCCAGAATCTTGTTAGAAAATATTTTTTCACATGAGAAGCAGGAGAGTTAGGAGACATCATGAATAACCTTGTACTCTAGTGCATTTTGAAAGTTCTTTTGAGATTGGAGTATGAGTTAACAATAACTTCTATTTGAACTTTTTTTGAAAGAGAATTCTTACCTTTCCCACTTATTTTTCTAGACAATTATGCCTCAGGGTCAAAACTACAGTCAAACAAGCATGTAAATGTACTAATTTTATCTATCTATAAAGTTTACATTCAGCCTTAAGCAGCGGAATGTGTGTGTGTATATATATATATGTTATGCAGAAGAGAGAGAAGAGATGTCCTAAAATTTTACCTTCAGTGACCTACTTTTGCTGGTTGCTTTTGCCAATTCTTGCTGGCACTAAGACTTGGATCTATCCCTTTTGTTCTACATCTACATCTACACGATACCCTGCAAGCCACCGTGAGGGTGTGTGGCAGGGGGTGAAGGTCACCAAGCATTCACTACTAGCATGCAAGCAAGCAACTAAAGGGTTCTGCAGGTCAGTGCTTTAGCTGTCGCTGGAGGAGATTCCCTCGTGAAGATCATTGGAAATATAATGAGGAAGCTGATGATAAATGACCTGGCCAAAATATATAGTGCCTGTGGGAAGAAGGGAAAGAAGAGTCTTGTGGCACTTCCCATATATAACGCAATTGCATGTGAGTATATTGCACAAGATTCCCCTTTTACTTTCCCACCACTTTATTAAAATTTGTTGAGTATTAAGATTTTTTTCATTCATACCATTTTTGGATATTAGCAGATGTTTTTAACTGTTCTTGTATGACATAAACCCATTTATGCCTAGTGTTCCATTTGTGGAACACCTGTCATGACATACTTCATTTTACAGCCTTATAGAGGATTTAAAATAATTTAATGGAGTATACCTTGCTTTATGACAAGGTAAAAGCTATATTTTATTGCATGATAGGTAGAGTTTGCTACTTTTGACGATGAATTCAACCCAGTGTATTTTGAAGTATCGGTATCTTTTAGAGAATGTTTTTCAGGTACTATTTTAAGACTATTAGTTATAATTTTGTGGTGCTACACCCCTAAATTGTAATGTTTTTCCTGCATATATGATAATAATTACTCTTTTTATTAAGAGAGGAAAATATATTGCATTAATAATGGGCTGCAGTTTGTCACTCTGTTTATCAGTAATCCCTTTTTGGAACACTTGGCAAATCCCCTACCACTGAAAATGGTATGACTTTCCTTTTGATTCTTCAGTTTAATTCATTGTAAGGAAGGAGTCTCAAAAGCCCAACTTTAAATAAAATAGCTTGTTTCTAAAAAAGTGGCTTCTTAACATTGTGTATGGCATACCAGTGGATTAATCTGTTCAGTTCTGGAGCACCCTATATGAAAAAAATAACCAGTGAGAAATAAATAGTTATTTCTGTCAATTCTTGTTTGATTGTGCAGTTTCAGCTATCATGTTTGGCATTTGCAGCAAATTAAAACCTTGAGCATAACTGGGCAATTTGTTTTATTGTTAGTGTTATTTCAAATTTTCTCCCTGTGGCATTGTAGGTTTTCCAAAATGTTTCTACATACATCTATTTAATATAGTAGCTCTATAACCTGGATGAGTGTAATTGATCTAGTATTATAACCTTCATGTCCATTATGTAGTCAATCAAGCTAATCCTCGCTGTGTCTCCTCTTTTCACCCCTTTGTAAACACTCTTGCTAGTCCATACCCATTGATCTATATCTTCCCACCAGGTGCAGTGAGGAAAAATGTTCCTGGAGCCACAGACAGTGACATTAGGGCCAAGGTCAGCCGGTATCTTGCCTGCGCAAACGATCGGCAAGGGGGGAGGAAGGAAAGAGATTAACCCCTCAAGCGCGGAGGACATTTAATTAAATCCCATCCCAGCGGCCGGAGGAGATTTAAATGATTTCAGTTTTTCTGCATTGTATCATTCATTAATAACTTTCGACATATGACACTAATCTTTTTGAAATTTTTTGTGAACTTTGGAAAAACTATGTTTTAATATACGCTAAATTTTGAAATAAATTGGATTAACATTTATTGTTTTTTCCACGTTCTCTCTATACAATGTATATGTTTTAAGTTTTTAAAGTGTTATATTTTTTTCGTTCATTTTTGATCGATCCTTAATGTACATACTTTGCATTTTATTGATAGAGACATTCTTAAGTTTCGTAGAAAATTGTATGGACTTCATAATCCTACGGTCACTTCCGATATGATTACCCGGAGCGATGACATAAATATTCGTAACGTCGTATATTTCTTCGGCTCTGAAAGATTATTCCCTATTCATGTCATGCAGAAATCCACGTTTTGAAATTGCATAGTTTAGGATTATATAAAATGCTTCTCATTTGATCTGTTTGCTAAAGAGTTAAATTTTGTGTGCACCTAAGTCATAACATCACTCTAGTCAGTTCAATTGTGCTATAGCTATCAACATTCTATTGTGCTCATGATCTTAAGTGTGTAGTCATCCTTGCATTGGTAGACTGAAATAAGCCTTTCTACTCTGACTTGAAAATTCCATTACTCCTTTCACCTATTGTTTAAAATATCAATTTTAAATGTTAGAGGATAAATGTTTTTATAGCAATTTGTTACCTTATGTTTTTCTACCCTTGGCATTAGTTTCTGTTTCATTTTTGGACCAGTACCAAATTCAGCAAACCACTTCTACAATTTAAAAATAACGAATATATTTTGTCAAAGGCAGAGTATTGCCATAAATGTGTCCCTATTGTACTAGGAAGTAAATATTATTCATCTGATATTGTGTAGCCACTGGTCTTTACTAAACTTACCATCAACATCATTCCTAATTCCTAAAGGATATAATTTTTAAATCTAATATATATCAATAGGACATCAGCAACAAATCTCATTTTTATGTCATGTTATAGTCAGGAAAGATATCCTTTTTACCTCGAATATATGTCATTATGACATCGGCAACAAATCTCATTTTTATGTCATGTTATAGTCGGGAAAGATATCCTTTTTACCTCAGATTTATATCGATTTGACATCGGCAGAAGATGTCACTTTTATATCGGCAAATGTTATCATTTTTGACCAATAACCGACATCGGCAGCTGATATCGTTTTGACTAATTAGTGATTAGAAATGATGTAAAAATGATATCAGACCGATATCAGCATGCTGCTTGGGATGTAGCTTAAATGTGTACGCGGTAGATGTGAGCTTGCTACAGATACGTGATACCGAAACAAACTCCGCTTACGATTTTGAAAAAAAACATAAAGCCCCTTGCGGCAGCTTACTTGATACAGTATATTTAAAGACATATCAGTGCTACAATGTGTTGTCCTACTTACGATCTATACACGATAAATCTATTGCTTTGACAAATGGTGTTTCTGATCTTGCATTTCTCCCAGTACCGTTGTATGCTCAGACTTTGTTAAACGCGGATTTTTATTATTAATTACATACTTCGAAATTTCAGAATACTTTACAATGTACGATTTACTACTAGACCATGCTGCGAAGACTAGTATACCTCTACTACTAGACTACTAACCATACTACTAGACAGAATGCGAAACTTAGGAGAAAATACAACAGGAATCTGAGGAAAAATGGTGCACGGCTTACCCGAAATCTGGAGGATTCGTGTAAGCCGCGCACCCCCATTTTTTCTCCGGCGTTTCAGGAAAGAAGGTGCGCGGCTTACACGCGTAAATACGGTTAGAACCCAATGGGACCACTTTAGTTTTCAAAATAAAAAAACCATAACCATGACAAAAAGTCCATAACATCATTTGAACAATTGTCCTGAACATTCCAGTTATATGGCCAAGTTGGCTGTGCTTGTTTCGGGATGTTTAAATTGTTTGGAATCAAGAGTGAGCTAAAATGCAAATGTGTACCAATCTTCGATGGAGTGAAGTTGAAAATTAGGTATCTTCTCAGGGTTTTTTACACACACTAATTACATGATATACAATTGTCTTCTGCATTCTTGTTTCATCATCATCGTCTGTCAACAATCCTAGGATTGGTTTGACGCAGCCCTCCACTCGATTCTTCTCTCGGCCAACCTCTCCACGTTGACGTAGCATCCTTATTTCCTACAGAATAATTTGGTTGCAGTCCATCCCCTACTTGTATTCTGAGGCTCAGGTATTGCAATGGTAGCTACAACCTTTGAAATTCAACGCTATGGAAATACAGTAGAACCTCACTTATGAAACTTTTAGTGGACAAACGAAAAGAGTTTCATAAGTGAGGAAGTTTCATAACAGAGGTTTCATAGGAAGGGAACATGAAACCCTTTTCAGATGTCCAATTAAATCTTTTTTGTTTCATGGTTGCAGTTGCATGATTACATGCAGGCAAATGAAGCCTAATAATTTATTGTATGTATTACAAGCAACTGTACAACTAAATGTATGTTCATGACACCTAGACAGAAACAGTGTGCATTTGCAATCCTGAAATACGCTAAGATCCGATCCCAAAGTTGAATTTCTTGGTCTAATAGTTAGCATTCCTGGCACTTGACCAGCAGGGCCTAGTTTCAATTACTGCTTGGCACATTATTTCATAATGGTGTTTATTGTTAGTTCATCTCCTGCATACAAGCACCAGCTTCTGCAAATAGGAAAAATTTACCATTTTCGGGCCCCTGTATCTCTGGTGGGGGACTTATTAAAAATTTGAAATTTTCAGTACAATGAGCTATGATCCTATTAAGAATGCACTAAAATTTGGAGTATGTGTTTTGGCTCGTTTGGAAGTTACAGCAAACTGAATTTTCAAAAAATTTTCTCTCGCTCACTTTGTAGAAGCAATGTATAGATTGTTGCATATAATTAAATGTTGCTAGAAATAAGTCCAATTTTGATTGATAATTTACAAACCAGTTACTTATTCATTGTATTGGTAGTTGTAGATTTCATGTATCACTTTGAATAAAAATGTCTTAAGCAGAATTTTGGCAAACTATTAAGCCTCCATTGGTTTTTCCACTGAAATTGCTCTATGATTGCTCTGTTACCAGTAGGCTGATATGAAAACAATCTTAAACATTAGTGTCGTTTACACCTACTGTTTTTAACCATATCCCAAAAGAATTATGGTAGTGATTTATGTAGGTAGCTTCAGGGAATTGTCTGATGTCTCTATTTCCATGGTAATCTGGATTACACTGCGTATAATTCAAGTGTTAAGTGTCTTGAAATGTGATCACTAGTTTGATGCATGTGTGTGGTTAATACAGTCAAGGCCATTTATAACGAATTTGAGGGGTCCGAATATTTACTTTGTAATACCTGAACTTCTTTATATGTGGATCAGTTTTTCTGAGCTTCTCTTTGATGGGGAATAGCCTTCACTTCGTTATAACTGGAACTTTGTTATGAATAGGTTCGATATAAGTTGGCTTGACTATAGTTGTTCTTTTCAATCTGATATGTTTGAACTAGGTTCTGTGGCCGGTCAAATTAATGCTTCATAACAGGGTAAACAGTGAACTTTACCAGTGAGAAAAGATAGGAATAGCCACTGTGAAAGTAAATACAATGCACTGAAAATTGAGGGAAGAGATTTTTAACATGTCGGCACCGAACGGGCAAAGTTGATTAGTTTCAAGTTATGCAACACTAGACTCCGCCCCCCCCCCCCCCCCCCCCCCCCCTCCAAAGCAAATTTCTGGCTACGTGCCTACTTCTTATTGGAACTGAAATATTCAACTTTCAAGGCACTAGTTTGATAGTATTGTTATAACTATTATTTGGATTTATTTCTGGCAACATTTAATTATATGCAACAATCTATACATTGCTTCTACAAAGTGAGCGAGAGAAAATTTTTTTGAAAATTCAGTTTGCTGTAACTTCCAAACGAGCCAAAACACATACTCCAAATTTTAGTGCATTCTTAATAGGATCATAGCTCATTGTACTGAAAATTTCAAATTTTTAATAAGTACCCCACCAGAGATACAGGGGCCCGAAAATGGTAAATTTACAATTTTTCCTATTTGCGGAAGCTTGTAACAGCTAAAGGCTTAACAAACACACAACTTTTTTCTTGCACACATTTACTATGGTACCCAAATATACTATAACAAAAATATAGACCTTGTGATCACAACCCTTCTATAAGAAAATGAATAGCAAAAGTTGTAAAAAACAGCAATTTGTATCAAAACTTTGTACTCATAATTCTCATAGATGTTACATAGTAAGGTTATTAAAAATATTTCAAATGAAAGCTCAATTTATGACCATCAAAATGGTATTTGAACCATTCTACTACAACCTGTAGTTTCCGAGTAAATCTAATTACCGATACTCGCTGAAAGTGTCATTTTTACTGTGCGCTGTGACCTTCGCGGCCCTGTAAGTCCTTGAGGTCATGGAAAAAAAATTAACAAAAATTGGTTTTGAGCCTTACAGACATGTAGTAGTAAGTGTGTTAAATTTGAATTTTTTCTGAAATGGTGCTGCAACAAGTATTCGGTGAATTGGCATGGAATGACCCCATTATTAAGATAAGATAAGATTTTTCTTGTTCTACAGATACAACAACAGATTCAACAACTACATTACGAAAACATTTACACAAAAAGACTCATATAAATAAATCCTCCACTTTGTACAAACATTCGAGGAGAAAGTAATGCACGAGTCATTTGAAGGCATTCAAAGTTGTCACTTTTTTAATATGGCATGGGATTGCATAATATAATTTTATCCCCATGACTTTGGGACCCCAAAACCCCATTTTTAAATTCTGCAGTATTATATGCAAATCCTCATATCATCTGGTGTAGTGGTTATGAAAGTTATTATTTTTAACAAATAGAGACATGTTGGATCTAACATATAGCACAACATAATAAACATAAATGGACGGCACAGTAAGCAGACCCAGTTTTTTAAACAATGGCTGGCAGTGTGCCCTGAAGGGGGCATTACACATAGTCCATACCATTTTTTTCTGAATCTTAAAGATTTCAAGTAGCTGGGAAGTTGCACCCCATAGAACATGCCATAAGAGATACAGGAATAAGCGTGGGCAAAGTAAACACTTGTGAGTACGTCAATACTGACAGCATGCTTCAGCACAGATAGAAGATAGAGTTCAACTTTTTACATAGACTGTCGATACGTGTCGACCAATTCAATAATGGATCAAGGAGAACACCCAGAAATTTGACTTCATCATTAGGTTCACAAACAGAATTGTCAACTAGGGATAACATACATTGGTAACCCTTTTGTGATGTTCAGAATAACATAAATTGGGTTTTAGGTACATTTAGGGTTAATTTGTTGGTTGTACACCATTACCAATCTGCCTGGGTACTTCATTGTGGATGCATTCTGCCGTACTATGTATAAAAACGGTGGTGTTTTGATTTTTGCATCAGAAGGTATGTGCCTTGTTCCTCCGCGTTTTGCCCACGAATTCCTCAATGAAGAGAAAATATTTGAATGTAATGTCATGGGTCTCAGTGTAAATGATGTTGTATATCATATAATAACTATTTACCGCTCACCTTCGAGTGATTTTAATGCTTTTTTGAGCAAATTCGCAAACTTGCTAGAGTTCATATATGAGTCATCACCGAATCCTCATCTAATCATAAGAGGTAATTTTAATTGTGACTTTATGGTGGACTGCAAAGCAAAATGTGACTTGTTTGAACTACTATTATCTTTTATTATTTTTGTTACCAGCACTGAACCAACTAGAGTTAGCGGTAATTCGCAGACTGTTCTAGATAATATAATGACAAATATAGATCTGATGAACGTCAACACCACAGTGATCGAATCTCATATATCAGACCACTATCACCTTCTCTGTAAAATAAAAATTCCAATCTTCCCCCTACTCCTTCTACAAAAGATATATTACAGAGCAGAACATAACAGCTTTTCAAGAAACGTTGAATTCACATGATTGATCTGAAATGTATAGTTCAATGTCCTTTGATGATAGTTTTCAGTACTTCTATTCTACTTTTCAACATTACTTTGACATTTGTTTTCCCTTAGTCCTGAAGAAGGTGAAAAATCCTTCTTTACTTTCCAAACGCAAAAAGCCATGGGTTACAGATGAAATCAGATGTCTCTCAAGTGAGATGAAGGAGGCTGCCATACACTACAAACATAAAATTGAGCTGTCGGATCGATTAGAGTATCTGGCGCTTAAGAAAAGATACTGTAAATTTCTTCAAACAGCAAAAAAATCCTTCAACAATCATAGAGTAGTAAATGCTGACAATAAATCAAAAGAAATTTGGAAAATCATCAAAGAATCCAAAGCTGACCACAATCAGCATTGCAACCTTCAATTTCAAGACTCTAAAGGGGAGCTAATTTCTGATTATACTACCATAGCATCCAATCTCAATGATTTTTACCTGTCTCATCAGATGCCCTCAATCCCAGGCAGCCCAGTGCAACTCCCCTATCCCAGCCATGCAAACCAGTGTCGCCGTTACTGTCGCCCTGCGAGAGTTTCACTGCGTAGGTGGCAGCACTAACGCTCGCCCTTACTCCCTTAGTAGTTTATATGGGTGAGATAGATGGAAGAGGTTTTCAATGGATGTTTTCGCTTTAAAATATAGAATCAAGCTCTGAAGCATTATGTGGATCCAATTTTCTATATCTGTTCTGTGACAGGAATGCGTGGAAAACTAAGTGACGACGTCCGAATTTCTCCTCAACAGTCTTAACATATATCGTCTGCTAGGCCTTCAGTCGATTAAGCAGCGATAAAGTTGAAGTGAAAAACACACGGAATACAAAAACGAAAAAATGTTGATAAAGTATTCCAACGGCCAGTGACAATGTTTTCATAGTTGTAAACTAAGCCCAGCCCCATCTTCCCCAAAATCTATTGTCACTTATAAGTTATGGTCTCTGAATTTTGCGCTAACATTTTCACGTATGACCATTTCTACAATTTATATCAAACCGTATCAAATATGATCCTTCCTTATAATCAAGATTTTTTCAATCAATTGAAAAAACGAAGCATCATGGGCATAATTTGTTTCTATATGTATTATCGCATCAATATTCAGTCGTTTGCCTTAGCAGACCCGACTATTTGCAGAAGGGTTATCTTCAATTTGACAGGTATTTCGCAAATTCGCAGCTGCCCAGTAATGGAACTCTCCCGTGAAGTTGCAATTTAATGTTAACATTTATGAAGCTTTTCTTTCTAGATTGTCATTGTTGTGATTGTCCACTTCTTCTTCAGCAAAGTGCCCTTGTAACACCTTTTTAAGACTGTACTTTCCCATTAGTAGCTGATCAAAAGCACCCTTCATAAAAACGAAACCGCTTTTTGGGACCACATTTGTTGTATGTATGCATTTTCCTGATCCAAGCCTTCTTCTCTCCGGCGCACATTGTCAACAAAACAGCCTCTTCAATCAGAAGGTGGAATTTATTACTTCTCTCTCCATTTTTACCCTATTTAGCAAATCCCACACAAGCAATTGCTTGATCAAATTTTCTGACAATTTCCAATTCCCCGCTGTTCTCTAGTAGGTTTGGGATTACGGGTGCGTCGACGACTAAGGTCATTAGCATCACGTGCAATCCAATTGCATCATAATATTTTTTCCCCAATTTAATATGGATGTTCTCTTTGTTGTAAAAAAATGAATAACGCATAGAGGGCGCACAGGTGGTGTCCTTGATGTACAGGTTGGTCGGGCGATCATTAAAGCAGTAGTGGTTCAAGCAGCTGGTTGTCTTATTGCATGGGTCTGCCTATCCTCGAATACCACATGGTGGCAGCGGTAAAAAAAAGTTTTCTAGTTGTCCTTTTGTCGTAATGGCTTCAAATAATCAATTTGAGGCATCGGCCCAGGGATCGTCAATGGACTGGTGTGGAAATCTCGCCACGAACTGGGGGATTTTTAAAGAAAAATTCTCCATTTACGTAGAAGCTTTTCTTAGTGATAAGGCGACAGATAAGAGAAAAGTGGCACTTCTCCTATATTATATGGGAGAGAGGGGACACGAGATATTTAGGTCATTTGACCTAGGCGAGTCAGATCGGGTGAATTTGAACACTGTTTTGACAAAGTTTGATACGTATTTTATCCCGGCAAAGAATGTGACATATGAACGTCATAGGTTCTTCAGTAGACATCAGCTGCAGACTGAATCATACGAAAGTTACATGGCAGCTCTGAGAAATCTAAGTGTTTCTTGCGATCTAGGCTCTTTGAGAGACGAGCTAATCAGAGACAGATTTGTTAGTGGAATTCTGGACAAGGAGGCCAAAGCGTGTTTGTTGAGAACGTCAGATCTCACTGTTAACAAAGCATTGAGTATATGCCAGGCTAAAGTGGTTGCTGATTTGAGAGCTGATACCCTACAAGTTAAGCAAGAAGAGATTCAGGTGAAAGAAGAACCGGTTGAAGTGGATGTCCTGGAGAAGAAGTACGATGAACGAACCAGGGGGGACCGAGGCAGACGATGGTTTGGAAGACCATCTCCCAACAGCTGTTCGTCAGGTAACCGGTTTCAACATGCAAGCAGAGGTCTTCTATCACAGCCGAGGAAGTGCAGTAGGTGTGGACTATCTCATGACATTAATAGATGTCCAGCCTTTGGTAAGCGCTGTTTTAAGTGTCAGGTGCCTAATCATTTTGCCAGCATGTGTAAAAGTGTGATACCAAGGGAAGTAAATGAAATCAATTTCAAAAGAAAAAATTCGAATAGTGATGGTGAATCGGACGATGAAAATTTTTTGATCAGTGTGATCAGTAATATCGGCAATAAGGTTGTGTGGACTGAGACTCTTTTGATCAATAATTTTAATGTACAAGTAAAAGTTGACACTGGTGCTGAATGTAATATTATGTCGCTCAGTCAGTTTGTTAATTTGAAAGTAAACCAGCAAGTAGTTAAACAAACTAAAGCCTCAATTATATCGTTTACAAATGGGAAAGTTAATGTAGTCGGTTACTGTTTTTTGAGTTGTATATTTAAAGGGAGCACTTATCATTTGAAATTCTATGTTGTCAATAGTGATTGTGTTAACATTATTGGTTTACAGAGTTGTTTAATGTTAGGGTTAGTAGCCAATACTATTTTGGACAATGGCATTTGCCATAATGTGATAGATAAACAAAAAATAAGGCAACAGGTTAATACACTCAATATTGAAAGTGAATACTTGGAATTATTTGATGGGGGGCTAGGTCTTATTCCGGTCACCATTCACATAACAGTTGATCTACTAGTTAAACCAGTGGTTCTTCCACCAAAAAAAATCCCTTTTTCATTGCATGAAAAACTTAAAATTGAATTGAATAGAATGCAAGATTTAGGAGTCATTGAACCGGTGACCACACCAACAGATTGGGTGAGTCAGCTTGTGATTGTACAGAAGAAAAATGGCAATATTAGGATCTGTTTAGACCCAAGACCTCTAAATCGAGCAATAAAAAGATCACATATTCAGTTTCCTACTTTCGAGGAAATATCTTTCAAACTTAGGGGTGCCAGGTATTTCACAAAACTTGATGCAAACTCAGGATTTTGGATGCTCCCATTGGATGAATATAGTTCTCGGCTATGCACATTTCAGGCAGGACCCTTTGGCCGCTGGAAATTTAAACGTCTTCCTTTTGGTCTTAATTGTGCCCCAGAATTATTTCATAGAATTGTGTCACAAATTTTTGAGAATATTGAAGGGGTGGTTACATTTCAAGATGATGTATTATGTTATGCAGACTCTCTGCAGAAACTAAAAGAAACTGTGTCCTTAGTACTGCGAAGGGCAAAGGAAAACGGATTCAAATTTAATAAAAATAAATGTCAATTTAATGTAACTGAGGTAACATATCTTGGTCACAAATTTAGTGCTGAAGGTGTTAGGGTTGACGATGAAAGAACAAAAGCCATTAGTAATATGGAACCCCCTAAAAATAAAAAGGGTCTACAAAGGATACTAGGAATGTTTAATTATGTTTCTAGGTTCATACCAAACTTCTCTGAAACTACTAAACCATTGAGGGAACTTCTAAAAAATGATTCAGTATTTGAATGGAATGGTTCATTGAATGAGTGTTTTGAACAATTGAAGAGCAAGCTAATTAAATCCCCTGTATTGGCCTACTACAATCCCAATAAGCCCTTAACGTTGTCTGTGGATGCTAGTCAGTGTGGGCTAGGTGCAGTATTGATTCAAAATAATAGGCCTATAGCATATGCTTCAAGGGCATTAACTGAGACCCAGACAAGGTATGCTCAAATTGAGAAAGAAATGCTAAGTATATTATTTGGGTGTGAGAAGTTTAGACAATTTGTCTTTGGCAGATGGGTAAAGGTGGAGACTGATCATAAACCATTAGTCTCGATTTTTAAGAAGCCACTTGATAAAATACCAGTACGTCTGCAGAGAATGATGCTTCAACTTCAGCCTTTCACGTTGGAGGTTTCCTATAAGCCGGGAAAATTACTATATATTGCAGACACATTATCAAGGGACTTTAATGTTCATAGTGTGGATGAGCAGTTTGATTTTGATAAAGACATAGAATTGCAAGTGAATATGTTAATTGATAATTTTCCTATGACCGAGAATAACTGGGAATTGATAAAAACAAAAACCATCGAAGACACAGTGTTATCAGGGTTAAAGAATAAAATAAGATGTGGTTGGCCCAGGTATAAGAAAGTATTAAGTGATGAGTTGAAGCCATTTTTTGATTTTAAAGATGAGCTTAGTATTATTAGAGATATTATATTTAAAAAGGATAGAATTGTAATTCCCAGTTCACTTAAGTCTGAGATGTTAGAAAAACTTCATGTTGGTCATCCTGGAATAACTCGGATGAAAGATAGGGCCAGATCCACTTTATTTTGGATTAATATGAATAAGGAGATTGAGGATTTTGTGAAATCATGTGGAACATGTGCTAAATTCCAAAACAATAAAACAAGTAGTCCATTAATATGTCACGAGGTTCCGGAGTTGCCTTGGTCAGATGTCGGGGCAGATACCTTTGAATTGGACAATAGGAACTATCTGGTAGTGGTGGATTATTTATCTAATTTTATTGAGACTACCGAACTACATGACATTAAAAGCAGTACTGTTATCTGCAAACTGAAATCAATTTTCAGTAGGCATGGAATTCCACATAAGTTATATACTGATGGAGGGCCCTGTTTTGCATCTGCAGAATTTAGGAGGTTTGTTGGTGATTGGAATTTTGGTCACTACATGTCTAGCCCTCATTATCCCAAGTCCAATGGAAAGGCTGAGTCTGCAGTTAAAACTGTAAAAAATGTACTGAAAAAGGCACGGGATTCAGGAGATGATCCATACCTAGCACTCTTAAGCCTGCGCAATACCCCAAGAGGAAATGTACCTTCACCAGCCAACATTTTAATGTCTAGATCATTGAACACCAACATTCCAGTGTGCTTTGAGTCGCTAAAACCAAAAGTAGTAATTAAAAAGGCAAGAGATGAATTAATTAAAACTCAAAAGAAAATGAAAGAACAATATGATAGCCATGTTCACGCAGAACAAAGGTTCCATGTTGGGGATGGAGTCTCTTTCCAAAAGTCGCCCAAATCATTATGGAGCCCTGGTCAAATTGTAGCTCAGTCTCCTGAACCTCGTTCCTATATTGTCAGAGACTGTGGAGGGAAGGAGTATAGGAGGAATAGTATACACATTTCCCCTCGGTGGTCAGCCACCAAGTCCAATAGTGGAAGTCCGCTGATGGAAGGTAACCGAGATCCAGAGGAAATGTTTTTAGAGAAACTGGATCAGTATCATACAAGATCTGGTAGAATAATAAATAAGACTAGGTTGTTTGAGTCATAAGAATTGATGAAATCTGTTGGTTATTAGTGATATTTATTGTTATTATTGTCAGGAAATTTGTTGGTTATTGGTGCTATTTATTGTAATTCTTGTTACTTATTGTTGTTATTTGTTATCTACCATTTATTATTAGTGTTGGAAAATAATTTAAGTGAACGTATTGTTGGAGGTTATTATTGTGGTTATTTATGATCCACCATGTTCTGAGTTTTTGGTGCTTATCGTTATTATTGCTATTCATTTATTTATTTTTGTGATTTGCTTTATCCTCTTGCATAAGATGTTAAAAAACTGAGGAGTGTACGTGTTGTAAAAAAATGAATAACGCATAGAGGGCGCACAGGTGGTGTCCTTGATGTACAGGTTGGTCGGGCGATCATTAAAGCAGTAGTGGTTCAAGCAGCTGGTTGTCTTATTGCATGGGTCTGCCTATCCTCGAATACCACACTCTTGAGTATCATATAAGACATGAATCCCTTTCAAGTTAAAAAGTGAAAGCTAATGCCGTAAATTGCATAGTTAAGGCACAAACTCTTATCAATCCAGAAAAGCCTTGTTAACGAAGGCTGATGCACACCATTTTCAACAAAAGGTATAGTTGTTTATGCGACTGTGGTGAAGTTATATGTCATGCCTTGGTTAGGTTCACATGCGATTAAACAAAATAGGTTATACGATTTTCAAGCATTTAATGGAATCCGAGCTAAAGTTTTAAATATTAAGCATTGAATAATTTTAATACCAGTAACTAATTACGTCCTAACAAGAAGACTGATCGATTTTTAGCTTACCAACTGCTATAAAACAACACTAATGGTACGAACCACAGGTATCCCTTGTTAGAAATCATTAGGAATACGCCGCCAATATATAAAATCCTTATGAAAAGGGCTTTAAATAATGAACTGGAACGTGTACGGCGAAGATCGGCAAGATTTGTATAGGGACGGTACGATAACTATATTAGCGTAACCAGTCTGTTAAATGAATTAAAATGGAAGTTATTTTAATTGGGACCGTAGGATGAATTATAGACTTTAATAAATTCCAAGACATAATTTTCACTGATTACGTTAAAAATATTTTGCGAACTCCAACTTACTATGGTAGACTGGACCATTGTCATAAAATTAGAGAAATTGATTGCCGAACTGTCAGATTCTAAATGTCCTTATTTCTTTGTACAATTTGGGATATGAATAGGTGTAAACATTATTTCCAATTTTATAAATACAAGTACTGATACCATAGGTAGTTGCATGTTGGAATGAGAAATTTAAGGTATTACAACTAAAAGCACGTTTGTGCAGGGTATTATGTAGATCTATATGTATCACTTTTCCATTACGGTCGTTTAGCAGCTCCTTCCATGTGATTTCTTCCGGCGAAAAATGTTTCTGGCGGACCCTTTGCTCAGGATTGGTAGCAAAATCTCTCCTAAGAATGGCATTTTCCCATTTTCTCAAAATTACCAGTTTCTTGGGCACAAAAAAATTGGACCATCTCCGGGTTACTATCTTAACCCGAAGGTCCTGGTTCAATACAACGATGGCCCTTATATACAATCTTCGCGCAATAATTCCGTGAGTACTTTAAATAAAATGAGTACTACAAAGCTGATTCTGACAATATTATAAAAAACACAGAAAGCATATGTGTCCTCACCATGCAACGACAAAGTATTTTAGGGCGAGCTACAGTGCTGCCATCTACTCGGACAGCTTCTTCTCGGCGACAATAGCGGCGACTAGGATAGCGAGAAGTGTCCAGTCCTGACTATTCTAAGTCCGTGATCCCAGGCAATTCAAATAACTATTCTGTAATCCAATCGTCAAGCAATTCGCTATACTTGTTTCCTTGTACAGAATCTGAATTGACCAATATTGCTAATAAATTGCCCAATAAAAATAGTCATGGATTAGATGGTATCCCCGGGAGTGATGTAAAAACATCTGTCCTTGTTATCAAGGATCAGTTCTATTCCTCATTAATGAATCTCTAAGGCTTGGAGTTTTCCCAGACTCTCTCATAACTGCCAAGGTTGTTCCTCTCTACAAAGGCAAAGGAAGCAAACGGGACATGAATTCATACCGTCCGATTTCCCTGTTGAACCAGTTGGGTGAAATTTTTGAAAAGATCTTCTATAACCGTCTGGTATCATACCTTGAGTCATTCAGTCTCTTGTCCCCTTTTCAGAATGGGTTCAGGAAATCCACATCCACAGCCACCTATGAAATGGTGACCCACATACTCTCAAATTTAGACAATAGAACGGAGACTCTGGGTCTTTTCTTTGACTTTTCTAAAGCATTCAGTCTTGTCAATCACCAACTACTCTTGCTGAAACTGGGATACTATGGTATAGGAGGTACTCCTTATAAGTGGATTGAATCATACCTGAGTGGACATCACCAACATGTTGTATTATGTAAAAATGGCACTCAGTTTATCTCTCCTGGTAAAGAAGTCCTACTTGGTGTGCCGCAGGGCTCTGTCTTGGGCCCTATTCTATTTTTGCTGTACATTAATGATCTACCAGATACTCTTAAATCTGTTACTGGTGTCAAACCTATACTCTACGCTGACGATACTAATGTTATTGTGTCAGCCCCATCACTGAATAGCTTGTCCCTTACAGCAGTCAGTGCCACTAAACTCCTATATGAATGGTGTCAAAATAATTTCCTTAAACTGAACCTTGACAAGTCTGGCCTTATCTATTTTTGTAACAAAAATAAAGCACCTGCAGCAATACCAATTGTTGTAGAGGGGAAACAACTCCCACAAATTTCAAGTTCACAGCTCCTAGGAGTTACCTTGAATAAAAATGTAACATCCCACACAGCGTGTAGGGTGTTAAGTGTGTATACAGTTATACAGTGTTCTTGGAAAGAACTAGCTCCTCCAATATTTACGTTTTCTTGTAATTTGTGATCGTAGAAGCTTAATTTTAATTCTAATGGACAGTTAGGTTACGGTGAGTACCTAAATGATTGTTATAACCAGTATTTGCGTTGAAGATTATTTACAGATTCGTGATTGTTTTCATCTGCCTTCCATGTTGATTTTTTTAAATGCTGCCAATTGACTCTATTTATCATGTTTCAGGCACATACAGTCTTTAACAAATTGGGACATTAGGAATGATCCAACGACAATTCAGATCATCATTCAGCTATTTGATAAACGTGAAAAGTTTTACGTGTGTTATGACAGTGCAGTGACTTTCGATGATATTTGAACGAAGCAACTGTTGGAAAAATATAGTTTCAATTTTTAGAAGAGCGTTGGTTTTTTAAAAGACAGCAGGTTTTTGTTCAGCCAGATAAAACATTTGATAGATGTGAGCTTAAAGGTATCGAACTTCAAACACTTATGCCGCCAAAACGGTGTTCACATGCAATGTAGTTTGATATTGGTGATTGTCGCACTGGCTGTTCTTGAGGTCATGCCTTATGTATTGGAATATTATGTGTTACAATGTCTAGTGAATGCAATGATTGAAAATGGAAATAGTGTCAATAAATGTAATTAATTTTATTAAGAAACGGACGTTTTTGTTTGCAATCGTCTTAACTTGTATAAATGTGTTATTGAAATTGTGAATTCTCTATGTGACATCTAGAAACGGCAGACGTGCACGAATTTTGCACGGTATAAGTCTGTGTATAGTTAACGTGTGCCAAATCATGCCGTATCAAATTACGTGATCTGCCTTATCCGATCCGAGATCGTGCCAGGTCGGCTAGTTCAACTTTTTCAGTGCCTATTCTGCAAAGAAGTATGTCCTTAGTTTTCTGTAAATTGTTTGACATGTATCCATGGTCTAACTAGATATATAATGAACAGAATAATATGCGCAATAGATTAAATAATATGCGATTACAGTACTATGCACGCGATATATATAATATTAAATAATACCTATGCACAAAATATTTAAGTATTATGAAACGTACTATTACAGTCACTGTCTAGATTCTGCATATTATGCACATAAAAAAGGTCATAAGCCCATTTATATAGACAGTTTATGTACATTTTATGCACACATTATACCACTGCCATGGTATATTTAGTGCATAATATTTGAACATAATGTGTGTATTATTCCCTTTGTGCTGTGTGGGATGGGTCGAGCACATCAGTAAATTGCGTAGTAAGCTTAGTTCAGCATGCTTTCTCATTAGAAGCATCAGGAATAATGTAAATAATGATGTGTTATTATCTATTTATTATAGTGAATTTTACTCTCACATTATCTTCAATATCCTCTTTTGGGGTTCCTCTCCCGATGCTACTGTAATCTTCAAAATTCAGAAGCGCATTATAAGGCTGATGTGCAATGCTCCCTATGATGCACCTTCTCTTCCTCTTTTTAAAAAACTGTGTATCCTGCCAATTTCATGCATATACATCTATGTCGTTAGTATAAATGTAAACAATAGCATTCTTCAGTATACATCCAATGATTTATACCACTGTCACAACACTAGAACTTGTAAAGACCTGCATCAAAACCTTATCAGGACTCATAATACTGCCCAAGGTCCTAAACCTATGGGCCTGAAGATTTTTAATGGTTTGTCTCCAGAGGTGAAAAATGAGAGGACGACTTCGGTCTTTAAGAAGAAACTACTGAAGTTTCTGAACAAAAATCTATTTTATTCCGTTAATGATTTCCTGCACTTGTAGCACATAATTTATATATTCCAATTCAATTTTTATTGATTATGTATCTATACTGACGTGTCCTATATTTGTATTTTGTGTACAAGCTACAGATCTTTGGACAAATAAAAAATATTATTATTATTATTATTATTATAAGACATTCTCACCATGGTACTGTTTAGCCATTCTGTTCATTCATTCATATCATCATCACATGAATTATAACTCAGAACATTTACATCATCTGCAAACATTACAACCTTGTTATTAAGTGAAGAGAAATACAAGATGGCGGGCCATGAAGACGCGCTAAAATGTGGCTCCTGCGAAAGATCGATAAAATTACCGGAAAAAGTAATTTCTTGTGACATTTGCAGCTGTATTTTTCACTATAAATATTCAGAATTGAACAAAATTTGCTTAAAAGTGCTAACTGACCATAATTTAATCAGTTGGAAGTGTTTTTCGTGCCGACTACAGAACTCCCAGTTAGGCAAAATGGCGAACGATATTGAGTCACTGAAATCTCAATTTGAAAGCATCAGAAACAATTTCGCAGCCCAAAAAACACCTCCACACTTGTGAAAAAGTTACTTATGCAGATATGACGAAGGCAAACACCAATATCCTTCCGTCCGTAAGCATGTCGTCCACAAATACGAAACAATCGGAAGCCAGGCACGGAAATACAACTGCGTCATCAGACACTTCTCCAGCCTCAAATACTGAAAATGGAAGAACTTCTGGACATAGTGAAGGTAAACAGAGAGTACCTCTGTCTCAGCACACGAATGCCAGAAATCAGCACACAAACATGAATGAACCGGTGGCTAGCGAACAAATTGACATCGCCGATGAAAATACCGCTTGCTCGCACGAGGACTGGCCACTTTTTTTATTCTTTTGATTTCCCTCCCTCTGTTCCTTTGCCTCCCTCTGTTTGTTGCCGTGGCAAGTGTCCGCGACCGTGTTTTGTTTTTGTAAGTACGATTTTGGCCATTGAGGGCGCTCGAGAGGGAGGAAGAGATTTGTGTGGGCTAGTCCCAGAAGAGAGCAAGAGACCTGTACGAGCGAGTGAGCGGACAAGTGACCTGCCGGCACGGCATGTATGCATGTGTGAGTGACTGATGCGGATCCTCGGAAGACGTCGGACAAGGTACGCGGAGCGCAAGCCCAGCTACGTCCTTCTGTTTCACCCCCTTTATTTTGTGACAGTTTTCTCTTTAGTTTATTCGTTTGTTCCGTTAAAGGCCAGCCTCCTTTCTTTATTTTATCCCTGTGGGGTTTTACTAGTCTGGGGGCATCACGGCCACGGGCGCAATCACCGCTCGTGCTGTGGAACCAGAGACTGATGGCGAGGAACATTTCCAGTTGATTCGCCAAAGAAAGAGGTACCCCAAGAAAAGATTCGTCGTATTTGGCAGCAATGTGGATGACACAAATAAAGAAAATTGTTTTGGTGTACCCCGTAGAGCGTGGTTTTACCTGAGCCGGGAGAAGTCCAGAACCACAACTGATATCATAGTGAATTACCTAAAATCAAGATTCTCGGGCGGTGATTCCACTTGTGAAGAAACTGGTAGAAATGAAAGTGGTTGTTCTTTCAAACTCGGTGCCGATTATGCCCTAATGGGAGACTTGTACAAAAAAGATACTTGGCCAGATGGTGCGCGAATCAGCAAATTTAGTTTTAAACAAAAAAGTGAAATTCTGAAGTGCCAAGAAACGGGGGTGAACAAATCGTCTGAATGTTCGAGGACGGAAGAGCAAGAAATTGTGAATGTATCTACTAGCATGGAGAGAATTTTGCGATCCAATACTGGCAGCTGTAAGCAAAAGGCACCAACCTCCTGACTAGATCACTCCTCAACTCCAAATTCATACGATGAGCTACAGATAAAAGGTAAAAACGTTTTGGGTAGGAAAAAGGTCTTAAACTTCCTCTCTATAAATATCCAGAGCCTCAGAAATAAGATTCATGAGCTTGAACTTTTAATGAACAATGAATCCGTTGATGTACTAGTTCTTGTTGAGCACTGGCTGCTTCAAAGTGAAATAAATGTGTGGTTGCCATTGATAATTTTAATCTAGTGACCTCCTATTCTCGGGTGATGCATAAATGTGGTGGGGTCCAATATATTGCAGACCTGACATAGAAATGAATTATTTGTGCTTTGAGGGTTCTAGTGAAAAGGTGTGTGATGCGCTATTGCATTATTGAAGGTCCAACATAAAAAAATTGCTGTTTTTCCATATATCGGCCTCCTGGGGGCATTTTTGTTGATTTTCTGCACGTACTTAATGATGCACTTATGTATGTAGTGATGAAAAGTCTAGATGGTATAATAATCTTTGGGGATCTCAACATTCTCGCGGCTGATCTTAAAGCCACCGAGTGCATCCACCGGGTTGCGGATGGTGGGTCGACCTCTAGATATAGAGGTTAGCTGCGAGATAAGCGAGTTTACTCGTCGAATAAGCAGTCGTGGACAAAAAGCGACGGCATTCTGAGGGGATATTGGTCTATCCCTGGGTAAGATAGGCCTCTAAATAATACAGAACCTGTGAAGATGCCGTGACTTGGCGACGGGAGGCCGCCAATAATTACGCTTCTCATCACCCGGAGGAGAGGGCAGCAGCTCTTCTTCACATGAGTGAAGGTGGAGACCACAGTGTCGTCAGAGGCTTTCGGGTGCAGCTGCGTATAACGCGTTGTCAGTGGGCAAGCTTTCGCGGCCATTGCAGGATGCATCATCAGGCAAGATAAAAAATATATTGGGAAGTTGATGTTTTTATCTCTCTCCATCCCTCCCCCTTTACTGTGAAGTGGAGGGGGTGAATGACGTAAGAAGTAGGCCGCCACTTACTGACCACACGCTGACCACACGCTGTACTGACCACAGTGGTCAGTACAGCGACACTCATTTCACTACAGGCGTGGTAACATTTACTTTAACGGCTGTAGTACTGTGATGTGGAAGGCAAGGGGAAACCACCACATTAATATCCCGAGGAGTCGCAGCTACTCCACTCTTTCCTTTATTATCAAGACGTGATGGCACCCTCTCGAGTAAAATATTCCGGAGGTAAAATAGTCCCCCATTCGGATCTCCGGGCGGGGACTACCCGAGAGAGTACATCAGTCAAATGTGATACACTTTTTAGGGTAGGAACATGGAACGTGAGATCGCTTCGGACCTGTGGAAGACTGGAGAACCTGAAGGTAGAAATGCGAAGAATGGACCTCGACGTATTAGGAATCAGCGAAATGAAGTGGCCCGAAGAAGGAGACTTTTGGAGTGGAAGCTACAGGATTATACATACAGGATCATTAAATGGTAATGCTGGAGTAGGGATCATGCTCAGAAAGAGCGCCGGAATGCGTGTGAAGAGCTTCCTGCAGTACAATGAAAAGATAATAATGGTGAAGATCGAGACCAAACCTGTAGATACTGTGGTGGTGCAGGTTTACATGCCTACGACTGACTATGAAGATGAAAAAGTGGAAGACGTCTACGAAGATATCACGGAAGTTATAAAACAGGTAAGAGGAGAAGAAAACCTAATTATTTTAGGGGACTGGAACGCTATTGTCGGCGAAGGTCAAGATGGAAGAATAACTGGAAAATACGGATTGGGAAACCGAAACGAAAGAGGAGAAAGGCTGCTGGAGTTCTGCACTCAACATAAGTTAGTGGTTGCCAACACATTGTTTAAAAATCACAACCGCAGAAGATACACATGGAAAATGCCAGGAGACAGAAGAAGATGCCAAATAGACTACATTTTAGTGAAGCAGAGATTTAGAAACCAAGTGAAGGACTGCAAAAGCTACCCTGGGGCAGACATCGACAGTGACCATAATTTAGTGATGATGAAATGCCATCTAAAATTCAAGAAATTGAAGAAAACAAAGAAGAATATATGGCAAGTAGAAAAACTAAAGGAGGCTCAACATCAGCTGGCATTTCAAAAAGCAGTGGGAAACAACATAGGAGAGAACCTGAATGAGAAATCAGTGGAAGAGCGTTGGGAAAACATTAAATGTGGACTACAGGAAGCCGCAAAAGAAGTTCTTGGAAGAAGAAAAGTTGCCAAGAAGAAGCCATGGATCACGGAGGAAGTCTTGGAATTGATTGAAGAAAGAAGAAAGTACAAGAATGCGAAAACTGAAGAAGGGCAGCTCTGCTACAAAAGAATAAGGAACGAAATAAGTCGCAAAGCAAGGAAAGCTAGAGAGCTGTGGTTGAAAAATCTTTGTGAAGATGTACAAAGCAACCTTGCACTTGGAAAGGTGGAAGCGGCCAACAGCATAGTGAGGAACCACTTCAACGAACGGAGCGCAAGAGGCAATGCCATAAGGGACAAGAATGGAGGAATTTTGATTGAAAACGAGGACAAAGTGAAGAGGTGGAAAGAATATCTGGAAGAGCTATACAATGGAAAAAATCTCAGCACAAAAGCTATTGAAGAGGAAAGCGAAGTGGAAATAGATGATATGGGGGCATCAATATTAAGATCGGAATTCGACGCTGCAGTAAGGGATCTTCGGATGAATAAGGCCTCAGGTATTGATGATGTCCCTGCAGAACTAATTAAAAATGCAGGAGAGAAGACATTAATTCATCTCTACAAAACCATCTGCGACATGTATTCAACAGGGGAAATTCCAAGGGACTTCGAGAAAAACATCATCATTCCTATTCCCAAGAAGAAGAGAGCGGAGAAATGCGAAAATTTTAGGACTATAAGCCTGACGACACATGCATCAAAGATACTGACCAGGATCATCTACCGAAGAATAGAACGAAAAGCAGAGGAGTTCCTGGATGAAGATCAATTCGGATTCAGGAAAAATAAGGGTACAAGGGAAGCAATATTGGCCCTTAGGCTACTCATAGAGAAGAGAATGGAGAAGAACAAACCGACCTTCATTGCATTTGTGGATTTAGAAAAGGCCTTTGACAACGTGGATTGGGATTCAATGCTTGGAATTCTGAAGGGAATTGGAGTGTCCTACAATGACCGAAGAATTATACACAGTCTGTACAAAAACCAAGTTGCTGTGATTAAATCTGGACCCAGCTGTGAAGAGGCAAGAATAAGGAAAGGAGTGAGACAAGGCTGCGCACTGTCTCCCGTAATTTTTAATGTTTACATCGAGAGAGCCATAAATGAAGTCAAGGAGAAGTGTTCTGGAGTGAAAATCCACGGAGAAACAATCAGTATGCTACGATTCGCTGATGACATAGCTCTCATAGCAGAGACAGAGAAGGAGCTGAATAAGATGCTAACGACCCTGGAAAGGACTATAGCCAGATATCAGCTGAAGATCAATAAGAAGAAGACTAAGATATTGGTGTGCAGCAAAAGAGAAGAGGCCAAAACCAACGTTAAACTAGGAAAACAGAAACTGGAAGAGGTGAAAGAGTTCTGTTACCTGGGAAGCAGAGTAACCAACGATGGACGAAGCAAGAAAGAAATAGTGAGTAGAATAGCCCAGGCAAAGAGGGCATTCTTTCAGAAGAATAATCTACTTACAGCAGGAAATACAAGCATAGAAGTAAGGAAACAGTTCATCAGAACATACATCTGGAGCATTTTTCTTTACGGCAGTGAATCATGGACGATAACAGCAGCGGAGAAGAAAAGGGTGGAAGCATTCGAAATGTGGTGTTACAGAAGAATGCTGAAGATTAAATGGATCGACCGAGTAAGTAACGAGGAAGTGTTAAGAAGAGTAGGAGAAAAGAGAAGTCTGCTGACAACTCTAAAAAGAAGAAGGGAAAACTTAATCGGTCATATCTTGAGACACGATGGCCTGATGAAGACTATCGTCGAGGGAAAAGTGAACGGGAAGATTGGAAAAGGCAGGCCTCGTATGAGATACATGGAACAGGTCGTGAAGAATGTAAAAGAGAAGAATTACATCACAATGAAAAGGTTGGCCGATAGAAGAAACGAGTGGAAAGCTGCGTCAAACCAATCCTAGGATTGTTGACCAATGATGATGATGATGATCTCAACATTAATTTTTAAAGGACACTCCAATGAAGGATGATCTCCTAAATCTGCTGACCTCTTATGGCCTTCACATTGTAAATGTTGATCCCACTAGGATAACCCTAAAAACTGTTTCTCTCATAGACTATGTCATCTCCAATATTTCAATCGTGGATTTTGAGTGTAAAACATTTAACTCAGGCCTATCTGACCATTTTGGACTTCATGTGGCCATAAATTGCAGCCTATCCTGTGTGAATTCTGGTCCTGTATATACTTATAAGAGAATGTTCTCAAGTGAATATATCATGGAGTTTCCAACATGATAATGCAAGAATCATGGAATGAAGTGTTTCATGCTGAAAATAGTGATAAAAAGTTTAGTGCCTTCTTTAATATATTTCTAATGCAATTTAATGCTGCTTTCCCTGTGAAAAGGGTCAAGGCAAAAAAACCGGGTGACAAATTTAAGATAAACTCTCCAGAACTCATTTCTCTGTCTAAAAAGGTTCGAGAACTTCATCTTCAAAGCAAACTTGGTGATGTAATTTCACACCAGGGTTATCTAAGTGCTCGTAAAGAATTCAGAGCACTTTTGTTCAACACCAGGAAGGCTATTATTGAAAACTACATTAGTAACTCAGGTAATGTTGTCAAATCTACTTGGAATGTCATTAACCACCCTACAAAAGCCTCTAGCCCAGCTTATAACTTAACCTCCATTACTTTCAGTGGAATCACTGTGTCTGATCCTGAAGAAATAGCTAATATGTTTAATCACCATTTCTGCTCAATTACTTCCCAGACCAAGCAAACTAGTGCACCTCCAAACATTAACTATGCTCATTCACCTCACTCAATGTTTCTATTCCCAACCTCCTGCCCAGCTGAAATTGTAAAAATAATCAATTCCTTTCAAAACAAATTTTCCTCAGGGATCGATGGCATCCCAATGCCTGTTGTAAAAGCAGTCGCTCACTCTATTGCAATACCTTTGGCTGACGTGGTAAATTCCTCTTTCCTAAGTGGACAGTTCCCAGCAATCCTCAAATACTCTCGTGTGACTCCTGTTCCTAAAAAAGGGACACATGATAATGCAGACAACTATAGACCAATATCTGTCATATCTGTCTTCTCCAAAATATTTAAGAAACTATTTCATATCCGGGTATTCAATTACTTGAAACTGCATAAACTAATAGCTGACAATCAGCATGGCTTCCAAATCGGAAAATCAACCAACTCTGCAACTTTTGACCTCCTAAACCATACTCTGCATGGTTTAGATGAAAAACTTCTCACTGCAGGCATATTCTTTGATTTAAGCAAAGCTTTTGATCTTATTGATCATAACATATGAAAATATAAACTTCAAAATCTAGGAATTTCTGGTAGAGCACTGGAATGGATTTCGTCATATCTAAGTGACAGAAAACAAATTGTGAGCTATTCCTACAGGGACACCTATATGACACAAACTGCTAAATCTTATCCTCGAAGCAAGAACTCTGGTGTTCCCCAAGGATCCATATTAGGACCTCTGTTTTTCCTCCTTTTTATAAATGACCTAACAAATCACCTATCACACTGTAAAATCACCCGTTATGCAGATGATATATCTGCCATTGTTACAGCTGATTCCCTGGATAGGTTAATTGAATTGAATTAACAGCACCATTAATGAAATGTAATGGAATTTATTATTATTATTATTATTATTATTGTTACTATTTGTAACTTCCACCTCCAAATCTCAGGCTAGCATCAGGTTTCTTTGCCGTCATAACTGCCGGAGACTCGAGAGGGGTCACACCTAGGGGTAGCCACGTCCGCCACCGGTGGATAGGTGGCTACCTGGCATTAGGGTCATGTGCACGAAGCAGGCGGAGAGACTCGAGAAGGATAGCCTTCTGCATTGCACTTGCAAGTGCATCCGCTCAATGAGGAGTAACAGTTTCACAGAGTAACCCACGTACATTTGCCGGAGTTCACACAGCAGATCTTGATATTTCATCCTTTTTTCAATCTCCTTCGCTGCCATGTTCGTTTCGGCCGGTGCCGAAAACTCGATCACAAACATGGCATGAGAGAGATTGTCGAGGAGAACGATATCAGTCTTCGTCGCCTCCAATTGCCAGGAGGTGGAGAAGGAATAATTCCACCAGATCTTACACTTATCGTTCTCCACGACGGACTCGATGTCTCCAGGGACGTAAGGCATCACCGGATTCGCATCTATACCGTAATGGTGTATTAGATGGTAATACAACACCCGCAGAGATGAGTTGTGCTGGTTTATATATGCGTTCTTCTCATAAAAGCTGCAGCCGGAGAGTAGATGACCTAAAGTCTCCGACTGCCTTCGGCACGCTCTGCATCTCGTGTCCGTCACGTTTGCCCCAAAGATGAGGCGACGGTACACGAGGGTGTTGATAACACCATCCTGGCACGCGAGCACGAATCCCTCGGTCTCGGACTTCAGACCTGCGGAGCGCAGGAAGGCGAATGTGAGCTCCTAAGATAGCCCATGCGTTTCCAAGTTTCGATAGAAACTTCCATGCATGGGCTTCTCGGTATGCTTGCAGAGCAGGATCTTTTGCTCCGCATTATTTATTTCGAGCTTTAACACGTCCCCCTCCAGCGACAAGATTGATTTGTTGTACGCTTCTCCGCTGGAAGTAAGGTCCAAGTCCAAACCGAGGCCGTCTGCTGCCCTTTTCGCCGCCTGGAATAGGAATGCCCCTTTGCCGTCACTCTCGTGTTTCTTCACGAGCAGCCTAAGGGGGTCCGTGCTGTGGAACACGCGGTTAGCCGTATTCAGGACTACTCAGTCATGAAGGCACTCCAGGCTTATCAGCTCTCTACCACCTAGCCTTCTCGGGAGATACAATCTGGCGACGGAAGAATTCGGAGGAAGACTACGGTATATGGTCATCATTTTCCTCGTTCCCCTGTCGAGGTTTTGCAGCTCGTTGACATTCCATTTGATGCAACCGAAGGTGTAGAGCAGTGTTGGAACCGCGAAGGTGTTGGTCGCAAGAACCTTGTTCTTGCCTGACAGGTCAGAGCTCCAGATTCGCCTGAGAGTCTGCCTGTATTTCGCTGCAAGCCTTTCCTTCACTGCTCTCACCTCCTGCAACCGGCTCTGGGGGATGCCAAGATATCCATACGCTTCGTCGTCATCAAGATGACGAACAGCGTTTCCGTCAACGAGCTGCACATCTTCCTGGTCTTCCGAAATCTTTCCTTTCGCCAGATGGAAGGTCGCGCACTTGTCCAATCCGAATTCCATTCCTATATCCTCATTGTATCTGCGTACGGTGTCCAACGCCAGGCGCAGGTCTTTCGCGCTTGAAGCATAAAGCTTCAGGTCATCCATATAGAAAAGATGGGTGACCTTATGCTCCCTTTTTGACGGGACACCGCACATATATCCCCTACCTCATCTCAACTGAACGGACAGTGGGAGGAGAGATAAACAGAACAGGAGGGGACTGAGGCTATCGCCTTGAAAAACACCACGGTGGTATGTTACCAAATCCGTGTAGACGGTCATCTTGCCAGATGGTATGGCGAACCACGTCTTCCACAGTGGTAACAGCCGTTCGATGCAGGACACAACCTCTGGGTGGACTTTCAAGTACCTCAGCATGGCTATAATCAGCTCATGAGAGGTGGTATCAAAAGCCTTCTTGTAGTCCACCCAGCCCAGTGACAGGTTACGCTTGTATTGACAAGCGTCCTGGCTCACACACCTATCAATGAGCAGGTTGTCCTTGCATCCCGCGATGCCTTTCTTCGAGCCCCTCTGCTCGTACACTTCCTCCCATACCGGTTGGACGTGGCGGAGGATAAGGTCGTTCAAGATGGAAGTGAACGCCTTGTATACAGTGTTGAGACATAATTATTATTATTATTACATGTATGGACCAAGTTAATAGGCAAGTCATTAATAAAGATCAAGAATAAAATCGGACCCAATATAGAGCCCTGGGGCACCCCAAAAGATACAGGTCCAATATCAGAGATGAAATATTTGCCATCTTTTAAAACTTATACAACTTATTGTCGATTCGTCAGATAAGATTTTAACCACATATAAGCAACACCTGTAATGCCAATTCGTTCACATTTGCAGGGAAGGATCTGTTGGTCGACCAAATTAAAGGCATTGGTCAAATGAAAGATAATCCAAAGGTAGGATTTCTGTTATTAAGTTGCTCAATGATAAAATAAATGGCAGAGAAAAGTGCATGGGTAGTAGATTTACCTTTGCAGAAGCCAAATTGAGAACTGGATAGGATGTTATACTTCTCCAAAAACTCTATCAGTCTTGCACAGAATACATATTCCAATATCTTAGAAAACCGAGATAATAGGGCAATAGGCGGGTAATTGGTAATGGCATTCCTTCCACCCTTGTTTTTGAACACAGGAATGACTTTAAAGGTTTTTAGGACATCTGGAAATACTCCAAGGAGTAGAGATTGGATGATGAGATAGAAGAGGGGAATCAAGATGCCATTACTACATTCTTTGAGAAGAGTCCCTGGTATGCCATCTAAACCAGGAGAGGTTATCTTGCCAACTTTTAGTAAATATGAGGATAGCTCATTTAGGTTACAAGGTCGGAGAAACATGGAATGTGGGATAGGTTGGGTATTCTTCAAAGGATTCAGAAGAGTGGCGCTGTTGACAGCTAGTAGAAAAGGTACATTCAGAAAAAATTCATTCAGGGTATTTGCTTACAGTAAAGGATCACAGTTGTTTTCACCATCATTAACTATTGGTAGGGACCTTCTTTTAATTGAGCCAGTGACACTACTTATTATTTTCCAGGCCTCCTTAGTTTTACTTTGGGAATTCATGATGCAGGAGTCATTGAACCTTTTTTCCTGATGATTAATAAGGTTTCTGTAGATTCTCTTTAGGTTTTGATATTCCTTAATACTGTATTCATGCAATCGATGCATGGTCCGGTGTCAAAGGCTTGCACCAGCAAACAGTCTCTTTCCTATTCCCGTGTTTGGTACAGGCTGCACAGTGTCTTTGAGATCTGGCCTTATTACCTTTAGGAGGTATTCTTTTCATGAAATACCTTTCAGTTAGTCTTGGAAGCTTATTGTCTGGTTTATTGAGGCATGGCACTTATTGTTGTTGAGCAGAAAATGTTCTATTGTTTGTTTTACTAATTTGATCCGCATAACAATTAGTTTCATCTACAATCATTCCTACTAACTCATTATCAAAGAAAATTTCAAAAATATCTTCAACGCTTTCCAAATTATTGCTTTTCCCTGTGGACTGGTATTACCAATGAAAATTTCTCTTTTTCCTTTATAATTGGAAATGTCCTTCCAAGCATAATACTAAGTTTCGTCCTCTACCTCATCCAAATCACAGTATAACAACGCGTCAACTTCGGAGTGATCGTTTATGTCATTCTCACTGTCAGCATCAGAACTCAAAACACTTTCATCACTTCCCTTTCAAGCAAGACGTCCTCAGCCAGTTCATCACTCAACTCCTCCAACCTTTTCTCTCCTGCACACACCATAATTGCTGGTAGATGAGTAACAACCCTGATAAACACAAACACTCACAAATATTTCGCAATTTGAAGACTACAGATTGCGGAACGAATCACTTACAGAGGAAGTAATATAAAGTGAAAGACTAAAATGTTCGTAAGTACAAAATAACACTCTCCTAATATATTCCTTCCAGAAAAGTGACTTAGGTTCGACTGACTCTGACTTTGGTAGGTTTACCGAGCTGCACGTCTTGAAAGAGATCTTGAGTCTCTTCTCTATAATTTGCTCTCCCATGCTCCCTTTCCACGCCGACCTTTCGACACCCTAAACTTTCACCATGAGCGCTTGATTCCCTGTCCCGCAGTCATCTCTAAGCTATCAAAATGGTGTACATGGCCCCCCTAGATACTATGCTGGGCTAAATGAAAGAGAATGAAAACATTGTCACTCTCACTGCCCTTATCCAGCCGAAATGAACCTCGTCCCAAAGGGGCCTTGGAGAAACCAGGCGTTATGACCGGATATGATTACGTTGACAGTAAGGTCATCAAATTTTTATCTATGCGCTGAATATACTCTCCCTTATCCTCCCAAGTGGATGGAAAATGTCTCTCCTTATAATTTCAAGAGTCTGAGATGAAAGTCAATTGCCTATTTCGCGAAAAAGTGTAGAATGGATGCATCAAATGAAGATGCAATATCTTTTCAAAAAATTCTCTAAAGCATTGTAGATATGCTAAAAATAAACAGTATGGTTTATTATATCAGTACGCAAAATATAAATGCACTAGAAAAATGTTCAATTCCTTAAAGAACACGTCAAAACATAGCGTGAAACAACCGTGCATAGCACGTAGGACGGCGCCATGGGTAGTTTAAAGGTGTTGGTGCCCAGCAAGTAGGATGGCGTTGAAGGGTTATTTTATCTTTGAGGTTTTTAACATTTGAATTTCAATCTTTCTGAAAAGGAATAAATAAAATAATATCCAACTCACACATGAAGTATTTCATCGGCTCCATTATGAGCAATAAACATTGTATAAGTAATTGTTTAAATTTAGTTGCCACAATAACCATTTATCTATTCTCTGAAGGTTCTCAGAATAATGGGATGGATTTTAAAGATTGTGTCGGAAAAGGATACACTTTATGCTCACTTTTCTGATGCCAACATTAGGTGAATAAATTTGGTGACTAAACTGATGCCTACGAATTTGGACACACTACAACATGGCTTGCTCCCAACGAAGGGAGCATTTAGGCAGCTAACTGGCGAACTCAGACATGGCTATAGTCCCTCAGCCCACAGTTTTCTTATCATACCATAAGGGCATGGGGGGAGTTGACCAAAAATGGACCGGTTCATGGCTTCATATAGATACAGAATAAGGCAGGAAAAATTGTGGAGACAATTTTCGCCTACCTATAGGATGCTAGTTGTCAATGCTTGGCTTCTTTACTGACGAATAACTGGACGGAAAACAGAGCCACTTTCAAAATTTAGATGGTCCTTGGCCAACCAAAGAAAGGGACTCGGATACCTTTTGCTGGTCTAAGGTTAGATGCACTAAATTAATGGCCATAGCACCATAGACAGGCGTTGATTGTGCACGGTTCATTTCCAGTTCATTTCTACCTGTTGCAATGCTGGCATTCATCTGAAATATTCTTGCCAGTGCCATGCAAAACAATACATGTATCTAATCCATGAACTATTTTACTCCTAAAAATATTAAAAATATATGTTTATGAACAAAGGCTATAAGAAAATCATCATTCTAAGAAATAAACTACAATGCTTGAATGCCTGCAGACCGTATTTGAACTACCCCACTGCATAACATCCGATATTTAGGATATGTTATCTTTTTTAAATTAATGATGCAAAGTATTTCAAAATAAGCCCTATAGGTGGAATAAAACATTAAAATGATAGATTTAAAAAACAAAATTATGGTAAACCATTAACTTAATGCACTAATCGGTTAACACATTTCATAAACATGATGGTACAAAAAATACAATTAAAATCATTAAAATCGGTGTTCAAAAATATTGTATAATAAACACACAACTATGTCATGATGAAAAAATGGAAATGATAGGTCCCAGATGCTAAATACAAACCTCTTGAGATGAAGTCGTTTGGTTACCATGGACACTTGCTCGAACTGTGAGTGAAGATGGTAAGGGGCCTTCCTCACGGCTTGCAGGAGGTTGGGCCGGAATATGTCATCCACCATCCACAGGGAGCCTTTTCCTAGATTCTGAAACAAATCCACTGCATGATTAACACCTAGGCCAATACATCAGCATACAGTCACTGCAAAATTGAAGAAGAAAATATCCCCAAAGCCATAATCTTAAGGGGAAGAGGGGGGAGGAAGGAGTATATACAAGGCAAGAGAGTCACTTGTACAAATTGAAGCACACAAAGAAATTGAAATGGAGGCAAATCATACGCTCGTACACTCACTCATTAGTGTTACAAACAATCGTAACACACAAAATTAAGGGAATCAAGGTAAAAATAAAAACGAAGAGTGACTCCCACAATCAGTCACTAAATACAATCACCTTTGTGAGTTCAATCATACACACAATCAGGGTTTATGAGGCTTTCTCCATTGCCAGTGACCCATCATACACGCAAAATAATAATAAAAGTGGGGGATAGTAAATTGATGAGAATAAAAATCGAAAATTAAAAAATAAAGTAAATAAAATTTAAAATGATAATAACTTTCAAGCACTCATTCACTTGTGCTAGCACGCATTGCACAGTCACCCTCTCATTCACACACATGCAAGCAGGGTTCAGGGACTTTTTAGTCAATCACAAATTTGGGTATGTACAACAACAGGGTCACCCTCATGAATCACATTACCACACACAGTCAGGGTTTGCGAGGAATCTCCTTCGCCAGCGACCCGTCACACACTCACAAAGGGGAGAGGAGCAAGGATGGGGAAAGGATGCCCAGCGTCAAAAACTGACACAACGGGTGTTTCGCCCGCCAAGCAGGCCTCGTCAGAGGAGAATGTCAATACGGGAGAGGCAGAGTCAAGAGGGGAAGCTAGAAGGAGGAGGGGGTTATGTGATTGTTTGGGTGATCAGGAGGCAGATAATAGAGGTGTGGGGGTGAGGGAAGGGCGCTTGGCTCCTTGGCACACAAAGAGAAATTAAGCAGGAGGAAATTGGCACTTGGGCACTATTCATGGTGTTGCCGCAACTCTTCTGTATAGGAATATTTTCGCATGCGTCTAATAAATGGTCTGGGATGTGTTTCAACAGTTTCACATTGTCAACAGTGCTTGCTTCAATGCTGTGTCAATGTGCTTCAGAATGCATACGTTGGGCTACTGATGATTGCTGCAAATATAGTTGGGATTAAAGATTTAAAAAATTAACAATTAAAATTGATTGTTACAAATGTAGTTAACTATTTAACTTAATCGTTACTTTTTAGAAGAGTTAAATTTTAACTTTTAATCGTATAAATTATACATTAACTGATACAAAAATAACTTCAGTTAATTTTTTTCATTGATTTTTGGGAAATGACAACCTGTTTGAATTTGGGCGCAAAGCTTGCCCAACAGACATATGGGAAAATAAAATGGTAACTAAGAATGAAATGAAGAGGCCAAGACGAATACAGTCCATTACAGTGAGCATATACGGCATATAGCGAGAATTTCAAATAACGAGTGATTGGCAATGTATGTACCATCGAAAGGCCCCTGATTAACATGTAAGAGAAAACGGATATAGTGAGGCCACCCAGGTGGATATATCCGTTGATGGTGCTTTTTCTGGGAGAGAGACCAGGTTCCTTCCCGGGGTAATCAAATATAACCCATTTGGCCCGGGTCAAGTTAATCCCCCAGATGCCATGAAGGTACTAGCTGGGTTAAACCCCGCGAAACATTTTCATAGGATTACCACCTCGTTGCGTAACACATCCAGTGGAGGCAACTCTCTTACTGGAGGGCCATGGCAGCTGCCACGGTATACGTTCGGTATTACAAATGATATTTCCTGAGGGCATTGCACTGCAAAGTACGAATGAACGCATTCTATTTATCTCTGGTAGCATTATTTGTCGACTACAACTTAGAGAACAATATTTGTTCCATCTCTACATTGTTTTAAAGTCCACGCACTGACGATTTACGGCCGGCCCTGGCCTACCTTGTGCTTGCGCTCTCACTTTCTAGTTGTTCTTTTGTTTAGCCTAGTTCAAACGAAGGCACAGGAGCGGAATGGGCGCGAATAAGCAGGAAAGCATCTAGCCAATCACACGACAGTGGAGAGCGGTGGTGTGGGTAAGGGGCGGAGTTCAGCCCTCCTGTCTTTGTCTGTCAGTGCGGGAGTAGTTGACGGACGAGGAGTTGGTTAACTCGGCGAGAAACGAATGTGACGACGAAATTAGTTCTCTCTCGGAGGAAGAAGCAGTGCCTATGCCCACTAAAGAGCTAAAGGGCAGAAGGCTCTTGGAATAATGAGCACTGTTTTCCGGGCCAGTGATGCTTCCACCGACCACTTTAGCAAAGTTAGTGAAGTGGAAGGGTTTCGGCAACTGCCAGTAGACTGAAGCAGACGATGCTTGAATGATATTTCAGACGGGAATAGAAATTGAAAGTACTGTGATGTTGATGAGAAGTGTGTGTATGTGTGATACTAAAAGTCCAACGCATGGTACCAATACATTAGGTAGGCCATTGCGCATATCGGTCATGTATCGATACCTCTCAGTTTCGATTGTGTGACGTAGTGTGGAGGACAGACCGCGAGTGAATAGGGTCAGTGCATGAGAATTTTTTATTGGTTTGCCTGAATACACGATTAAAACTATTCATAAAAATTATATGTTCATAATTCTCCGGTGACGATTAGTTATATAATATTCCGGCCGAAAAATAGCACGTTTTAAATTCCTAACATTTGCCGCCATATCGATAGACAACGAGCTGTGACGTCAGTGTTCTGGTACTTCGCCTGGAATGCACAGAACTCTTGTGTTGGGACGCCAGGAAAGATCGGAAAGATGGAGGGAAGTAAGCCTAGAAAGGGTAAACGGTATAAATTTTGCTTCGTGCCGAAATGTACTAATACTGTATTTAGAACACCAGAAAAAGTTTTTTTTAATGTGCCCAAAGGTCCTGGAATGTGAAAGAAATAGTGCTTAGCAGCAAGAAGAGAGAAGCCACTCTCCGGTAAATCTGTGAGCTTCTGTTGCGAGGATCATTTAAAAGTAGTGATGGCCGGATCGGATCCGTCGGATCCAAAGATCCGCGGATCTCTCATTTTTTCGGTTCCGGATTCGGATCCAAAGACACGGAGTAAAATCGGATCCGGATCGTAGATTTTAAATTTTCGCGCCTTAGCGATCGAAGAGCCCCGTGAATGGAATGTAGTTGCGGTAGATATTGACACGAAGAGGATGTGTAACTCAGGTCATGAAATTAGATGAAAATGTTACCGTGCAACTAGAAGCAAAATAAAGAAATATGACTTTTTTCCCCATTATCCCGGGATCGCGAGAAAAACAATACGTAAGATGTCACGCGGGTAGCCTACATTCGCCGGGATCAGGCGTACAACGAGAGCTAGTGTACTGTGCGAAGTTCGATCCCTATCGCAGTTTAATTTTTTCTTTCAGTCGTTGCATCGAAAATGTTATCCTCTTCAATTTCAACCATTAAATCTGAATACTCACTTTATCATACTTTTGTTGTTTAAATTAGATTTAAAAATGAACCATTAATAAATTAAGGATGGTCGGGGTCGGATCCACGGGTCTTTCATTTCATTCGCTACTGAAATCATATCCGAAGGCAGTAAAAATTCAGATCCAGAACGGAGATTTTAAAATTTCGCGGCCTCGTGATCGATGCGTCCCGCGAATGGAATGTACGTATGGTAGAAACTGACAAGGAGAGGTTGTGTAACTCGGTCACGAAATGAGAAGAAGAGTTGTCCGTGCCACAAAAACAAAATAAAAAAATATTCGTCGTGACTTTTTTCTTCATAGGCCCGGATGCGCGAGAAGAAAAATAAAGCCGAATGTCACGCGGGTTGCCTACATTCGCCATATTCCCGTGAACATATGATAGCGTAGTTGTTAAACATGAGGGCTAGTGTACTGCCGGTCTCGAGTTCGATTCTTAACACTGCCTGATGCAAGTGCACAGGGTGATGTAAGTAGGCAGCTAAAAAAAGTAGATTATCAGAAATTTCATGTCAATTTATAAGTCAATATAATAATAAAATTTGGCATTAGTGAAATGATTGGAAAAAATTTTTAATGCAGAATTAAATCGTGGAATCATTACGTTAACTTTACCATGTATTTTTCAGTGACGCATTTGTAAATGTAGTTTAAACGATAGAAGCACAAAAATGTTAGTATCCACACAAAGGTTGGAAATGAAGGATGATAAAGTTTTTGATTCAGTGGCTGAAAGAAAAATTTTAAACAGCGATAAGAATCGAACTTCATTACCCTGCAGTCACTACCCCACTCTGCTATTGTGGGCTTGCCTGATTTTGGAGAATACATGCTCCCCACATGTCATTCTACATTTTTCTTGAAAACCCGAGCCAATGGAGAAAAAATTCGAGGCTTTTTTAAATTTTGCTTCTAGTAGCATGAAAAAAGGCTAATCTCATTTCATGATCCGAGTTACACCTCTCCTTATGAGTATAAAATTCTATAGATTCATTTTAATGGTTATTATTAATGAGACAGTGCAAAATTACTAGTTTAACAGCTTGAAATATTCTATAATGATTTTTTCGTCTTAAAAATGGAATTCCCAGATATTTCATAAATGGGATCTCTTGGCTGCATTAAAATTTTTTTGTTTCTAAAAAAGAATATGAAAGCATTCAAGGATTTGATTAATAATTGGAAAATAATTCCTTTATTAATAAAAATGAACTTATGTTTCTTTTAACTGCACTCTAAAGAATAATTGTATAGGTTTCAGAAATATAATTGTTTGATGAGTATGTGATAAGGAAGTTGATCTTTATATTAGAAGTAATAAGATATAGTTATTGCATCCGTAAATCTTGTTCCAGGAAAATATTATCCACATAGATTTGAAAGTTGATTTTTTCTACAATAAATTTACTTGTTTTTGGTAATTCTATTGTTGCTGTATTTATATATTTTAAAAAAATCTAGGTTCTGAAAATGAATGTCATTCAGAATCGAGTGTCTGAAACTAAGGATCCGAAACCGAGATAAAGATCCGAAACCCAGGCAAGGATCCGGTTCCGGATCCGGATCCGACAAAAAACCTGGATCCGTCCATCACTATTTAAAAGTAAGTTTATATTACTCAAATGCATTACACTTGAGCGGTTTCTATTCATTGAATGATTTTTAATAACGTATGACTGAACATGGCTGTTTTCACACAAGTGATGTGGTGAGATAACAAACATAGTAGGTAAACTTAGATACCTTCTTAAAAAGCTCATGCCGTATGTAGTGCTTGATTTATGTGATTTATTCTATGTTATGTTCAAAAAATATTACGTTTTTAAGTAACGGATTAATGAAGTGTATTTCCGTAATATTATATATAATATTGTTTTACCTACTCATTCTTAAAGAATTTAATATTGCTAATATGGTATACAATGCTTTTCAATTATATTCTTCATCTTGTTCCACTCAACATTGTCGAAGGCTTTCTCTAAGTCCACGAACGCCACATATAGTGGTTTGTTCACATCTATTATTCTATTATTATTTTAAGTCCGTGGTTCACATGCATTGATTTCTGTACTATGACTCTCAGGCAGAGTATCGCTTCCCTGTTTCCTCTGTTCTCCCTAAATCCAAATTGGTTTTCTGAGAGGTTATCTTCAATTTTCCTTTCCATCCTTCATTTTATTATTCGTGTAAGTATTTTTGATGCATGTGACACCAGACTCAAGGTTACCCGTGTAACTCAAGTCCTTTTCGAAGTGAGGTGGGGCAATACGTGCACTCATTGAACCTTTCTGGCACCTAAATATGTTCATGAAGGCAGAAATGTGTAGGCCTATCCAAATAGGAGAATCCCCACGCTCATATGCAGCAACATGGGCTCCTACATGAGCATGTATTAGAGCCTATATATCTAAGAACTAACAACTTTATTTCTCATGCATATGTTGGCCCATTCCTACATTTGACATGATAAAAACTTAAACATCAACCTTTTTAAAGGCACAAGGAGGATCATATGTATCCCTTTGTTTTAAAAATGTTCTATTAATTTAAAAATACCTATCTGTAAATGCTCTCTGCTATGCTAAATCACTATAAATAGTCTTCATTCATTATGCCAGAAACTATAAAGAGCCCATGTTGTTTACTGTACTTTTTTTTGCAGGATTGTGATACTGGTCTTAAAGAGTCACAGGGTGGAAAACAAGGAAACTTTTCCCTGAACTCTTCTGGTGGCGTCAACAGCTGGCAAATCATCAGACTGCGCCTTGACGAAGCCTTCGTCCGTCATGTTCTTTACCCTGTATTAATAAAGTCACCTCCAGTTTCACTACCGAAAAACTTCACACCCTGAGTATGTTTGCAAATTTCAAAATGCAAATAACACGCCAAAATCACACATCCAAATTTCGAAGAGTCGATGGCAAGGATCAAAATCAATGCGAAAAACACGCCTACTAAACCAAAGAACAAATAAATTCGAGGAACGCACCAAAATAACATGTCTTAAGACCGAAATACAGGTCCAGGGATGGTTAATGTAAAAAAAATCGCAATGATTAAACCAAAATTGCACCGTTGAGGCCATAGAGACTTATTCAGATTAGACTCGAAGCAAACAGGTACCAGAACTCTGACGTCACGCAGTCACCGATTCGATATATATCGATTCCTCATGATTTTCGGAAGAGAGCGTGGAATCTCATTTTTAAAGTTTAAAATAATGAATGTTTGCTCATTTTTCAATGTAATAAACATCGAATCCGAAATCTATGATCATTTATGTACGAAAATTGAGTATTAACTTTGAAATAAAAAATTCATGCACGGACCCTATTCTGTGTGTTGAGCATTGTGGATTTTGAATGGTGAGTCGCTTTTTGGAGGTTTTTCTGCTCTCTGGGAATAAATACCATCAGAGAAGATGTCTTCCTGCGCTGTATTTGGCTGCAACAATAGCCGCAGAAATTGTGAGGGGAAATTGAAGCTTTTATTCTTACTGGAGGGTAAGTTATTTGTCCGTTGATTGCGTGGAACTTTACATTCTTGGTGTCAAGTTGTTTGATTAATAAGTTAAATATTTTCCAGGTTTTAACAAGAACATATCAGAGAGCTCTTTATGCTGGTTATTGATATTGAAGAATGAGTAGTAGGTATGTGCTGAATACTTCTTCCTGTTGTGGTTGCTGAAATTTATTTGTTACAAGGAGCTTTTATTCTTACTGGAGGGTAAGTTATTTTTCCTTTGATTGTGTGGCACTTTACATTCTTGGTGATAAGTTGTTTGATTAACACATTAAATATTTCCAGTTTTAACAAGAACATATCAGAGAACTCTTTATGCTGGTTATTGATATTGAAGAATGAGTAGTATGTGCTGAATACTTGAGTGGAATCAAAAATATTTGATTTCTTCATGTTGTCGGAGCTGAAATTTATTAGTTACAAGGACATTTTATTCTTACTGCATGGTAAGGCATTTGTCCATTGATTAAATTCTTGGTATAATGTGGTTTGATTATACCGATAAAAGAACTCAGTGGAGAGCTGTATCAAAGCAATCTCAGGATTGATGACTAATGATGATGAAGGTTGTATGATATTCACCCTTTCAAAATTTTCCAGGTGCTTTTGCTGGAGGTGCTATGTTATTGGACTTGTAGTTGATTGCTCAGATCTTGCCAAGATCTGTATCTTACCAAGATTCATAAGTAGAGAAAATTTTAATCCTGGATGTTGATGTTGAAGAATGAGTAGTTTATACTGATTGCTTGAGTGGAATCAATCTTATTTCATGTCTTCAATTTGTTGGAGCAAAATGTTGTCTGTTATAAGGAGCTCTCAATTCCTATTTTTTGTCCACTAATTGTGAGCATCTCAGCATTCTATGTGTATGCTTTTTTGATATGTACACTTTCCAAAATTTCCCAGGTTTTACCGAGATTCGTATGCTGAGAAACTACTGTGCTGGTTGTGGATGTTGGATTTTAAAGAATGCAAAATGGGTACCTTGAATAATTTTCTGGAATCAAGTGTACCAGCTAATAATTTATCATTTGGGGCTTAATGAGTTTCATTGTAACGTGCACTTGTTGCCTGTTGGAGGATCTTCATGGGAATGAAACTTACATTGGTTGTGAAATTGACCTGTTCTTATTTTACTAAGCCATATATGATGGAAAACATGAAAGAATTGATGTTGATATTTTGTGCAGCAGTGTATGATGTTGGATTTGTGTTCTGGTTACCTCTGTGGCAAAAAATGTTCATTTCCTGAGTGTTATCTGATATTTCTATGTTAGGTTTACATTTATATATATTTTGTTATGTCCTCACATTTTTGGCATTCCTGTGTGTTCACAATAAATCTAGGTACTTAATTATTATATCATGGATTTTACTGATACTACATATTACTTTCTTCCTTGTAAAATGGATTGTAGTAAGTTTTTTTTAATGGAGAATTGAATTCTGTGAAGTTTTTCAATTCTTATTTATCTAATTTAAGATAATTATTTCAGGCTTCCGTTGACCTCTTAATCCTGTGGTATTGGAAACAAATTTGGATGTTATGTTGTGGTTTTTGTTGTTGAAAGAGTCGCAATCTGGCCATTATTCTGTTGCTTTCCCTTGATTGACTTGAAGGGAAAAAAAGTGGTTTCATTGTGGTAAAAATTTGTCATTTGTTGAGGTGTTTCCATAATCTATTACAACCTTTTTTTTGCTTGGGTAAATTTCCAAAAATAATGCTTATCTATTAGAAAATATGTGGACTTTTTATTTCCTAGTACTTGCACTTGTCACCTAGCCTTTCATTTTTTCAGGATAGACTTGTGAGTTTGCAGGACCCTTTATTAAGCCATTTCTGGAAACCATTTGTCATTTACTTTCCGGTAATCAAGAATAAGTAGTGGCAGTTTCTGACTGGAATAGTTGTGACTTGCTATCGTGTTATGCTGCTTGCAGATCGGTTTTCCATTTTTCACTTCACTCATGCATTGTATATATTTACATTCGATGTTGATTAGCCAAAGAAGTTGAATCTTGTACTTGAAAAATCTGACTATTGTTTTGTGAATTAATGTTTTCGTTTTTTTGCCTTTAAATAAATATTAATGTTTGAATTTTTTTTTCTTGATGAACAAAATGTTATGGCCTTTTTGTAAATTTAGCAGCATGAATATTTTCGAGTTAACTAGAGTACAAACTTTCATTGTGTTGACTACGAATTCAAGCCAGCGATTTAACGGACGTCTTGCAGATAGTTCGGAAGTTCGCCACCACAGGACCAAGCACAGGCGAAGGTGGGGGGAGAAGGAATTGAAGGGAGGGGATGGAATGGAGGAGAGGGGAAGGGTATTGAGGAGAGGGGATGGAGGGGAGATCTCCAGTGTGTCGGATCGTGAACAAGTGTTGGGAAATAGATGACCCTAGAGCTGAGTCGCCTTGGAAGTCTGCTATGAGAATTTGATTATGGCCCTGTATTATTTTACTCTAGCATTTTTACAAATTGTAATTATGAATGTAAAACATTGCACAAAGTCAAGGGTGTTGACTACGAATTTAAACTTAAAGTTTTAAACGAAATAAACATTTTTCGCGAATCTGTAGAATCATAGAAGGCTTGCCGTATATAAGTACTTATTTTGATTCGTAAATAATAATTGTGCTAAATAGAACAAGCGCTTACATGAAATACGAGTAAAAAGTTACCAACAACCATAAATGCATTTATGGTTGCATGGTCTTGCATGCAAGACCAAAAGATATGGGTATCCAGGAAGGTAACTATTTGTTGGATCGATTTTAAGTTATGTGCTATTATATCCCTATTGGAAATTTCTCATAGTTCTCATAGGCATTTCTCATAATATCTAATGAGAAGTTATGAGATCTAATGAGAAGCTATGAGATCTTATGAGAAGTTCATGAGATCTTATGAGAAGCTATGAGATCTTATGAGAAGTTCATGAGATCTTATGAGAAGCTATGAGATCTTATGAGAAGTTCATGAGATCTTATGAGAAGCTATGAGATCTTATGAGAAGTTCATGAGATCTTATGAGAAGCTATGAGATCTTATGAGAAGTTCCTGAGATCTTGAGAAGTTATGAGATCTTATGAGAAGCTTTGGGAACTTATGAGACTCCTCATTAGAACTTATAAGATTTCTTGCAAGTGCTATGAGAAGCCATATATGGATTAAACCATGGCCGGATGATTTTCGGACTTAGTTTTTGGCGCCTTCGTTGAAAATATTTTAAGTTGCATTGAATGACGAACGACGATGCATCTCCAAAAATGTTGTTTAAAACGCGATTCATGAACTTTGGAAGCGATTTAACTATTGATTGTGGAACATTTTTATGGGTTCCTACCCAGATGATTTTCGGACTTAGTTTTTGGCGCCGTCGTTGAAAATATTTCAAGTTGCATTGAATGACGAACGACGATGCATCTCCAAAAATGTTGTTTAAAACACGATTCATGAATATTACCAGTCCCTAAATCATCTGGATAAGGGTCCCAAAAAAAGTTCTGAAATCAAGAGTTTCTCAAGAGAATCTCATATACCAGAAATAACAACTGCCGTGCCCACGAGTAATTTTAACGTGAATATTCACATTTTTATAGTTCGCGGTTTGTGGACAGTTGTATCGACCAATATCGAATAGACTATTATCGATTAATTGCAAGACCACTTCGAAATTCAAAATGGCTGCCACATAGTGAGAAATGTGAGAATAGAATTATCTCCTCAAGTAATTACGTTTTATTTTAATTAGTGTTCATGGAAGATTATTTTTTAATTGTAATGGACACTAAAGTTACGGTGAGTGAATGATTGTTATGACAAGCGATTGTGTTGAATGAATTTGTCGTTTTAATCTGCCTTCCATGCAGGCTTTTTGAATTGCTGACACAGGCATTGAATGTATTTATCATTTTTCAGGCACATTAAAGTCATAAACAAATTGGAACATTCGGAATGATCCAATGAGAATTCAGATCATCATTCATCTACATGATAAACGTGAATATTTTGTGTGTTGTGACAGTGCAGTGATGACTTTCGGTGATATTTAAAGGAATTCCCCGTTGGAAAAATATAGTTTCTGTTTTTAGAGGAGCGTTATTAAAAAAAAAAGACTTCTGGTTGTTGAACAACTTGACCAACCATTAAAATAAAATCTTATGCATTAAGCAAGCTCGATCGCAGCTTTTAATTCTCATGTCATGTGGTTTATTTAATATTGTTATTGTCACATTCATGGTTATTTTTGAGGTTATGCCTCATATTTGGAATCTTGTGTGTTACAAAGGCAAGTGAATGCAATAATTGAAACTGGAAGTAGTGTCAATAAATATAATAAATTTATAAACTGTCCTCTTTGTTTAAAATTCTAACTCGCATAAGTGTGTTAATAAAATTGTGATTTCGTTATGTGACATCAAGAAACGCTAAACGTTCACGGATTTAGTTCGGTCGAGTTACGTGTATAGTGGGCGTGTGCCGAATCATTGCCAGATCTCATTGCCAATTTACTATGAGAAAATTTCTTATGAGACTTATGAGAAAATTTCTCATTAGATCTCATTGCCAATTTATTATGAGAAAATTTCTTATGAGACTTATGAGAAATTTCCAATAGGGATGCATTCCATAGGGATAGAAATCTTGGAGAATGCAAATAAAAGAACATATAAACGGTACTTTAGTTTACTACCTCAACTCATTACCAAAAACCATAAAGCTAATCGCAGAATATTATAGTCATCCTCATTATAAAGATAATTTATGCATCTCATATCTGCTTCAGGATTGGTATGAAAAATACCTTCCGAACTTGACGATACTAACAATAAGATCGATAATAAAGTAAGTTTCCCTAGACAACTATCTCAGTGACTTTGCGTGTATTACGTAGGGAATTTTATCCTAATTTTGATTGCTTCTCCGGTGATTCATAAAATTGCAATTCTGAATAAGAAAAAAATGGACCCCTCGAAAGTGACCCGAAAAGAAATGCATGTCATGATTTTCAATGCAAGTGGAAATTCGGTGTATTCCAAAGGAAAATTAGCCTTGCAATATCTTCACAGTAAGTTTAATCAAGGAAAAGACATGGAAATGAAGGAAATTTTTACTAATGTCATGCACACAATTTTTTCAATTCATGCTTCAAAAAATGGGATGAATGTAATAGGACTAACGACAGATTTAGATAAAAACTTCGCTGTTGTTTAGAAAAGAATATACTGTTCCCAGCGGACATGTATAAATATCTGCTGGGAAATCCCAAATCAGGTTGGTATCGATCATTGGTTCACATATTTCCAATGGCTGTATTTTACTCCAAGGAAATTAATATTGCATTGCAATCTAGTTGCATGTTCTTCTGAGTTAAGAGGCAAAGGAAGGCCGAAAAAAGATTTTGAGAGGTCTAGTGATAGAACTAAAAGAAGAAAAATAGCAGATTTAAGAAAGAAAGCGTCAGCAGCAGAACTATCGATAGCCATATCCATGGCATTGCGCTGCAAAGGGAATGACGCGGCAGCGAAAATAATAACTGAAATGACTGCAACAACCCCCACCCGAGGAAAACGAATGTTAAAAAAATGGAGGTCAATGCCTGCAACTCAAAATGAGTTGACGCTCTGACGTTGATTGTTGATTGCAATTTAACGAAATTGCAATATGAAATACTTCGCAAGTCTGCCAAAAAATGTGGACACAAGCTTTACCCTAGTTATGAAAGGGTTGAATTTCAGAAGAATGCTTCATACCCAGAGGGCATATCAACAGGGGAAAAAATGTGAAGTGAGCCTTCAAGAACCGCTGAACCACACAGCCTCTCGCACTATAACATCTTTATCAAGATGTTAGATCAGAGATGAAGGACCTTTAACCTTTTCCTCATATGCAAATAGGGGTTCGATGGTAGTTCGGGATACTCTCAATACAAGCAGGTATGGTAGCACCCCAATGCCACTGATGAAAGCATATTCGCTACATCTCTTGTACCACTTCGCCTGCTGGATGATGTGAGAGGTAGGTGAACAAGAAATTAACATTTTCGAGCAATCACTAGCAAGCTAAATAACTTTTTAATTTGTTTATATTATTCATAATTTTCATAAAGGTGAAGTTATCTGTTCAAATCTATGGCCATCATCCAGGGCGATTTTGCAGGCCATTAATATTATTTCTAAAAAATAATTTTATGTGCTTAATATTTAATATTTTGTTTAACAAATTTAAATATATTTAAAACAGCTTAAGTTTTCATTAATAACCATTTATTAAAATAAAATAAACCCTCCATACAGCAGCGGTACGCATAGTCGATTTTTGGATTTTTTCAGTCTTCACTAATTTGTTTAAAAAAAGATCCCGGACCATTTTTTGGTTAAATTCCGTAATATTTATGTTTAGAAGCAAAAACAAAAATAGTTGGGAAGATTTCGTCGTTCTATCTACAGAAATAGGGAAGATATGATTTTTGATAGCTTTTTTCCAGGGTTGGGTCCCCAGGTAGAAAAATCTGTGCTGGAACTGTACTGTAACTGTGCTAAACTCAGTGTTTAGCACAGTTACAGTACACTCAACTGCACTGGACTGTGCTGTGGCAGCAATAACTAGGCGAGATCTGTACTGTAACAGTGCTGCATCACTATGCTGGAAGTGTACTGTGGCACCAACTGCACTGTAACAGTGCTATGCAACAGGGTTGGAACTGTACTGTAGCTCTAACTGTACTGTAACTGAGCTCTGAAACATGACTGGAACTGTACTGTAACTGAGCTCTGAAACATGACTGGAATTGTACTGTAGCTCTAACTGTACTGTAACTGAGCTCTGAAACATGACTGGAACTGTACTGTAGCTCTAACTGTACTGTAACTGAGCTCTGAAACATGACTGGAACTGCACTGTAGCTCAAACTGTGCTGTAACAGAGCTGTGAATCAACCGTTTTCTACTTTTGAAATTTGAAGTACGTAGTTTAATGTTGAATGCTGGGAAACAACGGAACATCAATTGACGCATGTTTCACATTGAATGGGAGAAATGGCGTGAGACCGTCAAAGAATTGGCGATTATTGATTAATTATAGTAGTATAATTAGTCTTTTACTGTGATGGAAGGCATCGGTTGAATCGTCAACCAGCGATATTCACACCGATATTCTCGAAGCATCAATTGGTGAGGTAAGTTTAATTCATTCTCTTATTAATTAATGTGCTTGCGGAATAATGTTGACGACCACTCATTTCACACTGAAAATGTATTTCAAGCATTCGCGATGTGCTGCATTTGGTAGCCACACTTGTAAAAACAGTGCATGATATTAAGTTACTTTACTATCGTAATCGATTCTAGAGTTATTATTTAATTAGTCAACTGCTTAAGTTTGCAACATTTATTCTTTACATGAATGTTATTTTGATCTACTTATAAACATAGCTTTTATGCTTTGCAGTGCGAAAGAAACAACATTGTGCAGTGAAGTCAGTGATACTACAAAAATAAAGTATTGTAATCGTACTAAAGAGGATATTTAGGGATGAACCTGTACCTATCACTTCTTGGTGGGAGTGAAGTAGAAATAATTACTAATTGGAAATCTAGGATATCATTGTGGGTAAGTTGTTATTCCTCAAATCTTAGTAGTTTTGGACTTGTTGTCCTAATTTTATGATTCATGATTCTTACAATACTAAGTAAAGTCTTAAGATTACTTATGAAATGCAATGTTTTTGTGGATTCCTGGACTTTATAACTTGTATCTAAGTAATACACATTACTATTAAGGTAATATAACCCAGGCCAAAGCATGGCAAAAGTCTATAATTGCCACAAATGCTTATAACCCAAGATAAAAAGAATTAATAGGTTTTACCTAAGTGCTTTCTATATTATGGTCATCAGATACTTTTTCTATTCCTACAGATGTTCTTGGGCATTATCAGTGGGAAGGCATGCCTTTTAAAGACTTGGAAAATATAAAATGGAGCAGCGGTTCCATATGCGGGCAAGAAAAGGACTTTCAATGGAATGTGCGATTGTAAATTGATGTATATTATATTTTCGTAATTGCTCTTTTTTTGAAGTATTTTAGTGGCAAATAAAATGTTATCTTTAACATCAAAGAGGTAGTATTCATTTCGCCATCAGTATAATGTTTTTGAAGTATTTATTGACCTAAGATTGACATAAGCAATTCAATTTAAATGGCCTAATTTTAAGTGTTTTAATTTCAAGTTGAGATTTATATTGATCCTCCCTTGAATAATTGCCCCTTTATTCCAGTTAGTCGATTTTTGTGCCTGCGTGGAATCCACCAACTTGTTCTCGCTGGGTCCAGATCAAACCTGATCAGGTAAAGCCAGATCAGACCTGATCTGAAATTTCCATAAGGGATATTTAATATTGTGGTATGGGTGTGCTGTTTCCAAAGCACTCTGGCTATAGTGTGAAAGATGCATTGGGGACTAATCAAGAAAAGAATTTGAAGGGGTGGGCCTGGCTGACTTCAAATTGTGTAAGTTTAAGACCCCTTGGAACAAATGTAGAAAATTCTAGCCAAAGCAGGCAACGGTGGGCCAATCCCTGGATCTACACTTAAATGCACTCTAACTGAGCTGTGGTGAATGCACTGTGACTGTACTGTAGCATGTCCACTGCAACTGTACTGTGGTATGTCCACTGTGACTGTACTGTGGCATGTCCACTGCAACTGTACTGTGGAATGTCCACTGCGACTGTACTGTGGAAAATCTACTGTGACTGTACTGTGGGAACTGTACTGGATTTGAAACATTCCAGTACAGTTCATAGCACAGTTACAGTCCACCTACCTAGCACACTTACAGTACAGTTACAGTACAGTTCCAGCCCAGATTTTTCTACCTGGGATGTTTCACTTTGTGGCAATGGACATAATTGTACTTCAATTAAAATACCAGTTAATATAATCCTTAATATAGCCTACTGCATATATAACTAAATACAAGTACTTCTCATAGAAAATTTAAAAAATGATATGAAGTGGTTACAAATGACTCAGGCCTACACCAATAAATCTAGAAAATATTGCTTTGACTCGTGGATAATTTAACATTTATACTGTTCAGTCTTGGATAATTATTGATTTCCTGGTAGGCCTAGCAATGGTAGGCTTGTAATAGGCTATTTAAGTTGAAACTGCACTAAATATAGGTTTAATTATTAAAATGTGTTGATAAAATGCTAAAATAAAATTTTCCAATAATCGTAATCACTTCTTTAGCAGTATATGTAAAAATAATTTTCTACACGTAGAATATGTAACTATTAGCAATATTCTACATTACATATTCTACGGTAGAAAATACATGTAGATTACGCATTTTCTACACAGAATATTCTACTAACCCAACCCTGCTTTTTTCGATTTCAGCCCACAGGTTTTCCCCATATCTAAAAGCGCCGGCGGCGGTAATTTTAATCGGTAGGTGTTATCTCTTGATTTCGCTGTGTATATGAATAAATTTATGCATATATTCAATTTTGAGGTGATATCTTCATATTATCAAATAATATTTACATTTTAAAAGTAATTAATAAGATTTATAAGCAATTTATTTATTTTCGCTTTTACACAAACTTTGGAATTCAAAGAAATATCATCAATTGCGGAATACACGATATAGATAGTGATAGTTTAGTGCATAAATATTATGTTGAGCAATTATATATCCTGTATTTATAATCAGGAATTGTTTCTAAATTAGGTAACAGCATGTAACCATTTATATAGCTATGGAATTCCAGCTCTACCGCGCTACACTTTATTTTTCACGACACGGAACACACATGATAAGTTTTTCATTTTTCATTTAATTTTCTTTTCATAAGATTCTGTGAATTTTCCGTACGTATATTTTGGCATCTTGAACATTTTATATACTTTTGTTTCCTTTCCATTTTTTACCTGACACTGATGTCTTTTTCTAATTTCTTGTATCTGAAATGAAATGAGGCTGTGACTTGATATACTCGCTACGCAGTTCTTCAGATAAATTCAAAATGAATTTATTGCAGCTGATGTTTTGTGAGGTGATCTCTTTCTATATCACTCATGCGTTAATTGCAGCTAAATCTAGGGGAGTTGTGTTTGAAACTGTCGGAATTATCTCAAATAGGTAACCAATGAGTCACGTGATCCCTACACGAATGGTTTCAAAATTTAATGTGTCTAAATCGCTCTTTACAACATCATTAATTGTTTTCACTTGAGTTTTTCTCATCTATTCCAACGAAAGGGCCCCCAGTTGAGATATAACACAAGTGTAAACAAAGAATGAGGTTTCAATCAGCGGTTTTAACACACCAAATTTGGGAACAGTTCGTGTGTATATCACTTGACTCCTTGGTTACCTATTAGAGATAATCCCGACGGTTTCAAACACAGCCCCCTAGGATACTGTATAAAATTTGACAGGCCATCGGCGAGATACTGCGCACGTAAGTGTTATTTCTTGTCACTTGGTCCGGTATATCTACTCCATATTTTGTGGTGTCGTAGAAACTGACTGAATCTGATTATCTCATACCATATTTAGATGATTGGCTTTTGGTAGGTTCGGAGGATAGACGTGAAACTACCCTTTTGGTGGAACAAGTGACCCAGTTCTTGACCGACACCTTAGGCATAACGCTAAATTGGGATAAGTGTATCGTGAGACCTCGCCAAACCTTAAACTACTTGGGTGTGATCATCAACATGGTCTCATCCACACTCCGATTGACCCCAGCTGCCCTCGTCCGGTTACATTCTGCCATCTGTATTCTGCCTCGGCTTCGGGCCCTGGACATACCCAAGATCGCCGGGTTCGTTGCTTGGGTATGTTACATACTCCACCTGCCCTACTTCCTCATCAACAATACATACCAGCGAAAGACAACCTGGCTTCTTCGATTCTTCAACGAACAGCTATTCCACCGCACAAGACAGTGTCTACAGTACGAGTTAACATTCACGGCCCACTGCGACGCGACGCCCTTCCGCTGGGCGGTTGTGTGCCCCAGTCTGGACTTAGTAAAATCAGAAGCCTTTCCTACTCAGTTGCCCATCTACTTCGCCGAAGCCACGGCAGCACTCAAAGGAGCGCTCTTCATGTATCGTAACCTTCCTGAATTTTGTACGCTAATTATGCACACTGACAATCAAGCGGTGCTGTCGGCCCTCCGCCGAGGCACAGGACTGTTATTTAATTACGATGATTATGTACAATTGTTCATGCAATTAATAAAGGATGTGACACGCAACGTGTCCTGGAGGTACGTCCCTACCGCGGCCAACCTTGCCGACCGTCCATCGCGGACCGTACTCCCGTAGCTTTATGCCAAGGCCGGCCATCTTGGCCGCGCCAAGGTATATAAGCGCGGGTGTGCGGGACCGACACGGTTGAGTTGAAGGTGGGTCGCGACAGGGACGTGCGCCCAGTCTCTCTTCAGTCCCAGACTTTAAGTGTTATCATTGTAATAAAATATTTCAAACTCGTTTTCTGTTGAAGTTATTGGAGTTATAATGTGGGGGGTTCACATTAATTACCATGCAAAAAAATTCTACTGGACCGGGAATGGAACCACGGACCTTTGGCTACTCAGACCATTACGCTACCCAGGATCCCTAATTCCCATGGCAATTTTAATGAGGTTCAAGGTACTAGATATTGAGCCCTCGCGGTCCATCAAGGATGGCAATGCAAGGGAGAAAGGGCTTCAAAGAAGCCACGACCAAAGGTGAACCCCATCCAGCGCTTAGCGGTAAATGTAGGATATTCCAAGCCTGCCGCGTGCAATTTGTAAGCAAACATCGAATCCTTACTAATTCTGAAGATTCAAGCGATATAGAGTGGAAGCGAAACATGATAACGCAGGCTCGTGTTTTTTCTTTCTGTGTTCTCGAATCCTTAAAATGTCATATTTCTTATTTTATATGTAGGCCTCCAAATGGTTTCTGATGTCCCGACCAATCACAAATTTTTGACTTTCTTCTCTCTGACGTCGGGGGAAAAAATGTGACTACTCAAAATTATAAAATCCAGCGACCAGAAAAATATGATAATTTTTATACCCTTTATTAGTCAGCTCAGCTGACATCATCTTTGCATCGGAAAACGATATCTATTAATTATCAATTCAAGATTCGATCAACGATATGAATTTTACATCGGAGAAGGTATTATTTGTGTCATTTTTATACCGTAATGATCATCGGAGTTAAAACGACATTGATGATGTCCAAATTACATTGGGGCGACGCATAACTGCCATACGATGCTGCTTGGGCCTTATAGCCTTCCTCTCATCCTCCCTATTTTCTCTTTTTCCTCGCCGATGAAAAATTTCAGGGGGGGGGGAGGGGTCTAACCCCCCTGGCTACGCGCATGGTGCGACCCTGCTATTCCATATTATATCATATATTGCCTATTCCTACTATTCAAGGGTAGGTGAAGACTCACTTGTCAGTCAGTCGAGCTCCACGAGCTTATCACGAGACATCGGAAACTGCCGAACATTGCCGAAAGCACTGAGGCACTTCCGACTATGCGGGCTCTATAGCTGTGTCCCAATGCACCAGATAGGTACCCAAGGTCTGTAGAGTACTCTGTACACCGTAGTATACTCTACAGTCCTTGATAGGTACCATCCCAGAATTTAGGGAGGATGCCATCTTGGAAGGGTGTTCCAACTCGTTAGGCATCATAAGGGAGCGGATTTAGGTACCTTTCTCAGCCGCCAGATTTGGGCATCGACGAGTTCATTCTTTTCCCATGATTCAAAGCGAGAGTAGTGGACTCGATGAAGATGGCTACCAACGAGGGAAAGTATTTTGGCTGAAAGTTTGTTGATATTTTTATAATTAGTCGTGTTGATTCGTTTATCACAAAAAATATCGTTATAGGGATTAGTGACATGACGGAGAGATTCATTCAGAAGTAGGAGAAGGCCGAATTGTTCTACATTAAAATAAATGTATGATCTAAATTGCGGAAAATATGACAAGATGCTAATCTACGGTACCCTAAACTCAAATTAAATTCTCCTTAAACAATGGCATGAGAAAGTTAACAATGTGGATTGTGTAATATTTTGTACATCATTTGTCATCCTTTTCACATTCTCTTTTTTTCATCGGTTTCGATCCCAACAGATAGCAATACCTGCGTAAGGATGTCCCAATTCACGCTCCCATTTGGGTTAGCCAGCTAAATTTTAGGCACCCAAATCCATTCTCTCTAATGCCTAACGAGTTAGGACACTGCTTATTTTATTTTTGAGCTTGTTTTTACAGTAGGGAGTGCTACGCTCTATGATAAATACAACTCAAACTTCTCTCACGTTTGGGACTTGTAGCCATGCATTTGCATATACAATCCATTTACTCCTTTATAAGGATACAAAAACTATGAAACTAATAAAAATTAAAAATTTTTGATAAAATTTGGGGGGGGGTCATGACCCCTGTGACCCCACCCCTAAATCCGCCACTGCATGCTATACAGTTTCCCACAAAATTGCTCCATATTTCGAACACCAATGCAAATTTATCTGCCTTTAGACACTGAGATCTTGTCCCGAGAACATCGAAACTTAGGTACTGCATGAGCTGCATACATGTTTCGTGGCATCGTCTGAGGGAAAAACGCTGGCTAATCACTAGATCATAGCATATCATAATCTAGTGAACCACAATCATAATGCTCCTCGTGCAAGCACTAGTTCAATAATAGCTTCAATTTCTTCAGCAGTTGTGGTCCAATATCTCTCACCCATCTGCTTCCGCTTCAGTGCATATTTTGATATTCCGGAGCGTACGTTCATCGATAAATAAGCGTCATGCGTTAGATACATAATCTTTATAAATGCTGCGTTTGGTTTTTGGTGATGGTTCCGGATTTTCTTCCAAAATATTTTTAAGTAGTTACGAAGTTAGACCGCGTCCCTGGGACATGCTTAGAAGCATCGGGGTACTGCTCCTACCCATAGCGCGGTCAGATCTTGACCGATCTAGACTGTCCGTGGAAGGAACCAGCTGCGACTGAATGCGAAACAAAACCCATATCTCTACGCCGGCTTTCCCAAGCATGCTGGAGGGGAGCGCGAGAGGGGAAGGAAGAGAGAGAGAGAGAGAGACAGGAGGTGGGGAGGACCGTTAGCGGGAGTGGGGGTAGTCCCTCTGAAGCTCCACGCAGCGCCAAAGAGCGAAAAGGTTTCCGCGCAGAAAATAGTGAAAAGATGGTCCAGGAAATGATTCAATGCTAAGTTATTACCCTTCTGACGCCGTTGGGATTGGGATTGGGGTCATTTTAAAGGAGAAGGATGAATCCCTTAGGTGAATGGAAGATATGTTTCAATTACGATTTGTGTATCGTAAGAAAGACAGCAGAAAATGAGATATTTTCACCTTTTTCAGCGCCTGTTGTATTTGAAATGAAATATACTCGAAACATGTGTTCCATTCTCCCACATTATTTGTCCTTGTTCTAGCGAACTGTGAAAACAGGTCATCTCTATGTGTCATATTACGCTCGTAATCTTCGATCTCGCAAGAGTCTGCACAGCCGTTTTCCGGGTAGGTATTCAACACCCTTAAGAGGTAACACGGCCAGGTGCTTTGATAGTGAATATGGAATAATATAAGTAGAAAATATGGTCTTCAGGTAATTCGGTATTATGTCATTGACAAAAATTTTTTTATCTGGAGATTTGGTCAGTACTTACATCGTGCAGTAGTGGTTCTTAACGAGTTGACAATTTTTATTTGAATATGGACAATTTGCTTCCACGCACTGAATAAAATGTCGCTTCTGCATTCTTTTGAAATGTATATTTCGAAAACAAAAATAAAACTGGCATTCACTTAGTTTGTTGTGAATACTATAAGTTGGCGATGGCCTCACAACCACCGTACTACTTCTTGAACTCAACCTTTGTGTTTTTGTGCATTGCAAGTTATTTTTCGAGTGCGAGTTTCGCCAACACGCACGGTAATATCATAGCATAATTCTCGGTAATATCTAAGAGATGCACAATATCATAATGTCAAACACGTTTTTACTATCAACTGTATTAAACCCGCTTTGCACGACAATTTCTTGTACAAACGCTTGTATGAGGAAATTGTACCGTGTAAAGCGGCAAATTGTGTGAACGCTTGTGCGAATGTCTGATTGACTATACGTAAAATAGAACCTGTTCTAATTCAATTCAGACAAACATATAATTTCGTTCAGTTTATACAAGCGTTTGCACAAGAATGTGTTCAAAACATTTTATCGTGCAAAGCGGTCTTTAGCCTCCATTTTAAATGCCCGTCGCTGCTTGTCCTCCACAGTATGTCACAGCGCAGAACGGACGCATTTTCGTCCTCGGGAGTGACCTACCACGACCATCGAGAATACAAGGCCTTAGGGGGGCTTGCGCTGAGACTTTCTCTTTTCGTGACGTCACCACATGTAGGCCTTTCCGTGGCCTTCCGCTCTGCGTAGTACGCCGGAAGCACATGTTGTGGAGAGCAAGTGAGAAGTGAGAGAATTCTTAGTGAACACCAGTGAAATCAAAGTGTTTTGTGTAATTTTTGGATACACCGGAAATATAATAATGGTGAATAAGTGTTGTGTTCCCATGTGCAGAGGGAATTACGGCAAGGAAACGAAGGTCTGTGTCTTCCAGTTTCCTGTGAACGAGGACCTGAAGAAGAAATGGATGAACGCCATACCGAGGAAGGATTTTCAACCTACGAATAACTCGAAAGTAAGTATTAATCAAAGTAAATTATATTTATGTATCTTAACAACATAATATGAATATTTTTAGCGAAACTTAAAACTATGAGACATTAAAATGTGTTCTTGTTGAGCGAATACGTTATGGTCATTGTTAAGAAGTGTTTACGACAGGAATCCCGAATGATGCTTTAGTCTTCCAAATATAGGTATTATTTAAGTATTTAGAAATGTGTAAGGGATAGCAATTGAGGCAAGGTAATAATCTGCAACCAAATGTTTTTTATACAGGAACGTGTTTTGGTTTACATCTACATATATACCACACAAGCCACCATTAAGGTGTTTAGCAGGGGGTGATTTCGCACCAAACATGCACTACATATCATGCATAAAAAGTATTAGTAATTATCTACATAATACCCTGCAAGCCACCACAAAGGTGTGTGGCAGGTGGTGAATTCTCACCAAACATGCAATACATATCATGCATTTGAAAGGATTAGTATAAATATATTATTCTAAACTGCACTCTTTAAAAAGATAAAAAATAGAAAACTATGCATGCAGAAACGTGCTGTTAGTTAGGTTACCTTCAAGTTCTTACACTAACATGTAACTACCTATGCTATGGATTGTTTCACTCATATTGGACATATTTACCGATATGCATATCCCTAATAGTACGAGGAAAAAAGGACATTTTGAATCTGTCAGTTCGGCAATCAATTTCTCTAATTTTGTAATTACGGTCCAGTCTACCATAGTAAGTTGGGGTTTAAATTGGGTTCAAAATATTTTTCACGTCATCACTGAAAATATTATCGTGGAATTTATGTAGGAGATGGAATCTAAATTTCAACCTGCGATCTGACAACGATTCCCATTTTAATTCATTTACTAGACTAGTTACGCTAATACAGTTATCGTACCGTCCCTTTACAAATATTGCAGATCTTCGCAGCACACGTTCAAGTTCGTTATTTAGACCAATTTCGTAGGGATCCCATATACTGGCAGCATATTCCAAATGAGGTCTAACAAAGGAAAAGTAGCTGTTTCTCGTACATGATCGTCACATTTACCCAGTACTCTTTTGATGAATCCCAGTCTAAGATTAGCTTGACCCATTATTTCACGTATGCTTTTACCTCAGGAAAGATCATGTGTCAGTCTTATTCCAAGATTAAATATCTTGGATTCCACGTTTGTTAATTCTTTATTACTTATATTGAAAGTGCTGCTAGGAGGAGAAACATTCTTTTTCCAAAAATTCATTACAAGGCATTTTTAAAGTTTAATTCTAACTGCCAATTATATTCTATTCTTCACAACTCGAAAAAAGATAATAATGGCTGTTAGGTGGGTTAGCTTATGATCCGTATACCAGCATTCTACTACCTATGCTATCAGTTGATACAAATGTATTTATACTATTGGATATAGTTACAGCTGTTCTTATCCCTAATTGTATTTACGAGGAATTGTACAATGCAGTTTAAATAGGTTAAATATTTCGAATCAGTTTTAGGGAATACCTTCATGCCCCAGGGATATCAAATGCATTAATGTCTTCTTTTAATAGCCTGAGGATAATGTAACAGGCAGTGCTGAAATGAAATGTGTGTGATTTAATTGTCTTAACCCTTTCGCGCCGGAGTCCTACGGAGGAAAATGCTTTCCTTCTCACGGGTTCCTCTAGAATATTTGTCCACTCCGTGTACGGAGCTCTCTCGAAGCAAGGCATCGAGCAGGTATTTCTTTCCCCCGCTTTGGGACCGGACCCAGTGGGGTTCCCGACCCTTTCCTCGGCCACTGACTAGAGATTATCTTCGCCCTTTTCCAAATGAGAACCCACCTCGGCCTATGTCCGCGGTCAACTATTTTTAATACAGCGATTTTTGTTAAATAAATAATAGTAAGACTTTAAGTGGGGGTTAATACACAAATAAATCCCTGTTGTTATAAATACCATTTAGAGATTTTAAACGAAATTCTAATGTTAATATTAAGATATTTAGCACAATAGACATAATATCAATGGTTACAATAATAATTATTTCTGTTGTTTCGCAATAGAAGACGTCCGCGCATAATCCAACCATACCCGTGTTTTAAATAAAATTACATGCACTTTTTTTGGTGCTATACCTTTATCAGGAAACATTTTTATGTAAATATATTCGCAATGGTAGCGCGAGATAGATTTTTCTGCCTACCAATTATTTATTGTACCTCCTAATATTCCATCACGCACGCATGTGGTTTTCTTCTAGTTTTAAGATAAATGATTACAACATAATGATCACTCAGCCGCATTACACAGAACAAATTTGAATGCTTTTCAGCTTGAAAGATACTTTTTATAGCTGAATGGCAGTTACACCAAAAGATTCAGTTACAAGAAAGTAAAGTTAATTGACTGCTAATAAATTAGCATAAACCACACCCTCTGCGGGATTTTCAACCTATAATGTAGATATAATAGATTTCGCGGTATGTTGCGTGGTATTACCATTACAGTTGCTTTCCAATATATGTTCATAAACAAGTAAAACGGAGAGAAAAATATCGGTACTACCTTATCGTCAAATCATAAAAAAACATACGTCTTAGCTCCTCACTGCAATGAAAAATTCTCCCAAATCGGTTTGAATCTCATTGACAGGTGAACTCTGTTAATAATAACGTTAGAGTTCCGTTTAAAATTTCTAGAGATTCAAAAAAACATAAGGAATTAACTTCTGGAACTCAATAATTTGATTTAGAAACAAATATTATTTTGGTTTTCCCACTGCATAAACAAACAAGTGACCGCGAACAACTGCCGAGTGTGAGGCTCGCGCTGCGAAGAAGGGTCGAGATAATCTCCGCCTCTAAGCCGAGGAAGGGTCTTCAGAGCCGCAAGGAAGGGTCCTTTATGACACCTTGGACCTTTTCTGCCTATCTGGCCCTAGCGACGTTTTAAGACGCCCTTTGTTCTCTTGCGTAGAAAAATCTCCGGCGTTTATAGACGGCCTTCGTTCACAGGAGTGAAAAATCAGCGGCGTTTATAAACGGCGTTCGTAGCGAAAGGGTTAAGGCCGCTTTACACGATACAATTTTTTGTACAATTTCTTGTACAAACGCTTGTATAAACTGAACGAAATTGTACGTTTGTCTGAATGGAATTAGAACAGGTTCTATTTCCCGTTTAGTCATTCAGACAATCGCACAAGCGTTCGTACAATTTGCCGCTTTTCACGGTACTTTTTCCTCATACAAGAGTTTGTACAAGAAATTGTAGAAAATATTGTATCTTGTAAAGCGGCCTTTATACATTAAGTAGTATGTATGCATGTAAATATGTTAATATGATCGCCAAAAACTCAAGAACCAAAATTTATCCACGGATTACTTAATCAAAATTTGTCGTCCATCAAATAAACGTCGGGAACTTGGAGTTTAACTATTTATGTGGCATCACTTGTGCTGAAGCAAATTTCATGAACCATATGTATTCTTCTTCATCAGGTTTGCCAGCTACATTTCGCTGCAGATGAGATACTGTGGGAAACATCATATTTTGATGAAAAGTCTGGGAAGTGTGTGACAGCACCGTTGTTTTGACCCCGATTGAAAGAGACAGCTGTTCCACATATATTTCCTGGTTGCCCCAGCTACATGACGTCTTCCCCAGGGTCAAGTAGAGAAGCTCCAAAGGAGAAGATGCAGCATTTTTAGAGTGGTGCAATTGAAGCTGCTATCGAAGCTAATGTTTGGATGCAGGAGGTATACAAGGCTCAACAGGAAATAAGGACATTTGAAAAGACTGTGATGTTAGCTAGGGAAAATAAGCACACATCATTTTGGGACTTGATTATGAAGGCTGATTCCATTCTCTTTATCCTCATTAATTTTGACAAAGCCCCAGTATTAGCCCATTCTCTAATTATTGACTCTGATCTGAATGTGACAGCATATGTGAACGATACTGAAATAACAACAGCTGGAAAGTATAATCTTCCCCACAAGTCATCTTATATGTATGAAATATATGAATTATTAGATACTCTACAATCAATTAATGATGTTGATACTTCTAACAATTGTTCTGCTATATGTAAAGCTATTGAAAGCCTGAAAATAAATGACAGTGACAATGAAAATTTTTACAACTTCTTTAAAACCCAAATAGATCCACTCCGAAAGAAGAAGGAAGGAATGAGGTATGATTCTGATATGATTATTTTTGCATCTATGTTTTTCCTTGTGTCACCCCATGCTTACAAATTTGTCAGGGAAACTGGAAACTTCATTCTTCCTCATCCACAAACTATACGGAAGATTTGCTCAAGTTGGGGCCAAATAGTGAACAGCAAGAGGAAGGTTTCCTCTTCTTCTTAAAACAGCAGACTAGGAACCTTGTGAAGCCCACGAGAGATTTGTTACGTTAATGGTTGATGAAATCCACATTAAAAAATACTTATGGCTATAAAAGGGGCTCCATTGTTGGGTCATCGTTCGACAGTGAAAACCTTGCATCAAGTGCTCTTGTTTTCATGATTCACAGTTTACAGTACAGGTACAAAGAGGTCATCCACATCCTTCCTGTTAGCTCTTTAAATGCCAGTACTCTCCACAGTATAATTAAGAAAGTCATCTTGGGGATGGAAGTTGCTGGACTTAAAGTTGTTGCTGTCATTACTGACAACAACTCAATTAATCGCAAAGCTATGTCTTCCTTTGCTGCTTCTCCAAGTTTAAGCATTGTTTACCCTCATCCCTCTGATGCATTCCACACATTGTTCTATGTTATTGATCCTGTGCATATATTTAAGTGCATTCGTAACTACTGGGTGAATCAAAAGTGTTAGAGGTTAAATAATATCTTGAGATATCCGCTTTAAACTAAGATGTTTTAATAACGAGTCACAGACACATCCAAATTCCAGTTTACAAATTGAACGACTGATGGAGAGTTGACAACAACAATATAGATAAATAGTTACTGACATAAATAGCAACATATGTTGCCAACCCATATTTATGTATTAGATTACAACTCTAACACCCTCACTTAATCTAATAGGTATATATATAAATCATTAAAATTCTGCAACCAGTCCTTCCTTCCTGTCATATGGGCCGTAGCTCCGGAGTAGATGAACCAGTCAGCTTCACTCGCGATGTGTTTGGCTCCCAAGGCTGCCACAGAGAGAAGAGTTCTCTCCTTTTTCATCGCCGTACTCGGTACAGCTGATGGTCCTTGTGCAGTCCTGGACCCATGCGATGAACCGCTACTGTGTGTCTCGTAGTTCCATCTGCTCCTGCATTTGGCTCTAATGTGACCAAATTTCCCACGTTTCTAGCCACTTGCACTGCTTTACCAGATTGTCGCCCGGAAACCCCTTTACTTTTTGCCCACAACGCGGACTCGTCATTTTGGCCCCACCGACTGTCCTGAATTAATTTGGATGTGTCATCTGCGGCGTAGCCTTCAACGCAACCTTCATGCACTAAATACATCTTCATTTGGAATGTCCAAATATTGTAATTGTCCCGTCCATCCAATTTTTCCATGGATGCCAAACCAGTTCCAACTGACGCCTCAGCCATTTTTCGCTTTAACGATACAATACGTAAAAAAAATGCACTCGCGTAATGTTGCAGTACTATTGAAGCACAACTGGTCCTTTTCGGTCGCCTGGGCCCATAACCTGTTAGAGGTTAAATAATATCTTGAGATATCCGCTTTAAACTAAGATGTTTTAATAACGAGTCACAGACACATCCAAATTCCAGTTTACCAATTGAACGACTGGCAGAGAGTTGACAACAACAATATAGATAAATAGTTACTGACATAAATAGCAACATATGTTGCCAACCCATATTTATGTATTAGATTACAACTCTAACAAAAAGAATGACGGGGTCTGCATGTACTTCCCAGATTTCGATGTCAATAGCATTAAGCATACTGCATCCTTCAATATCCTCAGGCAACTGTACAATCTAGAGGCTGGTAAACTATTGAAATATGGGTATGGTCTTTCAGTTAAATCCCTTTGGCCCTCTAATATTGAGAAACAAAATGTTCAGCTAGTGCAAAAAATATTCAATGATTATGTAATTGAGGCTCTGCATGCTCTGGGTAATAAGAAACAATTAAATCATGCTGATGTAACTGCTTCTTTCATAAATATTATCTCTCGGTGGTGGAAAATTGTCAACGTCAAAAGTCCCTACAAGGGAAAACGCCTCAATGATGCATACCTTCACCCATCTCAAATTGCCACCTTGACCACAATTTGATATTTCTAAACAAGTTCTTTTCTTGGCTCGATGTATGGCATGGCCTTAGATTCTGGTTTTCTAAGGAAAGAGACATTTTCGGCTCTGAAGCACAGTACTCATGCATCGCTTGAATTGACCTCCTCCTGCTTTGAGGAATTAAACATGAAGTAAGTGTTGCTGGGGAAATTTCAAACTGATGCTTTGGAAGCAAGATTTGGCTTGTATAGGCAGTTATCTGGAGCTCAGTAGAATCTGTCTGTCAGGCAAGTTTTTGAGGTTGAGAAGAAACTACAGATGTCCAAAGCCATTCATTCCCTTAAAGATTCCCTTCCGCCTAGTGAAGCTCCTGCCCTTGCTGAGTGTGGATAAGAAGTAACTGATGGTCCTAATACACAGGAATTACTTCCCTTTCTTGATGTCATCGTGACCATAGGTCTAGGCTTTTCTCTTAGCCACTGGATATATTTTAAATTTGGGGTACTTTTGAATGAGTTGGCAGTTCACAGTAGTTATTATTAAAAGCAGGTCTCACTCCTTCATTATTCCCAGCCAAATTGTGCTCCAGTGCTATTATTGATTTTTTACATGAAAGGAAAATGAGTATTTCTCTTTCAGTGGAGTTTCAGTGAAAGTAGAGCATCTTGAAAATGTAATTGCATGCTAACTTCTAATCTTTCACTAATATCCTTTGAGGATTTGGCTTTACTTCCGGTATTTGTATTTTTCATTGGTGTTTACGGAAGTAAGGTGAATTACCGTTGCTTCTGGCATTTTTTGTGGCATTTTATGTAAGCATTAATATGACTATCCTCGATTATATTCTTATTCCACATAGCTTACTGCTGCGGAGTACAATATTTTTCTTTCGTATGACCGCAGAAAGAGTTATATCGAGTACAAGGTAATCAGTTTGTGAATAATGATATGACTTCGCGCGAAGATGATCTAAAATGTCGACAGGCAGATTGTGAAAGGCTTCCTGAAAACTCCCGATTTTAACCGTTTCGGGAATGTATTTTCATTTCCTGGGTGTCATGATATCACGGATTTTACTACCATATGAGTACAATACTACTGCATTTGGAACCAATCTAGATGCCTCATAAATATTGCAGACCCGGCTACAGTGCGAGTGAAAGTTTTGCTGAGTCGTTCGCGTAGGACGGCTCGGCTGGCTCGGCTGACCGCCTGGCCGTCGGCCCAAATGTCGTGACGTCACGGACCAGCGCTAAGGCCTTCTATTCTCGATGGTCGTGGCTAAGCCCCCCTCGAGTCATGAGGACTCGACAATAGCGGAAAAGAGTATTGTCTTTAAGAATGCAAGTCAGTGTCAGTTTAAGAACTGACGGTATCTTTGGAAGCATACCGTCACTATGCCTCCTCGCGCAAAGTTTTTGGAGACGTAGTTGAGGATAATTTAAAATGAAATTTGTTTCTTTCGTCGGGAAGCCGAGAATTGTGGGGACAAAAGCTATCTCTCTTATCGCTGATTTTATTTCGGTGAATACTGAAACTTATAAACTTTTATTCAACCAGAGGCAAGGATATATTTCCTGTGTATACTAGAGAAATTTTCTCGCGTGGTGTTAGGTGCGCGCGGTACCTACGGCAGCGTATAACTTGGCAACCTCGAGCAGCTTATCTCTCGGCCAAAAGTCCTGTCGCGTGGAGCTCGCTTTCCGAAATAAATATATACACGTTGAAAGCATATCTAATTCTCCCAATTTGTTAAGTGATTTTACACGTGCTTGTTTTCAAACACACCGTCAAAACGAACTTAATTTCCAACTTCCGCAAGCTGAGATAGCGCATGTTTTAAATATTTGTGGTAATGTAATTGTTAACTGAGTAATCTATTTTAAACTTTGTTTAGTCTACGATAAATATATGTTCCATATCTTCTGCGAAGAAAAGAGAAGTGGCTTTTCTTGTGTATCTTCAAGTGGGCGTCAAAGTTAAACTTGCTTCCTGGAACTTGAAACATATCCGGCGCTTTTATCTGTCTCGGTCGAAAAATTAATTGATATAACCAACTAAAAATATATTTTTGACATAATTAAACAAGATTTAGTTCGATATACTTTATTTTAAAATTGAACCACCCATTTTTGAGATATTGACCTTCAAGCTCAGGAGATGGAATTTTATAACGGACATTAGGTGCTTTGAGCTCGAATATAGTCCCCCCTCCTCCAGACTTTTTCCGCGAAGATTTCGGCCAAAAAGAGAGGGGGGGTAGCTATGTTCGGAGGAATACGGTACATGTGCGGTTTCATGCACCGTGTAACCACCGATTCATCCATTCGTTCACGCAAACGTACATGAAACCATTCACGCAAATGTAAAAGAATTCGTACGTACATGTTTGTACTTGTTAATTTATCGTGTAACCAGAGCTTTACACGGTTTTGATGATAGCGCTTCCTGTCGGCAGATTTCTGAACCTATTGACCTTGGCGGCTCCGCCGACCAGAACTACTCGACTAGACTCGACTTTCGTAAAGTCGAGTATCAACTACTCGACTCGAATTTTCGGGTACTCGCACATCCCTAGTTTAAACTTTTAGAGGAGCATTATTTAAAAAAAAACAACTCTGGTTGCTGAACACCATGATCAACCATTAAAATAAAATCTTACGCTTAAAGCAAGGTTGAACACAGCTTTTGATTATCATGCCATGTAGTTTAATATTGTTATTGTCACATTGGCTGTTTTTGAGATTATGCCTCAGATTTGGAATCTTAAGTGTTACAAGGGCAAGTGAATGCAATGATTGAAACTGGAAGTAGTGTCAATAAATAGAATAATTAATAAACTATCCTGTTAGTTTAAAATTCTAACTTGCATAACTGTGTTATTAAAATTCTGAATTTGTTATGTGACATCAATAAACGCTAGACGCTCGCGGGTTTAGTTCGATCGAGTCATGTGTGTAGCGGACGTGCTCCAAATTATGCCGAATCAAATTAAATGTGATATGCTATATCCGATCCGAGGTCGTGCTATGTGTTATTACAGCTATCTCTAGTTCCTCAGCTTTCTTGGAGTAGGAGAAGGGAGGAGTTTCATCTCCAGGAGCAGCTCATAGGGTTTTTTGTACGAGAAAATCAAGGGAACGGATCCCACATCCCACACAGCACAAAGGGAATAATACGCACATTATGTTCAAATATTATGCACTAAATATACCATGGCAGTGGTATAATGTGTGCATAAAATGTACATAAACTGTCTATATAAATGGGCTTATGTCCGCATAACGACCTTTTTTATGTGCATAATATGCAGAATCTAGACGGTGACTGTAATAGTAAGTTTCATAATACTTAAATATTTTGTGCATAGGTATTATTTAATATTATATATCGCGTGCATAGTACTGTAATCGCATATTATTTAATCTATTGCGCATATTATTCTGTTCATTATATATCTAGTTAGACCATGGATACATGTCAAACAATTTACAGAAAACTAAGGACATACTTCTTTGCAGAATAGGCACTGAAAAAGTTGAACTAGCCGACCTGGCACGATCTCGGATCGGATAAGGCAGATCACGTAATTTGATACGGCATGATTTGGCACACGTTAACTATACACAGACTTATACCATGCAAAATTCGTGCACGTCTGCCGTTTCTAGATGTCACATAGAGAATTCACAATTTCAATAACACATTTATACAAGTTAAGACGATTGCAAACAAAAACGTCCGTTTCTTAATAAAATTAATTACATTTATTGACACTATTTCCATTTTCAATCATTGCATTCACTAGACATTGTAACACATAATATTCCAATACATAAGGCATGACCTCAAGAACAGCCAGTGCGACAATCACCAATATCAAACTACATTGCATGTGAACACCGTTTTGGCGGCATAAGTGTTTGAAGTTCGATACCTTTAAGCTCACATCTACCAAATGTTTTATCTGGCTGCACAAAAACCTGCTGTCTTTTAAAAAAACAACGCTCTTCTAAAAATTGAAACTATATTTTACCAACAGTTGGTTCGTTCAAATACCATCGAAAGTCACTGCACTGTCATAACACACGCAAAACTTTTCACGTTTATCAAATAGCTGAATGATGATCTGAATTGTCGTTGGATCATTCCTAATGTCCCAATTTGTTAAAGACTGTATGTGCCTGAAACATGATAAATAGAGTCAATTGGCAGCAATTAAAAAAATCAACATGGAAGGCAGATGAAAACTGACGAATTCGTAAATAATCTTTAATGCAATCACTGGTCATAACAATCGCTTAGGTACTCACCGTAACTTAACTGTCCATTAGAATTAAAATTAAGCTTCTACAATCACAAATTGCCAGAGCACGTAAATATTGGAGGAGCTAGTTCTTTCTCACGCTACCGGCTTATCAACATGACTGCCATTTTGATTTTCGAGATGGTCTTAGTCGATCTTGTTTGCAAGACATCGATTTGCAGTGCATTGCAGTGCGCGCATATTATTCAAATTAAATGCTAGTAATCGACAGAATATTATTTACTATTTATACCAATCCATTTATGCATATTTTATACGGTATAAATTTTTTGTGTGCTGTGTGGGATGGAGCAGTTCCAGGGTGGTTCACCCCTGGAATTGTTCCAGGGTGGTCCCCCTGGTACGGTTCCCCTCCCAAAATCACCCGGTGACAGGCAGCGTTTAGTTTGTTATATGATTCCTCTGAGTGAGCTAGTGCTTTTGCAAGTGGCGTGTTTAAAGAGTTGAACAGTGCTGTGGATTTTCTTCCCTATCCGAGTGTGGTGCGATAGTGTCTGAAGGGAAGAGGAGGAGAAAAGGGGAGAAGCCGTGAGAGGCAGCTGACGTGTTTATTGTCATACTAATATATAAAAGTGAAGCGGTGCCTTTCTGTCTGCCAGTTCTATGGTACGCATCTCCTGAAAAACTACTGAATCGATTGAGCTTTGATTTCTGTAGGATTCTAGCGTATGCACTAGAAGGTGCTGTAGACTACATAAAAAAAACGGTCAAGGCCCGGGCTTGATTTCTGGTGCCAATTGGTGTACTTACATTAGTTTAAATTAACTTTTTAAATTTATGGTAGCGCAAGAGTTTTTCTTTCGCTCAGTTAAATAACTAAATATTAATCGATTTCTTTCATTCTTTATTTCGTATTTAATGCGAAAACATTTAAAATTTATTACTTTTTCAACTAATTTATACTGTGTCCTCAAGGTTTCTGGACAATGTGTAATATATGTTGATATATTTACTGTTTTTTTCCGTTCTTTTGCGAGTGTGCTGACTGCTAGAGCTACTCACAGATTAAGAAGGTTTGCATTAGGCTTAAATTAGGAGTATTTAAATGAATGCTTCAGTGGTGTTCAAATTTTTGAATATTTTTTTGATTTCTTTACGGGTTTGTGCATTGGAACCGACCTGGGACATGAAGAGAAGAGATAGAAGGCTTTCGAAATTGTCGTCGATGAAGATAGCTTAAGATTTGAGATAGTTTAACAAAAACCAGGGAATAAAATTCAAATCCCACAGTTCATGATCGTCAAATTGCCGTGAATGGCTTCGTCATAAGAGAAAAGGCATTGCATAATGTATAAGTGTGGGAATTATGGACTTGACGACGTCCTATGGTTAGTTGGGTTGGTTGAAACATTGGTAGAAATATGTTGCGCAAATATAAATAAATCAGGACTGCACTATACTTTAAGACATAATTGATAATATTGTTCTCAGTCAGTTTATCAGTGTTTCTTATCTATGAAAGAATGTTTCCTTTCTATGTATTTACTCTGTATTTTTAAAGTATGTATGTAAAAGTGAAAGTTATCCTTTTCCCACTACATATTTGCATTTTCCCACAGTGGGGGTGTTTACCCGAAACCAAAATCGTTAGATTTTGTGTACAAAATTGTTAGATTAGAAAAAAGAATTTTAGTGAAAAAATTAATCGTCTAACCACAACTCGTAAATCAAAAATGTAAACAAGCAAAAGGTGACGCCCACCGAAAAAACTGCTGTGATAACATTGATGTCACTTTCCTCCCGTACTTGACTGCTTTTAGGGGAGGGGAAGGGAGTGGAGGGGGGTTATCCAAAGGTCTGCTCGCACATATGCTGTCACAACTGCTCCTATTGGCCGAGTCAGCAGTGTCCCCGCCCATTGCAACAAGGCAAAGTAGCTTTGCGGGCTCAGTTGTGATTTCTTGTCAATGACGTGAGTGACGAAGTCGATATGCGTCAGAGGTTGCACCACGCCCACTTTTCCGAAAGGGTTAAAAACAGCAGTTTTTTGCCGCTTATAACTCGGGATATAATTGACGGATCAAAAAAATGGAAAAATATGGGTCTTTTCATTTTACAAACTCTATCAGATTCGACAATAAAAACAATATGGCAAACAACATTTACACTTTTTAGTAGTGGTCCCCAGAAAAGTGTAAATAAGGGTACTGTATTTTATTAGAATCAAAACGCTGAAAATTGGGCATCTTCCATCAAGTAGGGTCAGGGGAAAAGTATGTATTTCATTACTATAATGCATATAATTATTCACATTTATTCGGGGAGAGTTGGGTCGGGGTAAATTACACGGTTCTTAGCATAAATATATTCTTAGTTCGAGACTACCTCCCGTCTTTTCTTTTTCCCCCACATTTTTGTTGTATGACCCTCCCAAACTATAAATATTTTTAACATGTCCATCCAGGATACATTTGAACTATCTTATGTATTAATTGTATAAATTATGTAATTAATACATTACATTATGCTTAAATTAATACCTGATTTGACCATAAATGAGTATTATCCTGTTTGGGGCAGACATACAACCACATATACACCTGATTTATTGCACTTACACTTGTGTCTAAACAGTTTTTACACAGTTTTAGTCTATGAGCAACTGAAGATCCTTCTCCAGAAATAAACCCGTCCACTTTTGCCAGTACTTCCCCTTCTCCCACTTTAACACTAGGAATACCAGACTTGACACCCCTCCTAGAACTACCAAATGGAGTCATTTTGACTCCCACCTTACTGTTGTTTATTTTTGCAGTTTATCCCTGCTTTTATTGATACATTGCTTTAGTTTATCATTTTTGTTTACTATTGTAATATTTCAAACTTGTTTTTACAAAAAATGATGAATTTTTTAAAATGCGAGATCCGACATTATTGCTTTGAATTGTTTTTTCTTACATGTTATGTTTTTTTAATGGGATTATTACAAAGGAACTAGATAATACAACAAACATAAACTTTTTACGATCTTTTATTATCATCTTTGAATGATCAAACGTATTACGTAGGCTACATGGAAGGCGGGAAGATAATTGAAGAAGAGCGAGAAATAAGATAGATATGCATATAGAATAAAATGATTTTTATTACAATTGGCTTACCATAAATGGCATAAATGGCCATAAATGACAGTTCAAGCATCGTCTTTCATTTACGGCGGTACCTTGTCCACGCCAAAATTTTCGGCAGGTCATACAATTTCCCACTGATCGATTCTTTTTGCACTTTTGTTTTACCTGGCATAATTTTGTTTGCAGAATCCCGTCAGAAGAATCTGCGGCATTGAACAGGCTACGCTTTTGTCTAGATCTAACATAAGGATCAGCCAACTCTGTAACGAGCTTCTTCAAAAACGCTTTGCGTGAAATCTTTTCGGAGGTAGTTTCCTTGTACACTATCCAAGAATTTATGCCTGCTAAGTCGAGAGTATTTTCAAACGAATGGATAGGCCATCGCCGAGTACATGTTCTTGTGGTATATTTGCGCATCATTTGATCTACGACATCTACTCCGTATTTAGTTTCATTGTAAAACTTCACCGTTTTAGTTTTTTAGCGGAATCAGAAGTAACGTCAACATCGGGATGGATGGAACTAATAATTATGACATTCTTGTTTGGTTTACCTTGATATACAGTAAGTGTGAAATCATCTTTGTTTTTAAAAACTTTAGAGTTATACAAGTTTTCTTTCATTGATTTGATCTCTTTTGGTACTTCTCCTCTTTTTTTATTTACAGTTCCCACAATGGCTTTTTAGCTGTTCAGCGAGTTTCACTGAAGTAAAATAATTATCTACGGTAACATTTCGCCCTATTTTCAGAAATGACTGCATTAATTTCAACACTACGTGGTCAGATAAACGGCAATCATCATTACGTGAATGATCTTTTCGAACATAAGGGAAGCCGTTTGCAAGATATTTGGTATCCTTGTCAACAGCTAGCCAATATTTATGGCCGTATTTGTCCGGCTTAGAAGGAATGTACTGAGTGAAAGGACACCTAGTTTTCCTGGGGAAAAGTTGTTCATCAACCGTAATGTACGGACCAGGTTTGTAACAAGCAATTCAATTATTAATGAATCTATCCCACACTAATGAAAAGAGAGCAAACTTGTCAGTTTTGAGTCACTGGGATTGATTAGACTTCTCATCAAATCTTAGATAATGCAAAATATTTACAAAATGGTTCCTAGAAATCATCGTTTTATAAAATGGTATTCCCCAGTCGTTTGACCAAATACTTGTAATAGAGTGATCATTCGTGCCTGATATTACGCGGGCGTAAAATATGGCTATACATGCGTCTAGCTCCTCATCGGAAAAGGTAAAATCTTTATCATTTTGCCTGCGTGCTTCCGCAATTGTACATCGCCTTATGTGAGTCAGTATAAACGAGTCGATAAATAATCTCCATGCACTCACAGGACTATCACTAGCCATATTTCTTCTCGCGTGTCCTGTAGGTCCCGGCGCTCTTCTAAGTATATTTTGGTTTACACGCCTACCAGATAAGTGTTCACCAATCTTAATCGGTTTCCATCGAATTCCATCAGCTGACACAAGCGTTCCTAGAGACTCATCATCGCCAACTGTGGTTTTATTTCCTCCATCATCTTCACCGCCACAGTCATTTGATGAAGATGCAATTTTGCATTGTTTTGTAGATTGTTTCCTTCCTCGGCCTGGAGGATTTTCCTGAGGCGCACGAGCCTGATCCCAGGTTGATGAGCTTGCAACATCCGGAAAAAAATGTATTGTCGAACATTTTGCATCTTTGTTTTGTAACTCCTAATGAAAGGGGAAGTAAATGTAAATAACTGCTTACCTTCCGCACTGGTTTTATCTGAATCTTCTGAGTCACTAGAAACGTTTTGAGGAATAAAATCTTCGTTATCGTCAGAGTCGAAATGATCTTCCGTTTCGCATTCCGATTCACCTTCCGGAATGGAATGCAAAATAGAAAGGATTTCTTCACGCTTTAGCCTACTTCTTCTAGCCACATTGCCAGTCAGGAAAAATGAAGGCCGTACCTCACAGGAGTTTTGCAGTCCACTCAGGAGTTCACTGGATTCACTAACGCAAAGGGCAGCGCACAGTTGTCCTGTGCGGCACGCGGCAGCCAGTGCTGGCAGGGCCGAACATACTAGGACAGTAACTTTTTTTCTTTCCATTGATTTATTTTCCTGGTGCATCAGTATATCAATGAAAGGATATAAAGTTACTTTTCAGGTTTGAAAATCAACTTCCACGTAGTTGAGGCTGAAACAATGGAGCATGCTAGACAGTATTGCAATGCAGCGAGACTGACGGGCGACGAGAATGGGGGGGAAGGGAGGAGGGGAAGACACGACGGCTTCCAAACACACGAATTTGGAACTGTTTCATGTGGATGGCATATTCACCACTTTATCATAAGGTAAAATAATATCAGGACATTTACATGGTTTGTAGTTCCAAACACGGACCCGTAAAATTAGAAACGCCTTCAAAGTCTCGAAAATATTTTCCAAAAAGCATAATAATTATAGATTTAAGCCAAGAATTGCTTTAAATTAATTATGAACATAAGAACAAATAAAAAAATGAACAAATATTACTATTTGGCGAAAAAACTAGCAAAATAAAGTAAGGTGTCAAAATGACTCTCTTTGGTAGTCAAAGGTAAATTTTGATAAATGGATACTATTTTTTTCAAAAACTATTTATATCGCAAAGCCTTCTTTTGTATCAAAAATGAATAAAAGTCACGGTACAAATTTCACTGCCAAATCCACTGATTGATTCTGTCCCAAGAAAAAAACTCTTCTGCCTGAAACTAGCCTTATCAAGATGAAACAAGAAAGAGATGCACAGATGAGTCATGAAAGCATCCATTTTAAAAATCTGCCACACGAATACATAATATTTAAATGAAAAGGAATGACTGCAACATGACTAAGAATCCAAGTAAGAATTTTACAAACTAATAAACAATGCTCATCACTGAGCACCAATAACTCAATAATTACTCTAAAAAAATATCATAACCTGAAGATTATAATTTCACAGACCTAAACCACAATTCAGATATATTGGCTTCATAATTCACCTCATTACGAAGAGACTCATTAATGTCTCACTAATTAATCGGTCAACACATTGCAATATCCCAGACAGCACAGCCTCTAATATACAAATTGTAATTCCCTTGTACAGTTACAAATTGTATAGTTTTCGTAAAAAAAAATTGTAATACAATTGTATTACAGGACATTTCATACAAAGCAATCATAATACTATTATATTACAGCATCAAAAATACAAGGATTATACAAATTTGTAAAACCATAGTACATATTACAATTGTAATGCGGAAAATAATACAACCGTCTTGCGTGCGCGCATACGAAAGTCCCTATGTGGCCTATGGTAATATGATTGTAAAACAGCATTAAAATAACAAGAATATACAATTCGTAAAGCCAATGTAATACATTTGTAATAATAAAAATAGTACAAAAGTATTGTTTGCACGCATGCAAAAGCTTGGTGTGTTTCTTTAGCACAGGACACCGCTAGTATCACCAATTTATATTTGTTTATTACGAATCCGCCAACCCACAGCAACGTTAGTACGCTTTTAATTGTGTGCGTACTTAAGTCCTACGCGAGTTATATTGCTAGTGAGAGGCAATGGCAAGTGTAAATGCTTTTGAGCATAATTGTTACGATTTAGATCTTGGTAAGAGTATTATGTATTTTTCCCTAATACCACTGTGCGTAATAATTTTAATTGCCTCGATTTACGTGGAGCGTAGTTAGCTACAAGTTCAGCCATGGTTTATAGGGCCTGGTTACACGATGCAAGAACCCGTGTGATTCCATGTTCGTGTGGATGGACAAAATTATAACTGGTTCTATTGCCCCATTCATTCATAGAAGTTGTTACGTATGGTTTCACGATGATATTTTAATGGGGCGGATGAGGCATGCTTTAGTACATGAACTTTCACAGTTTATGCAATGTGTGACCAGACCTACGAATTGTGCACCCTTTAATTGCGAATCCGGTAAATGTGCATTAGCGTTCCATATGGTGTTTACTTATCACACCTTCATTCCTCCATGGGATAACTGAATTCACGTATATTTAAAAAATGCCAGAGTTACAAAGATAAATGATATGTGTAACACTTGTACATTTACCAGTGAGCTTGTTAATGAAATTGATTATTTTGTTGAGAATATCGTAGATAATTTTGGAATCAATAGTTTTGTATATGGTTCCTCTGTATGTTATTTATTTGGTGGTAGTTCACGATAACGAGAGGCATTGAGGAGATTCCCGTGTTGCTGTATGTATCAATAACTATGTTTGACCACAGTTCTCTTTTGAATAAAAGAAATTTAATGTTACAGAGCCAATACTTTTATTTTTACTTGAAAGTCCTGTATTTCCTACTAAATAACAGGGGAAATACGAAATATTGTTTTTGTAAAACAATTGTTATTGAGATCTAAATTACAACAATAATACAATTTGTAAAACGATTGTATTTTTGTCACTAATATACAACCATTATACAATTTGTCAAAATGATTGTAAACTGGATCAAAGTTACAAACGTAATACAATTTGTAAATTCCTTGTATTTTGCCTCTGTAATACAACTGTAATACAATGGTATTAGAGGACATTTGACACTGTATTACAGCTGTATTACAATTGTAATACAAAAGGCCCTCTTTTTTTAATACAATTGTAAAATGGTAATAATATCAAATCTGTGCTGTCTGGGATAACACATCCTAAAATTTAAAGTCCCACAAAAATATCACCATCACAACCAAATCCAAGTGCAATTTTTTCCACTAAGCTGCACTTCCCATATTTCCTACAGCACTTGTTCCTAATCACAAAAAGGTTTCGTTAAGCATAAATGTAAAATATATTCTATGTATATATATATATATATATATACATAGAATAGTATGACCAGATTTAAAGAATTATAAATACCGGTGCTTTTTCAACTTTCTTGAAGCACTTGTTGAGGGAAAGGTTATGGCGAACGCTGTTTTTCCACCCAGTTGGAGCATCCTTGAAGTATGGAAAGTGATCAAGTATCCAAGCATAAATTTCTTTCACAGGGAGTGCCTTTTTGGGAGAATCTTCGATTGCCATGAAGATTAGACACGAGAATGAAAACGGAGGCTTAGAGCTCGTGTGCACCTGAAAGAATACAAAAAGAGGATTCACCACACATCAAATGTCTATCAAGGGCTGCTGCTGCTCCTTACTTCAAGTAATGCTGGCATACTTACTTCAAAAATAATAATTAAAATATTCCCAACATATTGGCTCTACATTCCCTATACAATATTGGTATAGCAATTGAAAGCAGTGTGAACCAATGAATAGTTAATTTTGGGGCTTCATTGACCGTTCAATATTGGGGATCCATTGGTAGTCAAGTATTGGGGATTCATTGGCTGTTCAATATTGGCTGTTACATATTAGCTGCTCACTGGCTGTCCAATATTGAATATTCATTGGTTGTCCAATATTGAATATGCATTGGTTGCTCAATATTGGGGATTAATTGGCTACTCAAGATTGAGGTTTCATTGGCTGTCAAATAATGGGAATTAATTGGTTGTCCAATATTAGGGATTCATAGGCTATCCAATACTAGGGATTCATTGGCTGAATTGGGGATTCATTGGCTGGGTAATATTGGAGATTCATTGGCTGCCCAATACGTGGGCTACTCTGTGAAACAGGTAGTCCTCATCGTGGGCGTGCTTGGTGGTGTCAAGAGCTCACTGGTCGAAAATCTCAAGTGCATCCCAGTGTGCAGGGCGCGAGCGGATGCACTTGCAAGTGCAATGCAGAAGGCTGTCCTTCTCGGGTCTCTCCGCCTGCTTCGTGCGCATGACCCTAATGCCGGGTAGCCACCGGTGGCGGACTTGGCTACCCCTAGGCACGACCCCTCTCGAGTCTCCGGCAATTATGACGGCAACGAAACCTGATGCTAGCTGGAGACTCGGAGGAGGAAGTTACGTAATAATAACTAATAAAATAATAATAATAATAAGACTGGAGAGACCACCATACATAAAGAAAAGAGTGCTGCTTATCCTTAAGCAGAACGAGATAGAGAAAAGAGTGCGGACACTTACAACAGCCACCAACTGTCCCGGAGGTGGAACGTTTCTGGAAGGACATCTACGAGACTAGGAAGCCATTCAACAAAGGTAATACAGCTATTGCACACTTTCCAGAGTTTTGTGACTGCCACCTAGCAGATATGGATCATCCCATCTCAGCCACGGAAAGTGATGTGAAGAAGGCCTTCTCTGGCAACAAGAACTTCACTGCTCCAGGAATGGACCCAGTGAATAACTTCTGGTGGAAAAAGTTCTCTTCCATGCACTAACACCTGGCCAGAATCTTCACATCCTTCCTGTCAGGGACGGAGCCAATTCCGTCCTGGCTGACTGAGGGGCGAACGGTCCTAATACCGAAAAAGGGAGACTTGTCCGATCCAAAGAATTACCGCCCTATAACCTGTCTCAAATATGTATACAAGGCGTTCACTTCCATCTTGAACAACCTTATCCTCCGCCACGTCCAACCGGTATGGGAGGAAGTGTACGAGCAGAGGGGCTCGAAGAAAGGCATCGTGGCATGCAAGGACAACCTGCTCATTGATAGGTGTGTGAGCCAGGATGCTTGTCAATACAAGCGTAACCTGTCACTGGGCTGGGTGGAACACAAGAAGGCTTTTGATACCACCTCTCATGAGCTGAATATAGCCATGCTGAGATACATGAAAGTCCACCCAGAGGTTGTGTCCTGCATCGAACGCCTGTTACCACTGTGGAAGACGCGGTTCGCCCTACCATCTGGCAAGAAGACCGTCTACACTGATTTGGTAACATACCACCATGGCGTTTTTCAAGGCGATAGCCTCAGTCCTCTCCTGTTCTGTTTATCTCTCTTCCCACTGTCCGTTCAGTTGAGACGAGGTAGGTGATATATGAGCGGTGTCCCGTCAAAGAGGAAGCATAAAGTCACCCATCTTTTCTATATGGATGACCTGAAGCTTTATGCTTCAAGCGCGAAAGACCTGCGCCTGGCGTTAGACCCCGTATGCAGACACAGTGAGGATATAGGGATGGAATTCAGATTGGACAAGTGCACGACCATCCATCTGGCGAAAGGAAAGATTTCGGAAGACCAGGAAGACGCGCAGCTCGTTGACAGAAACGCTATTCGTCATCTTGATGACGACGAAGCGTATGAATATCTTGGCGTCCCCCAGCGCCGGTTGCAGGAGGTGAGAGCAGTGAAGGAAAGGCTTGCAGCGAAATACAGGCAGACTCTCAGGCGAATCTGGAGCTCTGACTTGTCAGGCAAGAACAAGGTTCTTGCGACCAACACCTTCGTGGTTCCAACACTGCTCTACACCTTCGGTTGCATCAAATGGAATGTCAACGAGCTGCTAAACCTCGACAAGGGAACGAGGAAAATGATGACCATATACCGTAGTCTTCATCCGAAGTCTTCCGTCGCCAGATTGTATCTCCCGAGAAGGCTAGGTGGTAGAGGGCTGATAAGCCTGGAGTGCCTTCATGACAGAGTAGTCCTGAATACGGCTTGCCGCGTGTTCCACAGCACGGACCCCCTTATGCTGCTCGTGAAGTAACACGAGAGTGTCGGCAAAGGAGCATTCCTATTCCAGGAGGCGAAAAGGGCAGCAGACGGCCTCGGTTTGGGCTTGGACCTTACTTCCAGAGGAGAAGCATGCGACAAATCAATCTTGTCGCTGAAGGTGGACGTGTTAAAGCTCGAAATAAAGAATGCGGAGCAAAGGATCCTGCTCCGCAAGCATTCCAAGAAGCCCATGCATGGAAGTTTCTATCGAAACTTGGAAATGCATGGTCTATCGAAGGAGCTCACGTTCGCCTTCCTGCGCTCCGCAGGTCTGAAGTCCGAGACCGAGGGATTCGTGCTTGCGTGCCAGGATGGTGTCATCAATACCCTCGTGTACCGTCGCCTCATCTTTGGGGCAAACGTGACGGACACGAGATGCAGAGCGTGCCGAAGGCAACCGGAGACATTAGGTCATCTACTCTCCGGCTGCAGCTTTTATGCGAAGAACGCATATATAAACCGGCACAACTCAGCTCTGCGGGTGTTGTATTACCATCTAAGACACCATTACGGTATAGACGCAAATCCGGTGCTCCCTTACGTCCCTGGAGACATCGAGTCCGTCGTGAAGAATGATAAGTGTAAGATCAGGTGGAATTATTCCTTCTCCACCTCCAGGCAATTGGAGGCGACGAAGCCTGATATCGTTCTCCTTAACAATCTCTCTCATGCCACGTTCGTGATCGAGTTTTCGGCACCGGCCGAAACGAACATGGCAGCGAAGGAGATTGAAAAAAGGACTAAATATCAAGAAATGATGTGCGAACTCCGGCAAATGTACGCGGGCTACTCTGTGAAATTGGTAGTGGGCGTGGGCGTGCTTGGTGGTGTCAAGAGCTCACTGGTCGAAAATCTCAAGTGCATCCCAGCGTGCAGGGCGCGAGCGGATGCACTTGCAAGTGCAATGCAGAAGGCTGTCCTTCTCGGGTCTCTCCGCCTGCTTCGTGCGCATGACCCTAATGCCGGGTAGACACCTATCCACCGGTGGCGGACGTGGCTACCCCTAGGCACGACCCCTCTCGAGTCTCCGGCAATTATAATGGCAATGAAACCTGATGCTAGCCGGAGACTCGGAGGTGGATGTTACAAATAGTAACAATTATAATAATAATAATAATGAGATAAAGGTACACATGTTCCAAGATATAAGGCACGTCCTATTATATTACAACATAGAGCATAATATAGAAAATAATTACATAAGAATAAATTCATCACCAGGATTAAATAAATGTATCATGTAAAATTCCTGTAATTTACACTTAAAAAAAGGCATTTTTTCACACACATCAGTTCGTTTGGTAGCTCATTGTTCAATAATAGGCCCAATGTGCTTTGGGCATAGCTAGATATTTTGGCTCTAATGAAATCTCTGTGTGGATCATTGGATCCCCTCGTATTGTAATTATGGATACAGTCATTGGTGGAGTACTTTGAAATATTTCGTTTAGCACCCACAATTACATAGCACCCACAATTAAAATTCACGGAATTGGAAGAATGCAGAGTTTCTTAAACAAAGGGCCACATGGGACCTTGAGAGAGGTATTACACTTAAGTCTTACAATTTTATTTTGGATTTGTAAAATAACATGAGCACTGTGTGAAGGACGCCAGAATGGAACACTAAAAATGACATGTGTTAACGATGTTGTTACGGGAGGCAATGCAAATTCTGATGCTTCAAATTTTATAGTGGCTTCACACTCCTCTTTCAGGAAATTAATTAATAATTCATCAGAGTTGCTTGCCCACTGGGAATCCTGCTAAAGAAAGTAATTCGATGAGCTGTTGCTGCAAGTCCAAGGCATCCGGTCTTGGCCGCTCTTGTTCTTGTTGTACATAAATGATTTGCCGAGGTTTATCAAAAACAATGATATTGTATTATATGCTGATGATACTTCTTTAGGAATGAGCCACAGGGATCCTAAGCTGCTGCAAACCAAGCTGGAGAGTTCATTATTACTCCTAGAAAAGTGGTTTAGCCTTAACCCATTCAATGCGGATTGCCAGGGCAGTCATCCGCTCCCAGCCGCCGGCGCGGATGACAGCCAGGGCTGTCATGCCCTTGGGATCCTTTTGAATGGTTATAACAGAACTACGCATGGCCGTTTTGGGGTGCTTTCTTTTCTCCACTCTGCAGTTGGGTTCTGGCCGTCCTGTCATGTGCTTCGTTTCTGGTTTCACCGGATTTTAGCTTTTCTGCAGTTTTTCGCGTTTTTACGATTTTTTTGAGTTTTTGCTACTTTTTCGCTGTAGTTCCAGTGTGATATTTTCCGATGTACGTTGTTTTTTTGTGTGTTACTAGTGACTACTAAACTACTACTGGCATTCGAGTTTTATCAATTGATTTTCAGTGTAGCATTTTATTCTTCGTCAGTATTTTGGTGTTTAACGATGAGGTTAATGTCGGGAGACGGAGAGGAATGCGGAGTGCATATTGTTGAACAACCCATCTCCTAGAGGGAGGATAACGGACTGGAAGCCATTTGATAGGTAGGAGTTTAATGTTTGGTTGGGCCTGCTCTTCCACATGGGGACAATCAGAACAAACCGGATGTCCGATTATTGAAAAACATCGATATTTTTCAATTTTAAATATTCCGGGATTCGATGCCGAGGGATCGTTTCCTAGGGGTATTGCAAGCACTGCACTTTGCTAAAAATCCTGATGAGAATGATCCTGCTCCCAGAGATTGTGTATATAAAATAAGATCCCTTCTACATCTACATCTACATAATACCCTGCAAGCCGCCATATAGGTGTGTGGCAGGGGACTAAACTATACTTCTAAACTGCTTCCAGGAGGCGATGGAGGAAGGGAATTGTGCATCGACGAGTCGATGCTACTCTGGAGAGGCCGCTTGGTTTTTCGCCAATACCTTCAGGGTAAAAAACACAAGCATGGCATCAAAATGTATATGCTTTGTGAACCTGCAGGGTTAGTCCACCGCTTGATTACACTGGTCGACATTTGATCTAAGAACAATCACCAGACGAAACCAGTGTATTCCTAGGTTTGTTGGGTCGCTGATTCCGAATCCGAGGTTCGTTAACCTCCATCACGTCAGGTTCAATGGCATTTGAAGGTCAAACTAAGAAAAAGTGGTGTAAAAATTCTGAAAAAATGCTTACATGGGTTATTTGGGACACTGAGTTCAAATCCGCTGTTATTTTTACACTTCAAGGTCATCTAGAGGTCATTTGAAGGTCAAATTGAGGAATGGCGTCCTAAAAATCTGAGAAAATGCTTATATGGGTTTTTTGGGTCGCTGAGTTCGAATCCGCTGTTATTTTTACCATTCAAGGTCATCAAGAGGTCATTTGAAGGTCATATTGAGAAATGTTGTCCTAAAAATCTGAGAAAATGCTTACCTGGGTTTTTTTGTTCGATGAGTTGAAATCCGATGTTATTTTTACCCTTCAAGGTCATCTAGAGGTCATTTGGAGGTCATTTGAAGGTCAAATTGAGAAATGGCTGCCTAAAAATCTGAAAAAATTATTTCTATTTTTTGGGTCGCTGAGTTCGAATCCACTGTTATTTTTACCATTCAAGGTCATCTAGAGGTCATTTCAAGGTCAAATATTGTCGGCCTTTCTTATCTTCGTCCCTATCTCCTTAACTCCTTTTTTCATCCAGATCTGAGTTTCATCCAATTTCCTTTCCTGTGAATGAAGTTTTTCTTGGTACTCTCCTCGAAAATTCATCAATTCTTCCTGCATCTTCTACATTCACTCCTCCTTCATCACCTTTTGTCCTATTTTCATTTCCTCTAGATGTTCACTCAATTCTTCACTGAACCGTTCGTCCTTCTTGTCTTGCTCCTTTCGTTCTTCCTCCATCTTCTTTTCACGTTCTTTTCGTTCTTCCTCCACCTTCTTCTCACGTTCATTTCATTCTACCTCCGCCTTCTTTTCATGTTTCTTTCGTTCTTCCTTCATTCTTATCATCTCTGTTCATCTGTTGCTGCAGTTCTAACTTGTTACTCTGTACCATTGCTCCTCGATCTCCCAATAAGTTATGTAGATCTCCGTGTTTTAACTCATAAATCTTCTTCGTCACTCCCGCTAAGTTTATCTTAGTTTACTATGTCAGGTATCCCATGGTCTGTATTTAAACGAATAGTCGTGCCCCAAGACGTTGTGGTGCCAAAACGTAACCTACTCCCTTCTTTGTTCACACGTCTCTTGTCATGAAAATGTTACATTTTTCCCGTCCTTTTTCACACGTCTTTTCTTGCTTCAAAATGTAACCATCTCCCTACCACCTTCACACGTCTTCTCTTTCTTCAAAATGTCACCTTTCCCCCTCTTTGGTCACACGTCTCTTCTTTTTTCAAATGTAGCGTTTCCCTTCCTCGTTCACACGTCTCTTCTTTCTTCACAATGTTATCTTTTCCCCGTCCATGTTCACACGTCTCTCTTTTCTTTAATTCTCCTTCTTCTTCCCAATTATCCTCTTGTTGGTGAACACGTCTGCTTCCTCCTTATTCTCTCCAGTTGCCCTCTTCTTCGTTAACACATCTGTTTCCACCTTGTCCGCCTTATTCTCTCCAATTGTTATCTTGTTGACTTCTTTACTCCCTTGTTGATGTTGTTTACTTTATTTACATAGAAGAAGAAATCGTATCCAGGGCTTGTTTATTATATTGCCTTCTAGGAATATACAAAGTAAAATATTTATAAAGTCTGGTCTGTAAAAACCTCTATTATACGACCTTGAAACAAAAAAATTGAACCTCAAGCAATATAATCAACGACAGCAATTTAACCTCCTGACTAGGACCCAATTTCCTTAAGAAAGTTGCGGGGTGCTTTTTAATCATCGTTATTATATTTGACCGCAAATGAGGTTGAACTAAACTCTAGCGCAGGGGTTCCCAAAAAGTGGTACGCGTACCACTGGTGGTACGCAGGAACATTTCAGGTGGTGTGGGTGATACGAGCGATTAGCTAGTAAGGGCCTCTGTGTGCGTGAGCACGCAAACATTACTCTACTGACCATCTGCCGGGCACTGGCTATCCCCTTGCTCTGCCACGCCTCTCCTAATTTCTCCTAAATTTCCATTGTTGACTTAAGAATGGGTTGAAAAAAACCGAATTAAACGTGCATTAATATATAAAAATGAAATTTTCTAATTAATTTTATCAAAATAAAACAAGCCATTGGGCACTTTTCCGAAAGAAAATGTATGTATCTTAAAAAAATAAGGGACTGTTGGTACGCCAAAATTTATAAAATTTTAAGTGGTTTGCAGTTGTTAAAAGATTAAAAACCCCTGCTCTAGGGTATCCTTTAATACCAAAATAACGACGGATTCAAACTCAGCGAACGAAAAAACCCAGGTAAGCATTTTCTCAGATTTTTAGGACGCCATTTTTCAATCTGACCTTCAAGTGACCTTCAAATGACCTCTTGATGACCTTGAAGGGTAAAAATAACAGCGGATTCGAACTCAGCGACACAAACAACCCATGTAAGCATTTTCTCAGATTTTTAGGACGCCATTCCTCAATTTGACCTTCAAATGACCTCCAAATGACCTCTAAATGACCTTGAAGTGTAAAAATAACAGCGGATTTGAACTCAGTTTCCCAAATAACCCATGTAAGCATTTTTTCAGAATTTTTACACCACTTTTTCTTAGTTTGACCTTCAAATGCCCTTGAACCTGACGTGATGGAGGTTAACGAACCTCGGATTCGGAATCAGCGACCCAACAAACCTAGGAATACACTGGTCTCGTCTGGTGATTGTTCTTAGATCAAATGTCGACCAGTGTTATTTACGCGAGCTCCGGAGATGATGAGTGGGGTGGACGAGGACATGGAGATCAAGTTGTGCATAAACGTTTAGAGAACTTTTAGCGTAATGGAAACAGTGTTTATCTGAACAATTATTATAACAATGTACGTTTAACTAAGGATCTGCTTTCAAGAGAAACGTACTGCACAGGAACCCTGCGAGCGAACAGGAAAGAAAATGTAAAAGGGGTTTTCGGCCGAAAATTGCCAAAGGGAGAGGTCATTACTCGCTGGAATAAGTATGGAATTTGCATCTTTCGATGGAAAGACAAGACAGACGTTGCCATGATTTTCTTTATTTGGAAGCAACTTTGTACCAAATTCACGACCAGGCAGAGGAGAAGCCGTAGCTACTTAGAATAAGTTTAGGGGAGGGGGAGGGGGTGGATCATTGCGACCAGCTGTTGTCGTACTACACCTGTGAGCACAAAACGCTCAGGTGGTATAAGAAGGTAGGAATCCACATATTTCAGATTATGCTGGTGAACAGCTATATGCTTTATAACAAATATAGCGGGAATAAAAAGAGCCTTTATGCTTTTAGGTTTGAGTTAATTGAGTCCTTACTTTCCAGTAGGACAAAGGCTTTGATTGCTTTTCCGCAACCAAAAAGGGGTCTCGCCCACTTTCCCGCTATGACAGCTGTTGGGGAGAAAGGGAAAAATAGCAGGAGAGATGCAGAGTATGTAACACTAAGTGTTGGCACCACTTGGGAGGTAGGTCACTAGTTTCCCTACCTTCCCCATTTTAAATTTCCCACCCTCTCTCCTTGGGCGCTTTCCGGCCTTCATTTGTTTTCCACTCGACATTCGATTCGATTGTCGAGTTTTCGTCTGCTGGAGAATGTCCTGCTGGACTCGAGAGGGGGCAGAAGTGTGTGTGGAATCGGCTTCGGCGAGAGGGAGTCGTCGGCTGTCATCTGAGTCGTGGGTCGGTTCCTGTCAGAATTGACGTTCTCTCGCCCGGAATGGGCGATGATAGACCGGACCAAGGTAAGCGCCCAAATCCCTTGTCCTATCCCTGTCCTCCCGTAATTATTATTTTCGCTCTCTCACTGTTTTCGTCCCGGTTTCTTTCCTTTTAGTTTTAACCAAGTACCCGGCTCGTGTAGGCCTGCCTCCCCGTCCTATTTTTCTTTCGGTGCGGCAGTTTCGGCCCCGAGTGAGTACACTAAGGGAGTACGGAAATCTGTGGTGTACATTTGTCCTAACTCTGAGGGTGAGCCGTGACTTTGCTTGCGCCCTTGCTTACAGGAATTTCATACAAATATTTTAGTTTTCGTGAAAATCTATTCTCGTAGGATTTTTGTTTGCATAATTAGGGATTCCAATATAATACATTTTATAAGGTATTAAGTTTAGATTCATTCTTTAGTCTTTAAATATGGTGTTTTCGTTATTATAATATTTAATAATTCATGATTTTCAAGGTTTTCCGTAAAGACATTTTTCCTGTAGCAAATATTGTAATTCATTTAATTATTGGTGACATCTCTTTTATCATTGCTGTTATAGACTTATACTTCAGAATATATTTTTTATTTTTTTATTGTGTACCATTGCATTATTCAAAACTGCTGTTTGAATGAATGTGTAAATGTATGTATACATACATTTGCGAGATCTTACGTTTGGAAGAATACTGTACTGCATCGAGCATTTTTGCATACTATGATAAAATACAGTTTATCCAATGCACATCGGATTGATTTATTATCATTGTAAGTAATGCAATTATTTATCAAATGTTTAAAATCACTAGTAAGTCAACGTAGCTCCCTGAGTTCATTACAGTTCCGTATTTCTGAAGTGTATACGCGAGCTTCAAATTCAGAGAACTGGGTGTTCTAAATGGGTAAAGAAAGGAAGTGAACAATGAAATTGAGGAAAAGAGATAGAAGGAACAGAAATTTGGATGGTCAGGGGTTAGAAAAGGAACCACTAGAGGAGAGGAAAGAAAGTGGTGGCTGGGCAGGGGTTGGGGAAAAGGAAGCGACAAGTGAAACCTGAAGGGGGGAGAGGCAGGGGATAGGACAACAGAAAGGGTACAATAGACCGAGACACTCAGCGGCTCATAAACATTTTTACCGAGGACGGGTTTTTCCAAGGATACTAATAGAATCAGTGGAGTGCTCATAGAGACAATTGCAGAATGTCTGCCATGACGAATTATCAGGCATGCTACGAGCGGGCGACACCCAGCGGACGAGTGATATCATGGGATTCCAAAATAATTTGGCGTGATCGCTAATTATATTATGGTGAATACGAACCAAAGAGTATATGCAGTTAGGCTAGCGCGTATAACTATAGTGATAATGCTGCTGCCTGAGCTACGATCAATATAATTTTATAGTTGTTAGTGGCTTTCATGGGGGCAAAATCTTTGAAGCGCCTAGAGATATGGGGTTTTTTCTTGTACATTAGGGAAGGAAAATTTTAGGAGTACAAGGAGAAGGAAAATTTAAAACACTACTGAGTAAAATGTATTTAACCATTACGAATAGAGAACACATTTTATCTTCATATAACTCAACTCAAAGCCGAAATATTTACAGCAAAAAAATGCGATCAAGATAAGTGCAAATTACATGCATTCTTACAGAACAAAAATTAACTTTAAAATATAAGCTGACAAATACCTGTGTGAAAACTTCTTTGCTTAGAAAAACGCAACCATTAACCTCTTATTGAACTTAACCAAGACAGTAATTTTAAGTTTTTCTCTAAAATTTCGCAAAAGAAACGAATCATCGCATCAGTTGTGCGGGTTGCATAAGTCACGAAACTTCGCCAGGAGCGGATGACATTCCTGAATGTCATAAAAAATTTTTTTTAAAAGAGATGAAAAAAGGCAAGTACACACAATTTATATGTATGTTATGCTTAAATTAGGCAAACTAAATAGAATTAGGCAAAAAAACATATTCCGACACCGGCAAAGGTACCATCATATGGTGCCGCATTGAAAGGGTTAATAAACTCTCTGTAAATGTTAAAAAAACTAATTATATTCAATTTAGAAAAAAGAAGGATGTGCCACAGTTAGAGGTAGTCTTAAACGGTCAGCCCATAGAGAGGGTAAATGGTACCAGGTTTCTAGGCTTATCCATTGATGATTCCCTAAACTGGGAGACCCATACCAATGCCCTATGCTCGACCCTGGCTAAAAGTGGATACGTTCTGAGGAATCTTGTGGATATTGTTGATTTAAATGCTCTGAAAATGGTCTATTATGGTTATTTTCAAGCCCATTTGTCCTATGGAATCATTTTCTGGGGATCATCACCTGGATTTCGTAGAGTTTTCTCTATACAAAAAAGATGTATAAGGTATATAGCAAAGATACCCCCTTGGAAATCTGGTAAACCCTATTTTAAGGAATTAAAACTCCTAACTTTACCTTCTCTGTATATATATCACTTGTGTATGTATGTCAGAGATAATATAAAAGACCTTATTACTAATGTTCAAGTGCATGGACGTACCACTCACCATAGTGGGGATGTACATATGTACTGTCACTCTACTGCCATGTACAATAAGAGCCCCTTTCACATGGCTACCAAGGTGTATAACGCTCTGCCTCCAAGCGTAAAAAATGCTCCTACAAGGGCAAATTTCAAGATAAATCTGAAACTTATTCTGTTAAACAAAGGCTATTATAGCACAAATGAGTTTCTGGAGGATTTCGCTTACCACAGAAGTGTATGATCTTGAATGTGTATGTATTAAGGGTTTTTGACTTGTCTTATATTTTACTTGTGGTGCAGGGAAAGGCATTGCTTTCTCAATGTGAGCGCCAATGGCTTGGGTGAGCCAACCGTTGGGTTGGACACTGAGTGAGTGAGTTCAAACAACTAATTCTTTCAAAATACAAATCATGGACCACCAATTTCTCTCTCACCTAAGCTTTCAGATTTCTACTGTACTTCTGGGATATGTGTGTAGTGGTTAAGAATGAAGGCATAAAATCTTTTCCGTATTTACATATTTGTCTGTGTATGATAATGACACTGACTCTGGCACCATAGTGGTGGGGATTTTGATCCAGTTGCTAGACACAATAATTATCGTTATTTGAGTCTTATAAGATGCACTGGTGTACAATACACTCCCTAGTTTATGGGTCTCATATGGTAATGGAAATGAAATTATTTGACTTTATTTGATTTTATATCAGTAAATTCTTTTGCAACCTTTGCAGATCTATGCCCACAGTGTGCAAGAGGGAGTGAACTATTGCTCGAGCCATCCGGCTGTGTGTCCTTTCATTTGCGTGGGCATGCCTCGTGGTGGCTACAGGTGCCTCTGCCCAGACAACATGATAGAGAGAAACAATGAATGCCTGTGTCCAGGGGCGGAGAAGCCGTATGCCAATGGAACATGCCCTGGTAAGCACACTTCATGCACATTGTGAATATGCAAGTTAATAATCCACTTGAGGGATTAAATAATATTTCCATTCAGGTTTGATCATTCCAAAATATGATGCATAGTAAATCCCTGTCAATACGAATGATTTTTTTCCCTGTCGAATTTCTGCTATGATGTATAGTTTTAGGAAAAAATTTGTTATCTATTATTATTGTGACAAACGACGATGTATTTGCGATGAATCCTATATCAGTATAATCTGGTCTTTGGATAATAAACATCATAATTTTGAAAAGGAGAGAATGTTTTGCAGTAGGGGTAATAAAGAGAGGAAGGAATTGCCTCTCTGAAGGGGGGTGGAAATTTAAGGTGGCTGATTTGGCAATCAGGATGGTCGTTGAGAAATTTATTTTTTTTAATATTAATCTCTTTCATCAGTCTGATGTACTTCAGTTACTATTCGTTAATCTTCCCGTGGGGGCAGAGGCATGCTTTTTATATCACACAAGCCTCAGCCTCTGTGCTTGAGGTACACAGTGTGCGTGTGTATTTCCCTCAAATAATACCTCTTTCATTGAATCCTCGAATCCGTTGAGTTTCACCTCGAATCCGAATCCTCAACAATCTTGAGTCACGTACATCCTCAGCAGATGAAAATCCTTGCATTCCTTTCAATTCAACTTTACCGCCGCCACCCATGATTGTAGTCGAAAGCATAGATAGCAAGGCTCTCAACGCATTGACAGGGGCGTCGGAACTATTTTCACTGGGAGGGGCCAACCTTGAATAGGGCCTGGCTCTTAGGAAAAGGACCCGGCTTCTGTGAAAAGGGCCCGCATTTATTTTGCGGATAGTAGGGGTAGAGACTAGAATTCCACTAATAGTGCATATGAAGGTGGTAGAATATGCGTCAGAAGGGAAAAGGCAAGCTGGAAACAAGTGCAATTTGATTTGTGCTAATGAAGACTCATTACTCTAGGGCCTGGGGCAAATTCTGAAAGGGGCCGAATGCCCCCCACTCGTATCCAGGAGAGCCTTGTTTGCCTGGTGGCACTCTGTGAAAGAGCAGTCACCCATGGGAGCGTAAAGGATGGATTAGAGGATATTCAAAGACTCAGTAGTGAAGGGGAGCCATAATTCAAGGGATTCAAACATTCCTTTGTGCTCTCAAAAGACACAGAACACACATTCTCCGGAGGTCTAGGCAGAGTACATAATATTTTACCAGAAAAGGCATGGGTCATTTTTCACATTTCACTCAAAGGTTTTAAAAAAGAAATTAAGGAAGGGGAGATAGTAGCCAGGGAAAATCAAATGGTAGTATTTATAATGAAATGGGAAGATAAATAAAATGTTTTGTTTTGCTCAACTGCCCACTCAAATTAGAACGATAGAAGTGGAAAGATATAAATGAAGGGTAATGAAACTGGTAGTTATCTAAAATACAATAAAGGAAAATCATCAATTGACCTTTCAGATCAACTTCCTTCCTACTCAAAACCATTGCATTGATCTTTGATATGGCCCAGAAAAGTAGCTTTACAACTTATCTTGGTTCTTCTGTATTGAATCCTTATTTCACTTTGAACTTAATAAGTGGCAGTAACAGGGTGTCCACAGACCGGGAAAATCGGAAATTATTCTTGAATTTTCAATGCAGGGAAATGTTTGTGGATTATATATGATTTTCTGGTCTGAGTCGGGAATTTTATAAATTATTAAGTCAAGACAAAAAAACCTTATTTTATAAATAGGATCAACAACGATGGCATTAAGATATACAGTAGAAGCCCGGTATAGTGAGTACGGCTTATTGCAAGAATCGCGTTATAGCGAGTGATTGTCTTTGTACCGCCAAAAGGCCTATGTTTTACATGTAAAATAAAGCGGATATAGCGAGGCCAAAAAGTTCCTTCCACGGTATACGCTCGGTATTACGACATATCTCTCGAGGGCGATACACCGCCTAGCAAAAATAAACTATTGTATTTTGTATTATCTGCCAATTAAACTAAAAATACAAGATGTGCTATATCTACAACACCTAAAGCCAATTATGTCCAAACATTAGCGATTTACGGCCGTCAGTACGCTCTACGCGCTCCCATTTTACGTTCTTCTTTTGTGAGGCCCAGTCATCAGTGGGAGGGGAGTGGGCGGACGACGAGCAAGATGAGAGTAGGAGAGGGAGTTAGGTCTAGGCATGGGCGATATCGTAAGGTGGTGATAACGATAACTCATATCGTGACGATAAATATCGTCCTATCGTGCCCTGCTATTTTATTGGGGCACGATAAGATATCGGGGTACGATAAATATCACGAGAAACATCACGATAAATATCGAGACCACGGTAAATATCGTTATGAATATCATCATATCGCGACCCGATAAATGATCGTGATATTGCGCTCGTGCAAATGTAGCGTAATCGCGCCTGATGAATTATCGTGATATTGCGCCGGTTAATCGTGTCGGAAAAAGATAGCCATTGAGTTAGCCTTCGCTTAAGCTGGAGCAAGTACGTTTGAAAACTTACTATTCTGCTGTCTGCTAATTCAAATTCTCAGCAGTTCTCTCACACTCTCTCTTTCAATTTCAGTGGTCTGATAGTTGACGTACTTGCATGGACAGATAGGGGATGTACTTGCTCCAGCTTAAGCGAAGGCCAACCTAATGGCTGTCTCTTTCCAACACAATTAACCGGCGCAAAATCACGATAATTCATCGGGCACGATTACGCGATATTTGAACGAGCACAATATCACGTTCTTTTATTATGATATTTTATCGGGACGCGAGATCATGGTATTTTATCGCGATATTTATCGTGTATACTTTCATGAAATATGTTGATATTCCACCAGATTGTGCCTGAAGTGACTTTTTTGCTGCTTACCTTCGTCAAATACCACGGAAACAAAAGTAAAACTGTAAATACGAACAACTATGAGAAGTAGATGGGTTTTTTCAACACCTTCGGATATAACGAGCGCTTGATTTAACGAGTGATTTCCAAGGGATTATGAGCACTCGTTATACCGGGATTACACTGTGTGTGTGTGTGTGTGTGTGTGTACGTTGTGTTCAACGTTATATGTATGTTCACTATCTCTTTCTTTCACCTACTGTTTGAATTTATATTTGTGTATTTGCGCCTATGGCGTTGTGTATGAATGGTGATTTGTGAGTATGACCAGATTGGTTGTTTTCTTCTTAGAGGTTGTGTGCCTCAAACATATGTGCTCTATCTTTCCTACTGTCTGTGTGAGTGGAACTTTCTATCATTTCCTCTTCTGTGTATTCTCTCCGTTGGTGGGTGGAACCATGCCCTCGCGCCATCTCTTGGCCGCTTCTATGGGCTCATCTGGGGGGCACTTGGTGCTATAAACCCCCGTCGAATTCACTGGAAATTAGAGTAACCTAGGTAGCATGGAGGTCTGTGCAGTCGCCCGGAAAGCGGAAGGTCCGTGGTTCGATTCCCGGTCTAGGCGAAATTTTTTCCATGTGTTTTCGACCATCATTTCATCTCCACACCACCGTTGTGTTCACTGTTTATTGTATGTTCACTGTCTCTTTCTTTCACCTTCTGTCTGAATTTATATTTGTGTATTTGCGCCTATGGCGTTGCGTATGAATGGTGTTTTGTGTATATGACCAGATTGGTTGTTTTCTCCTTAGGGTTGTGTGCCCCATATATATGTTCTATATCTTTCCTACTGTCTGTGTGAGTGGAACTTTCTATCATTTCCTCTTCTGTTTATTCTCTCTGTTGGTGGGTGGAACCATGCCCTCGCGCCATCTCTTGGCCGCTTCTATGGGCTCATCTGGGGGGCACTTGGTGCTATAAACCCCCGTCGAATTCACTGGAAATTAGAGTAACCTTGGTAGCATGGAGGTCTGTGCAGTCGCCCGGAAAGCGGAAGGTCCGTGGTTCGGTTCCCGGTCAAGGCGAAATTTTTTCCATGTGTTTTCGACCATCATTTCATCTCCACACCACCGTTGTGTTCACTGTTTATTGTATGTTCACTGTCTCTTTCTTTCACCTTCTGTCTGAATTTATATTTGTGTATTTGCGCCTATGGCGTTGCGTATGAATGGTGTTTTGTATATATATATATATATATATATATATATATATATATATATATATATATACACACAAGTCTTGGGAGAAGCCACAATCGTGGAAAATAAACAATATCACAGGTGATATATATATATATATATATATATATATACACATAAGGTATGTTATGGGAGCCAATTCAATTTCAACATATATATATATATATATATATATATATATAAATAAAATATATATAAATAAAATATATATATTATATATATATATAAATATTATTATATTATTATATAATAATATTATTATATTATTATTATTATTAATAATAATAATATTATTATATTATTATTATTAATATTATATATATATATATATATAAATAAAATATATATATATCCGAAATTGAATTGGCTCCCATAACAACATCGTCAACATCCCGAAGAGAAGAGATTGAGCGGCCAAAGGAAATTCTTCGTCACTCCCCAATTGATGAAGGGTGTGGGGATGGCAAGATAAGGAGCAGAGGCTACTCCATATGTCACGGTATTTAATTCGAACTCTTGAAGGGGGCTTGAGAGGAATCTTCTCGCCACAAAATGTGCTGAAAGACACGGTGTTCAGGAGATAATAATATTTGGCGATACATTTTGGAAATGTCCGTAATGAACACAATTAAGTGAGTTTGGAATGCCATGAACAAATCAAAAATATCATTTTGGCGCTTGGGACTGGTGAGCAATGCATCGTTAACTGCCATTCGAAGGGCGAGAGCAAGCAGAGAAAACAACCCTCAATTTCTGACCTTGAGGGGTGGATTAATGAACTCCATGACGAGGAAGATAATAAAACCCCGATGATGAAGCAATTGACATGTGGCCAAGACTCTCATACTCTTTCAAAAATTTACAATAACTGGTCTTTAACCTTGGTCGTTGTGGCAATTTAAGTTCCACGCTCGTACACCTCTTTGCAGCCTGGGAATAAGATTCTCCCAGAGTCGGTGGCTCGCTTTTGAATGGCAAGGAAACGATATACATATCTTCCCGAGGCATTCCTTCGATGAGTTTTCGTAAACAACTCCTCGCATTTAACCTCCTCATTTTTTAAGCGACTTGAACCGTGGATTCCTCTAATTCCCAAAACCTTTTTAGTTGATTGACCAGAGGAATTTACTCTACAACACATAAAGAGGTTTCATAAGAAGGAGCCTTTTGAGAACTATTCAAAATATTTCCGATCAAGATCCATCCAAAAATGGAATCAATTAGAATTAATTCACAATTTTCTTAAGTTTTCCGCCGCCCAAGGGAAACCTTAGTGAGTAAGTCCATTCCCAAAATAAAATCTACTGAATTCGGTTTCTCCAATTCCGGATCCTCTAAATGAAGATTGGGAATTCTGCTCCGATTAAAAGGCGGATGTAGAATTGGCGGAAGCTCAGAAGTTAGCTGGGATAGGATTACCGCCTTGGTATTCAATACCGGCGAAGAAGTGTGAGTCAGCGAAAGCGATAAAGCAGTGCAACCTTCCGGCTGCCTCAGTGGGGTTTAGGACAACCCAAAAAGAGATCCATGATAAGGCAACACGGGTAGACTCAACTGCCTAACCGCTGCCGAAGCAGACACTTGACTCCCAGGGTCAACCATTATTCGAAGAGGAACATCATGAAAAAATTAAAATGACTTTGTATATTCCACACTTTTATAAACAGGACCGACCGCGGTTTCGACGGCTATAGCGTCATTATCAAGGCTACATATAGTGTTAATTTAATAACAGTGTGGAATATACAAAGTCATTTTTATTTTTTCATGATGATTCAATTCCACAAAGTTACGCCTGAAGGTATTTCTTCGAAGAGGAACAGTTAGCGAGAACGGTCAAGTGCATCGGTTGGCATCTAACACAATAAGATGCAAGAGCCAGAGGAAGGGAGGGCGGGAGAGACTCGAGGTGAGGATGACGATGGGATGGAAGGCTGATTAATTCCCTCTGAATTTTGTTCCAAGTGCAACGTTGTTTTGTTGCAAATAGTACAGCACATGTCCCTATGCTGACACCTCAGAGCCCAATGACCTGGCTTCAATACAATTGAGACAAAGTTTTCTCGATCGTACCAAAGCTGCACGATTAGCAGCGGTCGAGATATTTAGGGCATCTAACATGAGAATGATTAGATGAGCATAGAGAACAGCGTTGGATAACTCGTTGGCCTTTCTCGGAGTGCGTGTCGCCGACAAAGGTCGGCATCTCTTGCGGTTGGCGGAGACTGAAGCCAATTCGGATTAGGGACATACCTACGACGTTTGTAAAACCTTGATCCTTTTCTTGACGAAACTCAAAAGTTGAGTAACAGAGGGAAAAGGCTCATCACTCAATGTCTCTCTTCAAAGAGGGCAAGAGTTTCTGCATCAACCACACGAGCAGCTAATCTAAAGAATATAAATTACCCTAAATCAGGAATGTTTAAAGTTGTCAGAGCAGCATGAATTTCAGAAAAAGTATTATCAAATTGTTGCATTACCAACAATGACCGCGAAGAAGAAATAGGAAATTCCAGAACTTTGCCTAGATAATCGAATCCCAGAATTCGAGGATTGTCATAATGCTCGCATAACTCCTTCCATGCTGAACAATAATGGGCTTCGCCAAATGGGACTGAAGCGATAAGCACTGAGGCCTTCCCTTGAAGAGCTGCCTTCAAATAGGAGAATTTCTCCACCAATGCAATGTCGGTTCTATCGTGCACCACAACAAATCACGGAATCCAACCCAATCCGAGAGAGCCCCTGAAAGTCGAGAGGCAATTCGATAGTGGGAAGGCGCGACCTTTTATTCTGCGTGGATCCGTGGGCGTAGGTACGCTTATTTGTGGCGGAAGGACAAACACTGTTCGACGGGAAATGGAAAGACTAAAATGAAACTTTTCTCCCACACGCATACGCTTCGCACAGACACTGCCTTGATTATAGTTATGGCAATATTCAAAAATCTTATCCTGAGCCTCGAGAAATCCTGAATAAACGGATTCCAGTCGGGAGCAGCGTATGAGAAACATCTCCAGCTTAGGACGACTTAACATTTCCGATCCGGAGCTTTAGGGATAGAGAAAAAGCTGCGCACACAGAGTGCAATGAAACTGATCGCGTTTGAAACGCAATGACTTAACTTTCTCGTAATAATTGTCCCGGGTTTCGGCACCAGAAAATGAAGGCACAATGTGGTCTGTTAGACCGTGACGTGCGACAAACACAACCAAAAAAAAGGTTAAATGAAATAAATAAAAAGGGATAGAAAGAGAGAGAAAGTTGCATGGATGGGAGAAGGAATAATGAGGACAGGCGCTTACTTACAGAGGATGAAATTCCGAAAAACAGGAGGAGACGAAACCCCCCCCTCCCCCCTCAGATTGAAGCCCTCCCCCCTCGAAGGCCCGAGCACTCTCACTGGTCGTTCTCTTGACGAGCAACGGAAACCGAATGTGCCCATGATACGCTTGGTTGTTCTCCCCCCCCCCCCCCTCCTCATGAACTTACCTCACTAGCGCCGCAAGGGAAGGTAAGGGAATTTTCAAACAGAAACAAAGCACCTGATGCGCTCACGCGTGAACAACATGCGAGTAGAATTCACCTTAGTAAATAGAAAGCAGTACTTGATTATTTACAGCCGAGTTGATAGGATTACAAAACCGACTGAACTCAGTCCACTCTGGAGATTTGGAATGTCTCTACTTACTGTCCAGAGTAACAACTAGCATTAGAGCTTAGCGGAATCATTACATTATCAAAACACACAGAGAACTCAGATCTAGGTTTATTCTTACTAGCAAAGTACGTTAAGTTAGTTTTATCCTTGTTGATATGGAGAAAAGTTTTATCACACCCCTCTTGAAGGATTCGCACAGTATTATTTGCTCTCGGATCCAGGCTATTGTCTATTGAGACACCAAAACATTTGTGTCATTTGCATACAGTGTAGGAAATGAGCTGGGCACAGTTTCAAACAATCCTGGAATGTCATTTATGTATAAAAAGAACAGCACCGGACCAAGAACAGATCCCTGGGGTACACCACATGTGACTGCAGGTGAAACATAGGTGGCTCCATCCTAGGTGAGACTTACACTTTGTTGCCATTCACTCAGATAAGATTTGATCCAGTTTTATGGAGTATCTCTAATACCAAAGTCATCTAGTTTCAACATTAATAGATGGTGGTAAACACAATTAAATGCTTTGGAGAAGTCAAATAATAAAAAAACCCACATGGCATGCAAGATTGCACCAAGTTTGGTTGAGGCTGGCGTACGGCTTGCCAAGATTGGCAATCTAGATACAAGCCTGCTGCAAGTTTGCCAATATTGACACGTCCGTGCAAGTTGCACTCGACTTGCATGAAGTGTGCCAACCTTGGCTACTTTGCTGCGGGACTCTGGTAACATTGGTAGCAATAGTGCAAGGCCCGAGGCAATTGCACCATGAATATGTATACATACTCATGATTGCAACTACATATAGGATTCCTATTGAGGGAGGAGTAGAGTTACCTTTGCTTGAACACGCACGGCTTATTTCCCGTAGCAGAAAAACAATTCGAGCTAAATTAAAGAAGAGCGAGTTAATAGGAAAAATTAGCACGAAATTAACTAAAGCACGTAACGATAAATAAACTGACAAAGAAGAATATGGTTGGAGAGTCGTGAATACCGATTAATTGTGAATACAGATTGATTGAGTACAGAATACAGTGCTATTGACATCAGGGTTCCTACTTGTATTGCCAAGGATCCCGCGGCCTGTCCAATGAAGATGGCGATTGCCATATTACTGAGGAAACTCTTATTTATCTCTCCTGGAGTTGAAAGAATATCAGTTATGCGTAGTAATATAGGTCATGCTTATTTTTAGCCACAAAATGGTAAATGGGGAAATGTAAGAAATAATAGAAGTCCATGTCATAAAAATTAATTGTAGTCACACTGCAGTATGAGCAGGTGTTTGACTCCATGACTCAAACGCCTGCTTTTTGTTCAGATAACTAGATGGAAAACCAACAAAACTGAAGTTTAAATTCTCAGAGACAAGAACTAAGACGCCACCATTTTTAATCGTAGATTGTCAAAAGGCATCAGCAACAATGTAGCCAGGTAACTGGAAGGAGTCTAGTTCGTTAATCATGAGCCAATGTTAATTTAGACAAATCACATTTGGTCTATGATGAAATATAAATACTTCCAGATCGTGCCGTTTATTACGCACACACTGAATGCTAATATGTGTGAAGGACGTTCAAACTTTTCCAGCTAGCTTACCAGTGATTTCGGGCGAGTGCTGAATATGTACAGTGGCGGAAATAATTAACGCAAAGGTGTTTGGCATCTAAATGCGGCCTATGAGGGAACTAAATGAAATCCGCCAACTTGGCAACACTGAAAAAGTGAGTTCAACACCGGAAATATTGAAACCTCATAAGGATGGCAATAGTTTTAACATTGATGGAATAGGCACACATTTAAGGTCTACATTTGCAAGAGATCCCTGGAGTTAATATGATGGATCTCCACCACTCTCACCCAGTAGTCAGTTCATGTTCCAAAGTTATTATAATTTATATAATGATACTTGTTATCTATTTCATGCTTTGACTGCTTTGAAATATTTTTCTTGGTTGAAAATTAATGAATTTACACCACAAGTAAATTTTTCATTAGGATGCAATTTGTTTGTTTGCTCGAGATATTATCATACTACAATATCCAAAGGGTTGTGGATGAATGTCGTTTTTATTACGTGATTATTCTACTGCTGGAGGCTACCCACATAGCAAAGCAAGCTTGCTACAACTTTGCAGCAAGCTTGTCATTGCAAGATAGCAAGCTTGCTGCAATCTGACTACTGCACCTGCTGCAAGCTTGCAGCAAGATTCACGCAAGCGTCATGCAAGTCCTATGCAAGCTTCACGCAAGTCCTGTGCAAGCTTCACGCAAGTCCTGTGCAAGCTTCAACCCTGGCAAAAATAGAGGGTACGCCGAGTGGGAATGGGACACTTCGGCGCGGCCACTTCGGCGCGGCCACCTCGGCTCGGCCATCTCGGCGCAAGCCACCTCGGCGCAAACCCATCTCGGCGCAAGCCACCTCGGCATGGGACATCTCGGCGCAGGCCCACTTCGGCACGGAGAACAGAGATGTTAAGTATCGGGACAGATGCTCAGGTAAAAATACTATTGACACCTTTGCTTCTTCAACAGACAACTTTGCAAAAGCTATTGTTGAAAATGATCATGCCTTAATGCTAAAAATTATAAATTATATTGACGACTATTTTTATGGGACATATAGAAGAGTGAGTTTAATTATATGAAACTACTCATAAGGACGTGCCGATACCAATGTATCATTTCACTACTAATATTCAGTTACTGTTTCCCCTAATTTACTACATTTATTATATTTTACATTAGCGTTTAGAATTTTGCTTATGGGACCGAAAACTATAATTGTTTTGTCTTCACAAAAAGATAATGTTCATTTAATTATTACACTGTTTATTATTGTATTTAAAGTATTAAAAATATTAAAAGTAATAGAATATGTGAATCATTATAAAATCGTAAGTTGAAATACATCACATGCAAAAATATAAGGTAAACGGGCTATCAGAAGAAGCTGCAGTTATTTTATCGATACCAGCGTAAAATAGCAGGTTACACCATGAAGATAAAATTAGAGGGATACGTCTAGATAAAGAACCCCGTATTCTGGCAGCGTATTCTAAATAAGGTCTAACAAGGGAAAAGTCGCTAATTTCTCGTACATGGTCGTCATGTTTGCCCTGTACTCTTTTGCTGAATCCCAGTCTATATTTACATCTACATATTACCCAGTTGAATCCCAGTTTAACGATTAGCTTGACCCATAATTTCTCTTATGTGTTTACCCCAAGAAAGATCATGTGTGAGTAATATTCTAAGATAGTTAGCGGACTCCATGTTTCTTAATTTATTATTCATAAGTATGCAATAAGTATTAGGGGGAGAAGTCTTTTTTCAAAATTCATTACCACACATTTTTAAAAATTTATTTCCAACTGCCATGTATCACACCATTTCTCAATTGCTCATATGTCATCATGCAAAGATTCTTTATCGCTGGGCTAATAATTTCTCTGTAGACCACTGCAACATCGGCAAATAGAATCTTACTTTTTACCTCCTTATTGATATCATTTATGCACAGAAGGAAATTTAAAATGGAAAACTTTACTGAAGATGTTAGGTATATATTAAGAACTCCTGCGTATTATGATAGATTTGACCAGACAAATAAGATTAGAGAGATGGCTTGTTATACAGATAGATTTAAAATGTCATATTTCCCTCTTACCATTAGAAAACATAATAGGCGGCATAGCATATTTATAGGTAGGCAAAATATGATTAGAGTAGCCTGTAGTGGTAGCTCTTCGTTGCATGGTTAGCATTACATGGTAGCTCCAGTTGCATAGTCAGTCAATAGTAAATGTTTGGTGTTCCTCATCCCCTGCCACACACCCTCGCTGGGGCTTGCAGGGTACCGCGTAGATGTAAATGTATATACATCTATGCTCAAATTTCTCGTCAAAAGCTCTCTCCTATTAGTAAACACCTCTTTCGCCAAAGAAATTCCCCTCCTAATATCATTATTACTGCGTCCATCTCCATTTAAGATATAAACCCAAGTAAACAAACTACCTCCGACACTTCATTTTAAATGTGGTCCATATTTGTGTCCACACTTAGAAAAATCCAGTATTAAATACATTGGCCTCGCCGTGATGGCCCGCGCCGAGATGGGCCCACGCCGAGTTGGGCCTGCGCCGAGGTGGCTTGCGCCGAGGCGGCCGCGCCGAAGTGGCCGTGCCGAGGTGGCCGCACCGAGTTGTACTAGACCCACGCCGAGTGTCAGAAAGAATTCATGAACCACAGACAAAAACATTGCCTATGGAATGCAATTGTGCAAAGGAGCTGTACCCACGTACCTAGAGAAACAAATTAGTTAGGTATCACAAAAAAATCACTACTTGCATGAGTACACCTATAGTATCAAAATTTAAAAATAAAATGATAAAAACAGAATTACCTGCATTTATAAATGCACAAGTTATAATTTTTATCCATTCAAGGCACATGCATATGCTTGCCCTACGTGTCCTAACAACTCTACCTAATCGACCTAACGAACTACTCTTGACGACGGCCATCTAGCGCTTATTCGCTGACAAATTACTGATGGGAGGCCGTATCTATACAGCTGCTGGCTTGCATGAGTTCAAATCTGGATTAGGCCTCTTTTAACTCCCAACTAAATATTTGGGATGCGATTGTTCTGTCATGAAAACTTCTCAATACCCTATATGTGTAAATTTTATGCATGTTAGGGATTAGAAATTAACAGAGCATTTTCCTCATCTCTAAACCCAGCCATTGCGTTGCTCGCTATTTGACTTTGGTTTTCTGCCCCACTTGCTTCTCAATACCTGCCCGTCGTCTGATGTTCATGTCGACTGACTTTCTCATTCAGTGAACTTCTATTTTTGAAAGCAGGTATCTCTGATGGCCTTTATCACTCCATTTAATGCACTATTCTGATTTTTCATGCATGTTATGTGTAGTGCAGAATAAAGCTATATCACAATAATTCAGCTTTCGGGTCCATCTTTCTATATTTGCAAATTTAATATTGATTACTGGCCACAGTGAAGGACCCAAAGGAAAATAAAAGACTGTTGAAATCATCATTCATTCTGGTTTTAGTTTTTCAGCTTTATTTTCTAGATTTTCAGTGAGATATGCATATGCTATACACGTATCCAAATCAATTTTTCTTCTTATTTTGGAAATGGAGGTAATAGTTGCCCATAAAACACAATGTATGTGGGAATCAAAAACAATTATTGCAGATTAATACATGCCAATGCTATTTTTAAATATTCACTTTTCCACTCAAGAAGTGCAAGTTTCCACACCATTAGGTATTAAAAGTGTCCTTTAGGCAAAACTAATTTTGCCAATATGTTCAGTACTTTTTACTCTTATGAGTGTATTTTAAGTAGTAACGTTTTGAATTTGGATTGACCTGGCGTGAACCGGCTGCTCCTATGGCAGCATTCTTTAGGCAGAGGGTCCCCTCTTTACCATGCTTATGCAAGAGGTACTCCGACATCTCTATCTGATTTTCCAAAGCATTTTTTACTGTTCTGTACACTTCGTCGACCCTACCCTCGTTTAGGCGAATCAATGGCATGCACAGGGAGGGGATGGGAGGTCGTAGTGGCCGAGCTCCGAACCCTCCCCCCTCTAGACACTCAGTGATAAGGTCTTCGTCCACCGAAATGGGTTCCTTTCGTTCGCTAGGGGACGGTTCGAAAGGCAGTCGCTGCCCCATTCAGCGGCAAGGAGTGCCCCTGCATGCTTGTGCGCATTTTTCAGTTTTCCCATTTTTACTGGTTGGCGGGTCTTTAGGCGTGTGGACGTGATGTCTTGTCTCGAGGGCGCAATGAACGCATCCCTTTCGCTCGTCTCCATATTTCCAAGCTTAATGACAACTCTGGGCCCTAGCATCTCACAGATGCTCTACCATCATGACATTTAATAAGAAAAATACATAATAAATTGTTGATATTTCAAAATGCTTATTTTTAGTCTTTTAAATCGCATCTGTCATCGATACGTTCACAGTGAAATAAATTTTCTCATACCTATATAAATGAGCATTTAGATAACACCTGTGAAAAAAACGTAATAATAAACTATGAATGAAGCGATTACGGATAATGGTGATTCATTTCCATCCTACCAATTTACGACGAAGTTTTGCAGAACCTAATATGACGGATAAGGAGGGACTCCCTGCATTCGGCTAATCCAGGGTATTGAAGGTGAAATAACCAAACCAAATACCCAAAAGGCACTTGTGTGAACGCCGATGATATTCCATAGTCATTGCTGATTCCCGCGACTCAATTACACATAGAAAAATTCGCTCCAAAGCTCTATAAGCTTTTTCCTTCGGACTTCTCTTTACTCATGGGAGCATATATGTATTTGGCACACTATCACGGGCGTTGATCCGGAACGACAGCACCCGACGGTGAGGTGAACACCTAAAAGCGGTGGCGAGCGCTACCGCGGACGTCAAATGTAGTTCCCGTTTACTCGGAGAATGGTGGATGTCATTTGATGGACCGTCCGCCGCAGAACGAAAGAGGGCGAACAACAGTTCAGAATGATGCTCCTGGGTCGTTCCCAAATGTATCTGTGAGAAAAACGGGCGTTCTTTGGCTGATAAACTGGTATCAGCCCCGAAGAGGAATACGAAACAATGAAATAACTAAGTGAATGTTTTCTCATCGGATAAAAGAACTCAAGTCCAACATTCTTAACCTTGCGCAACGCTTACATTTGCCTAGGTGCGCAAGAGCTAACACCACCTTGGCTGCTGCGCATCTTAGGCGGATACTGACTTTCGAAAGGGGACTTCGAGCAGTTCTTCAGGTCGCGGGGAGCTCGTCTCTATCCGGACCACAGTTACCGAAGTGAAGAAGTTTTCCCAAATCTGCTGAAATAGCCGTTCATCCTCATCGGTAATGGTGTTTCGTAGCCTTTCTTATCGATCTTTCCTTTCAACAGTATGCGTCGTCTCCCAACTTGTTTTGATGAGGGTGATAGTTACATCCATTCACCGGGCAATTTCGCTACAATAAAGTTTACCTTTTAAAATCCTCTTCAGCTGTTTCCTTCTCTGGGGATAAATATGTGGCATACTGTAAGACCAATGTGGTTGTTTTTACCCTAAGAAAGTGCATGGCGGTAGTAGCATGACAGCTGTGAAATAAATCTTCTAACGAAGTCTACTCTGGCCCACTATCGACGCGAACCTCAATGTAGCGGTAGTCACGCATAAGCTTGAGTGAATCCCCAACTTATTGGAAGTGGTTTGCTGTTGTGAATCTGGAGGGGAAAAGCCCTTCGAGGTTCGAGAATACGAGAAGGCCCCGTCAAATACTTGTGAGATGGAAAAATTAGTCAAAAGCTACTTCTTTCCCGTGAGCTGACCGATTGGGCTCCGAATCTCGATGTTAGGCATAAGCGATATCGTCAACCACACACGGAGAAAAACCCTTTTTCCTTGAGTATTAGATGTTCCAATTACATGTAGATTTATTTATCTTAGTCTATATTGCACCAAGGTAGCTGAGAATCTAATTTTCGGGCTAATAAAATACCCACCCCGTGAGCTGGATTCGAACCAGCGACGTTTGGTTTGCCAGGCCAACGCGCTACCAACCTGACTACCCCGGCCGGCCAATAAACCGTCTTCAACGGCTGACTACGTCCCATATGAAAATGAGTCTTTGATATTTTCAGAGTTTGGAAGAATTAGTCTCACTAAATTAATTGGAGCTGGAATTAGGATCCATACCTCTGCTGATATCGGCCTTGAGCATTAATTGATTGGTGATGAGACTGGCAAATAGGAGATTGATATTCAAATTCTGGTTAACTCAAACGATATTTTTCGTGTCGATGTTAATGCCACTGTTACATGCCCGATCTCAGATCATCTGCGAATCATTGCAACGGCATCTCTCATTCATTCATTTCCCTATTATGAAAAAAATCCCATTAAAAGTTATTTTGCTTCACCAAAATTCGAACCCCGACCTCTCAAATGAAACGCAAAAACTACAAAAAAAGTAAATACGAGTTGCTTTTTAAAACATTTTTACTAGGTCGTCGTAGTCACGGCTACTAAAAATTATAAATTCAAGTGTCAATGCGATGTTTATTATCGACTGATAACCAATGATAAAGGGTTATTACAATACTAAAAATTTGTTAAGTGAATTGCACTTGAAATTGCCACAATGTTCAAGTGGTCCCGGATCTACGTTATTAGATAAAAGACAAATCGGAAAAATACGCCGACCTAATTAGGTACCGTATTTACCCGATTCTAAGACGACCCTGAATGTAAGACTACCCCTCACTTTGAGCTCCCAATTGAAAATAAAATGACAAATCACCTATTATTATGCTATTTGTTTTATATATCAGTCCTCTACTTTACTTGCATTAATTTTGCAAAATAAAACATATACTTATTTCAAATTCCAACAGAAAACATACCCAGATAGCACACACATCTGTAATACATATGTATTTTGCTTGTATTCTTACATATGTATTCATACAGCTGTATTACTCATGTATTCTTTATGTATTCTTACATATGTATTCATACAGCTGTATTACTCATGTATTCTTTATGTATTTTTACATATGTATAAATACAGCTGAATTACATAAGTATGAAGTCGTCATCGTCTCTGATATTCTTGAATTCAGGTAATAGTCTTTGAATAGTGGGATTTATTTTCTACCTAAAATTCCATTTATATTGCCAGTAGTATCCCTGCTAAAAATGTCTACTGGTTTCAGTAGGATTTTTCTACTGACTCCTACTGAACTCTACTGGATCCCAACAGTTTTCTACTGTTATGGGTGCAGTAGCCTACTGACTTGTACTGGTTTCTATAAACCAACTGAACTCTTCTGTTCAGGGGCCATGTAGCATATACACATACAATAATTTTTTTGACTTAAATTAACATTAATTCCATTGCCTTTACACTGATCATCACAGATGGCTAAAACTTTCCCAATGAACATCAACTATCAGCCCGGTCTGTTGGTCCAAAGTTGGCTTTGTGTTGCCCAACTTAATTGTCGACTCAAACCGACGTAGGGCTATGGATGGCCGAGTTTGTCTACATTGGGCCAACACTTCAAGTAGCATAGCCGACACAAATTGCCGACATCGGTACGACTGTGGCCCGATGTTTCATTTCTGAATTCCATGAATTCTCGAAAATCATATCATGGCCACATGAATTGCCGATGTGCCGAAAAACTAAATTTTCATCTCCTTGACAACCATAAAAAAAATTCAGCACGGTCTGGCAATAAAGTTCTAGTTAAACTTTAAACCATTGCTTTTTTAAAATATTAATACGAGAAATAAAATTCTAGGATCAAGAAGTTCATGTCCATAAACTACATATTGCATTTTAATTTTCAATGATGTAATTCAAAGTACATACGTTCAAACACACTGCAGTTTAAAGACTTATTTTTTTAATTAGAGCACTATCATTACCGATAAATCACAATCATTGGTGCACATGAACAACTTATCCCGAAAATTCATTTAATTGTTCGCGGCTTTGTAAGGTATCGACTATATCGATATAATCGCAATGCTAATCGACTTATACCACTTCTATATTCAAAATGGCAGCTGTGATTGGCAGCTTATGACAGTGTTCTTGGTTGTGAATAATACGATCATGTAAAGTCAACTCGGAGGCAAGCCACTGGAATGAAATTGATCTCGAAGCATAGCGTTTTTATGAAGTTCGTCACCATAGAAGCGTACATTAAAATTGGAATTGACGATTAAGGGACGGTGAGTAAATTTTTTTCTTTACAAAACGAGACTGCTTAAGAAAATTCACGGACTTGTCAATGTTTTTATTTAGATATGCCCTTCATATAGTCTTCATTGAATTATTAACGTAATAAGTGACAGCATTTATTTATTTTTACAGGTACGTTATATCAATAACGTATTGGGACATTAAGCCTGAGCTACTGAAAACTCAAATCACCATTCAACTTTGCGATTAATGTGAAAATGTTTTGTGTATTTGGGAGTTCCTCAATGCAGTGATGACTTTCGATGAAATTACAAAGAGCTCTCTCTTCGAAAAATCTACTGTTAATTTTGAGTGGACCATTTTTCTTTTAAAAGACCCTTGGTTACTGAATACCAAGATAAACCTTTTAAAATTTAGTGTTGTGCAAGAAGCAAGCTCGATTGCAAGTGCTGATTCCCATGCCATGTGGTGTGACTTTGGCTCATGTCGCGTTGGATAATACCTGAAATGTGGAATCGTATTTCAAATGTGTGCTATATAGGCAAGTGAATGCAATCATTTAAATTGGAAGTAGGCCAATAAATATTTAAATATAAAGCTGTTTTTGTTTACAATCGTACATGGTGCTTTCGAGTTGTTCCTGAAAGTTATGTTTTGACGATTTTTGGTTGTAGCCTTTGTCTCGTTTTACCACTGGCAAACGTTATCTTTCCAACATTGGGCCAGCATCGGTAGCTGGCATTTGGCCAATGTCAACGGCCCGTATTAAAAAGCCAGTTTCTCCAGTCATTTGCCTTCCAGAATTTTCTATCGGCAAGGGATCTTGGAAGCCTTATTATGCAGTAAGGGGGCTGAATCTCAGTCTGTCATTTATTTCAGTCATTGTTGCTGGCCTATCAACGTGGAACCGTTCCCCGGTAGTGTCACACCATAGCTTCATAGCCTACCGCAACATCGATTTTTATGAAGGAATATAATATGTTTTAACTGTTTTGGTGGAATGTATGTATTTATTATTGTTAAATATGGTACTTTCAAACAGTAAGAAAACAGTAGCAGTACAGTAGACTTACTGTAAACAGTAGAAAACAGTAGGATTACAGTAGACTTACTGAAAACAGTAGAGTGTTCCAAAAAGCATATAGGCTACTGTAAACAGTAGGTGAAATTTCCAGCAGGGATTTAGGCTTTGTAGCATGACTGATTCACATTATCATTGGTCATGAAATACTAGGATTGACTTACTGCAGCCCTCCACTCTTCCCTGTCAAATGCTATAGTCCTCACTGCTTGATAACTCTTCCTATGTACCTTCTATTTATTTTGTCCATGAACTTCATCGTGGGTCTTCCGTTGGGAAATGTTCTATTTTACCTTCAATCTTGTTCTTCACACACTTTATTCCTCAGGGTGTGTCCAATCCATTTGATTCTTCTCTCTATGGTGTCCCATATGGTTCTCTCCTCTTCTACTACTCGGTAAAATTACTTCTTACTTTGTCCGTCCATTTTATCTTCATTATCTTCAATCGCCAGGTTTTGATGGTCATCTTATTTTAATGAGGAAAATTGATGACCAATGCATTTGAAGTCATATAGTTGCTACTTAGAGTAGCTATGGTAAGAGGTTGTGTGGGATCATGGTGAAATTAGAATTACGGAATTTACATAAGATATAGTCAGATTAGTATGTTTTTCTATCGATTCCTGTCATAAGTCAAAAGTACATTCTTCTATGAATTTCATACAGTTGCTGCTTTGAGAGGAATCTGCATTTTTAAGGTAATGGAGCTAATTATAATGCATACTGTTGAGCAAGAAACATAATTTAGATGTATCTAGACATAGGATATACAGATGTATACAAATGGAAATACACTGTAATACAGCTGTATACATGTGTATTCCATCTGTATTTATGCTGTATATGTACATATACATCTGTAATACACATGTAAATCCCATGTATTTGTCAAAAAAATACAGCCGTAATACATATGTATTACAAATGTATGGCAGGACTTTTGAGCTACTTTTACAGATAATATACAGCTGTATTACAGATGTATACATAAGCTATACATCATGTATTATGCATGGAATACAGCTGTATTACAGGTGTAATACATGTTTTGTGCTATCTGGGTAACTTAACCAGAAAACACATAATTTAAATAAACTTAATGTCCTGAGCAACAGAGTTTTAGATACTTTCCTTACATATTTTTTGCCTTTTAGCATACCACAGGATAACTTTTGTAATAGAACTGTTTCGGCTTAAAAACATCCAATATAAAAGAAAAATAAGGAAAAGCATTTACAAAGCATTCAGACTTTTGGAAAATTAAAAATATACTGCTCTTATACACAGAAATATATAACTTACAACTTAATTCTGAGTAAAAAAATCAGATACTTTCCTTCTTCATAATTGCCTTATAGCATGAAATATCACAAAATAACTTTTGCTATAGAACCATTCAGACTTAAAAACGCATAGCTCTTTGTTTCAGCAGTGCCCCTGGATGTCTATTCCACATCACATGTTGCCAATCTTTCATTAGATCTTCTGTCATCGATCCCTTTTCCTGGCATCTTACTATTATTCCACTCGGTATATGTCTCTTGGGCATAGTTTTACGTTTTAGAATCACATACGGCGCTTATTTAGTACCATCCCAGATAGCAAGCTAAACTTGCAGCAAAGTTGCTGAAGGTTTGTAATGACAAAGTTACAACTTTGCAAAAAGTTTGTCGTAACAAGCCTGCATACCTGATGCAAGCTTGAATCAAACCTCCTAGTTACGTGTCTTCAAATTTGCTGCAGACTAGTCGTATCAAACCTGCTGCAAACGTTAAATGAAATGTAAAAATTAAATAATAGAACAATAATACTTGTAGAAATTTATTAACTTTAATGTTCTACATGTTTATCAATCATGATATCCTCAATATTATCAACTCCAGTGAATTTGTTCATCCTTTCATTCCTAGAAAAAAAACATGAAAAATTACTACAAATGATATGAAAGATCATGCCTATATAATATTTAATTTGATAGTATATAAAGTTTTTACTTAATTCTCCTTTGATTTGAAATTTGCGCACAGCAGGCATGGAAATTTGTACATTACAAATGAACAAAATGTCAAGTTCCCTTTAAAACTGAAGTAAATTTCTATTACAATGGAGTAAATCAGCCACTTTAACCATACAACCTCTAGATGCAGGATAAGCCAAGAATTGAGGCTTCTGTAATGCTTCAGTTAGGATGCCACCCAATAATTATTTTGGAAGAAGTGGTTAAGTGGCCTTCCAATCTTTTTACATTGAGGCCTTTGCATCAAACTGGAAGCCAGTCCACCAAAAATATAGCCAATTGACACAAGGAAAAACAATATTAAAATTAGAAAAACTTACTTTCAGAGGGGTTTAACAGAGACTGCAGAAGTATAACGATGCTGTTGAGTTGCTCTATTTCCTGTTTGTTTTTGAGGCGACCGGTGGCAGACTATTTAGGAACCACGCAATTGAAGAGTTCAGATTGTACCAATGAGGAAGCTTTAGAGGAAGGTGTGGAGAGAAACCATATAGCCTACTTCTTAAAAGTCTTGCGCCATAAATTAGTACCTGGAATGTTAACAAAAATTTACTGCTATAGGGATCTGATGAGAACATAATACATATTGACTCTATTTCATTCCAGATAAGTAACCACCTTAAAAATACCTCATCAATGAAGACATCCATTTTAACACCAGCATCAACAGGGTTACAGGTTTCCTGCATCCATAACTCGAATTATACCTAGAAAATTAATAGCAACTGTAAACATCAAACGAGCTTATACCTGTAAATAGTTTCATTATTCCAACTGAAAACAAACTTACCTTCCATTGTGGAATGAGTATGCCTCTTATCAAATTCAATTAGGATATAATGAGAACTTAATACTGACATCATTTGATTCCAAAGAAATAATCAGCATACACAATTCTCATCACTGAACAAATCCATACCACACATCAGATTCACCAGTGTTTTTACAGTCTTCTGCATCCATAACTGGAAAAAATACCAGGAAAATTCATTACATCTGTGAATATCAAACATGGTTACACCTGGTAAATAAGTTTCACGACTTCAAGGAAAACCAAACAAAGGAATACGCAACTTATAGAATAGAAGCTATAGAAGGAATAAGAACTAGTTATTTATGGGAATTAAAGCACTCTTTCCTTCATAAGAAGGTAACAACACTTGGAAAATTCACCACTTCAAAATTTACAAAGAAATACTGTTCATTATCTCAGGTATCATTGAGGAAGTAATGCACCCTGGGTAGGTACAAAAATTAGCTTTACCATGAAACAAGTTCCACCTCAAAATATCACTGGCACAGAAGAATTCATGCAATTTTTCGTTAGACTTTGTTAGGCTTGATTAGTTCAAGAGGGGTTCTAACAACATATAAACAACACACATCAAATACAAAATCCATTCAGGAATGAGCATTTGAGGCATTCATGCCATACCATTAGCCATTCGAGAGGAAATCACATTTATCTCCAATCAATATACCTTACATCATATAACATTTATCTTTCATGCATTCGTCCATGACGTATGAAACAGGCTAGATAAAGTTCGTCAGTGTTACTTCACAACAAAATTTAATTTTTAAAGTAGGTAACAATAATGCACAACACGTATTTTCTAATTCACTTTCACGCACAATACAATAACTTACTCATAATTAAAAGACACTCCACTCAACAGAACTTACTATATGGGATAAATAAAAAGCAAGAAGGAAAGTGTGTTCATTCATTTAAGCTATATCCTCGCCTAATTCAAAAAGCATAGGCCCAAGGTTGTTAATTGACCATCTAACATAAAAGTTAATCTTTGATATCGGTTTACACTTCACTACTTTCATCTATGCAACAAGAACACATATTCCACAAACATAATTACTACCTTGCATAACACTTTGATTTCGCTAATCAGTCCATCGAGGACTGACGATGTCTTCCCATAAAGGTATGCAATAGTCACAATTTCTTACATACTTGTTACTGAAATAAAATAACTCAATTACTGCTGTTGGTTAACATAATATAACCAACCATTCACTTTAGAATGCATCCGATACAGGTGTAACCTACCCTAGTACGAAATAAATACGATATTAATAAGATTGTGGTTAGCATGCATTTCAAGAAATACTGAAGCAATAACACCATTTCATGCAATTTTACAACTTACCGGTGGAAGGTAGGGCCATTTCTGTCCATTTTGGCGATTACTGTTCCCATTGAGCAAACCCGTATCGAGCAGGAATACACCTGCAAGTGAAAAATAAGCATTGCATTTTCCCGCCAGACAGTAAGTCTGTGGATAAAGATAATAATTTTCAGAAGAATAAAAACACTTTAAAGTATTTACGAACCTTCAGAATACCTCGCCAGTCACATGCTTCATTTAAACTTGATATTTTCTAAGCACGTCGCTCACGGTAAATTCACGAAATCGTAGCACGACATGGCTAAATGCGCAAGGCGGCGCAAGCGCTCAAGGATACCGATGTTAGTTATGTACGCTTCACCGCAGAGTTTATAATAATAATAAATTAATTGTTCGGCTCGGTTCGGTTGGTCTTGTGACATAGAACTCGTCAATAAGATTAAAACAATAGTAGCACAAGGGAGCTAGAATAATATACAATTAATAATATTATATGCAGAGCGGGCATAAACACATACGATGATGCTGTATACAAAGCAAGCTTATAAAAGTATAAACATTGTGCGAGCATAAAAACATATACGATTAACATGTAAAAAAAAATAATTAGAATTAAAAGACACATTTAGAGATTCTCATCAAAATACTTATTCAAGCTGTAATGCAATTTGCTTAGTAGAATTTTACATAATCTACCCTTGAAAGTGCCCCCTCCAGTAACCTCAACGAGAGAAACGATGAGATTATGTGGAGTATTAGGCGGTACTGGGTGAAAAAACTACAGTATGTCAGCGTTCGCTTTCCTCTTCGAGAGAATCTCCGAAATACAGCCTTTAGTTATGGTAAAAGTATGCCACAGCAAGTTTGATGCAAACTTGCCATAACAACTTTGTCATAACAAGCCTATGACAACCCTATGACAAGTTTGTCGTAAGCTTGCATGCTATCTGGGATATAGATGTTACTAAATAGATAGCAGCTGCTAATACTCCCAACATAAGTCACTCGCATTTTTTCGTTACTACCGGTAGTTTTTTAAGGACGGACTTGGCTCCTTTCTCGGTCACGGTGTAATTCGACGGCATGTCGAAAAAATCTGGAGTTTCGTCTGCATTTCCGATTTGGCTCAAAAGATAATTTTTTTAAAAGTCCGACTATATATTTTTGGTAAGCGATTAGTTTTTCGCTGTAGTCTCTAGGCAATTTCTGGCACAGTGAATTCCTGCGCCGTAAAGAAAAAATATTTCGTCGCATGAATCTGGTGCACCAACCTCTACGTGCTTTTAATTCTTGTGCTGGTAGCTTAGTCTTCTGGCAACTTTGTGAGCTTTAAGAGTGATACCTACCGTTGAAACAGGCCGCATACCATTCTGCCGCAAAGTTTGTTTGAACACCACTTCTTCGACGTAAGGGAATCGGCCTGTTTTGGGACCTCTAAATGACTTTGACGTCCTGCATTTTGTGTATTGCAGATCTCCATCTTCGCTCATTTGCCTCGGGAACTCCTAACATTCTACTTGCGTCACAGTTATTTGATTTATCGGCATGTTGTACGACAAGTAGCTTAAAATTTGCGACGTAACCATGTCTAATATATTTGGTTCACTTTCCCTTCGCACTCACGCCACGTATTTCTACATGATCTGTCATTTTTAAGTGATACGTATGTAAGGTACATTTCAATCACGAATTCAAAACTTCAGATAAGTGTGAAAACTGCCGAAAGTGAATTCCAGCCTTCGTTTGTTTTTTGCGTATGCCCGAAGCGCTCGATTGAAATACATCGCTGCGGCCATAGATAATCATTGACACCGGAAAAATTATCATACCCGTCGTTGTAATATAATTTTACGTTAAGAATTGTTTATTTTAGTAATTATTGCAATGGATTCTCGTGGAATGGATCCCTATTAATCAATTAGTCACACATTCGTACATTCATAGCATAGCGCCGCGTAAACACGCAGTTCTAAGTTGTACTCGAATCTAAGACGAGTCTAGGTATCTTTAGCTGAAAATTAGTCAAAAAAGGTCGTCTTAGAATCGGGTAAATACGGTACGTATTCGCGTATGCAATTTTGGAAATGGTATCCTCAGGTATCTTCACTCTCGACAATCAAAGGATTAGTGAATAATAGATCACGATCCATTTAAATTTATATGCTTCTTGTATCCGCAGATTGAAACCGGCGAAAAACAGGCGTATGCACAGTCCTTATTTTAATTTGTGCCTTCTTTAGTATCTGACAATCAGTATTTGTTCCTGCGACAGTTTTATTTTAATTTTCCCAGTAAAAGAGACAAGGGGCGCATCATATAAAAAGATCCTTGGAAAGTCGATCACAGTAAATGTCCTTTATTTGAACTTAGCATATAAAGAAGTCGGCATCTATTAGAGATAGACTGGATGATGATTGCAGTTAACCACGCCTTCATTAAATACCATAAATATAGATTTATAAGAGAATAGTCATGCAATGAAAATGACGAACGCTACGAGAGAACGCGCGAGAGAATTTGTCACTGCGAGAGAATTTGAGAGGTTATTTCAAAGAAGGTTATTTATTTGTAAGCTTTAGGTTCCGACTTAAGTGACTTGTCTTGTGGATTTCGAACACTCGCGGTTGACGCCTTCTTTTCTCGGAGTTGCCAGTTGTTCGCTATTCCTAGAAGTTCCTGCGAATGTCGCATTGGTGCGCAAAAAAATGTGCGTTAATTTTTTCCGCCACTGTACATTTTTATTTTCAGAGACTAGTCACCTTTGTTTCAATGACCCAGTCTGGAGTCTAGTGGTCATTCTGTCTACAGCTAGATTAGAGGTTTCTTTAGTAACTGTTGCAGTAAAAGGCATATAGAACAGGAATTGGAATCAATGGGAACGCTATGGCATGGAGCTGAAGAGGTATTTGGTAACACCTTGGTGGCTGTTAGAAGTGTTAATAAACTGCTTAAGAGGGTAAAAGATGATGACGTGGCTGGGCCGCACTGCACAATTGAGTACCTCATTGCGTAAGGCATTAAGGTGCATTAAGTTTGAGCGCACTTCATTCGATCGAAAATGCTCACACGTGGAGTCATCCACTGGGAACTTAACGAAAAGGTATTTCAATATATCCAATCGGAGGAAGAGCCCGGGGAGACCCACATAAATGTTAGTGGCTCATATCAGTTACTTGCTGAAGAATTATACTAACGGAACTGAAGAGGAATACAATAAGAGCAAGTTTTCATCTGCTTGCAATGCTGACAAATATATTTGATTGTCTGATAAGATATCGATGGGCTGGAAATGCTACAACTCACTTACATTGCTTCACTTTACAAGATAATTCTAATTTGTGGTTTTCCATCTGTGCACATTGTCACGAATCACCACAGACTCTACACTGATAAAATTGCCAGAATACTAATAGTAGTGGTACTACTATTAGTACCACTACTACTAACCATGCCAGTAGATTAGTGTAATTGTGATCCCGTTGAAGTGTTTCTTCTTTGTATACGCTTGAAGAAGTCGTCCCAGGGACCTTCCCAGGAGACACCTGCCCCGGGGGGGATGGTTTCACCCCATCCAGTGCGTCCTGCGCTTATGTACAAGGGGTCGTGCACAAAGGGAGAAGTTTATGACGCCGGCTGCTGAAGTCTTAAATGGGAATATCCCGACAGTTCACAGCAGTCGCCCATGAGGTGTAATAGCATGCGACTAATTCCTATATCATTAGACCCTGAAAATATTTGATTCATTGGCCAGCTGAAAAGGAAAAAGTCATTAGTCCACTCTTTCCCGCATGTGCAGTCAGGTGTTTATGCCATGCTTCACAACATCAATGAACAAGTTTTCCCCTAAGCAAAATACCTGAGGGTCGTAAGGCTGATTTCCATTGGTTCTCCCAGCATGCTTCTCATGAGATGGACGCTGGACTTTGAGTCTAGTCACAACAGGTGATGATGGGTTGCTCTGGGAGACCAGCAGCAGTTGCCCACCGTTGCTGCCTTCAACAGTGGCGGGTGAGCATGGAGACTGACAACTGCCACCTCCGGAACTCGTCGAATCCGCATAGTCACTGGTTGGGGAGATGGCACCACCGACGGGCTTCGCACTATCGTCCACAGAGCCGTTCTCATCAAAGGCAAAACACTTATCGCCATCTGGTGAAAGGGAGTCTCCTGATTGTAGATTTATCCCTTAAAACAAAAAAAAAACTTACTGACAGCAAAATACTATGACAAAAGAATAAGGTGGATAAACAATTTCCTGGCTCAAAATGCAATGGCTAATTTATTAAAAAATTGGCCGGTATGGATTGTCACTGGCCTGATTCAAGGCCATCTCAAAATACAAGCCTGTGACAAGGGACAAAAAAATCTGTAGAATCACGAAAGAAATCTGAACGAAAGGTGTTGCTCAGTTGTTTCCCGGCTTGGATGAAAGACTTATATTGTTGACATTTGTATGTTTCTTGGTTGGGAGTGTGATCGTATGTAGTTTTTGTATCGTATGTAGTTGATCGTTTTAATCGTACATAGTAGTGCTTATTTGCAATTTTTGTGCAATATTAAAGGTTATTTTATGTTTCTTTGTGGTTTTGGAATCCAAAGAGGGTGAAGTGCATGGCGGGAAAACAAAATCAGACAAGTAACATGCCAATTTCATTCATTACTTTGCCATATCATATTAGGTTGCAAGTTTGCAATTCCTCCCTGGGGAAAAAAGCGAGTTAAAACAAGGTAAATCGAGTTAAATTTGAACTCGGACCAACTCGTAGGTACGAGTTGTCACCTCGTTTGAGATGGTTTCAACTCTCAAGCCTCGCAAACACATACAACACGCATGGCAAGCAATCCCGGCGAAAAATCGAAATACCTAGTTTCAACTCGTTCGATGTGGAACTCGCATGAAGTGGTTTCAAATTGCAGACGAGGTAACTTGTCTAAACTTGGTTCACCTCGTTCGAGGTGGATCCCGCAATAAGGGATTTTACCTGGTATCCAACGCTTCTCGTTATAACCTTATTCACCTCGTTCGTGGTGAATCTCGAATCAAGTGTTTTTACCTGGTATCCAACGCTTCTCGTTTTAACTTGATTCACCTCGTTCGTGGTGAATCTCGAATCAAGTGGTTTATATTTGGGAATGGTTAAGAAGGCGAAGAAACAGTTAGAGGAGATGGGTCGTTCGTACGTGTACCGATACGCTCCTTGAGAGAGAGATAAGGGTGAGAAGAGATCTGTTTGCGGCAATGAAGGGAAAACCCAAGAAGGGAATACCCGGAGAAAATGAAAGGAGGGTGGAGGGTCGGCAGAGGAAGTTAGGTTGGCGGTGTTCAAATGAGGGATTAGCAAGTGTGGGTAAGGGAGCGGTTAAGGAAAGGGTGGTTGGTAGCGGGCTCCTGACAATGCGATCGCCTTTTCACTATCCTTTCCTTAATCACTCGTCCATCCCCACGAATTCGTCACTACAACACCTTTGACCAAACTTTCTTTGCCGATTGTTCGATTCAAGCAAAATTCGTAGTCCTCGGACGAATCGTAACCATCATCTCAGTTTGATACCATGCTTCTTCTTTGTCTTCTACTAGTGATAGTTCTCGTAATTCCTTCGGAAGCCTCCTATGAGCCTTCGTAGTCAATGATATGGTTGAGGAAAGCAACGGATCGAACGTGATCAAGTCTTTTGAATAGGTCCTTAATGGTGGCCATCCTGGAGTGTTTCCCCGTGAATCTTTCTCGAAATTTCATGACGTCCTTATTGCGGGCCTCCATCGCCTCTTATGATAGCTGGCCTTAGGGAAGAATTGCCCCTTAATCCGCGCCATATATAAGTACTTTATGGACCGTGGTCAGCATATAGGACAATGAATAACATTCCGAAATCCAATTTTATAAACCGTCAATCTGACTTTGCAAATAAATATTTTCTGTCTTGGCAATTTCCTTCGTCTCTTTGAGCCACTGAAGACGAATGGGCCGGCAGAATCTGATGGACGACGGCCACGGATTTGCCCAGATAATCACAGCTAAAACAGGGAAAGTATTAATATTGCCCGTTTGTATTATATACGGATTAGCCAAAGATAAAATAGATACGCTTGAATCTCTTACCGGAAGAATCATTTACCAAAGTAAGAGGCACTAGGGATCTCATGAATAAAAATTCATCTAACGAATCTGCTCGTTCCCACAGTTGTTTATATGGGCGTGGCCCGAACTTCCAACAAATCCGTACTTGCATATTAAAGTGCAAATAACTTCATCGCTGGAGGTTTGCGCTGTAGATACGCACTACAGTACCCGTGGGACCATGTGATTTAATAAATATTGAAGATTCACTTCCCACATGTTTTCGGTTATACTTATTCCATCGGGGTAATCCGCATCGGGGATACAGCTCGTGTCAGTGACTAAGAACGGAGCTTCTAAGTGTATTATACTGACTACAAGTCAGCCCCCTATTGATCAGTAAGGACAAAACCTCCTCAGGTGACATCTCCGTCACCACATCAGGACTTTTCCTACATTTGAAATCACTCTCCTTGCCCTACTAAGATTGGTTGTGATTGAAAATGATTCCGAAAATTATTCGAATAATAAATTTACCTCAGTTACGAGTGCACTGATTGGAGTGCACTGAAGAACATATGGACACTACTAACTGATCCATTCTTTCGAACCAATATCCTCGAAAAATTTTCAGTATAGAACCTTTAGAAATCAGTGACAGCATGCAAAGCCTGAAAAAGTTATATTCGAGGAGTTATTATCCACACAACATGAACAATCCAACGGAGTCTCGGTATTTCCAGGTCCCGCTGCGCGGAGCCGGGCCGCGACGCGCGATCGAAAAATCGCATTTATTCTCGGCGTCGCAAACTTTTTCCAAATATTTTTACGGAATAACCGAGAAATATCTTCAATTTATACTCTGATGAAGTATCCCAGAGACCATTTTCCGAATAAGGATTATATTGTCTACTTTATGTAAAATTTTGTCTAAAAAATGGGTCCGCCATTTTCTGACGTAATAGCACTCAAATATAGGCAAAAATGTCTGAAACTTATGCACAGTATAGGCAAAGTACCCTGTTCATAATTGGTAATGTTTTTTATTACATTTAAGTCCTTTAATTACACCTATATCTGCTCAAATTTTAAGATTTTCGAAGAAAAATGAGAGCGGGTGCTTTTTTCGAAATTTGGTCGAGCTTGAGCCTCTGTATCTAAGTAACGGGTAATACCTATGAAAAATGACTTACCATTCCGTAATCAGCAATCATTTGTGTGTATGTGTGCCAAATTTACAGACGTTATCTCAAAGAAAGCAGTTTTGGACTTTTGTGCGGCGAAATGCGATTTGGCCCCACTGTACGGCGGGTGTTTTCTCTATTTCCGTGGTGTATTATGAATACACTTACGCATATATTCAATTTTTAAGTGATCTGGTTTTACTATCAATTTAAATTTAATTTTTACAGTAATGAATAAGATTAACAAACAATTCTTTTTTGGCTTTACACAAACTTTGGAATTCAATGATATATCACATAGTGGTGTAGGTATATCACATAGGTAGTGTGGCATTTTTTGGTTCCCCCCCCCCCCTCCCCCCCTCGTTGGACATTACCCCTCGGCGGACTTATTACCCTCCGGACTTAGCCGCAGGACTTGCTCGACAGGCGTAGCTAACGACAGGCGGAGCCAACGACGCCAACAATGCCTACGATTCCAAAATGCAACGATTCCGGACTGCAGCGTTCCGACAAAGCGTGCCGCCAAACCGCGCCGTCAAACCACGCCGTCCAACCACGCCGTCCCCTGACCAGATGCTCTACCACTTATATAGCCCCCAAAGTGCGGATGAAGACCAGAAGTTAGGCCATCGTACGAGCCGTTATTTAGTGTTCGCCCGCCATAGTGAAAAAAGAGTCCCGGATTACCCAATCCTAAACTTCCACCTCGCCCCCTTCACATCATGCCACCTTTTCCTCCCCTCAATTTGCACCAATGGAATTCCACGTAAAACCCCATTGCACTTTGACCTTCCAGAATGTACCCCCTCTTTACCCCAGAGTTTACCTCCCCTCTCACGCCCTCTGTTCCAGTCGAGACGGCAAAGAGACGACATCGAGGCGAGGTGAGAGGAGAGTAGTGTTAGTCGATTCTCCTTTGTGCGCCATGGACTTTCGGTGCAAGTTATTAGTTTTCCCGATATGGTGAAGAGTATTTCAATTTTGTTGGTTTGTACCTTGTTGTTTAAATACAGTGTTTGATTAGTTAGATTGTCTTACTTTTGTGGTTTTTTCTATTTCTGACCTCATCTTCCTCACCCGTCTTGGAAAGAATATTTGTCCTTTGGACAAGCGTTTCTCGTGAACTGCTGTTCTTCTTTCGAGAAACGCTGCATTTGGTAGCAGAGCGTGGTTACGTGTCTTTTCATAGCAGGAGGTGAGTGTTCCCATTTGAGGATTTTGCTTCATTTTCTCTGTGTAACTAGATTGTTTCTCGCTTCATATTTCTCCAGTGTTTCAATTTTGCTTTGTGTTTTCTCGCTGAGTCAGGGTTCGTGTTTTCCGCTTTTGTCCCAGCCACCATGGCTACTAAATCAGATGACCCTTATGCGAAAAATTATCGCACCACTGCTCAGGATAGGAGGGCCAGATTAAATGGAGAGACTGTGGTTTCACTTGATAATACCGGAGTTTCAGTAGACGAACTCTGCTTGGTTCCTCAAACCCAAGAATGTGACCTTCGGCAATCTGAAATTCCACTCCCAACCCAAGTTCAGGTGAATTTGCCTAGGTCCTCGGCCATTGAAACTCTTTCAACTCATTTGGTCGATTTGCCCGATTCCTTGCCACAAGAATCTCCTCCTACCCAAGTTCTGCCGGTATTTCCAGAGGCTACTTCTAACGCGGCGGAACCAAGACGAGTTAGGTCGGCACTACCACTATCCGAAGGGTTGGCCATTGTCAAGCAAAGGATCGCTGATTTTCCTCCCTTTGATGTTTCCAGTGCCGAAAATTGGTATAATCTGATGTTGAATCTGACGGAATTAGTCTCTGTGTCGCTAGTTCCTTTATCAACGTTGTTGAGTTTGGTTATTCCTAAGTTACCCTCCTGTTGGCATCGTTTCTGGCTTTCTATGTTAAGTCAAAATTTTTCTTGGGCCCAGATTACGAGAAAACTCTGGAATGAAATAGTCAGCGATCGGGAATTCGATCGACTTATCGCTTCCAAGGTCAAAAGATTCCAGTTCCCTCGCGAAACACCGCGTGATTTTGTGTCTGCCATAAGAAACGCTGTGTCTGCATTAGGATTAGACTATTCTGAGAGCCAGATTGTTCATTTAATTTTTCAAGGTTTAAATCCTATCACTATTTCCGCTATCAAGACGCCCACCCCGCCGTCTAGTTTTGAAGAGTTAGACGTTGTCATTGGTCGTGCGTCAAAAGCATTAATGGATGCAGCTGATTACGCTAACACCTTTCACGGCGTATCATTTTATGCTCCTCCTGCCGTTTCTAGGCAAGTTGTGTGTTCCTATTGTCACAAAGCTGGGCACTATGTCAGGGATTGTCGTAAAAAGCACCGAAGAGGACGGCCTTCCGCAATCAGTCTAATGAGTGTTCACAAATCTCCCGATATCAATTTGCCTTTGCTACCTATTTCATTGCAGTCAGCATCTTGTAATGCCCTGATTGATACGGGTTGTTCAGTCTCGATTTGCGATGAGAATTTCTTCACTAGCCTTGGTTCTTCGGGTGGTAAACTAAAGAGAAAATTCAATTCTCTCGAACTCTTAACGGTCGCTGGACAACCTTTTCGAGTTAGTTGTTCTGTGCAACTTAAAATTAAGATTGATAAGTACTCTTGGGTTCATGAATTTTATTTAGCAGACATTCCATTCCCTGTCCTTTTAGGGATTGATTTCATTCGTAAATCGAAACTTATTATTCATACTAATGGTGTCGCGTTTGAATTGGCGCCATGTCATTTAATTCATTTTTGTTCAAACAGTCGAGCATCGTATATCCCTCAAGCGTTTGCAGAACACATGTCCGCTGGAGACGAAATCGTTGATTCTCGGAATAATTCTCTACTTCCATGTGAGGATTTGGTGAGTCAGTTGAAATTGTTGTTGTCTAATTATCCCGATGTTGTAACCCAAAATCTAGGAGTGACATCGTTGATGACTTATGAAATTGAATTATTAGACGAATGTCCTGTCAGAAGTCATCCTTTTCAGCTCTCCCCGCCGAAAACCCTCCTGATGAAGCAACATGTGCAGTCGTTATTAGATAAGGGAATTATCGAAGTTTCTAATTCAAACTGGTGCTCTCCGGCCTTTTTGATTCCCAAGAAAAATGGTTCGCAAAGGTTAGTTGTTGATTATCGTAAGCTTAACAGACAAATTAAGAAAGACGGTTATCCGACTCCTTCTGTGGAACACGCTTTTCAGTATCTGGCTGATGCCAAGTATTTCACTATTCTAGATCTTAATTCAGCTTTTCATCAAATCCCGCTGTCAGAAAATTGAAAGAAATACACAAGCTTCGTAACGTCTTTTGGAATGTTCCAGTATACAAAATTACCGTTTGGCTTTGCTAATTCCAGTCAAGTATTTACTCGTTTGATAAACGAGGTTTTGAGTGATCTGTTATTTTCGTCTGTGTACCCTTATATTGACGATATATGTATCTATTCTAAGAATTCCAGAGATCACATAACTCATGTCAGAGAGGTTCTTAGTAGGCTTCGGTCCGCTGGTCTGACTATTTCTGAAGAAAAGATTAAGTTGGGCTGCACTTCAATCGCCTTTTTAGGCCATCTAATTTGCAATGGAACCCTTTGTGTCGATCCAGACCGGATAAAACCCATCGAATCCTTTCCTGTTCCGAAGAATACGAGAGATGTTGCCAGATTCCTGGGCATGTGTGGGTTTTATTCCAAGTTCATACCAAGGTATTCTGAAATTTCTATTCCTTTAAATCACCTAAAACGTAAGAATGTCGCTTTTCGCTGGTCAACGGTTGAGAACGAGGCTTTTGTTGAGCTCAAGAGAGCGTTGATGAATCCACCTGTGCTAACTTTTCCTCGTTTTGACGAGGAATTCCATTTGTTTGTGGACGCCAGTGGTTTGGCGTTAGCCGCCGTATTAAATCAGAAAGTAGATGGTGATTTTGCCCCTGTGGCATACGCTAGTAAAACCTTGTTGCCACATGAACAAAAATTGTCCGCATACGAACTTGAGTGTATGGCAGTTTGTTGGGGCATAGAAAAATTTAATGTATACCTCCAAGTAAAACCATTCCATTTATATACTGATAATGGGGCCCTTACTTGGCTGTTCTCTCACCCTAAGCAGTTAGGGAAATTAGGCAGAATGGTGTTAAAACTGTCTTCCTATAATTTTACTATCCACCATGTTCGTGGGCGCAGCAATAGCGTAGCAGATTGCCTTTCTAGAAGTCCGCCTGTCATCCAAACTGACAGTTCCAATGTTGAGCCATGTCCACCCATTTCTTGTGTTTTACATAATATTCCTTTATCATTTGTGGATATTCGTGACCATCAACGGTCAGACCCTACCTTAAGGGAGGTTTTTGAGAAATTGGAGAAGGATTGTTCCTCTTGTCCAAATTACTTTGTCAAAGACAATTTGTTGTGTTATGGGAATGCCAATGCCCGAAAGGGAAAGATTGTCTTGCCGGTTGTATTGCGGCCAATGATATTCCAATATTATCACTGTTTAAGTGTGTCTGCTCATTTGGGTATGGCCAAAACCTATGAAAAGGTCCAAAGGGAATTTTGGTGGAGCGATATGAAAAAACATATTTTTGATATGGTTCGTAAATGTCATTTATGTCAGACATGTAAACCCAGGAATACTGCCCCACCGGGTATGATGTCTTCTAACCTTCCTGCTCATGTGTGGGAAAGGCTTTATATCGATTTCGTTGGACCTTATCCTTCCACGAAAAATAATCACAAATATGTCTTATCGATTATTGATGGATTCTCTAAATTTTGTATCCTGGAACCTGTTCGTAATGCCACTTCCAGTGCTGTGGTTAGTGTTCTTACTCAAAGAGTTTTTTCTAAGTTTGGTTATCCTAAATTTCTTGTGTCTGACAATGCAGCGGTGTTCAAATCACACCTAGTTAAGGAAATGTGTTTGCAACTTGGGATTAAACAGGTTTTTACAGCTCCTTACCAACCAAGTTCTAACCAAGTTGAAAGGCTACATAGAAATTTGAAAGCTGCATTGTCAATTCTTTGTAACAATGTACATTACAATTGGGTCAAGTTTTTGTCAGATTTAAATTTTGCCTTTAACTCTGCCTGTCATAGTGCCACGGGAGAATCTCCCGCTAAGATAATTTTTGGCAGACAATTGCTTCATCCTTTAATAAATCAATGGTCTATTCCTAGAGAACTGTGTGAGGATGATATTTTGGAAGAGGAGAGGGAAGCTTACTTGCAACAGGTAGTTGCTAATTTGAAGAGAGCCAAATCTAAGCAAAAGCTAGTGTTTGATAATTCTCATTCTGACATAACTTTCAAACCTGGAGATAGGGTGTTGTCAAAGAAACATCCAATCAGTTCTAAGGCAGACAAGATTATGGCAAAGTTAACCCCTCTATGGGAAGGCCCATTTATTATAAAAAAGTTAGTCTCTCCTGTAACCGCTGTTCTCGATATTGGTCCTAACAAGGAGAGAATATGTCATGTTTCTCAATTAAAGCCTTATCATGGTGATTAATAATTTATAATATGTTGAGTGATAAAGGAATCTAAATACTAGCATTTATTATCTAACTATGGTCTTGATTGTTTGGATATTTCTCTTCACTATTTGTCATTTAATTTACTATAATGTATGCTACTTGAATAATTATTTAATTGTAAAACTGCCAATCCATACTGCCAATTTCATACTGCCAATCCATACTGCCAATTTCATACTGCCAATTCATAGTGCCAATTCATACTGCCAATTCATACTTAATTAATTTGTTGATGTTAGTGCTGCCTGTTTATGGGGCATTAGTTGTTATTTTGTTATACTTTGGTTGGTTCTACCTGCTCTTCATCATGTGTGTCTACCAGAAGGGGGAACGGTGTTTGCACAGTGCTATTGTGAATTCTGGAGGGAGTGGGGAGAATAATCATGAACATTCCCGAGGTGGCTCGCTTCCAGTTAAGTCGCGGAGGGTCATTGGCTATTAAGATTATTTCGTGACTGTTTACACCAGTGATCATTGGTCTTCCTGATCATTCCTCCGATGTGGACCAGAACCTGGAGTTATATAGCTATTCACTATTTGGGTCTATTTATTGCTGGGGCAGGTCTTTGTCTAGCTCTGTGACTATTTGGCAGTTGATTGTATACCTGTTTTTTGCTTGTGTATACCATTGTTATCCGGCGAAGGGGTTGCGCTCCCATCGCCCAGCTAGTTTCTAACTCGCTGCAATCAGCACCCAGCATTGGCTGGATGGGGTATTTACCCTGATTATTAACTTTGCAATTGCATTACCCTTGATGGTGGCCACTAAATTAAATTTTCCTCTTTAGCTTTGTGTAACCTATGTTTGGCTTAACCTGGCCCTGGACTTATTGAATTTTTTCTATTTAGTCATCCTAATCTATTTCCATATTTTGGGCTATTCTAATTGGATGACAGCTGTATAGAGAAATCAAATTTTTCTCTAATTCGAAATGTACTCTTATGTCATCTGGAGGCATTTCAATTAACCCTCAATTTCATTGACTGGCTCAATGCATAACAGTTCTACCCAAGTTGGTGAACGACAACATTTAATTAGTATTTAAGATATTATTATTGTGGATTTCCTTATCACTCTCATAATTGTCATTCATTTAAATTTAATTATTATAAAATACTCTGACTGCTCTTCAAAATAATTGTTAAATCACTACTTGGCTCTCACTAATGCACTGAGTTTAATATGTATTGTAATTTTGTCAATTGAACCAACCCAAGTCTTTGATTGACTGGATAAGTGTCTAACAGCTCAACCCAAGTTGGTCAATCACCTAAATGTAATTGAGTATAAAATATTTCTTCAATCAGTATTGCACTTAATTATTATGTATTGTAAATTTGTCAATTCAACCAACCCAAGTCTTTGATATGACTGGATAAGTGTCTAACAGCTCAACCCAAGTTGCTCAATGACTGGATAAGTGTCCAACAGCTCAACCCAAGTTGGTCAATGACCAAAATGTAAATTGAGTATAAAATATTTCTTCATTCAGTATTGCACTTGATTATTATGTATTGTAATCTTGTCATTTCAACAAAACCTGAATCTTTGATTGATGGGTCAGTGTATGGCAGTTCAACCCAAGTTGTTGTATGACAAAAGGTAATTGCCTATTGAAATATTTCTTGATCTTTTTCTCAATTCTACTCTCACATTGTGATATAGTCTGACTGCTCTTAATATTATTGTTAATTCTCTACATGGCTCTCATTACTGGTAATAACTAATATATATATTGTAATTCTTATGATTTCTATCAACCCATGATTCTTAATTGACTGTCAATGTTTATTCGGTTCAACCCAAGAGGGTGAACGACTATGTAATTAGTTTTAAGGTATTCTTATGGTAATTAATTTGTTTACCACTATCTCAATCAAATACTTATTGAACATAATTTTTGTAAAATAATCTAGTTACACTTGGAATATTGATTTAACAGCATGGCTATTGTCCCTGCCATGTGCTAATTGGCAATTAATTTGTATGATTGTTTTGTCTTCAATCAATTAACTAATGTACTTATGCCTAATGCAAACTTAACTGATTTTGTTCATTTCACTTCCACCCAACGAGTTAGATGTTCGTTACTATGGGTGCTGTATTTTGTTCATAAATTTCATTTGCCTTGGATGTGAGACACTGGGCATCCTAATTTATTCTAATTTTCACTGATATTAAGTTTGATATCAGATGTTATCTGTGACTGTTGGTTCACAGTTGTTAGTGACAGTAAGAATGATTACTTACTCGTCATGTGCACTCAGTTATTGTTCATATTCTGTTAACTCTGTGAGTGTGTCTTTTGTCATTTATTCATTTTTTTGGGTATGTGTTATCCTTGAGATGGATAGCCCCTGAGCTTTACCCCTTTGCAGTGGGTGAGAGAACTACTTTGTGTTAGTCATCTTTAGGACTAGAATTCACAACAGTAATTATTATTATTGTCTTTACTTTTCCAAATTGCTAATATTTTGGGTATTTGAACGGTGTTATTCAGTGAGCACCTGCCACCCTATAGTTACCTTTCTGATTGTGTGAGATGGGTTTCCAATACTGTGTGGGAGTGTTGTAGTTTTTTTTGGCTCCTGTTTCTGCTTGTCAATTCAGCAGTTAATCATGTGGATCCCCGAGTGAAGTGATCAGTGTTTTCATTAGACCAATTGTTCTTCCCCCAACCGGAAGTTTATTTTCGTGGTCAGTTTTCCCCCAGTGGATGTGGCATTTTTTGGTTCCCCCCCCCCCTCCCCCCCTCGTTGGACATTACCCCTCGGCGGACTTATTACCCTCCGGACTTAGCCGCAGGACTTGCTCGACAGGCGTAGCTAACGACAGGCGGAGCCAACGACGCCAACAATGCCTACGATTCCAAAATGCAACGATTCCGGACTGCAGCGTTCCGACAAAGCGTGCCGCCAAACCGCGCCGTCAAACCACGCCGTCCAACCACGCCGTCCCCTGACCAGATGCTCTACCACTTATATAGCCCCCAAAGTGCGGATGAAGACCAGAAGTTAGGCCATCGTACGAGCCGTTATTTAGTGTTCGCCCGCCATAGTGAAAAAAGAGTCCCGGATCACCCAATCCTAAACTTCCACCTCGCCCCCTTCACATCATGCCACCTTTTCCTCCCCTCAATTTGCACCAATGGAATTCCACGTAAAACCCCATTGCACTTTGACCTTCCAGAATGTACCCCCTCTTTACCCCAGAGTTTACCTCCCCTCTCACGCCCTCTGTTCCAGTCGAGACGGCAAAGAGACGACATCGAGGCGAGGTGAGAGGAGAGTAGTGTTAGTCGATTCTCCTTTGTGCGCCATGGACTTTCGGTGCAAGTTATTAGTTTTCCCGATATGGTGAAGAGTATTTCAATTTTGTTGGTTTGTACCTTGTTGTTTAAATACAGTGTTTGATTAGTTAGATTGTCTTACTTTTGTGGTTTTTTCTATTTCTGACCTCATCTTCCTCACCCGTCTTGGAAAGAATATTTGTCCTTTGGACAAGCGTTTCTCGTGAACTGCTGTTCTTCTTTCGAGAAACGCTGCAGTAGTGTAGCACATAAATATTATATGGAGTAATTAAATATTGCATTTACTAACACAAATTGTTTTTACTGTAAGTAACAGCATTAAACCGCGTATATAGCAAAGGAACATCAGTTCTACTGCGCTTAAGGGTGTTCTATACCACTGCAGAAACCGGCTCTGCAGACACTTGCGAAATCGAAGATATCGAGTTTAATATAAGTCGCAGATCTGATCGGTTTTCATTGATCGTTAGATTAAGGATCAATGTGTGCGGTTACTGGAACAATATGTTCATAAGCAGTACTCATTAAAGAGCTTCAGGTACAGAAAATCGTAAAAATAGCCCGATATCAGCCTTTTTTCCTTTGACATTGAAATCGTAATGGAAACATGTGTTCCACTCTCCGCTGGGATTCATCCTTCTCTTCTACGATTATATCAAACTCAAAGACCTTAGGTGCATACTAAAGTTGCAATTTATTATTTTCCGAACCATATTTTCACTATTTTACGTGCTAAAAATCTTTCGTTCCGTGGCGCTGCTCTTAGTCCCCCCCACTCCCGCTATCGTCACCCTCCACCTCCTGGCTCCTTATCTCTCTCTATCTCTCGAACCATTCCAAGGCCAACGCCCGAGCCACTTCGCCTCCCTCCGGCCCCTTGTCGAAAGCCAGAGCCCTCAGACCGAGCGAGCTCAGCAAGGGATATTTTATTCAGTAGCAGGCAGGCACGTAGCCAGAAATTTGCTTCGGGGGGGGCTAAGTTTAGCACGTTTAGCCTAACTTCAATTCAGCCTTGCCCGTCGGTACCAACATGAAACAAATGTCTTCCTTCATTTTCAGTGCTCGGTATTTGCTTTCACAGTGCCCATTCCTATCTGTTTTCTCTGGTTAAGGCTGTTCTATACCAAACCAATATCTCTTGAGTAACCGCCACGGGAGTTAGTTCCGAGAGCCGCCGCTTCAGTTTCAGTGGGATGGGTAACTTTACTGGGAGGAGGGGGTCATCTTTGAGGGGTGTTTGGGGAGTGGCTTATTTATTCAGTCACCAATGAGTGACCACCGGTCGAGATGTTCCTTATCGCTTATTGCGCCACCCGTCGTCACTCGACCCCTTGGACGAAGGCCGAGGGAATCTTTGTTTACGAGTGATTCATTCGTCTTTCTCATCTTAGCTATCAGCTTATCTTTGCTACTCACCTAACACGAACGTAACTTGTCTATAAGTGCGATTTGATTTAGTCCACTCTCGCTACCAGGTAAAATATTCGGGGCTATTTATTTTCAGTACAGAAGTAAAATGCTTCTCGTGACTTTGACCTAATTCCTTTATTGCAAGATTTTTCCAATACGAGTGTAACTCCGTCTAAAGTTTGTCCAGAAATTAAATGGGATCGAGAAAAAACTAAAACACAACGTCATTGTAAGTGTGAACTGGAGCAAAACTTTTTATGGACTACGGTAAATTATATTTATTCGATAGATGAAAAGTCCAAAGAGAGAATCTTATAAAAGAAAATTGAGCATCAGTAATTCAATTAAATAAAACTGACTGACTGATGGCTCGTCACCCTAGGGTGACTTTATTTCATAGTATGCCAAAAACTGGCTTATCATATGTGTCATTTTAATCCCGGAACCGACTAGGATCTTTAATTATTCATTAAAATATCATTCGGTCTATGGAAACTGTCAATTGGATTGTTTTTATTTAGGGCTGCACATTCCATAGCTGTGTTTTCACTGTTTTCTATCGTTTTGTAGTATTTCGTACTTTGATTTGTTATTATTTTTTCTAGTGGGTCAATTGTAGCTTTTTCGAATATTGTGTCATTTGCGGTCCATTATTTAATTCCATGCATGTTTCTTAGCATCCTTCGGTCCATCGCCTTGCTAGTAGCACTGCTGTCGCCATCCCCTACGAATTAAATGGAAATTTTATCGTATTTGCGTGAAGAAAGATAAAACTAATTACACAACACCTATTTATAAGATTCATGACAAGCACATCATATTATATCGCCTATAAGCCGGTGGTACTTCAAATTGTGCATCTCTACTCTTGTTTTAAATCCCTCGACAATTATGTCGGCTTCCATTTCCGTCGAGGACTTGTTCCAATTCTTGAAGCACATATGCTGTTTGGCCTGTGTTTTCATAGTTCTGCATTTCGCACATATACTGCAGTATTTGCAGCTAAATGGTGCATTATTTCCCCATTATTGCAATATTTAGATAGCAATCCTAAAGTGTTTTGGTCATATGTGAGAGAGAGAACTTCAGGGAAATATGTCCACAGTAGGTACACACACTTAAAAGTGATAAAGGAATTAGAGTCACCTGAGGGTTTAGAAAATGCCAATACTTTAAAAGCCTTCTTCCAAATCGTATTCAACTCATCGTCACACATCGCAGTGGAACCTCGGCCGAAAACATTCAGTGAGCAAATGCCCGAATTAAAAATTTCAGGTCGCGGAATAGAGCAGCAGTTAAAAAACATTAGTAAAAACAAATCACCAGGTCCCGATCAAATTCCTTCCCGGGTATATAAAACATTAGCTTCTGAAATAGCCCCCTATCTAGAAATAATATTCAATAAAACACTAAAGAACCGCACTGTACGCAAGGATTGGAAAGTAACACCTATTTTTGAAAGCGATGATAGGAAAGAACCTAGTAACTACAGACCCATTTCACTCACGTTAATCTCTTGCAAGGTATTTGAGCACATTGTAGTCAGTACAATCATGGGGCATTTGGATATCAGGGATTGCTCATAAACAGACAACGTGGGTTCCGGAAGGTAGATCCTGCGAGACACAATAAGCTTTATTTGTGCACGATATTTTAGTCAACGGCGAAAACAGTACTGAAGTTCATGCGATAGATTTAAGATTTTAAAAATGCATTCGATAAAGTTCCACATGATAAATTAATCTTGAAATTAGAGAGTTTTGGTTTAAATAATGACGTTGTGTGTTGGATAAAAGAATTCTTAAGTGGGCGAGAGCAGAGGGTTGTCATAGATGGTATCATGTCAGACACAATCAAAGTCACATCGGGAGTTCCCCAGGGTAGCGTAGTTAGTTTTATGCTTAGACTTTTTGCAGACGATACTGTAGTGCGCAGTGGTATATCAGAAGAAAACAGGAAGCAAGGATTTAGATATAATTCAAGAAATGGAGGAGGAATAATTCTATAGAGCGATCCTATAAAATTAATAACACGAAGGTCGAAAGCGTTGAAACCATAAGGAGAGGGTGAAACAATCACTAAAGATTTATCGTGGAGAAGACACATCCGGGAAATATGCGGCCGAGCGAAGAGAAAGCTAGGATTTATAAAAAGAGTACTTGGGAAATGTGACGAGAAGACAAAATAGCGATGTTACTTTTCACTTAGCACATGAAATATAAGCAGTTTAATCCGGATTATCATGCCCAGTTAAAATCGGAACGATAATATTTCTTGGAAAAAGTTTCGGGTCCCCCTCCGTATCGCCTGGGAAATTCGGGGCCCCAGGCCCTGTTCTCGAAAGTAAATTGAGAAAAGTGAATTGAGGTAAAATAGTTAAAATGGGGAGCTTGTGTTCAATAAGCTGACAGTAAAACGCAGAATAATGGTCACCTGGTTCGACCGAGTAACCATTTACCGTGAAATTTAATATTTCCTTTTTAATTCATTAGAATGGATCTACAGTAACTGGATTACTCGTCCAAACTATTGTACTATTTAGGATCGGAAAAAATTGCTTCCAACACATATTGGATAAAAGTACAGGGGATTGACTCCTTCCAGCACCAATCTTGTTTATGTAAGTAATGCTAAATGGAAGCGTATTTTACGTTTACGTCCGAATTGGAAAAAAAATCCGAATCTTACGAATATAATCAACATTTTCGTAGAACTGCAGTTTAGTTTTTCTCGTATATTTCAAAAAAATATCGGAGACATTTCATACCTCTGAAATGTCCTTAGGGCACTGCGGTTCAATAACTTTTGAAAGGCCAATTTACAAACGTAAATTCCTGCTTGACTTCAAGTGATACCACTGAAGAGACAAAGGAAGGAGACAGCTTATGAGCCTTCTAGAAGAAAAATGTTTGATATAAGACACCGTTTCACTTCTCTGTTAGCTCTGGGAAATAATGCACCATTTAGCTGCAAATACTGCAGTATATGTGCGAAATGCAGAACTATGAAAACACAGGCCAAACAGCATATGTGCTTCAAGAATTGGAACAAGTCCTCGGCGGAAATGGAAGCCGACATAATTGTCGAGGGATTTAAAACAAGAGTAGAGATGCACAATTTGAAGTACCACCGGCTTATAGGCGATATAATATGATGTGTTTGTCATGAATCTTATAAATGGGTGTTGTGTAATTAGTTTTATCTTTCTTCACGCAAATACGATAAAATTTCCATTTAATTCGTAGGGGATGGCGACAACAGTGCTACCAAGAGATTGGCCGAACTTCTTCCCTACGGCGTTGATCTCCCTGTCATTAAAATAGATTGCACCAATAACTTGCCGCGAAATTACTGTAAGAGGTGGAGAGAAATAGCTAAGGAAGCAAGGCGATGGACCGAAGGATGCTAAGAAACATGCATGGAATTAAATAATGGACCGCAAATGACACAATATTCGAAAAAGCTACAATTGACCCACTAGAAAAAATAATAACAAATCAAAGTACGAAATACTACAAAACGATAGAAAACAGTGAAAACACAGCTATGGAATGTGCAGCCCTAAATAAAAACAATCCAATTGACAGTTTCCATAGACCGAATGATATTTTAATGAATAATTAAAGATCCTAGTCGGTTCCGGGATTAAAATGACACATATGATAAGCCAGTTTTTGGCATACTATGAAATAAAGTCACCCTAGGGTGACGAGCCATCAGTCAGTCAGTTTTATTTAATTGAATTACTGATGCTCAATTTTCTTTTATAAGATTCTCTCTTTGGACTTTTCATCTATCGAATAAATATAATTTACCGTAGTCCATAAAAAGTTTTGCTCCAGTTCACACTTACAATGACGTTGTGTTTTAGTTTTTTCTCGATCCCATTTAATTTCTGGACAAACTTTAGACGGAGTTACACTCGTATTGGAAAAATCTTGCAATAAAGGAATTAGGTCAAAGTCACGAGAAGCATTTTACTTCTGTACTGAAAATAAATAGCCCCGAATATTTTACCTGGTAGCGAGAGTGGACTAAATCAAATCGCACTTATAGACAAGTTACGTTCGTGTTAGGTGAGTAGCAAAGATAAGCGGATAGCTAAGATGAGGAAGACGAATGAATCACTCGTAAACAAAGATTCCCTCGGCCTTCGTCCAAGGGGTCGAGTGACGACGTGTGACGCAATAAGCGATAAGGAACATCTCGACCGGTGGTCACTCATTGGTGACTGAATAAATAAGCCACTCCCCAAACACCCCTCAAAGATGACCCCCTCCTCCCAGTAAAGTTACCCATCCCACTGAAACTGAAGCGGCGGCTCTCGGAACTAACCCCCGTGGCGGTTACTCAAGAGATATTGGTTTGGTATAGAACAGCCTTAAAAACGATAAAGGAATTAGAGTCACTAGCTGTGTAGAAAAAGCCAATTCTTTAAACACCTTCTTCCAAAGCGTTAGATTAGACATTAGACCAGATTTTAGGGAAACGGCTGCGTGGTCAATAACAGATTTGTATTGATATTATACAAACAATAATCTCATGGGCATAATTATTATTATTCAAATTAGGACTCCTAAACTATAAATGCTAAGGTTAACTGGTGGAAATGCCACCACAATTGGGAACGTTATTTACTTCATCCTAAAAATCGAGCATTTTACTGCGCCAATACGGCGAAAACGTTAAAATGTTCTTATCAGCCTGCTCCTAGTCTTAAGATTTGGGATCGCATATTTTCAAAGCTTCTGACCTCATCGATGTGAGAATGCCTATGAACTCGCTCTGAAATGGCACGAACGTGAAACAACACCAAATAACCAAGGAATTAATTATTTAAGGGACACATACAAATTGGAGGGTTATAACAACCAATGATGATGTGTGGCTTCCTCTTCAAAGTAAAACGTCGATTTTTAATGTTATGCAAATGCGTGACGACGATTTTTTCTGTGACGATGGTGGCGAGCATAGAGATATGTTCGGGACTTCAGACGTCGTGCAGGTCGAGTCGAAGAAAACGACAATCTCGGGACACAGGCCCGACCCGCATTAGACGGAAATCGAAAAAAGCTGGACAAAAACCTAAAATAGCTTTTTTTTGAGATATATATTCTTTTTGATATATATACGGACACTGTTCTCAGACAAAACTTTTTACATAAAGTAAATAAGTAAGTAGAGAATATCTAACGTTTTAGGGAGATACTTTTCACACAGATCCTTAGAAAAGTTTGCTACTTAAGGAATAATGTATCACTTGTCATGATTCTCATTCGTTAGTGCGACACAAGGGCTCAACATCACGATTTAAAAAAAAAATCCTGTAATAACATTTATCCGAATACCTTACAAGTTGATGATGACGTTGTGGGAGGAATTTGATCAAATAAAAATAGCATAATCTATTAACACTATACTTTGCTTTTACTTGCCTGAGCTGCAAATATTTTTTGAATCGTTTATTTGCTATTCCATTACTTATAATGGCGGACACTGTTCTCAGACAATACTTTGCATAAAGTAGAGAATATCTAACGTTTTAGGGAGACATTTGTCAAGTCACTTATATCTGAGAATTCGCTGAAAACTCGTATACACGAAAGTGAAGAGGAATTAAAAGTAAGTTTGCGACACCGAAAAATACATATGATTTTCCGACCGCGCATCTGGAGTTTGGCTCCACGCGTAGGGGGCTGGAATTGACGTGACTCGCTTACATTGCTGAAGTGACATGGACCCTAAGGCTTCCAATTCGTTGTTTTTGAGCTGTATCCATTGTCAGTAACCTCCATCACTCTTATTTGATGAAATCGCGAGCATATTGAGCCGTGCGACGGGATAAGATTACGCGGAATCGAGTTATTTTTCTTTGCGTACGCTCCGGGAACATACTTCTTATTCACGCCCTTCAGCCCTTGAAAAGAGTGGAGTCTTTCCAGGGCCCTTGTGAACTAGATATACTCTAGACTTCCTAAGTAATGGAATAGAAATTAAACGATTAAAAAAATATTTGTAGCTCAGGCAATTTAAAGGCATTGTGTTAATAGGCAAATGATGCAGGTGTTTATTTGGAAATTTGGTTATGTTTGAGCCCCTATATCTGGCTAACAGATAAGAATCATGTCAAATGATGCATTATTCCTTAATTAGCTATATTTTCTGAGTATTTATGTGAAGTTTAAAGTCGCTATCTCAAAGAAAGCTATTTTGGAAATTAGTCCAGTTTTTTTTCGCGACGGTGGCGAGCGTAGACATGTGTTCAGGACTTCAAATGTCTCGCAGCGCGAGTCGGAAGAAACAACCATGGAGTGCCCACAATAGCCCCCTTCTTTAGGGCATAACAACACAGACCGTGCAGTAATCCCGTCTGCTAAACAGGGAAAGGTGAGGACGGGGGAGGAGGGAAGGGGGTTTGTTTTCGGTAAGAACTTCGCGATGCTCCGTCAGAGGGAAGCCGTGACGCAGTGTTGTCAAATCACCGTCAACTCGAGACTTAGAAAAATTTCGGCTCTGAAGTATTAGCTTTTTTTGGAAGTGCCTGTACCTTCCTATTTCCTCGCGAAAAACACAATGCCGTTTGCGGCATCCCGCTTTAACGAACTGTTCAAGCATCCACGATGTTTTCATTTCAGCGATGAAACTGGCCTTAGCAACGCTCGGAAAAGAACAGAAAAAAAACTAAATGTCAACATTAATTAGGTACAAAATGCCCAGAAACCAGGGCATGTCTTGTCTACACGTCCCAGGTTGGTTCATATGCACAAACCCGTAGAGAAATAAAAAAATTCACAATTTGAACACCGCTGAAGCATTCATTTAAATACTCCTAAATTGGACCAAATGCAAACCTTCTAAATCTGTGAGTAGCGCTAGCAGCACGTATCTTTGTGCGCAAAAATATGGCTGACCTTGCTTCACGAATAGCCTGCAATGCCTTCAGTACTATCTTCCTGTATCCTTGCGAAAAGCACATTTCGAAGACGACAATGGCCTTGGCAAGGCTCGGAAAAGAACAGAAAAAAATTAAATTTCAACATAAATTACACAATTCCCCGAAACCTGGAGAACAAAGAGTAAATCGGTTAAGAGAATTAGAAAGAGTAAACATTTTACCATTAAATACAGGAAGAATGATAGAAATCGACTAATATTTAGGTATTTTACTGAGCAAAACAAAAACTCTTGCACCACCATGAATTGAAAAAGTCAATTTAAACCAATGTAAGTACATAATTGGCGCCAGGCATCGCACCCGGGCCCTGAGTCTTTTTTATACAGCCTATAGCACCTTCAGTGCATACGCTAGAATCCTATAAAATTTCAGCTCACTCGGTTCTGTAGTTTTTGAGGAGATGCGAAACATAAATCTGGCATACAGACAGACACACCACTTCATTTTTATATGTAAGTATGATTTCGGGGACCAATGCAAATTTATCTGTACTGACAAGGGGAGTGTCCGAGTTCCGGGTCTAGGATTTTGACGAAATTTGCCAGGCAGGTAGTCCTTGATGAGTTATTTACGAATCACCCCCCATATAGGGTTATATATCCAGAAACTTCGTCAAAAAACGAGTTTGAAATATTTGATTGCAAATATAAAGCCAATAATTAGCCGTATTTAATCAGAGCAGTTTGGGTGAGGGGTAAAGAACTCACTTTACAATGTTGACGTCCCAAGTTCGAGACTCTTCGTGACCAATTTTTTTTTCATCGCAATTTCGTCGTACGACTTTCCCTGGTTTTACATATTTTTAATCTGTTTACCCGGGATGCATTTTAACTATTTTACGTAATAATTACGTAATTTGCTAAAATTATGTAATTAGTACGTAAAATAGTTAATTACGTTATTTACCTAAATCACGTAATTAGTACGTGGCGGAATTATTTCCGCACGCCCTGTCGTTTTTTGTGTATGAAATTTTAACGGAAGAGCATGAAGTGTGATCGTGATTTTGAATTTCGGTATCTTTGGCCACGCAGTCCCGACGCACGTACAACATTTGTTCTAATTTGCCTGGTGCCGTTATTGTCCAGCGCTGTGCTTTTTTGGAAAAACTAATCGCAAGAGAAAAAAAGAATTTACGTTTTGTAATCATATAATTGTAAGTATCTACCGAAATGTTCGGGTGATCGGGCGAAATATTCGGGTGGGAGAGAGTTTCGAATCAAGGACGTCGCTTGGAAATTGATAAAAAAAAACCAGCGGTAACAATTAATTTTGAAGAATTAATGTATTGCACCTTTTCAGGAGCATGTTAGAATCACCCGAACATTTCGGTAGATACTTACAATTATATGATTACAAAACCTAAATTCTTTTTTTCTCTTGCGATTAGTTTTTCCAAAAAAGCACAGCGCTGGACAATAACGGCACCAGGCAAATTAGAACAAATGTTGTACGTGCGTCGGGACTGCGTGGCCAAAGATACCGAAATTCAAAATCACGATCACACTTCATGCTCTTCCGTTAAAATTTCATACACAAAAAACGACAGGGCGTGCGGAAATAATTCCGCCACGTACTAATTACGTGATTTAGGTAAATAACGTAATTAACTATTTTACGTACTAATTACATAATTTTAGCAAATTACGTAATTATTACGTAAAATAGTTAAAATGCATCCCGGGTAAACAGATTAAAAATATGTAAAACCAGGGAAAGTCGTACGACGAAATTGCGATGAAAAAAAAATTGGTCACGAAGAGTCTCGAACTTGGGACGTCAACATTGTAAAGCGAGTTCTTTACCCCTCACCCAAACTGCTCTGATTAAATACGGCTAATTATTGGCTTTATATTTGCAATCAAATATTTCAAACTCGTTTTTTGACGAAGTTTCTGGATATATAACCCTATATGGGGGGTGATTCGTAAATAACTCATCAAGGACTACCTGCCTGGCAAATTTCGTCAAAATCCTAGACCCGGAACTCGGACACTCCCCTTGTGAGACACAGAGATGATTTTTTCCTCCGAGCATCAAAAAGTGTGCACTGCATGAGGATGCGAAATGTTTCGTGGCGTTGGCCGAGGGAAAAACGCACTGGGCCCCAATCACTATCGCCATATCATAATCTAACCAACCACAACTGTATGCTCCTCATTAGCGCCATAATACCTCACAATTTCTTCAACAGTTGTGGCCCAATTTCCCTCACCCAAGCGCACTGCTTCAGTACATATTTTGATATGCTGGAGCATAAGATAAATAAACGCCATGCGCTGGATAAGTAATCTTTAGACACGCTGCGTTTGGTTTATGGTGATGGTCCCAGATTTCCTTTTAAAATTGAGCTTACTACATCCATACATACTGAAATTGAAGTTGTTCTGAAGTAAGACCGCGTCTCTCGTCTTAGCATCAGATGGGAGAAGCAACTCTGCTCCTAGCCACAGCTACGCGGTCAGAGTTCGACTGTGCATGCAAAGAACAAGGGTGGAGGACAGCACACACACACACACATCCCTTGGGATTGCGCAGAACTGTGTTTGTGTATCACAAAGCATTTTGGTGTATCTCTTGAAACAATTCTGAGAGAGCCAATAAAATATTCCTATAATAGTCTAGCATAATAATAAATAAATAAAGACAATTGTCAGGAATCATTCAAGAAAACACATGTAAATTCAATTCGTTCACGTAAATACTACTTGTCATGCCAGTAGAGAATCTTGATTGAAAGGAAAAAATTATAAGACGAAAATTTATGAAAAAATGATTATTTTTGGCGTGTGAAGGTTAGACTAAAATTCATTAAAATCATTATATACCAACAATTTTTACCCATTGTGAAAAAGAAAGACCATTCTAAATTTTAAAATGGTCAAAATGACCACTCTGGCACTTCTAGTGTTACGCATGAAGTGAAAAAAAATTAATTCAAAAGCCAAGTTTTCTTTCAATAAATTAATTACACCTTGTTGAGAGTACGATTTACTTGAGCTTTCTGTGTCTAAAGGTTCATTTTTCAAATTGGCATTTGACAGGAGCTGGCTGCCTTTGACTGAGTGAAGCGGGAGTGACGCCCGCGAGTATTTCAAATAACCAACAAAATGATGTACGAATATGCACCATCAAAAGATCATAAAATGTTAGTAAAAATTGTCATCCATTCTAACCTTTCAAAAGATTCCTGTCTTGAAGCCATGTCAATGATGTCAGATCATTATCTTCACAGCTGGTTTCCACTAGAGTGCATAATTCTGGAAATGAATCACTAGCTCCATCCCCCTCCTGAAAAATGAGTAATGATATTGCTACTATTTATTATTGTTAAGAAAAAAAAGTTGAGTTCAACCCGAAGGTTGGTCTTCGATAGGTGAGAGTAGAGCTCACCCAATGGCAATGGCAATTCACACACACTCAGGGTACGAAGTTCCTTTCCTACAAAGTCCTGACACGCAGAAAATGGAATCGCGAGGATTTTAAATGGGGGTGCCATGCGGGTGAAAGGCCAGAGATTTGAACCCGGGACCCTCCGGTCAGTAGCCCAGTGCCTTACCACCATGACCATTGATATGAACATAATAATTATCATTGCCAATCCACTGATGTCCATGAAAGTGTGTAACTTGGCCAAGAACATTACTGTACATCAACATTTTTAATTCTGGGATTCATGTTAATTACTTACTGTAAAAGTCACACATATTCCCTCCTCCAAATGACGTGCAACAATTAATGAGTTGCACTATCAAATTCTGCCAGTAAGTATTATTTGATAGGAAATGCCCACCAAAATATAAACCATCAAATTAAACAAGCATGCAGTTGCATTATTATAGGTTATGCAATTCTCAACTCACCAATGAGAGAGTACATGACGTGTAATTCTTGAAACAGAAAACTTCCTTGGCACTCATGACTCTCAGAACAAATGTTTCCATGCCATGAGAAAACTAGCAAACGAGCTATTTCCCAGTTTATGCAGCAACTGTCTGTCTGATACGTACCTTATTACCCTGTGGGGATGAGATTTGTTTTGGATAAAAGACACTTCCTTCCTCCATCCATGTATATCTAATGTTTCCTTATGCCTTTAGCACTGCTTAGGAGTTTTAGAGGAAAAGTTAAGCAAAATGGAATTCTTGATAACTGGTAAAATTGCAATTTATTAGGTATTTTAAAATTACTTGATAACGTAATAATTTCAGAAGGTTTTTCAACAACTATAAGCTATTGTGAATGTTTTCAGAGACTTTCGAAAATACCAAAATAAGATTTAAAAAGAGAAAGTAAGAAATGAGTGAAATTTAAAAAAATAAATAATTTGATACCAGGGAAAGAAACTTAGGCTTAGACGCTGTACGTAGATAGTGAATCTCAAAATAATGCACTCGATGAATGATAAAAATAAATGCAAATTTACTTTTCTGACTGTGACTGAATACAAGAACCGCTAGAATATGTAGTAATTGTTGCATCGCCAAGAAGATTCATAGAGTTGATGCTGTACGGCATTTCTACACCACATCTCGTGGAAGGGGGCCAAGTGACAAACAGAGGAACGCTGAAGAGCTTAACTACATGAGTAGATGTGCTTTGTATCTTCTACCACGACCTTGGAATTCCCCACCGCCGCCATTTTGTTTTTCGTCCGCCATTTTGTTTTTCGTCCGCCATTTTGTTTTTTTTTCGTTCGTCATTTGTTTTTTTATTTTATTTTCGTTCGTCATTTGTTTTCCCCTCCCCTCCTCCCCCTCCACTCCCTCCCCTCCCCTCCCCCTCCCCCCTCCACTCCCTCCCCCCTCCACCCCCTCCCCCCCCCTCCCCCCTCCCCTCCCCCCTCTCCCCTCCTACCTCCGGGTTGGTCTGGTGGCTAGAGTGTTGGTCTCCCATCCAGAGGGCCCGGGTTCGATTCCCTACAGTGGCGGATTTTTTTTCAATGGAAAACCGGTCCCCACTTGAGTGTCTAGTGGAGGGCATTTCAAGTTCAATACTCCGTCCGTCGGATGGGACGTTAAGCCGTGATCCCCTTGGCACCTTTCGTTAAGAGTAGGCTAATGCCGACGCCGGGTTTCTCTTCGCCCTTCCTCCGTTTTCTGAAAACTCCTACCATTGCCCAATTATCCACTTATCCTAAATAGTGCAAATGACCTCAGCTGTCGGTCGCCTCCCGTAAATAACCAACCAACCAATTAATCGATTATTAATTAATTGATTTGAAAACTCACCAAGATTTCTTCCAGTCTTTCTCGAGGGGCATTTTCCAGGATCCACTTTCGTAAATTTGCACCATCTTCGATCCTCGATGTTTTTCACGGGGATACCCTTTTAAGGGTACACTAGGGTTAGGAAAACTTTTTGGTCTGGACACCCCCATATACCCCCTAGGGAGGTTGAGAAGGGTAGGGGGCACTCAGTACGTAGTACTGAGTGATTTCCCACATTTTCAACCCGATTGGACCAGCGGTTTTGGCCCTACGGGCCAATTTTCCAAAATTTTCGGGAATTTTCTTCTATAACTCCTTAATTTGAAGAGATAAAAATATTGTTTAAATTAGAAAGTTTATCATCTCTTGACTACGCACCACTTGATTAAATAAAATTTACGAAAATGTATCCGGTTTTGGCCCTGCGGGCCATTTTGCCAAAATTTTCGGGAATTTTCTTCCATAAGTCCTTCATTTGAAGAGATAAAAATATCATATAAATTAGAAATTTTATCATCTATTCAGTACGCACCACTTGATTAAATAAAATTTACGAAAATGTATCCGGTTTTGGCCCTGCGGGCCATTTTGCCAAAATTTTCGGGAATTTTCTTCCATAAGTCCTTAATTTGAAGAGATAAAAATACCATTCAAATTAGAAAGTTTATCATCTCTTGACTACGCACCACTTTATTAAATAAAATTTACGAAAAGCTATCCGGTTTTGGCCCTACGAGTCATTTTTCCAAAATTTTCGGGAATTTTGTTCCATAAGTCCTTCATTTGAAGAGATAAAAAACATCATATAAATTAGAAATTTTATCATCTATTCAGTACGCACCACTTTATTAAATAAATTTTATGAAAAAGTATCCGGTTTTGGCCCTGAGGACCATTTTTCCAAAAATTTCGAGAATTTTCTTCAATAAGTCCTTAATTTGAAGAGATAAAAATATCATTCAAATTACAAAGTTTATCATCTCTTGACTACGCACTAGGGCGGATCGGAAAAATCAATTTTTCGCGGAGAAACTTGGCCCTCTGGAAAAAGTTGTCAAAGTGACTCAAAATGAGGCCAGAAAAATTTGAGACCTCTAGGTCAACCCTAGACCCTCGCGCCGTGGCCATTTATGGGGAGGGGGGCTGAAAATGGAAAAAGTCATGTTTTTATAGCGGTTTCCCATGTATTTTGCCGAGTTGCGGCCCTATTGGGCAAAACTTTCGTCCATTTGTACGTATCTACAGCCGTTAAGCCACAAATTGTCTATGTTGAGTGCGCGGCCGCGCGTAATTATGCACCACCCACGCAGCGTCGCGGCGCAGCGGTCAGAAGGCCGCTCGCGCGCCTCCTGCCGGCTCGCACCTCCTGCCCGGTCGCCGCGAACGCAGCAAAACTCATCACGGATGCGTCTTTCGTCGTTGATCTCATTAATATTAGATAATTAAACAATTTCCAGGGAATAACAATTACGGAAGAAGTGTATGAAAGTAATATAACCCTACACACTATAACTTTTTTTCCTGTCTCGTCGACATAAACCAATTGACGTTACCGACTTTTAAAGAAGTGGTAAAATATTTTTTTTATGTTCGCGACGCATTGAGATATGAAAGCGCAGGAAGGGAGCCTACGGCTTATCAAGTAGTCTGGTGGCCAAAGTGTCCGCACTTTGGAGACACACCTCTATTCCAATCATTCCGGAGCGTGGTGTGATTAAAATGATTATACGGTACCATACGACGTACTACGGCTTAAGAAAAAATGCAAGCAAGCCTATGAAAGGTGCGAAATCGACAAAAAATTAATATATTTTTAAATGATTCCCAGAATCTATGTGATACTTGTGCGTGTCAGAGCCTAAGAACTAGCAAGTGTAAATTTAGAAAGAGGATAAAGTTCTCCCAAATGAAGCGGCATTTTTAGGGATCAAAGGACAAAACGAAAGATGGTATCCGGTGGATTGGATGCCTCAGAAACTCGACGATTAAAGAAAAACCTCAGGAGAGGATCGTCGGAGAGCGTCGACTCAAAATCTTTAATTCTTGAAGAGGTAAAAAGTGAGAATCAAGAATTATTTTCTGCTACATCTCGAGAAAACTCAACCGACGAGGAACCAACCGACTTAGACCTCAAATTTCTTCATACGATTAGGAATGAAAATCAACCTGGACCTCCTTCGGGGCAAAGACGTCTTCAATTGCCAACTGTGGCGGAGGTATGTGCAAGTACCGTTGACATGTCCCTCAGAGCAGCAGCAATGATCGTCAGTGCAACTGTATCCGACGCAAAGCTCAAAACTCCGGAAGACAGGTGAAATGTAGTGGACCGGCATTACTTACGAAGACAGAAAAAGAAGATGCTAGATTCAGTAAAAGCAAAGACAGATAAATCAAAAAATGCAATTGAAGGTCTGTATTTGGACGGCAGAAAGGATGAAACAATTAAACTGGAGAAAATAGGCAAGAGAACGTATCAATCTAAGGTTAGGGAGGAACATGTCTTGTTTGTTGAAGATCCAGGCTCACAATTTTTCGGTTTTGTCTCCCCCACAGGAGGATCTGAAGAAAAAACACAACTGCAATTCTTGATTTTTTTGCGAAAGAAAATATTGAACTTTCAAATTTAAAAGTGATTTGATGCGATGGCACCAAAGTGAATACAGGTCAGGAAGGAAGCAACATCCGTTTGCTGGAAGCAAAACTCCGACGTCCCTTACAAGGGTCTATTTGCCAATTACACTTGATTGACTTAACACTGCGGCGGTTGGTAGAAACATTAAACGGGCAAACTAAGGGTCCAAATTTGTTTGCAAGACCTATTGTCTCCACCCTTCAAGACTGCCACACTGTTGATATCATACGATTCGAGCCAGTTCCAACAAAATTGTCCCACGAAGAAGACTTGAGATTGCTGAGCAGTGACCAGCAGTATCTTCGGGGAATTTCTAATACTGTGTCCAAAGGATTTCGCTCGGAAAATTTGGCCAGATAAACTCCAAAAAATGTGGCTCATTCTCGTTAGCTCACTACGGCCTGCCGACAACTGAGGCTATACGTGCCCAAAGAAAATTCATGCGCTAATTTACAAAATCTAGTGTCATTCAAAAAGTATACGCACCTGTCTGGTTTTCAGTGAAAAAAACCATTGTACACACGAGGGTGCTGTAAATTTATGGAAATTATTAAATTGATCAAGATATCTACCAGTAGATCTTAAAAGAGTCATTGATCCTGTTATTCAGAGAAACGGTTTTTTCGGGCACTCAGAAAATTTACTCCTCCTAATGATTGCTGACAATGGAGAGGAAGTGTGAAGAGATGCGTGGAAAATAATCTTAGAGGCATGAAGAAATATGCGTGCGACGAAAATCGTGAAATTTTGAGTTAACAGATTTTAAATTTGATGCAGAAGACTACAAGCTGCTGATAAAATGAGACGAGAACACCGACTCGTGCTCTATCACATCTCACGACTGAAGAAATTCGAGAATTACACCAGTAAAGCTCAATTGTGGAACGCAAGTTTTTGTCACACAAAAGCTTGCGCTTTTGAAATATTTGTAAAAGAGGTAACCCAAGCTTCATTGGCATCCGCAACAACGAGAGACAATAAGAAATACTGAAAATTCTAGAAAGCAGAACCAAAATGCCAACCTTCAAAACTTAGTCTCAGTTCATGCTGTGATATAGTGAGTAAGTTTTACATTTATCTGCTTGACTTCAAAAATAAAAAAAAATCGATAATGACCTTTAGTGTTCAATGAAAATAAAGTATAAATACGAATACTTGCACACAGATAAACCGACTGGTAATACAAAATGACCACTTTCTCATTTTTTCGAGAGCATATAATCTGATAAAGGAAATGCGTTCGTCTATTTTATGAGTGGGAGTGTGGGCGGGGGAGTTCATAGTGCAGGTACCTCAACGTGGTGAGCTCTAATAACTACTTTAATTATTTTTGTATTCTTTCTCCATACTGAAAAATAATAGTAAAATTAGGCTAAATTCGGGGAGTGTTTCTTTACTCCCCGAATATTGACGGTGTGTTATATTACTTTCATACAGTTCTTACGTAATTGCTATTCCCTGGAAATTGTTTAATTATCTAATATTAATGAGATCAACGACGAAAGACGCACCCGTGGTGAGTTTTGCTGCGTTCGCGGCGACCGGGCAGGAGGCGCGAGCCGGCAGGAGGCGCGCGAGCGGCCTTCTGACCGCTGCGCCGCGACGCTGCGTGGGTGGTGCATAATTACGCGCGGCCGCGCACTCAACATAGACAATTTGTGGCTTAACGGCTGTAGATACGTACAAATGGACGAAATTTTTGCCCAATAGGGCCGCAACTCGGCAAAATACATGGGAAATCGCTATAAAAACATGACTTTTTCCATTTTCAGCCCCCCTCCCCCTAAATGGCCACGGCGCGAGGGTCTAGGGTTGACCTAGAGGTCTCAAATTTTTCTGGCCTCATTTTGAGTCACTTTGACAACTTTTTCCAGAGGGCCAAGTTTCTCCGCGAAAAATCGATTTTTCCGATCCGCCCTACTACGCACCACTTGATTAAATAAAATTTACGAAAATGTATCCAGTTTTGGCCCTACGTGCCATTTTTCCAAAATTTTCGGGAATTTTCTTTCATAAATCCTTAATTTGAAGAGATAAAAATATCATTTAAATTAGAAAGTTTATCAACTCTTGACTACGCACTACTTTATTAAATAAAATTTACGAAAAGGTATCTGGTTTTGGCCCTACCGGCCATTTTTCATAAATTTTCGGGAATTTTCTTCAATAAGTCCTTCATTTGAAGAGATAAAAATACCATTCAAATTAGAAAGTTTATCATCTTTTGACTACGCACCACTTGAATAAATAAAATTTACGAATAGGCGACTGATTAAGGCCCTACGCATCAAACACCCGACATTTTCAGGACTTTTCTCCCGAGCGAACTTTGGATGGTATGAAGTTCTTTATTTTTTATAGCTGATATAACTTGATGGTATTTAGAGAGTAGAGTATCTAGAGATGGTATTTTCAGTGCATTATAACTTCAGGAGGGTTGTTTATATGTAGTGAGAACAGCAGGGGACTTAAACTGAACCTTGGACTCTGTGGTTATTATCCAGTTGGAACTACTATTATTCGACCCTATGACTGATTGAGTGCGGTTACTTAGGTAAGACCGAAGCCATTTTAACCGAACTCGATGAGAAATTATACTTGACAAGCTTAAAGAGTAATGTGTCATGGTCAACCATATCAAAGGCTTTAGAGAAGTCAAATAGTATCAGTATTGTGACCTCGCGCCTATCCATTGCTCCTCTAATATCTTCCGTGATATTTAGCTGGACAGTTTTGCGTGCTGAATCCTGTTCGGAAGCCGGATAGGCAGGTATTTTGTATTTCGTTATCACAAATATACTTATTCAATTGCTCAAAGACCACCCGTGCGCAATTCTTAGCAAAAGTGCAAAGGATGCCTAGGATAAGTTAAATCAGTGGGCTCAGAGCATTTCGGGATCGGGTGTATTAAAGAGTACTTGCAGATTTTTGGATACTGTTTGCAGGGATGAATCTAAGATATTTAAAAGTGCGGGAAGAAAAACCGTGAGGGCCTTCTTAATTAATGCGATGTTTAGTTCATCATGACCTTTAGCATTGGTGGTTATTGCTACGCATGCTTTAGCAATAGAGGAGACGGATATGTGGGTGAAATAGAACTGGTTACCCGAAAAATCAATCGGGGTGTAGCTTTCTAGGACTGGGATGACGTCTGTACCGTTTTTATAGCAAGTTTCACCCTTAGTGATTAAGATTATCTAAGTCAATACTAGTAGGAATAATATTTTTTCGGTATTATGCCAAGATTACTAAGTCTTCCACATTGTTCTGGAATCCGTCTGCTTTTTCTAATAGCGTTCAAAAGTACTCCTTTTGGCTCTGCGAATCATATATCAAACACGCTCACGCATTTCTTTATGTTCCGTATACAAAGCTGGATTCTTGGATCGCCTGTACAGAGCCCGTATCTCATTCCTTTTTTTTATTTTTTTCATCTGCATGTTGACTCGTATGCCGGCTAATGTCTTTAAGCTTCGAGGGTGATGTCTATTATTTCTGAAATCCAATATGGAAATGGTTACTATTATAGTGTGCGTGAGAGACAGAGGGAAGGGCTTTGAGGGGGGAAGAGCGGAGGGAAGCTTGGAGGGGGAGCCAGTAAGGGGAGCAGGGAGAAGTCAGAGTGGCACTTTCTTTACACATAATGAAGAATGCAAACGTCTTGTCATTTCTTCTCAAAAGAGAAATTGAGGGATCGAAAGGAAATTCTCAAATTAATGAAACATGGTTAAGAAACCGAATGATACAAGTTGTTAAAAACACCGACGCAAAGTGTTGCATGAAACACACTCTGGTTAAAGAAATTTACATAGACCTCATAAACTTAACCGAACGCCCGAGTGAATTAGCGAACAATTCCGCATTATACTATAAACCTGAATTTAGTAATAATTTCGAAACGCAAGCCGGTGACAAATGCCGAAAATTAAAAAGAAAGATATTGGCAAAGTTATCCACTATTGTGTAGTGAAAGTATGCCTCCTCCTAATTTTGACGAACAATAAATAAATCTTAACCGATACTAATTTAAATTGAAATAAAAACCTTAAAATTTTAAAAGAAATTCAATTGGAAAGAAAAAATTCATTTTTCTGTTAAAAACATGGCGAAATTTAAATAGCTCACAAACGATGAGGCGTATTAAGACTTCATTTTCCTTTGTTTTAAAGGCTGCCATATCTATGTGCCAAATGTAAAATAAATTCATGCGTAAAAAAGTAATTTTATTTGTGAATAACAATTTGAAATTTTTGTCTCTCCTCTAGTATTATTGTTTGGATCGTTTCAACAGTTTATTTTTTACCAATTACCCCCAAACCAAGCCCTACAAGCGAAAGGAATGTTTGCGTCAACCAACCCCTACGCATCCGAAAAGGTTAACGTGATCAAGCGGAAACAACGGAGTTTTGACAGTTCAATTTTTTTCACAAGAACTCGCTCTCCTACACACAACCCAAGGGTGAGACAGTAGGTTTATAAGAGCGTGGAGCGAATGGAATAGGGTAGTAGATCTTGATCTGAATGGTGAATTAGATGAAAATTGGTTAAGATGGAGGCCAACGGTAATATAGTTCAAGAAGCGACGCATCACTCCTTCATAAACGAGCTGAGAGGGAGACTCATTCGTCAAAAGCAGAATGATGATGATGCTCCCGGGTCGAGAAATCTTCTCTTTTCCGGACCGGGTGTCATGATGCTGCTCTATATGATAAAAAAGGGCTCCACTGGACACACGAAAGAAGAGATATCCCGATACGTGCGAGACGAAGAGGAAAACGTTCTCGATCGAGTGTTGAAGGAACCTCCCGACCAAGGATCATCATTTGCGGCTGCTGCATTTCGGGCGCGTGGAAAATCTTTCACGCCATATTATCAGGGGTTAGTGCGAGAGTGGAAGAATGTTTATCACCCGACCGCGGGCGAAGAGATTACTGCGGAGAAATTAAACAATTGGATTTGTGAAAACACTGGAAATAAAATCGCCAACATGTTGTCCGAAGAAGACTTGAGCGGATTGATAGAGCTAATACTTCTAAGTGCTGTGTATTTCAAAAACCGGTGGATGGAACCCTTTGAATACACAGACGTATACGATTTCCACGTTCGCGGGAAGACTATGAGAATTCCGATGATGAGCGTTACTAAATATTTACCGTATTTAGAAGACCAAAGGTTGAACGCTCAAGTGATAGAAATTCCATTTGCTGACGAATTATCCTCCATGCTTATAATACTGAACGGGATGGGATAGAAAAACTTGAAGATGAGTTGTCTACAGATGCCTTTAATGTGTTTGAAATTTCGAATAAATGTAAGAAAACAAGAGTTAATGTTCGAATTCCAAAGTTTGAGCTAAATGATGAAATTAATCTCGTTCACAGTTTGAGATCTATGATGCCTGCAATGTTTTCCTTTGGTAGGTTTGATATCTCACGCATGATTGGTTCGCATGCGATTGACTTCAGAGTTGCTAAAATTATTCACAATACGTACATGCATTTAGATGAGGAAGGCGTTGAAGCTGCCGCAGCAACTGCGATTATAGTCATTCCAAAAGGAGTGTGTTATTTTCAAAACTTTGCAGCAGATCATCCATTTGCATTTTACATTTTATCGAAGCGGAAGAAGTTAATTCTTTTCAGTGGCAGATTTGACGGAAAGTTTGGTGAAAAAATAGTAAAGGAGTATTGAGTGAGTCAAAGCAAAGAATATTATCCCACCACCACGAGATCATCCAGTCAACACTCACCAGGGGGTTGATTAAATCGATTGCTATGAAAGCGGTTCTAAATCAGAGCGAGGAAAATATCATGGAGTAACTCAACAAAAAAAAATGGATGTATTGTTCTATGCGTCTGCTCATCGTCCGCAAGGTGAACGAGAAGGTGTCAAACGTGAACAAAGTGCTTCTCCCTGCCCCCACTCTTAAAGGACAACGACCAGAATGACCTCATCCAGCAGTTGAATTACAACGGCAGATGCATTGTTTATGTAAAGCATATGAAAAGCATTATCAACCTCGTAGGGAAAAAAATCAAATTCTCAGGCTTCCGGAATCCATTCACTAAAGTGATTGAGAGACTTAATGTGTACACGGTGAAGTATTCAAATATCAATGATGAAACGAAGGAGAAAGTGGAGAGACAAGAGTTATCAAAAGTGTATGATGTCTATGAAATAGACAATGGTGGTATTATAGAGTGTGATGGATACAGACCTACAGGAAGGTCATCCAGTGATGGAGGTGACCAAACAGATTCTTTAACCCCTGTGACATTTACTACCGGACTCAGATCTAGAGTTGATTATACCTATTCGAACGAGGAGAAAGATGACTTAATTAAATCTCACGCCTTTATCCTCAATGTTGTACCATGTAAAATTTTAGAAATAAAACACATAGTATATAGGTTTGTCAATTTTATTTCATTTTAACATGTTTTTATGCTTTGTACACCAATATGCCTGCTGCTTCGGAGAATGATAGAAAACGTTTCGGCTAATGAGAATGATTGATAGGTTCGAATGATGCGATGCGATCCCAGTATCAAACATCATCTTCGATAAATTGCTCGATAATCAGTTAATCTTCATTCTAGTCAATTTTAAAATTCTATCAAATTTGAATTATAATGAAATAATTCTGGTAAATTTATAATTATATATAATCTAAGATAATATATAGTTATAAATTTACCAGAATTATTTCTTTATAATTCAAATTTGATAGAATTTTAAAATTGACTAGAATGAAGATTAACTGATTATCGAGCAATTTATCGAAGACGATGCTTTATTTTTTTAAGATCAACTGGTATAATTTTAGTTGGAGATAATCTATTGCTTTTATTGCAGATTTATTTGAGAATGTGACTGGATCGACAGTCTTCATTTTAGCAATTTTTTTTGATAAAGGACATGATAGAACAGCCATACATTTCCAATTTACCTACACAGTTTCCTTTGGGAACGATCCCCTTTTGAGCACCTTTACTGAACAATTACGATGCCAGATCGTTGCCGATGAATATGCCCCTCTTCCCAGCTTCCCTCTCCTCTCCCTCTCACCCCGCGATCCATCTGTTCTCAGTTTGAAGACAATAAAGATTGCATTTATTTTTTGAGGGCGTAAGACACGACAATTTCGGTACAGCATGAAATCTTTCCATCTTGATTGCATATTAACTGTGGAAAAATATATAATACGTTCCGTCCCTCTCACAGACCACAATCAACTTTTCTTTCTTTTTCTTCAACCAATCACCTTCCGTCCCTCTCAGATCACAAATGCTAACGTCAACCAATAACGTCAACCTACTCTTAACGAAAGGTGCCAAGGGGATCACGGCTTAACGTCCCATCCGACGGACGGAGTATTGAACTTGAAATGCCCTCCACTAGACACTCAAGTGGGGACCGGTTTTCCATTGAAAAAAAATCCGCCACTGTAGGGAATCGAACCCGGGCCCTCTGGATGGGAGACCAACACTCTAGCCACCAGACCAACCCGGAGGTAGGAGGGGAGGGGGGGGAGAGGAGGGGGGAGCGGGGAGGGGGGGAGGGGAGGGGAGGGGGGGAGGGGTGGGGAGGGGGGAGGGGGAGGAGTGGGGGAGGAGGGGAGGGAGTGGAGGGGGAGGAGGGGAGGGGAAAACAAATGACGAACGAAAATAAAATAAAAAAAACAAAATGACGAACGAAAAAAAAACAAAATGGCGGACGAAAAACAAAATGGCGGACGAAAAACAAAATGGCGGCGGTGGGGAATTCCAAGGTCGTGGTAGAAGATACAAAGCACATCTACTTACATGTGGCCAGTCTGCAGTTCTATTAAAATGACCAAATTCATAATCCTGAGGAATTTTACAAATAGTGCAAATCGAGCGTGAAAGGAACGAACTTCTAGTTTTACTGACTTCTAGTTTGTTATTGACGAGCAAGTGAGGGAGGAGAGAAAAGACTGGTGAGAAGATTCCGGGAGGCCCTGGACCATTGCTACTCTCAGCAATTCCTCAATCCAAGGAAGACTTGCTTTTGGAAAGCCATTCCCAGACAGATTCAAAGGTACACATTTCCAGCTTTGTGATACAGATTTGTACAGTTTGCAAGAAAACATGGAAGTTAGTGAACGTCAAGTACGAAGACGAGTGTATTACCGGCGTGAAATTACATTGGGAAACATAATTTAACATGACTGGATTCAACTTTCAAATGAGTCCTGTTGCAAGGAGGTCAGCAATCCAAACGACCTGCGCACCTGAAAGGTATCAGGCAAAACTGACACGCCCCATAATTTCATTGAATGGGGATGAGTTGGAAAAGCATTTAAGGCTTGGCACAATCCTCACAGCTCTGGCTCCGGTCTTTACTGGGAGAGAGCTTCGCGAAGCGGAGGGCCAACAAGATGGTGGATGCGACAGGGCGAATGCGAGTCGAATTGATCACAGGGACAACAGCGGAACACACCAAAGAAATTCACGCTCTCATTAGAGCGATCCGAGGTTTTTCTTTCAGGCACGTCTCGAGGTTTTCGTTCCGACACGAGGAGTGAGGCAAACTACAGAAAGGACACTGTCTGCGGTGTTGCGGTAGACAAGCGAGGTGCATCATGGCCGCAGCCTCTTTGAAGGTGAATTTTTGTTTTCAATTCCTTTCCAAGTGTTTTGATTGCATTGCTGGACAAGTGTCTATCACTATCTCCATCACATTCGTAATTTTCCACCTGACGTCAATTCCGGAAATGGAATCCTAGCCCATGTAGAGCCAGGGCAGCATGGCAAAGTTGAAGCTACTTTTAAATGTGCTCCTTCTGGTCAACTTAAATCTAGTATTTATTGATGGCTACTGTTTAGCCACCAATCTACTATTACAATCTAATATTACATCACATATCGGCTATTCCTACTATTCAAGGGTAGGTGAAGACTCACTTGGCTGACAGTCGAGCTCCTCGAGCTTATCACGAGACATCGGAAATTGCCGAACATTGCCGAAAGCAGTGAGGCACTTCCGACTATGCGGGCTCTATAGCTGTGTCCCAATGCACCAGATAGGTACCATCCCAGAATTTAGGAAGGACGCCATCTTGGAAGGGTGTCCCAACTCGTTAGGCATCATAAGGGAGCGGATTTAGGTACCTTTTTCAGCCGCCAGATTTGGGCATCGACGAGTGTATCCTTTTCCCATGATTCAAAGCGAGAGCAGTGGACTCGATGAAGATGGCTACCAACTAGGGAAAATATTTTGGGATTCTTAACTAATTTTGAATTTTTATACAACTATTTTACTGGACCTCTACTGATGAGTAATGGTAGTTCAACTAGGCTAAGGAAATCGTTAATTTTAATTAATATAATTATTTTTATATGCAGGTACTACACGCTTACGACTTCGGGTGAGAATTATACTTAGAAGTCTAATTACAAAGGAGATTTAAATTATACCCTTTTTAATTAATAAAATTTATGCTTAAGTTTTTTAATAAAATAGGACTTCGCTGGCGAGGAAACTCTATATTATGCAAAATTTTCAGATTCTCAGTAGCATACCTATTAAATAGGCCTAAGTAATGATTTTTAATAAATGTTAAGAGGTACAATACCTAGTTAAAGCAGCAATCTAACTCGAAGGCAAGGTGCATCATCAAGGGACCAGACCCTTCACTCTGCTTTTCGAATACTTTGTACCTATTTGTGGTGTGACCGTTCAATTCGCGTAGGAAACATGAAGACAGTTTTGTTCCCAGCCTTGCAAGTTTGAGGACATGCAAAAGCCTCGGCATTCTTTGAGTAGCAGTCATGGAATGATAACCAAACGGATTTCACTGCTTGGAAATTTATTCTCTCACTGATTGTGGAAAATGACCCAACGGAAAGACCACACGGACAGTGTCCAGGTTTAGGGTCTGGGGGGGGGGAGGTTTTAAGGGGGTGCCGACTTATAAATTCACCAGTTCTTAACTTACTGTTACATACTTTTACTCTATTGTTTTGTTCCTAATATACTATCATCCAACATTGTAGACCGCGTACAATTCATTGTTGATAATTAAGTTATGACATTGATTCACGTACACACTTGGGACTTTAGAATGGAAAATTCACAGGCTTAGTGGCGCCAGAATACAGGGGTCGGGGGGGGGGGGGCATTCGCACCACCTGACCCTAGCTAGGATACTGCATCCGGAAATACACATCCCATTACACGAGAGTCCTAAGAAGAGTGAGAGAAAATAGAAGTCTTCTGAATACCCTGAGAAGAAGACGCAGCAACTTAATCGGCCATATCTTAAGACACGATGGCCTGATGAAGACAATCGTCGAAGGACAAATGGCTGGGAAGAATGGCAAACGAAGGCCTCGAGTTAGACATATGCACCAAGTGATGAAGGATGTGAAAGAGAAGAAATGCGTAAATATGAAGATATGAGCCGATAGAAAAACTCAGTGGAGAGCTGTGTCAAACCAATCTGAGGATTGATGACTTATGATGATGATGATGATGGGCAAAAACTGGAAGAGGTGAAAGAGTTCAGTTACCTGGGAAGCGGAGTAACCAACGATGGACGAAGCAAAAGGAAAATAATCAGTAGAATAGCACAGGCAAAAAGGGCAGTGTATCAAAAGAAGAATCTGTGTACATACTTACAGCTGGAAAAACAAGTGTGGAAGTGAGGAAACATTGCATTAGAACATACATCTGGAGCATTCTGTTATACGGCAGCGAAGCTTGGACGATACTAGGAGCAGAGAAGTCCAGGCTGGAAGCATTTTAAATGTGGTGCTACCGAAGAAGATGAAATGGATCGATCGAGGGACAAAGGAGGGAGTGTTAAGGGGCCTGCATACCACGCCTGAACAGTCGATTTCAGACCTTTGGTTCTGCCTTCGACATGGTTACGTGCTAACAGATGAAAAAATTATGTTTTCGCCATTCGACGCTAGAAAGATGTAGCTAGAAACACATGCGTTTCCGCATTCACTTGCTACCAACCACCTTGGAGAAATAAATTACAGAAATTACCTGAAAATAGACTATTTTCGCTGGAAAGGTTCTCCGCCATAAGATGAGATACGAAAATGATTCTTCGCTAGGGTTCTAGTTAGATCTTAGATTTTTAATTGCAGGGGCATGTCATGAACGTTAATTTCATTTATTATATATGATCGGGGAAATTGTTGAGCATGTTCAGAGCATTTTCCGGTGCTCTGTCGCACGTAATGCCGGCCCCATGAGTATTTTTTCACCTGAATACGAATCTACGATTTTCTGCAGAACTTCCACGTATATATTTGTGGTATGCCTCGTGAAATATTATCTTAGTTTCTAAAGTTCTTTTGAAGGGTTCAAATCTGGATTGTTAGAGTGGCAATAACCTATCGATTTCTTCTTTAAGAACTCCTGAAACGTCTTATTTAAAAATTGTTCCTTTATCGGTTTCCTTTTCGATGTTTTCAATATTCGGGAAAAGGCTGTAACCGTAAAGGAATGTAACCGTCGTTGTGCTTCTTTATATGTCTCATATCATTTAAGTCTGCCTGCCATATTTCATCCACGTTGTCAACAAGACATTGGTTTCACTGAAATTCCCTTTTCAGTGGTTTGTGCAGTGTCCCTTGTGTTTGGAGCCACGGATACGGATATCGTTTTTCGTTACAGATCACGACACGGCTTTCCGTAACTCTTTGACGCCTGAAAATGAGGCGGGATGTCCAGGGTTGTCCGGATAGATCACAGAGGCCACAGCGATCTTTTCATTTTTTGAATCCATAAGGAGTCTTAGTTTTTTTTCTTCTCAGGGCCTCGAGTAACCTGAGTGCTTCTGGTTTCCATGTGCCCTCTTCAATTTGGCATCGGAAGAAGCTTATCGCCGAATGAGGTTGAGGCGCTGTCTCCGGGAACGTTGATCTCGGTGAGGAAAACCATGAATTCGTCGATTCCCTTTGGATTTCCGCTTTTACGTGCCCGCATTACATCTCCAATAAGACCCGTAATGTCCAGGAATGTCATCTCCCTTAATTGATACGGTACCGTCAGGACTCCAAGTCATTTTACCAGACGATACTGTTCGATTAATTAATAACTCAAGCTTTTTCCTTTGTATTTCCGGGGCGCGGCGGGGAGAACTTCAGAGCGAAGGGAAATTGCCGCTTCCGCTTCATTCTTCACATTATCTTCAGAGTTGTTTATTTTCCCGAATTTTCTGTCGAAGAGAGAGTCAGAGGTTTTCTTACTCTCGTGAAAAAATGCAGGAAGCGATGGAGGCATTGCTTGTACAATTTCCACTTCTCGTCATCAGATATCGCAGGCATGTCTACGATCCTTCTCATGTCGCGATCCACCTCACTAAGTGCCTGAACGGAACTGGTCAAGGAAACGACAGTGCTGGTCATCCTCCGGATAGTTCCTTGCGGTACAAGAACCATTTCCTTTGCGTGCTCCATTATCGTGCTCCCAAACTGGATAATACGTGAGAGGCAAAACGAGCCCTCCCCTCACTGGACCACCTCTTCCTTCTTCTTCCCTGATCGCGTGACACCGCGTGGTCGTTCTCCGCAGCAGCAGTAACGTGGAGTCCCCTTCGGAACGCGCTGTGGAGGCAATTTCGCATATAACCCGTAGAAGTCCCCCGCTTTAAGAATCGCCACTCGCATACAGAGCGGGAGCGCCATGCGGCGCAGTGTCTCGGCGTGTTTGGCCATGTTGACTGTATGACGCGTTGACTATGTGAGCATAGCGTTTTGCCTTCGCTTTATACCTGTAGCTACTCACTCTTACTGTTTTGGCAAGGTAAAAGAAGTCCAAGGGGAAAAAAGTAGACGGATAACGACGGAGAGGTAAAGGAACTCTTCCGCCGACCTCCGCCCCCTGACTATATCATCCCTATTTAAACGCTCTCTTCATCATCATCTGTCAACAATCCTAAGGTTGCTTAGCGACGCAGCCATCCACTCGATTCTTCTATCGGCCATCCTCTTCATATTGACGTACGTCCTCTCTTTCACGTCCTTCACGACTTGCCCCATATACCTCATACGAGGCCTGCCTTTGCCATTCTTCCCGTTCACTTTTCCCTCGACGATAATCTTCATCAGGCCATCGTGTCTTAAGATATAGCCGATTAGGTTGTCCCGTCTTCTTTTTACTGTTTCCAGTAGACATCTCTTCTATCCCACTCTTCTTATAATACTTCTTCGCTTGTCACTCGGTCGATCCATTTCATCTTCATCATTCGTCGGTAGCACCACATTTCAAATGCTTCCAGCCTGGACTTCTCTGCTCCTGTTATCGTTCATGCTTCGCTGCCATGTAGTAGAATGCTCCAGATGCATGTTCTAATGAAATGTTTCCTAACTTTAACGCTTGTATTTGCAGCTGTAAAAAGAATCTTATTCTGGTAAAATGCCCTTTTCGCTTGGGCAATTCTACTGGCAATTTCTCTTTTACTTCGTCCATCGCTGGTTACTCAGCTTCCCAGGTAGCAGAACTCTTCCACCTCCTCGATTTTTTGTATTCCTGGTTTGACATTGGTCCTGGATTCCTCTCCCCTACTGCATTCCAATACCTTAGTTTTCTTTTTATTGATCTTCAGATGATATCTGGTTATTGTCCTTTCCGTATATCCTAGTCTCTCCTTTAAGGCCGTGTCCGAATTCACCAATTAGCTGCCTAAATGCTCCCTTCGTAGGGAGGAAGCCATCTTGTAGTGTGTCCGAATTCGTAGGCATCAGTTTAGTCACCGAATTTAGTCACCTAATGCTGCCGCCAGCGAAGTGCACATAAAGTGCATCCTTTTGCGACGCCATCTTTGAATAACCTACCCAAAATGCTCAGCGGTTTTGGAGGGACGTATGGATATTGGGTTACTGTGGTAACGGAATATAAACATTATTTGCGAAATTATAAATGTTCATGATGGAGTCTGCAAAATATTTCAAGTGTAAGTTGTGATATTCTTTGTTTTTAATGCTGTAAATCATTAATACATACATGTACTGTAACGAATGTACTGTCCCTATAAAATATTTTATAGGGACTGAAATGATGAATGAAAAATTTATCCGGCTCCGTAAGGAGAAGGCGCATGAGTTCTCTGGGAAGAGAAATTCTGCAGTGGGGGCGTGGACGTAAGTTATATGGCTCAAAGAATGGTATTTACCGCCAGTTCTTCTCTACCTGTATTCAATCGGGAAATGTAATGCCTCATATATTTACGATTGTGATTCAGGTCGTACTGGCAGGGGGTAATAGTATCTCATGTATTTAGTGTGCCTTAAAAATCGATTGGAATATTGCTGTAACTGACATTACAATAACGCTATTCTCGGAAAATGTAGAAGGATCACCGAAAACTACTTTTCATTTTTTCTGTGGTCGATGCATTTATGGTAGCATGCAATGGAATTGATTGGAATTTGTAGCAAATTGCAAATTTTTTATAGTGAATAAGAAAATAGTTTACTACAATAATTGGAAACGGTTTTAAATCCTTTACGTGCGGGTTCCTTACAAATAGACAATTGTGCAAAAAGCAAAGCAAGTCTCCAAAGTCTTTCAACTCCTAAAGTAATTTTTCCTTTTTCATTGATGATGATTTTATTCCACAGCATAATCACCAAAGAACTGAACCTTGTGGGTGTAGTCACTGTCCAACAGTGCAGGAAAAAATGGGACAATTTAGTGAAAAAATACAAGGTAGCTACATTATTTATAAGAATACTCAAAGTATCAATTTGAATACCATGTGTATATCAGACATAATGATGAGTAGGACTATCCAGGTTGATTTTATATGTTATGCAATAACATTATTTTGGGCAAATACCAAATTTGTCTCAAATCTTGTCTAAAAAATTACATAATTGTGCTGGAATGTGGATATGTTATTTCAGTGATAACGTATTTGCATGAAAAATTTATCCTGAATCCAATATTGCTGCCATCTCTTAGATGAATTTGTGAAACAATGTACGCTGTTTTGTAGGAACTTCGGAATCCACCCTCAGGAAGTGGTGGGAATCCAAGTACCGAATGTGCAGATTCTTGGCCCCTATACAGCCTTATGCACTGGGCTATAGGGGAGCGCGATGCTGTGTGCCCGCCCAGTCTTTTTAATTCTGCTGGGCAAACAGAGTCAGCCCCTTCCTCCTCCAATCAGCCTGTGGTTCCTCTAACACCCCCACTGGAGGTTGAAATAACCGAAGATGAAACTTCTCCTTGCCCTCCTAAAAGGAGATGGGTCGCGCAGGGAGAGAGGGTGGAAAGGGCAATTTCGCTACTGGAGACAGCTATCACAGAGAGGGACAGGAAAGAACTTTTGAATTTATTTCAAAAACTGGTGGAGAAAATTTAATATAGTAAATATTATTATTATTCTTGTTTTCATTTAATTGAAAATTTAATTAGGTAAATATTTTTGTAATTTATTTACTAGGTAAATATAATTGTTATTCTTGTGCCATGCCCTTTTTTGCATTGTTACAAACCTCTTGTATTCACAGCTGAAATACAATGAATTTTTCCATCTAATTTTTCCCATCAATAGAAAAATGTGGTATTTCTGGATGACCAAGAAATAAGGTATTTTTTGGCAGCATAGGATTGACTTAAAATAAACATGATGCCCGAATTAAATTTGATTCAGTTATATACAGAATAAAAACATCCCTAATGATGTATGTTTAATGAAAACAATGTGAGATGTACAACACCAGAACAACACTTACAGGTCACATACAACTGGTGTTCTAGGAAATATTTGAACAATATCATTCAAAATTCAACAAAATATTAATAAGTAGTTAAAAATTATAGTTTATTTACCAAAAGTAGTGAGAAAATTGAAATTACTTGAAGAGAAACAGAACAACTTCAGTCCTATTACAGCAATGAAAAGTAAAACAATAAGCATTTAGAAAAGGACTATTGTCAGCTTATTCAAAGAACAATTATTGTTATATAGTTAACATATTAATATGAAAGACTTCTTGTACTTTTTCATTATCAATCAAAAAATTTGTATGCTAGCAAACTACAGATAATCATGGTCAAGGAGCTGATCTGGTAGATCAACTGGCATGGCCATTCTGTATGCCATTTCATTCCTGAAATCAAATCCATTTCCAGGGTTTTCAGGTGCTAAAACATGAGGTTCATTAACTTGGGCATCCCCTTGTAAAATCTCTCCATTAGTAATGCAAATGTTGTGCATTATGCAACAAGCTCCTATGATATTTGCAACTTTGGTATGCTTTAAATTAACCCGTTGAAGGAAAATGCATCGCCACCTAGTTTTGAGCATTCCAAAGGCTCTTTCTATGATATTGCGGCCACGGCGGTGGTGGGCATTGTAACGAGCCTGAACTGGCCCTTCTACTGGCTCTCTGTAGGGTGTTAAAATAGCTATTGGTTCCCGTAAACAAGGATATCCACTATCACCCAGAAGAGCATATCCCTGCGGTGGATAAATTCCAGCCATGAGAGGGCTTGCTCGAAGCACCCTTGCATCATGTACAGATCCAGGGTACCCTGCAAACACATGAATGAACTTTCCCTTGTGATCGCATATTCCCTGAAACTGAATGGAATACCTAAGCTTCCTATTAAAATAATCTGCATGATTTTGTCCCCTGACAATCACCTCAACGTGTGAGCCGTCGATGGCACCAGCAACAATATTGTTACGTACCCACTAGCCACTAGTATATCTTTTTTATATTATTCATTTCCACATAGTGGAAAACGACGGGAGCATCATTCAAAAACAGGAAATATCGCAACCACGATGATTTCCGATGAACGAAACAAACACGTGACGGAAAAGTCACCTTCGAGATTACGCACGTGCATTACGCACGTGCCTGACGCACGTGTCTAAAAGTCACCTTCGTGAGTATTACGCAGTACAGGCAACGGAAGGAATATGGCAAACAGGAAAATCCATGACCACATGGGATTCTTACAATGCATTTCGATCCCTCAATGTTGGGAGGGATCGAAATGCATTGTGGTGGGGGGGGGCCCTAGCCTTGGGTCTTCCCCTCCACTTCCCCTGTCTTGCAACACCTGCCTTCAAAGACCTTCGACACCCCTTCACTCCCACCAGCCCCATCCCACCGACTTCCAGCATCCGCTTCTACAAGTTCTCGGCAGACGTGCGCCCGAGTCCCCACCTGAAATCCGGGAAACGACGCCGCCCAAAACCGTATATAAGGGCCGTCCAAACGATGGAAAGAGACATTCATAGGGGGAGCAGAACTGGAGCCTCGCCTACGAGCCTACTGGAACCTCGACTGCTGTGCTGCTGCACAGCAGTCGAGGTTCAGCGTAATGCACGTGCGTAATCTCGAAGGTGACTTTTCCGTCACGTGTTTGTTTCGTTCATCGGAAATCACTTCCTGAACTTCGAGACTCTCCGTGCTGAACGTCGAGACTCTTCGTTGCCGATCTTCCAGCCGCCGACCCTGCCTTCGCTGTCGATCCAGCCTTGCTGACCAAGCGTCTAGCTGTCGATCCAGCCTTCGCTGCGGACTTCGTCTACCGCCGCCACCGCCGAGATTCGCCGTTCGCCGCCGAACCGTCGTGGAACCCACGATCGCCGATCGTCCTACCGTCGACGCCGCCACCCCCACAGTCGCACCTAGGCCCGCTGCCTACCTACAGCTCCGTCTTAACTCCGCTCCCGTTTGTAAGTGGCTATGTCCGGAATATCGCAATAAAATGGCTTTAACTAAGTCTCTGGAGTGTCTCTCATTTCTTCGACCTGTCCAGATTCGCTGATCCACCTGAACTACGCCCCTAGCAGACGAATAGTCTGTAACAATATTGAATACATCTGTTCCTGATAATCTACCAAACCCCCTCCCTATCTCTTCAATTTCTTCTGCTGAGGGTAGGGATATTACTCTTCTCTGAAGGGAAACAACTTTCAGGAGCATCTTGTTCACCATGTCTGACACCGTTGACCGAGGTATGTGGAATACAGATGACAGAACACGATAAGATGCTCCACATGCCAGCCAATAAAGGAAAATCACCAGTTCCCACTTCATGTCCCATCCACTTCTCTTTGGGGAAGAAATTAGAGTGAGGAGGCTGTTGAAGGATGGGCGAGACACCCGAATATGCTTCCTCATCTCCCAATTATCTGACAATAAAGCTCTAATTATTTCTTGTTCTCTATTTAGTATTGCATATTTTGGCATTCGCTGAAATGAAGGGTAAAACAGTGGCTAATAAGAATTTATAGGCATAAACATTTATTGCAACTAATGCCAATCACAGTAAAAAAATATGTCATAGGTGCTAAAATATAAATTGTTTAAATTCTTACGGCAGCTTCCTCCTCTGCTTGAATTGTCTGCATTACTTGTAATAGAGTGCGGCAGATATTGAGAAAATAAATGGCGTCAGCCTCAAATTGCTCTACTAAACCAGCTACTGTTGCAGCAACAGCTCGGGTCCTATCCATGGTATTATCTGTAGCATATACATGTAGGTTTATTATAATTAAATGTGAACAAACCTTAGTATGAAAACTATGGCACATATAAGCAAAATAGTGTGATTAAAATGGCTATAACTACAATCAGCAGAGCATAAGGTGATTTGTCAGCATTATCATGAAATATATGCAATAGATGGAGATGGCGAATAATCTTACCGATACAGTCAGTATAAAAAAAAATCTAATAAGAATTCCTTCTAATATGAATCTCTGAAATCTACTACAAATCTTGGCTCAAGCTAAAGCACAAATATGTACCAATATGTATATTATGAAAACAGAGTTTCTTCAATGAAATCTGTTACAAATTAACTCCAAAAATCACTAGTAGGATGAAATCAATTTAAAAACGACCGCCGGTAGAGAACCAGATAGAGTATTGTTACTCATTTGTTTTGTGGTACTACTAATACACAATAGATCGCGACACTGTAGTTTTCGTCCGAATTCGTGCTGCCTTTAGTTATCTGGGAATTGAGGCACCTTCGATGGCTAAAGGAACATGGCTAATTCCTAATGGCTAATGAATTCGGATACAGCCTAAATCTCCTTCTGTTTCTGCCATGACTGCTATGTCATCGGCGAATCGTAGCATACTGATTTTCTCCCCGTGGATATTCACTCCCGGAGACTTTTCTTTGACTTCTTTGATGGCATTCTCGATGTAGGCATTGAATAATACGGGAGACAGTGCACATCCTTGCCTCACTCCTTTCTTTATGCTTGCTTCTGTTGCTTCTTGCTTCATGGTCCTGATTTGATTATGGCCACCTGGTTTTTATACATGCTCCCTTACCGGCACGTAATTACTTAAGTGCCTAATTAATAATTATTAACAACGCCTGACAATTGGCAGGGAGGGGGCTGACATGCCCCCTGAGGCGGATTACATGCAAAAGGAGTACATTAAATTTCCTGGCATTGTACTACCTTGTTTACCAAGTACCTATACATCTGTTGGTATGTATTTTCGGATAAATGTTAACCTTTCGTCATAATAAATTTTATATAAATTTTAGCTAAATAATTATGCAACTTCGAACCTTTTACTTGAAAATTTTATCAATACTTTATTCGGCGCAAAACAAAACATCGGCGCAACAGGACGGCCGGAAAAAGTTTCCCGCTTCCGATTTTAGAACAAGAAGAAAATTAAATGAGTCTTAAAAGTACTGCCCCCATGACGCTTCTCCCCACCACTATCCCCCCCGTTGGACATTACCCCTTAGGCGTACGGCCCTTCATGTGGCCGTTTTTGCGTTGTATTGACGCTGCGTTGTGCGGCAGGTAAATACCGTTTTCATGTCACCGGCAGCGCCAGCAGCAACGCACCAAAACATATGACGGTGGTAAACCGTGGTATACGTGATAATCCAGCGAAACAATCACACGACGAACAAATGACAGGCAGAATGCGTTGTTCCTCGCTCTGACGCAGCTGCGTCAACGCAGAAAGATGAAAGTTGACCAACTCCGACGGCAACGCAGGCTGCGTTGGCGCTTCTGATTGGGGGCGCAGTGTGCGTCAACGCAAAAACGGCCACATGAAAACGTAGCTTTACTCGGCGGACTAATTACCCCCCGACCGGACTTAGCCGAAGGACTTTTTATTGTGTGATTTGATTGGACGAGCTAACGATTGGCGGACCAACGACGCCAACAATGCCCAGGATTCAAACGTTTCCGGTCTCTGTACCGCACCTCACCACATCCGCTGTCACTCTTCTACATGGCGCCCGGAGTGCGGAACAGGAACACAAATTTGCCGCGCACACCGGCCATGTGCTGGTGTTCTCCCGCTCGAGTCAGCAAAAGAGTTGCTGATGTTCCAATGACGAACTTCCACCTATCGCCTGCCATACCATTCTCCCTCTATCTACCTATCGGCACCCCACTCTGATCTTGCCTCTTGACTTCGAACCCCTACCGGCCTTCGTTGGCAGTGACGTCATAAACATTGATGACAACACATCGGTTTTTCGCCAATGACTGGTTGGTTGGTCATTCAGGGGAGGCTACCAACAGTAGCTGAGGTCATTTGCGCCATTTAGGGTAAGTGGTGGGCAATTGGGTAATGGTAGGAGTTTTCAGGGAACGGAGGAAGGGTGGAGAGAAACCCGGCGTCGGCGTTAGCCTACTCTTAACGATAGGCGCCAAGGGGACCACGGCTTTACGTCCCATCCGACGGACGGAGTACTGGACTTGAAATGCCCTCCACTAGGCACTCGAGTGGGGACCGGTTTTCCACAAAAAACTCCGCCACTGCCGAGAAGCGAATTACCCTGCGGGAACTTTAAGTCGTTTAACGGGGAATTCTACCCCATGGCAGTGCAATGCATCATTATGGATATGGTTGACAGCGCAAGATTTCAATGGAAACGGTAGACATTAACGTAAATGTCGCATTTCTTGAAGGAATTCGCGAATAACTACGCGCTCTTATTACGACTAACTCAACCCTCTCCCTCGTTATTTTCTCCAGCTATAGTAATAAAGCCTCTGTCTCTCTTTCCAAATGGTTATGCACGTGAAGAAGCTACAGAAAGCTCATTGAAGACACGCATTAGCAGATATAAGCCCTTATACTACGAGACTCCCTATGAGAAGTTTGTTGGAGTCGAAAAAAGGGAAGTGAGGAAGTTGACACTGAAAAACACACATAGCACTGGCTTAAAAATGCATTGAAAGTAAAAGTTGTCAAATACAGTGAAAAAAATGCATTGCAGCATAACGAAGAACCTTGTTTCACTTACATCTTGTTTCCCTTTAGCTTGATTTAGTCTCTGCATCTTCTCATGATTCCTTCACTCACCAAGCTACTTCTAAATTTTAAATTAATTAGCTGAGAAATTCTACGCTGAGCTAGAGTTCATCGCTTCTACTTTGTAACAACAAAGTTCTTCCCCAGAAAAATACGTTCACCCTCAATGCGTTTTATTAATCATGGGCATCAACAACTTAGAAACTCCCCCATTTCTTATCAGATGGCTTAAAAAGTAATAATGATATTGGCTATATTTTATGTCAAAAGTAAAAACAACGCTTCCATAAAATCACCAAACCATTTACATCGTTACGACAACGAGGATTGGATTGATACGGTAGATGTTTTTCCAATATGTAGTACTTATCTCATGGAAGACACCACAGAGAATGCTTTCCACCTGTAATGGAGTGTCGGCCCTTTCAAATCGCCCGGTCCTTCAATTGCCCAAGTGCACCTGTCCCTATTACTCCCTTTCCCGAGGGCACCGCCCACGTGCACCTGTCCCTAGGGCGAGTCCCCTGGAGACACGTCCCTGGGCCTGACTGCGTCTCCCCCGTCGATGCCACCGGCAACAAGGCTGCTCCCCTCACCTTGCCCTTGGCACACCCGTGCTGGCTCACCTCCTTGGGAAAACCCTTTGCCGAGGGCAAGGAGGCTCTCTGCCCTTCTCCCCAGCAGCAGTCAACCCCGAGAATACGAAAAAGAGAGCGTCCAAAGCAATCTGGCAACTCAGCTGCTGCCTATTTACAGGTGTAACCGCCCTCGGCAATCGAGTCGCCAAGCAGACGGCATCGGCAGGTACGAGCCGCGTCCTTCTCCGGAAAGTGTGTCCTAGTGGCTGCTCGCTATTGTACCAAACTATTACAGGTCCATTTGGTGTGGTACAATAGCGAACGAATAATATTCAATCTGTTTTTGGTTTCTACTTGGTCTGTCTATTGCTGAAATACATTTACTGGCATAGTTGGTTTTCTTAATCTTGTTTCTCGTTTTATTTGTCCTCATCGTGTCTCCAGCAGCTTGGTAAGAATTTTGTCCCCGGACGAGCGTAACCAACGGCTAGAATCATTACATATTTCTTCCGGGTGACGCTGCACCTCTACTGCGGAACTGACTTTAGCAGTTACCATAAGTCTAAGGGAGAAAGGAGACAGTTGAGGCAGACGGAATTACTGACGGAAACAACGACCACCACGCCGATCAGGGCAACGGGAGTCCTATCGAAGTGCAGGAAGAGTAATGCTGTCCAAACTGAGAAGACGGCTTTGTCCCTTATTACTTCTACGGAGGGGTCAACTCTGCGTAGCACAGCCTTATGCCACGGCCAAGACATAACCTACCCATGACATAAACCTCCGAGCTGAAAACGCAGCATTTCCGGAAGGAATAATTGTCACTGAGAATATAGTCTGGGCTAAAATCTCAAAAAGGGCCTCCGTTATGAGTCACGGGGTATTTCGTGTAACACCAATTGGGCAACATTGGGATATTCCCTTCTACATCGACCACGCTGCATCCGAAAATCGCTGCTGCCCAGCTGAAAAATGGACCGGAAGGGAGATATTCAAGATGGCGTCTAAGTTAAAAACATGCTGTTTTCTCCTGCATGCTGGAGTAAATTGATAGTTTAAACGTCTATTCTTATGATTTTTCTAGTCAGGAACAAGAATCTTACACCATAAACGACATTTGGACCTTATTTTAAGGATATTTTGAAATTTCACGGAATACCCTAGGTGTCTAATGGCTGAAAGTCATCTTTTCCGGAAAACAGCGCCACAAATCAGAGTAATATCTCTGGCAAAATTTTTACTAAATTTAATAAGCTTTTACTTAAATCTACACTCGGCTTCATAGTAACCGCACCACGTCAATTACAAGAGAGGCGAGCATCGCGCTGCTGTTGCCAAGCGCCAGAGTCCGTCCTGCTGGGCCCGTCCTTTCCAGTTTAGAATTCGAAAAGTTTCGAAGGTATTCCGTGTAACAATAGGGCAACAGCCCATTTCTCCATATTTCGACCATGCTGAATCCAAAATAGGAATGAAAAATGCTGATACAATATTCTGCACCCTATTCATGCTCAATGTATGATACCGCGTCTTATCCATTCTCTAACCCAGGCGTCTCCAAACCTTTCAGCCGCATTACCTACCAATCAGCAGACATTTCTGGCTTTAGATTCGATGTCCCTAACATCAACAGTAATCGGAAATTATCATCATACAAGTTGGTTCTCAAATTGTTCTTCACGTATTTCATTCTTGAAAATGTTTGGAAGCGAGAAAATGTAAGGTACCTTTAAATTTTTGAAACAACACGTATGTTGTTCCAAAAATTTAAAGGTACCTTGCATTACCTGCATTAGCAAAAGTTTGACATTATGAAAGTCTTCCTTGGGCAAAAACTGGTAAAAACCAATCCAGTCCTTCTTTGAACTTGTCCCTAAGCAGGTCATTTGCTTGCAACTCAATGGCCTCCAGCTGCAGTTCATCTGGAACATCTGCTTCAAATGGATTTTGAAACAGTCTCACTACTTCTTCTTATGAATCCAAATCAGAAAACAGCTCCTGAAACTGCAGCTGGAGGTCTTTGATGATCTCGCTTGCAAATGACGAGGGAAACTCAACTGTTGCTTCAGGCATGAAGATCTTGCCCTGCTGAAGTGCAAGCCTGTACTTGTTCCAAAAACAAGACAAGTTTAGATCTTAAGGCCTTTAGGTGGGTACATAGATCAGAAAATATATTTTTCTCTCCTTGTAGTTTTAGGTTCAGAAAATTTAAATGACTATTATGTCTGCAGCAAATGCCGATTTCCATACCCACTCTTCATCAGACAGTAATGGCTGTGGCTTGCCTTTACTTTCCAGGAAGTCACCTATTTCCTTTCATAATTCGAATACTCTACTCAGAACTTTTTCACAGCTTAGCCATTTTACTGCTGTGTAATACAATTAATATTGCGATTCTGTGTCTGTATCTTTCAATATGTCTCTGAACTGTCTATGGTTGAGTCCATGTGACCTTATTAAATTTACCATCTTCACCACAGGATTCAGTACACTGCTAAGTTCCACATATTTAGCTCGCAAAGCCTGCTTGTGAATAATACAGTGCAGGAACATTGGTTGTGGAATGTTTTTCTAACTACACATCTGCTTCACTTGTCCAACCAAGCCTTTATTTATGCCACTCATGTTCTTTCCTCCATCAACAGTCAGGCAACTGAGGTTAGTCCAGTCCAGGTTATAATCAGCAAATGCTTTTTTCAATCCATTGAACATATCCGGAAATAACATTTTATGCAGGGAAGCCAGCTCTTGTGCTATGTTCATGTCTTCATCCACACCTCTAATGAACACAAGCAGTTGAGAGGTGGAACAGCTGTCCAACGATTCATCCACTGCGATTAAAAATGGCAAAACTTGCTTGTGTTTTTCGCTATTTGAGTCACAATGTTTTCACTCATGTCTGCAACACGGCGGGCTATGGTATTTGCACCCAAAGCTACATTTTTAAATTGTTTTGACTTTTCTGGGCAAAGTTCCACAGCCACCTCCAACAAACATTCCTTCACTACTTCATCTGTAAACGGCTTGCCACTTTTAGCCAGGACGTAGGCAACTTTATAACTGGACTTGGTTAAGGAAACATTTTCATTTGAGGATTATCTGAACAATGTCCTCTGAGATGTGAGTTGATTTTGTAATTTAGAAATTTTTTTCGGCACGGACCTCCAACTGTGCATATTTCTCCTGATGTTTGCTTCGATGATTACGGCGCAGGTTGTACTCATTCATCACAGCCACGGTTTCGTTGCAAATCACACACAATGCTTTCTCGCCGGATTGATGGAAAAGTATTTCAAACTCCATTCTTCTTGAAATTGCCGACACTCGTCGTCTATTTTTCTTTTCCTCTTCTCGGACATCGTTGGGCACCAAAATAAAGTGACTTCAACATCAATAAATAGTGAAACGGAAAGTATGTTGCACAAAATATCGCTCAAAAAACCTGATTATGCGAACTAATTTCGTCGCAATTATAGCTGGAAATGGCCCAAAACAATTTTTTTAAATTCTTTCTTGAATTAAACATACCTGAATACAGTCTGAAAATATATCCACTTACGTTAGAAAGATTGTTGCTTTTAATGTTCCCTCTCCAAAATATTCGGAAAATTCTTGCTAAACTAACCACACTCCCAATACTTTATACACACTGGTAAGTAATTACGCGAAGGAAATTATCACTAAATAGAAGAGAGTGCAACATGTTTCGCAATTAGAATTCGCTAACAGCCCTTCCTCATCGCTGCAGTCAACCGCAGCTGGCGAACTGAGATCAAAATAACCAAGTCTTGAACGAGCAGCAAACCATTTAAAAACTCTACCACTAGATGTCGTTATATCATCTCATTGACCAAGAACACTGTATAACACATATTAAGTGTTCTTGTCATTTACTGTGAACAGAAGTAGAAAAAGTAAGCAACGAATAAGATTTTGCAATGAACGTAAATGTGTCCGGCGAGACGTAGTGGAATGATATCATGACAAACAGCAAGATATGGCACTTATTCCACAGGTTTTTATTGGTGGTACAACGCGTTTCTGAGGTTAAGCCATCATCACCTGGTGATGGCTTAACCGCTGAAACGCGTTGTACCACCAATAAAAACCTGTGGAATAAGTGCCATATCTTGATGTTTATCATTTTGCAATGCTTTAATTCTTTTTTAATTCGGTAAAAACGCTAAGTCCACGTAAGCGACGGTTAATCTTGGCAGGATACACGAGAATTTCCGTAATTTTTTTCCGCAGATAATAAGGTCTCCACGGGCCGGATGAGAGAGCCTCGCGGGCCGCATCTGGCCCGCGGGCCGCACTTTGGAGACCCCTGCTCTAATCCATCATAATATGAATGTTGCAAGTGATGGCAATAATGATTAGTGCCGCAAAAATCCAAAGGACAATCGAACGCGAAAAATCGCTTTAGTTTTTCCCGACTCTGCCGTGCTGGTCGATCTGGAGCTGACGTGGTCGCCTCACTGCAGCAGACCTATAATAGTTGAACATGGTAGTTTCCCTGTATAATTTCGCATTTCACTCACTTCGTATTTGGTCTTCAAACACTTCTGTATTCTCCTCCAAACCATGCAAATACGTGCCACAAAAGTGGAAATTCGATCGGAAAGTTTTTGTCAACAGTGAGTCTTGGATTGTGGGATAGAGCGGTTGGGGACGGAGTGTGTACCCCAAGGCAAGGGGCCCGGAATCTCTCTCTTCTCTCGCGCCAGCCCCTCTCCCCTTCCCTCCTCTCTTCCATTCGCTCGTTGACAATAACTCCAAGTTCATTCCTTTCACGCTAGGTTTCACCCATTTGTTCCACAAGAGTCTGAATCTGTTCTTTGCAGTTGAAAATCCGATTGGCACCCTCTTCGGCGTAGCTCCAAGTCCGTCACGTGAACGCTTCCCTTGAGATGTGACGTACAAATGCCGCTCAGCGTCGACTCCGACATCTTGGGCACGCCTTTCGCGGGAGCAGTGCACATACACTAGGGTGCGGCTTATTTTTCGAAAATCGAAAAAACTAAAAGTTCCACCCGTCAAAACATTCATTTTGATGAGAAAACACATGCGTGAAATTTTTGTTGAGCTGCGATATTGTTAACACGCGCCGCATAGGGTCTGAAATACCCCAGTCAAAAAATGGAAATATCGCATCACAATAACTGCTTCTAGAGTAAATATATGATTTTACGATCCTATCGTCCTGAAATTTCATTAGTTTTTACCTATCATTAGCCGTTTAGGAGATGCAGGAGGGCGAAGCGAGCTCGAAATGCTAATTAGGAGGCGCCGCCGCCGCCTCGCCGGCGCGGACGAGTTTCTCCAGTCCGTAGACCCCGCCTATAAGCGGCCCACGACGACACCGCAACTGCTACGTTGTCTCGTTCTAATTGCATAGTTCTGGAACACTCATTCACTGTTTATGGCGAAGGGCATGATGTTTTAGTAATTATTCCAATTTATTATTAACTCGGTCATAAAAATTTGCCAAATCTGTCATCTTCATTTAAAAGAAATCTGTATAGCTTACAAAATTAAATAGGCAATCTGAAGGACAGTACACTAATAAAAAAGAAAAATACAAGGAGTTACAGATACCAATACTGGCACCCTTCTTCTATGCTCTTGAACGAAAAGTAACAATTCCTGGTATTTATTCTCGCCTTTGGTACATGTTCTGCAAAATCTTTCAACAATTTAACTCCTCTCTCGGCATGGTCATTAACTACTTGCAATGACTTGACTACTCTCTCACCATGGAGGTAACTTGAATACCTCGCCCAACTTCTGACTGGTAGATCAGAAAAATGCAGTTAATTTCCAAAATTTAAAAAAAATTTAGCCGTTTTTTTCGTGGCTAAATTGGCGATACTCATTTCTGGTACATCATCTAAAGGAATGTGTCTCCTCCTGGACCATTCTTCTTGTGCTCAAAGAGAGCCCAAGATACCTTTGATACCTTCCACTAGCCTCGCTCTTTCTTCATCGCTAAGACTGGAATCGAATATTGAGAGACCCACCAGCTCCTCACTCAGGTACCAAAGGTGTCCCATGAATTTTTTTGAGCAATTTTAGCGACAGTAATATTAGTGCTCTCACATTCAATGAGCTTCTTTAAAAAAAGTAAGTCATTTCTAGGTGCTGATGTGGCCAACGGGGAAGAAAACAGGCATGGATATAAACTTTTACAATAAATATGCAAACATCAAATAGCCCTTTGGCATCAACATCGGTAATTAGCACTTGCTCACGAAAAACCCAAATTTTAAGTGCGTAAATTGCTTTGCACATCCACCTCGCACAATGCATTGGCCCTGGCTCTAAAAACTTTACGCCTTTGGCAGGATCACCCCCAAGAAATATAATTGAGAGCTGTAAAAGCTCCAAGTAATCATCTCTAGGGTGGCCGATCTGAAAAAGGCAAATTGGTTTTGCCACAAAAAAACTGCTAATTTTTTTTCAAATTTTGGAAATTAACTGCATTTTTCTGATCTACCAGTCAGAAGTTGGGCGAGGTATTCAAGTTACCTCCATGGTGAGAGAGTAGTCAAGTCATTGCAAGTAGTTAATGACCATGCCGAGAGAGGAGTTAAATTGTTGAAAGATTTTGCAGAACATGTACCAAAGGCGAGAATAAATACCAGGAATTGTTACTTTTCGTTCAAGAGCATAGAAGAAGGGTGCCAGTATTGGTATCTGTAACTCCTTGTATTTTTCTTTTTTATTAGTGTACTGTCCTTCAGATTGCCTATTTAATTTTGTAAGCTATACAGATTTCTTTTAAATGAAGATGACAGATTTAGCAAATTTTTATGACCGAGTTAATAATAAATTGGAATAATTACTAAAACATCATGCCCTTCGCCATAAACAGTGAATGAGTGTTCCAGAACTATGCAATTAGAACGAGACAACGTAGCAGTTGCGGTGTCGTCGTGCGACGCTTATAGGCGGGGTCTACGGACTGGAGAAACTCGTCCGCGCCGGCGCGGCGGCGCCTCCTAATTAGCATTTCGAGCTCGCTTCGCCCTCCTGCATCTCCTAAACGGCTAATGATAGGTAAAAACTAATGAAATTTCAGGACGAAAGGATCGTAAAATCATATATTTACTCTAGAAGCAGTTATTGTGATGCGATATTTCCATTTTTTGACTGGGGTATTTCAGACCCCATGCGGCGCGGGTTAACAATATCGCAGCTCAACAAAAATTTCACGCATGTGTTTTCTCATCAAAATGAATGTTTTGACGGGTGGAACTTTTAGCTTTTCCGATTTTCGAAAAATAAGCCGCACCCTAGTGCACAGTGTAACGGAGAAGGAAGGGGTCTGCGCGAAAAAGAGAGAAAGCCTCCTTACCCCGATTGCTTCCGGATTCACTTGGAAGGACTCACAGCCGAAGCCGAGAACGTCCCATGAGCCTCCTCGCAAGCATGGCACCAATGCATTGCATGGCACCAATGCACCATTCTCTCGCAAGGAACCTCGCTTCCATCGAGGACACGCAACGGGTGCACACTTCAGCCTTGAGCCTCCTCGCAAGCATGGCACCAATGCATTGCATGGCACCAATGCACCATTCTCTCGCAAGGAACCTCGCTTCCATCGAGGACACGCAACGGGTGCACACTTCAGCCTTGAGCCTCCTCGCAAGCATGGCACCAATGCATTGCATGGCACCAATGCACCATTCTCTCGCAAGGAACCTCGCTTCCATCGAGGACACGCAACGGGTGCACACTTCAGCCTTGAGCCTCCTCGCTAGCATGGCACCAATGCATTGCATGGCACCAATGCACCATTCTCTCGCAAGGAACCTCGCTTCCATCGAGGACACGCAACGGGTGCACACTTCAGCCTTGAGCCTCCTCGCTAGCATGGCACCAATGCATTGCATGGCACCAATGCACCATTCTCTCGCAAGGAACCTCGCTTCCATCGAGGACACGCAACGGGTGCACACTTCAGTCTGTCCTTGATCGCCATTTTGGAATGTTGCCCCATGGGTGGATAAAATGCGCATCAAACCATGCATTTATTTGTATCATCCTCAGCACGGTCGTATATAAAGATCCTCAGACATCTTTGAAATTGTTTGGCGGGGGAGGACACGAAATAAACTAGTCCTATACGAATTATGTAATACGTATTAATTATCAGAATCAGCGAATTCTTGAAATGGGAGATCCACATCAACCAGCTAAGTTCTCTACTTGCAAAAAGTGGTTATATAGGACGGACTCAGACAGAAATCGTAAAGAAATATTGAAAATGGTTTACTTTGTAAATTTTCAGTCGCACGTGAGCTATGGGTTAATTATTATTTGGGGATCATCCCCCAGTTTCTACAAAGTTTTCACAATGCAGAAGAGAATCAGCAGGTATACTGCAATAATAGCTGCACGGCAATTCTGTAAGCCATATTTTAGGCAACTAAAATTTTAACTTTACCTTGACAGTACATTTATTACCCTTGTAATTATGTTAAAGACATAATTAACCAGCTAACCATTAACGCACAAATACATGGGCATCATACTCGCCAAAGAGGGGATGTACTACATTTGCATTGTCATTCTACCACAATAAGAGTCCATTTTATATAGCTACTAAAATTTTTAACCATTTACCATCTAATATAAAAAATGCCTGCTCAAGGGGAACTTTTAAAAACAAACTAAAACATTGCTAAATTTTATTATAATGTGAAGGACTTCGTGGTAGAAAATTTTGGACATGGCATCTGCTGTCTTGAATCTGTGTTATCTTACTTTTGTTCTGTCTGACTTGTCCTATATTTTGTGCAGCAAAATCCTTGGATTAATGAATCGAGTAAATACTACAATATGCCTACAAAATTGCAACAGAAATTAATTCACTCTAGAACCTGAACTTGAGACAATAATAATATTTACTAATGCAAATGCCCAATTTCCAAGACAAAAAAGTACAGGTTCACACGATACTTTAAAAGATACACGCAGTAAAATGACAAATATGACATGAAGCAATTCACATTAAGTGATTGAAACTGAATCCTACAAGAAAAACGGCAAACGCTATGCAGCAGCTCCTAATGAATGCTCTCTTAAAACTACCGGAAAAACTAAAGCCTATTAGTTAATTATTCTAAATGTAAATTAACGAAAGAAACTAAAAATTAGAAATAACTGTCCATACAAAAAAGCGACAAATACCACAAAAGGCACATTTTACGGTATTTTTGGCAAGCTAAGGTTATCGGGATTTTGCGACAGTCTTTTACTTTTTAGTACTCATTCCCTCTCGGAGATGGCAGTGCTATGCACTGGAACTGTCCAGATTTATTCATCGTCGAGGAAGATCCTTGCGACCACCTCCCCTCCTTCAGACCTTCCGAATTAAGACGCAGTTTAATTCGGGAGCGGCGAATGAGGCATCGGAATGAGTTCCTCCTGGAACAAGATCTCTCGAGAACAGCGAACCCCGCCTCACTTAGTGACCAAGAAGGAATACATCTCCACCAATAAAAAGAGGGAGCATGCATCGCAGATTCCCTTTTCCCTCTCATGATGCGCCCTGCGACAACACGCAGCACAAGTGTGACAACTGGCCATTACTGAAATACTGTCGGCGAAGCTGTCCATGAAACACCGACCAATTTCCCGGTTTAGCAGGGAAAGGTATCTCACCTGGCGCCCATCGGAGTGAGGATGCCGCGCCGCCGGGACTATGGCACCCGAGCCCTCCACTCCCTGCCGCTCCGGAGACATCCTCTGCTGCACCCTATCGGGAGACAAAAGGGACTACATCAGGCAGCCAACCAACTTCGCTGCACGCACCAATTCACCCACGGACAACTCGTGGGTGTCGTCAACGTGGGACAGCAGAGCAGCCATTTGCAACGACGTTCCAGGACTCAAAACTTAAAATGATTGTGACTTGATACTTCAACATAACTTCAGCAACTACAGTGGTAGGCTATAAAAAAGGCCGTTTTGCACGGCGAATGTTCAAGCGAATGAAATCACGCGCACGAAGTTCAGGCGTCGTGCACTACGGAAATCTCCTCACAAGAAATTCATGATCATGAGATCAAAATTAGAACATGTTCTAATTTCCATCGCATGATTCCTTGAATGATCACGTGATACGAGCGCACGACGTCCGTCTTCGTTTTATGAGCGGGTAAAAGAGAATTCAAATTAAACAAGTGCAGTACGAAATGCAATTATAATTTGTTTTCGGAGCTTTTCGTGCTTATACAATTAATTGGCGTGCCCATGGAATATATATGTATAATCGTATGTATTTCTTATAGGTAACAAGCTGACCCGGCCACGCGTTGCTGTGGCTCAATCTGGTTAAATGGAAAGCGCACGTTTATAGTATGTTTAATTTCACAATTCTTATGGGTATACAATATTTTTTGTTGTTCCATTGTCTGTGCAGATATAGACATTGTTTGGTTTGCCGACTCTAGAACACGCAACATACACGTAGAACACGCAACATACACGTAGAACACGCAACACACACGCAGCAAAATACACGTACATGTGAGAAGCAATCCGTGTCTAGATCTAAACCGCATAGTTATAAAGATTGGCCATCAGCTTCGTTGATGGTGAATGCAAATACCAATCGAATTGGGAATACAATCACTTAAATTGAAATGGCATATCTGTTGGAATCATAGGAATGCGAGGAATGAGGACATCTTCGCCTTTGAAAGTTCCTGTCCAGATTTTTGATTCTACGACGTTGCTCATTAATTTATTTACTGAAAGCCGCGTGCCGTTGCAAAGCTTTGGCTGGTTGATATTTAGCAACATGATAATTGGCACGCCATTTTCAATTTCAGTACGTGCGGTGGCATCCCTGGCAGATCAGTAAATTCAAAAATTCCGTTCGATAACCAATTGAATCATCTGCTTCCACAACATCGTCGACGGTCTTGTACATAAGTGCCTGCGTCGTTTAGAGTGTTAGACTGAATAATATTGTTTAGTTCGCAGACGTCTTTGTTCTTGGTCGCAAGAATAGCTCGTTCACTTAGCCAATTGTGATCCTTATAATTGATTTGAATATTGGGAAATACTTTTTCAACCATCTCTTCTTTTGACGTTTCTGAATTGCAAAATTTATGAGGCAATGAATTTTACCTGAGGTCAGATCAACCGGCACCTTTCCGTTCCCAATTTCCAGCAATTTATGTGATTATATCTCAGCTGATCGATTGTTTTGCAGCAGGACACGCATATTTGTATATAATTTTAACGCCTTTACATGTTGTCACAAAGAATAATATTTCAGGTAAGCATTTATTTCATCCGCTAGTGTCAATCGAGGAATTACAGGTAATGTTTGCCTGAAATTTCGTGCAAGCAATATTAATGCGTTCTCAAATGGTCTCAGGATTCCACGGAAATCTTGCAATGATCGATCCGGATCCTCGAGCGATGCTTTGTGCACCATTGTGCATTCATCCCAAGCAATAAGTTGGCATTTCTGAAATATTTGTCCCATGCCGGATGATTTGAATATGTTGCACGTGAGTGTTTCAATGAATTGCAACTTCAATGGGATGCACATCCCGTCTCCAGTGTCGATATTGTATTCTCGATATTGTACAAACCTTCATGGAGTCAACAAAACAACTAACCAAAGCTTCATGGAAATTGGATGAATGTTGTGGTAATGCATGAAGTTATCAATATTGTATCAATACAGTATCGATATTGTAATGATACTTTATAAAACTTTGAAAAAGAAACACCAAAATAATTTCACCTCAATTTTGTATCAATAATGTATCGATGTATCCACATTTTATCGATATTATATCGATACAGTATCGATATTGAATTATCGATTTTACAGAAACCTCCTCGGAGCGTACTCAACAACTTTCCAAAGCTTCATGGCGATCCGATGAATGGTGTAGTAATGCATAAAGGACAAACACATTATATACATTTGATACAGTATCGATATTGCAACGATACATTCCTTTTAAAAAACTAAATAATTTCACCTCAATTTTGAATCAATAATGTATCGATTTATCGATACTTTAGCGATATTACATCGATAAAGTATCGATATTGAAATATCGATTCCGTAGTCCTCTTTTCGGGAATGTACTATGGGAGAAAAAAGTTTCCCAACAAATGGAGCGCCGCCACTATCGCTCTGAGAGAAAATCGGATTCCTTTCTGACGGTACAATATTCTTTGGTCTCGGCCACCACGAGGGAAGTTCAAACACGGTAAGGTGATAGACTCATCGCCCGAGTGTATGTGACGGAATACCGGCGGCAGCTTGCTTGCCCCGAGCAGTAAACGCGCTGGCGTCCAGAACGGAGGCATATGATTACTTGCAAGCATTTTAAACACTCCATTTAACTATCTCGTTCCCGCCGAACTTCACTCCGCATTCTTTCCTACCTTTTTCTTTTAGGCCTCGCTCATAGTCTCGCACACAGGCAAGGTCCTGGGATTCACTCTGTGTCCGCCTCCTCGCTCTCTTTCTCCCACATGAAAAGGTTAACAAAAGACGAGCTTGAATATTTTCCGTGTCCATGTAAACCATTGAATCGTTCTGTTAATATCAGTCGGGAGTGGTCGAGCTGTAATGTAACTGACTGAAAATACGAACTTTTCAATTCGAGACCTGAAGATGGTGAATGTTTTTCGTTCACTACTTTGTTATTTTACGTAAGCACTAGATACACGTTTTTATCCAAGTCACGTTAAAGGAATGTTATGCTATTTTTTACCCTCGACCCTTCTCTTTCGTCATGGAAACCTATTTTTTGCCGTTCAAGCGAATTTGGATATGATCTCATGATAGGTGGATGGTTATATCTTCTACTGCTGCAATCACTTTCCATATTTCGCTGCTTCGGAACCTGTATTTCGCTGCTTTAATGGAAATTCTCCGGGAGAGTAGGTAAAGAAACCGTTTTTATGTCCAACTCTTTGCCTGCTCGTCTAATGGCTTCTCGAAAAATTTCCGCCCTCCCTGAATTGGATTTGAGCAAGAATATTATTTCACTTATCTTGCCTGGGATTATTGCCATGTCTTTCTATTTTGCTTACCGAATACTGCCAGCTATCGAGGTATCTACGTGTTGGGGTCGTGAAATACTGAGTAGGAAGATCATCATTCGTTCATTCATCCTCAGTGGCCATGAAATGTGCAATATTCAGGCCGCGTGATGACTCTTTGAGGCCTACAACGTTATGATAATGGGTTTACAACTTTCTTTTCGTTTTCCAGCGTTGTGCATTTTTGATAATTTGAAAATACATCGCTCGATAAAATGTTAAAACTCCACTTGAATTATTATATTCATTGTCTTCTTAATGCAACTAAGCAGCTCAAACATTTTCAAGGTAATACTTTTTCAATGATTTTCATCGTATGTGTTTAATTAATTACTCATTATGGAATATCTCGCTGGATCATTTTCTAAAGTAAAAAATTCTCTGGTCACTAAGTCGTCACCGAAACAGACTCAGATATCCAGAATCGGCGGAGTTTCTTATGGAGGTGACTTTTTCATCATAATGTTGATCACACAGTCGAAGCAAAGTCTTCTTCGGTGCAATTCTCTCCAAATGTGAAAAATCCCACTAGATCCCAAAGCTATATTATAGTATTGTGGACAAGTGTAAGAAAATGTTGATGTCTTTTTCACTCTTTTTATTGAGTAAAACCTTACCGGTTTCGACACTCTCGTGTGATTTTCAAGTGTACTCAGATTCAATGACACGAAAATGTCGAAACCGGTAGGGTTTTACTCAATAAAAAGTGTGAAAAATACATCGTCAAGTCTTTATTACACCATGTCACTTTTTCACGTTAAGTATCTCCTGATTTCATTCAATTCTTGTAAACAAATCATACATTTTGCGAGTTAAGGGAAAATGCGACCACAAGAATAAACAAGAAAACTAAGAACATTCTTCCAAAACTAAAGCCAGAAATAGTTCTACAACTTTACCCTGAATTTGTGAGCTATTAGGGGTGTGAGTATCCTTAAGGCAGAAATTTAGCGAACGATTTCTTACTGCGGAAAAAAACTAAGGAAGTGTAGGTATCGGCCAAGTAAGTAAAATGACCAATTCCAATACAGCTGAATACCGAATATGTTGCTCTAGAACACTTCTGATCCGGGTATTTGTTTCCAAAGGGTGTCCGTGAGATTTGGCTCAAAAGTTAAATTTGAAGTTAATGAGACTGTTTTCAAAATTTCTGTTACTCGCTCATGGTCGGGCAATACATATGAGCTGTATTTTGACCTACAGCTTATCCTGTGTGCAAACAACAATAATCTCCTTTTGGTCATTACATCTTGAGCTGGAAAAAACCAATATTTCTCTTTTTAATGAAGGATTCATGGATGATTTCAGCCAACCAACATACAAATTACCACCAGAATACACTTCAGTAATACCATCGAAATCGCTCCGATTTCTCAGCCGTAGGACATTTACATTTATAAGTCTGTCAAAATATTACTTTCCTCAATCCAAAATTCTTCATGCTTTATACATAGGAAACGAGATTTTACCAATAACAATGATATAATTTAAATCTATACCATACTTTATCAACAGCGTTTGGCCAGTGTTCAGACAATATACGCGTGGTTTACCTCAGGACTCTACAGTGAAATACAAGTTTTGTAATGTAAAGCAAGTCCTGCCGGCTAAATGAAAACCAAATGTCAAAGTGGAGCAAGGGGCTTCGCCAAGCTGAAGTGAAGCTGTCGCCATGATTGGTGTATTGAACATAAGTTTGTATTTACATTTACTAAAGAAAAATCATGTGCTCTGTTGACTGTCTTAGATTATGTTATACCTACTTCGCTAAATCATTCCATGTTTCGAAGCAGTAATTAGCGGCAGCTCTCAACATAATTACTAAATAATATAAACTTCTTCACCTTTTAAAACTAGGGAAAGAAAGCGAAGAGGCGAACACCGGGTGAATCTCAGGACCTTGCCAGAGTGCGAGGAGGAAGCGAAGTTCGGCGGAAAGGCTCGGCGTTCGGAGGAAACTTCGGCGAGTACGAGATAGTTAAATAGAGCGTTTAAAATGCATTTGAGGAATAATATGCGTCCATTCTGGACGCCATCGCGTTTACTGCTCGGGGCAGGCAAGTTTTCGGTCTTCCGTTACATACTCGGGCGATGAGTCTATCACCTTACCGTGTTTGAACTTCCCTCGTGGTGGCCGAGACCAAAGAATATGGTACCGTCAGAAATGAATGCGATTTTCTCTCAGAGCGATAGTGGCGACGCTCCATTTGTTGGGAAACTTTTTTCTCCCATAGTACTCAACAACTTCCCAAAGTTTCATGGCGATCCGATGAATGGTGTAGTAATGCATAAAGGACACACACACACACATTCATTTATATATATATATATATATATAGATTTATATAAGCATTCACCCGGTGAAGTTCTTCAATTTATCACGTTTTGGGCGAAGGTAGAGTTGAAAATAATATATTATGCAGGTATTCTAAGATTTTGATAATTCTTGTGACAAGCAGGTATAGAGCAAAAACGTATTAGGACAGAACATGAAAATTATAACTGAAAACAATGCATTGAAATATCTCCATCGGCACTTTTCCGTTGTCTCACGTGAGGATGTCACCTGTTGTTTGTTATCAAAGCTACCACGAACTGATAAATTAGAACAATTAGCACGTATCTAACCTTTAAATAGTACACTATCTATTCCGATAGATGCTCCTACACACTTAATGCATAATTAACCTTATTTTCCCCTCGTGAATTCTTGCCGAGTAATCGTGGAACGTTACAACCGTATACGGTTAATGATAAGATTCGCCCGTCGCTAAAAAATCTTAGCGTGACAGCCAGCTGGAAACGAATTGCAAAATGTCAATATAATGATAAACATGAATATCGAAGGTCGAATAAGGGTTTCTTGTCACAGAAATTGCTTCTCTCGTCGTCGTGTCCGATCTTTCATAATCACGTCTGGTGAGATTTAATGTTGTATGAAATTGCTTCTGCATCTTTCTTAATAAATTACGATAGGCCTAACATTCCAATAAAAACAGTTTATTTTGTATTAAGCCTAGCGCACCTCGACATCTATTTATTTCTCCTCTCTCCTTCCCGCTCCCTCCGGCAAAATTGTGGCCGCCACCAATGTAATGGGCACTTGTAGCAGTAGATGCGACAATTAAACCATACCGATCCATCATTTAGAGCTGTACCTTACTTCAAATCAACTTGAACTATCTATATGTAGAAATCTTCGTTTGATGAATATTATAATTACTAAATATACTCCATACTTACATATCATTATATGCATAGATCGGGCATATCTTGAGACATGATGGCCTGATAAAGACTATCTTCGAGGGAAAAGTGAACGGGAAGATTGGAAAAGGCAGGCCTCGCATGAGATACATGAAACAGGTAGTGAAGGATGCAAAAGAGAAGAATTGCGTCACAATGAAAAGGTTGGCCGATGGAAGAATCGAGTGGAAAGCTGCGTCAAACCAATCCTAGGATTGCTGACCCATTATGATGATGACACCATACTTTACTTAATCTATCCGTAAATCCGACGACGTAAACAAACCATTCCGACCAATTTCGAACATCGATATAGCTGCGTTGGTCGGAAATCTCCCGTGAATCGATATGTACATACGCTGGAGATATAGGAAACTGGATGTGACTGAATAAAAACGTTGTTGTTCTTGGGAAAACATAAATTCCGATAGCGCAAATACGAAGTTTAAAAGTGTATGGTATTTGCCGATAATTGGGACAACCCACTAACACCTAAGTTTTAAATTCTTGTACTGTCCCGCATTTACACTGCTTCACACGACTTGTTCACCACGTTAATGCATATGCGCGACCATACACTTTTGTACTATCGATAGGCCTACCACTGCGCATCCTTTCTGCACATAGCATTCAAGGAATTAATTCGAATCATTCACCGTGTAAAACACCCTAAGCGGAAGAAAAAATCAGGCCATCACTTAAATTCATTCGTGAACGAATTCATACGCATGATCATTCACCGTGAAAAACGGCCTTAAGAGGTCAGGACCAAGTGACCTACGTTCAGAGGGGAAACGATTGTCGCGTGTATAACAGCTCCCTTCTAAGTAGGCCCTTGTGCCTAGTGATGGGGAAGAAACGCTTTTTCGTGCGTACGTTTTAAAACGTTGAATACAATACGTTATCATCATAAAAAACGTTTTTTTTTGCATTTTATTCCTGTATTGCATTTATTTTTGCGCGGAAATGCATGTTGTTTTATGCCTATATTATTCCTGGCCAACATAAACTGATTCATTTTCTACTCCAAGTAATATATCTTCAAAAAAGAATTAAAATATACGATGTGTTGAGATTATTACAAAATATATGCACAAGGAGGAAAAAATATGGCGTGTTGGAAACCACACGTGAATACTCAATAGTCTCGAACACATTAATCTTGGTGACTCATCATATTAATGAGCCAATAAAGAAACAGAATGAATGAAGTCATTTCATATAAATATCTATGACAAGTATAATAATTAGTATTAGGTAAAAAATTATTCTAGCCATTTGTAACTGAAGTTGTTCGGCATTTTAGATCAAAATATTCAATAGGGTACAAACAAAGACACCTGTTATCGACGAATGCTGAGAAATCCTCCAGTTTTCTACAGAGATATAGGAAAATATGGCGCCTGCCTCTACAATGGGCGATAATGATAGTTCGCGCGGTGGTCAAGAAAGTAGCGAAAACCAAACTCAACTATGGATTGTAACAAATTTTAATGGTTAGTCGTAGCGGTTAGAAACGCGAGTTAATTAATTTTGGCCGAACTTTTAACAATGGGCGGAGTTCGCTATATGAAGGGGAGTAGAGCGACTCGGGATCCCGTCCATTCCAATCCTTATACCTTTCCTCCCGGTCTGAAGCGCCTAACAGTGAGGAAACAGACTTGAACACACCAATGATTCGGGGAAGTCGAATTTTAACAATCGGTCCATGCGGAGGTTAATGCACGTCGCGGAGTTGTCTGGGAAATGTGCAAAGCACTGGACTCCGGTATGGCAGCCAAATAGGAACGAGGAGCTGGTCTTCAACCATCTGGGCTGAGAAATATCGGGGTTGCAGACGGAGGCAGCTATTTCGACTTCAAGGAGACAGACGAGGAATCATCAGAGAGTCTGCGCGTAATTAAGTGGTCCACTCCTCACTAAAACTTGTATGTATTAATTTTAAGAGGGTTATTTATTTGTATATGAGTGTCCGTGATCAGTGAAGCGGCTCTGTAAGTTATAAAGTGATATATGGCCTGCCTGTCCTATTTAATCAAGTGCCTGAGGAAGGAAGAGAATTATTGTGTCTTTGTATTCTAAGAAGGGTATTATTTTGTTTTGATTTGCTTTGAGTGAGAGATATCAGAAAGGAGTAATTGAAAAGTGTAATATCTGAAGTGTATTTATTTGAGCTAGTCTGGGATTAAACATTTTGTTAAATTGAAAGGGTTCTAGTTTCCATAACAGCAACCTGCGGTGTCGAAAACATTAGATATTACAGCGTAGTTTTTAAATATTAATACGACTTACCTCTCATAGCAGAAACGTCATCGAAAAATGCTTACATCGTCTGCAGTATTTCGACAGCGGTTTAGCATCTAACACGACAGGGGATTTATCTAGGCTTGAATATAGTCAAATGACTACAAACAGCAGCTACATTTTTGTTGGATAGTCCAATCTAATTATGATAACACGTTTTGTTTTAACGGTTCTTTTTCGTAGCTTAGAATATTTTAAATAAAAGTGAATAAGTTCTTAGGTAACTATAATGAAGAAGAATTGGATACAATTTTACATCACTTTTTAAAATCATGGACAATAACTTCCAGAGGATTAATTTCAGCCATACTTGTATTTAAGACATGTGTCATTAGGTAGTTGAATTATAGTCTTTAGTGCACAACACATAATATGCATAAAACTCTAAAGAAATACAAAAGAACCAAAGTGGCCCGTCATTTATGTTTTGGATTGGATTAGTCTGTGTCTTCAAATTCCTCCACATCGCCATCAATATCTGATTCCCCGCTCGAAGTGAGTGAAGCAATGTCACCGTCTTCACCCCAAGGTGTAACAACTTCCTCATTATCAGTTTTCGAGAGATGATCGCTTGAAATTTTGGTTCTTTCGGTTTCCGGAAATTTCAAGTTGTGCTTGATGAAAATACGTTTCAAAGCTCGAGTCGAGCGGTTTTCTTCCAAGGCAATCCATATTTCCTTGCGTGCTAGAACTTCTTTCCGTCGCCGAGGGTGGAAGTGAAAGAATCCTGATGGCAACTCGTGAGACTTTTGTTTTTGAGCACATTCCCTTCCAAAACATCAGAGGCGAAAGTTTTTAAAACACCGAATTGAAGAATGGTTTCTTCCACATACCTTCGTCAGCCATGTGATTTGCCATCTCGGTGTGAATTTCAGCAATATTCTCTTCGCTGAAGATGGGATCAGATTTAGGCGAGATTATCAACCATTTCGAAAACATCACAAATTAATGAAGGTTCCAAGCTGGAACCTTTTCTTGAGGGATCGAAAATATTAGCCGCCAAATGGACTAACGCCTCTCTCCTCTTTCTATTTCTAAATTCATTATCTGCACAATTCTCGACCATTTGACTGCTTTCATGGAGAACTTCATTCCTCGGCGATTCGTTCCTCATGCTGGAAAGTGTGGGCTGAAATCGAAAAAACCTGGACAAAAATGATTTTTTCACTTTTTATATCGGAAAAACGATATTTTTTGAATATGCAATAACCATTGTCCAAATACTGAAATTATTTTATTTCTAAGTGCGTTTTTTAGACTAACAGACGTCTGTGAAGTTCATAACAAATGATCAAAAATCAATTTCCTTTTTTTTTTGTGAAAACTGACGGAAGAATTTTGCTACTATTCCGTTTTAATGTCGGACACGTAATTTTTAAGCATACCAACATAATAATGTGTATGTTGCAAATGAACTGTAGTGAAAATTTGGATTTCGTTCATATATTTTTTACAATATATGACACGATTAAAATATGCTATTTTTCACGTATTTTTACCATATAGTAGGAAAAAACTTTATGTTATCGGTCTTTAGCGACAAAAATATTCATACCAAAATAAAAAGCAAAGTGTCAACTTAAAAGTTCAAAAGCAAAATCCTGCCCCCCTCACACGTTATGTACCCAGAGGTCCAACCGCGCGGAGCGGAGCTAAGATGCGAAAATTCGTTCTCAATTTGTTACAGTTAAGGAATACTCAATAAAAATGAGACAACACTCGTGTTTTCCACACCAGTATACATTATGCACTCTATGTAAGCCTTAATGTTCCATTTTTTTCAATGAGACATTAAGATTTTAATAAGAAAGATAACATTTGCAAGGTTCAACGCGTGCGCCGACAAGTCGGAAGCTTGTCTCATGAAGCTGCAGGGGAATTTTTTTCCTCATATTTGGGAAATCTAATTTTTACCGTTATGCACTCACATATTTTTCTTTTCACACATTTTAACTACCAGCCGCTCGAATAAGGAAAGGGTAGAGCAGTGGTCACTACCCGGCCGACAGCGGTTATTCCCTTTGTGCCCGACCTATCCTTTGATTTGTATCTAGCGTTTGAGAGCTTTAAGGTGGCTGGGTCGAAATTTACAGGTCTATAGATTTTCTTCATAATTGCAATATTTGCTCCTTTAGTTATGCTCTAAAATTCTACGGGAAATTTTTTGGGGGTTTTCAGTGTAGTTTTTGAGATATTTAAGGTTTTTTTTAACATGGGGCCTTATGGCGCACCCCGCTTCGTAAGGGTCAATTATGTATAATTTACGTTTCTACCACACAGATTTTCACCAAAAACTGAAATGATGTGGTTATTAGCCAACTATTTTTATTCTGAGAAAATCAATCAGTGTTATCGACTTATTTCCTCCGTATATACGAAAGAAATAAAATATCCCTTAAATTTACAAATATCGCGCGCGAAGTTTTGAGGTGCATTGGCAACGTGGAATCAGACGAGGGAAAGCAAACGCGCGAGAAACCACAACAAATGACACAACAAAGTCCAAGAATATTACAATGTAGTACCCAAGGAGAGTTGAGAACTAGTAGAGTAGAGAGAGTTCTCTACTCTCCTTGGAGTACCCTTGACAGAGTTCTTGAGAATAGACGAATACGACACCTACCGTTACGACCGCTGAAACACAGAAACAATTGCCTACACAACAGCAGTGCCGAATTTCAGAATGTGCGTTGTTGCCGAGTAAAAAAGATAGATTAAATAAATGGTTTAAACAAATGTTATAAAGGTTTAAGCGTTTAATCACAATTATTTCGTCACTACAAAGTATGCGAATACCCATAGCACAAAATAACATACTTTTTCAATCCATACATTAAAACCAACATCTCGAAGGTCAAAGGATATGCACAGAGTGACAACGTTCAGGTTGCCAGAAACCGAATCAAGTCAAGTTTTATGTTATGTTTCATGTCAATATTTAAATTCAAAAGGGCAATGTTTCAATATGACTTGAGAGTTTGAGGCATCCGGTTAAAATGTCGTGTAATTTAATCATCTCCAAGGAATTTTTAGTACCATTGAAATTATATGAGCACAAGTTCTCAACGACTCACGATTACCGAACCAGCCGCCTTAATGCCTGTACGGCTGAGTGTTGGTAAAGATGGCATTCTATGCTTTGCTATTCGTTTGCGGAATTGCCGCTTAACATTGTCTCGTCCCTGAAAAGGGGTTTTTGCACTTTTGCGTCTCTTGGACACTTGCACGGACGAATTCTACGAAGTAGATCGCATGGGTTTTTCTACAAATGCTCGTTTGCTCGCTGAAAAAATTCTCTTTTTCACGATTTCACAGAGAAAATTGGTCAGATTTTCGTCGTGAGTGCGAAAGGATCTCAGTGCTTGTACATCGGAATCCGAAAACCAACATTTCGCTGAAGTTCAATTTCCCCAGAGCATGAAATTTCAACGTAGAGACCAAATTAGAGGCTAATAGGATCGATAATAGGGTAAGTTTCCCTAGAAAAAATTTCTCTGTGATTGCGTGTGTATTACGGAGGGAATTTAATTCTGATTTTTATTTGCTTCTCCGGTCATTCAGTGTATTGAAATACCGGATTAGGAAAAAATGGACCCCACGAATGTTCCCCGATAAGAAATGCATTGTGTGATTTTCAATGGAAGTGGAAATTCGGTGAATTCCAAACGAAAATTGGCTTTGCAATACCTTCACAGTAAGTTTAACCTAGGAAAAGACATAAAAATGAAGGAACTTTTGACGAAATAATAACTGAAATGACTGCAACAACCCCCACCCGAGGACAACGAATGTTAAAAAAATGGAGGTCAATGACTGCACCTCAAAATGAGTTGAGGCCAGATGAAGCTCTTTCGTTAATTGTCGATAGCAATTTAACAAAATTGCAACATAAAATAACTCGCAAGACTGACACAAAATGTGGACACAAGCTTTACCGTAGTTATGAAGGGGTTACATTCCAGAAGAATGCTTCATACCCCGAGGGCATATCAGTAGGGGAAAAAATGTGAAGTGAGCCTTCAAGAACTGCTGAAGCACACAGGCTCTCGCATTGTAACATCTTTATCAAGATTCAGAGATGATCACGGTGCCCTTAACCTTTTCCTCATATGCAAATGGGGGTTCAATGGCAGTTCGGGATACTCTCAATACAAGCAGGACTACGGGAGGACCCGAATCCCAGTATACCACTTCGTCTGCTGGATGATGTGACAGGTAGGTGAACAAGAAATAAACATTTTCGAACTTTAACTAGCCAACTAAATAACTTTTTAATTTGTTTATATTATTCATATTTTTCAAAAAGGTGAAGCTGTCTGGTCAAATCCGCGGCCATCCTCTACGAGATTATGCCGGCCAATACGACTTCAATGGATCCGAGAAACTGCTGAAGTACCGGTAATAATAATACATTTTATTCATCTTGAAAATGATACATTTCATATTAGATGTCGTCACATATTAAATTTATATCAAATTTACATCACACTCATAAAGTTGTGGCATTTTCTGGTCCCCTCCCCCCCTCGTTGGACATAACCCCTCGGCGGACTAATTACCCTCCGGATTTAGCCGAAGGACTTCACGACTGGCGTAGCTAACGACAGGCGGAGCCAACGACGCCAACAATGCCTACGATTCCGAAATGCATCGATTTCGTCTGCATCGTTTCGTCTGCTCGTTTCAGCAGCTCCTTTCAGCCGCTCCTTTCCCTCTCCAGAACCGCTGTCACTTATATAGCCCCCAGAGCGCGGAAGAAGACCAGAAGTTAGGCCATCGTACAAACCGTTATTTGGTGTTCCCCCGCCGGAGTGAAAAAAGAGTTCCAGATGACCCAATCATAAGCTTCCACCTCGCCTTCCTCTCATCATGCCACTTTTCCCTCCCCTCTATTTGCACCAATGGAATTCCACGTTAAACCCCATTGCACTTTGACCTTGCCGAAAATACCCCCTCCTTACACCAGAGATTACCTCCCCTCTCACGCTCTCCGTTCGAGTCGAGACGGCAACGAGTTCACTTCGTGGCTAGGCCATCGGAGACTTGGTGGTTCTCGAGTCTCCTCAGCGCCATGGACTGTTGGTGCAAGTTATTAGCTTTTCCCTGAATTGTGAAGAGTATTTGCAATTATGTTGGTTTGTTCTTTGTCTTTTGTTCTTGAAATACAGTGTTTGATTAGTTAGATTCTCCTACTTTTGGTTTGTTCTATTTTTGACCTCATCTTGCTCTTCCCTTTGGAAAGAATTTTTGTCCCCTGGACAAGCGTTTCTCGTGAACTGGTGTTCTTCTTTCGAGAAACGCTACATTTGGCAGCAGAGCATGGTTAGCTGTCTTTTCATAGCAGGTGGTGAGTGTTCTCGATGAGGATTTGCTTGATTTTCTCTGTGTAACTAGATTTTTTCTCGCTTCGTAATCTCGAGTGTTTGAATTTGCTTTGTGTTTTTCGGTGAGTTAGGGTTCGGTGTTTTCCGCTTTTGTCCGAATTTTGCCACCATGACTTCCAAATCAGATGACCCTTATGCGAAAAATTATCGCACTACTGCCAAGCATAGGAGGGCCAGATTAAATGGAGAGCCTGTGGTCTCACTTGATAATACCGGATTTTCGGCAGAAAACGAACTCAGCTTTGTTCCTCAAACCCATGAATCAATCTGAAGTTCCACTCCCAACCCAAGTGCAGGTGCATTTGCCTAGGTCCTTTCCCATTGAACCTCTGTCAACCCATTTTGTCGATTTGCCCGATTCCTTGCCTAAAGAATGTCCACCAACCCAAGTTCTGCCTGTATTTCCAGACGCTACTTCAAAAGTGGGCGAACCTAGACCGGCAAGATCGGCTCTACCACTATCCGAAGGGTTGGCCGTTGTTAAGCAAAGGATCGCTATATTTTCCTCCCTTTGATGTTTCCAGTGCCGAAAATTGCTATAATCTGATGTTGAATCTCACGGAATTAGTCTCTCTCTCGCTAGTTCCTTTATCAACGTTGTTGAGTTTGGTTATTCATAATTTACCCTCCTGCTGGCATCGTTTCTGGCTTTCTATGTTAAGTCAAAATTTTTCTTGGGCCCAGATAACGAGCAAGCTTTGGAATGAAATAGTCAGCGATCGAGAATTTGATCGTCTTATTGCTTCCAAGGTCAAAAGATTCCAGTTCCCTCGCGAAACACGTGATTTTGTGTCTGCCTTCAGAAACGCTGTGTGTGCATTAGGATTAGACTATTCTGATAGCCGGATTGTTCATTTAATTTTTCAAGGTTTAAATCCTATCACTATTTCCGCTATCAAGACGCCCACCCCACCGTCTAGTTTCGAAGAATTAGACGTAGTCATTGGTCGTGCGTCAAAAGCATTAATGGATGCCGCTGATTACGCTAACACCTTTCACGGCGTATCATATTATGCTCCTCCTGCCGTTCCTAGGCAAGTTGTGTGTTCCTATTGTCACAAAGCTGGGCACAATGTCAGGGAATGTCGTAAAAAGCACCGCAGAGGACGGCCTCCCGCAGTCAGTCTGACGAGTGTTCACAAAACTCCCGATATCAATTTGCCTTTGCTTCCTATTCTACTGCAGTCAGCATCCTGTTATGCCCTGATTGATACGGGTTGTTCAGTTTCTATTTGCGACGAGAATTTCTTCACTAGCCTTGGTTCTTCGGGTGCTAAACTAAAACACCAAATTGAATAGAATGTAGAGGACACTGCACCAAATAAGTGCTTAGTCTTCTCCTAAATTGGGAAGTGCTCTCAGCTGGGCAGGCAACATATCATACAATCTCACTTTAATGTTGCGGAAGGACTTATAATTCCTTGCCAATCTGCAGAATACAATATTTAAGTCATCTCTACCTCTGGTGGAGTAGTTATGCATATTTGATCGACATGTGCACATTGGTAAATTTTCTTTCACGGAGAGAAGGGCTCTATTTACAAGTGAACTACACACTGTCATAATACCACATTGTTATAAAGGGGTATACAATGGTCAAGGGAATGGGAATTTGCTAAGATTCTAACCGCTCTTTTTTTTAGCAGTAAAATTTGTTTAGTGGATGAGGCATGGCCCCATAGTTCCACTCCATAGATTATGTGACTATGGAATTTTGCATAATAAAGTGACCCCATGTACTGATTAGGAATTTAAGATCTGAGTTTTCTTAACATAAATATTATTTTGCTCAATTTCTTACATAATACGCTACAGTGACTGTCCCATTTTAATTTGGAATCTATTTCAATTCCTAATAATTTAACTGTTTCTGTATTAGTTGTATTGAGACTGCATGTTATCATTTGGGTTTTATTAGTATGTATTTAAAACCAAACCATTATTGTTCAACCAATAATGTTTGGCTTAGTCTTCAGTTTAGCCTGCTTTTTAATATCCTCATATTGAGCCTTTGCATCATGTATGTTATTACATTTTTGAATTAGGGTAGTATCATCTACATATAAAACTGACTCAGTTTTCATATTAAAAGAAAGGTCATTCATCGGGTATAGCTCTCATAGCATAGACAGAGAAGGAGCTGAATAAGATGCTAACATCCATGGAAAGGGCAATGAACAGACATCAGCTGAAGATCAATAAGAAGAAAACTAAGGTGTACAGCAAGAGAGAGGAGGCCAAAACCAACGTTAAACTAGGAAAAGAGAAACTGGGAGAGGTGAAAGAGTTCTGTTACCTGGGAATCAGAGTAACCAACGATGGACGAAGCAAGAAAGAATTAGTGAGTAGAATAGCCCAGGCAAAGAGGGCATTCTATCAAAAGAAGAATCTACTCTCAGCTGGAAATACAAGCTTGGAAGTAAGGAAGCAATTCATTCAAACGTATATCTGGAGCATGTTCCTTTACGGCAGTGAGGCATGGACGATGACAGCAGCGGAGAAGAAAAGGGTGGAGGCATTCGAAATATGGTGCTATCGAAGAATGATGAAGATAAAATGGATCGACCGAGTGACAAATGAAGAAGTCCTAAGAAGAGTGGGAAAAAAGAGAAGTCTGCTGAAAAGTATAAAAAGAAGACGGGACAACCCTGATCGGCCATATCTTAAGACACGATGGCCTAATGAAGACAATCGTCGAAGGAAAAGTGAACGGGAAGATTGGAAAAGGCAGGCCTCGTATGAGTTATATAGAACAGGTGGTGAAGGACGTGAAAGAGAGGAGCTACGTCAACATGAAGAGGTTGGCCGATAGAAGAATCGAGTGGAGGGCTGCGTCGCTAAGCAACCTTAGCATTGTTGACACTTGATGATATTGCAAGAACATCATCTTATTATCCACGACTAATTCGGCAGGCAGTCGAAATATCTGAACGGCCTTTAGCTTTTAATTGGGATGATGGTTATCACTTAAGCAGTGAGTGGAAAAGATACCTATCCTAAATAGGGGTGTGACAACCAACCGCTAAGCCATTTTTCTTCTTTTCATTATTCGCTTTTTTAAAGATTTGGTTTTTATTTATTTTTAAAATCATGATCACAATGATTTCAGTCTTCCAACGATCCGACCACATTACAGTTCTTCAGTCTCCTGACGACGCACTGTGGGCTGAAATCGAAAAAGCTGATCAAAAATCATATCTTCCATATTTTTATAGATAGAACGACGAAATCTTCCAAACTATTATGCTTTTGACATAAATATGACGATATTTTGCCCAAAAAATGATCCGAGGCCTTTTTTAAACAAATTTGTGGAGACTGAAAAAATCCAAAAATCGACTAGGCGTACCGCTGCAGCATAAAGGGATTATTTGGTTAAACTCGAATAAGTGGGGCCGAGATCAGGTAGTCGAAGGGTGGGTGGGTCTGAACCTCGCGAGGGTCCGAATCCGCGACCCTTTTACCAGCTCAGAGACCCAAAGCACAGAGTTTATATACTCTGTGCCCAAAGCCGGCCGCTCTTCTCGACCCACACAGCGGGAGGCTCCCTCGCCAAAACCAACCGTGCTCACTACAATTTTAACTTTAACAACTACCTCATATAACAACAAATTAATATTTTCATCGTACTCCCGATAATTGTACGAGTAAGTGCATCTTTTAATCGTGGTTCTACGATGAAAATTAACAATTTTACGAACATTGCTAAAAACGTGGTCATCAACAGCGGGAAATTTGGCAACAACCCAGCGATCCCCCCCTCCAATTTTCCGTTTCTTGTAAGCGGAGTAAGCTTGCAGAGGTTTTTAACGGGTGTAGCTTTCACAATGAACGTTGTTGACATCAGTGAGTGATGGGATTCGTAGTATTAATCTAGTTTTAAGACACTGTGCTGTGATTGTGCTCAGAAAAGAAATAAACTGTCTATTTGCGTCAGCCTGTGTCGCTTTCTAATTCAGATAGAACGAGAGCCACAAAGATGTGTAAAATACTGCACTGTAAATCGATTGAATTCACATCAGAAGTGGAGGCTCAACTATTGAAACACCAAGCAATAAACTATTGCAGATTCATGGAGAAGTTCAGGTGGGAATCGCGCACAAATCCTTACAAAACCTTAAGGGGCCTGGATACCACGCGTGAAAAGTCGAATTCAGACCGTTGGTTCTGGCATCGACATGGTTACGTGCTAACAGATGAAAAAATTATGTTTTCGCCATTCGACGCTAGAAAGCTGTAGCTAGAACATGTATGTTTCCGAATTCACTTGTTACCAACCACCTTGGAGAAATAAATAAGAGAAACTACCTGAAAATAGACTATTTTTGCTGGAAAGGTTCTCCGCCATAAGATGAGACACAAAAATGATTCTTCGTTTGGATCAATGCTACATCCTAGATTTTTCAACACAGGAGCATTTCATGAAAGTTAATTTCATTTACTCTCTATAATCGTGTAAATTGTTGAGCATGTTCAGAGCATTTTTCGGAGCTCCGTCGCACGTAATGCTGGCGGGAAGACGGCGCTGCCAGCGGCGTGGCTGCGGACCCCCCCACCTCCTCCTATTCCCCCTCCCTCGCCCCTCCGCTGGCACCCTCTTCTCGTCCGAAAAAATAAAAGTCTTCTGAGGTTCGGATTTCATGGGTCTACGATTGTGTTCCGTCTCACGGTGAGCTGAAGAGAGGTGCGCAATATCTCAGAAAGGAACAGCAGATCTTGGGGTGAGTTGCGGTCAGGCGATTTTTGTTTTACTTCCTTCCGATGTTCGGCTTGGAGCGTCCAACGGGTCCTTACGTGAAGTGCTACTTCCCGACCTGCGAAGTATTGGAGGACATATTTTACGCCAGCTCCCTTCGGTACCGCCACTTCCTCTATGTGCATAACACGGAATGTCCAGACTGACTGATTTATTCACTCATCAACGCACAGCGCAAACTACACGTGAAATTTCAACGAAATATCCCTATCATGGTCTAGGGGCACACTAAAAAGAATTTTTGCGTAATACAATTTTTTTGTTGGCTTGTTGTTGTTGTTTAAACTCCATTCTATTTATTTTTTACTCCCACAAGAAAATAATTTAATTAGGTGTCGATGTTTCTTCTTATGCATTTCGAAATTAGTTGCACTAAAGATATAGAACTTTTTAGCATTCAACGGATAAAGGCATGCTTTGTTTAATTGTATCATTCAGTCTCCTTATTCGATTCGTTTTTGTCTAAAACCTACATTTTTAGTTCCATATTTATCAACCTTTCTTCCTTTTCAACAATAGAAATTTGCTTGGCAACCAGGTGTGAATATCCATTTAAATGCGATTTGTAAATGTAAACCTCTCTTTGCATGACAGAGTTCAAGAACGACCTGCACGACGTGTACCTACACAGGCATTGAATTATACTAATGGTAGTGGAATCCAAAACAAATTTTAATACCGCAGGGTGATAAGTACTGCGCATTCGCACTACCATTTATTTAGCATGTTTCTTCATTGGCTTTTCCAGTGGTGATCCCGAAATCGTTGCGTGTGTCATCAAGTTTTTTGGGAGGCCCGATAAGTGGTAGCATTGTATGAAATATCACCATACAAAAGAGGAGCAAAAGAATTTTTAAAAGAGCTTACAACAATTAATTAATTCACCCAATAGATGGGACAATATTTTGGACTTTCTGGCAACCAATATCCCACAACTAGCGACTAATATTGAGACCTTCGTGATACTAAAAGACCACATGGTACCTACTGCGAAATTCTCTTTAATTTTGAAACAGTTTTGAATGAAAAAGAAATATTGACAATATTAAAATAGCAGACTTCGATACTTTTTAACGTTATTTGAGAGATTCCTTTAAAGATTGTAAAAGTTATCCCAAAAGCTTATTAGCTGAGGGCTGATGGAAGTCGTTCCTGCATGTGACGAGCACGGGGTTAGTAAATGTATCCCTAGTAATTTTAAAAAAGAAAGCAATGAAACAAGGCGATACAATGCGGAAGTGAGATAATCCCTCAGACAGCAGCGAGTATGCCCTGTAAAAATGAAGAAATAGTAAATATATGCCCACCGATGAGCGTACGTGATCATCGAAATCATAAAATGCCAAAATCCACTGCAAAGGACTCTCATAGAAATGCAGTTACAGAATTCAAAAGAAAACTACTTGGGGAACCCATTAAAGGAAAATCCAGAAGTTAGTCGTACGTGAGGAAGGTACAAGGCAATTAGTCTGCCGTCAATTCACATAAAGAGATTGACATAAATGATAAGGGGTAATTCAATTCCAAAAATTTTGTTACAGCAAAAAGCCCAAGTCTAACATATGATATTGATAATAAAAATCCTTCGCTGTGCCCTTATCAGTGGTCTCACGTTGAAAAATAGTACTAGGTACTACTTTTAAAACCATTCGTGGAATTTACTGTGGAAGCCAGTAGGTAAACAGGAAATCCCAATATCTTTAATACTTCCCGTAATATTCGGCGTTAATATTACCGCACTTTGACTACGCCGATACAGTTTATCAGCATCTATCACAAGAACTGTCACTAAAACTTCAACACTCTCTGAATGCAAGCATCAGGTTCATTTTCAATCTACAGGTATCAGATCACATCACCCAATGCATAAATGAACTATCTTGGTTAAAACTTAGTTACAGACGACAACGTCACACCCTCTCTCTTCTTTATCAAATTCTGAACTCTAAAACGCCTCCCTACCTCTTTGAAGAATTCAAGAAGCTGAAAAATGTTCATGAATCCAATACGCGAGGAAATCAATGCTGGTAATACCTCTCCACCGGACTACTATCTTCAATAAATCATTCATTGTCACTGCATGTCGTGAATGGAATAAACTTCCCTCATCCTTAAGAAACTCTCCATCACTTCCATATTTTAAAAGGGCGCTACATAAAACACTTTTCAAAGTTCAGCAGACGGGCACATGAGCATCACAAGTCACGGGCACTCTCTCAATACATATGATAAATTAGAAAACGGATGGCAAGATAAACGGCGCAAATTTAGCACCATGTTGATGTTTGTTTTTGTTTATTAATTTTTCCTTAATTCCCTTTTACCTTTTTTTTCTATTTTTTTTCTCCCTACCTTTTGTATTTATCTTTTCTTGAATTTCATTATAATATACTTATTTTCCTATGTACATGCTGTTATATTTGAGTTATTCTTAAACACTAGCTTTACTGTCAGTAGGATTTCGCAGGTTTTTCACACCCCCCTTCTTGTGTGGGTGTTTTCCTGCAGTGGGTTTTTGCGTAAAGGATGTAAGCATAATAATCCTCACGTTTTTCCCACATTGTAAATTCTCTCACACACTATTAGATATGTAATATTGATATATTGTGTATGTATATTTCTTTTGTGTTAATTTATCATTATTTGATTCCTATAAGTGTATTCTTTACTTATTTTTTTAACATCGGATTGTAATTGTTTTAAGTATCGACCACTATTTCTTTTATATATTTATTTTGACGAGGGGTTAGATGGCAGAAGGGACAGTTTTGTCTCAATCTCGCCCCAATAAAGACCTTTTATTATTATTATTATTAATAGAGACTGAATTTATTCTTGTCTAAAGCAAAGAGCAGCAGCTCCTTTAGGGTAGATTTTTCCACAGTATAAGAACTATAAGTTTCAATGAAGATAAGATTTGCATAATATCTAGAAAACAAGTGTTTATGCTTGTCATCTGTAATATCCAAGATTAAAAGAAAAAATTCAAAAAGAGGATATGGTAAAGAAAATAAAATGTTGGACAAGACATAGCCTAGAAAATGTTAACAATTCCAAATCTCAAGAAATATTGAATTCTGAAGCTTCAAGTTCTGGAGATGAAGAACTTAGAGGAGAATATCCAAGTATTACCAAGTTCTTTGATGAATTAGCTTGTGGTAAACGAAATAATGAAGAAAAGCATGCCTTCCAAAGAAAAGAAAAAATAAACTAACGAATGTTTCCAGGAAAAATATGAAAAATCCAAAACATAGTGCCCCATTTTTGTGGTGGAGAAGTGCAAAAGAGCTTTTTCCAAATTTGAGCGAACTGGCTGTGAAATATCTTGGTGGCCCTGCATCTTCTATGAAAACTGAGAGACGTTTAAGAACTGGAGGAAACATTTATGCGGCGGCAAGAAATAGGCTAAGCCCTGGAAATGGAGACATTCTCATGTTTTTGTATTACAATTTAAAAATGTAAAATTTTGAGTATTGATTTTTTCAATTTTATATACGATGAATTAAAATAAATCATTTTTATATGGTTGAAAAGGAATGAATATTTAAAAATTAAAAGTAATACTGTTTTCATATATTAAAATGTGTAATGAAATAACTTGCTAGGAAGATGCTTTGTTAATTTTCATCTCTTCATGTAAGTAATAACTGTGTAACCGGAATCTATGATACTTCTTTCCAGCTCGGGACCAAACAGCATTACAAAAAAATGACCGATTTTCGAAGACGATCAATCTGCTAAATCGCCGATACCGATTAATAGGCAAAATTGTCGATATGGACGATTACCGATTACTTGTCAATGAATTGATGCAACCCTATAAATAGGACTTGGTTCGCAGAGACACTGACCGCGTCAACTTTGGGCGTATATACAACTAACGGAACACAACACCAAAAGACATATTGGTAGATAATATACTGTTCCCTTCCTGCAATCGAAATAAGGTGAATGAATTGGGGAACGTCAACGAAAAGGTTTCAATTGCGGACAGCGAGAAGAGTAGCGGAAGTCGAGTTTTCCCCGCAGATCTCTTCGTAGGCGAAAAACTGCCTTTTCTGGCAGCTTCTCCAGACTGATTAGTCTCCGATGGAGATGGGATGATAACAATGGGATAATAATGATGATTTGTAACGTACCCCTTTATTTACAGAGATGTTACTCCTCAAAAAGGAATCCATAGAGAAGGATAACATTTACTGAGGAATTATGGAAAATTTCGTTTCCGGCGGAGAAAATTCATAAAATTTTCATGGAGGGAAAGATGCAAATATACTACAAAATTATTTCGATTCTACTGTTTGGTCCCACATGGGAATAATTTTAAAAGAATAGAACGGGTTAAAATAGCTGTGGGAAAACAACATAATGGATAAGTTACAATAATTTTAATATTCTTCAGCCCAAAATGTCAACGGATTCTAAGTTAATAATTATTCCAATCTACTCTTTAATACCTTTCTTATTTATTTTGACATATTTTTGCTTTCTTCCGAAATTAGTATTTTTTTAAACTACTCTTTAGAGGAGAAATAATACTCAACAGTCTTGATCATTATATGCAATGGCTAAAAAAGAGGCGCATAGCTCTGGAAATTTCATGCCATGTTTTTATTGGCTTGATTCATGTTTTTTATGGGTACTCAAATTCGAAGTGAAATGGGTCTGCTCCGGGGTTTAGTTAGACAGTACCACTTACGAATCCACGGAAAACGCATGTCGCTAAATAAGAGTCATCCTCAATTGGAGAGATCTTTATCTTGTTTTCTATCTAAAAACGGTACACCACGTTTTTGACTCGTAGTTGTAAATAAGCTTTTTTTACAATTATATTTAAATGCGTTCGTTTCATTGCATTCTCGATGGCACATGCTTCCGTCTCCTTTTCTCTCATCTCTGAGGTCCCTTTCATGGATGTAAACTCAAACGAGTTGTATTCAACATTCCAAAATTTAACTTGAAGGAAGAACGTGATGATTATTTATCGCCCGTTCTTTACCTGTCATTTTTTCTTCTAATGTCTTAAATTGTCTATTCCCCTTCATCTTGGGAGCTATAGTACTTGAGTTACGCCACTAGTTGATGTGGGGTGTTCCTGCCTCATCATAGGCCATGTTATCTACCTACATAAATCGTAATACCTATGTTAAAATATTCATTTCACTCTTTAATTCATTCAGTAATTTCGCTCTTAAATTACGATTGACCTCAAACTGCCTATTACATCAATGGAACATTTACCTTCGATGCACTGCAACCCAACGAAATAAGCTATGAAAAACTAATATTCCTTATATGATGCTTGGGCGTCTATTCAGCTAGGGGAAAACCATCGAATTCGCAAAGTCTTGACCATGTAACGTGAAACCGCTTGCGACAGAGCCTCGCTCGACCCTCTTCCCCCTTTCCTCCCCCCTCTCCGCTACTTCCTTCTCTCCATCTCACACCCTCAAAACACCGGAGGAGGGGAGGGACCCTTATGCGGCATAATTCGGAACTAACTCGCCCCGACGGTTACGAATTAAGATTGGGTCTTGTATCCAGGCCCCTTAAGTAATTTTACATGATTTATGAGCGTCTAGTGATAGAAACAGCCTTATAAATACAACTGGGCTTTTTTTCGCATAAGACGTGCACCTAGTCCTTCATCACATGCATCAAAATATTTTTAATGTTACTGCTGAACTTAGGTTTTCCTTTAACTCTCCGTATGCCAGTATCAAGCCGAAACCATTAGGTGCTCGGTGGTTTTTCTTTCCGAAGTTCCCACTAGTATTACAAAAAAGTGAAACAATTACTAAATAACAGTGTATTTGTTAATCCATTGATTTGGCCCTGATATAAAATAAATGATATCACCAAAAAGAAAAACATAAATACATAGTGGGATTAAATGAACATAGCCTTTCTCTAAAATGACATAATATATCAATCAACAAAATATGACAAGAAATATAACACATGTAACAATATCAGGTATGATAACCTTATTAGCGTAACCAGTCTATCAAATGAAATAAATTGGGAATCATTGTCAGATCGCAGGTTGAAATTTAGACTAGAAAGGAGTTAGTTCAAAACTATAAAAAATCGAGAGCATTACCAAAGAAATCATGTCGGCAAGCGTTATCACATTTCAAGAGCAAGATGTTAGGAGAATATTTAGATAGCAATCTTAAAGCGTTTTGGTCACATGTGAGAGAGCTTCAGGGAAATGACTCCACAGTGCACACACTTAAAAATGATAAAGGAATCAGAGTCACCAGCAGTGTAGAAAAAGCCAATACTTTAAACACCTTCTTCCAAAGTGTATTCAACTCATCGTTACAAAACGCAGTGGAACCACCGCCGAACACTTACAGTGAGCAAATGCCCGAAATAAACATTTCATGTCGCGGAATAGATCAGTAGTTAAAAATCATACGTAAAAACAAATCACCAGGTCCCGATCAAATTCCTTCCAGAGTATAGGTATAAAACTCTAGCTTCTGAAATAGCCCCCTATCTAGAAATAATATTCAATAAAACACTAAAGAACCACACAGTACCCAAGGATTGGAAAGTAGCTAACATTACACCTATATTTAAAAGCGGTGATAGGGAAGAACCCAGTAACTACAGACCAATTTCACTCACGTCAATCTCTTGTAAGATATTTGAGCACATACTAGTCAGTTCGATCATGGGGCATTTGTATAGTCAGGGGTTACTCATAAACAGCCAGCATGGGTTCCGGGAAGGTAGATCTTGCGAGACACAATTAGCTTTATTCGTACACGATATTTTAGTCCACGGCGAAAGCAGTACTGAAGTTGATGCGATATTTTTAGATTTTAAAAAGGCTTTCGATAAAGTTCCTCATGACAAATTAAATTTGAAGTTAGAGAGTTTTGGTATAAATAAAGACGTTGTATGTTGGGTAAAAGAATTCTTAAGTGGGCGAGAGCAGAGGGTTGTCATAGATGGTATCATGTCGGACACAATCGAAGTCACATCGGGAGTTCCCCAGGGTAGCGTAGTAGGTCCGCTTCTATTTCTTTTACACATAAACGTTTTGGGTACCGTAGTTAGTAGTAACCTTAGACTTTTTGCAGACGATGCGGTGGTGTACAGGGGTATATCAAATGAAGAGGACACAAAATCACTTAGCATCGATTTAGATGCAATTCAAGAGTGGTGCAACAAATGGCAGTTAGAACTCAATCTTAAAAAGTGTGTAGCTATCAATTTTTGGAGGAGGAATAATTCGATAGAGCGATCCTATAGAATTAATAACACGAAGATCGAAAACGTTGAAACAGTAAGATATTTAGGTGTAACAATCACTAAAGATTTATCGTGGGGAAGACACATAAGGGAAATATGCGGCCGAGCGAAGAGAAAGCTAGGATTTATATAAAGAGTACTTGGGAAATGTGATGAGAAGACAAAAGAGCGATGCTACTTTTCACTAGTTAGGCCCCACCTTGAGTATGCAGCCAGTGTATGGGATCCTAATGAATTAGGTTTGATGAGAGAACTAGACAGTGTGCAGCGTAGAGCAGCTAGGTTCGTCAAAAGGTGTTACGATAGGTTGAGTAGTGTATCAGAATTAATACAAGAATTAGGGTGGGAATCATTATCAGAGCGTAGATTAAAGTTCAGATTAAATCTAATGCAGAAATTTCAATCGGATAGCTTTACAGAAGATGTTAGGCACATATTAAAAACACCAGCGTATTATGCTAGATTCGACCAGATAAATAAGATTAGAGAGATAGATTGTCGTACAGATAGATTCAAATGGCATTTTTCCCCCGTACTATAAGAGAACAGAATAGGCAGCATAGGAAAGGGATAGGTAGGGGAAATATTTTAGAGTATTCTGTTGTGCATGATGCATGTATTAACCCCTCAAATACTATAGATACTAACAATCTAGTTGCATGAGACCCATTAGTTGCTTGCTTGCATGTTAGTAGTGCATGCTTGGTGACATTCACCCCCTGCCACACACCCTAGCGGTGGCTTGCAGGATATCGTGTAGATGTAGATGTAGACACTACTCAACCTATCGTAACACCTTTTGACGAACCTAGCTGCTCTACGCTGCACACTGTCTAGTTCTCTCATCAAACCTAATTCATTAGGATCCCATACACTGGCTGCATACTCAAGGTGGGGCCTAAATAGTGAAAAGTAGCATCGCTCTTTTGTCTTCTCATCACATTTCCCAAGTACTCTTTTTATAAATCCTAGCTTTCTCTTCGCTCTGCCGCATATTTCCCGGATGTGTCTACCCCACGATAAATCTTTAGTGATTGTTACACCTAAATATCTTACTGTTTCAACGTTTTCGATCTTCGTGTTATTAATTCTATAGGATCGCTCTATCGAATTATTCCTCCTCCAAAAATTGATAGCTACACACTTTTTAAGATTGAGTTCTAACTGCCATTTGTTGCACCACTCTTGAATTGCATCTAAATCGATGCTAAGTGATTTTGTGTCCTCTTCATTTGATATACCCCTGTACACCACCGCATCGTCTGCAAAAAGTCTAAGGTTACTACTAACTACGGTACCCAAAACGTTTATGTGTAAAAGAAATAGAAGCGGACCTACTACGCTACCCTGGGGAACTCCCGATGTGACTTCGATTGTGTCCGACATGATACCATCTATGACAACCCTCTGCTCTCGCCCACTTAAGAATTCTTTTACCCAACATACGTCTTTATTTATACCAAAACTCTCTAACTTCAAATTTAATTTGTCATGAGGAACTTTATCGAAAGCCTTTTTAAAATCTAAAAATATCGCATCAACTTCAGTACTGCTTTCGCCGTGGACTAAAATATCGTGTACGAATAAAGCTAATTGTGTCTCGCAAGATCTACCTTCCCGGAACCCATGCTGGCTGTTTATGAGTAACCCCTGACTATACAAATGCCCCATGATCGAACTGACTAGTATGTGCTCAAATATCTTACAAGAGATTGACGTGAGTGAAATTGGTCTGTAGTTACTGGGTTCTTCCCTATCACCGCTTTTAAATATAGGTGTAATGTTAGCTACTTTCCAATCCTTGGGTACTGTGTGGTTCTTTAGTGTTTTATTGAATACTATTTCTAGATAGGGGGCTATTTCAGAAGCTAGAGTTTTATACCTATACTCTGGAAGGAATTTGATCGGGACCTGGTGATTTGTTTTTACGTATGATTTTTAACTACTGATCTATTCCGCGACATGAAATGTTTATTTCGGGCATTTGCTCACTGTAAGTGTTCGGCGGTGGTTCCACTGCGTTTTGTAACGATGAGTTGAATACACTTTGGAAGAAGGTGTTTTAAGTATTGGTTTTTTCTACACTGCTGGTGACTCTGATTCCTTTATCATTTTTAAGTGTGTGCACTATGGACTTATTTCCCTGAAGCTCTCTCACATATGACCAAAACGCTTTAGGATTGATATCTAAGTATTATCCTAACATCTTGCTCTTGAAATGTGATAACGCTTGCCGACATGATTTCCTTGCTAATGCTCTCGATTTTTTATAGTTTTGAACTAGCTCATTTTTTTCCTCTACCGATTGACCCCGTCTGGCATTTTTCATCTTAGCGTGGCATACCCTTTGTCGCTTTAGTGATTTCCTAACCTCCGCGTTATACCACCTTGGCTCTGTATTATCACTAATACATTTACTTGGTATGTATTTATGAACTGCGTTACGGGTGATCTCAAGAAATTCTCTCCACGAATCCTCTGTATTTAATCCTTTGCTTTGTTCGCTGAATACATTAAACGCTTCCCTTAATTCCTCTTTCATACCGTCGTAATTTGCCTTGCCAAATAAGTATACCCTCCTCCTTGGTTTATAATGTCTTTCAACGCCTACAATAAATTTCACATGCAATATTTTATGGTCACTAACTCCTGTGTCTGTAACTGTATTTAGAACTCTCTCGGGTATATTTGTTGCTAATAAGTCTAGAATGTTGTTTCCCCTGGTCGGCTCTGTTACTAGCTGCTGTAAAGAATGTGTCGTAAAGGTGTTCAACAGTGATTCGCAATGTTCCTTATCCTTACCTCCTGTAATGAAACTACACGTATTCCAGTCTATCGAGGGGAGAATGAAATCTCCGCCTACTATTATTCCTCTATCATTCTTCCCAGAAAGTAATGTACGTATCTCTGACTCTAGCTCTATTATAGAATTGACGTCTGCGTCCGGTGGCCTGTAGTATGCACCTACATATATCTTTTTTGCGTTACTACTTTTACTTTTAACGGAACACCAAATACTTTCTACATTTCGCTCTGAAATAAGTTCTCTTCTACTGACATACGGGTCCTTCACAGCTATGAAAACTCCTCCTCCGTTTCTGCTTACTCTATCCTTTCTGTATACTGTAAAACACTTCGGAAATACTTCATGATCTGATATGTCCTTCGAAAGCCAGCTTTCTGTACCTACAATTATATCTGCATTAGTACTCTTAATGAGGTGGTGAAATTCAGAATGTAGTGAATGAATTCAAAATTCAGTGTATCAGAATTAATACAAGAATTAGGGTGAGAATCATCAGAGCGTAGGTTAAAGTTCAGATTTAATCTATTAGAGAAATTTCAATCGGATAGCTTTACTGAAGATGTTAGGCACATATTAAAAACACCAGCGTATTATGCTAGATTCGACCAGATAAATAAGATTAGAGAGATAGATTGTCGTACAGATAGATACAAAATGGCATTTTCCCCCGTACTATAAGAGAACAGAATTGGCAGCATTGGAAAGGGATAGGTAGGGGAAATATTCTAGAGTATTCTGTAGTGCATGATTCATGTCTTACCCATTAAATACTGTAGACACTAACAATCAAGTTGCATGAGACAATATAGTTGCTACTTTTCATGTTAGTAGTGCATGCCTGGTGATCTTCACCCCCTGCCACACCCTTGCGGTGGCTTGCAGGGTATCGTATAGATGTAGATGTAGAAAATTACTTAAGGTTTTGTAAGGATTTGTGCGCGATTCTCACCTGAACTTCTCCATGAATCTGCAATAGTTTATTGCTTGGTGTTTCAATAGTTGAGCCTCCACTTCTGATGTGAATTCAATCGATTTACAGTGCAGTCTTCTACATCTACATCTACATAATACCCTACAAGCCACCACAAGGGTGTGTGGCAGGGGGTGATTGCTCACCAAACATGCACTACATATCATGCATAAAAAAGGAATAGTATTAATATAGTAGTCAGAACTACACTATTTAAAAAAGATAGAAATTGCAAAGCAAACATGCAAAAACATTCTGTTAGTAGGGTTAGCTTTAAGTACTCATACCAACATGTAGCTACCAATGCTATTCATTGCTACTCTCCGATCGGACATATTTACCGTTATTCGTATCTCTTATTGTGCGAGGGAAAAAGGACATTTTGAATCGGTCAGTTCGGCAATCAATTTCTCTAACTTTATGATTATGGTCCAGTCTGCCATAGTAAGTTGGGGTTCGTAAAATATTTTTAACATCATCATTGAAAATATTGCCTTGGAATTTGTGGAAGAGATTAAATCTAAATTTCAACCTGCGATCTGACAATGATTCCCATTTCAATTCATTTAATAGACTGGTTACGCTAATATAATTATCGTATCGTCCCTTTACAAATCTTGCCGATCTTCGCTGCACACGTTCAAGTTCATTACTTAGACCGATTTCGTAGGGATCCCATACACTGGCAGCATATTCCAAATGAAGTCTAACAAGGGAAAAGTAGCTGATTTCTCGTACATGATCGTCACATTTACCCAATGCTCTTTTAATGAAACCCAGTTTGCGATTCGCTTGACCCATTATTTCACGAATGTGTTTACCCCAGGAAAGATCATTTGTCAGTCTTATTCCAAGATATTTAATGGATTCCACGTTTTAAAAATTTGTGGACAGAGAGACTCGAACCAGGGACGTAGACATTGTGAAGCGAGTACTTTACCCCTAACCCAAACTTCACTGCTTTTCTTCACTTCTTTTACACATCTTTGTGGCTCTCGTTCTATCTGAATTAGAAAGCGACACAGGCTGACGCAAATAGACAGTTTATTTCTTTTCTGAGCACAATCACAGCACAGTGTCTTAAAACTAGATTAATACTACGAATCCCATCACTCACTGATGTCAACAACGTTCATTGTGAAAGCTACACCCGTTAAAAACCTCTGCAAGCTTACTCCGCTTACAAGAAACGGAAAATTGGAGGGGGGGATCGCTGGGTTGTTGCCAAATTTCCCGCTGTTGATGACCACGTTTTTAGCAATGTTCGTAAAATTGTTAATTTTCATCGTAGAACCACGATTAAAAGATGCACTTACTCGTACAATTATCGGGAGTACGATGAAAATATTAATTTGTTGTTATATGAGGTAGTTGTTAAAGTTAAAATTGTAGTGAGCACGGTTGGTTTTGGCGAGGGAGCCTCCCGCAGTGTGGGTCGAGAAGAGCGGCCGGCTTTGGGTCTCTGAGCTGGTAAAAGGGTCGCGGATTCGGACCCTCGCGAGGTTCAGACCCACCCACCCTTCGACTACCTGATCTCGGCCCCATTTATTCGAGTTTAACCGATTAGGTAAATATTATTTTATTTTAATAAAATGTTTTAAATAAAAAGGTAAGCCGTTTCAAATATATTTTAATTTTTTAAACAAAATATTACATATTAAATAGGTATATAAAATGAATTTTATAAACAATATTTATGTAGAAATGGATAATTTGTCTGTAGTAGTTTGGACGTTAAGAGAAACACCAATTTTCGCCAACGTTTCGCCTCTTTATTGCGGCTTCATCAGGGCTATTTGATGCACAATGTAAGTTTTTTCATTTTCATTAATTTTTTTCAGACTTACATCAAAATTTAAAGAGAGGAAAAAAAATGATTACAGAGCAGATTCTAAATCGATCGATTTTGCATCTTCAAATATAAGGAATGGTTGTTTTCCAAAGAATGTTTTGCCAAGGCACAGGTTCCGGTATTTGTTTTGATTGAAGACTTATGGCCATTAATTCTATTTTTTAAGTATTGTGCAGTTTGCCCAATATAAATTTTAATACAATCTTGGCAAGGTATGCTATAAACAATGTTACTCCTGTAATATTTTGGAATTTGACTCTTTAATTTCGAATAAACTGTATTATGTAGTGTTTTTCTTGCTCGATATGTTATGTTGTAGGTAGTACTTTTAAAAATTTTGGATAGCCCTGATCATCAAACAGCCCTGATGAAGCCGCAATAAAGAGGCGAAACGTTGGCGAAAATTGGTTTTTCTCTTAACGACCAAACTACTCCAGACAATTATCCATTTCTACACAAAAATATAGCGGTCGATAACATACTTTATTATAATAAACAATATTAATGTAATAATTAATTAACATAAGGCTAAGGGTAAGCGATTGTATTGTCGTATCATAAACAATAAATAACTTTAGAAGTATTTGAAATCTTGAAACATAATATAAGAAGTTAAAAAATATGTATTACAATTGATATACCCGAAAAATTAATTCATCAATGCATTATAGGTCTTCATCGGATTCCAAGTCATCGCTGTCCTCATCCGTTGTTGGCTTCTCCATCATAAGCAAATGTCGTGTTTCTTTCGAAACATTTCTTCTTACATCTTTTGAAATATCCAAGTATTAGGGGATCCGAAGTTAGGAGGAGCCTTTGGAAAAGATCCTCCATTTCAACGAAACGGGAAAATTTTCTCGTATGGTGTGCTCGGTACCTTCTAATATCTTTGTGCCGCGATTCCAAAGCTTCCTCCGACAGCTGGCCAATGGACCGCCTTTGCAATCGATGCTGCATGAAATAGTACCTTGTGCACCATGGGTGGCATGAAATACCACGGATACAATTGCACATACAGGTCATAGAGCAGTAGTCGCTGAAAGTGCCGTAATTTATTTCAAGCCCAGAAGATGGTGCTTTCAAAGTGTGGAACACCTTGCAATAAGTTCCTCGCTAATGCCTAGTTTGGTAAAAAGAAAAAATATCCTCACGTAATTTACCACCAAAATTCTGAACGTCAATGCCAAATTTTGGAATTAATAAATAAATATAGACATATCTTAAGTTATTATTGGTTAACGTACTGGTAATTTCTGATGTAAGCTTGGGATTGGAAAAAAAACGTCGGGCAGTGTTCCCATCATTAGTCGTCCCTTGACCAGCCTTTGGAACGTCAATTAAAAGCCCCATTTTTGTTTCAAACGAATCTTGAATCTCCTTTTTCCAATTCGGTATTGCTCCCATTGGTAGCTTTGGACTAAAAGGGGGTCACGAATTTATGGTATGAATATGCCTTAATGAAAAAATGGTACACTATTTGAATATGCGAGTATATGTAACCAAATTTTCTGCTTACCCTCCATTTCTTTACGTTCAAGCGATAAGAGACTCGGAGTACGCATTCGAAAAACCTAATGTGACAATGGAGTGGAGACAACCCAAACTTCGAGTACTTCGATTCTTCTACCTGCCTTGCTTTAATTCGTTCGCTTCAGCTCGTTCATTTAAAATATCTTAGCTCCACAAACATAGCATTTGTCAAATTGCTTGTATTTGACAAAGCGATGCAAACCTGTAACGGGTATGTAATGTGGGAATATATCAAACAATAACATTTTTTGAAGAAATTTGTTGATGTGTGTAGTAAGCGCTTACCTTTCCATCTATCATTGTGAAAAACATAATATATCTCACGGTGATGTTTCCGATCTGTAAACTTTGTAGCCTCCCAATCATTTCACTTATGTAGCGTTCTTCTTCTACCGTTCTTGATTCGTTTAAAAGATGGCGTCCAAACATGACGGTATGGTTTGTGACTTGCAAAATCCCTGTTGAAATACCGGAAAAAGTTATATCCTGTGATACTTGTGCTTGATGAAACAAATTAGGTCACCATGGACCCGTCACTATGTACAAAGTTATTCATTGATTTTGTTGTAACTAATTGCAGTTGCTGATTTGTTCTTTCGTCGTGCAATATAGTTTCTTTCTTCAAGTTTAGTTTAGTGTTGTATTTCTTGAAAAACCTTCCTCAAAAGGTTATGGGCCCAGCACGCTTTCACTATATTTTTCATCATAAGTTTTCTGATCTGAATGAAATTTGTTATAAAATCCTTACGGACTTCAACTTTATGAACTAAGTTTTTTTCTGTCGCTCCAACAAGCATCGAGCCGACATCATGGCGGCCGATATTGAAACTTTAAAAAGGGAAATGTGCACTCTTAAAGCAAATGTAGAGGACATTAAGAAGTATTAGAAAGTAAATCATGTAAATACCGAAAGTACAAGCGCGAGGAAATCGGTTTTCCCGCGAGTGAAAGTGCCAGTTCGCAGAAATCTGTGTCGTTTTTAAGTGAATCCTCTTCAAGCATTGCTGATTCCAAAATTCCCACTGTGCCGTTGGCGAGACCATCAGCCTCCGACTCTGTTGACTACTCCGCCAATACAGATGCGTGTCCGTGAGTGTGTGTTCGTACTGATCCCGAGGATACGGAACATTTCCAATTAGTGATGCGGAAACGTAAACAAATAGTGTTTGGATCAAGTCCTACGACTAATGATAAATGCTCATTTTCCGGGATTCCACGACGTGCTGTACTCTACACTGGTCGTGTTAAGTGTGGCACGTCACCCAATGAAATAGTTGAATATCTGACCAACAAATTTCCTTCCAGTGAAATCTTTTGTGAAAGTTTAACTTCTGGTGACCGCTATTGTTCATTTAAAGTGATTGCTCCCCTAAAATAACTGGATGATTTGCACAAAAGTGATACGTGGCCTGAAGGTATTTATGTAGGGGCATTTTTTCCATCTAAGAAACAGCCTGACACGAAGCCGGATATTCCTATCGAAACACTTTCAGACTCCAGTCCCGGTCAGGTCACAAATAGACCCAGTGCTACTACTTCTACTGCAAGTGAGGCATCAAGACCCGTCACCCGTAAGCAAACTGGAGCCCAACCAGCTATGACTGGCGCCACCTGACCCTTACACAGCTCAGTATGACCAAGCAAATATGTTGAATAAGTTGCACGATTTTCCAATTATTCCTGTGTCTGAACAATCGAACACCGGTACCACAGGCAGGGATTAAAGCCTGGAAGAAAAAAACTCCTATCTCAGGTACACATACCTGTTCTTATCTTAAATGTGCAGTGTTTACGCAAGAATATTTCTCCTTTAGAAGCCATTTGTGAATATGCCGGCCATAATATTATATGCTTGAATGAGCACTGGTTAACCAGTAATGAAATCGACCTGTATAATTGTGTTAATTTCATTTTAGCTTCATCTTACTGTAGATCATCGGCTAAAAATGGAGGAACGTGTATATTTATAACCAAAGGTTTAGCTTTAAAAAAATTGGAAATGGATACATTTAGCAGAGAATTGCATTTTGAAATATCTGCAGTTATGATGAAAGAATATGATGTAATTATTGCTTCATGTTCTGTCGTTCCCCCAATGGTTCTCTGGGACATTTTTTAGCTCTGTTGGAACAGGTGTTATCATTTGTTGTCTCTTTGAAGGTAAAAATTATCTTATGTTGTGATTTCAATATTGATATAATGGTGAAATCGTGGGATTCTGGAAAATCTTCTGATATCATTTAATCTTAATTTAATATACCCAAAAATAACCTCACCCAAAATGAAATCCATGCTCTCAAAAAACTCCGCCAAAACCCAGATATCGTCATCACGACAGCATACAAGGGCTCATCAGTTGTCCTGACCATAGAGCTTACTGGAGGGGGCATAAGCTCTCAGCCGTGAAGCCAGGCGTAACGGTATTCTTGCGCATTTAGCCATATTCTGCAGCCCAGCTTCGTGGATTTGCCATAAGCCTACGTGTGAAGAAAATATGAAGTTTTTCTGAAACCAGTGGCTACAGAGTTCATACAAGGGTACGTAAATACTTAAGAGTTTGTGTATTTTTCTGAATATTATTATCTGTACCCGAAAACATGCCGTCAGGTAGATATATGCTATGTTAACTTTGCATTCGTAGATAGTTTGCTGCTCGGCCTACGGGTGCAGTAATCGCACAGATAGAAGAATAACTGGTCTTACCTTCCACCGGTAAGTTAAAAAACTGCATAAAATAGTCATACTAATGCAATATTGCATGAAATGGATGCTACACCTGATAAATATTAAATTTGTTGCCTACGACGTTGCACGGTTTCCGGGTGCATTATAAAGTGAATAGTTGATTATATTTTATTAGTCAACCGCAGTAATTATGTTATATTATCAAAGTATGTAGCATGTTCAGCTAATTTGTTGTGTGAGCATAATATTACCGGTAGGAAATAATGCGACTGAAATGTTTCCCCTGCCACACACCTTTATGGTTGGCTTGAGGGTATTATGTAGATATTATGCGGAACCTATCATGACGTTCCACAATTTCACAGTAATAATCCTAAAGAAGATATAGCAGTTATGATGAGTTCGAAGTGTGGAATAGTATTTATTTCAATTAGTGGGAAAGAACTTAGGAAAGTGTGGCCTTCACGTGCCTTTATGCTTAGGTATCATCGGTACTCTATGCTTAAAACGGAGAGAAAGAAAGTTTGACAACGAGGGAAATGTTAGTCCAAGTTTGTGAAACACGTTATTGGTACAGAAATATTTCCAGGGAAGTGTGTTCATTTAGCAATACATATATAATTTCAACGATAGCGTGTCAATTAACCGTTACCGACCCTTGTAATTTGTTATGAATTAGGCGAGAATAGCGTGAGTTATTGCTCATTACTTCTCGCTTCACATTTATTAATATCCCGTGTAGTAAGTTATCAGTGAAGTGAATTAGTCATTTTTAATTCCAAACGATCTTCTTCCATAAGATGCTGAAATTAGATTTTCTTTAGATTTTATGATGTTGTGTTATGTGTTGTGTGAGAGTCACAATCGGGTCATTATTTCATTGGTTTTCCTAGAATATCTTGAAGGAAAAGAAAGTGGTTCATTGTGGTAATAATTTGTCATATCTTGATGTGTTTCCCTAACCTATTACAACTTTTTTTTGCATTGGTATATTTCCAAAAATAATGCTTATGTATTAGGAAATATGTTGTTTTTTTTCTTTACAAGTACCTGTTATTTGTCACGAAACCTTTCTTTTATCCTTTTTCAGGATATCCTTGCTAGGCAGGATATCCAAGTTTGCTGGGCCTTTTATTAAGCCATTTCTGGAAACCATTTGCCATTTACTTTCCTGTGATCAAGAATAAGGAGTGGCAGTTACTGACTGGAATAGTTGTGAATTGCAATCACTTTATGCTGCTTGCAGATCGGTTTTGCATTTTTGACCTCACTCATGCATTGTATGTTTACATTTGATGTTGATCGGGCAAAGAAGGTGAATCTTGTACTTGAAGAATATCAAAATGAAAACGTATCGTGAATTAATGTTTTTGTGATTTCCCTATTAAATAAATGTTTATATTTCATTTTGTTTTCATTGACCAACAAAATGTTTCGCCCTTTATGTAACGTTAAATTTAGAAGCACGGATTTTGTCCAGTTCACTTGTAACGGAATTATTTTTAATGCGTTTGGCACACGGAAAATTATGGAGTCCAGGACCCAAGTGCAGCAAAAAGGTATTTTGTTAATGGTTTGTAACCAATATTTGCTTTGTTATTATGCTATTATTTGTTATTGCTTATGGTTCCTAATTGACATGTCGTCTAACTGCCTTTTTTCTATTTTTATATGTATTTGATAATGGACGGAGAAACTGTAATCGATGTTTAATTTTTGGGTTAGCTTGGAGATGGGTATATTTTGGGAATTCAAGCCACGTATTTTCCTACTTCCCGTTATCCTAAAAAAAATTGAGAGAGAAAATGAGAGAGCGAGCTACGACGTTGAAGGGCGGAGGCATGGATGTGGCCAGCCTCCCACTGGACCGCCGCCAGCGAGCAAGTAATTCGGCAGGGCCCGCCGGGTGAAAGCTACAACTTCGCCGGAAGACAACTTTTCTCAGATACCGCTGGTTGGACTACTGTCAGATCTCGATGTTCTAGACTGCTCCCAGATCCTGCTCCTGACTGGACGGTGGCTTTAGGGGTAAGTAGGAACCGCTAACCCACAGTGGACAATCGGCTATTTCATTTCTACACTAACAAACATAAGCATAACTCGGAAACTATCAACAGGAACAGGTCAAACTTTTTTTGATTTTTCCGTTTCACATACTGTTCTACCTTTGTACCAAATTTAAAAAAAATCCTTTAGAAAACAAGTAATTTTTTCTGTTAAAAACATCGCGAATCTCATTAAATCATAAACTACAAAATGTTTCTAACCCATATTATACAAAACAGATTCTTAGCACATCCTACACCTAAATACCGAATTTCAGCAAAATTCATTGATGAACAAAAAAGTACCATCAGAACTTTCATTCCTTAATAACTTTGAAACTATTGCATGTACCTAGTTCACATTTGACACGAACTTTTAGGGCCTCCTACACCTTCACACCGAATTTTAACAATATTCATTGATAAACAAAAAAGTAATATCTGAAAGTTTAATCCTTAATAACTTTGAAACTATTAACTTTACCCGGTCCATATTTTACAAAAAAACCTTTTAGGGTCTCCCACACCTTCGTACCGAATTTCATTTAAAATAATTAATAGACAAAAAAGTACGAACAGAAATTTTATTCCTTAATAACTTGGAAACTATTACCTATACTTGATTCTCAGTTTACAAAAAGATCTCTTAGGAACTCCTACACCTTCGTGCCGAATGTTAGCTAAATGCATTGACATATAGAATTATTTTTTTAAATAACTAGATCATCTCTTTAATATTTTCAATAAATTTATTTGAATCCTTTATTACAAAGTTCCATATTTAAACACGCAAATAATTTACCGAAACGTCATTTCCAACGGAACTTCCAAACAGGGAACATTCATTTCAACCGCTCCATTCCACGAATATTAAATATAGGCATATAAAGGAAAAGGGAAAGTTTTTGCAATACACCGTATCATTTTGGGAGAATATATAAGGATGAATACATAAAGCACCGTGATAACGTCATAGCATGAAAATTTTCTATTTTCTATCCATAGTGTTTGAACTGAAATAACACATTCAAATATTATATTTTATTTGTTCTTTCTTCTCCACACAGGAATTTCAAACTCCAAACATGTCTTCACCCATATCAACCATTCTCGAACTCTTTAATGCAGATCGTTACCACACATCCCAGGAACTAGAACGGGCACTAACAGACATCCATGAACGTGTTGTCTTTAATGATGAAGTGATAAATGATATGGAAACCTACACACGAATGAAAGACGCGTTAGACGATGCCAAAGGTAGGCGATTTTGCATATATTGTGAAGAATATTACAACGTTGACAATACATCGGCAGATGGTAACGAACCAACTAGGTCGGGGTTTTAATGAAATAGAATCGGCAATCCGATCTAGGCTTCAAACGTACCGGATCACTCCAGAGGAGGATAAAGGTGGGGACGTTATTCCTTTCCTCGACGACATTAAAGAACAGGTAACTGAAAAATTATGGGAACTGGTAATTGCTAATAATTGAGTTAAATTTAATCTTGTTCTAATTAGTAAATTTCGCAAAAGCGAGGAAGGGGAATTGAATGCAACTTTCAAGACGAACAATAGACGTCTATTATTTGCGGATGAAATGGGGGAAGTAATAAACGAGGCTTTTTGAAAATTGCTCAAGGAAAAGTCAGAGTTTCAAGCCAAGGGATCCAATTGGACATTATCCGAAGTTATAGGTTTAGAATTGCGCATAAACAAATACGTACCTTTTCGGGGATCGTCGTATATAGAGCTTCCCTGTGTGGGCAAAGAATATTAATATTCATCCCGAGCGAGTTTCCAAGTACAAAACAGAACAATTCGTCTCTCGGTATAATTGGTCATGCATCAAATACCCAGCAGATTTAAAAGATATTTCAAAATTTGAACAAATAAACAATATTTCAATCAATGTTTTTGGTCTAACAGATAAGAATGAGGTTTACCCGATGAAAATTGTTGATCACGAGCTAGACGATCACCGAGATCTTCTGTACATTACAAATAACGAAACTGCACACTTTTGCTGGGTTAAAAACTTCAATAGATTAACTCACTTGCAAATTACTAACCACCATAATCAGGTATTCATCTGCAAACGCTGCCTCACACACAACCACGATGAGACAAAACTAACAGAACATAAGGAATTATGCAGAGGGGTGGGAGCACCAACTAAAAATATAATGCCTGACGAGAGTGATAATATTTTAAAATTTACACACCTTAATCATTCCTACCGAGTACCTTAAGTATTATACGCGGACTTTGAGTGTCTCCTTGAAAACATTAGCACTTGTGAACCATCTTCACATACGTCCTACACGAACGTGATACAAAAACACACACCTTTTAGCTTCTGCTATATGGTAATCACGTCTGATGGCTGTCAATGCCCTCAGTTATATCGGGGGCAGAACGCGATCCGTGTATTTATTGAACGCGTCAAAGCCGAGGCGGATAAAATACGCGCTTTGTATGAAAATACCGTTCCTATGACTCCCCTCACTTTGGAAGAGGAGAGCTTGTTTCAGGAGAGCGCCGATTGTCACAATTGCGGGAAACCATTTTACGAGGACCGAGTGAGGGATCATGACTACCTAACTGGCAAGTATAGAGGACCTGCGCACTCTTTCTGTAACATGCAATACAAAATGCCGAATTTTCTTCCGGTTTTCATTCACAACCTTTCTTCATACGACGGTCATTTTATTGTTTGTAAGCTACATTACGACGATAGGAGAATATTTGTCATACCAAATTCCGAGGAAAAGTATATTACAATTGCAATGTCTGTCGATAACAACTTTAGCATTCGGTTTATGACACTTGCCGCATAATGGCCTCTTTTTGCCTTCTTTGGCCTCTTTGGTTTCAAATTTGGACACGTTTCAATATACTAGTGGTGTTTTCGGTCAACAGACAAATCTAGTCACACGCAAGGGCGTCTATCCATACGATTACACAAAAAACCTTGAAACGCTGGAGGAAACTTATCTTCCAGAGAAAGAAATGTTTTACAACCAACTTACCGATGGGCACATTTCAGACTCAGATTTTTCACATGCCAAAAACGTTTGGAACTCTTTCCAATGTAACACATTAGAAGAATATAATGATGTCTATCTTAAAAGTATTGCCACACTTTTAGCTGACATTTTTGAAAACCTTCGAGACGTTTGTTTTGACGAATACGAGCTCGATCCCGCGTGGTAATAGGCCGGGACTAAGATGAACGTTTTCTGACGTGACGGAAACGGACGATAGCGTTGTTGAAGCTAGAAGAATGGGAACGCAATGAAGCTAAGCACGATAGTCGGACGTTGACGTGCCGCCGACGTACCAACGTACGTCGGCGGCACGTCAACGTCCAAAGCTTGTCAAGGTCTAGCTTTCCCGCCTCCGTCAACCAATCACGAGTGACTTGAAAATCAAGTGGGGGGGAGGATGGTTAATGTTCTGATGAAGGTGACACTTTTCAAAAAAATTTTTCGACCGCTGAAAATCGTCCTTTTTCGATGAAATTTTCACAGCACAACCTGCTATGTTCACACTTCACTCACGCTTGAAAGGTTTTGGAAAATGGTAAAAACTTTGGTTTACACCAATTGGAACCCAAGAGGTGACTAATCGCCTCGCCACCATTTTGGAAAATGGCAGTGTTTAATATATCTACCGTCGATCGTGATACATCACCAACAAATGAGCCGCTACGTTACCGTTCACCGCCACCGTCCGTTCCGTCACGTCAGAAAACGTTCATCGTAATCCCGGCCTTATACTGCTCCAGCGTTAACGTTTGATGCTATGCTGAAGCATACAGAAATTGAGTTGGAACTTTTAACAGACTATGACATGCTCCTAATCTTTAAGGCAGGTATTCGCGGTGGTATTTCACAATGCTGATAAAGATATTGTCAGGCAAACAACAAATATATGGAAAATTATGAGCCCAAGTCGGAGTCTAAGTTCATTACCTATTTTGACGCAAATAACCTCTATGGTTGGGCACTCTCTCAGCCACTCCCATATGCTAATTTTCGATGGCTCTCTGGTGATGAAATTTCAAATTTGGATGTCAATAAATTATCAAATGAAAACAAAAAGGGATATATTTTGGAAGTTGATCTTGAGTATCCGCAGTCTCTCCACGATAGTCATTCTGATTTACCCCTATGTCCGGAAAACCGAGTTCCACCCGGTGGAAAACATAAAAAGTTAATTACAACGTTGGAGGGTCGGACTATATATGTTATTCACTGTGTCAACTTCAAGCAGGCTTTTTAATTAGGCATGAATCTCAAAAAAGTACACAGAATTATCGAATTTAGTCAATCAACTTGGTTAAAGATATAGTGTCCCATTGATCGTGAGTCATTTCTGACCCGTAATTTTAGACACTTCCTTTCGAGTCACATGGATGAAATTTGGTACTTGGCTAGAAAAAGGATGTAAGTTTTGTTGAATTTAAGCAAAATATGAAAAATATGACCTTTTGACCCCAGAAATAGGGTCCAACCTAAAATCCAAAATTTGCCTTATGGGCTTTCAATGTTAAAATATTCGAAGTACAAAAAAGATAGGAATTTTTTAGCGAAACTTTCGACTAATACGTTTTTGGACACGAAGAAAACGATGGAAGTACTATTGAGGTCAGAAATTGCAACTGTGACCCCTGAAAGGTCACAGGGCTTATAAAAAATGAATCACCGCTTCAAACCTGTCGAATCATAGGTTTAAAAAGGTTCCAAGGTCGATTTTAAGGTCTTCATATCCCTCTTTTCATCTCTTGACCTTCAAGGGTAACTCAGAGGTCAAAGGTCACAGGGATGGAAAAATTGAATCCAGGCTACAATCGTGTCGAATCATAGGTTTAAAAAGGTTCCAAGGTCGATTTTAAGGTCTTCGTATCCCTCTTTTCATCTCTTGACCTTCAAGGGTAACTCAGAGGTCAAAGGTCACAGGGATGGAAAAAATAAATCCAGGCTACTATCGTGTCGAATCATAGGTTTAAAAAGGTGTCAATGTCGATGGAAAGGTCATAAGATTCCTCTTTTCATCCATTGACATTCTAGGGTAACTCTGGGGTCAAAGGTCACAGTGATTACAAAAGGTGAAATAAGTCTACAAAACTTTCGAATCATATGTTTAAAAAGATGACAAGGTGGATTTTAAGGTCTTCAGATCTCTCTTTTCATCTCTTGACCATCAAGGGTAACTCAGAGGTCAAAGGTCACAGGGATGGAAAAAGAGAATCCAGGCTAAAAATCGTGTCGAATCATAGGTTTAAAAAGGTGCCAATGTCGATGGAAAGGTCATCAGATCCCTCTTTTCATCCCTTGACCTTTAAGGGTTACTCAGGGTGTCAAAGGTCAAAATGGTGACAAAAGGTGAAATTAGGCTAAACGTATCGAATCATAGGTTTCAAAGAGTGCCTAATACGATGGTAAATTCCCTCCAGGAATTATCTGACATTGAATTATTGGGAAAGGGCAAAAGGTCACTAAGTGTATCCTAGATTTAGGGAAATAGATGCGTCAAATTCTAGATTCGAAAGGGTGAAGAATTAGATGAAGTTATTTGGTCCTTTTTGTTGTCTCCTGAGCTCAAAGGACTACACTGAGTTTATTGGTCCTAGATGTAAAATATGCCAAGACGTGAAACATAATATGAATGAGATTATTTAGGCTCCCAAAGTAAATGTTAAGAAATTTAGATCCCAACTTCCATCCCTTAAACCCTCTGGGTCATATGGTAGTCGTTCATTTAGAGTTTACTAATCAATGAAAAAATTAAATTGTAAATTTAAGTTAATTACTATTATTAAGTTAAAAATACTTAATCATACGTTTTATTTAAAAAAGTATTTCAACTGTTATTTAAAAAAATTCAATATAAAAATTTAAAATGAATATATGGAAGCAGTAAGAATGAAAATCAATTTTTATTCATTCTACGTATCCGATATTCCATGCCAGGCACAATGGAATTTGCCCGATAAAAGCGTGTGTGAATGTGTCCTCCAGCATATTCGGAGATATGGACTCTGCACACGTTGTAATTTCTTTTTTTAACTCTTCAATGCCCGAAAATGTTTTTTCACTACACCTGGTGGACTTTGACCCCTGCCCAACCGTTCCAGGTCAGAGTCTTCCTGGAGGGATTTTACCATCGTATTAGGCACTATTTAAACAAATGCGTCCTTGTAGCCCCGTTTCGAAATTTGTCACTCCGACCTTTGACCCCTGAGTAACTCTTAAAGGTCAAGGAAAGAAAAAAGCGATCAAAAGACCTTACGATCGACCTTGGTACCTTTTCAAGCCTATTATTCGATACGTTTCTAGCCTCATTTCCATTTTTGTCACCATTTTGACCTTTGACCCCTTAGTAACACCTAAAGGTCAAGGGATGAAAAGACAAGAAATCTGAAGACCTTTCCATCGACATTGGCACCTTTTTAAACCTATGATTCGACACGATTTTAGCCTGGATTCACTTTTTCCATCCCTGTGATCTTTGACCATCGTATTAGGCACTCTTTGAAACCTATGATTCGATACGTTTAGCCTAATTTCGCCTTTTGTCACCATTTTGACATTTGACACCCTGAGTAACCCTTAAAGGTCAAGGGATGAAAAGAGGAATCTTATGACCTTTCCATCGACATTGACACCTTTTTAAACCTATGATTCGACACGATTTTAGCCTGGATTCATTTTTTCCTTCCCTGTGACCTTTAACCTCTGTGTTACCCTTGATGGTCAAGAGATGAAAAGAGAGATCTGAAGACCTTAAAATCCACCTTGTCATCTTTTTAAACATATGATTCGAAAGTTTTGTAGCCTTATTTCACCTTCTGTAATCACTGTGACCTTTGACCCCAGAGTTACCCTAGAAGGTCAGTGGATGAAAAGAGGAATATTATGACCTTTCCATAGAAATTGACACCTTTTTAAACCTATGATTCGACACGATTGAAGCCTAGATTCATTTTTTACATCCCTGTGATCTTTGACCTCTGAGTTACCCTTGAAGGTCAAGAGATGAAAAGAGGGATATGAAGACCTTAAAATCGACCTTGGAACCTTTTTAAATCTATGATTCGACACGATTGTAGCCTGGATTCAATTTTTCCATCCCTGTGACCTTTGAACTCTGAGTTACCCTTGAAGGTCAAGAGACGAAAAGAGGGATATGAAGACCTTAAAATCGACCTTGGAACCTTTTTAAACCTATGATTCGACAGGTTTGAAGCGGTGATTCATTTTTTGTAACCCCTGTGACCTTGAATATGACCTTTCAGGGGTCACAGTTGCAATTTCTGACCTCAATAGTACTTCCATCGTTTTCTTCGTGTCCAAAAACTTATTAGTCGAAAGTTTCGCTAAAAAATTTCGTGTTTCTTGTACTTCGAATATTTAAACATTGAAAGCCCATAAGGCAAATTTTGGATTTTAGGTTGGACCCTATTTCTGGGGTCAAAAGGTCATATTTTTCATATTTTGCTTAGAGTCAACAAAACTTACATCCTTTTTCTAGCCAAGTACCAAATTTCATCCTTGTGGCTCGAAAGGAAGTGTCTAAAATTACAGGTTAGAATTGACACACGATCAATGGGACACTCTGTATATTGACTTGAACACTAATCGAAGACAATTAGCCTCTATTTACTTCCAAAAAGACTTCTACAAGCTCATGAATAATTCCGTGTTTGGAAAGACAATGGAGAATGTAAGCAAAAGAATTAACATGCAATTACTGACGAAAAAAATTGCAAAAGTTAATCAATAAATCGACATTTTTAGACAGAACAATTTTCAACGAGTCTCTAGTAGCCGTTCACATGCGAAAGGCGACTATCAAAATGAACAAACAGATATACATAGGTTTCAGTGTGTTAGAGGTTAGCAAAATATGGTAAGAACATCTCCCTTGCGTACACTGACACGGATAGTCTATTGTACGATATAAGAACAAACTATGTTTATCAAGATATGTTAAAAAACATTGAAGCAATCAATACCTCAAATTAACCAAAGAATCACCCTTGCTACTCTGAGAAAAACAAGAATGTGATAGGCAAATTTAAAGACGCATGTGATGCTCAAATTATGACTCATTTCGTAGGTCTGAGAAGCAAACTATATTCATTCAAAGTCGAGGGAGGAAAGGAAAAAAATAGCCAAGGGTATAACAAAACGGGTGGAAGAGAAACGTCTGAAATTTGATGACTATATCCGTTGCCTGCACGAAAATTCCACGGAATTTAGAAAGATGACGATCATTCGTAGTAAAAACATGAATTAACCACTATACAAATAGACAAGGTCACGCTAAACGCGAGCGATGACAAACGGTATATTTGTGAGGGTGGCATCAACACGTTGGCATGGGGTCATTACAAAATTCCGCGGAAGAGAACGCATCACGAGGCGTTTGGTAATGATGATACTTGAAACTTATTAATACCCATTAAAGGATATAATGAGAGCAGTAACAATCATGACTTTGGTCTGGATCCTTTCACTTGCATCTGCGCCATCAGGGTGTGCAAAAACCACGTTCGTGACGAAATTCTTGGAAAGTTTACCGCACATGATCGATAGTCCAATACATGAGATTGTATGGTGTTGCAGTCGAGGGAGTGAGCCAAGAATACGTTCGAGTACACCAATTCAATTTCGAACCGAAATACCCCCTTTCGAAGAATTCGTAGGCGCGCCAACGTTGTATGTGCTAGATGATCTAATGAGTGAGGGTGCGTACAGTAAAGACGAATGCAATTTGTTCACAAGAGGTAGTCATCAAATTAACATTTCCGTTTTCTTAATCGCACAAAAAATATTCTATCAAAACCCGCAAGCGAGCAATATATCCCTAAATTCCAAGTATATAGTAACATTTAAAAATCCTAGAGATCGGTTACAATATGGACACTTAGCTCGGCAGGTCTGACCCGAAAAATCGAAGGAATTGGAAAGGGTATATAAAGAGGTGACGCAAGAATCGTTCGGTTACTTAATGCTAGACTTCGGGCAGGACACGGACGAAAGGTTGAGATTCCGTACTAAATCTTTCCTGAAAACGAGACCACTGTAATCTACATGCCTGTGCATGATGAAAAGATTGAAGAGCAATAATAATTTGCTCCATGTGCTGAAATCTGCCAAACCCAAGTTACGTTCGGCTATAGTAAACGAATCGGATGCGGAGTTTATTAAAGCCATCTCTGAATGTTGTCTGAATACGCTTAAACGAAGACATAAGATAAATAACTGCTTAAAGCAAAAACTATTCAAGCATCGATATACCTTGAGAGACTTGGCTTCGCGTGGTACAAGCATTAAAATATAGCGCACGCTTCTCGTACAAAAAGGAGGTTTTCTACCAATGCTACTCGGATCCATATTGAGTGGTGTCATTGGTAGTCTCATTGGTGGAAAATGAGTTTACATAAAAAGCTCGTAGTCGACCCTGAGGCTTTTGAGCGAGGTCAAATGAAGAGGAGATTGAATGCATTAGATGTTGAAATGAAAGCTGTATTGATCAAAAGAGATCTCAAAGACGTAGATAAATGGCACATGTACAAGCGCGTGCTGGATAAATATCTGAACAGTTTCCGACATTAAATCACCCATTCACATTCCGATAGTGGAATCCTTGGGTCAGAGCCAGTCATATAGAAGGTCGCAGTACAGTGAGGAGGAGGAGACTCGTGAACTGAGGAAATCGCTTGCCGATGTGAAACGAGCGAATGCTGATTTGGATAAGACATGGGAACGTATAGAGGGAAGACTAGACGCGGAGGGGAATCTATCGAAACACCTAAAGAGAAGAAAAAGAAAGAGGTCAGAAAAAAGCAAAAAAGAAATTCAATCAAGGGCAATACCGAGGCGAACCAGCCGACCAAGGAAACCGAAAAAATTCGGGGAAGAGTGGATTAGGATGTAATCAAGATGGTGTACAATGATCCAGAAAATTCTGCAGGTTTTTCGCCCGTTGATAAATTACACCGAGCGACTGGGATTTCGAGAAATACAATACGCGAGTGGTTAAATTCTCAAGATGCATACACACGTCACAGACCGATGAGGAGAAAATTCCCTCGAAATCGTTACAGCGTATCATACATTGATGAATGCTGGCAATGTGATCTGAACGATATGCGGAGTTTGAAAAAATTCAACAGAGGATATTGTTATATTTTGACGGTGATCAATTTATTTTCGAGGTATGCGTGGGCGAGAGCATTGCGGAAAAAAAGTCCAGTGGAGGTAGTCGAGGCGTTTAATGATATTTTTCGTAAAAGAAAACAGTTGAAAATTCAAGGTGATAAGGGTAGCGAATTTGTAAATAATAAATTTAAAACTTTTCTCTCGAATCACGGTGTAAGGTTTTACACAACAATCCGGACATAAAGGCTAATCGCGTTGAACGTTTCAATCGTACTCTAAAATCTAAAATGTATAAGCATTTCACGAGATATTCAACGTACAATTACGTGGATATATTACCCAAATTGGTGAATAGTTATAATAATAGCGTGCATTCCAGCTTTGGTGTTAAACCTGTCGCGGTGAATGAGAAAAATGCATTCTCAATCGATAGTCGCTCAAGAAAACCTCTTGTTAGCAAAAAGTTTAAATTTAAAGGGGGTGATTACGTCAGAATCAGTAAAGAACGACTCCCATTTGCAAAAGGATATACACCTAATTACACCAGCGAAATATTTCAAGTCGAGGGTGTGAATCAATCGAGGGAGATACCCACGTACGAGTTGAAAGATCTGAACGGTGAGGATTTAAAGGGTAGTTTCTATGAGCAACAGTTAGTGAGGGTTAACCTTTCCCCCGGGGACGGAATATAAGATTGAGAAAATTTTGAAGCGTAGGGGGCGGACTGACGATTTAGAATATTTTGTTAAGTGGGAAGGATACCCAAAATCATTAAATTCTTGGATCCTCGCTTCTTCGGTGCGTGAAATGCGAACAAGTTTTACATTACGTTACCTAGTGATAGTTCCAAAACATATTTTCCTCACAACACAATATCACATTTCCGTACGAGATTATCACACCGTGTCAATTTGGAAAATGATGAATGGATGGTAAGATTAGCTGAGATTTCTATTCCTCCCATAGATGAGATTATTCTCCCGCGGGATGTTAGAGAAGAAACCGCGACTCCGGGAACTCTAGCGGAAGAAGAAGCGTTACCTTCCGGCTCCCCAGTAAAAGATAATGGGACTCGAAATGAGGAAGGAGTGGTTCGTGGAGAAGCGGAGGGCCCTAAGGATGAGATTGATGAAGTTAAGGTTAGATTGGAGGATGGCTCGTTTTTCGTGATATCGAACGGGGCTGAATCTTATGAATCTTTATATGAAGCTTTTATTAAACTATATCTAAAACAGGATGAGGACAGGCAGAGAAAAATTAAGACATGAATTCATACGTGATTCACCGTACGGAATCAGGTTAACAGATAATCCTTCAGGATTAAGTGAACGTCTATCACCGGGGGTGTAAATCGCAGGTAAAAACGTGACGTATACTTTATTTCCGGATGAGTATGCCTCGTTTAAGGATTTGTTCGTTCAAACGTTTTCTGCGTTCAATATGTCCAGTCAAAGAAAAATACAGCAAGATATGCAAGATGTATATTATAGATTAATGGCTCCTTATCAGCGGGAGTCTGGTAATGATTCACTTCAGGTGTATTCGATGATAGGACTAAGAAAGTATCAAAGAGAAGTAGTGTATATTCCTCTAACATTTACGTTTACGCGGATATAATCAAACCTCAACTGGTAGGTGATTCGCTTAGTCGATGCTTACGTATATTAAACACTCAAGTCTTACACCGGACATGCAACCCCATTTTCTATCACCCAGTTGAAAAGAACAACATTGAGAGCATTGAAATTCTGTTGACTGACAAACTCGGTGAGTCCATACCATTTCGCAATGGGGGACAAATGTCCATCATCGTATTGCATTTTATAAAAAAGATGTGATATAAGTTGGTTGATCATTGAGCGTCGAGATGGCTACGGTGACGGATCGTTATTTATCTTACTACCTAAAGCAGTCAGGTGGGGAGATTGGACCAATATATCGAGCATCGTATCGTGTGTAAAAGGGACGGGATATAGGAAGTTTTCTTGCTGGTTTGTGGCGTTTTGCCAGACCTCTTTTTTACAGCGGGTTGAAGACGGTTGGTAAGGAGGCCGTTACTGCCAGAGGGGCGGCCTTGAGCGATCTGGGGACTAAACCAGTTAAGGATATATGGCGTAGTAGATTAAACGAGGCGGGGCAGAACTTGAAACGGAAAGCGGAGGAGAAAATAAAAAATGTGAGTGGGGTGGGGTGAGACTGGTTAAGCGAACATGATTGAATAAAATAAAAACTAGTGCTGGGAAAAATAAAGGACATTCGCAGAGAAGGCGAAGAGGGGACAAGGTCGTGCACAGAGATATTTTTTCCAACTAAATCATGGATGAGCATATGCTGAGCTCGTTGGACTCAATCCAACCCAATCCACCCATTCAGACTAACATTTTATCAAAGCGGCTAGTTTCCTACAAACCTATATCATCGCTGGATAATAGATCGGTGATTGAATTCCTGATTAAAGATTCTGGTGATGCTTACAAGGATTTGAATAGTATATTTCTCAAGCTGAGAGTGAAGGTTTATAAGACGAGCTTGGTAGATTATACGTCTAGCGATGGGAATCAACCGGGTGTTATGAACAATATCCTCCACTCCCTCTTCGAACAATGCAACGTTTATTTCAATGGGACATTAGTGACCCCATCAGAAGATAATTATCATTATAGGAGCTATATTGAAAATGTGTTGAATTGTGGTGGGGATGCAAGTAGAACACATTTGAGGAATGTCGGGTGGGAAGTGGATACGGGGGAGGATATTAATATAACTGACGCGAGTAACGTGGGTTACGTAAGCTAGGTTCGAGGATAGTGCCGAGGTTGAGCCATATGGTAAATTACATATGGATGTGTTTAATCAGACACAATTGCTGCTAGATCGGGTCGATATAGTAATCGGGTTGATGCTTTCAAACCCTGCGTTTACTCTGATGGGAGTGGAGGGGGGAATAATGAAAACACTAGATGCCACTCTTTACGTTCAACATTTCCACATCAACCCTTCCATATTATTAGCACACAATAAGATGCTGGAAAACAATAATGCTAGATATCACTACAAACGTACCGAAATGAAATCTTTCACGGTTCCTGCTGGTGGACGAACTCTTAGCATTGATAATGCGATCGTAGGTCGAATACCCAATCCTATAATATTTGCTATGGTTGATAATGACTCGTACGCTGGTAAGGTTGACAAGAATCCATTTGCTCTCTCTCACTATTCCCTGGAAATTTTTTCACTCTTTGTAAACGGTGTTCAGTTTCCTTCCGAGGGGTTGTAGTGTAATTTCTACCGTAAAAAGTATTGGGCACGGGCGTATGATACCATATTCTCAGGCAGTGGAATAAAGCATTATGATAGAGGTAATCAAATTACGTATGACATGTTTGGGCATGGATATTTCATGTTGGTGATTGATCTCACCCCGGACAATTAAGGAAACAAAGATTATGCAAGTGTCGGAGATCGGGGTGTGGTGCGAATGGAGGCGAAATTCGAGAAAGAATTGACAAACACCGCGACGTGCTTGGTATTGTCAGAATACGATGCCTCTCTAGAAATCGATAAAAACAGGAACATCATCACAAATTATTAGTTTTGCAATGGATAGTGTACGGATTGATAGGTTATTGAATCCGTTTAAAATATTCCGCTGAGTCTTCGCTTCTGATAAATTACCTCAATCTCCTAGAAATGGTGTATACGTAGTGAATTTAGATCCTTCATACCTACCCGGCTCCCATTGGGTCGCGGTATATATTTTCAATGGAATAGGACAGTATTTTGACTCTTATGGATTGGCTCCTTTCGTTCCAGGTATTATAAATTTTTGGAAACCTTTCGCTTACACTCACAATAGCGTTCAGATTCAAAGTTTCCATTCTGATATTTGCGGAGAATACTGCTCTCCTGACGCATATAGTAAGTCGTTAGGGTACACATTACACAAATTCCTCACACAATTCCATAATACCATCCCTCATCTCAACGACTGTCGCGTTCTGGAGCTGTTCCACCTGACCTTCAACGATTTGAGGAGTGAAAGCAAGTGTCATCCCAAAGCTCAACGGTGCTGCTCGAGAATAAATATGATGCTTCGGTTGAAGAAACATCATTGACGAGAGAGACTTTCCGAAATGCACATCGTTGCGTCAGTATGCTTCGCTAAGGGTGGCGTCATTGAGCTAGCAGCTGTGGATGTCGACTCAAATCGTCTGTTCTGGGGGAGTTTTCAGAAGCATGGAAAGCTTATCGCTGGTGGGAAGAAACTGCGGTTACATGATCCGCTAAACTGTGAGGAGACCACCTTCGATCATGGATTCATCTCACATGTGGAGCTCCTACCCGCCCTGGAAGCCATCATTGAAGGAGCAACCTCTTTGTATGCATAAAGTGAAGCCAAGTGTGAGTTCCTCCCCGACCTCACAGACCGTACCTTCATTTCCCTGAAGAAAGAACTCCATTGTCCGGCACCTGAAAAATGCTCCTTCCCCACCTTTTCCTGTCTAAACCCATGTCATAAGTTACGTAGCAGTACGTGCGCACACCGTGATGCGCATTCCCTCGCTCAATGGGCGCAATATAACCGCCTCAAAGCAGAAGTTGAGCCTTGCTCCAGCGACTGTTCCCCCACCCCTCCTCCACCTAATCCCTCTTAAGCAAGATAATATCCTGTCGATCATCAGTTGTTAAGCAGTAATCATCGATGAGGGTGTCTCCGCCAGTGAAAAGCAAGAGAAAAGTTGAACATCCTCCCGTCCCCCCGTCATTTTCTAACAGTAATAACTTACTGCTTCAGACTGTGTATTATCCCATTGGTGTAAAATCAAAAAGTGTTTGTGTGGGTTACGACCCCAGCAGAGACTTTGAACCAGCAGTACAATTTAATCAGACAACTAAGAAAAGTGTTATTGTTTCACATAGTGAATGGACTAATGTCATAAATTTATAAAAATCAGTGAGTAATTATTTATATATTGGTTTAAAATATCAGCTCTCTTCAAATTGCTTATCCTATGCAAATCACTTTGAGAAGCACATTTGTCTATTAAAAATATTTTATCAAAGAGCTCATTTAACCTTAATGCTGGTGAATGGGAAGCCCTGTTAAAAATCTCCAATCTGATAAATCTATTCCTCCGGAGACTTTCGGACAATCGCGATAAGGTTAGACAATTTCTCGCTAGCAGGATATCTAACGATATCACTGAATGTGATCTGGAAAGGTTGGAATTTGATTTTATACTCATGCTGAATGATATGTCTTGTAATCAAAAGGTATAACTTGGTTGTACTTTGATTACGTGTTTGCAAAGGGTTTCTGACCTCTGGCACGAAGTAAAATTCTGCAAGTCAGAAGCTCTTGTAATCTCTTGAACCTCTGGCATTGGGTGTAAAAACCTTGTATGTTTGAGAGATTACACCATGAGTGTCATTATCGAATTTCAAGGATTCACCACAACTTATGGTGAATATATAGTCAAGGAATTGGCTATCATTAATATGAATACGTGATGTTGCAATGCGTGGCTTTTCAAATCACCTACAAGATTGCTGTACGCGAGAGACTCGTCCTGGTTGAGAAACAACTATTATGGATTGAATGAATACTCTGGGGATGTGGATTATTCGGAACTGGAGAATATATTATTTGATTATACAAAGGAATATCAGTTTTTATTCACAAAAGGTGCTCAACAGGCATCCTTCTTGACCAGTCTCCTTCCCAAACGAATATGTGGGTAACTTGGAAATGTACGGCTGTCCTTCACTTAAGAAATTAGCAACAAATGAAGACTGTTTAATTAAGTCACCTCAAAATAATCTGCATTGTGCAAGAAAAAATTGTTATAAGCTAGCAGATTGGTGAACGCAAAATAAAATATATTAAAAAATGAAATAAATCTGTCAAACCTCTATGCTATGTGTTTGATTTATTGAACAACCCTTCCTCTTAATATTAAGGAAATGGTATTGAGGAATGATAACTAGGTGAGAAGCTTTGATTTTTTTATTTAGAACAAAGTATATTCAGTTGGTACAACATTCAGTATAAAAGTATACGTTTCCAAATGCTTCCCTCGTTCGTCGTAAACATTACAATAGTCGATTCGTGACTTTTCTCCAGTTGTGAATGTCACAGGTGGGGCGAAATCAAATTGGTCACCATCCGTTGACGTTCTCCTACCTTTTGAAATAAACTCGGATCCTCCCCCCTTTACGATTACACCCGTTGAATAAGCAATCTTCTTCATCTTCTTTATATCGTAGACATGGCACGTGATGGATGGATCTTGTCTCTTGGCCTTCTCCAGCTTATCCCCCTCAAGTTTCAGCTGCTTGATCGTGGAGACGTTGAAACGTTCCACTTCATCTGTTTCAGGATTCTCAAACCCCGAAAATACTACACTTTTTCCCACCAGATTTATGGATTTGTTCATATGTTTGAACACAGTAGAGCATCTGTCCTGAAATTCTATGCTGAGATTAAGATCGTTCTCTTCGTTGTTGCCCAGTGGTAATGGGAGCACTTCATATGTGCTGCTCACTTTATCCTTGAATTTGCGAACGACGAGTTGATGCTTCCCACCAAGCTCGGCTTTCACGGAGAGTAAGTGAGACATCCTTACGTGTCGAATATCTGTCAGCGATTATATACCGCTTCGATTTAACGCGCTTTTATACTGTCTGACAATGAGAAGATGGGAGGGGACGGGGACGTAAAGAACGATCCCAATGTTGCAAGCAATAGTGGAAGGGTGGTACACGTCTCCTCAACACGTGTGCGAAAAGTGAAAGTGGGTCGGGGGTCTCCGAGTCGCGGGCGCGAAATGTGAAAGTGGGTCAGGTGTCTCCGAGTCGCGGGCGCGAAATGTGAAAGTGGGTTGGACGTATCCGGAAGTGAAAGTGGGTTGGACGTATCCGGAAGTGAAAGTGGGTTGGACGTATCCGGAAGTGAAAGTGGGTTGGACGTATCAGGAAGTGAAAGGCAAATGGAATTTCAAGGGCGACCTTGGCCCAGAATGAACAAATTGACCCTACTCACTTTATCTTCTCCCCAAAACACACAAGCCTACCGTTCCCTGCCGACCAATTGTATTCAGTTTCAATTCTCCTACTGACAGAATTTCTGCCTTCCTCGACCATTACCTGCAACCCCTTGTATTCTGTCTTCCTTCCTTCGTAAAAGACTCCCATCATTTCAACGATAAAATAGCATTTCCATTCCCCCTCTTCTAATGGCCTCTATTGACGTCACTTCCTTATACACCTCCATCTCCAATAATGAAGGCCTATCCTCACTCAAGTTCTATCTTAATCAACGACCCTCAAGTCCCCTCAACGGACTTCCTGTTAGAAATAGTTGAATTTGTGCTAAAAAAGAATGCCTTCTGCTTCAACAAATCTTTCTACCTGCAAACCAGTGGCATGGCGATGGGAACTAGGATGGCCCCATCGTATGCGAACCTCTTTATGGGGTTCCTTGAAGAATCTTTCCTCTCCCCAAGTACCAACCAACCTCTCTTCTAGGTCCGTTTCATCGATGCGGACCTAGATGCGGATCGATCTTCTCTGGACGGACGGTCATGACTCTCTCCAAAATTTAATTTCCTCTCTGAACTCCTCCTTTTCAGTGAAATAAACGCAGAAAGTGCAAAACAATTGATTTTTAGTCGGTGGAGAGGGGAACTGAATGGTGGCCAAATTGTAATTAGTGTGATGGAGGACCTTAAAAGGACATTTGAAACTGAAAATTGAGATATTTCGATTAAAAGCTACAGCACTATGGTGCGGGAGGCAGTTGTGGAATGGTTTAGAGATTATTTAAACGATAGAGTGCAAGAAACGAAAATAAATAATTTTAAGCCCAAAGAATCAAGAAATAATAGTTTTTCTACAGGGATGTGTGTTGGTGGGACTTATAATATATATGAACGATGTCAACGTGCTGTGCAAATGCTTTTTTTAATATGTTTGCAGAAGATGCTTTGGTACATTATCTGGGAAAGAGTGTCCAATAATTTATAACCAACTAAATGATGAACTAAAAACTCTGAATAAATGCTTTGAAAGATAAACTAAAACTAAATGTCAAAAAACCTTCAGCAATACTAATAATAAATTCAAACAAAAAGCAAAAGGACTTATTAAGAAAACATACTGAAAGAATAGAAATCACAGTAACATATAAAAATTGAGTGAAGTCTTTCTGTCTGCCGGTTCTATGTTACGCATCTCCTCAAAAACTACTGAACCGATTGAGCTGAAATTTTGTAGGATTCTAGCGTATGCACTAGAAGGTGCTACAGGCTGTATAAAAAAGACTCATGGCCCGGGTGCGATGCCTGGCGCCAATTATGTACTTACATTGGTTTAAATTGACTTTTTCAATTCATGGTGGCGCAAAAGTTTTTTCTTTCGCTCAGTAAAACACCTAAATATTAGTCGATTTCTATCATTCTTTCTGTATTTAATGAGAAAATGTTTAAACTTTCTTATTCTTCTAGACTCTTTACGCTTTATCCTCAAGGTTTCTGGGCAATGTGTAACTTACGTTAAATTTAGTGTTTTCTTCGCTTATTTTCCGAGCGTTGCTAAAGCGTTTGCCATTGTCGTCTCCGAAATGAAAACATCCACGATGCTTAAACAGTTCGTCATAGAGGGATGACGTAAACGGAATAGTGCTTTTCGAGAGGATATAGAAAGGTGCGGAAGGTATTGTAGGCTATTCGTGAAGCAAGATCAGCCACATTTTTCCGTACAAAGATATGTGCTGACTGCTAGCGCTACTCACGGATTTAGAAGGTTAGACTTAGATATTTATTAGGTTATTTAGATATTTAGATTTAGATATTTACCGGGGCCTTCTGGTTTGCAATTTGCGGAGGCTCATGTATCCCTACCTACAAACAACTCCAGCAATGACAGTGACCCACAAGGAGAGAACGATGGTGCACCTTATTCACCTCGTCAATCTGTGCTAGAAAAAATCAACCTGAATTTATCCAAAATCGGTATATCACAGTAAATAGAAAAAAAATTGAGAAGTAGAAAATACTCTATAGAAAAAAAATCATAAAATTACTTCTGTTTATCGAAGAGCAATCAGGAAAGTATGGGGAAAAGCAAAAACTTCCTTCGGCTCATAAGAGTTAGTAGGGTATGATATGCTAACAAGGAGACATCGCGAGATTGATGTTCGGGATCCGAATGCCGATGTTATTTTCTGAAACTATAAAGGAAATGTAGAAAAAGTGTCACGGCTTTCTTCCCCATAGGCCCGGGTTCGAGAGATATAAGCAAGTAAAGATTTGGCGCAGAATCAGTATCTTTAAGTAAGGGTGCGACTCCAACAACCGGCGTAGCCGCGTGCATTCAGGCGCACGGCCGATGGCTTTTGCCCCGGGCGACCTGGGTTCGAGTCCCGGTGAAGTCAATTTTTTTTCTTTCTTACAATTTAAGGAATCAATGCTACAACCCATCCCCATTCAGTTAAGTCAGTTTCGTTCGTATTTTTTCTATTTTCAACTCATTTTCTGGATTTTCAATGGACCGAGGACTTACGACGCGAATTAGGGGATTTTATTTTCCCATTACAGGCTCACATGCTGCCCGACGCATTAGGTTTGGATGGATTTCGAGGATCCGTGAATACTTCTATGAATACCAAGGGCTTCAATTGTTCGCTGGACTACCTGAAGATAGTAAAGAATGAACTGAATGCTTATTACACTGCGACGGTTGCCCTCGTAAATTCCTCGGAACCGCCCTGGAATTTTCACTTTTATCACTTAATTTTTCCTTAAATAGTGAGCATGATATCGGCGGTAAATAGAAGGGCATGTGAAAAATATTTAAAATGATTTTCTCAAAGTACAACGTATTTTATTGCAGTGAACCCTTATCGTGGACGAAGGGAAGATTTTGAATTCCTACACATAAAACATGATGTAGGGATAACACTATTTTTCTTCTCACCTCCTGTTTTCTTTCGGTTCATTGAATGAATTTAAATTTTCATTCGTGGCATGTAATTGCCCATTATTTGATTATAGGCATTGATAAAACTTTTGAAGTAAGGTATATTCCTTCATCGTTTTTACATACCCAATCCCATACAAATTAAATAGTATTTAATGTCAGTTACAATAGTATTTTTCTATCTTCAGCGTATTTTATTGATTTTTAAACGGACCTCCGAATGGTGACTTACCACGCGAATTTGGGGACTTATATAACGACACGTGAAATTCCAGGTAATGCGTTCTTCTACGCCCCAGCCATTGCTCCCTCAACCCCTTCATATATTTTTGATCTCAACTCTTTCTTGTCACCAAATAAACTCTACTGGCTATCCTCACATTCCGTTACTAACCCTAGCCAGCTTCCCCCTTTTACCCATTAGGTCAAGTGCAATGACCCTGCGTTCCAGTAGTCTGCTCAAAGCGGTCTCAAAGTCTTCTTTGTCTATCTTTCGCACCCGTCTTCACACGGTTGGGCCTCGGTGCCTCATTGAGAGATTAGCGAGGGTCAGCTGTGGAGGAAGGGTTGCTGGGGGCGGAACTCTTTGAAGGGCGCAAGAAGGCATGTCATAAAGGAGACAGGGTGGACGGAAGGACATTCTGTAGTAAGGAGGGAGAATTTGTTGGAAAGACAGTGGGTGGGCTGTGGAGAAAATCTAACGGAGGGAAAACCCAGTGGAAATGATATTATGAATAAAAGAATGTAGGAGTCGGAAAATCCCGTTTTGAGACAACGTTTTAGTAATGGGAAGGGGTGTTCTCTACATACAGCAACGCGTGGCAGCTGTATTGGGCCGTCTATTTCGCCAGTTTCAATCCAGCTCTTGATCAGTGAAGGTAAAGTGAAGCGTAGCTCAAGTTTCCTGCAGCAAGTCTTTTGCATTATTTAGTTTTCACCTATCTGCGGCGTTGTGTCGGGAGTTCTCGGAAGCTAAATGAAGAGTGTTCGAGAAATCTGTCCTTCGTCCAGTGACGGCTCCTCATTGTCAGACAATGTAAATGACACTTCTCCATCGGTGTTGTCATCATACCAAGATGACATCACTGGTGCTGTGCATAGCTTTGAAGGTGTGTAAAGTAGTGATTTTGATAGTAAGCAGTGTAATAAGCATTTAGTTCGTTCTTTACTATCTTCAGGAGGTCCAGCGAACAATTGAAGCCCTTGGTATTCATAGAAGTATTCACGGATCTTTGAAATCCAAACCTAATGCGTCGGGCAGCATGTGAGCCTGTAATGGGAAAATAAAATCCCCTAATTCGCGTCGTAAGTCCTCGGTCCATTGAAAATCCAGAAAATGAGTTGAAAATAGAAAAAATACGAACGAAACTGACTTAACTGAATGGGGATGGGTTGTAGCATTGATTCCTTAAATTGTAAGAAAGAAAAAAAATTGACTTCACCGGGACTCGAACCCAGGTCGCCCGGGGCGAAAGCCATCGGCCGTGCGCCTTAATTCACGCGGCTACACCGGTTGTTCGAGTCGCACTCTTACTTAAAGATACTGATTCTGCGCCAAATCTTTACTTGCTTATATCTCTCGAACCCGGGCCTATGGGGAAGAAAGCCGTGACACTTTTTCTACATTTCCTTTATAGTTTCAGAAAATAACATCGGCATTCGGATCCCGAACATCAATCTCGCGATGTCTCCTTGTAAGTGAACTCAAGGAAATATTTGCTGAAGCTGATTCCTGCAGTGAAAAAAATTTAGTCCTGTCAACACTATCTAAAAGCTGAATTGGGCAAACATTCAAGAGAAATTTGGATCAACTCAATATTTAGCTCAAAAGTGAAAGAACAAATAACAATTGTTGTTAACATTTATAGTTTATAGTATATTTTTATCTCATATAGCCACAACCTTGAGCAATCAGGAAATTTTTAGGTTTGCATCGTGTGTCTGCTGCATGTATCACAAATGGGGAAGCCGACGCACAGTGGGACAGGATCGCTAAAAGTTGGCCAACAATGTAGAAATGAAGTTACATTGTTGGGAATTTTTAGTGTTTGGTTGGATGGAGGAATGTTTGATGAATCAGAAAACGGCACTGGTAAGTACATTGTTGCGTACCCGTTCGATTTATATAGACGAATACTCAGTGCAACGCAAGCAGCCTTCGACACGCGAAGATTCGAACCAGCGAAGCGCTTATTTGAAAGGGACTTTACCGTTCGCCAGGACTACTGGTAGTCATTATACAACATGGAAACATCGCCGGAAAGTAAGTACTATCAACGTATAAAACACAAATATTTCCATAAAATACGTTATTATTTTTAATTTGCTCTTTTTAAACTTGAAATTTTGGCAAATATCAAAAAGAATTTTTTTTAAAAAGCATGACAAATACAGTATTGCCGGGAGGTGCCCGACGTTTTAATTTAGTTAACACTAAAGATAAATATTTTCGCTAGTGTGGAGTGTAAAAAAAAGTTTTACATGTTCCCCCATTCAAAAGTTATGTGTAGCTAAAGAGAGCGCCGATACCAATCTCAGGGGAAATTTTCCAACCTTGCAGATGTCGAGCTTCGTGGTGGACAGATACACGGGATCATTGGCGAGGCTGGACAAATCCTATTGAAGCGAATTGACATTTTTTGGTTGCTGAGAGCAAATCTGCTTCGACATAGTGCATCCTCTGCATACACAGTTATCGAGGAACATGTCTCAAAAACATTAAAAAGTTCGTTTCTTTTGCCTGAAAGTATTAAGCCATCAATACGTAGGGTAGTTGCAGACATCCAAGCGAGGTGGAAAAAGGCAAATAGTAATGAGCAGAGATTTCTTTGCAAAAGCAAAGAGTGGTTACAAACTATTGTCGTTTTATCCACCGGTGAAACCCACAAAAATAACCCTCATTCCACTTGTCAAACGACCGAGTTTTCCTCTGTCAGCGACAGAACGAAACGTCGACGCACTGAACATATAAGATCGACATCCTGCTCTAATGAGTTGGCTTATGCAACGCAAATGAGCCTCAGATCTGATGGCAGAACTGATGCAGCTGCAGTGATAAAGGATGTGGTCTTTGGAACGCCAACTAGAGCTAAAAAATATAGACGGAGCATTACCTCTTCGTCTCCTCGCGCCATAACTAGCGATCGTGCACTGCAGTTGATGTTGGATGCTCATCTGTCGAAGAACCAATACCAATTGATTCGTAACGCCCTCTTGGAAGTTGGATGTGCAGCATTTCCCCCATACCATCACGTTTTAAAATCAAAAGAGGCTTGTTACCCCTCTAAATTGGCAGTCCTTGTGGCCGGAAACACTGCTGAGGTTCAAGTGCAAGCGTTACTGAACCACACGGCCGAGCGCATCTTGAAATCTCAAGAAGAGGTGGTGGAACGACTTACACCCGAATCAGCTGAAAATGTTACTTTGATTTGCAAGTGGGGTTACGATGGGACATCAGGTCAAAGTAACTACAAACAAAAGTTTATCGATGAACAAGGAGCTCCTGTCGACGATTCATCAATCTTGTTAACTTCTCTGGTACCGCTACAGTTAGTTTCCACTGATATAACGACGAAAAAGGAGATAATTGTTTGGAATAACCCTACCCCTAGTTCTCCCCGCTACTGTCGTCCTATAAGGCTGCAATTCATAAAAGAAACGGTCTCAAATATATTGCAAGAGAAAAAGTACATTGAAAACCAAGTGAACAACCTCCTAGACTATCGATGTAGCATTGCATCAAAAAACGTCAAGGTAACATTTAAACTTTTCCTAACCATGATTGATGGTAAAGTCTGTAACGCTATCACCGATACTTCTTCCAGCCAAAGATGTCACTTATGTGGATCGACATCAAAATATTTCAACGATGTTGATAAAATTTTGACTCGAACGATTGAAGCCCAACATTTGCAATATGGCATGTCCACGCTGCATGCTTGGATTAGGATGTACGAGTGCTGCTTACACTTAGCCTATAAATTGCCAGTTAAAAAGTGGCAAGTTGGGAAAAGTGATCCCATGTATTCAGTCGTGGAAAGTACAAAAAAGTGTATTCAAGATCGTTTCCAACGAGAACTGGGATTAACAGTGGACAAGGCGAAGCAAGGTTCGGGAAATACAAATGACGGAAATACCGCCCGTCGCTTTTTCGAAAAGATTGATGAGACATGTGCAATTACCGGATTAGACTACGAGCTGGTAAATCGTTTTCGTATTGTGCTACAAACATTGTCATGTGGCTTTGCAATAAATTCAGACATGTTCAATGATTTTGCTATAGAAACTGCTCGTAGATTTGTAGCTGTGTACCCTTGGTACTACATGCCGACAACAGTACACAAACTACTGTTGCACGGGAAGACTATCATAGAACAATCTGTCTTGCCGATTGGCCAGATGTCAGAGGAGGCTCAGGAAGCTTCAAATAAGTACATCAAAGAATTTAGACGCTATTTCTCAAGGAAATTTTCGAGGAGGAAAACAATGGAAGACGTTTTCTTCCGACTCATGGCGCATTCAGATCCCTATATTTCAAGCAAAAGAAAACGGCATCAGAAAAAGTTACACTCTATATCCCCTGAATCAAAAGCGCTGCTTCTATCCCCAACTATGGATTCACGTCAATCGAGCGGTTCAGAGTTAAATGATGCAGACGCTTTTCTGTCAACTTCGTCAGATTCTGATAATGAATAAGACCGCTTATTTCGGCGTGCAGGTTGTTCATAAATGTTGTTTATACATACATTTTTTTAACCTTTCTTGTGTTTGTTTTGTTTTATTTTATATGTATGGTACTTAACATATGCATATTTGCATGTAATGTTATGAACATATTGTGCATTAGTAAATACTATGTGTATTATATATCTTAGAGTACAGTAAAAATTTTAGAGGATGTGATTATTGATACATACTGAGCTGTGAGTGTGTAGTTGAGTGCATTTGATTTCATGTGACCAAAGAAAAGAATTTCATTGAGAGGTATTTGTGACCACCAGTCAAAGTAATGTACGACATGTTCTTTTTTTACATAAAAATATTTTCCATGATGCAATAAATCAATATGACTTCAAGTCGTAATAGCTTCGGAAATCAATGTAAATTGGGAAAAATGTAACAATTTCGAGCTATTTGATTTTATAAGGTTTTATCATATTTGTGATATAGGATTTTTATTTTGATGATTAATATATTTTGGCGTAATGCATTACTCTCAGTGGCATCAAAAACCACTGACACCCGAATTTCATTTTGTCTGGTAAGTTGTATTTGTCATGACCATCAAATGGGTTTCCTTTTCCACTATTCATCACTATTGAAATCTTATACGTTGAATAACTTTGCTTAATGGATTGACGTAACATCTTCAACAATGGCCATTTGTTTGTTTACTGGATTGTTTAAACAATAATGGTGATGAAGTCAAAGATCCAAACTGCGAAGCAAGCAGACTGGATATACTAATGATTATATTTCAGTATTTAATAAATTGTTCAAATGAATTGTTTAAATAATTTGTTACGAAAAATGATAATCAGAGATGTGGAAGTAATGCCATTAAATTGGGTTACCATTGATCTAAAATATTAAAGAACAAATATTAGTATATTATTTTGTTTTCAGTTGGCTTCATTCAGTAGTTTAAATAATTGCAGCGCTAACAATAATAATATTATAACTACAGGAAAAATAACATCAAATTCGGATTCAGCGGCTCAAGAACTTTTAGGATCTATGAATGATGTTGATAAATTACTAAAAACAACGTTGTTATAACATTTGGCCAGCTTTTTTCGATTTGGAACCACTGTGCGACGGGCCGCGCGAAAGAAAATGGTAAATGTTTAAATATTTATAAAAAACGCATTTATGAAATGCCACTAAATTTTATTCTTGGAATAGTAAGGTGGGTATGTTAAGATTACGGAAATAAAGTTTCGGCCGATTCTGAGATGGAGTTATTGAGAAAAGTTTATTAACAATTTTTTAAACATTAGTAATTAACAACAATAGGGTTTAGAAGAAAATAATTTTTTCTTGATATATTTGCATTCAATAAATATTTAGCTTTAAAAATAGCTATTAATCATTGCTGTATGACAATTACAAGCGGAGATATAAGTGATAATATGATTTAAGGCTCGGATTTTTGCTAAAAATGCGAAAAAATTAAAACATGCATAATTCGCTCAAAAACTTATTTTTCAGAAAACTGTTTGAGGGTATTCAGTTTGAGTTGATTTTGTTCCCATACACCAATTTTTATCAAAATCTGAGACCCTAAGGGACAAACGTTTGTTGAATTGAGGTGGAATGACCCATATTACCTTTCACTAAACGTAAGTACACGTTTATCATGCAATGAACTACTTGGTGCACTCCCTGACGAAATTAATAGAATTCCTTGGACTTTTATATATTCCTTATGGCGAAATACGATTGCCCTAAAAACGGTTTTACTTACTGTAGCGAGAGGAATTGAGATATTGATATAAAATTTTCAGTATATGGCTGGGATTACTGCTTAAATTGTCCGCTTGGCTTTACATTTTAAAATTATTTTAATAGGACTTAGAATTGGTAAATTTTGGCGGAATTTGTAGTTTTTTACAAAAAATAAAACCAGGCGGACATTTTGCATTGTTTCAATATAAAATTCCACTTAAAAAAATAATGTTACGCCGACTACTTAAAAAGTTATTTGAATAATTAGAATTGAATAAAACTGCTCTGTCTGACAGAGACACTGGCGGCGAAATCGGGGAAGTATATGATGACGCTCAGGGAGAAGCCGGTGGATTTCGAGGGGTGGTGACGAGTAGCCGTTTAAGGGGAAGGAGGGGAAGGGCTACTCTCCCCTCCCTCGTGCAGAGAACAGAATGGGAGAGACATCATAGAGTGATCAACTCCAGTGAACGACAGAGGGCCGCGAAAGAAGAAAAAAAAACATTTTTCCCTGGGAAGACAACGCGCATCGGAATTGCCTTAGAAATCTCGACCTCTGACAGATTTCTGACAGTATCGTGCGGTAATTGCTTGTGGTATTTATTACATCTACGAACTACATAGATACCAATGGAAACGCCGACGGTGAAAGATCAGCGTAGAAGTAAGAAGGGGAGGCTGTTTCTATCAGTCAAACGAAAAAGGAAATCAGTTGATAATCTAAGGAAGTGGCCGTTAAAGTAAGTATATGGATTTACTGAAGTATATTGCGCATGAAATTTCAAAATTTGCAGTGCTTGAAACGTTTTCCTTCCATTTGGTTTCAGAAAAAGAGTGATTGCTGAAGACAACATTGTGTCTACGATGCAGATCCAACCTCCGGATTCCGATAGCGAAAAGTGAGTACATTTAAAATTAGTACGTTTGTTGAAAAGTTTCCCTTGTTTCCAGACCGTTTTGAAAGCTAAAATGGGTGTTTCCAAAATATTCCTGAACTTTAGGATGAATAGCTTTCCGTGGTATTCGTGGCCGTGGCTTTCTACGGTGGTATCTTTATTGAGCGACTTCATCCTTCTGCTTTGGGCAGTGCAGGAATTTAGATAACCATGATTGTTACCTTTTGTTTTGACATAGTTGGGAAGGTTGCCAAAAAATTAACCGATTAAAGTTAACCCTTTGAGTGCCACACGATGATATACCGTCGTCTATGAGGAGACCTGTTAAAACAATGTTTTTCTCAATCATTAACTCTTGTAAATTGTACATAGTACAAGAATGATCTTTTAATAACTACGTGGACCAATAATTTTGATTGTTAATTGAAATGATCAGCCGCTTTGGTAATTAAAATAACTATATGTCGGATTGATTTTTCCGAGCGCCACATTTGGTTGTTACGAAACTGCTTCTGGTGCGACACTTCGGAAACTACATTCTTTGTTAGCCTAAAACTAATTGACTTTCTTCTACTATTTTGAAATTTGTATTTATGTCGGAGATATTATGTCTGGCATGTTCATATTTCTTTCAAGTGCTTAGAAACATTTTATTCTCTGCGAAGTACATCGCATTCTCGTTCGTTTTGCGAACGATTGTTGACATAACAAAAAGACGTTAGGCTTCAAAACATCTCTGCTATGTCGCTTCTGATGAGATAATTTATTGCTGACTGTTCCACTGCGGTCAAGTCGTTGATTTTCAGCTACGAAAGGCAGACGAAAAGATACGATGTAATTGCTATCATGCTATCTCTCGCAGCTGATGCGTCGAGTCAGCTGGGGTGTAGTCAGCAATGTGGCTCCGATTGTCAGCCTCGTTATCACAGTAGATACGGCAGTAGTAATCGAAAGATGATGCTGGGCATAAAAAATACAATGTGTGCCAACTATTGTTGTTGTTGACACAATGAAATTTCGCAAGTGGCTTTTTGAAATTGAAATAACCCTTTTGCCTAATAATTGGCGCCAACTACGAGAAATGAATTTTCACCTGGTGTTGACGTTGGTGTTGACAAAATTGTGACTATTTAGGATTATTGAATTTTACTGCTGTCACACAGTAGTTGCTTGTTGTCAAGCATTAGCTGCCGAGCATCCAGCGACTCCTTTTAGAGAAGATTTGTGAAAGGCCGTATAAGGAAAAGTTCTATCGAGTGCCAAAATTAATGCATGGATTAATAAAACGAGTTGAATCCGCTTCCATGAATCCGAAGCACACTCGCGGTGTTGCGCAGGCCTCTGAATGAGTCCCTTTTCTCTATTATAGTTTTTTTTTGGAATTAGTCGGCATTTTCTTTTTTTCACCAAGGAAAAATCTTCAAAATATTAAATCCATTTTTTCGTATACTGCTGAACTGGTTGAATTTTCTTCAACAAATAGGTAACAGAGAGAATGATTTTAGGAAATTGATGTTGATATGGATGGCAGTCATTACCTTTTCTCTTGTGTGTGACAATAAATCGTTGACATATCCTTCAGACCATAGGTAGGAGGCAGTTGAGAAGTTTCTCTGAATATGGCTATTGAAAGTCTGAAGTACTCTCAACGTAATTTTCGTTTGAGTAGAGGGGGATCCCAGCTTCTAAAGTCAATTCCGTCCGAATTCCCACGATATTTGCTCCCAGGTGGCAGTAGAAAAGCTGACTAATTCGAACTGCGGTGTAGGATGACGATATCCTGTTCGCTTTTGGAAAGGGAGAGATAAGAAGATAGATGTAACTTGATCATCTGTTTTCGTGAAAAAAATGCGCCCGCTCAACTACCCAGTGGCACAGCTGTGACGGTGTCAAGTTTCACGATTGCGAAACCGTCACCCGGGCAAGACCAAAGGAAGAATAAGGAAGTTAGCCTCTTTTCTCCTCATTTATTACACAGTAGCCTCTGCTTGGGCTCCAAAAGTATTTATTCATCTTCTCTTTTCGGTATTGTAGAATAATACAATGGGTACTGGATTGTTTTCACTAATAATTTGTTTTTAACTTCTGGGGTGATGAACATCACTGAAATTATGGAGCAATAATTTTGATATTCTCTTTATTTCAGTGCCATCGAGGATATGGCAACGGAAGTCGTTCATGACCCGGCCCTTGATTCAGCGATCAGTCTCATCAATGGGAGATTTATTGTAGATGGGCAACATTTTGTGAAAGAAATTCGATCTCTCGAAAATCATCGAAATACTTGCCTGAAAAGCCGACAGGGGTATTTTCGCCTTATCAGTACTAAGGCCTAAGGCCTTAGTCAACTAAGGCCTTAATTTGGCGTTTGGATTTTCAGTGCCCATATTGCAGCATTAGTAAATCCATATTCAGCGAACCTAATCCAGAAATGCCATAGGAATCCGAATGCCCCAAAAGCAATGAATTGTCAGCACTAAAAATTGTAGATGGTGCAGTGTGGGGATTTATGTCCATTGGAGGAGGGTATTCCAACATGGAGGAAGTATTTTCAACCTTGGGAATAAAAAGTATTGACAAAGAAACGTTCAGGAAATACGAAGAAAAGTTGGGACTGGTATGTAGTTATACACTATTCCTTAATCATTCCTTATGTCATTAGTTTTCTCGAATACTTTCTAATATATTGTCTGATCAATTTTTAGGCATGGAAAGACGTTCTTCTGGAGCTGATGCTGCAGTCAGGCCGAGAGGAAAAGTCTTTGGCAATAGAGGCTGGGGATGTCACATCTTCCGGAACACCGTTCATAACTGTGATTGTAGATGGTGGATGGTCTCAAAGAAGTCACGGACATCGGTACACGGCTCTTTCAGGAGTTGTATGAGTGATTGGGCATCGTACGAAAAAATTACTCCACTTAGACGTCAGAAATAAATATTGCTCCATGTGCATGTATTTAGAGAAATTAGGGAAATCGACCAAACATGAAAACTGCTACAAAAACTGGGATTCCTCCTCAGGTGCTATGGAAGCTAATATGGCGATTTTCGATCTAGCAAGCAACTTCAAGATTTAGAGTACCATTACCTTGTTGGAGACGGCGACTCCAGCGTAATGAAGAAAGTAAGGGAACTAGTGCCATATGGTAGGCATGTTAAAAAAAATTGAATGCGCTAATCATGCAGTGAAGTGCTACACCAAAGCGTTATTTAAAATTCCGGAGGTGAGGCCCAATTTAAAGGGTGTTCTAACGAAAGTAAAAATACTGCGATTAAAAAAAGCAGCTCGCGGAGCTATTACGCACAATGCAACAGAAAGAAATAGTGTTGAGTCATTAGTGTACGACCTGAAAAATGGACCGAAACATGTGTTTGGGTGTCACGCATCATACCGAGATTACTTCTGTCAAGCTGCTGACAGGCGGGCGAAGACTTTCAATGAGGAAGAAAATGCGTGCCTTGAAAACATTTACGTGGCTCTGAGGTCGCTTATCCGTAAATCTGGACAGTTGATTACCAATGACACCAGTAATCATGCGGAAAATTTTATGTCTGTTGTGGCCAAATTTTCTGGCGGAAAACAAGTGCATAGGGGCAAAAGGGGATCTTATCAGCACAGGGCTTACGGCGCTGGTCTCGATTTACAGCTAGGGCCTATGTGGAGGTATTCTGCTTGGAAAGCTCTCACTGGCAGAAGTCCCCACAGGGCTGTCAAATTCACTTGTCAGAGAAGGCTTAAGCGCTTACAAGCAGTAAGGAGATGTCCAGTCAATCAAGGCAAAAGGAAACAGAAAAATGTGGCAAAGAAGAATGAGGGTGCTGACTACGGCGAAACGTGCCAAAAATTGGACATGGACCTTGAAGAGTTCGAGAAAGAAGTGGACGCTCTGATGAAAAAATTAGAAGTTACTCCAGCTTCTAGGAACAAACTGGAGAAAGACACGCAAGGACAATCGGAGAAAGAAAGATGGTGGGAAGAGAGAAGGAATCGCCTAACGTCATCAAACTTTGGAGTTATCTGCAAAAGGCGTAGAACAAGTAAGTGGGCCCCGATTGTAAAACGACTACTGTACGAGAGTAAATTTAGTAACGAAGCGACACAATATTGGCAGATGCACGAAAAGGAAGCAATAAGGCAGTACGAGGAAATCACCGGACGTCAGGTATCTCCATCAGGGCTATTCGTTGACCTGAAGCAGTGCTTCTTCGCTGCTTCTCCGGATGGCATAACCGATGATGGGGGCATTATTGAGGTGAAGTGTCCCAAGTCTGCTGAAAATTTTACTTTGGAAGAGGCAGCAAAAAAGATGAAGTACTTTTGCCTTGACCAAAATCTCCAATTAAAAAAATGCCATAATTACTATTACCAGGTTCAAGGCCAACTGCATGTCACAGGCGCTCCATTCTGCGACTTTGTGGTATGGACTAAGAAAGATTGCAGAATTACCAAAATTTTAAGGGATTTCTGCCTGAAATAATTGATCCTAGACTGTGTAGATCAATGGATTTACGAGAGCCGGAGTTTCCTTCAAAATAGTTTATTTTAACCCATGTTACGGTGTGAAAATGGAAAGAAAAACGAACTGCTTTCAACTCAACTAAATGTCTAGTAAATAAATATTTTTTCAAAAGGTTGTTGCGCCTCAGTTTCTGTTCAATAAGTTTATCTCTTCTTCTACCAATTGTTTTCATTTAATATAATGGACGCACTAGGTAGCTGTTAGTATAATCCTGAGAATGTTTAATATTAGAAAGAATAATTTAAATTTGCCCTCCCCGAGGAGGAATGGCGTGATGTGTAAGTAAATATTCGAATCCATTTATTCGCTACTTAAAGTAGTAAATGCAAACTTATCAGATTTAACCATCTTAAAACTCTGTACATGATACTTACTTATCATTACTTTTTGGATACCCAATTATTTCACTTTCCACCGCATTCCATTCAGTCTGTCGATAGAAAAAAGATGAGACATGTAAACGAGTTGAATAAACTGCAGGAATATTTTATTGACACATAAATGAGGCTTATTTTCAGAAAAGAAAAAACATTAAAGTGGTTGAAGCTAAACTGGTTGAAGCTGTCACAGATAAGTATTTTGGAAAATTCATTGAAGCTCGATTTTCTCAAGAGTTTCATGATTATAAGCCGACACCCAATGTCCGCGCCAAATTCTTGTGCACTCCATTTTAAACATTAATAAATCCGACGCGGCTTATTGAATTTTCATGTCATGCACATTATCAGTGAAAAAATGTCCCATTAAGTCAGCACTACGGCGCCATGAGTAACGTTAATGTCTAATGACGGAAAAGTACAGCTAAAGACATTGACTTTTTTAATAATTTGTAGAATATAGCTTTATAATTACTTCGGCGTAGTTTCAGGTTTTCAACAGTACTTATCGGTATGCTGTTCAATTTAAAAACAGAAAAAACGTAAAAATTTAAATTTTTTTTCGGCAACCATGCATCAAGGCGCTACGAGACTGAAATTGGATTTTTTCTACTTAAATTGCCACAACGAATCAATCGTCATCAATTATTATTTGGCTGAAATCAGCACCTTATTTTATATCGAAAAATATAGTTTCTGAAAACGCGCGTGAGCCGTAAGCTGAAACCACAACTATCTTCTTCCCTCTGCCCAGTGCGACCACGCAATATCCACTTTCAACATATGTCGCCAGAAGAGGGGAGAGAAGGCGGGGAAGTGAGCAGTGGAAGGGAGACGATAGACTTGGTAGGGGAGGGGAAATTCATCCTCTATGCTTAGACGTAGTCCCTGAGATACCCTTAGGAGGTCGCGCTCAAGGTTGGCGCTCGTAGCCCCATCTAGTGAGGGAGATTCACACCAACTCCCAGTCGTATTTAGTTTTTTAACCGGATAAGCGCTCATTGGCAACTGTTTACACTGTTTGGCTCAGATTTCTAAATGCACTCATTCTTAACATAATTTCGAGTGATATTCCTGCGGCTATTACATAAGTCATATCATAAGGAGAGGATGTATAAATTAACACTTTCGAGTCTATGCCCGTACGTGATACGGGCTCAGTCACTTATCCATGCCGACTATGCCCGTATCTGCTACGTTCATCCTTTTTTTCTGTCGTGTACAATGTTTTCGCATGGGATTATCTTTCATTCTCGACTACTATGTTTCTTTGTATCATATAGTAACTTAAGAGTTTCTGAATCTCACTATGACAACTATGTCTGACTTTTATCAGAAATAATTTTCCAATGCTCCCTCCCGTATTTTACCGGATCCCTTACGTGCTGCGGGACGTCTCTTTTTCACGCGTTCATTACTCGTGTTGCTTTCTTCCGTTGCTTTTTTGTGTCACGTATTAATATTCTCTATGGACCGCACTATCGATGTAATATGTTACTTTTTCTTGTATACCAACTTCAAAATTTCGATCCTTCCTACTACATTTTGTCCAATTTTTAGTACTTACACCATGTATGCAATTCACTCGACCCGCCATCAACCATACGATCGGAGATTTTCCAGCTGTTCTTTCTTTACGTAGAGATTGTTTCTCTAATTGTTTCTATTTCTATCGCAAAATGTTTTATCTAACTCGTGGGTAATACGGCAGGAACTAAGATTGACGAATCGGAAAATAAGGATATTTTAGCTGAAGATTCAGGAAGTGATTTTGATGATTCCAATGACGACATGGAATAGCATGGTTTGTGAATATTCATTATATTTTATTACCCTGCCGGAATAAAAATAGATATGGAATGCAAATGTTTTGATAGTTCATAAATGCATGTACCTCTTCTTCAGATTATGCAACCATTGTTCCAGCTGGGGATGCGGTTGTTGGAAGCAGCAGGGATTCAGGTGAGAGAAAATTACACTTACAAATGGAAATATATTTTCTGAGTTTTACCTTTCAGTATCTGAACTTGTGCACAATTAGACTTGGTGTGTTTATTGAATGAAGATCCATATTACCTTTTTTAGACACGCAAAATTCACCGCCATTCGAAATCAACTCTTCCTGGTCAGAGAGCGGCGTGCAACTTTTTCTACCAACGTGCGAAAAGAGCAGTGAAGTTTTGGCTGAAATTTACAGCACCAAACATGAATGGGACTTCTTATTTCCCTTCGCCTCGGAGACCGTCAAAGCAATACAAACGGAGGCAAACCGGTACTCACTATCTTCCACTGACCTTCTAAGATGATGACAGAAACTCAAACCAGATGTACCTAATTGTTGGCTGAAACCAGAAAGAGACCGGAGTTGATCTATCATCAGTAAATGAGTTACTATACTTTTCATAGGAAATAAACCAAATGATGGAAAAGGATATTTTTTCATGGATTTATGATTATGGTCGTAAATTCATTCATAATTTGCAAAAGGAGTCGCACTGAAACCACTTCAGTGCAGCTGGATAGGTGCATTGCCAATTTAGCGAAGAAGTTTGCCGAGAAATGAGAGAGGGGAATTGAATCTTCATTCACTTCCCACGGGAATCACTTATCAGGGCGACATTTTCCTTAAAAAAAATCTCGGCAGTGAACAAAACCAACACCACCAGTGTGCAAATCAGAGAGATGTAAAGCTACGACCGGCAAGAAGTCACGGAAAGAAACATGTTGGTTTTGCGAAAAGTGGGATGTAGGACTGTGTGTGCCGGATTGTCTTCCACAGTATCACACGAAAGGAAATTATGTAAAACAATCAATACCTGAATTATAATGGATGCGGTTGCATGAAGGAGGTGTATTTTAGTGACTTGTTGGTACGGAACGGAATTTGTATCCGTTTCAACGCCTATCGAAGAAAATTATCCCTTTGTGCAGTGCGGGTTGCGTTGTCATAGTTTTAAAATAAATCTATATGAAAAATTTGATGTTTTGGTAAATTGTAAAACATCATAAATAATGCAAAATTGTGATGAAAATAAATCTATAATCCAATCTCCATTATTGTTATTGAAAGTAGACGTTTTCATGGCGAAATTGCGCTACAAAACACGTAACGAGTAGGTAGGAATTTTTTCTGAGACGCAAAACAATCAAATGTTTAAAAATAAATTTTAAAAAAACTATAGCATACATTGACTTGAAATTTGTTTCATTAGAAAGATAAAAGTAGAAACTATAATACACATTTAAAAAAACAACATTGAAGTTAAATAGTTCATAACAAATGACTTAAGAAAAACATTGAAAAAAGGCAGTCCACGAGAGTTCAGCACTTCACATTCGGTCAGACCCGAAAGTGTTAAACATTCGCTTGCATCTCTTTACCGCTGTATTTATTATTAGTAATTAATTCTACATTTACTTGACGAATGGTTACATATATTCTTAATAATATTCATAATTAATATAATCAATTGTACTCTAATATTTCAAACGCTGCCCTGAAGAGGCAAATTCCTACAACAGGGAGACCATGTTAATCATATCCAATATCTGTAATACTTTTAATCGCTATATTATTGTAATACATGAGACGAATAAACACTTGAAATCGAAATTTCGGATGCCGTCTCGAGAATGGCATCTTGAGAGTTAAGGGGCCTGGATACCACGCGTAAAAAGTCGAATTCAGACCGTTGGTTCTGGCATCGACATGGTTACGTGCTAACAGATGAAAAATTTATGTTTTCGCCATTCGACGCTAGAAAAATGTAGCTAGAACACACATGTTTCCGCATTCACTTGTTACTAACCACCTTGGAGAAATAAATAAGAGAAATTACCTGAAAATAGACTATTTTTGCTGGAAAGGTTCTCCGCCATAAGATGAGACACAAAAATGATTCTTCGTTTGGATCGATGCTACATCCTAGATTTTTCAATACAGGAGCATTTCATGGGCGTTAATTTCATTTACTCTCTATAATCGTGTAAATTGTTGAGCATTTTTCGGTGCATTTTTCGGTGCTCCGTCGCACGTAATGCTGGCGGGAAGACGGCGCTGCCAGCGGCGTGGCTGCGGACCCCCCCACCTCCTCCTATTCCCCCTCCCTCGCCCCTCCGCTGGCCCCCTCTTCACGCCCGAAAAAAATAAAAGTCTTCTGAGGTTCGGATTTCATGGGTCTAAAGGCCGTTTTACACGGCGAATGATCATGCGAATGAAATCATGCGCATGAAATTCATGCGTCGTGTAATCGAAGAGGCTATTTTACACGGTGAATGATCATTCGAATTAATTCCTTGAATGTTATGCGCAGAAAGAATGTGCAGTAGTAGGCCTATCGATATTACATATCGATTCACGGGAGATTTCCGACCAACGCAGCTGTATCGATGTTCGAAATTGGTCGGAATGGTTTGTTTACGTCGTCTGCATCGTCGGATATACGTGATAGATTGAATAAAGTATGGTGTATATTTAGTAATTATAATATTCACTACTCGAAGATTTCTAGATACTGAGGTTTAAGTTGATCTGAAGTAAAGTAGAGCTCTAAATGATGGTTCGGTATGATTTAATTTTCGCATCTACTGCTAAAAGTGCCCATTACAATGGTGGCTGTCACCATTTAGCCGGAGAAAACTAGAAGGAGAGAGGAGAAATTGAGGTTAAGATATGCTAGGCTTTATTAAAAATGAACTGTTATTATAAGACTGTGAGGACTATCGTAATTAATAAGAGAGACGCTGGAGCAATTTCATACTATATTAAATCCAACCAGACATGGTTATGAAAAGTCGGACACAACGTCGAGAGAAGCAATTACGGTGACAAGTGATCCTTATTCAACCTTTGATATACATGTTTATAATATTGACATTTTGCAATTCGTTTCCGGCTGGCGGTCACGCTAACAATAAGATTTTAAGGGATGGGTGAATCGTATCCTGACCGTATACAGTTATAACGTTCCCTGATAACTCGGCAAGAATTCATGAAGGTAAAATAAGTTTGATTATGCATGAAGTGTGTAGGAGTATCTATCAGAATAGATAGTGCACTATTTAAAGGTTATATACGTGCTATTTATCCCAGTTCATGGTAGCTGTGATAACAATTACAACAGGTGACATCCGCATGAGAGACAATGGAAAAACGCCCTTGGAGATACCTATTTCAATGTAATGTTTTCAGGTATAATTATCATGTTCTGTTCTAATACTTTATTGCTTTATACCTATTTGTCACAAGAATTATCAAAAGAATCGAATAGCTACATACATAATATATTATTTTCAACTCAACCTTCGCCCAAAACGTGATTAATTGAAGAACTTCACCAATCAGAATTACATCAGATTATATATACTCTATGGGCAAGCCAATTAATTGTATAAGTACGAAAAGCTCCGAAAACCAATTATAATTGCATTTCGTCTTGTACTTGTTTAATTCGAATCCTCTTCTACCCGCTCATAAAACAAAGACGGACGTCGTGCGCTCGTATCACGTGATCATTCAAGGAATCATGCGAGCAAAATTAGAACATGTTCTAATTTTGATCGCATGATCATGCGAATGAATTTCATGCGAGGAGATTTCCGTATTACACGACGCATGAACTTCATGCGCATGATTTTATTCGCATGATCATTACCGTGTAAAACGGCCTTAAGATTGTGTTCCGTCTCACGGTGAGCTGAAGAGAGTTGCGCAATATCTCAGGAAGGAACAACAGATCTTGGGGTGGGTCGAGGTCAGGCGTTTTTGTTTTATTTCCTTCCGATGTTCGGCTAGGAGCGTCCAACGGGTCCTTACGTGAAGTGCTACTTCCCGACCTGCGAAGTATTGGAGGACATATTTTACGTCAGCTCCCTTCGTTACCGCCACTTCTGTAGTCTTCTATGTGCATGACACGGAATGTCCAGACTGACTGATTTATTCACTTATCAACGCACAGCGCAAACTACACGTTAAATTTCGACGAAATATCCCTATCATGGTCTAGGGGCACACTAAAAAGAATTTTTGCGAAATCCAATTTTGTTGTTGGCTTGTTGTTGTTGTTTAAACTCCATTCTATTTATTTTTTACTCCAACAAGAAAATAATTGAATTAGGTGTCGATGTTTCTTCTTATGCATTTCGAAATAAGTTGCACTCAAGATATAGAAATTTTTATCATTCAACGGATAAAGGCATGCTTTGTTTAATTGTATCATTCAGTCTCCTTATTCGATTCGTTTCTGTCTAAAACCTACACTTTTAGTTCCAAATTTATCAACCTTTCTTCCTTTTCAACAATAGGAATTTGGGTTAATGGTAGTTTAGCGGGGCCGTCGAGCAGGTAGCTAGTGGGACGGAGGTCATTAGAGGGTCCACCCTCGAAATCGACCCTCGGCCATCCCGAGAGCTCAGCGTAGGTAGACCTTTCCCAGAGGGTGGGGTCCTCAGGGAAATTGGCCACTAGACATGTTTTTTCGAAGTTATAAACTTTGAAACGTATCAACAATTTATCTTATTCATTGTATCGTTCATTCCAAGACGTCGAAAAACGTTTTTTGATTGATGCTCTACGATGAAAATCAAGGATTTTCCTATTTTTCGCGTAAAAAGCGGATGGGTTGTGGCAACGCTGCTACCTGAGAGGGCGAGTTTCGAAAAAGAGAACGGGAAAAGACAGACCGTGCGAGTCTTATTCTGGGATCTCAATGTTTGATGCTCCATGTCTCTGATCCATAGAGTGCCTCGCTCCTTTCATCTACATCTACATAATACCCTGCAAGCCACCACAAGGGTGTGTGGCAGGGGGTGATTTCTCACCAAACATGCATAAAAAAGGAATAGTATTAATATAGTAGACAGAACTACACTATTTAAAAAAGATAGAAATTGCAAAGCAAACATGCAAAAACATTCTGTTAGTAGGGTTAGCTTTAAGTACTCATACCAACATGCAGCTGCCAACGCTATTCATTGCTACTCTCCGATACGACATATTTACCGTTATTCGTATCTCTGATCCGAGGGAGAAAGGAAATTTTGAATCGGTCAGTTAGGCAATCAATTTCTCTAATTTTATGATTATGGTCCAGTCTGCCATAGTAAGTTGGGGTTCGTAAAATATTTTTTAACATCATCACTGAAAATATAGTCTTGGAATTTGTTTAAGAGATTAAGTCTAAATTTCAACCTGCGATCTGACAATGATTCCCATTTCAATTCATTTAATAGACTGGTTACGCTAATATAATTATCGTATCGTCCCTTTACAAATCTTGCCGATCTTCGCTGCACACGTTCAAGTTCATTACTTAGACCGATTTCGTAGGGATCCCATACACTGGCAGCATATTCCAAATGAGGTCTAAGAAGTTGCTAAATGGTGAAATAATATATTTGGCGACAATAAACTCCCGTAGTATAAAAATAAAGTAGTTTAATGCTACCATCTCATTAAAGGCACCGATGAGGATGTCATTATAGGGACAGAAAGTTGGTTATCAAACGAAATCGCAGATAATGAATATTTTCCAAAATCATTTACCATTTATAGGTTATCCGAGAAGTTTCCTCCAATCTTTCCTTCCATTCTTCGGCTAATTATTTCAGTAAGTGTTTTCGATGCACGTGACACCAAGCTACGTTCCTCTTAGTGACTCCTATATGTTCTTCTTTATTGCAGCTAAGGATTACTACGCCAATAATTGGGAGTTCTAATCTGAGAGTCGGTTAAAGAGCGTATGGTGTTCACTTCGACAGCCTAAAGCCAAAAGATTCTTTATGTGTGTTTATTATAGACCGCCTGATGGCGACGGCAGTTCAGTCTCCGGCCTTGAGAGCAAGAGCAGTAAACTAAATTCGCGCGGAAACGATCATCATCGGGGGGGATTTCAATTTTCCATCCATAGATTGGGACACGTGTAGCTTCATCACCGGGGGGAAGGACAAAGAGCTCTGTGAGACACTTCTGCACACCTTTTCCTCTCATGCACTTCATCAATTAGTAACAGCCCCAACCAGAGAAAAAAATACTCTCGATCTCCTCGCAACAAATATACCCCAACAAATTGTAAATATAAGTACCAATGAGGGAATCAGTTATCATAAAATTATAAAAGGAACATTTTCTTATAGAACTAACAAAAATAACAAATCCAAGAGGAAAATATACTTACTCGATAGGGCGGACTACGACGGAATGAAAACAGAGTTGCATAATTCGTTCTGCGAATTTCAAGAAGCAAGTTTAAGGAAAGATAGTGAGACCTTGTGGCATATATTCCTAGAAGTTATTCACTCAGCAGTTAACATGTATATATCGAGTAAATTAAAAAAGATGAATGCAGAGCCACGGTGGTATAACGCGGCGGTACGGAAATCTTTAAAACAACAGAGAATTTGCCATGCTAGACTGAAAAAAGCGCGAAAAAAAACACCTCCTCATGAGCTTAACAAAATAATTATAAATTACAAAACTTCCAAACACTTAGCGAAAAAAGAATGTCGAAGAGCCTTAGCTGACTTTAAAAGTAAAATGCTGGGGAAGTATTTGAATGAAAATACAAAAGCATTTTGGTCGTATGTAAGAGAAGTTCAAGGAAATGAATCTACTATAGAAACTCTTAGGGATGATAATGAAGAAAAAATAAATGATAGTCTGGAAAAAGCTGATAAGTTAAACACATATTTCCAAAGCGTTTTCACTACCAGCACTTTAGATCCCATTGAACCACTAAATAAACATTTCGAACATCCGATGCCTGAAATCGCTATTGAGTCTCGCGGTATAGAGAATCATCTTAAAAACATAAACACCAATAAATCCCCCTCTCTATTTGCCGATGACGCAGTAGTGTACAGGGAAAGTCTATGCCCAAATGATAAAGAATATTTAAATATTGACCTACAAGCAATTGAAACTTGGTGTGATACATGGCAGTTAGAATTAAACTTTAAGAAATATCTTGTAATGAACTTTTGGAAAAAGAATAGCTCTCCTCCTACCACTTACAAAATAAGTAATAATGTATTAACTTGCGTGGAATCCATTAAATATCTTGGAATAAGACTGACAAATGATCTTTCCTGGGGTAAACACATTCGTGAAATAATGGGGCAAGTGAATCGTAAACTGGGATTCGTCAAAAGAGTACTGGGTAAATGTGACGATCATGTACACCCGTCCACAATAAAATGTTACCACCTCGGAGGCCGAATTTTTCAAAGTCCCGAGTTGAAGGAGATTTGACAACAGTGCAGCTCTGTCCCTTTAAATGCCTCGAGCAGCACCAGCAAGACCGAGTCACGGTCCTCCTCCTTACCTTGCCATGGTTTGTGGTGAGACCCTTCCTCAATGACCTGGAGAGAGATTTTTGCATTGGAGAGGGAGGGTCGCAAGGGTGCCTTGTGACAATTAGTCAGCCCCAAGGAGTGAGGCCTCCCGAAAAAAGCCTTCTTTTAGAATGCTGCTCGGAGTTTCTCCCTTGAAGATGGGTCGCTTAGGTTTCTGCGACTACGGCTCTTGAGAGAGTGACTACCCAAATGTAAATGCAGCTCGAAGCAAGAGTTATCATTAACACCGTCGATATTTCTTAGTCTATGTCATTTCCACAACGTTCCAAAATACTCAATTTTTGCCTTTATTTCGTCGTAGAAAATTTTGATTATATAACATGAATAACATAGATGAATTTTGTTATCAGCATTTACATATCTGTTAACGATCGTGTCATTTTTAAATTATCGGTGAATTATATTTGACTGCGCGATGAGCTCGAAAACTGCGCTTGTATAGTAAATGGCAAAAATACTTACGCTACAACTGGCACATACAGATTTCAACAAGAAAAGAGAAGACTTATTGGACGTCTTTACGGAATATAAGTGTTAAGTTCCAACCTTAATTGCGTAATAAATTAGGAAAAATTATCGCGGATACAATTAGAATTTATTTCAAATTACACACCACCCTCGCGCTCTCGCATACTCGTCTGGTTAATTCTTAGAATGAATACTCATCGGCAATTCATATCGTAGTATATGTTATTGCAAAAATAAAAAAAAACTCAATAAATAAAAGTATTAAGGAGATTATTAGGAACAGCTTGAACGTCTCTTAGATGCATTGGTCAAAACTCTTAAGTGTTTTCCTATTCGAAGGTCCCTGTTCAAAACCCAGCAGTCCGTACTTGAGTACTGTGTGTACTGGAGTACGACTACCTCTACTCAAAGGTTATAACATTTTCTCGTATCGTTGAACGGAAATGTGTATTAAGGACAGGACGGATAATTTTACAATGTGACCAGAACACATGCAACGTAATTAGAAGGAATACGTGGAATTACTGAACGACTGTGCAAAAAGGCCTAGAAGATTTTTATGGACTCACCCGTGGGATATGTGAGGAGAATATATTGTCGGAGGATTTCGTAGAAACTGTACTGACATTTAAAACGGAAACGAGAGTAACAAGGAAATGTGATGGCAACTGAATCTCTCATACTGCTAAGCTTACGCTTAAAATCATCAACCAAGGTATGGAAAAGAGAGTAATAAGTGAATGAGGCCGCCTTGTCCGCGATATCTGCTAGAGGACGAGTCATCCAAGCCTGTCATTTATCCCCCTCTGTGACGAAAGGTCTCTTTAACCAACGTAATTCTCCTTCGGACTTAAATGTTGGCAGAATACTCCTTTTCAATACTAACCGGGTTACTACATTACTCTCCCTGCTCCATGATCTAACCCCTCTCTTCTAAATAAATTAAAATCACCCTCCATGCATGCAAAATTTCATTACTTGAGTCTTCTTATGATTTAAGGGGTGACTAGTTGACCAGGGCTTGAACACCCGCAAACCTTATCAACTTTCCCCTACCTATACACCTGTATCGAGCCCTCCCACCATACCCTCCGAATGTGAATTAAAAAGTGCCGGTGACTACGCACAGCCTTACGCAACCCCTCTATTTTGCCTTGTAAGACCTCATTTGGAATATGCTGCCAGTGTATGGGATCCCTACGAAATCGGTCTAAATAACGAACTTGAACGTGTGCAGCGAAGATCGGCAAGATTTGTAAAGGGACGATACGATAACCTTACTAGCGTAACCAGTCTATTAAATGAATTAAATTGGGAATCATTGTCAGATCGCAGGTTGAAATTAGATTTAATCTCTTAAACAAATTCCAAGACCATATTTCCAGTGATGATGTTAAAAATATTTTGCGGACCCCAACTTACTATGGTAGACTGGACCATAATCATTAAATTAGAGAAATAGATTGCCGAACTGACAGATTCAAAATGTCCTTTTTTCCTCGTACTATTAGTGATATGAATAACGGTAAATATATCCAGTACGAGTGTAGCAATGGATAACATAGGTAGCTGCATGTTGGTATAAGGACTTAAAGCTAACCCAACTAACGGCATGTTTTTGCATGTATGCTTTGCTATTTTTAACTTTTTTTAAATAGCGTAGTTTTGAACAGTACCTATAAAAGTACTGATCCTTTTTTTGTTATGCATGATATGTAGTGCATGTTTGGTGAGAATTCACCCCCTGCCACACACCTTTATGGTGGCTTGCAGGGTATTATGTAGATAGATGAGATGTAGATCTTGGGAGCAACTATAGTACTTGAGTTATGCCACTAGTTGATATGGGGTGTTCCTGCCTCATATTAGGCCATGTTATCTACCAACATAAATAGTAATACCTATACGTTAAAATATTCATTTCACTCTTTAATTCATTCAGTAATTTCGCTCTTAAATTACGATTAACCTCAAACTGCCTATTACATCAATGGAACAGTTACGTTCGATGCACTGCAATCCAACGAAATAAGCTATGAAAAACTAATATTCCTTATATGATGCTTGGGCTTCTATTCAGCTAGGGGAGAACCGTCGAATTCGCAAAGTCGTGACCATGTAACGTGAAACCGCTTGCGACAGAGCCTCGCTCGACCCTCTTCCCCCTTTCCTCCCCCCTCTCCGCTACTTCCTTCTCTCCAACTCACACCCTCAAAACACAGGAGGAGGGGAGGGACCCTTATGCGGCAGAATTTGGAACTAACTCGCCCCGACGCACAGTGGGGCCAAATCGTATTTTGCCGGACAAAAGTCCAAAACTGCTTTTTATGAGACAACGTCGTGAAATTTGGCACATATACACACAAATGATTGCTGATTATGGAATGGTAAGTCATTTTTCATAGGTATTACCCGTTACTTAGTTACAGAGGCTCAAACACGACCAAATTTCGAAAAAATCGCCCGCTCTCATTTTTCTTCGAAAATCTTAAAAGTTGAGCAGATATAAGAGTAATTAATGGATTTTTATGAAATAAAAAACATTACCAATTATGAACAGGGTACTTTGCCTATACTATGCATAAGTTTCAGACATTTTTGCCTATATTTGAGTGCTATTACGTCACAAAATGGCGGACCCTTTTTTTAGACAAACTTTTACATAAAGTAGACAATATAATCCTTATTCGGAAAATGGTCTCTGGGATACTTCATCAGAGTATAAATTGAAGATATTTCTAGGTTATTCCGTAAAAATATTTGAGAAAAGTTTGCGACGCCGAGAATAAACTCGATTTTTCGATCGCGCGTCGCGGCCCGGCTCCGCGCAGCGGGACCTGGAAATACCGAGACTCCGTTGGATTGTTCATGTTATGTGGGTAATAACTCCTCGAATATAACTTTTTCAGGCTTTGCATGCTGTCACTGATTTCTAAAGATTCTATACTGAAGATTTTTCGAGGATATTGGTTCTAGAGAATGGATTAGTGCACTCGTAACTGTGGTAATTTTTGATTTGGATAATTTTCGGAATCGTGCTGAAAATTATGAACGTCTTTCAGCTCTTGAGCAAGAATGCCGGTTCTCGGGGAACCATGCATGTTCTCCATTAAAAGGCAACATTTGGGATTCCCTTCTTTCCCTTTACCCACTCATCCTCCACCCCAGACTACATCCTACGCCTTTACTACCCGAGGAGGGTGGCGCAAAACGGAACGTTTAATGACAATGTGCAGTCTTTAAAAAAACATGCCTGCTTGAAAAATTACAACTTGTTGTTGCTCTTTGTTATCTGACACTTTGATGCGTCAGAAATAATATTAGTGGATACTCTCCTATAAGTAACTTGGAACTGACAATATATGAAAGTTGATATATAATTTTAAGGATTACCTAAAGGGAATCATTTTCACAATATCATTCTTTTTAGCTTCTTACAATGAAATTCAAAATTCTGTTTAAAATCAGCATGATTCCATGAGTATTTACATAAAGCTCTGTTGTGCGCATTATCATCTGTTTGTATTGAGTGAGATACTGGATCATTAGGTTTGAAGGATGGATTCATTTAAACTTGAGATTACAGTGGTTTTGCATTTTTATTTCGCAATGCTGATCACACAATGTAATAATGTCAAATTGCAATGCTCTCGACGAAAAGTAAAGTAATATAGATGAAACACAATTAGATTAATCAATAATATATTAAGCAAAACTGGAAAACTGTTGTTGTTTTGCATAGAATTTGCTGCGCCATCTCTTACTTTTGGTTTAAAAAGAGAAAGTAATTTGAAAGGAGGATGGCAATAAACGAGAATGAATTAAATTCATTTTGATATTATCAGTACCGATAAAATCAATTCAGTAATATAAATGAAATGCCATTACTTGTAAGATACTGAAAAGAACATAAATATCATTATCCCAAATGATTTTCACCTTCAGAGCATCCTTAGTTTTAACTCACTGACTCCTCCTCAGGTAGTTGACAACTTTCTGAAAGCACACACCATGTTTATATTTGGGAATGGTTAAGAAGGCGAATAAATAGTTAGAGGAGATGGGTTGTTCGTACGTGTACCGATACGCTCCTTGAGAGAGAGATAAGGGTGAGAAGAGATCTGTTTGCGGCAATGAAGGGAAAACCCAAGAAGGGAATACCCGGAGAAAATGAAAGGAGGGTGGAGGGTCGGCAGAGGAAGTTAGGTTGGCGGTGTTCAAATGAGGGATTAGCAAGTGTGGGTAAGGGAGCGGTTAAGGAAAGGGTGGTTGGTAGCGGGCTCCTGACAATGCGATCGCCTTTTCACTATCCTTTCCTTAACCACTCACCCATCCCCACGAATTCGTCACTACAACACCTTTGACCAAACTTTCTTTGCCGATTGTTCGTTTCAAGCAAAATTCTTAGTCCTCGGACGAATCGTAACCATCATCTCAGTTTGATTCTATGCTTCTTCTTTGTCTTCTATTAGGAATAGTTCTCGTAATTCCTTCGGAAGCCTCCTATGAGTCTTCACAGTCAATGATATGGCGGAGGAAAGCAACGGGTCGAATGTGATCAAGTCTTTTGAATAGGTCCTCAATGGTGGCCGTCCTGGAGTGTTTCCGCGTGAATCTTTATCGAAATTTCATGGCGTCCTTATTGCGGGCCTCCATCGCCTCTTCGGATAGCTGGCCTAAGGGAAGAATTGCCCCTTCCGAAAAATACGCGCCATGTATGAGTACTTTATGGACCGTGGTCGGCATATAGGACAAATAATAATATCCCGAAATCCAATTTTATAAATCGCCAATCTGCCTTTGCAAATAATTATTTTCTGTCTTGGCAATTTCCTTCGTCTATTTGAGCCACTAAAGACGAATGGGCCGGCAAAATCTGATGGACGACGGCCACGGATTTGCCCAGATAATCACAGCTAAAACAGGGAAAGTATTAATATTGCCCGTTTGTTCTATATGCGGATTAGCCAAATATAAAATAGATACGCTTGAATCTCTTACCTGCAGAATCATTTACCAAAGTAAGAGGCACTAGGGATCTCATGAATAAAAATTCATCTAACGAATCTGCTCGTTGCCACAGTTGTTTATATTGGGCGTGGCCCGAACTTCCATCAAATCCGTACTTGCATATTAAAGTGCAATTAACCCATTTTCGGCCAAAGGTGCGAAAACGAACCATTTTTGTTACAGTTAATAACAAATTCACTAAGAAGAATTCTCCACCTTTTCTTTTATTTATTCTTTTATAAGGTACTAAACTTATTTTTCAAGGCGTTATATTTTTGATTCTAGCTAATGTTCCTTTGTTATTGATTTTTAAATTTGCCTAAATTCAGGTTCAATGAAGGGTGATTAAATAATTTTTTTTTGTAAAAATGATAATGCATGCATATGAATAATTGAAGTCACCAAAATAGAATACATATAATCCCACGTCACACAAAGATTCACATAAAATATTTATTTTATCATTGAATAAAAAAAATTGTTTATTGAATATAATGGTTCGTTTTTGCACCTTTGGCGAGAGCAGGGTACAACAGCAGACTGGTTCTGGAAGGAAGGATTGGCAACCGTGGTCTTATAACAGTGTATATCCTTATGTAATGGTGTAATGGCATCTATTTTATTTAGAATGCATACAATGTTAAAGTTAAACTGGCAATGATAGGTTTACACATAATTTTTTTACACAGTACTCTCAGAGTACCCTCTAATGCAACAGAATTGCGTCGGATTTTTGATAGATGAAGCGAAATGATCTCATGAAAAATCAATATCAAACCGTAAGCAGTTTTCTCACATTTTATGGCAGTTTTTTTTACCAGAGATGCCTGATATTATGCTTGGAAGATACTCCTTCTGTCAAGCAGCTGGGTATAATGGTATATTCATGGGGGAATGTAGGAAAGACTTGTAACTCCCTCAACCGACTTCATCTAGGAAATTCAGCCTGCGCAGGAGTCCTCGTTCACTCTTATTCCTTGAATATCAGACAAAGAAGGACACCTATGTCACCGTCAAATAATTTGTGTTTTCATCCCTATTCTCACCCTTTCCGCGATATGCCGGGTGGGTTTTTCAGAGAGTGCGTGGTGGTGGTTCGGCACGAGTGTGTGCAGTCATAACGATGAAGATGTACAAGGATCTTCGTTCTCCAGAGACCGCAAGATAAAAGAACCTGAAGAATATACCGGAGAAATTAGGATGTCAGTTATGGTGTCTCTGCTCTTCCGAAGCATACCTTTTCCAGGTGTTTCCAAATGAAGGGGCAAGGGCAAACCCTGATGGGCTGCAGTTAGGTTTGGGAACTCAGGTTGTTTCAGATTTCTTGAAAGTTATTCCTGATCCGTCGCATCAACGATTTTTATTGATAAATTTTTTGTTCTCCTTGTTTCGTGCCTATCTTGAAAAACTGATATGTTTTGCAACTAGCACGGTTCAGGGAAATAGTACTGGATAATGTCTGCCAGAAGATTCAATGACCATCGGAAAAAAATCTTGTGGATGTTTTGATTATGTATATGATGCAGAATCTAAATGTCTGTTGTGAAATGGAATCATAATACAGTTGTCATTGTCGCAAGAAATAATATTACAGTTTTTCCACGACGAAGTGAAAAATATTTAGCCGAAAGAGGAGGATTTTATCCCCCCGCCTCATGTGATAGGGAAGTACAATAAGTAGGATACCTCGGAGTAGGCCTTCATTGCAATGCAAATGCGAACTACTGAGTAAAATCAGGGGAGAGAAGTAGTAGTGGCCATTATTTATTTGTCAATTGGCCAGTGTATACACAAATTCCTGGAAAATATACCGAAAAGCTACAGGGAATAATATATCACAAATTGAGTTTACATTGTATGTTGAAAAATGAAAAGAACGTCTCTACGGCTGTATGCAAATAACAAATGAAGAAATATATCCCCAAATCCGTATTCTTACGGCGGCAGAGGAATAAAAAAGGGGGAGAGGGGTAAGGAAGGAGTATATGCAAAGTAAGGGAGCTCTCATCCACTCGAACAAAATCAAGCATACAGGGAAATTTAAATGGAAGTAAATGACATAGTCGCACACTCACTCATATTGTTACAAACAATCGTCAAACTCAAAATTACGGTAATCAAGGTAAAAATAAAAACGAATAGTGACTCATACAATCACTCAGGTTTGTACACTAAATACAGTCACCTTCATGAATTCAATCATTCACACAATCAGGGTTTACGAGGATTTCTCCAATATCAGTGACCCGTCATACTCACAGGATAAAAATAAAAGTGGGGGATAGTAAGTTGAAAAGAATAAAAAGGAAAACTACATAAAATAAAATGTGATAAGGACTTTCAAGCACTCATTCACATGGGTTTGCATACGATACACGGAGTCACCCTCGTAATTCTCATTCACACATACACATACATGCAGGGATCAGGGACTTTTTCCTCAATCACGCACTCGGGTTTGTACAATCACAGAGTAGTACCCCCTCATGAACCACATTCACACACGCAATAAGGGTTTACGAGGAATCTCATTCGCAAGTGACCCGTCACACCAACAGGAGAAATTAGTAAGGATGCCCAACGTCAAAAACTTATCATAAGTTGCGCTGACCCAAATGAAAAGTAATAAACTAATGTTGGTCAAGGAGCAGGAATGTCAAGCTACCCAAAAATAGGTGGGCTATCGCGTTTGTCCTTACCACTGTACGTAAGAAAAGATAAAGTAGATCATCTAATTGACAAAATGAATCCAGGAGAAGGTACAGGTAACGCAAAACTCACACAATATTCACATGCGTAACACGTACCCCTGCATCCAAAATATTTTCTTGATTTTCAACCATGAAAAGGCCACAGTTATGAACACTTTGCTTTCCAAAACTATTGTATTCATTCTTAGCAAGTATATAAACTATCATAAACCGTTTAATTACTCGAGTTATGACTATAAATGCAAATAAATATAGCAAAATAAATTATAATTTTAGTATCACCTCAGCATCCAAGAAGTCTAAAACTGCCAAAGGTGCAAAAACGCACCATTATTTTTTTTGCATAAACAAATTTTTTAGGGCATCAATTTTGATATATTTTCTTTTCGGGCATATATTGAAAAGGAATATGAAGAAAAAAGTTAAATTTTTAGTGTAATACTGACCTTGGCCATAAATGGGTTAACTTCATCGCTGGAGGTTTGGGCTGTATATACGCACTACAGTACCCGTGAGACCGTGTGGTTGAATAAGTATTGAAGATTCACTTCGCACATGTTTTCGGTTATACTTATTCCATCGGGGTAATCCGCATCGGGGATACAACTCGTGTCCGTGACTAAGAACGGAGCTTTTAAGTGTATTATACAGGCTATAAGTCAGCCCCCTAGTGATCAGTAAGGACAAAACCTCCTCAGGTGACAACTCCGTCACCACATCAGCACTTTTCCTACATTTGAAAGCACTCTCCTTGCCCTACTAAGAGTGGTTGTGATTGAAAATGATTCCGAAAATTATTCAAATAACAAATTTACCTCAGTTACGAGTGAACTGAATGGAGTGCACTGAAGAACATACGGACACTACTAACTGATCCATTCTTTCGAACCAATATCCTCGAAAAATCTTCAGTATAGAATCTTTAGAAATCAGTGACAGCATGCAAAGCCTGAAAAAGTTATATTCGAGGAGTTATTACCCACATAACATGAACAATCCAACGGAGTCTAGGTATTTCCAGGTCCCGCTGCGCGGAGCCGGGCCGCGACGCGCGATCGAAAAATCGAGTTTATTCTCGGCGTCGCAAACTTTTCTCAAATATTTTTACGGAATAACCTAGAAATATCTTCAATTTATACTCTGATGAAGTATCCCAGAGACCATTTTCCGAATAAGGATTATATTGTCTACTTTATGTAAAAGTTTGTCTAAAAAAAGGGTCCGCCATTTTGTGACGTAATAGCACTCAAATATAGGCAAAAATGTCTGAAACTTATGCATAGTATAGGCAAAGTACCCTGTTCATAATTGGTAATGTTTTTTATTTCATAAAAATCCATTAATTACTCCTATATCTGCTCAACTTTTAAGATTTTCGAAGAAAAATGAGAGCGGGCGATTTTTTCGAGATTTGGTCGTGTTTGAGCCTCTGCAACTAAGTAACGGGTAATACCTATGAAAAATGACTTACCATTCCATAATCAGCAATCATTTGTGTGTATATGTGCCAAATTTCACGACGTTGTCTCATAAAAAGCAGTTTTGGACTTTTGTCCGGCAAAATACGATTTGGCCCCACTGTGCGACGGTTACGAATTAAGAATGGGTCTAGTACCCAGGCCCCTTACGGAATAACCGCCCAGCGGTGTTCAAATTGTGAATGTTTTTTCTTTATTCTTTACGGGTTTGTGCCTTTGAACCGACTTGGGACATGAGGAGAGGATATAGAACAATTTCAAAATCGTCGTCGATGAAGATAGCTTGAGATTTGAAATAGTTTAACAAAAACCAGGTAGTAAAATTCAAATCCCAATAATGCCTCATCTGTGGGATGCTCATTGATGTCATTGCAATGATGCTAAAAAAAAGTTCGTCCAAAAGCGATGCCATAAATAGAATTGTTATTTTCGTGAAGATATTGAAAGGTATAAAAAGAGGTATCGCAGCTAATTCTATAATCTAGATCGGCCTTTTCATTCGGAAAAATCACACGGGCTTACTTTTCGCGCTACTCCCAGATCAAATAGGTTTGCATTCGGTAAAATTGAAAGTATTTAAATGAAGGTTTCTGCGGGATTCAAAAAGTGAATATTTTACAGATGTAGACCGTACTCCGAAGTGGTCCACTTTCAAAATTGTCTTTTGAGACATGGGATCGTGATAAGAAACTTAACTGAATTGAAGGAGAGCAAACTGGCCGCGAAAACCTTAACGGCGTTACCCGCAGAAATGCACAATACCAAATTCCACAGAAAAAATCATTCGCCCTGACCGAATGATTTTTCCTCTGTGGAATTTTGCTATTGTGCATTTCAGCGGGTAACGCCGTTAAGGCTGTTATATACCAAACCAATATCTCATGAGTAACCTTCACGGGGGTTAGTTCCGAGAGCCGCCGCACAGTGGTCGGAAACCGGAAATTTTTGGACAAAATTCAAAAATCGCTTTTTTTTGAGATATGGACTTGAAATTTCGCATATGCACTCACAAAAGATTGCTAATTAAGGAATAGTACGTCATTTTCCATGATTCTAAACCGTTAGCTAGATACAGGGGCTCAAAGATGGCCTAATTTCCAAAAAACTCCAACTTCCAAAGCTACCAAAAGTGTAAGATACTCGACGTAATCACAAGCTTAAGGGTGTTCTATACCACTGCAGAAACCGGCTCTGCAGACCCTCGCAAAATCGAATATAACGAGTTTAATATAAGTCGCAGAGCTGATCGGTTTTCATTGATCGTTAGATTAAGGATCAATGTGTGCGGTTTATGGAACAATATGTTCATTAGCAGTACTCATTAAAGAGCTTCAGGCACTGAAGATCGTAAAAATAGCCCGATTTCAGCCTTTTCTCCTTTGACATTGAAATCGTAATGGAAACATGTGTTCCACTCTCCGCTGGGATTCATCCTTCTCTTCTACTATTATATCAAACTCAAAGACCTTAGGTGCATACTAAAGTTGCTATTTATTATTTTCCGAACCATGTTTTCACTATTTTACGTGCTAAAAATCTTTCGTTCCGTGGCGCTGCTCTAAGTCCCCCCCCACTCCCGCTAACGTCACCCTCCACCTCCTGGCTCCTTAACTCTCTCTCTCTCTCTCTCGAACCATTCCAAGGCCAACGCCCGAGCCACTTCGCCTCCCTCCGGCCCCTTGTCGAAATCCAGAGCCCTCAGACCGAGCGAGCTCAGCAAGGGATATTTTTTTCAGTAGCAGGCAGGCACGTAGCCAGAAATTTGCTTCGGGGGGCACGTTTAGCCTAACTTCAATTCAGCCTTGCCCGTCGGTACCGACATGAAACAAATGTCTTCCTTCATTTTCAGTGCTCGGTATTTGCTTTCACAGTGCCCATTCCTATCTGTTTTCTCTGGTTAAGCTCACTGTTTATCCTGTCATGAAGCAGTTAATTTAACCGGCCCCAGAACAGAAGTTCAAATCATGCATATATATCAGATTACTACAGATACATACATATCAGATTGGTAGATTAAATAGTGGGTCGCTAAAATAATTATCGGGGAAAATACTAGCTGAAAAAGAGCACCAGGAGAGAAATAGATTGGGAGAAATAATTTCAGTGATAGTAGTGAATTGTCGTAGTTTAAGAAATAAAGTAGCCGAATTTCACCACCTCATAAAAAGTACTGATGCTGATATGATCGTACGCACAGAAAGATGGCTTTCGAAGGACATATCAGATATGAAGTATTCCCTAAGTGTTTTACCGTATACAGAAAGGATAGAGTAAGCAGAAACGGAGGAGTATTATTTATAGCTGTGAAGGACCCGTATGTTAGTAGAAGAAAACTTATTTCAGAGCGAAATGTAGTAAGTATTTGGTGTTCCGTTAAAATTAAAAGTAGTGACGCAAAAAAAAGATATATGTAGGTGCATATTACAGGCCACCGGATGCAGACATCAATTCTATAATGGAACTAGAGTCAGAGATAGGAACATTGATTTCTCGGAACAAATACAGAGGAATAATAGTAGGCGGAGACTTCAATCTCCCTTCGATAGACTGGAATACGTGTAGTTTTATAACAGGAGGTAAGGATAAGTAACTCTGCGAATCACTGTTGAACACCTTTAAGTCACATTTTTTACATCTACTTCTACATAATACTCTGCAAGCCAACATAAAGGTGTGTGGTAAGTGGTGAATTCTCACCAAACATGCACTACATATCATGCATAAAAAAAGGAATAGTACTCGTATAGGTACTGTTCAAAACTACGCTATTTAAAAAAAGATAAAAATAGCGAAGAATACATGCAAAAACATGCCGTTAGTTGGGTTAGCTATAAGTCCTTATACCAACATGCAGGTACCAATGTTATCCATTGCTACACTCGTACTGGATATATTTACCGTTATTCATATCCCTCAATGTACGTAGAAAAAAGGGCATTTTGAATCTGTCAGTTTGGCAATCATTTTCTCTAATTTCGTGATTATGGTCCAGTCTACCATAGTAAGTTGGGGTTCACAAAATGTTTTTAACATCATCACTGAAAATATGGTCTTGGAATTTGTTTAAGAGATTATGTCTAAATTTCAATCTGCTAAGATCTTCTTCAATTCAAGTGCTAAGAGGAGAGCTATTCATTTTCCAAAAATTCATCAAGAGACAATTATTAAATTTTAATTCTAAGTGCCATGTATCACACCAATCTTCAATTGCTTGTAGGTCATCATTTAAATATTCTTTATCGTTTGGGCATAGAATTTCCCTGTACACTACAGTGCCATCGGCAAATAGACGAAGCTTACTTATGACAACCTTATTGATATCATTTATGTACAGGAGGAACAGGAGTGGACCTATCACACTACCTGATGGGACACCCGAAGTGACTTTAATTGCCGGTAAGGTAACACCGTCCAAAACAACCCTTTGCACCCGATCATGCAGGAAATCATTTATCCATGATTTAATGTTACTGTCTATGCCATAATATTTTAATTTCAACATTAGTTTGCTATGAGACACCTTCTCGAAAGCTTTTTTGAAATCGAGAAATATAGCATCCACTGGAATATAATTTTCGCCAGAAACTAAAATATTGTGAGAAAAGAGAGCAAGTTGAGTTTCACATGATTTGCTCTTCCGGAACCCATGCTGAACATCGGACAATAAATTCTGGCTATATAGTTGTCCCATGACTGAACTAATAATTATGTTCCAGGACCTTGCATGAAATGGATGTGAGGGATATAGGTCTGTAGTTAGATGGCTGCTCCCTATCACCACTTTTAAAAATAGGTGTTACATCGGCTGCTTTTCAGTCCATCGGTACGACGAAACTTTAAAACAACTAGTAAAAGAACAGACCAGGGGAGACAACATACTAGACTTATTTGCAACAAATATACCCGAATAAGTTCTAAATGTAGCTACAGACAGGAATTAGTGATCATAAAATAGTGCATGCGATATTTAATGTAGGCGTTGAAAAACATTATAAACCAAGGAGGAGGGTATACTTATTTGACAAGGCTAATTAACGACGGTATGAAAGAGGAATTAAGGGAATCGTTTAATGTATTTAGCGAACAAAGCAAAGGATTAGATATAGAGGATTCGGGGAGAGAAATTCTTGAGGTCACCCGTAAAGTAATTAATAAATATATGCCAAGTAAATTGATAATATAGAGCATAGGTGGTACAACGCGGAGGTTAGGAATTCACTTAAGCGACGAAGGGTATGCCACGCTGAGATGAAAAATGAGGGACAGGGTCTATCGGTATAGGAAAAAAATGAGTTAGTTCAAAACTATAAAAAATCGAGAGCATTAGCAAGGAAATCATGTCGGCAAGCGTTATCACATATCAAGAGCAAGATGTTAGGAGAATATTTAGATAGCAATCCTAAAGTGTTTTGGTCATATGTGAGAGAGAGAACTTCAGGGAAATAGGTCCACAGTAGGTACACACACTTAAAAGTGATAAAGGAATTAGAGTCACCTGAGGGTTTAGAAAATGCCAATACTTTAAAAGCCTTCTTCCAAAGCGTATTCAACTCATCGTCACACATCGCAGTGGAACCTCCGCCGAAAACATTCAGTGAGCAAATGCCCGAATTAAAAATTTCAGGTCGCGGAATAGAGCAGCAGTTAAAAAACATTAGTAAAAACAAATCACCAGGTCCCGATCAAATTCCTTCCCGGGTATATAAAACATTAGCTTCTGAAATAGCCTCCTATCTATAAATATTATTCAATAAAACACTAAAGAACCGCACTGTACGCAAGGATTGGAAAGTAGCTAACATTACACCTATTTTTGAAAGCGGTGATAGGAAAGAACCTAGTAACTACAGACCCATTTCACTCACGTTAATCTCTTGCAAGGTATTTGAGCACATTGTAGTCAGTACAATCATGGGGCATTTGGATATCAGGGATTGCTCATAAACAGACAACGTGGGTTCCGGAAAGGTAGATCCTGCGAGACACAATAAGCTTTATTTGTACACGATATTTTAGTCAACGGCGAAAACAGTACTGAAGTTCATGCGATAGATTTAAGATTTTAAAAATGCATTCGATAAAGTTCCACATGATAAATTAATCTTGAAATTAGAGAGTTTTGGTTTAAATAATGACGTTGTGTGTTGGATAAAAGAATTCTTAAGTGGGCGAGAGCAGAGGGTTGTCATAGATGGTATCATGTCAGACACAATCAAAGTCACATCGGGAGTTCCCCAGAGTAGCGTAGTTAGTTTTACGCTTAGACTTTTTGCAGACGATACTGTAGTGCGCAGGGGTATATCAGAAGAAGACAGGAAGCAAGGATTTAGATATAATTCAAGATTGGAGGAGGATTAATTCTATAGAGCGATCCTATAAAATTAATAACACGAAGGTCGAAAGCGTTGAAACCATAAGGTATTTAAGTGAAACAATCACTAAAGATTTATCGTGGAGAAGACACATCCGGGAAATATGCGGCCGAGCGAAGAGAAAGCTAGGATTTATCAAAAGAGTACTTGGGAAATGTGACGAGAAGACAAAATAGCGATGTTACTTTTCACTTAGCACATGAAATATAAGCAGTTTAATCCGGATTATCATGCCCAGTTAAAATCAGAACGATAAAATTTCTTGGAAAAAGTTTCGGGTCCCCCTCCGTATCGCCTGGGAAATTCGGAGCCCCAGGCCCTGTTCTCGAAAGTAAATTGAGAAAAGTGAATTGAGGTAAAATAGTTAAAATGGGGAGCTTGTGTTCAATAAGCTGACAGTAAAACGCAGAATAATGGTCACCTGGTCCGACCGAGTAACCATTTACCGTGAAATTTAATATTTCCTTTTTAATTCATTAGAATGGATCTACAGTAACTGGATTACTCGTCCAAACTATTGTACTATTTAGGATCGGAAAAAATTGCTTCCAACACATATTGGATAAAAGTACAGGGGGTTGACTCCTTCAAGCACCAATCTTGTTTATGTAAGTAATGCTAAATGGAAGCGTATTTTACGTTTACGTCCGAATTGGAAAAAAATCCGAATCTTACGAATATAATCAACATTTTCGTAGAACTGCAGTTTAGTTTTTCTCGTATATTTCAAAAAAATATCGGAGACATTTCATCCCTCTGAAATGTCCTTAGGGCACTGCGGTTCAATAACTTTTGAAAGGCCAATTTACAAACGTAAATTCCTGCTTGACTTCAAGTGATACCACTGAAGAGACAAAGGAAGGAGACAGCTTATGAGCCTTCTAGAAGAAAAATGTTTGATATAAGACACCGTTTCACTTCTCTGTTAGCTCTGGGAAATAATGCACCATTTAGCTGCAAATACTGCAGTATATGTGCGAAATGCAGAACTATGAAAACACAGGCCAAACAGCATATGTGCTTCAAGAATTGGAACAAGTCCTCGACGGAAATGGAAGCCGACATAATTGTCGAGGGATTTAAAACAAGAGTAGAGATGCACAATTTGAAGTACCACCGGCTTATAGGCGATATAATATGATGTGCTTGTCATGAATCTTATAAATGGGTGTTGTGTAATTAGTTTTATCTTCCTTCACGCAAATACGATAAAATTTCCATTTAATTCGTAGGGGATGGCGACAGCAGTGCTACCAAGAAATTGGCCGAACTTCCTCCCTACGGCGTTGATCTCCCTGTCATTAAAATAGATTGCACCAATCACTTGCCGCGAAATTGCTGTAAGAGGTGGAGAGAAATAGCTAAGGAAGCAAACTCCACAGAAACAAGATAGACAATATTAAGGCGATGGACCGAAGGATGCTAAGAAACATGCATGGAATTAAATAATGGACCGCAAATGACACAATATTCGAAAAAGCTACAATTGACCCACTAGAAAAAATAATAACAAATCAAAGTACGAAATACTACAAAACGATAGAAAACAGTGAAAACACAGCTATGGAATGTGCAGCCCTAAATAAAAACAATCCAATTGACAGTTTCCATAGACCGAATGATATTTTAATGAATAATTAAAGATCCTAGTCGGTTCCGGGATTAAAATGACACATATGATAAGCCAGTTTTTGGCATACTATGAAATAAAGTCACCCTAGGGTGACGAGCCATCAGTCAGTCAGTTTTATTTAATTGAATTACTGATGCTCAATTTTCTTTTATAAGATTCTCTCTTTGGACTTTTCATCTATCGAATAAATATAATTTACCGTAGTCCATAAAAAGTTTTGCTCCAGTTCACACTTACAATGACGTTGTGTTTTAGTTTTTTCTCGATCCCATTTAATTTCTGGACAAACTTTAGACGGAGTTACACTCGTATTGGAAAAATCTTGCAATAAAGGAATTAGGTCAAAGTCACGAGAAGCATTTTACTTCTGTACTGAAAATAAATAGCCCCGAATATTTTACCTGGTAGCGAGAGTGGACTAAATCAAATCGCACTTATAGACAAGTTACGTTCGTGTTAGGTGAGTAGCAAAGATAAGCTGATAGCTAAGATGAGAAAGACGAATGAATCACTCGTAAACAAAGATTCCCTCGGCCTTCGTCCAAGGGGTCGAGTGACGACGGGTGACGCAATAAGCGATAAGGAACATCTCGACCGGTGGTCACTCATTGGTGACTGAATAAATAAGCCACTCCCCAAACACCCCTCAAAGATGACCCCCTCCTCCCAGTAAAGTTACCCATCCCACTGAAACTGAAGCGGCGGCTCTCGGAACTAACCCCCGTGGCGGTTACTCAAGAGATATTGGTTTGGTATAGAACAGCCTTAAGGGGGCTGTATACTCCGGGCGAAAAGCGTCTTTTAGTTCTCGAATCCGCCACGACCTTGGAGATCCCCTCGGTTCTCCGCCAGCCTTTGTCGAGCCTATCCACCTTCCCCTCCATTCCCCACCCCACAGAAAAACGTGCTCTGCTGATAAGGTGACGAGAGTAGGGGAAAGTCAGTGGCGGTCTGGCTAGTTCGGTGATAGACGAGGGCCTCCGGCGCGAGGCGGCTTAGAGGGGCCCCTGACTGGGGGTGACAACAATATTAGCAAAGACAGTGGTTAGTCTACCATCGCGCCTCACGACAACTGACTCACTCGACAGCTAATTGCCCTCCAACCAGGCTATACCCAACATGTCGTTCATTTTTTTATTCGCCGTAACTTTCACAAAACGTGAAATACAGAAATCTAATTTAATGTAAATTCCTTTTTACATCTTAGGAACTGACTATTGCTTGCGATGCAGTAATTAAAATGCTTGGTGCTTCATGAAAAAATATTGAAAATGGTCTGCGGTCCGCTGGACCCCAATGTGTATTTCATGGTAAATTTTGAGACATATCGAATAAATCATATAGCATTGTGTATCTCCTTTTTTACTGTTAATGTATTTGTAGATATAGTATTTAATCATTTTAATTATTTAAAAACAATATTTTTAATTTTTTAAACTATTATAGGATATTTGGTACCATCGAAGATATTTCGGGAATTATCCAATTTTCCTGCATTCTCATTTGAAATTTAGAAGTGAAATGTGAATAGAAAAACTTTACGTGCATGAAGCGTAGTTTAGCAGCATTGAAGATTATTTCTTGGTTTTTCGATCCTAAATAATGCCTTATAATAATTTGGCGTTCGTCATCATTTCGATATTTTATGTATTGGAAACTGTAAAGGGGATTATATACACAGCTATAGACTGCAACCTTTTCGGGACTTGCACTTGTCACAGAATGGCAATGAGCTGGCGCCTCGGAGAGCACAAGGGAATTCACAACTAGGGCCCGGGAATATGCTGGGAAGGGAATGTCCTCAAAATTCATGAAGGGAGTAGGCATTTCTTACAAGTAGTGGCTGGCGACCCGAAGCCCATATACGTCAAAATCTGTGGAAAAAGAGAGGATAAGTCAATTGCTGGTCATTTCAGCTCGAGACCAATTGGTAGCCTGCACATTTCTATAGCGAGTCGGTGCTGCGTTAGAGATGTCTTCCTCGTCGCGATTCTACATGAGGCGTGATGAAGATATTCGTCAGGCATTGCTGGTGTTAAAAGAGGAGGAGCAGGAAGGGATGGGGGTAATTCGTCAGGCAGTGATGTAGATTCCGCACATGAGCAATCGGATTCGGAGAGTGAGGAAGATTGCGCGGATGCAGATAGAGACAGCGGTAGTAGCGGAGAACCTTTATAAGACGAAAGTGTACCAGCGACAAAGCGACCAAGAGGGAGCCAGGCGAATAGAGGCAGAAAGGCAACCTACAAACCTGCGAGGGAAAGACGGTTCTTGTTGCCGGGAAAAAGAGACCAAAAGACGATGAACTATTTTCCACCTAATGTTTTCAGAACTAAAGACTTTATTTATTTATCGCTAGATTTCGCTCTGTAAATGAATTTCCCGGTCGGTTCATAACGATTGTTTTCGATGCGTGCTTCCGAATACCTCTAACTAAATTAGCACCTACTCTTTCTCATGAACTTTAATTCTGATTTTAGCATCTTTACCTAAACCTTAAATGGTAAAATAACCGTGCAATGATTATTTTTTGTTATGTCACGATTTTGAATACTGTCCGAAGACCCTGAAAGTCGATGGATATTATTGATATTACACTTATTTTATTTTTCTTTCTTTTTTGTATTTTGGAGAAGGAAACAGTAAAATTTGATTTCAGAACAACCCGGACCAAAAGGCGCAACGAGTGATATCAAAACTCCTCACCAAATTCGACAGTTATTATTTGATAGAGCTTTGCGAAATTTAATGTCGATGCACAGAAATGAGGAAATATAACGGCAGCGCTTAGAGATTTAAGTTCCCAATCGTATCATAGTGATGTAGATATTGAGGAGATGGAGGCATTTTTTTGGACTTTAGTATTTTTCTGGGGTGCAGAAGACGTGCAACATTATGCTGTATGAGCTGTTATAAACTGAGTTTGCATACAATATATCAATGTACCACTCCGCTACAGTGTCTCCGGTTTCTGTTGTCAACACTGCGTTTTGATTACTTCAAGATTGCAGGGCAGGGTGATCGATCAATGTTCATCAATTCTTGAAATTTGAGAAGACATGGTGGATAATTGTAGGAATTATTACACAGCCCATGAATACCGCACGGTTGACGAACAACGCTAAAAATTCTACAGATTGATGGGCATGCAGTGCAGCAACGAGAAGGAAGGTTCGACGTAACTTATGCCCGAGTGAAAGGGAAATAAAAATGAGACATCTATGCTCATTGTGCAGCACTCCCATGTGCATAGAAGTTATCTGCGTACTGCCTGTACTGGAGTGAAAAATCAACTTCTTTCCAGTACAATGTGAATATTTATATTTATTACGCAAAGAACTATAAATTTATAAGCATTTTAATTGACATTATAAGTGTTTATGAAATTTTCGAAAAAATCACTGAAAAATTAAACTTGAAAAATACGCTTCTTTCATATGTTGTAATAAACATATTTTTGGAGAAAAACTATTAAAAACGATAGTCTTCATACACTTCAAAGTCTTATCCTTAAGTAACTAACGGGATTTCTCGGTATTGTCAAAACATGAGCAACAGAAAATAAATTTCGATTTGATGTATTTCTGAGAGATTTTCTAAGTTTTCAAATTAAAAAGGTATTTTTTACTGCGTTATATATTTTTTTAAATAAAATATTTCAACTCATTGATATTAAAAAGGCTTCACATGAATGATATTTGCCATCTTCCTCAATGAAATATAGCAAAAATCTGAAATAAAAAAAATTATAACTCATGGGGTCCGCAGGACACCAGTGTGCACTTTATGATTCTCTTAGTAAGTGTGCATTTCTAAGGTTAAAAGTGGTGATAGGGAGCACCCACATAACTACCGACCTATATCCCTCACATCCATTTCGTGCAAAGTCTTGGAACATATAATTGTCAGTTCAGTCATGGGGCATCTAGATAACCAGAATTTATTGTCCTATGTTCAGTATGGTTTCCGGAAGATAAGATCATGTGAAACTCAACTTGCTCTCTTTTCCCACGATATTTTAGTTTATGGAGAAAGTAATATCCAGTGGATGCAATATTTTTCGATTTCAAGAAAGCTTTTGACAAGGTGTCTCATAGCAAACTAATTTTGATATTAAAATCTTATGGGATAGACAGTAATATTATATCATGGATAAATGATTTCCCGCATGATCGGGTGCAAAGGGTTGTTTTGGACGGTGTTACCTCTCCGGCAATTGAAGTCACTTCAGGTGTCCCACAAAGTAGTGTGAAAGGTCCACTGCTGTTCCTACTGTACAAGAATGACATCAATAAGGTGGTGAAAACTAAGCTTCGTCTATTTGCCGAATGACGCGGTACTGTACAGGGAAAGTCTATGCCCAAATGATAAAGAATATTTAAATATTGACCTACAAGCAATTGAAAAATGGTGTCATACGTCGCAGTTAGAATTAATTTTTGTTTTAAATTTGTAGTAATGAATTTTTGGAAAAAGAATTTTTCTCCTCCAATCGCTTACAAAATATGTAATAATGAAACAAACTTGGAATCCATTAAATATCTTGGGATAAGACTGACACATGATCTTTCCTGGGGTGAATACATACGTGAAATAATGGGTCAAGGTAATCGTAAACTGGGATTCGTCAAAAGAGTATTGGTAAATGAGACGATCATGTACGAGAAATCGGCTACTTTTTCCTTGTTAGACCTCATTTGGAATATGTAGCCAGTATAGTTAAAATTACTAATTTTTAAATAAAGAAATCTACTTGAGGTTTACGCTCTCAATTTTTATATAACATTGACGGTTGAAGAAATTGCTGTTTCTGTTTTCACGGGAAATTGATAAAAAAATTTGGAAAAGGTACTAAGCGCTACGAAAATCAGTGACTATCACCAATATGCAAGATTTTGTTGTGTGAAATGAGCCGTACTGTTCTGTGGATTCCGAAAATTACCTTCAAATTCCTACATCACCTCCGGTTTTTCCACAAATCACGAAAACATGAATATTAGAAAAGGCAATTTTTTAATGTTATTGCGTGTTACTTGTGTTAGTTACACATCATTTGATTGGCCCAGAATCTGTCAACCCTCTTAAATTTTCATATAAAATGCCCCGTGGGGCCCAAAAAATAAAAATGCAATACTCCTTATTACAATGCAGTTGTTCTTGAACTTGATAATAATATTGATGATCTCTTTTTTGTTTTAATTTCCCTTCAAGAATATGGCAAAACTTGGTTATTTTTAATGCGTTCAATAGGAGTGACCTCCCTACAAGATCAAGGGCGTTTTATTTCCAGAACACCTCTACCATCAGGTATTAGCCCATTGGGGGAGCCGCCAGAAATGGCAATTCCTGGTCTACAAACATTCCCTGTGCATCCGCTTTCCCCCGCGTAGGCCTCAATGGCTCTTCGTTCCATAGCCTTACTGTATTCTGTGGATTTGCTTCCCGAGAAGGATGGGCGTAAAATGGACTTCACAGTATTTGTCCTGGTTGCTTTGGGCCTCAATTTGCACACACGGCCGAATGTGGATACTGTCAGTCTTTTTAGGCTTTCAGGCATCAACGGCCTTGAGTACCGCTGATTCCTGGTTAGTGCCTCTAATTCCTCTGTCTCTTTCTCATTCAATGAGAGCGATTTCAGGAGGCTGGTCTTGGAGTGCTCATCTACTTCCCGATTGTCACTCTCAATGCACGCAGAGTTCTGATCTGCACCCATAGGATCTTTCTCTCTCTCCGCGCATGTCCTACCCTTCTTCATCCCGTCCATAAAACCTATTCTCATCCTTCCCCTGCCCTGCTTGCCAAACATTATTCCCTCTATCACGACTCTGAGCAACCCATCGCCCCTCATTACCTGTTCAAGCCACCTACTCTGCCTTCCCCTAATCCCATCCAGCAGCTTCTCCTCCTCCTCCCAAACGAAGTCAAGTACTCCTGCATTTGCGTTTCTCTCCGTCCAAAGCTCATTTTCCTTCTTCCTCCACACCCACATCTCGAACGCCTGCAATCTATTTTCAATTTTTCCTTTAGTCTCCATTTTTATATAGCTCCTACTTTTTCAATACTCTCCCTCTGTGTCGCACTGCCGTTATCTATCACATGTAAAAGGGTTTTGATATAATTGGATATATGCATTTTAAATAAGGTAAAATCGTACCAATCAAGATATAATGATATCTTTGTAAAACTGTCCTAAGCTAGTTGTGATGTGAATGGTGAAAAGAGTTTTACGCAAATATACATATAAATACCAATCTACATAGGGAGGAGAGCTTCGTCTACAGCGAGATCGTAAAACCAACAGTGACAACTATGAACCAACCTCACTCTCCTCATATGAGTTATGAAAAATTATGATCTCCGGCAACACCGGGTAATTCAGCTATCTAAAATATTTAAAAATAATATGCAAGGATTTTTGGAGAAATGGCTTTTAAAGGCAATGCATTGATTTTGATATTTTCCATGCTGTTGAAATTCAACGCCCCCCCGCCTCCCCCCCGCTAGTTCATTACAATTAAAAAAAGTAAGTAGAAATAGCTTCGCGTACCACTCCGGAAAGTGAGTTGTAGTTAGTCCAATACGATCTTTTCCTTAAAGACCCATTGGCAGCCACTGCTATCAAGGGTATACCATCGGTATCCACGTCTCCAGCCTGCACAGCGAGATCATATTCCTACTTCCCGGCACGCCTCATCACCTCCCACGCAGCATCATGCATTCCTAGGATGCAGTATTATTGCATTTTTCGGTACGTTCTAGGAGTAATACACGGCATATCGAGAACTGCACTAAGCTCCGCTAGTTGTGAATATCCTTGGTCAGTTCATATCGTATTTGCAACCTGTAATTAAACCCTTGTCATTATCCCACAGTTTATGGCACCCGCTTCGCATATATATTTCCAAAGCACATTAGCAGAATTTTGATGGTGGCATGTCTCGAGAGAGAATGCCATGAAGTTATTTACTTGAGAAGATGATATTTATCTATGATATCCCAAGGTATTTTAGAAATGTGGTTATTAAATTGGATTTCCAATACATAATTTTAGTCTGAGTAGATTAGGGTAGTACTTGAAAACTTTAACAGTACGATCTCTACTTAATATCATTGTATTTGGGATATTTTACAAACTCGTTGGTAGCAATGTGCGCGGGGTCAGATCATCCCGTAATGCTATCAAAAAAGGAGTCAACTATTGAAGACCGAATTCAGAAGTTCAAAGAAATGCACATCTTAGAGGCGATATACAAGATATGACAAGGAATTTACAGTATAACCATGCCTTGTTAACTGATACGATTTTTTTCATTAGGGTTTTCAGTATTTAAAAATATTTCCATGTTACACATCTGACGAAATTTGCTGAAAAACCCTTTCCTTTTCTCCTCTATCACTTCCATGTCTGATATTATGCAAGAAAGCATGTTTTCCCATAGTTTTTAGGGAGGAAAAAAATGTTTTTTCCTCCCTAGAAGAAAAAGTTTTATATCGAAGATTCGTCTTCCGGTTGGATCGTAAGCTTTTGTCACCGTAGATTCCGGCAAAATTATGGCATCACCGTAACGTAGACATAAAGTACTTTCATTATGTTGAGAGCAATGGATGACCATTTGATCAATAAGGAACAGACCGTTTAAGCAAATTTGCAAAGGAAAAAAAAAAATAATCTCCAGAAACGTTTCCTGGACAAGCAATGATAGATTCATTAACGCGATTGAGGCAACAGACACACCTACAATTTATCGTAATATAGTAATAACTTACAGGTGCTCGGATGATCACCCCCCTCCACTCTCCACTGTCTACGCCAATCACTACGACAAAGCATTTGACAAATCCGAGTACAAAAGGACTGGTTGAAGAGTGAATATGATCCTTTACTAAGGATCGATCGATATCGAGCGATCCACATTGGGAGTAAGCGCGAGCAGCAAAGACAGCTGTGAAATCTTATCCCTCATGGTATTTTCATGGGGGCCTCGTACCATGTTGAAATACAAGGTCGAGGGGCGTCCCAAAAAGCTACACCTCCCCTCATCGCTCACCCCTCCCCTACCCGCTCTTCCCCCCTCCTAAGCGCTGCCACTCGCTCTCAGGCTGACAGCGGAAATCGCAGCGCCGCCGATGGAACACGTAATTTAGATCGAGGAGTCGTGAAAAATGCGTTGCATAGGTCCACGAGAATGTTCACTGTGACGCTAAAATACGCTTTATGGAACATTACCACGTTCCAACATGGAGATGAAGGTTGGTTATATAGCCAGAATGAAAAGATTTTAAAGAAATATGCGTCCAAGGCTTCATGGCGAGCTCCTGATTTTGGACAAATTTACGTTTTTCAGCTTTCGATCTATTTATATAGAAAGTGAAACGCCCATAACTGCAATACTTATGCTAAGTATTAATCCTTATTCTAGAGTCCTGCTCAATCAGATTTGCAATAACTAGTATATTTAAGTCGTAAATCAAGAACACGTAGACGTCTGCGGACGCGTTTTTTTCGGTGGTATAGAGCCCCCTTAATCACACGATTTAGATCCTGCAAATTAATGCTGCACGACCTTCTTCCACCACTGCCATGAGAGGACTGATTTACATAAATGTATTTCTTGAAGCGAAAGCACATGTTTCACTTGATGTACCCGCTTAAGACCGTCAAAGGTTCCGCAATGTCATAAATGTCCCTTTTCGCAGGACCCATTTGGGACAGGGGCTTGGACCGTGACCTCTTCGGTGCATCTTTTAGCACATGCGTGCGGGTAGGGGGCAAAAGGAATAAAAAACAATCCCAGGCGGTGTCTTTCTAGAAGGATGCATGGTGCACACGAAGACTACCCAGTTTTTTGGTAAAAGGACGTAAATACGAAGTATGTTTCCCGAACGTTCGCAACAAAAATAACTTGAACGCTACTACACGTACAATTATCCGCTCGCTCGATACAATATTCTCACCATTTTCGACCATAGAGAGTCTGTGGAGGTTAGTGACAATGTGTACAGTAGAAACGCGGCGAATCCGAAGCTTTAGGGTTCATTCCACGTGAGCAATGCAAGCGAGTCTCGGCATTTCCAGCCCCGGCGCCCGGAGTCGGACCCCGGACGCGCGGTCGGAAAATCATATGTATTTTTCGGCGTCGCAAACTTATTTTTTATTTCTCTTCAGTTTCGTATTTAAAAGTCTTCAACAAACGCTCTGATATAAGTCACTTGACAGGTCTCTCCCTCAAATGCTAGATATTCTCTACTTTATGTGAAAATTTGTCCAAAAACAGCTTCCGCCATTTTGTAACGTAATGGCACACAAATGTTATAAACAATCTTCGAAACTAAAGCATAATAGAGACAAAGCATAGTGTTAATAGATTATACTATTTTTTATTCGATCAAATTCCTCCCACAACGACACCATCAACATAACTTTGAAGATATTCGGAGAAAAAGGAAGTCGGGAGTTTTTTGGAAATTTGGTCATCTTTGAGCCCCTGTATCTAGCTAACAGTTTAGAATCATGGAAAATGACGTACTATTCCTTAATCAGCAATCTTTTGTGAGTACATGTGCGAAGTTTCAAGACCATATCTCAAAAAAAGCGATTTTTGAATTTTGTCCAAAAATTGCCGGTTTCCGACCACTGTGCGCCGCTTCAGTTTCAGTGGCATGGGTAACTTTACTGGGAGGAGGGGGTCATCTTTGAGGGGTGTTTGGGGAGTGGCTTATTTATTCAGTCACCAATGAGTGACCACCGGTCCAGATGTTCCTTAACGCTTATTGCGTCACACGTCGTCACTCGATCGGGGCTATTTATTTTCAGTACAGACGTAAAATACTTCTCGTGACTTCGATCTAATTCCTTTATTGCAAGATTTTTCCAATACGAGTGTAACTCCTTCTAAAGTGTGTCCAGAAATTAGATAAGATCGAGAAAAAACTAAAACACAACGTCATTTTCAGTGTGAACTGGATCAAAAATTTTTATGGACTACGGTAAATTATATTTATTCGATAGATGAAAAGTCCAAAGAGAGAATCTTAAAAAAGAAAATTGAGCATCAGTAATTCAATGAAATAAAACTGACTGACTGATGGCTCGTCACCCTAGGGTGACTTTATTTCATAGTATGCCAAACACTGGCTTATTATATGTGTCATTTTAATCCCGGAACCGACTAGGATCTTTAATTATTCATTAAAATATAATTCGGACTATGGAAATTGTCAAATAGATTGTTTTTATTTAAGGCTGCACATTCCTTAGCAGTGTTTCACTGTTTTCTATCGTTTTGTAGTATTTCGTACCTTGATTTGTTATTATTTTTTCTAGTGAGTCAATATTAGCTTTTTCGCATACTATGTCATTTGCGGTCCATGATTTAATTCCATGCATGTTTCTTAGCATCCTTCGGTCCATCGCCTTAATATTGTCTATCTTGTTTCTGTGGAGTTTGCTTTCTTAGCAATTTCTCTCCACCTCTTACAGCAATTTCGCGGCAAGTGATTGGTGCAATCTATTTTAATGACATGGAGATCAACGCCGTAAGGGAGAAGTTCGGCCAATTTCTTGGTAGCACTGCTGTCGCCATCCCCTACGAATTAAATGGAAATTTTATCGTATTTGCGTGAAGAAAGATAAAACTAATTACACGCACCCATTTATAAGATTCACGACAAGCACATCATATTATATCGCCTATAAGCCGGTGGTACTTCAAATTGTGCATCTCTACTCTTGTTTTAAATCCCTCGACAATTATGTTGGCTTCCATTTCCGTCGAGGACTTGTTCCAATTCTTGAAGCACATATGCTGTTTGGCCTGTGTTTTCATAGTTCTGCATTTTGCACATATACTGAAGTATTTGCAGCTAAATGGTGTATCATTTCCCAGAGCTAACAGAGAAGTGAAACGGTGTCTTATATCAAACATTCTTCTTCTAGAAGGCTCATAAGCTGTCCCCTTCCTTTGTCTATGCAGTGGTATCACTAGAATGCAAGCAGGAATTTACGTTTTTAAATAGGCCTTACAAAAGTTATTGAACCGCAGTGCCCTAATGACAATCTATAAGGTACGAAATGTCTCCGATATTTTTTTGACATATACGAGAAAAACTAAACTGTAGTTCTACATAATTGTTGATTATATTCGTAAGATTCGGAATTTTTTCCATTTCGGACGTAAACGTAAAATACGCTTCCATTTAGCATTACTTACATTAAGAAGATTGATGGGGTCAACCCCCTATCCTTTTATCCAATATGTGTTGGAAGCAATTTTTTCCGATCCTAAATAGTACAATAGTTTGCACGAGTAATCCAATTACTGCAGATCAATTCTAATGCATTATAGAGGAAATTTTAATTTCACCGCGTATTTCCGGTAAATGGTTGCTCGGTCGGACCAGGTGACCATTATTCTGCGTTTTATTGTCAGCTTATTGAACACAAGCTCCCCATTTGAACTATTTTACCTCAATTCACTTTCGAGAATAAGGTCCCTGGGGCCCCGAAATTACCAGGCGATACGGAGGGGGCCCCGAAACTTCGAAACTTTTTCCAAGAAATTTATCGTTCTGATTTTACCTGGGCATGATAATCCGGATTAAACTGCTCATATTTCATGTGCTAAGTGAAAAGTAACATCGCTTTTTTGTCTTCTCGTCACATTTCCCAAGTACTCTTTTTATAAATCCTAGCTTTCTCTACGCTCGGCCGCATATATCCCGGTTGTGTCTTCCCCACGATAAATCTTTAGTGATTGTTACACCTAAATACCTTATGGTTTCAACGCTTTAGATCTTCGTGTTATTAATTTTATAGGATCGCTCTATAGAATTATTCCTCTTCCAAAAATTGATAGCTACACACTTTTTAGGGCTAAGTTCTAACTGCCATTTCTCGCACCATGTCTTGCATTATATGTAAATCCTTGCTAAGCGATTTCCTGTCTTCTTCTTTTGATATACCCCTATGCACTACAGAATCATCTGCAAAAAGTCTAAGCGTAAAACTAACTACGCTACCCGATGTGACTTTGATTGTGTCCGACATGATACCATCTATGACAACCCTCTGCTCTCGCCCACTTAAGAATTTTTTTCCCAACTCACAACGTCATTATTTAAACCAAAACTCTCTAATTTCAAGATTAATTTATAATGTGGAACTTTATCGAATGCATTTTTAAAATCTTAAATCTATCGCGTGAACTTCAGTACTCTTTTCGCCGTTGACTAAAATATCGTGTACAAATAAAGCTAATTGTGTCTCGCAAGATCTACCTTTCCGGAACCCATGTTGGCTCTTTATGAGCAATCCCTGACTATCCAAATGCCCCGTGATTGAACTGACTACAATGTGCTCAAATACCTTACAAGAGATTGAAATTGAAATGGGTCTGTAGTTACTAGGTTCTTCCCTATCACCGCTTTCAAAAATAGGTGTAATGTACTTTCCGATCCTTGCGTACTGTGCGGTTCTTTAGCGTATTATTGAATATTATTTCTAGATAGGGGCTATTTCAGAAGCTAATGTTTTTTAACTGCTGCTCTATTCCGCGACCTGAAATTTTTAATTCGAGAATTTGCTCACTGAATGTTTTCGGCGGTGGTACCACTGCGTTGTGTGACGATAATAATACAATAACAATACGCTTTGGATGAAGGTGTTTAAAGTATTGGCCTTTTCTAAACCCTCAGGTGACTCTAATTCCTTTATCACTTTTAAGTGTGTGCACCTACTGTGGACCTATTTCCCTGAAGTTCTCTCTCTCACATATGACCAAAACGCTTTAGGATTGCTATCTAAATATTCTCCTAACATCTTGCTCTTGAAATATGATAACGCTTGCCGACACGATTTCCTTGCTAATGCTCTCGATTTTTTATAGTTTTGAACTAACTCATTTATTTCCTCTACCGATAGACCCTGTCCTTCATTTTTCATCCCAGCGTGGCATACCCTTCGTCGCTTTAGTGAATTCCTAACCTCCGCGTTGTACCACCTATGCTCTATATTATCAATTTACTTGGCATATATTTATTAATTACTTTACGGGTGACCTCAAGATATTCTCTCCACGAATCCTCTATATCTAATCCTTTGCTATGTTCGCTAAATACATTAAACGATTCCCTTAATTCCTCTTTCATACCTTCGTTAATTAGCCTTGCCACCCTTCTACCGCTATACCCTTATAATGTTTTTAAACGCCTACATTAAACTTCGCTTGCACAATTTTATGATCACTAATTCCTGTCTTTAGCTACATTTAGAACTCATTCGGGTATATTTGTTGCGAATAAGTCTAGAATGTTGTTTCCCCTGGTCGGTTCTTTTACTAGTTGTTGTAAAGTTTCGTCGTACCGATGGACTGGAAAGCAGCCGATGTAACACCCATTTTTAAAAGTGGTGATTAGGAGCAGCCATCTAACTACAGACCTATATCCCTCACATCCATTTCATGCAAGGTCCTGGAACATAATTGTCAGTTCAGTCATGGGACACCTAGATAGCCAGAATTTATTGTCCAATGTTCAGCATGGCTTCCGGAAGAGCATACCATGTGAAACTCAACTTGCTCTCTTTTCTCACGATATTTTAGTTCCTGGCGAAAATAATATTCCAGTGGATGCTATATTTCTCGATTTCAAAAAAGCTTTCGAAAAGGTGTCTCATAGCAAACTAGTCTTGAAATTAAAATATTATGGCATAGACAGTAACATTAAATCATGGATAAATGATTTCCTGCATGATCGGGTGCAAAGGGTTGTTTTGGACGGTGTTACCTTACCGGCAATTAAAGTCACTTCGGGTGTCCCATCAGGTAGTGTGATAGGTCCACTCCTGTTCCTCCTGTACATAAATGATATCAATAAGGTTGTCATAAGTAAGCTTCGTTTATTTTCCGATGACACTGTAGTGTACAGGGAAATTCTATGCCCAAACGATAAAGATTTTTTAAATGATGACCTACAAGCATTTGAAGATTGGTGTGATAAATGACACTTAGAATTAAAATTTAATAATTGTCTCTTAATGAATTTTTGGAAAAGAATAGCTCTCCTCTTAGCACTTGAATTGAAGAATATCTTAGCAGATTGAAATTTAGACTTAATCTCTTAAACAAATTCCAAGACCATATTTTCAGTGATGATGTTAAAAATATTTTGTGAACCCCAAATTACTATAGTAGACTGGACCATAATCTCGAAATTTGAGAAAATGATTTCCGAACTGACAGATTCAAAATGTCCTTTTTTTCTACGTATATTGAGGGATTAGAATAACGGTAAATATATCCAATACGAGTGTAGCAATAGATAACATAACTGCATGTTGTTATAAGGACTTGAAGCTAACCCAACTAATAGCATTTTTTTGCATGTTTGATTTGCAATTTTTATCTTTTTTTTAAATACATAGTGAAGTTTAGAACATTATATATAATAAAAAATTCATGAGCAGACAGATGAGGCGACACAAAAAGAAAAAACACAAAAGTAAACATACTACTTCGGAGGCATGGACCTCCTTCCTCAGAAGATTAGAATGGAAGTTGGGATTGATAGGAATTAAGGGGAGGGGGAAGGGAGGGGAACAATTAGGGCTAAATTGGAATGTGGAAAGGATGCGCCCACCCCACATGGACACGCACGATCCGCGAAGAGCGGACCACACGCGAAATGGGCCCTTAATAGGTTTAGGCTGTTGAGACCGGGCGGGCGTTTACAATGTAACAAATGGATGTGTGCGAGCTCAAGAGTACGGAGATTGATTTCAGGTGAATTAGGTGGAATTGAGGCAATTATCGTAATGCGGAAACAACTGTCAAACTTACTATTATGTGTGGAAGCATGAATGGGCACCGGGAGATTCAAATTGAGGCTATTAGTAGTGCAACGGTGATTATTAATTCGAATGGCTAGGGGATTGGTAGAAAGACCAACGTAAAAAGCGGAACAATGAGTACAGGTGAGTTTATAAATTATGTTATTCGAGGTGCAAGTCGTATGGGAGCGAATAGGAGGGTAGGTGGAAGGTGTGTTGGGGCTGGAGAATTGGGAATCATTAGTGAGGAGTGGACAAGATTTACATCGAGGGCGATTACAAGGGTAAGTGGCAGGGGGTAACGGAGAAGGAGGTTCAAGTGTGCGTGTCCGGTTGAAAAGCATGTTTAGGGTGGGTGGTCTACGATATGTTATGGAGGGGGGTTTCGAAAAAAGGCTTTTCGTAATTTTGCTGTTACCAAGAATGGGGTAGAGTTCAGAGAGAAATGACTTTAATCGGTGGATGCCGGGGAAATATGTGGTAGTGAGGTTAAAGGTGCTTGAATTGTCTTTTGGGCGGGGTGTGAAGTCAACAGTGGCTGGTAAAATCCTTTTGTCAAGGAGGTGCGAAGGATAATCGCGGTGGAGAAGGGCGGTGCGTAGCTGAGACAGGAAATGAGAACGTGTGTCAGAAGAGTTACAAATTCGGTGGCCACGAATGGAGAGAGCGTATGGTATAGATCTTTTAATATGAGGAGGGTGACAACTATTAAAATGTAGGTATTGTTGTGTGTTTGTAGGTTTAATGTGCACAGATGTGGTGATTTTCCCGTCGGATAAATTAATATTGACATCTAAAAAGGTTATGGAGGAATCTGAAACGAAGTGAGTGAAGGAAACAGAAAAAGAGGATTTGAGGGCGAGAAGGAAGGAGTTAAGAGAATCATGACCATGTGTCCAGATGATAAAAATGTCATCAATAAAACGGAGCCAGAGAAGTGGTTTGAGAGCTTGTGAGTTAAGGAAAACTTCTTCAAGGTGGCCCATGAATAAGTTGGCATATGAGGGTGCCATTTTCGTACCCATAGCCGTTTTATCTGCAAATAGAATTTGTCTTGGAATTTGAAGCAGTTTTTAGTAAGAACCAATTTTGATAAAGAAATGAGGAAGTCAGTGGAGGGGTTATGGGGAGTGGCACGATGGGATAGGAAATATCTCAGGGATTCAAGACCTTCAACGTGGGGTATAGAAGTGTATAAGGAGGTGACGTCGACGGTAGCAAAGATGATGGATTGATTTAAAGGGAGAGGAGTGTTTTTTATAATATCAAGAAAATGGTAAGTGTCTTTTATGAAGGAAGGAAGGGAGGAAACTAAAGGTTGGAGGTGAAAATCAACAAATGCAGAAATACGTTCGGTGGGGGAATTATAGCTAGAAATGATAGGTCTACAAGGGTGGCCAGTTTTGTGGATTTTGGGGAGAAGGTAGAGGTGAGGAGTTCGGGGATTAGGAGGGGAAAGAATGTCTATGTCTTGGGCGAAGTTTTCTTCTACTGACATACGGATCCTTCACAGCTATAAATAATACTCCTCTGTTTCTGCTTACTGTATCCTTTCTGTATACGGTAAAACACTTCGGGAATACTTCATAATCTGATATGTCCTTCGAAAGCCATCTTTCTGTGCGTACGATTATATCAGCATCAGTATTTTTTATGAGGTGATGAAATTCGGCTACTTTATTTCTTAAACTACGACAATTCACTACTATCACTGAATTATTTCTCCCAATCTATTTTTCTCTTGGAGCTCTTTTTCAGCTAAAATTTTCCCCGATAATTATTTTACCGACCCACTATTTAATCCACCAATCAGATATGTATGTATCTGTAGTAATCTGATATGTATGCATGATTTGAACTTCTGTTCTGGGGCCGGTAAAATTAACTGCTTCATGACAAGATAAACAGTGAGCGAAAAGAGATAGGAATGGGCACTTTGAAAGCAAATACCGAGCACTGAAAATTAAGGAAGAAATTTGTTTCATGTCGGTACCGACGGGCAATGCTGAATTACCCGAGGCCGGCGAATGTAGGCAACCCGCGGTGCAGTTTTGCGTTTCTATTTTATTTTTTCCTCGCGAACCCGGGCCTATGGGGAAGAAAGCCGAGACACGTATCTCTTTATTTTTCTTCTAGTTTCACTGAAAAAAAATTCAGCTCATTTCGTGACTAATATTACACGACCTCTCCTTGTAAGTGCTTTTCGTAGTGTTTATTAACTCGGGATAAATCAAATCTCAGGTTTTAGGTTCAAAAATAAATTGCGCGTTCCTTAATCAACCTAGTGATTGCCTTAAATAACGATAATTGAACTCAAATGTCTCGACTAATACCTAAAAGTAGCTGACAAAATCGCCTGCGCGCCATGTTGCTTTTACAGTATTATCTCGGATAATAGCCTTTCACCTCGCGAAAACGGCCGGTAAAAATATTAACCGAGATAATACACCAAAACCGAGTTAATGGTACTGGTGAAACAGAAGTCACATTAACTCGGTTAATCCCAAAATTAACCGAGTTAAAAAGATTATCTTCGTTGATGAAACTGGCCCTTAGTAATGAAATAATAAATTCAAAATAGCTGTATGAATAACAATAAATAACGTCTAATGCTAATTGCTTTCTGATATTTAATAGAAACTTAAAACTATTTTCAGTTAGATCTCTGTTCATACCAAGTGATATTCTGTTTTAGAAGAAAAATAGTTGGTAAAGGAAAAACATTACCTATTATTCACAGCCGAGTTTTTAGTAATCAATACTCCTGCATAAGCTGGTGCTTGTATGTAGAAGATGAACTGACAATAAACACCATTACGAAATAATGTGCCAAGCAGTAATTGAAACTAGGCCCTGCTGGTCAAGTGCCAGGAATGCTAACTATTAGACCAAGAAATTCAACTTTAGGAACAGATCTTAAGCGTATTTCAGGATTGCAAATGCATACTGTTTCTGTCTAGGTGTCATGAACATACATTCATTTGTACAGTTGCTTGTAATACATACAATAAATTATTAGGCTTCATTTGCCAGCATCTAAACATGCAACTGCAACCATGAAACAAAAAAGATTTAATTGGACATCTGAAAAGGGTTTCATGTTCCCTTACTATGAAACCTCTGTTATGAAACTTCCTCACTTATGAAACTCTTTTCGTTTGTTCACTAAAAGTTTCATACGTGAGGTTCTACTGTATATCTGCGGTGTCAAATTCGAATTCGTATGATTTGAATTTTTGAGTAATTTCAATCTTGCGAACAAACTTCTAATCTCTAGGGTTTCCCAACTTAGCTTTTCTAATAGCCGGATAAGGTGGAAAAGTAAAATAATATTATTATTTTCCTTTTCTATTTTAACATTAAAATTTTTTTGCAAGTAATGGTCTTAAATGATAGTATGAACCTAATATCTACGTCATCCGTCTTCATCGATAATACTCGCGGCTGAGCTTAAAGCCACCGCGTGCATCCACCGGGTTGCGGATGGTGGGTCGAACTCGAGATATAGAGTTAAGCGAGTTTACTCGTCGACGTGGACAAAAAGCGAAGGCATTCCGAGGGGGTATTGGTCTATCCCTGGGTAAGGTAGGCCTCTAAGGGCCGGTTTATCAATGTCTGGGTATATCTCCAGGTAGCAACCCGGAAGAGAGCGCTAACCGCCGGGGAACTCGTGCGTACCGTTTATCCGATCCACTCGCAACTGCTACGTAGCTACCCCAAGGTCCGTAAATATCTCCGGGTGTGATTCGAGAACTGCTTCCAAAAGGCCCTCATATCCTTTATACAGGGTAAAAATTTCATAGATTTGTCTCCAATAGTAAAACAGCTAATTGTGGTTCTTTGCATCGATGGCCTACGTTTGTTTGCATGGGAAATTCGAATTCCCGCCGTTCCTCCGAAGCAAAATGGCTAAATCAAGGTGCATCATGGGATCGTGTCACGACCTGGGTGTCTATTACGGATCTTTCTATAAGGCAGTTATCGAACGGTAAGGTAGTTTCCGTTCGATACGAATCGTTCGACAACTGAAATGCTATTACGGTCCGTCTGTTGATATCGTTCGATAAATATGACGATACGGCGGAGGAGTTGTCGTTCGTTACGGGGCAAATAGTACGATAAAGCTATTACGGATCTTCATATCGAACGGTAGCGGCTTATCGAAAGCACGATATCCTACAGCGGGTTACGGACCGTCTGTAACTCCCTTGTCGTTCGATACGGGAGTTCACCTACGACATTTATTCAAGGAAATGAGCAAATATATCAATGGATACTGTATTCTAATGGTTACATTATTATTATTATTGAATGCACTGCAAACTGATATACCTCATAACGCAATGAGGTGAGAATTAGAATTACAATGACATTATTTCTTCTCGTTCAATTCGGGAGTTCACCTATGATGTTTATTCAAAGAAATGAGCAAATATACCGATGGATACTGTATTCTAATGGTTAAATTAGTATTATCATTGAATGCACTGCAAACTGATATACCTAATAACGCAATGAGGTGAGAATTAGAATTACAATGACATTATTTCTTATCGTTCAATTCGGGAGTTCACCTATGATGTTTATTCAAAGAAATGAGCAAATATACCGATGGATACTGTATTCTAATGGTTACATTACTATTGTTATTGAATGCACTGCAAACTGATATTCCTAATAACGCAATGGGGTGAGAATTAGAATTACAATGACATTATTTCTTCTCGTTCAATTCGGGAGTTCACCTATGATGTTTATTCAAAGAAATGAGCAAATATAACGATGGATACTGTATTCTAATGGTTAAATTAGTATTATCATTGTATGCACTTCAAGTTGATATACGTTATAATGAAATGTGGCGAGAATTTGCATCAAATTGTTTTACACTCAAAGTATAGGTAAACGCTGAAACATAATGCATGAGATCGCGTAACGAGGCATAGCTCGCAACTATTAATGCGTCAATCTATTGTGTAGTTTACAAGCACCACTCTTTCAACAGGCTTCTTAAAGGATTTCTATCGAGTTTTATACAACCATAGAATTGTACTCCGTATAAATTCTTTGCAGGGCACAATTCCGTCATCGACAGCGGTGGCCGAGTGGTTTAAGGCATGATATCAATATTTTTGACGAATGTTCGGTTCCGACCTTGTCCAAATTTTTTTGCTTTCGAATACTTTACAGTATGGCTGTTTAGATGCTGGTCCCGTACGGTTACGGCAGTAACAACAACATATTTTTATTTTAAAACTATTTGCTGGATTTCCAATCAACCCCTTGAGAGACATTCGAGGCGAATTTCGGGACTGTGATTACGGGGAAGAGGCTTCACATGCTGACAGGCTTAATATGTTTCGATGACAAGGATTACTCTAAAGGCCGCTTTACACGATACAATTTTTCGTACAATTTCTTGTACAAACTCTTGCATGAGGAAATTGTACCGTGTAAAGCGGCAAATTGTACGAAAACTTGCGCGATTGTCTGAATGACTGAACAGGAAATACAACGTGTTCTAATTCCATTCAGACAAACATACAATTTCGTTCAGTCTATACAAGAATTTGTACAAGAAATTGTGCAAAAAATTGTATCGTGTAAAGCGGCCTTAATGTAAAGCAAAAGGTTTCATAGTTACCATGCCCAAATGGAAATTCAACATTAGGTATCAACAATTTATACAGTGACTTCTCTTCGTAAACTATATTGAACGTATGATGTTCTTACACAAATTAATCTTTTTGCATTGTGAATGAGTAGTTGAAGAAGATGTATCGATTTGTTATCTACCAATACTTGAGCTTGAAAACCATGACTGATGTGTAAAGGCTTTACATTTTAAATGCTATGCTTAAGTATAAGAAATGGAAGGCTTATACTCTTGGCTGCTATTGCTGCAGAAGGAAGGAGGGTCATATTCCCATTGTTATGCTTGTCATGCTCGATGCTATAGGTTAACCATATTTAATGCATAGCATGAACGATAAGTTTAACAATTATTATGATGTTAAATTGAGGAATGGATGGAATGAATTATGTCACCGTAAGCTGTATGCATGTTAAAACATGGGACTTTTAAACTACATCGTCAAAAATATTAAGTACTGTCAAATATAATTATAAACATTTTGCTCACTGACCTTTTATTTAGTGAATTTCGTTTCTGTCCATTTTATATGATGGTATGAAACAAGGCGATTAGATAGCACGATTAACAGCATTAATATGAATGATTTTGTGTCGTAACTAACAATGCAGCAAGAATTACGGGAGTAATGAAAGCCAACAATCAAATTAAATCTAGATAAAATTCTGAAATTAAATATTCACGTTTGTTTTAAAGTGTTTGTAAATATTTACTTCGTGATCTCAATGTTGCGGTTTGGGGTTATCGTTCGTCATTTGTTAGCATAGATCTTCTGCTGTTTCCTCTGCAACGTCACACAACGTCACCGATGTACGATAACTCCCCGAAGACAGCCGAAGCTTATCGAACGAAAGCAACGCCCGACCCGTAATAGCACGTTAGACAGCCTCCATCATTTCGTTCGATAGTGGTATCGTACGATATCTCCTATCGGCGGAAGTTCCGTAATAGACACCCTGATATACACGGACCTTGAGCTACCCGAAGGACAGACCTGGCAACGTGGTTTTGAAAGGCTGATTGCGGGCCAGAAGCGACCGCGGATTTCAAAGTCTATGCTGCGATTGGCTAAGGCTATAATAAGAAAACAAGATAACATCGATATTCTGTTCCAGCTTATTTTGTGGAATTCATGCGACCAGTTGATCGGAAGGTAAAATTTTATTCCTTCTGTTTCGTTTCACCGTTATTGTTTTCCAGCGATGGACAAAAAATTAAAAAATGGTGGAAATAACTTCACTAGTAGTGAAACACAGTTGCTGCTGGAGGTAGCTCTAAAATACAAGAGCATTTTAGAGAATAAAACCACGAATGCTGCAACATGGAGGGAGAAAGATGAAACGTGGGATCGTATTTCCAGGGAATACTGTTCTTCCACCACCGGGCAAGCACACGTTATTTATTTCTAATCATTTTATGTTAATGGAACGGTAATAGCTAATGCGATTCGCGCGTTTTTTTCTTGTAATAAAATGCTATTATTTTTTAAAGTCCCGAGACGCCAAAAGTTTAAGGGGAAAATACGAAACGATAAAGAAGAATATACGGAAAGATGCGGCTCATGAGAAGAAGGCACTCTTTCTGACGGGTGGAGGGCCTCCTGTAACGACCAAGCCAATCTTACTCGTAAACGGATAACCATTTCATTATATCAGAAAGTTTTAAAGAAAGATCGGCACCTCTCCTTTGATATATTTGTGAGCGAACTCATGTTCCTATTGATAGTTGAAGTAAGATCTGAATACACCTGAAGATATTCACTGGCCTGGTGCCTGAATTTTCACATGGGTAAAATCTATTGCAGCCAAAATCCTGGGGAATCTCGCAATCTCATAAAATTGCAGCTGGGGGGAACCACCACATTATTATCCCGAGGAGTCGCAGCTACTCCACTCCTTTCTTTTCTATCAAGACATGATGGAACCCTCTCGAGTAAAATATTCCGGAGGTAAAATAGTCCCCCAATCGGATCTCCGGGCGGGGACTACCCGAGAGAGCACACAAGTCAAGAGAGATAAACAATTTAGGTTAGTAACATGGAACGTACCATCCCTTCGGGCCTGTGGAAATTGGAAAACCTAAAGGTGGAAATGCGAAGAATGGACCTCGACCTATTAGGAATCAGCGAATTGAAGTGGCTCTAAGAAGGAGACTTCTGGAACGGAAGCTACAGGATTGTACACATGGGATCATTAAATGGTAATACTGGAGTAGGCATAATGCTCAGGAAGATCGCCGGAAGGCGTGTGAGCCTGCAGTACAATGAAAGGATAATAATGGTGAAGATTGAGACCAAACCTGTAGATACCATAGTGGTGCAGGTTTACAGGCCTACGACGGACCACGAAATTGAAGAAGTGGAAGAAGTCTATGAAGATATCACGGAAGTTATAAAACATGTAAGAGGAGAAGAAAACCTAATTATTTTAGGAGATTGGAACGCGGGCGTCGGCGAAGGTCAAGATGGAAGAATAACTGGAAAATACAGATTTGGAAATCGAAACGAAAGAGGAGACAGGCTGCTGGAGTTCTGCACACAACTCAAGTTAGTGGTCGCCAACACATTGTTTAAAATCATAACCGTAGAAGATACGTGTGGAAAATGCCAGGAGACAGAAGAAGATTTGAAATAAGACTACATTTTAGTGAAGCAGGATTTAGAAACTAGGTGAAGGACTGCAAAAGCTACCCTGGGGCAGACATTGACAGTAACCATAATTTAGTGATGATGAAACGCCATTTAAAATTCAAGAAAATGAAGAAGGCAAAGAAGAAAATGTGGCAAGTGGAAAAACTAAAGGAGGCTCAACATCCGCTGGCATTTCAGAAAGCAGTGGGAAATAACACAGGAGAGAACCTGAATGAGAAATCAGTGGAAGAGCGTTAGGAAAACATTAAATGTGGACTACAGGAAGCCGCAAAGGGAACTCTTGGAAGAAGAGAAGTTGCGAAGCCATGGATCATGGAAGAAGTCTTAGACCTGATTGAAGATGGAAGAAACTACAGGAATTTGAACACTGAAGAAGGGCAGCTTTGTTGCATAAGAATAAGGAACAAAATAAGTCGCAAAGGAAGAAAGTTAGAGAAATGTGGATAAAGAATCTATGCGAAGATGTACCAAATGACCTTGCACTTGGAAAGGTGAGAGCTGCTTGTGGATAGTGAGGAACCACTTCAAGGAACGGAGCGCAAGATGCAATGCCATAAGGGACAATAATGGAGAAATTTTGATTGAAAATGAAGACAAAGTGAAGAGATGGAAAAAATATATGGAAGGGTTGTACAACGGAAACAATATCAGCACAAAAGTGATCGAAGAGGAAAGAGAAGTCGAAGTGGATGATAGGGGAGCATCAATATTGAGATCGAAATTTGACGAAGCAGTAAGAGACCTTCGAATGAATAAGGCTTCTCGAATTGATGATATTCCTGAAGAACTAATTAAAAATGCGGGAGAGAAAACATTAACCCATCTTTATAAAAGCATCTGCGACATGTTCTTTTCCGGAGAAATGCCCAGGGACTTCAAGAAAAACATCATCATTCCTATTCTCAAAAAGAAGAGTGGAGAAATGCGAAAATTTTAGGACTATAAGCCTGACAACACATGCATCGAAGATATTGACAAGGATCACCTCAAGAAGAATAGAACGAAAAGCTGAGGAGTTCATGGATGGAGATCAATTAGGATTCAGGAAAATAAGGGTACAAGAGAAGCAATATTGGCCCTTAGGCTACTCATACAGAAAAGAATGGAGAACAAATTGATGCTCAATGCATTTGTGGATTTCGAGAAGTCTTTTGACAGCGTGGATTTGAATTCAATGCTTCATATTCTGAAAGAAATTGGAATGTCCTACAATGACCGAAAAATTGTCCACAGTAGTTATAAAAACCAAGTAGCTATGATTAAATCTGGACCCAGCTGTTAAGCAGCAAGAATAAGGAAAGGAGTGAGACAAGGCTTTGCACTGATTCCTGCAATTTTTAATGATTACATTGAGAGTGCAATCAATGAAATTAAAGGGAAGTCTTCTGGGGCAAATATCCATGGAGAAAATATTACCATGCTCAGATTCTCTGATGACATAGCACTCATAGCAGAGACAGAGAAGGAGCTGAATAAGACTCTAATGACCATGGAAAGAACAATGGCCACACATCAGCTGAAGATCAGTGAGAAGAAAACTAAGATATTGATGTGCAGCAAAAGAGAAGAGGCCAAAGCCAACGTTAAACTAGGGAAGCATAAACTGGAAGAGGTGAAAGAGTTCTGTTACCTGGGAAGCCGAGTAACCAACGATGGACGAAGCAAGAAAGAAATAGTGAGTAGAATAGCCCAGGCAAAGAGGGCATTCTATCAAAAGAAGAACCTACTTACAGCTGAAGATACAAGCGTAGAAGCATAGGCGTATCTTGAAGGGGGAGGGGAGGGGAGGTCACCATCGGGAAATACCATGTATACAGGGGGTCCAGGACTTTTGAAAAAAAAAATACATATTGAAATGACGTTTTGAAGGTGTTCTGAGTCTTGAAGTTCCCTTTGTAATTACATGTTTTGAATCAAAGTTTTAAAAAAAAGTTTTTAAATGAAGCCACAAAATTGCGAGGTTCTGGCCATATGAGGGTAACATTGTTCTTTTTGTATATTCGAAGGCATTCTATAAAAATAAGAATATACTTACCGCTGGAAATACAAGCATAGAAGTAAGGAAACAATTCATCAGAACGTACATCTGGAGCACGTTTCTTTACGGCAGTGAGACATGGATGATGACAGCAGCGGAGAAGAAAAGGGTGGAAGCATTCGAAATGTGGTGCTACAGAAGAATGATGAAGATTAAATGGATCGACCGAGTGACAAATGAAGAAGTCCTAGGAAGAGTGGGAGAAAAGAGAAGTCTTCTGAATACCCTAAGAAGAAGACGGGACAACTTGATCGGCCACATCATGAGACATGATGGCCTGATGAAGACATTCGTTAAAGGACAAGTGAACAGGAAGAATGGCAAAGGAAGGCCTTGTGCAAGATAAACGGAACAAGTGATGAAGGATGTGAAAGAGAATAAATACGTAAATATAAAGAGATTAGCCGATAGAAGAACTCAGTGGAAAGCTGCATCACCAATCTGAGTATTGATGTGTAAATGACGATGAATATGAGAATTTTTATCATTTTTGTTTCATGATATGTCAGAGTCAGGCATGTTTTCAGCCCAAATAGTAAATTCACTTGTTCTCGTATGTCTGAGTTGCAATACGATGAGTGCAAAAATAATGTTTCAGTCTACTTGGCATGCACAATGAATGAACAGTACTTACATGAATCTTAGATCACATTCAGTGACTGAAGGCACGTTCAGTTCTGCATAGCTTATGTGGCTTCAAATGCATGCAAACAACCTTTTGCTACCGATTGGAAATGGGGGAGGCTCGTACAATGTGTTCCAAATATTTTCAGTTCTTCTATTCTGTTTTCTTATCTAAATGAAGAGGCTTCATAAAGGCGGTAACATAGAAGATCAGTAAACCCATATGGTTAAATTGACAATTTTAGCATTAAATTTGTTGTTGCCAGACATTTTTTTTGTTGCATAGGAACTTTATTTATGGACCAAAGCAAACTTTTTTTTTTAATTGCCTGGAAAGCAACTACAATGCAGTGCAAACCTGGGTTTGAGTAAGATATCACCTTTATAAAAACATCTGACACCTGCTCCACTGAAAATATTGGGAAGGGGTTAATATCAATTGCGACTTTGTAACCTAAGCATAATGTTAGGTTTTACAGGTGACAAAGCTGAGGTGGGTTAGAATGTAAGGAGATATGCTTTACAGCAGTGAAACTAAGATGAAGGAAGTGATATAAATGTATAAACGGAAGTTCCATTAATGTTCTGTCATGTGCAGTCAGTGAGATCACCAATATCTCAATCAACAAGAATTCTTGTCAGCCACTGCCTCAGTCCCACTACTCTCTAAAATGTACAGGGGGAAATTTAGTGCTAAAAGAATTTTTGTGCAGATTATGAGAAGGGACACAAGAAAAAAGTCAAAAAGAATGAGAAGACATTCAAACTCATAGGGGAAATGTCTGTGAAGCTGCAAAAATTATTACAAAATGTTGTCATCAGAGCTAGTGATCAACTTTGACTATATGAGGAATGAAGGCCTTTTAAGTGAAGATGAGACAAATTGTGAATCATATGACAGTTGAGAGTTTCCATCAGATGAAAAAGTGGACGTAATGAACCCAAGTATGACAAGTTTAGGCAGTGATCCAGTGCAAGTTGTGTCCCCCCTGAGAATACCAGCACAAATACAACCAGATCAACGATAAAAGGAAGCTGATACAAATCACTACCTCAACAAAGGACCTAAGGGCAAAGGTCAGTCCATTGTGCAATGTTTCGGATGAAGTTGCCGGCATAGAAATTGACAAATGTGAAACATGTACCTCATGGGAACAAGCATCTCAGTAACTCTTAACAGAGCGAAGAGCAACAAATCCTATAGTGAACAAGTTAAAATTCTAACCCTCTTTCCCAGAAGTTATTCCTGACAAGAAATAATGGCTGCTGTTCCAGGTTAAAGCAAATATGCTATTATCAGATCACGTGCATGGAACCATGCATGGAATATGGGCCAATATTGACATGTACTGTGGACTCCCGTTGCCTGATGAGCATATCAAGATCCATCTCTCAATTATTATTTGGATGATGATAAAGATGGCTCTCATCCCAATCAGCGAGATGTGTTGAATGTCATTGAAAATGGTGTTCAAGTACCAGGAGTGAAACGATCCATGAGTTGACCAACCAAAGGAAGCCATCATGAAAGGACAACACTCTGATATAAAAATTGGGTCTGACAAAGTTCTATTCTTTGAGGCCATGATGGATAAAATACAACCAGAGCATGATGTTTGTGGGTGTATTTACTGCTCCAATTGGAAACTTATATGTAATAGTTCACAAAATTTAATTCATTCAGTTACTAAAAATAATTATTTACATAATTTATGGATTTGTGGAAATCCCAAAGATGAGTGCTAGTTTCAGGAATGTGGCATATGTCTGTGTACAGAAGGCATAACAATGGCAAGTTTAAAATTGGATGACAGGGAAGACGTTACTTATGCTACTTAGGAAAAAGGCAACTTGTTGAAGGAGACCATTTCAATGGAAACGTTCATTTTTGAAGTGCAGGATTGCACAAAGAAAGGTGTGTATCATCACTACATTCACAAGATACAGGGAGAAGCAATACATAAAGAAAAGTTAGCTGCACAAAATAGTTTAAATTGGTGCTTCATTTAGACTGAAATTGGTGCTTCATTTAGACTGAAATTGGTGCTTCATTTAGACTGAAATTGGTGCTTCATTTTGACTTTGCTGAGAATTGGTGCGTGATTCTTCCAGATCAAGTACAATCATATCATTGGCAAAATGTGCAATTTCAATATTTAACTGTGTTGAACACAATAGCAAAGGGATTCAAAGTTATGTGCCAATTTCAGATGTCACAGCACATCCTTTGCTTGCAATCCAAAAGGTAGAAGAACACTTGTTTACAACCAACATTAAATTCAGTGATAAAAAGTACATTTCAGATGGGGAAGCTGCTCATTTTAGAAAGGGACCATGTGATGGAGGCCTTGTCAAGCCCTATGCTACAAACTATAACCTATGAAATTTCAATTCTGGTGATTACATGCAACACAGTGTGTCCTTTGTACATCATGTCAGTAAATGATTTCCCTATATTAAAATTGTCTCAAGATGAATTGGCTCCCTTTACGCAAGAAAAGCATAGTGTTTGGACAAAAGTTCCTCCTGTACATGGCATTAGGAGTTGTCATGTCTGGAATGTACGTAGTCATGGGACATCTATAGCTCATTTTTCAAGCATAGCATACAGCCTTAATCTTATCTCATATCGGAAGAAGAGTTTGAGTGACTTATTGGTCAAGTTTGAGACAGACAGAGGAGGTCGCACAATGTTTTGATATTTAATATTCCAGAAAATAATGGTGCCAATGAAGAGAGTGACAATGATAGCGATTACCGGCGTGTAGTGGATGTGATCTACCAGATTCCATCAGTTTCCAAAGAAGGAGTTAGTTCTCATAGGCTTGGCAGAAAGCAATCTAACAAAACACGACCAATTAAAGTTATTTTTACGAGCCCCCATGATGCCGTGTTACTCTTTAAGAACAACAAGAAGCTTGGAAATGACATTTTGGCTAGGAATGACAGAACCATCCGGGAATGCAAGTACCATCAAAATCTTATTGCTAAACTAAATGAGAGAAAGAGCAATGGTGAAACTGACTTAATAATTGGGTATTATAACTCAATTCTACCAATCGTTTGTTCAAAAAACTAAAATCTCCATCCTCTGATGTCAAAATACTATCAGAATGTGAGAGGTCTGAGGACGAAGATAAGTAAAATTATGTGCTCAACTTATCATGTATATGACATTATTGTTCTGACGGAAATATGGCCGTCGCCAAATATTGAGTCTTCGGAGCTTGGTTTAAATGGTTTTGCTGTAGTAAGAAAAGAGAGAAGTAACATTACTAGCAGCAAGTTGAGGTGTACTTTTCCTTCCTCACTATGATTCAAAGGACGAGTCACTCCTCCTCATGCCACTGAACGAGGCCACTGATGTTCACCAATGAATGTGTTCGCATCAAACCCAGACTATTTTAGCCACTGCCATGTACCTTCCCCCAAACTCTAACTCGGACGAATTCACAGAGCACTGCAGTGCCATTGAATGTCTAGTCACCTCCAATCAATTTACTGGCATTCCATTACTTGGTGATCACAATATTTGTGACTTCAACTGTGACATGGATAATTCCTACCACTCAAAGTCCTTACAAGGTAAAATACTGTGTGAGACCATTAACTTTCTGGATCTAGTACATGTCAATACTTCCACCAACTCCTTAAATAGAAGACTTGATTTACCTTTTTGTAATAATTCTTCAACAATCTCACGCATTGATACGGTTCCACTTGCGCCAGCTGACTTACACCATCCAGCTCTCAACTTCATTTTTCCTCTTGCTCACAAACTATGTCCCAAAGAGAGATGTGATTTCAGTTTTGATTTCTCAAAATGTGATTACGCCTCTGTTAGTACACTCCTTCAAGACATAAACTGGCCTTCTATACTGAGCAATAAGCCAGTCAATGATGCTTTCTCCTTTTTCTATTCTTTATTATACAATACAATTGAACAGTTTACACCCAAAGTATTAATTGGCAGTTCTTCTTATCCTAAATGGTATTCAAGTGAGTTAAATCACTAATTATGCTTAAGAAAACATTTCATTGTATTTATAAGATTACAGGATCATTCAATGACTACACCAGTTTCTCTGAGGATAGAGCTAAAGGTAAGAAATTGATAAAAGAATGCTATCACTCATTTATGATCCATCTCTCTTCTGATTTAACAAATAACATTAGTGCCTTCTGGAACCATGTTAACTCCTTACGCAAAGATATTTCATTATCTAAAAGAATGAAAGTGTGTAGGTACCTAAAAGAATGTTCCTAAATGACAGAGTTGGTGAAAATGATGAATCAATTGCTGAACTTTTTGCAAGTCATTTTTCAGGAGTTTACACCAATGATCACCAATGATCATCAATGATCATGTTTTATCACCTTGTAATTTTCCTTTTGAAATCGTCTTCTGTGCCTTGTCAGTGACTGTCAATGAAATAATTAGTAAATGGAAAAATCTTGATGTTAGCTAAGGTTGTGGTCCTGACAATGTTCCCCCTTATTGCTAAAAAATTGTCACTCCGCTTTGTCTTATCCTCTTTATATTCTCTTTAATGTGTCATTTAAAGAGGGATCTTTCCCAGATTTCCTAAAAACTAGGTAGTTATAAGTTCCTATTCATAAGTCAAATGATAAATGTAATGTATCCAACTACCATCCAATTTCAATTCAGTCTGTGGTAGCCAAATCATAGGAAAGTGTGGTAGTTGACAAATTGGCATCCTTGATAAAAAACATATTGGTACCTGAGCAACATGGTTTTAGGCAAGGCATGTCAACTGGTACAATTTATTGTTGTTCACTAATTGCCTCATCAAAGGCTTAGGGAATGATCGTCAAATTGATTTATACCTACTTTTCTACAGCATTTGATAAAGTGAATCATCTTGATACATAAATTGGAAATACCTACATGGTATTGATGGAATGATGTTAAGTTGGCTAAAAAGTTACTTGACTGGTCATAAACAACTAGTGAAACTCAAATCTACTACCTCACATCTGTTTGATGCGTGTTCAGAAGTACCACAAGGATCTCACCTTGATCCAATCCTTTTCTTGATATTTATAAATGATATTAGTTATATTATCTCCCCTATTTCATATCTAATGTATGCAGATGACATCAAAATATTTAATGTGGTGCATAACTCAACTGACGGCCAGGTAATAAATGATTGTCTGCTCAAAATATATGCGTGGTGTGATCAAAATTTAATGTTCTCTAAATATCAAAAAATGTCATGCCATCTCATTCCACCATAAGAAATCTCCCATCCTATTCGACTATTCCCTTAATGGTGAAATTATACCTAGGGTATCTGTAATCAATAACTTGGGAGTACTAATTGATGAGCCATTGTCTTTTGGTGACCATATTTCCTCTGCAGTAAATAAGTCTCTTCAGCTGTTAGGTTTTATTACTAGAATTACTAAAGAATTTAAAGATATTCAAATGCTTAGAAATCTATGTAAACACACCAAATGCATATGAAGCAGCGAAAGTGGTTGATATTCTAAAAGTGATTCCTAGGGTGTCTCTACAAGACGTGTTTATCGTCTAGGCCGTCCCTCATCAGGTAAGCAATGCCCGATTAAGGTCATTTTGAAGAGTGCAAGTGATGCGCAAATTGTCTTGCGTAACACGAAGTTGATATTTGATTTGATTTGATTTATTTAAAATGTTCAAAAACAGCCGGTGCAGGCCTTTACAGTGAACAAGTTAACATAAAATCTGCAAAAACAACAAAAATAGTATACAAAATAAAGAATAAAACATAAATTACCATAATAAAATGAAAATCAGCATGCCAGTATTAAGAGATATAGAAACAGAAATGTTAATGGTGATTGTTAAGAGTCGGGGAGATATTTTTAAGGTGGTTGCTGAATGTTCGGAAGGGTGCGGAGAGATCAAGGGAAGGGTGGGAAGATGAGATAGAATTGTACAATTTAGGAAGTCTATAAGAAAGGGAATGCTGGGAGAGAGAAAGTCGAAATGTTGGAAGGTAGAGGAGGTGATTGCTACTACGTAAAGGATGGACTGGGACATGGAGAGAGAAGTATGGAAGAATTTCTGTGGAGCGGAACTGACCGTTAATAGCAGTGTGGAGAAAAGACAGGTCAGAGATGTTCCTACGGGTCGCCAGAGGGATTAAAGAAAGGGCAGACATAATCTCAGACCGGGAGGAGGAACGGAGGTGTGGTACACGGTGACGGACAACGGGCAAGAAGAAATTTAGGGGGCGTTCCAAAACTTTCAAGTTGGATGGGCAGGCTGTTGAGTATATAACGGAGCAGTATTCAATAATCGGAAGAATGCATCCAGTGAAGATGGTCTTGAGGGCGAGTGGGTGGGTGATGCTAGTAAACCTGTACAGCATGCCCACGACAGACATGGCTTTGGATTTAATTTTGTTTATGTGTGGAACGAAAGTAAGTTTGGGGTCTAAGGTGACACCCAAGTCATTATGTGAGGATGCAATTGGAATTAATTGATTAAAAAGGGTGTAGCCGTGTGTATTTGTTGTTGATTTTAGAGAAAAGGACATATATTTTGATTTAGAAGGATTAATTTTGAGTCTCCACCGCGAGCACCAGGCCTCCAGTGAGTTAAGAGAAAGTTGTAGGGACTGGGAGTCAGAAATATTCGAAATCCTTTTGAAGATTTTGCAGTCGTCCGCATAGAGGAGGATCCCGCAAGAGTTGGAGAGAGCGCAATCGTTAATGTCATCAATGAAAAGAGAGAAAAGAAGTGGCCCGAGAACACTGCCTTGAGGAACACCAGAAGTAACGGGTAGACTTACGGAAGTGGCTCCATCCAGAACTACACGCTGTGAGCGATCGGAGAGGAAGTTGGAGAGAAGAGATAGAAAAGGGCCGTTGATATTATATCGGTTGGCCAGTTTGTGAATTAGGAGGGTATGATTAACAGAGTCGAAAGCTTTAGCGAAGTCAATGTAGCAGGCATCAAGTTGAGAATATGCTTCAAAGGCGGAAGTTATGTGATGATGCAAAACGGTCAGGTTTGTGGCACAAGAACCACCCAGAAGGAAGCCGTGCTGTTGAGGTGAAATGAACGGGATAGTGAATGATAGAAGGCGGTCGTGAATAATTCGCTCAAATAAAATGGAAAGAACTGGAAGAATAGATATTGGACGGTAATTATTAACCTCATCTTTAGGACCGGACTTTAAGATGGGAGTCACAAGTGGCATTTTCCACTGTAGGGGGAAAGAACCGGATGCGAAAAATCGGTTGAACAATTTGCAAAGTGGGACATGAAGAGAGTCCGCGGTTCGATGCAGGAAGAGTGAACCAAGGGCATCAGATCCGGTGGCTTTATTTGGAGGTAAAGATTTGAGGAGGGAGAGCATCTCCTGAGACATGACGTGGACCGATGACAGGGAGTGTGGGCACACCGGAAGGAGCGTTGGAAGGTCGATTTGTTGGTTGGGAGATGTGAAGTTGGAGGAGAAGTACCTATTGAAAGCTGACGGTCTTGCATCTCCCGTGAAATGACCCAGATCAGATTTTATGACGGAAGGTACGCGAGCGGACTTACGCCTGGCATTAAATAGTGACCAGAAACGTTTAGGGTTAGTCATCATGTCGTCGGAAATTGACTTTACACTGTTGTCGTAGTCGCGGCGGAGAAGAGTGCGTGATAATCGACGGAGGCGTGAGAAGGTGGCATAGGTTTGTGGGTTGGGATGGGACTTCCAAAGCTTCCACGCAGCACGTTTGTTTACGAGCACGAGGGATGTTTCACCGGAGAGCCATATAGGTTTCTTCTTGGAGACCCTTCGAGAGGGAACAAAGTCGGTGATGACACCATGCAGGAAGTCATAAAATGTGTCCAGGGCTTCGTCCGTAGACCCGCACTCCAGGAGGTCCCAGGGTAGGAGGGAGAGCACGTAGTTAATGGCAGGCCAATCGGCCTTTCTCCAGGCTTTCACGGACCTGAAGGGGGAGGGAAGACAACTGGAAGTACGGTTAGGCAAAGAAACAGATAACTCAAGTGAGGAGAGGTCGGACTCGAAGATATTTCTGCACATGGCAGGGGGAGGAAGAGAAAATGATGAAAGGACGAGGTCCAATGTTGCCAAGTTTCTGGTCGGGAAAGGATTGCATTGAAAAAGACCCATGCCGTCAATGAAGTGGTCAACGAAAAACATGCCACTGGCGTCGGCACTACTACCACTGGTCGATGAGGTCCAATTGACATGAAGGTTGAAATCACCGAATAAGATCAGGTCGCCGAGGGTGTGAACACGGAGAACTGAGTCGAGGCACTCCTCCAAAACCGTAAGATTGCTCGCAGGTGGACGATAAAAGCAGCCAACGAAGAGTTTTCTTGATGCTTGGGGATGGACTTCCTGAGAACTCTCGAAACGAACTTCTGTCCAAATAATTTCACATTGGGACTTGAGGTCGGATCGTCGGATGGCCGGGAGAGAATAATTTATAGCCGGGAGAGAATAATTTATAGCCGGGAGAGAATAATTTATAGCCAGGAGTACACCACCACCGCGAGAGTTCCGATCTCTGCGAAATACCCGATGACTGTGTGAGAAACCCAATTCACTGTCAAGCACTCGGTCGCTGAGCCAGGTTTCCGATAGGGCTATGACATCGAATGCACAGAGTTCACTGCAGTGGGAGGAAATTGTGGTAAGCTTGTTCTGTAAACTTCTAATATTCTGGTAGTAAAATTGTAGGATAGGGCCGGGGTTGAGGCTGACGTCACCAGACAGGAGGACTAGGAGGGCGAGTAGGTTCCACCCAGATGACGAGGGACTCGGGGTGGTCCCACGGCGGTGACCTCCCGGCGAAAGGTTGGACGGGCCGGTGAGCTGGAGATGGTTGACGCTGAAGCCGCAGGCACCGAAGCCGTTGCACGAAAATCCAAAATAACTTTTATAGTTGTTGGAATATGTGTCGTAGCGTGACAGAATAGGTGGGCATTCACAAGCACTTAAGTACCAACACCGAAAAAAAACCGGAATAAAGAAAACTACCACTAAAAACACCGCAGTTTTAACAGAGCGAGGAGCGCGTGAGTGGTAACCGGCGGCCATCTTGGACCTCAACCCCGTGATATGTGATGAAAACATTATGATTCGCAGTGATCAAACCATCTTGGAACACAACTATCACAGACAGCTGCAACAGGAACTTGAAAGTCTTAAATCTTCTGGTGAACTAAATCTCACAATTCAATACATGAATGGTATGTCAAAGATTGAGGATAAACAAACATCAAAAAACGAGTAACCTAATCTAATATCTCTGTACACTATCAAAATACCCGGGGTATTAGAACCAAACTAAGTCATCTAGGAAGAGCAATCGCGATTTCCCAATACGACATCTTTATTTTAACCGAAACTTGGTTCAACGAAGATATTTCTTCTCCTGCACTTTCATTCAGTGACTATGTCATATTTAGATGTGACCATTCCTGTGACACTTCCGACAAATTATCAGGTGGAGATGTGTTAATTGGAGTCCATCGGAGTAAAAAAGCTCAAGTCATTAAGTCACCAGTGAACAATATCGAGCAACTTCTTGTTTCTATCATTGGTGCTGCCACCAAAATTTCGATTGGTGCTTACCCCCGAAATCTCATCCTGATTGCTATGATGCTCATGCATATTCACTAGAATATTTATTACACTTTTCCCAATATATGGAAGTATTTGTCGCCGGCGATTACAATGTGCCGAATGTAAATTGGGTTAATATAATGGATAATAACCCATGTTACCGTCAAGCTTGGTCCTTAATTAATTGTATTTCATTTTTAGGACTGTCCCAAATGAACTCTGTTGTCAATAAGTATGGAACTCTTCTTTATTGGTGTTCACATCCTCTGACAAAATATGTTCTGACTAAGTATGTGATCCCTTTGTTGCCTGTGATAATTATCATCCTGCACTTCCATTCGATGCGTCCTTGAACAACGCCATCGTGTTAATTGATTATTCAATGCAATTATTTGATTTTAAAGCCTGTGATTTTATAAGCCTTGTAAATTATTTGGACAACAACAATTGGCCTCAGATACTCTGTAATGAAAACATTAATAATGCCATCAATGCATTCTACGATATCCTCCATAATGCCATCCAAATATACACTCCGATTATTAATATCAAAAGTGATAAGTTCCCAAAATGGTTCTCAGCTGAGCTTAGATATTTAATCTATCACAAGAAATTTTATCATCAAATTTATAAAAAAACTGGTAATCATCTAGATCATGAAATCAGAAGGAAATGCAAAACAATATCTGAGGATTGTTACTCCAAGTATTTAGACAACCTTCAGTCATCTATCTCATATAATATTAAATTCTTCTGGACTTATGTGTAAAATACCAAACAGTTGGACAAGTTACCACATCACATGTCTTACAATAATAAGATTGCTGAGAACTATAAAGAAATAGCTGACCTTTTTGCTTCCTATTTTGTACAGGTTTATAGTGATCAACAACCTGACAATACATGTATTCCCAATTACCAAACTGCAATAAACCTGAACAAGTGTTTTTCTCCTGTGATGATATTGTCAATAAACTGTCTCATCTAGATCTTACAAAGGGCACTGGTCCTGATAATATCCCTGCTATCATCTCAAAAAATTGTTGTCAATCATTAGCCTATCCCTTGTTCATATTATTTAACAAATCTCTTAACCCTTCAATGCCGTCCTACGTGCTGGGCACCGATGCCTTTAAACTACCCATGGTGCCATCCTACGTGCTATGCACGGTTGTGTCACGCTATGTTTTGACATGTTTTTTAACGAATTGAACATTTTTCTAGCACATTTATATTTTGTGTACTGATACAATAAACCATACTGTTTATTTTTAGCATATCTACTAATGCTTTTGACAATTTTTTGAAAAGATACTGCGTCTTCATTTGATGCATCTATTATACACTTTTTTGCGAAATAAGCAATTGACTTTCATCTCTTACTCTTGAAATTATAAGGAGAGAAGTTTTCCATCCACTTGGGAGGATAAGGGAGAGTATACTCAGCGCATAGATAAAAATTTGATGACCTTACTGTCAACGTAAACATATCCGGTCACTGACGCCTGGTTTCCCCAAGGCCCCTTTGGGACGAGCTTCATTTCGGCTTGGAAAGACAACAAGCGATATGGATAAGGGCAGTAAGAGTGACAATGTTTTCATTCTCTTTCGTTTAGCCCAGCATAGTATCTAGGGGGCCATGTGCATCCATTTCATAGCTTAGAGATGACCGCGGGACAGGGGAACTCATTCAGACCCAAGCGATCATGACAAAAGATGAGGGTGTCGAAAGGTTGGCGTGTAAAGGGAGCATGGGAGAGCAAATTGTAGAGAAGAGACTCAAGATCTCTTTCAAGACGTGCAGCTCGGTAAACCTACCAAAGTCAGAGTCAGTCGAACCTAAGTCACTTTTCTGGAAGGAATATATTAGGAGAGTGTTATTTTGTACTTACGAACATTTTAGTCTTTCACTTTATATTACTTCCTCTGTAAGTGATTCGTTCCGCAATCTGTAGTCTTCAAATTGCGAAATATTTGTGAGTGTTTGTGTTTATCAGGGTTGTTACTCATCTACCAGCAATTATGGTGTGTGCAGGAGAGAAAAGGTTGGAGGAGTTGAGTGATGAACTGGCTGAGGACGTCTTGCTTGAAAGGGAAGTGATGAAAGTGTTTTGAGTTCTGATGCTGACAGTGAGAATGACATAAACGATCACTCCGAAGTTGACGCGTTGTTATACTGTGATTTGGATGAGGTAGAGGACGAAACTTAGTATTATGCTTGGAAGGACATTTCCAATTATAAAGGAAAAAGAGAAATTTTCATTGGTAATACCAGTCCACAGGGAAAAGCAAATAATTTGGAAAGCATTGAAGATATTTTTGAAATTTTCTTTGATAACGAGTTAGTAGGAATGATTTTAGAGGAAACTAATTATTATGCCTTTTGCCTTTTCGCAAGCCTTTTGACACCGGACTATGCATCGATTGCTTTGAGGAGTACCACACCAAGCAGAATTTGTAAGGTGATGTACTTTTACTGTATTTTTATCACTCAAAAGATTTTCAACACTATTTTTTCATTCTGAGTAACTTTTAGAATGGGCATATTATAAAAAAGACTTTCGAAAGATTTCGAATTCTGATCAGTATTTTGCATAAGACGAGCTCGGTTACCAAGCTCTTAAGGTGGCCTTGGAAATGGCTCACACCAACATCTGCCGCGGAGATGTTTACATTGACTTACTGTGTCTATCAAATCATACCATTATAGTAGTTTTTATGCATGTATAATGAAGTACCTGCTGGCTCCGCTACATAGACGATATTTTCATGATTTGGATGCATGGAAATGACACCCTAAACAATTTCATCCCGCAAATGAATTCGCACCCTAGCCTAAAATTCACCACCCACTCTTCCACCTCGCTCATTACATTTTTAGATGTAGACATCCACTTAAAGGATAGGAAAATAAGCACATCAGTTTACGTAAAACCTACGAACTTGCAATAGTACCTACACTGGGATAGCTGCCATCCCGAACATTGCAAGCGTTCGCTACTATACTCTTTGGCACGTCGAAGTCGCCACATCTGCTCTGAAACCTATTTCTTCCTCAATTATTTAAAAGACCTGGAATCAGCCTTCCTCAACCGTGGTTACCCACCCTCAATAGTCAGAGGCCAGCTGGCCAAGGCATGCGCACTCCACAACGGGCCACTCTCAACAGCGGAGCCAGAAGAAAAATCACCTAATAATCTTGCCATCTTCGCCAACACGTTTCATCCGGGTCTAGATTTTGCATTAAAAACTATCTTTAAGTCAGCCCAATCTATTCTTTTATCTTCCCCCTTAACTTCCACACTTATCCCGAGACGTCCAGTGCTTTCCTTCCGTCGCCCTACCAATCTCCAAAACAGCCTTTGGATTAGCGAGATACAACTATCATCATCATCAGTTTGTGCCTCTGATCTCCAACCGATCGGATCACATCTTTGCAACAAACCCAGATGCCTCACATGCCCCATTAACTCCCATCCCCATTCCTTTATCAGCCCGGTTACAAACGTCACATACCAAATACATTCTCAAGGAACCTGCTTCTCGAGCAATGTAATATATGAAATTTCCTGTAATCACTGCCAGGCCTTCTATATAGGACTGACGACCACCTCTTTTAATATGCGAATCAATAACCATAGGAGCAGTGTCACCCGAAATTTAAGGTTGCCAGTAGCCGAGCACACCAATTCTCATAACCTTCCCTTCAATGACTGCTTCAGAGTGAAGGTAATCAGAGCATTCCCACCCGAAACATCTACGTTAGAGCTCTGCCACTGGGAGCTTGCCTATATTTCCATATTAAAATCAACCTATTCTCCCGGCATCAACATTCGCTAGCTTTCTCCACCCGTCCAATTTCCCTCTCCATTTCCCCTTCCTAGTCCACCCTCTTCCCCCTCCCTCCTTTTTACCCAAGCCAATCCCCTTTTCACACACCAACCGAAACCCTTGACTCCAGTGTGACACCCCAGTAGTGATCTCCTCCAGCTGAAGAAGGGTTCGTGACCCGAAAGCTCCAAAGCGCAGTGGACACCAGGCTCTCCATCGGTCATTGACTGGTAAGTGTCCACTGATTATCCTTTCCTTCACCCCCACCTCAACACCTTGTTGCTAGCATTTATTAGGACATCTATTCTCTCTCTTCTACATATTATATATACATATATATATACAAATATAAATTCAAACAGAAGGTGAAAGAAATATATACATATATGTAGGCACTTGATGAACGAGGAATAAGTCACTTATACATAATAAATAAAAAACATAGACACGAAAAAAGGACACTCACATGTTATGTAGAACTGTTTCGGCGGTGACCGTCCGCCTTCATCAGCTAGAGAGGTGAGGCTCGAGGACTGAGTTGACTGGGAGGGGGGGGGGGGGGGGGAAGAAGAAGGATTAAGGGCATCTGGTGTTGATGTTTTTTGGCGAGGGGTGTACTGGGAGGAAGGCGGAAGAATTTTGTTTTTCAGTAGTTGGTCGGGATATCCACGGTTACGTAGGGCAGAGTTAAGTTTATCAAGGTATTCGCATAAGGCGGGGGTGTTGTTGCAAATTCGGTGCCCTCTAATGGAGAGGGAGTTAGGGATGGAGCGTTTGATGTGGATGGGGTGGCAACTTTCGAAGTGTAGATATTGCTGGTGGTTGGAAGGTTTTTTATGGACGTAGGTGATGAACTTCCCATTCTGTAGGCAAATGCTGACGTCAAGGAAGGTGATAGACATATTAGATGAATTAGAGGTGAAGTTGAGGGGAAAGGAAGAGTTGTGTTCCGTCAGGAATTTGTCCAATGGTTCTTGGCCGTGGGTCCACAGGAGGAAGATATCGTCAATGAAACGGAGCCATAAAAGTGGTTTAAAAGTTGTTTGGAGAGAAAGGTGTCTTCTAGGTGGCCCATGAAAAGGTTAGCGTAAGCCAGAGCCATTCTAGTTCCCATAGCGGTCCCTTTCGTTTGGAGGTAAAACTTGCTGTCAAAAAAGAACGCATTTTTTGTGAGGACGAATTTGGATAGGTCAAGAAGGAATTCAGTGGATGGAATGTGAGGAGTAGGGCGAGTATAGAGAAAGTGGCGAAGGGAAGACAATCCTTCAGAGTGGGGGATGGAGGTATAAAAGGGGGCGACGTCAATTGTGGCCATTAGAAGATCCGAATTAGGGGGGATAATAATTGAGTGAAGATGGTGGAGGAAGTCAAAGGTATCTCGGATAAAAGAGGGTAAGGAAAGAACTAAGGGTTGTAGATGGTGGTCGATGTATGCGGATATTCTTTCAGTGGGGGAGTTGAATGAAGATACAATGGGACGGCCAGGGTTGTCTGGCTTGTGGATTTTAGGAAGGAGGTAGAACTGAGGTGATCTAGGGTCAGGGGGAGAGAGTATGGAAATTTCTTTGGAGGAGAGGCCTTCATCGGGTCCGAACCTGCAGAGGAACGAAGATATTTCTTTCTGATATTGGGGGTTGGGGTCATAGGTGAGGGGAAAGTAAGTGGAGGTGTCTTCAAGTTGTTGCAGGCCTTCGGTTATGTAATCCTTGGTGTTTAAAATAACTATCGTAGAGCCTTTGTCTGCCTTAGTGATAATGATATTATGGTTGGATTTCAATTTTCGCAAAGCTTCGGCTCTGGTCATGTTCTGCTTTACACACACAGACACAAAAATCACCATTCATACACAATGCCATAGGTGCAAATACACAAATATAAATTCAAATAGAAGGTGGTCTGTGCAGTAGGGCGGATCGGAAAAATCGATTTTTTGCGGAGAAACTTGGCCCACTGGAAAAAGTTGTCAAAGTGACTGAAAATGAGGCCAGAAAAATTTGGGTCCTCTAGGTCAACCCTAGACCCTCGTGCCGTGGCCATTTATGAGGAGGGGGGCTGAAAATGGAAAAAAGTCATGTTTTTATAGCGGTTCCCCATAGATTTTACCGAGTTGCGGCCCTTAGGGCAAAACTTTCGCATGTATGACGCATGTACAATACCTATTTTTCAGATAAATACCTATTTTGTCAACAAATAAAATTTACATAAATGGAATATTCATTTCAAAACATTATTGTACCTTATTCTCCTTTTTTATTCAGATTTATTTGGGAATATAAATCGGTCAAAGACGTTTACACTTCTCCCGTGTGGTCCTAAGCACACCTAATTTTTTTTTCCTATGTGTTTTCGACCATCACTCCATCTCCACACCACCATTGTGTTCACTGTTTTAATATATTTGATGTACACAATAATACCTTTCCTGTTTTAAGAAGATGTGTGCTGAACTCTTCATGACATTGTATAATTGAATACTGTATAACTGAATCCATCCTGTTCACATTAAACTGTATTATGGTCAGCTTTTTTATTGTGCAATTGTAATTATATATATCTCTATGCACATATATCTGTTTTACTGTTTTGTTTTAATGATGAATGAATATTAATTTAAATTGGGCAGATGCCCATAATAAACATTATTATTATTAAGGAGCCCTGAGGACGATGGAAGAGTTAGCTGTCAAAACATTGGCATTCACCATTTCCCTGACCCAGTGGAGAAGCCGAGAACACTTCACGCACTTTATAAAGAAACAAATTCTCCCTCAATCTTAAGGCATGGAGGAGCACAACAAGATTCTCATCTAGCTTCATACAGATTGGGAACTACTCCTCACACAACACATTAGGCCACACAACATATTAGGCCGCACAAGACCTTACGTTCATGCCACTAGTTTTCCGGTGACTCCCCACCAACTTGTGAAAACTGACGGAAGTAAAAGTGTGTGTGCTTGATGTAGAGCACAAAAAACGAAGACAAGAGCTGGAAGGAGTGTAGAGACCTCATGGAAATGATTTAATGTGATTTACCATTGTGTAAAGAAGGATGTTACTTCGAGTACCACAGATAAGTCGTTGAAGAAATGGAGGCCAGCCATAAACCATAAACTATGAACCTGGAGGTACGTCTATTAGTTTTAATAATCTATTTTTAATAAAAATCTGTTATAAATTTGATGAAAGGGTTTCAGAATTTATGGATGGTATTTAGAGACGTGAACTTAGGAGCACTGCTGATGCCACTTGGGAATTTATAGGCCAAATGCAGTGGATACTGGGTATTTAAATTCAGCTAGAAGGTAGAGAGTACCATTAAGCAGGCTTCGGCTTCGGCTGACTTAGGATGGAGAATGTTAAGCAAGGGGGTAGAGCATAGGATGGCATCGACCCAACTTATGAAATTTAGTGAAACTGCATCAGAGCCCTCAGAGAGTCATCAGGGATGGCGGATGTTAGTGGAACATTCTAAGGGCAACCGACTGCAGCTAGTTATTGTTTATTTTGTTTGCAAAAGACCCAATAATTTTGTTGCTTTGATTTTAACTGGGCATGATAATCCGGAATACACTGCGTATAATTCAAGTGTTAAGTGCCTTGAAACGTGATCGCTAGTTTGAAGCGTCTGTGTGGTTAATAATTGATATTTTCAATCTGATATGCATGTATGCGTTCAACTTACATTCTGGGGGCGGTCAAATTAATTGCTTCATATCAGGGTAGGCAGTGAAGTGTACCAGTGATTCGAGATAGCAATGAGCACTGTGAAAGTAAATATGCCAGTAATTTGTAACATGTCACCACCAAATGAGGAAGACTTATTTGTTTCAAGGTAGCTATGATAAACTTCCTCAAAGCAAATTTCTGGCTACATGCCAGCCTGCAGCAGTCGTCATCCATGCCTCACCGCCATTAAGAAATATATTTGAGATGTAAGTTCTGGTGAAGTTGTCGTCTTATTTCTGTCTGAAGGAATAATGCCCTCTTTGCGTGGGCTATTTTACTCTTTCTTTCTTCCTCGATCACTGGTTTCTGGGCTTCCCAGATAGCAGAACTCTTTCACCTCCCAAGCCTCCTTCTCCTAGTAAAAATTGGTATTGGCCTCTTTTCTCCGGTTGCATGCTAATATCTAAGTTTTCTTCTTTTTGACCTTTTGTCCTTTCCATACTTACTAGAATTTTCTTCAAATCCTTCTGCCTCTGTTAGGCTTCATCATCGGCAAATTGCAGCATGCTAATATTCTTTCCTTGATTATTCACTCCAGAGATGTACACATTAAAAATTATGGGAGACTGTGCACAACTTTGTCTCACTCCTTTCTTTATTTCGCCTCTTCACAGCTGGGTCCAGATTCAATCACAGCTACTATATGCTATTTATTTAGACTATGGATAATTCTTCGGTCAATGTAGAACACCCCAATTTCTTTCAAGAGCTCCACGTACTAAACATGTACTGTAACAAATGATATATAATATTTTATACCTCAGGATTTCACAATTCATCTGATATAATATTCCATCCTGTATAAAGAAACATGACAGTGATATAAACATGCAACCATGACCATGTCAGTGCAATTTTCAAGGGAAAAATGGTCTATTTTCCCACAGTTCCATATTTCTCCTAGCAGAAACGTAAAGCACCTTCACTTCTAGCCTACACCATATCTCTCCAGCCAATAAGGAGATGACTACTGTTGAGTGATGTCGGGTTGCTGGGGTGGGGAGGTACACTGTTTTCGTTATAGGTTGGTGACCTAGCAATGGATTGACAAAAGAAGTGTTTGTCAGTTGATCTCGATCAAGTGGGGAAGATTTGGAACTTCATAATGGAAATCATTCTGAAGCTTCAGAATAAGGCATTTGCACTATTCACAGGTGATCATGGCACCACTGTCTTAGTGGTACAGTGGAAGTATTACTTACAGAACTTCTAAGTGTTGAGAATGAGGTTGCCATTATTTTATAATTAACCCTTGTGAGACATTCAGGAAGAGATAATCCCATCCCTATAGGTACTTGAAAGTCATTGTGTATTCATTCATTGATTATCCTGCACATGAATTGTCTACTGATTCTTTATCAATGTCATTTAATACATAGCATTTGAATGAACTATGATTTTTTTGCGATGGGCTAATTTTATTCTCATCTTTTTAGAACTCGGGTGCTGAAGTTCATAACACAATCCTTATATGAATAACATTGGAATTTAAACTGAAAAATTGCTTGATGTTCATAAATTAGTTTGCATGCTCATGCTTCGGAATAATGATAATTTTATTTTATTGTTCACTTGCTACTAGAGTATTATTCATTATTATTGTCCTTGTAATCTCAATTTCTTACTGACTGCTATATTTCAAGACTACAAGACAAAATTTTGACATCCGTTCACTAATCCGCGTGAGGTGTTAGAATCACAAGAGTGACTTTGACCTCTTTGTTGTCTAGTAAGGAGTCCAAGATCTTTTATGTCATCAAGTACTGAGTACGTAACGCCATAGGTATGTATATTCATGTTGTGCGGTACCTCCGATCCCTCACTGCAGTAGAGCCATGTAACATTGAGGCAAGAATTACGATGTCTACCGTGAAATCGGCACTCTTATCAAGTAAATTTCACTCGTCTGTACACTATGATTTCTGTGGAAGCAACAACTTTCCCCTCTTCATTAATAGGAAGGAAAAGTTTGGCATAGATTTTATTTGCCTGGGAAACTGGATTATTCGGAGAGCTAATTGGCCAGCTTTTAAAAAGACTTTTAATTTTACTTTTGATGAAAGCCACGATGAGATTTTTAACATTGCAAAACTGACCAGAAGAATCCTTGAATATGCCAAAGGCAGTGTACCGCAATCAGTGCGAAGCACCTCCAGACCTGCAGTGCCATGGTGGAATGATGACTGTGCTAACGCCATTCACCAATACAAGAAAGCATTACGAATATTTAACATATTCCCCACAACATCTAATCTGACTGCCTTGAGACGCCTTGGAGCGAAAGCTCGAAAGGTGGTGAAGGAAGCTGAAAAGGACTCCTGGATGGGGTACATGTCTAGCATCAATTCCAGGACACCCGTTGCACACGTATGGAACAAGTTGAAACCTATCTTGGAACACCACCATCAGCTCGGCATTTCGTTCCTAAAAGTCAGCAGAAATGTGTTGATGTCTCAAGCCGGTGTTGGCCAAGTTTTCGGCGAGCTACTCAATAGCACATGCAGCGACGACTCGTACGCCAATCATTTGCTCTCTAATTGAGAAACAAGCCAAATCCCATCCGCTTACCTTCACCGAAAAACAGATGGTGGCAGACTACAATGTCCCATTTGCATTCTGCTAGTGCAGACTCCCGTGACACAGCAATGGAGGAGATCCATAATGCTTTTCTACGGAGTATTCTGGAGAGAGCATTGTTGGAGGTCCTTCACTCCCTCAACAAGCTGTGGAGAGCTTTCTATCTTCCTGGCGGGAGTTCCTATTCGCAGTTCCTATTCCAAAACAGGGCAAGGACAGAGCTGACCCAAATAACCACAGACCCATCTCCCTCACCAGCTGCCTGGGTAAGCCAATGGATGGTGAATAAGCGTCTCGTTTGGTGTTAGAGCGCCGAAAACCTCTCTCCACCATCCAATGCAGTTCCAGATGTGGTGGTCGCTCGACTGTCGACCACCTGGTCAGAGTCGATAACTTCATCCAGGAGGCCTTTCTTCTATGCCAACATGTCATGGTTGTCTTTTTCGACATGGAGAAGGCACACGATCGGGTCTGGCAGCAGAAGATTTTAATGACATTGCATGGGTGGGGACTAAGGGGGAACCTACCAGTTTTCACCAAGAACTTTTTAACAAATCGAATTTTTAAGAGTAAAGATAGAGGCAAACTCGTATCAGAATTTTACACACAGGAAAATGGAGTGCCTCAAGGATCGGTTTTAAGCGTTACACATTTGCTATCGCCATTAACAATATCGCAAAATATATCTAACCTCCTCTTCTGGGATCGCTGTTTGTGGACGACCTAGCAATAATTTGCAGGCCGGCGAAAGTTATCAGTGCGACCAGAGTCATCCAGCTAGCTCTAAATAGACTGAGGATTGGTCTATGAGGGAGGAATGGGTTTAAGTTTTCTGCAGAGAGTTTTACCAGGTGAGGGGAGAATACGTTCCGCCAGCACTGTCACTTGATGGCAGAATTCTCCTGTATTTCGAGTCGGTCAGGTTCCTCGGTATGACCTTGGACTACCGACTAAACTGGTGTGAGCATATTCGCATTTTAAGGCACAAAAGACTCAACATTTTAAAATATTTAATCCACTCTTTGTGGGGTGCTGATGGAAAATCCATTCTTTTATTGTACCGTGCACTCATGCGATCTAAAGTGGACTACGAGTCATTCATTTATGCGTGTGCGTCTACCCATGATTCGTACATGAAGCCTTGGACAACAGTACACAACACAGGCTCCAAATATCCACTGGTGCCCTCAGGACCAGTCCGATCCTCAGCATCTATGCTGATGCTGGGGAACCGCCGTTATCGTGCCGCAGAAATATTTTAATGTGCTCATATGTGGCCAAAGTTTTATTTTCAAAGAGCCACACTTGTTTTGAAGTCATTTTTAACCCTAGATTTTTAGAACTTTCCCACAAGTGGACATAAGCCACCAAGCCGCTCAGTGTTTATTTTAAAATTTTATTCAGGACAGTGGGCTTATGCTCCCAGATGCTTATCCTGTAGGGTACTCCAGTAACCCACCTTGGATAAATCCATCCCATGAAATCCATATGGAAATTGCTTCACGACACAAAGCTTATACTACTGCTCCGGAGTACCAGTGTCTTCACAATGAATTTATCTTTCGCCATCCCGGCTTAATCCCCGTACTCACGGATGGATCGAAGTCGGATGAAGGTTGTTCATGCGCAGTTACCTTGTCCCATCACAGTGTCATCCAGGCTAGGCTCAGCTCGCTGTGTAGCATATACACTGCCAAGCTGCTGGCCAGTACGATGGCTCTCTTCATGGGATCGGGGAGGCTGCCGAGTCCTTTGCCATCTGCACAGACTCCATGAGCGCAATGCAATCCATTTCCCTATTCACTCCCATGCGTCCCGTTGTCCAGAATATACACAGTACTCTTTTATCCCTCTACAAGTGAATCAAAGTCACCTTAATCTGAGTCCCTGGACATGTGGGAATTGCGGGGAATGAGAGAGCGGACACAGCTGCGAAAGAAGCTTGACACATCCGTGGGCAGAGGACGACTGTGGTGCCTTATCAGGAGCAGCAGGCTCACCCATGGAAAGTAGCACTGGTGGAATGGGCAGCCAACAAGAAGCTATAAAACGGGGGGTAACGTCAGTGTCACTTCGATCGGTGGCAGAGAGGAAGGAAGTAGTCCGGCTGACAATTGTGGGCCCCGACCCACTCATACCTCTCCAAGAGAAGAACGCACCCCGGTGTGATGACTGTCCTCTTAGCGTTCGACACGTCCTGACAGACAAGCACCGGGATGCGCACGAGCAACTAGGCATCATGGGGGAGAACTAATCCTAGGTAATGACTCGAAATGTCTATCCCGAGACACATCTTTTATGAAAACAAATGGCCTTTGTAATAAAATCTAAGTTACCACTATGTACGTATTTAGTCTTTTAATTCATGCAAGCATAATAATATCAGTATTGCACTCTTACTGACACTAAACCTAGGGCAGTATAAATTAGATTGTGGGTGGTGCTAAATGACCTCAGCCGTCGACGCACCCATCAAACATCCAAAGCTACTACTACTACCACCACTAACCGGACACGAATATCAAGACAACCGTCTCTACCACCGCGCCACAAATAATGTAACCTAAACTCCAGATGAGGCAGAACCCACTACCACGGAAGGCGTTAATAGCACATACGATCAACCACTTATAAGGGCCTTGGACAGGAACAGAGAATCACCACCGCATCCGCTTGAGATGCACTACTGCCATTAACGCTCACCAAGGGCGAGAAGCTTTCCCAGAGCCGACTTCTGGGGGGGGGGGGGGGGGGGCAGGGCCAGCAAACACACAGAGAGGGCTGGGGGGGATGAGGAGGAGGGCAGGGGTTGCCATAGCAACCGTGACGCTCGTCTCCATAGCGACCACTCCAGCCTCACTCCGCCTCTTCCTTTCCCCCGCCCCCTATAATTCCTCAGGGGCGAACTCTTTCATAAGGAAGGTGTACACGGAGATATTACTCGACGTGAACAACGAAATCAATGCAGAAATCTAAAGCCAGACATGAAATATCGGCGTGATGAGCGGAAACGATCTGAGGGCAGGCACCCACCTCCTCTCCTTCCGATCGATGCCTTTATGAATGAACCTGAACTAACACACGCACACCTCTCCGTTAGGACGAGGGTGAGCTTACGAGAGGCAATGTCCCCACTATGAAGGCTGTCTTGAAAGTTGTGAACAGCAATGGCGAAAAACTACAGTCCTCCGGTGAAGCAACAAATCACAACGGATGGCTCTGCATTTCTTTCGGGGTTGTCAACGGCGAAGTCAACATACGCGGAGCAATCCAGAAAGAATTGCAGATCCATTTCCCCGCCGCGGAAACCTTCGAACGAAAGCACACTGGAGATAAAATGTAACGGAGCTCAATTATCTTGGAACGAACGCAACAAGCCAGAAAAAGGTATACAAGAAAAAACAACTGAAAGCAAATAACACATCAAATTCAGAAGCTCATTACGTATCCATTCGAGTACAAAAAGGTCAGAAGAGCTTTTTGAGAGAGTTCTACACGTAATTGTTCGGTTTCGTTAATAATGACCATTTACTGGATAACTATGTTTCACACGGAAATGCCCTAGTGACATTGTATGGACAAGCATTTCAACGGATTTTTACAAACATTCGAACTCGTATAACCCATAAGGGGGCAAAGGAATAAATACTTTGCCCCCTTATGTTTACGGCTTTGTGGATATTAATCTTCATTTGTTATTTATTACAGCCGTAAATACGTTCTTTTCATTGTCCTATAACCCAATTTAAGAGTGATTTGCGCATCGCTTTAACTGCTACAGATGAAGGAATGTCTCCTTAGGGATGTCGATACAGGTGAGCCACAAACCGTACAAGAATCTCAAAGGGGGAAAGAAACATCACAGTGAATAATCCCAAACGATTCTACCGATGTCACTAGCTTTATAAATGACAAAATCGAACGCTGCCATCGAACAAAATCCACTAAGCAGGAGCCAGGCGAGTGCCAAAGTAATACATGCCTTTGATACTAACATACAGGAAAAAGTACAGCAACTGCCCATGCATTTAAAAAGCACGATTAAGGCGTGCGACAGCACCAACTTTATCTCCTTTCACGATTGACTATATTAACAGTAAACGATAGCGATAATATCTTAAGCGCACACTTGAAAACAAATTCAACATAACTAACGGAACAAACCTACCAAAGCAAGTCATGGCACAATGTCCAAAAGCAATTTTACCACCTAGGACAGATCAGACTGGGTTATAGTCCACTACACAACCCACCGTTTTATTCCACCCTAATTTCTTAAAATTCATTTACACCCTGACATAAAGGTCAACTTTCAGCATTTACGAGGGCATCAGTTGAATAAGGGTAAAATATCAACGCCGAAGATATTAATATCACTTCAAATATTAGCCAAAATAAACACAGACTATATAACTTGCGAAATAAAACGCTACCAATATATACGAGTAACGAAAAGTGACAACACTTACCTCCTTTCTTATGGACACAAGTGATTGCCACCCAAAGTCGGATCCATCGCTCCCACACCTCCTCCCAACTTCTGTATCAACAACAGACAGATGAGCTTCGCTGTCCACGCTGCACTCCGTTTCAATCTCTAAAAGGTGAAAAATTGCCCGCACGTAACGAACACGGGGCTGTGGTGCTAATCGCTGAAAGCGCTTTCGATTGTTCCGAAACGCTCTTCGGAACGCTTTTGTCTGCGATGTCGCTCACGCATGCGCCGAAATGACTGCCAGAGCGCCTAAAATGGATGTCAGAAGTAGAGCTCTGCTGGAAGCGGCACTCCTTTCTCATGATGATGAAGACGAGGAATGTCTAAATGTGGTATTGGAGTCATCATCAAGTATTGAAAACGATAACCTTAGAATATTGTTCGCGGTAATTGGAGCAGCGGTGATACGGGGAGAAACTGAAAGCACTCCCCGTATCCTGAACTATGTATGTTGAAAAAGTGATTACTCAATATTCCTTGCCGCCATTTGTTGTTATTCTTGGGGTTATGAGGATGGGAGCAGATTCACATAGGATGCATTATATAATCTTTTATTAAGAAAAAGACGTCTTATAGGAAGACATTTATCAACAACCACAACAATAGATAGAAGTAAAACGCCACAGGAATAACCAAAAAAACGAATATGAGAAATTGCTCAGTTCAACACTCCTCCTAAATTTCTCATTACAAGTCATTTCATACAAGTTTGTTTAATACATACAATTTCCTGTTAATACATAGGTAGGTCATGGATCACACTTTAATTATTGCATTTATTTTTCTTGAAGACCTAGTACAGATCTATGCTTTGAAAATGCTACGAGAGGCAAACCTTTGGTAAAGACATCAGCGGTTTGACAATCTGTTGGAATATATACAATTTTTAAAACACTAAGTATAGTGCTTTAAAAATTGTACTTATTCCAACAGATAAAGGAACGTCGTAACGGATGGTGAGGTCAAATAACGCAAACCTTTGGTAAAGACATCAGCGGTTTGACAATCTGTTGGAATATATACAATTTTTAAAACACTAAGTATTGTGTTTTAAAAATTGTACATATTCCAACAGATAAAGGAACGTCGTAACGGATGGCGAGGTCAAATAACACGAGAGATAAACAACTTGATATTCAAAATTTTGCAATGGTCAACAGATAGTGAAATCAAATCAATCCCACCAATGAAATCATGGGCGGAATATTATTACCCTGTTAAAAATTCCCCATTGCATGTCCTTATAGGGATTTGGCAATGGGAAAACATAAAATCTCTATAGGGAATTTCATTTTCCTATAGGGAATTTCATTTTCCTATGGGGAATTTCATGCCCTTATAGGGATTTTTAACGGAGTTCCCCATTGCGAACATGAAATCCCTATAGGGAATTTCATGTTCCTATAGGAAATTTCATTTCCCTATAGCTGTCCCATAGGTGTGCCAATTCCCTATAAGGAATTCCATGTCCCTATAGGGATTTTCTATGGGGAATTTTTAACAGGGTATAACTTTTGTGTTTCCTGATTCTATACAGGAAATCTTCAAAGTAAATACCTAGAGGGCATACCTAGGGGACATATATGTAGAACAAGGTCTCCTACAAAATTATATTTAATGTCAACATGTTTTAGTCTTCACTGATCCCATTTAATAAGTGAGTCTATACATGATTGATTATCTTCATAAATAATAATAGGGGTTACTACTTCAATTTTCAATTCATTTAACAGCTGTTGCAGCCACAACTATTCAGCAGTTGCTGAAACTAAAGATAAATAATGATGACTCTGTGGATGAGAGAGCAACAGTTCGTTGTTTTCTAGTAGCTAGCCCACATAACAGAATCACCAAAAACTTGGAAGACATAACCAGAAACAGATTTCCTGTCTTCATGGTTTGCATAATCAGCATCTGCATACCCAACTATGGCTGTATCATTTAAACCTCTAAATGCCAAATATAATGATTTAGTACCTTTGAGATAGCACAGAACCCGCTTCCAACCAGTCCACAATGCCTTGGTTGGGTTTGTTTGAAATTGGCTATAAAAACTGACGGAAGCTGCGATGTCTGGTCTAGTTACGACACAGGCATACATCAGCCCACCAATTAAAGATCTATACATTGTATGTTCAATGGGTTCGGATGGAATATCACAAAATTTTGCTGTTGCCAAAGGGGTATCTCTAATATTGGCTGTATTCAATTTGAATCTATCTACTAATTTATCTCTTGGTTAAGATACATACTATTGCCCTGTCTTTGAATTTTAATGCCCAGAAAATATTTTAACTCTCCAAGATCTCTCATTTCAAATTCTTGCATAAAAATATTTTTCAAAATCTTAAGGGACAAATCAACATCGCTTGCCACAATAAAATCATCTACATATAATAACAATTAGTCAATTGTAGATCCTGCTGATTTTACATACAACGCTTATCTGTAACACATTGCATGAACCCTATCTTGATAATGAATGAATGAAACCTAGCATTCCATTCCATTGGCGCTTACTTTAACCCATATATAGGGTTTTATTTAACTTACACAGCAACCTATCCTTAACTTTCATACCGTCTGGAGGGATCATATAAATTTCTTCTTTTAAAATTCCATTTAGAAATGCATTTTTCACATCAAGTTGATGTGCAAACAAATTTTTATGATTAATGATACTGAGTAATATTCTTCATGCTGACAGCCTTGCTACCAGAGCATAGGTTTCCGAATAATTATTTGGTTTTCAAGGGCCAATGCCTACTGTTTTCAATTATAAATACGTCTATCTTTACATTAAAGGAGTTCCATATGTATAACATTGTTTAATTTAAAATGGTGTATCTCATCTTATCCTGAGTTTAGTACTACTCTTCCACCACTTTATTTATTATGCACAGAACTCGAATCATGGTATAGCTGCTACTCCAACTATTCAAGAGTGGATGAAATATGAAGCACTTCTTATGTGTAGATCACAAAGTAGGTGGGTAGAGAATGGGAGAGGTAATTATTTTGGCACTGGTATATATGATGATGCTATGCCTAGTGACATTGCATAGATTAATAGGAGGGATGGTGGTACGACGGTTGGTGGATGGTGGGGCTACATGGTCGGGGAACAGTTGGGCCAACGGTTGGGGAACTGTTGGCAAAACGGACATGAATAACGGTTGGCCAACCGTTCCTCGTAACCGTTCCCCAACGTTGGCCCAACCGTCTGCGCTACATGGGAACCTACTCCTTTTTTCTGTGAACAACTTTTTACTACTAACCTTGCCTTGCATCTTACCACTTCTCCTGCACTGTTATGTTTTAGAGCAAACACCCACTTACTTTTTATAGGTTACCTCCCCATTGGACATTTTACCAAATCCCATGTATTTGTTGAGTTCAAAGCATTCATCTCCTCCTGCATTGCTTGAAGCACCTCCTTTTTATTATCATATCTATCATGTAACGCATCATATGACTCAGGTACACCATCTGCAAAGCCAACAGCATTAAACACCAAATTTGAATTTTCTTCTATTACCTGTATATAGAGGGTGATTCTACTTCTTCCCAATCGGAAAGAAGGAAGGTTAACAGACAGAATTTCACTCCATCTTCACCCTCCTCCTTAATTACACCATCTCTCACTGCCAGTGTGGCATAGTCCTTGAGGTATTCTGGCTTTCTGGTAGCTCGACTACTCCTCCTGAATTGGGGTATTTCCTGCATTGCTCTCAATCTCATTTTCATTCTCATCACTCTCAATTTCCTTCTCCTTATCTCCATTTCCTCTCCTCTCATCTTCCCAGACACAATTCCAGTCGTGATTATCAGTTTCATTCCTCTCCTCATTGAACACAACATCACACACCCACACAGCACACAAACGTTCGCGGAATGTTAAGCGAACGTTCGTTTGGAACCGAAGGAATGTCAGACGGAAACTAACCGCAAAAACGTTCCCAAAAGATTCCCATGTCGCCCGGCCGGAACGTTGTGTTGTCTTCATGCAGGGTAATCACTTACTTTTTGATTCGCGCAACAGACGAACACAAGATTGATCATCGGGCGCGTGCTTTATTCGACAAGAACTACTTCCACACAGAAGAGCGCCAAAACAAAAGAACATCGAAATGAGAAGCGCTAACTTAGACCTGGCATAGACAAATGAATAGTTACTTCCACAACGTTGGGATCACAACAAAACAAGCACGTATAAACAACACTTCCCCTTGATTCCCCACATTGGGGAATACCTTCACAGTCCAAAACTTTCTTAGACCAATTGTCCAACAGAATAATTAAAATCAAACACTTTCACAACATACATAATCGTACCGACATAAGTCCTATCTATGTACACAGTTCTTGAGTCTTCCTTGAACTAAGTCCATTAGTTAAGGCTGTTCTATACCAAACCAATATCTCTTGAGTAACCGCCGCGGGGGTTAGTTCCGAGAGCCGCCGCTTCAGTTTCAGTGGGATGGGTAACTTTACTGGGAGGAGGGGGTCATCTTTGAGGGGTGTTTGGGGAGTGGCTTATTTATTCAGTCACCAATGAGTGACCACCGGTCCAGAGTTCCTTATCGCTTATTGCGTCACACGTCGTCACTCGACCCCTTGGACGAAGGCCGAGGGAATCTTTGTTTACGAGTGATTCATTCGTCTTCCTCATCTTAGCTATCCGCTTATCTTTGCTACTCACCTAACACGAACGTAACTTGTCTATAAGTGCGATTTGATTTAGTCCACTCTCGCTACCAGGTAAAATATTCGGGGCTATTTATTTTCAGTACAGAAGTAAAATACTTCTCGTGACTTCGATCTAATTCCTTTATTGCAAGATTTTTCCAATACGAGTGTAACTCCTTCTAAAGTGTGTCCAGAAATTAGATAAGATCGAGAAAAAACTAAAACACAACGTCATTTTTAGTGTGAACTGGATCAAAAATTTTTATGGACTACGGTAAATTATATTTATTCGATAGATGAAAAGTCCAAAGAGAGAATCTTAAAAAAGAAAATTGAGCATCAGTAATTCAATGAAATAAAACTGACTGACTGATGGCTCGTCACCCTAGGGTGACTTTATTTCATAGTATGCCAAACACTGGCTTATTATATGTGTCATTTTAATCCCGGAACCGACTAGGATCTTTAATTATTCATTAAAATATAATTCGGACTATGGAAATTGTCAAATAGATTGTTTTTATTTAAGGCTGCACATTCCATAGCAGTGTTTCACTGTTTTCTATCGTTTTGTAGTATTTCGTACCTTGATTTGTTATTATTTTTTCTAGTGAGTCAATATTAGCTTTTTCGCATACTATGTCATTTGCGGTCCATGATTTAATTCCATGCATGTTTCTTAGCATCCTTCGGTCCATCGCCTTAATATTGTCTATCTTGTTTCTGTGGAGTTTGCTTTCTTAGCAATTTCTCTCCACCTCTTACAGCAATTTCGCGGCAAGTGATTGGTGCAATCTATTTTAATGACATGGAGATCAACGCCGTAAGGGAGAAGTTCGGCCAATTTCTTGGTAGCACTGCTGTCGCCATCCCCTACGAATTAAATGGAAATTTTATCGTATTTGCGTGAAGAAAGATAAAACTAATTACACAACACCCATTTATAAGATTCATGACAAGCACATATCGCCTATATCGCCTATATTATACCTATATCGCCTATTATATCGCCTATAAGCCGGTGGTACTTCAAATTGTGCATCTCTACTCTTGTTTTAAATCCCTCGACAATTATGTCGGCTTCCAGTTCCGTCGAGGACTTGTTGCAATTCTTGAAGCACATATGCTGTTTGGCCTGTGTTTTCATAGTTCTGCATTTCGCACATATACTGCAGTATTTGCAGCTAAATGGTGCATTATTTCCCAGAGCTAACAGAGAGGTGAAACGGTGTCTTATATCAAACATTTTTCTTCTAGAAGGCTCATAAGCTGTCTCCTTCCTTTGTCTCTTCAGTGGTATCACTTGAAGTCAAGCAGGAATTTACGTTTGTAAATTGGCCTTTCAAAAGTTATTGAACCGCAGTGCCCTAAGGACATTTCAGAGGTATGAAATGTCTCCGATATTTTTTTGAAATATACGAGAAAAACTAAACTGCAGTTCTACGAAAATGTTGATTATATTCGTAAGATTCGGATTTTTTTTCCAATTCGGACGTAAACGTAAAATACGCTTCCATTTAGCATTACTTACATAAACAAGATTGGTGCTTGAAGGAGTCAACCCCCTGTACTTTTATCCAATATGTGTTGGAAGCAATTTTTTCCGATCTTAATAGTACAATAGTTTGCACGAGTAATCCAGTTACTGTAAATCCATTCTAATGCATTAAAAAGGAAATATTAAATTTCACGGTAAATGGTTACTCGGTCGGACCAGGTGACCATTATTCTGCGTTTTACTGTCAGCTTATTGAACACAAGCTCCCCATTTTAACTATTTTACCTCAATTCATTTTTCTCAATTTACTTTCGAGAACAGGGCCTGGGGCCCCGAATTTCCCAGGCGATACGGAGGGGGACCCGAAACTTTTTCCAAGAAATTTTATCGTTCTGATTTTAACTGGGCATGATAATCCGGATTAAACTGCTTATATTTCATGTGCTAAGTAAAAAGTAACATCGCTATTTTGTCTTCTCGTCACATTTCCCAAGTACTCTTTTTATAAATCCTAGCTTTCTCTTCGCTCGGCCGCATATTTTCCGGATGTGTCTTCTCCACGATAAATCTTTAGTGATTGTTTCACCTAAATACCTTATGGTTTCAACTCTTTCGACCTTCGTGTTATTAATTTTATAGGATCGCTCTATAGAATTATTCCTCCTCCATTTCTTGAATTATATCTAAATCCTTGCTTCCTGTCTTCTTCTGATATACCCCTGCGCACTACAGTATCGTCTGCAAAAAGTCTAAGCATAAAACTAACTACGCTACCCTGGGGAACTCCCGATGTGACTTGGATGTGTCTGACATGATACCATCTATGACAACCCTCTGCTCTCGCCCACTTAAGAATTCTTTTATCCAACACACAAAGTCATTATTTAAACCAAAACTCTCTAATTTCAAGATTAATTTATCATGTGGAACTTTATCGAATGCATTTTTAAAATCTTAAATCTATCGCATGAACTTCAGTACTGTTTTCGCCGTTGACTAAAATATCGTGTACAAATAAAGCTTATTGTGTCTCGCAGGATCTACCTTTCCGGAACCCACGTTGTCTGTTTATGAGCAATTCCTGATATCCAAATGCCCCATGATTGTACTGACTACAATGTGCTCAAATACCTTGCAAGAGATTAACGTGAGTGAAATGGGTCTGTAGTTACTAGGTTCTTTCCTATCACCGCTTTCAAAAATAGGTGTAATGTTAGCTACTTTCCAATCCTTGCGTACAGTGCGGTTCTTTAGTGTTTTATTGAATATTATTTCTAGATAGGGGGCTATTTCAGAAGCTAATGTTTTATATACTGTGGAAGGAATTTGATCGGGATCTGGTGATTTGTTTTTACTAATGCTTTATAACTGCTGCTCTATTCCGCGACCTGAAATTTGTAATTCGGGCATTTGCTCACTGAATGTTTTCGGCGGAGGTTCCACTGCGATGTGTGACGATGAGTTGAATACGCTTTGGAAGAAGGCTTTTAAAGTATTGGCATTTTCTAAACCCTCAGGTGACTCTAATTCCTTTATCACTTTTAAGTGTGTGTACCTACTGTGGACCTATTTCCCTGAAGTTCTCTCTCTCACATATGACCAAAACACTCTATGATTGCTATCTAAATATTCTCCTAACATCTTGCTCTTGAAATGTGATAACACTTGCCGACATGATTTCCTTGCTAATGCTCTCGATTTTTTATAGTTTTGAACTAACTCATTTTTTTCCTCTACCGATAGACCCTGTCCTTCATTTTTCATCTCAGCGTGGCATACACTTCGTCGCTTTAGTGATTTCCTAACCTCCGCGTCATACCACCTATGCTCTGTATTATCAATTTACTTGGTATATATTTATTAACTGCTTTACGGGTGACCTCAAGAATTTCTCTTCCCGAATCCTCTATATCTAATCCTTTGCTTTGTTCGCTAAATACATTAAACGATTCCCTTAATTCCTCTTTCATACCGTCGTTAATTAGCCTTGCCAAATAAGTATACCCTCCTCCTTGGTTTATAATGTTTTTCAACGCCTACATTAAATATCGCATGCACTATCTTATGATCACTAATTCCTGTCTGTAGCTACATTTAGAACTTATTCGGGTTGCGAATTGTTGGCGTAATTGTTGCGAATAAGTCTATTATGTTGTCGGCCCTGGTCGGTTCTTTTACTAGTTGTTTTAAAGTTTCGTCGTACCGATGGACTGAAAAGCAGCCGATGTAACACCCATTTTTAAAAGTGGTGATAGGGAGCAGCCATCTAACTACAGACCTATATCCCTCACATCCATTTCATGCAAGGTCCTGGAACATATAATTATTAGTTCAGTCATGGGACAACTATATAGCCAGAATTTATTGTCCGATGTTCAGCATGGGTTCCGGAAGAGCAAATCATGTGAAACTCAACTTGCTCTCTTTTCTCACAATATTTTAGTTTCTGGCGAAAATTATATTCCAGTGGATGCTATATTTCTCGATTTCAAAAAAGCTTTCGAGAAGGTGTCTCATAGCAAACTAATCTTGAAATTAAAATATTATGGCATAGACAGTAACATTAAATCATGGATAAATGATTTCCTGCATGATCGGGTGCAAAGGGTTGTTTTGGACGGTGTTACCTTACCGGCAATTAAAGTCACTTCGGGTGTCCCATCAGGTAGTGTGATAGGTCCACTCCTGTTCCTCCTGTACATAAATGATATCAATAAGGTTGTCATAAGTAAGCTTCGTCTATTAGTGGGGGTGTTAATGTCCTATTTCAGGGGGTACCTTGCATTTTATGATTAAAGAATGCCACTTTGCACACTTGTCCCTGGGACCACATAGGGCCATTTAAGATGTGTAGCCACTGCCGGCAACACTGCAGGGGCCGTGTATTGCGGGTTGCATACATCACCGGCAAAGTACAGTTTTTTGGTCATACACGACTATGTTGCGTGATTTGCACGCAGAAGGATGGTTTCCGCGTAAATGACGAATATGAGTGCACAAATTAAGTGTTCTGTCGCTCAACGTATACATTTTATATGCTTAACACACAGTAAAAATACTCAGAGGAACTGGCGCCCATGTCGAACGCTGGGCTTGCCGGACGCTTGCGCTGTAGTAGCGCCGTCGCAAGTCACATACGTCCAGTCGTGTTTTGAGTGAGAAAAGTGGTGTTGACGGACAATAAGCTGGAAGTTCAGCGTGTGCGGTAGCGTGCGTTTATAAGTTAGGTGTTTGTATGGATATTCCGCTATAGTGTTGTGTATGTGTTGTGAAGCTCTACTTTGTACATGTAAGTAATAACGATCGTTATTCTTCCTATTCACAGAGGTTTTCAGTGTGGCGTTTGGATGGTATTAGTTGTTGATGGTGACAGTTACGAATCATGCCTTCTTTTTTCCTTTAGTTTAAGGTGGAGGATACTTTAAGTTTGAAGGGGGTTGGGTGTTATTTGCATAGTTGTATCATGTCAGGCATCGAGTGGGAACGCTGCATGCTGTGTCAAATCAACACAAAGAAAGGCTGATTAATCCTACAAAAAATACACGGTCCACAATAGATGAAGGTTATGATTCACTAGCGAAAAATCTACTTGCTTTCTACGAGATCGGAGAACTTCCTTTTGATCTGGACATACCTTCCCTGAACAGCGACGCAGGTTTTAAGAAAACTATGATTGAAAACAAGGCATCGTGGTACAAATCATGTTACTTGGAGTGCAACAGCACAAAGCTTCAGAGAGCTCAGGAGAGAGCTAACAAGAGGAGACAAGAGGCAGGTCCTTCGCATGCGTCACCAGTCAAAACTCGAAGGTGCCACTCTACTAGTACAAACAAGGAACCTGCCTATTTTGTGACTTTCCGGGCTCCAGATTAAATAACCTGAGTAACGTGAGGATGAAATCTTGCTGTCAAACTATTACTGACTGTGCCCTTGCACTCAAAGATTCGAAGGTTTTAGCTAAAATTTCTGAACGCTGTGACTTAATATCATTAGAGGCACAATACCACAATAAATGTCTCACTGAGTACAAAAACAGGAGAAGAGCCAGTGAAAAGAATGACTCAAGTGCAGCATCGCTTTCGCGGGTCTCGTGGCTTACATCAACGAAACTCGCGAAACGGCCGGAGATAATGCAGTCTTCAGCATGGCAGATCTTGCGAAGCTACAGGCAGGTGCTATGAAAGAGCTCGGGTATAACTACGACGTACATTCAACGTGACTTAAGGACAAATTATTGGAGGAATGTCCTTACCTACAATCTTGCGACCGGAAAGGATTGGAAAGTCTCATAACTTTCAGGGAAAATGTCGACTTTGCAGTGCGTTCTATGGCTGCCCGAGATTTTGATTCAGACGGTGCCCCTTTGGGTGAAGCTGCGAAGATAGTGAGATCGGACATGTTTGGCGGGAATACTGAAGACGGTAGCTGCAACGGCGGTGTACCTGCGTCTCTCATAGCTTTGCTGAGAAAGATTATCAACGGCCCTTCCTCGGCATCAAAGTCTGCCCACAGTGATCACGATGAGGCAAAGCGTATAGCAGAGCTCATATTCTACCATTCAGTCAAGAATACCAAGAGGGACGAGGCAAAGCAACACAACAGAAGCCAAGAGACTGCTACCCCTGTTTACCTAGCGGCGAAACTTTATGCAGAAACTCGCAAGAAGGGACTTATCGACAGCACGTATCGGCTAGGTATGGGCATTTCCTATCACCGACTGTAGTCTATCATTACTGAAAGAGCTAATGAGGTGTGCGCGACTTACCGTCGGGATGGCGTGGTCCGTCCCCCAAAAATCAAGAAAGGCCTATTCACAACTGCGGCTGTCGATAATGTATACCACAATGCGTCATTGGCCACAGCGCAAACTGCTTTCCATGGAACAGCTATCACTCTTATGTAGCACAGACTGCCTGGAGAAGCAGGTTAGGTTTTTTTCTGTGAGGGTACAGCACTCAATATTTGATTTGGCACGAAAACATTTTTTCTTTTTTTAGGTTTACCGCGGGAATCGGCACCAGAAGATACAGTAAGTAGCACGAGAGTGGGGCATCTACCTGCAGAATATGCATCCAGCGGACTCGCATACTTAAGAACTGCTTTTCGACTGTCACGTGGAAATTGTCTAATCATTAGCTTAATTTGTGCACTCATATTCGTCATATACGCGTCAGATATACGCGGAAAGCATCCTTTCTGCGTGCAAATCACGCAACATATTCGTGTATGACCAAAAAACAGTACTTCGCCGGCGAGATATGCAACCCGCAATACAAGGCCCCTGCACTGTTGCCGGCAGTGGCTACACATCTGAAATGGTCCTATGTGGTCCCAGGAACACCTGTGCAAAGTGGCATTCTTTAATCACAAAATGCAAGGTACCTCTCACTAACTCCCCCACTATATTTGCCGATGACACTGTAGTGTACAGGGAAATTCTATGCCCAAACGATAAAGATTTTTTAAATGATGACCTACAAGCATTTGAAGATTGGTGTGATAAATGACACTTAGAATTAAAATTTAATAATTGTCTCTTAATGAATTTTTGGAAAAGAATAGCTCTCCTCTTAGCACTTGAATTGAAGAATATCTTAGCAGATTGAAATTTAGACTTAATCTCTTAAACAAATTCCAAGACCATATTTTCAGTGATGATGTTAAAAATATTTTGTGAACCCCAAATTACTATAGTAGACTGGACCATAATCTCGAAATTTGAGAAAATGATTTCCGAACTGACAGATTCAAAATGTCCTTTTTTTCTACGTATATTGAGGGATTAGAATAACGGTAAATATATCCAATACGAGTGTAGCAATAGATAACATAACTGCATGTTGTTATAAGGACTTGAAGCTAACCCAACTAATAGTATTTTTTTGCATGTTTGATTTGCAATTTTTATCTTTTTTTTAAATACATAGTGAAGTTTAGAACATTATATATAATAAAAAATTCATGAGCAGACAGATGAGGCGACACAAAAAGAAAAAACACAAAAGTAAACATACTACTTCGGAGGCATGGACCTCCTTCCTCGGAAGATTAGAATGGAAGTTGGGATTGATAGGAATTAAGGGGAGGGGGAAGGGAGGGGAACAATTAGGGCTAAATTGGAATGTGGAAAGGATGCGCCCACCCCACATGGACACGCACGATCCGCGAAGAGCGGACCACACGCGAAATGGGCCCTTAATAGGTTTAGGCTGTTGAGACCGGGCGGGCGTTTACAATGTAACAAATGGATGTGTGCGAGCTCAAGAGTACGGAGATTGATTTCAGGTGAATTAGGTGGAATTGAGGCAATTATCGTAATGCGGAAACAACTGTCAAACTTACTATTATGGGTGGAAGCATGAATGGGCACCGGGAGGTTCAAATTGAGGCTATTAGTAGTGCGAAATAACTGGTTAAGCTAATCGTGAATTGGAATTTGTAAGAAGGGTTCTTGTTAAGTGCGACTAAAAACTTAAAGTAATAATGTTATTTTCCCTAGTTAGACTTCGGTTACAATACGCTGCCAGTATTTTAGATCCTTAAGATGTATGACTAGAAACCGAGCTCGAACGTTTACAGTTAAGATTTGCACGATATGTAAATAGTCGACATTCACGACAGTATTGTAAGGGTAACAACTTAGAAGCCTTCTGCAACTATTAGAATAAAAACGCTGTTCCACCGACACGTCGGCTAAAGTGTAGACTTAATTTTTTGTACAAATACCAAGACGATCTCTTTTCTGACGACACTAAGGGCATTTTACGAAACCCGACATACTACGGCAGGCTAGATCATGAGAAAAAAATGAGAGAAATAGACTGCAGAACGTACTGTTTTAAAATGTCATTTTTCCGCGAACGATAAGAGACCATAACAACTGTAAATGACTCTGTACAGTTTGGTTTGTCGTCAGGTAGTGTAGCTGTTTAGTTTATTATCTTAGTAATGCCTGCTTACTATCATGCTATCGAATACTAACAGCACGTCTCGTTTGTTCTCATGATCGTTTTTGATCGGTATGCATTTTCACAGTTGTCAATTACTCTCGCACTTACTATTTCTATCACTTGTAGCATATCTGAAGGTAGTGAGTGCATGTTTCTACGTAGGCATGGCTGTCATTCGATTGTCTTGCTGTTTAATTAGCTTTGTTTTATATAGTGTAGTACATGATTGTGAGAACTCACTCCAGAACAGTTACAGAATAACCCTAAAGCCTTTTGGTCATACGTGAGGGAAGTTCTAGGCAATAGATCAACAAGCAACACTAAGAAACTAAAAAGGTGAAACAGTATCAAGCAATTTGGACAAAGCTAACTTGTGAAACTACTACTTTAAAAGGGTTTTCACTGATTCATTTGAGAATACATAAATCACGGTGAATGACAATTTCCAGCAAAAGATATCGCCACCGGCAGAATATATATCGTTCGCTAGAAATTATCATTCACCGTGATGGATGTGTTATCAAATGAATCAGTGAAAACGCTTTGAAAGTAATAAAGCACCAGGTTAGCCTTCCCCATACGCCTTGTTTATACTCCGCCTTTTTCGTTTCTTAGCGGATGAAGAGTCGGTTTTTTTTCCTGGGGCGGAATTCTGTACATCCTACCGACACCTATCGGTGTCGCTAACTCCCCCGACCGACAAATATCGGTAAGAGCGATTCCGGTGACGCATTCTACCGACACTTGTCGTTAATTCTACCGATACTTGTCGGTAACGACGACTGACCTTACCGACGATTTCCAAACCCACGCTAGGCCTTTACCGACATGTATTTCGTCTCTTCGCCAACTGCATGCTGGGTAAAAACAGTGATAGATCGGTATACGCATAGCGACGGACGTATGTTTTGATTATCTACGAGCTTGGTTTTGATGAATTGACTTGTGCAAATTGGTAGGTTTTCTGAGAACTGAGATCGTCCTTTATTTGCATTTCCATATTATTATTAAGTTACAATCTTAACGGTATAATTCGCGCTAGTTATATTCGTCCTTAATTTACAAAATTAGCGCATCCAAAACAAGTTTGCTTTAAAGTGTCCAAAGTGCGGAGAGTGAGAGGTGATTTAAGTTCTTCTAACCTTTATTAAATAAAAATACAGTTTTATTTATAATTTTCTATTTACTAAGTACCTATATTTTTACTTCAATTACTATACTATTTATATGCAATTGCAGTGTGATGTATTTAAATGTTTGACGGTAGAAACTTTATCGCTAGACTAGTAATGCATTTTACATCAGAGTGGTTGGTGTTTTTTAATTATCAGCCCAAAGAATGGCAGAGGGATATCTTGCTTTAGATCAAATGTTTATGTAATACGTAGAAAGTAGACTCGAACGTCGACGATCGTGCCGGGATACGAGAGTAAAAGGGAAGCCCACGACCCGTTTGAGCTGGACAACGAGGAGTTTATCAATTTATTTCGCCTCTACCCACATGTTGATTTGGTTCTCATTGAAACACTTCGGCCGATATTGCAGCGGGAGCGGTTCATCTACCAAGTTCTACCATCATTCTACCAAGTAATCTAATAAATATATTATTATTACATTCCTCCTCCATGTAGCAATTCCCTCTCGACCTGACTTGAGCTTCTCGACTATTGTTTGGACCATCGTAGGTTTTAATTTTTAATTTAATCTTGTTTGTGTACGTATAGTAACTTGAATATTTAATTGTTGGCTTAGTTAATGGCACTTGAATACAGTCCATCAGAACCATATAGACGTGTGTTATTTCTCGATCGTAAAATCGTACCCAATTTCGCAGTACGAAATCAATAACAAAGTATGAATAAAGATTTCATTCGAATTACCTACATGCAATCCCCTCAGTTTCAACTAATCCCACCTTTCATCCTGCCTTTGGTATTAACTTCTCTTCGACTTTATGCATGATCCTTGAATGAATGTGAATCACAAATGATCCACGTCCAGTCCACTGTTGATTTCAAATAACATTACTACGCTAAGTTCCGATGAAATATTACGCATATCGATGGTGCACTTTTTCCTGTTTGTGTCAAGCTATATCATTGGTCAAAACGTATAGCCTCGCGCGCAGGTGCTGCTTCCTTACCGATAAATGCTTGACGTCAGAGTTAGATCGCTTGCACCGACAACTGTCGGTAGCCGGCGGGTGCAGAATAGCTCGACCGTCGGTACAAGCGACGACCGTCGGTAGCCACCGATACCGATAGGTATCGTTAGTTGTGTACAGAATTCCGCCCCTGAACAGACCTCACATATAACAAAAAGGCTTTCAGGTTATCCAGCAATTGTTCAACCAGAGTTTTCCTTTTAAAATCCGAGAACATATTCCGAGAAGCTTCCTTTTGTACGACTTTAGATCATTTATACTTTTCAATAAGTGAATTATGGTGAGCGATGGGCGAATCTGAACCCAGTTTTTACAAAATACATATTAGTAATAACTTCAGTATGTGGAACCTCTCCATATCGGATATAAAAATTAAACTTCGTAATGGTCCACTAAATTGATTTCTCTTTTACGACTCGAGTTTCATCACATGGTGACATCTTCAGGTAAGAATGATAATTTTTAATTCCCAATGCATACAAAATCTGGGAGCGTAGCGGCAAGAGGGGAAAGGAGGGGGGGAATGGGAGGGGAGTAAGTAGGGGGGGGGGAAGGCGGGCATTTGAGTAGGGTTGTTGTAGGTAAGGAGGCAGAAGGGTAAGGGGTTGGGGGAAAAGGGCAGCGTTACCCTGGGTAGGGATTTTCCGGCGTTAATGGGCCTCCGAGCAACAGGGGGTGTAGGAAGAGAGGACAAGGGAAGGATTGGCAAGGAACAAATGCTCACAATGCATTTTCTCAGAACTTCTATTCACGATGGTCACTGGTGTTCAGCAAGTCAAGGCTCTTGATGAGGGTGCATGTCGTTTGGAGGAAATTTTTTTGTGAGTTCGTCAGATGAAGAGGAAATGCACTTGGCATAACTATTTCTTGGATCCTGATAAAGGCTCACTGATCGGTCAGCTACTGGAAATATCGGAGTTGAGGGAGGGGAATCTCCTTCCATTTTCTTCGGAGTGCAGTATGTCTATCAAATGCAAAGTACACAGGAAATTCAGATGTACTGGAAAAAATCGCGAAAATAGCGTTGCGTACTCGCAACGTTGGACAGAAATGGGGTTTTAGAACTATCGTAACAACTTTTAACATATCTTGCCGATCTTCGCTGCACGCGTTCTAACTTCGTTTTTCAGCATGCACGACATATCGCGCATAAAAAGAATTAATAATAATAAACTAGTCTAAACTTCAATCTTTAAAGAGGATAAAAATAGCAAAGCAAGCATACAATATAATGCTGTTAGTTGGGTTAGCGTAAAGTCCTCATACCAAAATGCAACAGCCTATACTATGGTCTCATATATTTTTTATATTTTTTCCATGGAACCTCACCACGATCGAGCAGCAAAAGTGTAGGGGCGACCATTTTGATTACATCTTGAGAATAAAATTTTGGATATATTTAAATCTTATTTCTCCTGCGAACATTCATAAAGCACTAGTGGAAAGTGCCCGTTGACTTTTAACGGAGGGATGGGGGAATCTTTTAGTACAACAAATGTACAGATTGTACAAGAAATTAAATCAAACAAACAACAAACTATTAGCTCTTTAAAACAAATGATCAAATATCAAGCAACTCATAGGACTAGAAGGTGAAAACACCGAGTTTTCCATTCCAGTGTAGACACTATAACTAACTATTCATGTATTTTAATATCCATATCTGTGCACTTATGCACCCAATTATGTATTAACATAAAGTTCACCACTGGAAGAGCTCATTCAGATGTACGCAAAATAAATGCCAGTAAGGGTAGGGTAAGTTATCATCCAGCGGTATTAAATTTCAATTGATTGCCAATTATTTTGAATTAATTTCAATGTACACGTGACGCGTACACGTAGGGGCGGCTGGCATTCGATTGACTTGCTGCTTCAATAGGTTTGTTGTTATATATGTAGTGCAGTACATGTTATGGGAACAACCCTATGCTGAAAGTTTATGGGTAAAGAATTGTAATAAAAAGTGATGCAATGAGATGAGACAGTTTTTCATCTTCGTTTTAATGTAGACTTCTTATATTTTGTAATTATTCAGCAAAGATATATAAACAAAATGGCGGACGCTCATTTATTGTTTTTTTTAATACGTAGAGAAAAAGTAGATTGCATCGCCGAGCATCACGAAGTAACTTATTTGGGGAAACTCTATGTACAAAGCTTCCACACTGCAAACCAGATGAGAGTTATGCTGCGACCGTTTGCGACTCCGAGTTTCACTTTTTTCAATCGCGCAGTCGAGTGTGGTACAACCTGTCTGCAACGGGGCGGCAAGTGTGTGGAATGGATTGTAGCCGCATTCACTCCGCTATGTAGATTTTCGAGCTTACTCTTTTTGAACTCATTCCCTGCCACACACCCTTAGGGTGACTCGAAGGGTATTATGTAGATATATTTTGTAGTTACCAAATGCTCAGATATTAAGAGTCTCTATGCTATTTGAGGCAAATGCATTGGTAGCGTAAATCACTATTAGAAATAATCACATCCTGAAATGTATTTTCATGTTTCTGCGGATACATAACTGTTATTTTATTAATTTGGTTTTTCATTACCTTTTTAGGAATATAATATATGGAATGTCTGTGAGAATGTACCTTGGAGGTGTCTCGCAGGTATTATGTAGTTGTAGATGTAGTAAGTCCAAATAAAACTGCAGGTTCAGAAGAAATTTAAGATCAAGTGTATAGTTAGTAAGTTCAAGAGATGCCTCGCCTATTTCTGTGACTGTGAGAATACATTTCATAAATTCTCAAGCACAAAGTCACTTATAAAAATAACATCTTAGGGGTGGACAACGAGGTAATGTCTTGAATCAGGGAATTCTTAAGCGATCGAGAACAAAGTGTAGTTTTTCCTATAGAAATGGCTGACAGATAATGTTGGAAACATTCCCTAGGTAAAGACAGTCTACGTCTACGTAATACCCTGCGAGCCACAAGGGTGTATGGCTGTGGGTGAAGATCACCAAACATGCACTATTGACATGCAACTAGGATATTAAATGGATACATGCTAGATAATACTGCCTCAAGCAGCTACATGGTAGCATCTGCATAATGAGAATAGGATTTTTGGTTGTTACATCTATACATCTACATCTATACGATTGTTATTACATGCATCATGCACTACAGATGTCTCTGAATATATTTCACCTACCTACCCCTTTGCTACGCTGCCTATTGTTCTCTCTTAAGGTTCGCAGGAAAAATGACATTTTAATCTATCGGTACGACAATCTGTCTCTCTAATTTTGTTAATGTGATCAAACCTAGCATAATACGCAGGTGTTCTCAATATATATCGAATGTCATCAGTGAACAAATAGGATTGGAATTTTCTTAAAAGTTTCAACCTAAATTTTAACCTGCGTTCTGACAATAATTCCCTAGTTCTTCCATTAAACTCGTGACACTTATACAATTATCAAATCGGCCTTTAACAAATCTAGCGGATCTCCTTTCCACACGCTCTAATACCTTCTTTCTCGTACTCTCTCATCGACAGTGTTACATATCATTCATTGACGTCAATAACACCAAAATCAAAACTATACACGTAATACATAATGAGGAAAGCGTCAGAATATTATCCAGACATATTCAAACTTCGCGGAACCCCCTCCATTTCACTGCGAGGTTGCCATTTTTCCGGCAGTCGCCCACAGCATTTATACGAAAATCTATAAAACTGTTATTTCTCATCGTAGAACATCGTTTAAAAGACGTGCGTACTCGCACGATTATCAGGAGTACGATGAAAACTGGTATTTATTGCTATATGGCGTAGCTGTTAAAGTTTAAATTATACTTGGTACGGTCACTTTTCGCCGTGGTAGCCCCCCGCCGTGTGGGTCGAGGAGAGAGGCCAGCTAGGGCCTCGGAGCTCGGGAAAGGGTCGCGGATTAGGACCGTTCCCGAGGAGGGACACACCCTTCTGGTGACTACCTGAGACGGTCCCAGATCATCACTCTTAACCAGATTTTCCTTGAACCAATTGATATTTTCCTGATCAGCACTCTATATAGCTATGTCATCAACATACAAAGCAGCGTATATCTTACGGTTAGAGCTGAAGAATAAACAAGGATCACCATAAGTGGGTTTGAGTGCCATTGACAAAATATTCCCTTTATTTTGGATTACCATTACCTGCCTGACTGTATCAGTGCAGCGTTTCTCGATAGAAGAACACCAGTTCACGAGAAACGCTTGTCCAGGGGACAAAAATTCTTTCCAAAGGGGTGAGCAAGATGAGGTCAAAAATAGAACAAACACCAAAAGTATGAGAATCTAACTAATCAAACACTGTATTTCAAGAACAAAAGACAAAGTACAAACCAACATAATTGAAATACTCTTCTAATTGAACCTCCCGGAACGCCTTGGGATGACAACTACCTCTTCAACTGCAATGGGTACAGCATCATCATCTGGCATGTGGATGTTTAGGGCAAAGTCTAATCGTTGAGGGTCAGGTAGCAGGGCCGGCGACAGGGGGGGGCAAAGTGGGCAAATGCCCAGGGGCCCGGGCCATCAGGGGGCCCGGGCCAAAATAAATTAATTGAAAATAAAAATTTAAAGTATGAATAAATTTAAATGCCAAAATTTTGTTGTTTAAAAAGTGAAAAAAACAAATGAAGGTAGAGCGTGTGTCAGTGTGCAATAGAGAAGTACGACGTTAGCGTTGTTGTGGTGGTCATCGAGGGTTTTGGGGTGATGGGGACGATAGAGCGGGAAGCGCGGGCGCTGTGACTGACTCACCTCCCATCCCTTTGCCGCGAACATTCTCCACTCAGTGACATATTTTAGCCTGAACGACAAGAAACCCAATCCACCCGCCTAAATTCTGTTGTTTACTTGTTAGTGGACTGTAAATAATCGTTTATTCTACAGTCAAAGTTACAGATTATCAGTAGCAAGCTACACATTCTAGTGTTGTGTCATTGGTTTTGTATACATGAGCGCCCATACTCGGGGGTAGGGAGGGACCGCGGCCCCCCTCCCACCTAGTAAGGATTGCAATCCCAGAGAGATTTTTCAATCCCGGGATTACGGGATCATCATCAAAAGTTAGACAGCATTTTCTGGAATTTAGTCCATCTTGTTTAATGCTGGTGATCACTATGTCTTTAACACGCACACCATAAGCTCATTTCCATTTTTCTTGTGTATTACAAATGATGACAAATTACTTATTCCAATAAAATGTATTAGTCAATGGACTCAGACGTCTAACGTGTTGCATTTCATGTCCAAGAAAACTTACTTATTAGCGCTGCCTGTTAGCGAAAAGTTGTACGTCAATCCCGGAATCCCGGGATTCGTTTACAATAAATCCCGAGATTTCGGGATTTTCATTTCATCCGGGATTCCGGGATTGCAATTCTTAACTCCCGGGTAAAATACAAAAGGGAAGCAAAAAAATATTTTTCATTTAAAATTTTGTGAACATATACATATTTCAGAAAGTTATTAATTCTTAAACATGAAGTATAATTCATCCTTCTGAAAATTTTCTAAATTTGTTTCCTTGTTTTACTTAAATAAATTCAATGCCCATGCACGCACACTCATGATATTGTGTGGTTTTTGTTAATAGAAAGGAGAGGAAGGAAAATTTGAACCAATGCACAGTAAGCTGAAATCGAACAAATTGACAAAATTCCAAAATGACTTTTCTGGAGATAGAATCATGAAACTTGGTACAAATACTCATAATTGATTGGCAACCATGGAATGTAATTTCATTGGTCATGTTCTGTCGCCGTTACCGAGATGCAGAGGCTCAAACATAGCCAAAATTACACCCGACTTCAGTATTCTATGAAAATCTTCCTATTTAACCCTTTCGCGCCGAATGCCGCGCCTGTGCGGCGCGGCGAGGATATTCTTCCCTAAACAACGAATGCCTCATATGTGCGGCGTGAATTTTCCTACCTTAAGCGACGAATGCCGCTCCTATGCGGCACAGGTCGGAAGAAAGTGACCGATGGGGAAACAATAGACCCACGTACGCGGTCGCCCCTCGAGATCCGGCTTAGCGCCAGCCCAGGCAACAGCACCTAGATTAGAATCTACAATCGAAGACGGCATTAACAGAAGCATTTGGAAAATTTTGTGGTTCAATTCAAAGTTCGTTGTAACATTATTCCGTTTTTCTCATATATCATTTTTTGAGGAGAAAATTTCTTCTTAAAAAACTTCAAATCAGTCGATTTGGATTAGAAATATACTAAATCCGTCAATATGAACGCTAGAACTACGTTTAAAATTTCTGCACGCTAAGAAAAACACAATAAATTCAATTGAAATGTAAAAAAATCGAAGCGATCAACAAATATTTGTTTATATTAAACATTGCAATTTCAGTCAGTTGACCGTGGACTCGCGCTGTGAAGGAGTCTCTTAATCCTTCCAGGGTCTGGGACAGCGGCCGAGGAAAGGGATCGGCAACCCGCTGAGTTGGGTCCAAAAATGGTTAGGGAGGACACCTCTGCCTTCCATCGACGCGAGAAAGCTTCGTACAGGGGATAGAGAAAATTTTCAAGAGTCTCGTAACGAGGAAGAATTTCCCTCCACGAAGCTCGGGCGCGAAAGGGTTAAGTTGAAGGTGACGCTGTGGGAGGAATTTGGTCGGATAAAAAACTAGTAGGTCTGTTAAAACCACTCTTTTACTTTACTGTGCTTAACTTTGGGAGTTTTTTTCCTAAATGTAGTGGATATTACGTAACAAAATGACGGATGCTATTTTCACACAAAAATTCAATTTAAGTAGTATCTGGCATGTTAAGTGCCTGTCAAGTGACTCATATTAAATCAATTGTTGATGCTTTTTAAAGGTAGATCTGAAAAAAAATTGAAAATTCGTTTGCGACGCCAATAATTTACATTTGATTTTTCGTACGCGCGTGCGGAGCTTGAGACACGCGCCGGGAGCGGGAAATGATGTGACGCGAATAAGTTTTTTCAAGCCATAAGGAACATAACGCTTCTTATTCGACTTTTTTAACATGTGTACATTGCTATCGATCTCTACCAGCTCTAAACGCATAAAATCATGGGGATATAGAAATATTAAGGTCTTACAGTGCACGCGAAATCGCGTTCAAGGTTTCTCTTCTCAAAAGTAAACTTCTCATTCACACCCTAAAAACCTTAAAATTCCTGTATTTTTCGCACGAAGTATTATTTTACGTTCCAGAGGGACACCATTATGGACTTCTTTCCGTTTATTTGCCCCTTCGCCCCAGCAGTCCAAGCCTTTGACTCTACTAGGAGGTTCATGCAGAAAGGTACAATTTGGACACCGCGGAGCTTTTGGTTGTTCAACGAAAAAATCTACTCTAATCTTTCATTTTCCCCGCGTTACAATATGCATATCCTTGATTTATACGTCACATTAGACTTTATTCATCTAGGAAAACTTTAGTTTCTACTTTACTTGAATTATGCACACAGGAAGGAAACAAATTATCGAAAATAGCTTAATATTAAGTCACAACAAAATATATTCTGTTCGTCAAAACCCTTAACTTACATTATTTTTACCCATTCCCTTCTGTTATGTTTGATTGAGAGAGTTGTAGTGAAAGCAAAGCTTAGTAGAAGTGAATACTCTGCATTCATTTTAATTTGGTGGTGATATAATTATCTCCGTATCTCCGAAAAGATGGGAGTAATTGTTGATATGCTAATTTTGAAAAAAAGTACGTTTTTTATGACTTTTTATAAAATTTTCAAGTTCAAGTAAGTCCTAGTTTTGATTACAGAAAAATGAAAGTGCAAAGTGTGGTACACCGCCAAAAATTTTTCATTTTGAAATTGTTTTCCTATCCCATTCCACTGAAATGTGTTAAATTTAAAAAAAGGACAATTTGTAGTAAATCAAAAGATAATGTATGACAGTGTGCAAGTTTCTTCTGCAGAAAAAGCTGATAATCAGGTCTTGGTTATAAAATAACCTGAAAGTTCGCAGTTCTAGTCTAAATTGAGTGAGGGGTTTGCCGGGATTTAGGGGGCCCGTACCACTCAGTTGCCCAGGGGCCCGAAAATCCTGTCACCGGGCCTGCATGTCGGTAAGGCCTAGCGAGGGTTTGGAAATCGTTGGTGGGCCCACTCGTCGTTACCGACAAGTATCGGTAATATTAACGACAAGTATCGGTAGAATGCGTCACCGGAATCGCTCTCACCGACATTTGTTGGTCGGGGGAGTTAGCGACACCGATAGGCGTCGCACGGATGTACAGAATGCCGCCCCTGGAATAGGTGAAGACCCCGCTAGAAGAATTGATCTTCAAGGAAAATTTTACCAGTAGTATCCAAAAGTCGAATAAGAAAGCAAATGGCAATCCTGAAGAATCTACTTACCGATCTACATTTTTCTCGTGAATCATGCCTTACGCTGACGCGAGAACAGTTAAAGAAATTACCTACTGACAGGTTGTAACTTGGATACATTGTAGAAGGGGACGCGTAAGGACTCAAGAGCACAGAAAATGCTAAGTATTTACCTTACTCAGATGGACGAACAAAACGTAATTACCTCACCCTCAAGTCTTCAATCGACAAATAAGGAATGTCAGGTAAAACAGTTAAACAACAGATGCCGTTAGGAGCAGAGGACACTCTAGGTCATACGAAATAATTTAATCATTAAATTTCAGTATTTTTGGGTTATTATTTTAAATATTTAGCAACTTTGAATCCATTATTATGTTAAGATGACGAAACATTTGCAATCCTTCGCGATTTACTCCAAATGGTGAGTAATTGTTCGATTGAATGGCAGGATTAAAATTGAATAAAAAAACGTGTGGTGATATGATTGCAATTAAAGCGAAAAAACTGAAATGCGAGACTCATCAGAAGACAGCAGATGCTCAGGAAGCTCAGAAACTCTTCAACTTCTCGGTAGAATTGCGCCGAAAACGTGTGCACCAGTGATGCCAGATTGGGCGGGTTCCCTCCAATTGGGCGGGTTGAGGGGCTCTGCTGCTGCTGGAGGGTAAATATTTCATTTGGAGGGTTCCCGCCAACTTGGGCTGGTCGGGCCATTCTCCCCGGAAATTGGGCGGGTGCCCAAAAATATCCCTAACCTCTCTATTTTATACCGATAGATACCGTAGAAAACACGAAACTCTTAGAATAAAAAATAGTTCAACCGTTAACAATAGTACGACCGTTTCCCCCTGCCAAACACCCTTGAGGCTGCTCGCAGGGTATTATGTAGATGTTAAGTCAGATTGAAGGGCAAGCACAGTAGGGTCAATTTGTTCATTCTGGGACAAGGTCGCACACAGTCTATTATTCCTGATTGTCTGAATGCCATCGGTCCCACGGTCGGCAGATTTCCGCGAAAAATGTCGCTAGTAGGTAGGCTGGAGTTGCAGAGAGCATTCAATAAATCAGAAATGAATAAACGCGAACGAGTTCTACTTCATACATTATTCAAAGAAGGAAAATAAAAAAAGTAAAGATAACGAGAATACTGAGTACATCACATTTGAAGTGATAGATTGTTCCTAGGAAAGTTTTACACACTCCATTTCAAAATTTGAACTGCTCGAAAAATCTTTTTCTTTGGAATGATAATTAATACTGTCAATGATCTTGATCCAGCAGGAACAAAGTATCACTAACTATAGTCCTGACGGTAGACCCTACCAAAATGATCGAGAAGTTAGGAATAAGTGTAATTTGTTGAGGATTGGAAAAATAAATCATTTGAGCATTAATTTAAGCACTTATAAAATATGTTTAGTATTAATAGAATGCTCTTCATTTCCTGTACAAAAAGTAACAATTTTCAAGGGAAAACAAATATTTTTCTATTTGAGTATTGCAACATTACAACTTACGATGAAGTTATTCCTCGTTTATTGTGGATAATTCAATGAGGTAAAAGTCGCTATTCAAATGAAGTATTCGACCATAAACATGTCGCATGTTTAGAAATCATTAAAAATTCGAATAATTGATTTTAAAGGCACTAAATGAATAACCTCTTGCAATAGTTAATATTTTGAACTTTGCTTTCACTGTTTCATAAATGTTACCTAATTACTTTTTGTTCCTTTGATCCGTCAAAATAAATAAGAATTGAACATTTTACCATATTATATGTCTATTTTCATGTCGAAATTAAACCACCTGGTCGTTACACATTAAATTTCGTTTAAATCCTGCGGGTCGATTCTGTAAATGCCATAGGCGTCATAACCATTGGTTTTATGACGGACCGTCATACTTATCCGTCATAAGGAGCGATTCTGTAGATGTCATAGGCGTCATAACTTCGTCGTCGCCGTCATAGCGTATGACGGTCAAAATTCTCCGTCATACCTCAGTCATAGCCGTCATAAGGACTCAGAATAGGAGAGTTTTTGTTGAAAAACGGTATCTTGAGGCTTTGTTTTGTAAAAAGGACAGAGATCAAGGTGACAGGTAAAAGCACAGCGATATTGTAATTAAAATTGTGAATCTGTAGTGTTGTAACACGCAAATCCTCCTTACATATTTACTATCGATAGAATAAAAAGCGCTCTAATTCCTTGCTATTTGCAGAGCAATCGAAGGCAAAGACAAGAACGACGACAATTTCGTCTTATTCGCCGGTACTTAGTTGAGGGATACACATCCTTTATAAATAAGCGAAGAATATTTTAGAACTCTTCTGCATTTCAAAAACACTGGCTCGCGATCTCGAGATCACCACCGCTGAGCCCTAAACTAATAATAATTAGGCAGACTATAGTTTACCAGTTTATTTGCTGGTTGGTTCCGTGATTTCAAAATGTTCATTCCAGTATTTGAAAACTCGAACGTTCAGTGCATATGAGTGCATTCAACTTTTACCTAATAGCAATGATTTATTCAGACGGCAATAAGATTCATGTCCCATTACGCGAAACTGTATTGAGCAACTGTTTGGTATAATGAAAACACACCACGGTATAATGAAAAAACACCACGGTAAGCTCAGAATATCCCCTACAGATTGATTGTGATTGATCTCTTTCAGCAATCCTCTGACTGGAATGCATTGGAATGCATTTCCAGAAATTCAATAACCTAGCATAATATAAATATACCTTATATAATAGACCTTACTCCACTTAATAAAATGCGTAATTTTTACCGCGATTTACGCGTAATTTTCATCAAAATGTAATAGATGGAGGCTCTTGTCAATGTTTGTGTCTCGAAAATCTCCATAGCAGAGTGGATGCGGCTACAATCCATTCCACACCTTTGCCGCCCCGATGCAGGCGGATTGGACCAGACTCGACCGCGCGATCGAAAAACTAATGTGAAATTCGGCGTCGCAAACGGTCGCAGCATAACTCATCGGATTCGCACTATGGAAGCTTTGTAGAGTTTCCCCATATAAGTTACTCCGTGATGCTCGGCGATGCAATTTACTTTTTCTCTACATATATTAAAAAATTGACCAAAAATGAGGGTCCGCCATTTTGTTTAATATCTTTGGTAAATAATAACAAAAATGTAAGTAGACTACATTAAAACAAAGATAAAAAGCTGTGTTATCTAATTACATCACCGTTTATTCCAGATAACCACCCATAAAGGTTCAGCAAGGGCTTGATTTTGAAGATTTCGTGAGAAAATTGAGGGTAGACAGTTTTTGCGAAATTTGTGCATTTTTGACCTCATGCAAATTGTAATTGTTGAGTACTAAGGAAATTGCCTTGAATTATCGGATGCACAGGTCTTTTGAGAATATTTATGCAAAGTTTCAGCTTCCTGGCTTGAAAAAATCACTTTTTGAATTTTGGCCAGGTATTTTCGATTTCCGACCACTGTGCGCCGCCGCCGCCGATGGAACACGTAATTTAACGTCGAGGAGTCGTGAAAAATAGGGTCACAATAATGTTCACTGTGACGCTAAAACACACTTTGTGGAACATTACCATGGTCCAACATCGAGATGAAGGTTGGTTATATGGCATTAATGAAAAGATTTTAAAGAAATATGCGTCCAAGGCTTCATGACGAACTCCTGATTTTGGGCAAATTAACGTTTTTCTGCTATCGAACTTATTATTTAGAAAGTGAAAAGCCCACAACTGCATTACTTATGATAAGTATTGATCTGTGTCCTAGAGTCCTGCTCAAACAGATTTGCAATAGTTAACAAAGCTGAGTCGGAAATCAAGAACGCGTAGACGTCTGCGGACGCGTTTTCGCCCGTGGTACACGGCCCCATCACCTGGGACCTATCATGCAGTTCACGCCCGGGCGGTGTGACTGCAACTGGACTAGAAAGAGCGGGAATAGCATTGGCACTGAGAATGGTTCTGACCTACTCTGTCCTCCTGCTGGTTGAAAGCAACATTGGACGTGAGCTGAATTGGATTTGTGCTCAATTTTATGATTTTACGGGTTCCAGACACTTCAACATGCACCAGAGTTGGGCCGACTATTTTTAACAATTTTAGCAAGGAAGACTTCATGATTTTTTGAAAGTTTGACTCTAACAGTGTCATTGATCTTAAACTCTTTTTTGGAGGGCACATAATTTCTAAGCTTTGGTTTGATAGCATTTACTAAGGTCTTTGGCTCAAACGCTAGCATGAATTCCGAAGGACATTTCTTTGTAACAGTGGACGGTGTAGTCCGTAAAGCTAACAAATTATTTGACAGTTTGATAGACAGAGGATTACCATCAACCTTCGCCATTTCCTTGCCTAACCCTGCTTTGACTACGTTTCAACAAATCGTTCTGCTAACCCATTTCCTTGTGGGTGATACGGTGCACTTTTAGAGACATTGATCAGATTCTTAGTACAAAAGTCTATGAATTCCACAGAATTGAACGGTGGACCATTATCACTAACCACTTCCACAGGCAACCCCAAGGTTGAAAAACAGAGACTTAATTTATCTATCACAGCGGAGGCATTTGTCTTGAGCATGGTCCACACCTCGACCCATTTAGAAAAACTATCAACACAGATTAGATATGTAACATTGTTCAGAAATTAAAAATCTATATGTACTCGTTCCCATGGTTGAGTGGTAGCAGCCCACGGGATGGTTGTTGTTGTAGCTGGTTTGAAATTGCATTTGGAACATGGATCACAAGCCCCACACACTTCCTCTTTGTCACTTGTGATGTTTGGACACCACATGATGGACCGAGCCCTAAGTTTCATCCTCAGAACGCCAGGATGACCTTCATGCAAGTTGCGCAAAACTTTTTTTCTCAAACAAGAAGGAACCACCACTCTGTCTCCCAGCAAAATCCAATCATTCTCAAGTGATAGAGCATATCTTACATCAAAGTAACCCTTTAGGTCTAAACTAGGGCAAACTTCAGGCCAAGCATATCGCTTTGCTGCTGACAGTTGCGGATAATTGTCAGTTTCCTCAACTACGGCTTCAAATGACACTGGCAAGTCTGGCAAATCTACCACAAAATTTCAAGTTTCGTCAAAAGCATACTCATTTACGGGCAACCTGGAAAGCATATCTGCGGCGCCCATTTGACTGGACTTCCTATATTCCAATTCATATCGTTATTTTCCTAGAATTACAGACCCCCTTTGAAGCCTTTGGCAGATACCTTAGGTGTTGTCTTTGTAGGGGAAAACATGGATTTTAGTGGCATGTTGTCCGTTACAATGGTAAACTTTCTCCCCCACAACTACTTATGAAACTTTTGCAAGGGTATCATTATTCCTAACGGCTCTCTCTCTAATTGTGAATACCTCTGCTGAGTTACAGTCAACATTTTTGACATGAACTCTATTGGCCGCTCTTCCTTCAAATCTCTCTGAACCAGCACGGCACCTATGCCCACAAGGGAGGCGTCACACACTAAAACTATTTCCTTGGATGGATCATACACAGCCAACGCATTACTATTTACTAACATTTGCTTACTCGAACTAAGTGCCTCTCCATACTGGTCACTCCACTCCCGCACTGCATTCTTTGCTAACAAGTCATACAATGGCTTCAACAAGGTAGGTACTTGCTCTAGGAAGAAACTTAGAGTAGAAGTTTAATATTCCAACATAGAAATGAACCTCAGAGGGATTGCTAGGCGTGGCACAGTTGAGAATAGCCTTAACCTTCCTAGGTGAGGGATTGTAAACTTTTTGACCAAGCACATAACCTAATATGTCAACCTCACTTTGGTACAATTTTATCTTTTCAAACTTAACTCGTACCTTGTGCTTCTCTAGCCTACTCAAGGCTGCATTTAAGTTTCGCCTACAGTCTTCCACATCTTGTCCCCTTACAAGGATATCATCGATAATGCCCTTGTACATTTCAAATCTTGCAGAATTTGATCTATGACGGATTGAAAGCAGGCGTTTGCGCAAGCAAGTCCATACGGCAATCTTGTGGGCTTGAGCAAACCAATGCAAGTATTGAGAACCAATATTCCCTGGAACTCCTCATCCAACTTTAGCTGCATAAATGCATCGACACAATATAACACACAATAACATGAACATCCTTTCATAGCATTGAAAATATCAACAGGTATTGGTAACGAATAATGGTCAAAAACAATGCAAGGGTTAATAGTTCGCTTGTAATCATGAACTACCGGTATGCCATTACTGTTGGGCTTGGGCACTGGCCACACAGGCGATGCCCACTCTGACCGTTCCTGCCTGTCATACCTCACTTCCTCCTGTACTTTCTGTCTTAGGCAACGGAAGTTACCCTTTCTCTTTCACTATAGGGCACAGAATACCCTTTATGAAACACTGGGCGACAATTAGGCTTTAACACCACTGAGGCTGTAAATCCTTCACCGCACGAGCTGCCATCATCATTAAACACATTGCTTTCAACTGTTCCAACTCAGCATTCACATTATCACTCTTAGCTCTGAACACTGCCTTCACTCCTCAGAAATTTGTTTGAAACCTAGCAACGAACGCCATTCAGGCACAATGGCACCCAACCATTCGCTGCCTAGCAAAGGGACAAAATCATCTAGGGTGTCACAGATGATGAACATTAACCTATACTTCTGCCCTCGCTCATGAACAGTTACTGGCACTTCACCTGCCGCACGCAATGAGTGTCCACTTAGTGATGCAATTTTCACAGTAGTGCCTTGCACTGCAATTCCTGGAAGCATAGCAGAAAATCTAGCACAAGTTATTAAACTGTGTCTCGAACCATTATCCACTTCCAAAGCTATGTCCTGCCTTCACGCATGCCTTCAACAAACTTCACTAAGTCACAATGCACACCAGAATCACGTTCCCCACCGACATTTGCACGATCAAAGTCCATGACGTCATTAATATTCACATCATAGTCTTCACACATTTGCATTTCACTTTGAATGTCCACAGACAATTCCGTAGCCTCATACTCAACATCAAGCTCGTCAACACACGCATAATCCCAACACTTACCACCTTTGCCAAAACTGACTCCACGAAGCCTCTCATATTCCACATTGTAGGACAACACCTTCTTCGAGATGTAAACTTCGTCTTGTAAGTAGCTCAGGTCCTCGTCTTCATCACTTTGCTGAAGCTCATCATCCACACCACAGCTTTGGTCCTGGACACAACTTCTTGATGTGCCCCTGGCGGTGACACGCAATGCAACTCTTGAAACGGCAGTTGAACGATTTGCGGCCCTCACCGCTCGGTCCCACCATGGGCCCTTCCTCTCCAGATTGCTGCGATGGATGGGACCTCCTGGATCACCATGGGCCACGGGGATTCATCTTCCCGGGCTAACCTTTGACTGCGTTCTGCGCCATCTTAAATAGCGTACCGGAAGTTGAAACTACTTTTTTATTTTATACATTTTTTGTAGCTCGTCTGTAATTGGTTGGGGAAGCGATCGTTTCCCGTTCAAATTTGTATTGTTTGTATCATTTGTATCAACGCGTTAGTCATCACGCAGAGCCTCGAGAGATGGTTGTGTTATTCGTGGTGTTTTAGTTCTTGATTGTGTTTTTAGTTGTTTACTGTAGGAGAAAGTGTATCAAGAATGTTTATGCGACGTGTGCTTTGTTGATTCTCAAATCATATCTTGTTATGGTCAATTTGTTTAAGCGTAGTTAGTAACCTATGCCCCGATTGGTATAGTGAAAATGTGGAAGCGATTGCTGATATGCTAAAGCTAATGTGAACTTTCAAATAACCGTCCTTTTGACGAAGTTTTTTCGACAAGGTCTCGCTACTGCCTCATTTCCTTGTAAATACTTGCCAACTGAAGGTTAACGTTCATAAGGCGAGTGACATAAACAATAACATTATAGCAATGATCTCGTTTGCTTTATGAAGGTGGTCTGTGTACAGTGTTTGTGGACATTTATAGGCTGGCTTTCCTTCGCCAATCACGAGTTTCTAGGAAATGGATTGTCCCTGATGTCTTCTCGCTGGTCGTAAGTGCCAAGGAAACATTTCGACGTACATATAATGTTCGTAAAAATGTTGCCTGTTTCATTCATCATAATGTGTAAGTCTGCTGCTTTCTACTTTCATCCTGTATTTGTATTATCCATGTGTTTTTTTGTGAAGCACTTGATTATATTTGGGGAGCAATACACTACTATTAATCAGTGGCGAAGCTGAAGGGTAATCTGGGAGCCTGAGAATACCCAAAATGATTACAGTAAAACATATACTATTTTTTCAGCTCTGTCATGCATTTTCTGATGCCGAGAAAGCATAGGAAAAATAAATATAGCCTATATTTCTGCACATTGTGTTGCGTTGAAGTGGTTTGGATGTTTTGGAGGCTTGGGAGTCTGGCTGCTGGTAGACACCAAATGGCCGGATGGCGCATGCGCATACGCTTATTCGCCGCCGGACGCTTGAACCTGAAACTGCGCGATTCTTGCGCGCTGAGAGCCTAGACTCTCGCGCCTAGTTCCTGCGCCCTTCCGAGTCTCAGCGAATGATCAAGAGATGGCGAGACGGAGGAAAATTAAGAGAGACTGATTCTGTATGAAACAGTTTCGCTGCATGTGAATTTTTTCTTCGTTTAGTGGTTGTAAAATAACAAGTCAACCTACAACTAAAGGACTGAACAACAACAACCAGGATGGACTAGATACGTTTCACTAATTCAGAAGGCTGGCTTTTGAAATAATTGACACCTTCGTTGTCCACATGGAATCTCATTTTGAAGACTTCTATAACTTATATTTTGCAGAATTACTAGATGAAGATCCTGCATAAAATACATCAATTCCCTCACCGAAATTGAGTAGCCTAATAAAATGCACTCATTATTTAACAGTAAACAGCTAAAAAATGAACTCATTAATGTCTATTCCAACGAGAGTAAACACTTTCCGGCACATTTGTTACTTAAATATTTTTTGGACAATGGCCTGGATAAAGTAGGTATATCAAGAAACTGTGGGAATCACAAGACTGATTAAGACATTTCCTGTATCGACTGTATTGTCCGAAAGAAGTATGAGTACGTTGAAGACAGGACACATTTTTAAGAAACTCCATGACGGACTCCAGTCTACGCAATTGAAGCACCCTGGCGGTTGAAAAGGCTTTACTGAGCAACCACTCAAGCGACGAAAGTTTCAAGGAACGCGTCATCGACACCTTTGCCCAAAGGAGAACCCGCCGACTCTATATGATCAACGGAAAACATTAAGGCAAATTACTTAGCCCCTCAAGTGCTGATCACTGTGTATGGTTGGGTGCTGGAAAAATTATTTCAAATTAACGAGGTAAAGGGCGAGAGGTAAAGAAGTGAACAAGCATCTAAGGTTCTCTTCGTATGCAATGCATGTTAAAAAAAACTATATTTTAAAAACCCACCGGAACAGAGGGTTATAACCCATTTAAATAGCCCGGTACACAACGTGTTAAGTCGCCTGATTTTTGTCAACTGGAATATTTGAGTCTCTGAAGCAGCAAATTAAGGGGCCGATGAGCTAGAATACCCAGTTCGAATACCTTAGCTTCGCCACTGCTATTAATAACGTTCGATGACCTGAATTACTTCCTTGTATCTTAGTGGTCTGTTTCGATCCACTGTTCACTCCGACTGTGTTAAATAAATTTTCCTAAGTGTCCTCGTTTAAATTACATTAATTATGATCCCAAACTCTTTATTCCTGAACCTCGTTGCAAGAGAACAATTTTTTAAGGGAGGATTCACCTCCTTGATGATGCATTCAAGCTCCTGTCGTTGAAGGTTTCACAAGTCCTTGGAAAATTTAGTTCCCACCGTTGTCTGATTTAGTTATTTGGTTGGTTATGTCGTAATTGCTCTATTGTGACCTGGGAAATAGATTTTTTTTCAAATTGTATACTTTTGCATCATTATTGTTATTGTAAAGTTATGTGGTATTAGTATTAATTGATTATGGCCTACATGGTGTTTGTAAATGGGCTTGTTTGTGGGGTTGTTGTTTGAATAACTTCAAGGGATATTCATATCGTGGCTAAAAATTATGATTCATTACAATTTATTAGTTATCTGGGGTTAGGAAATTTATGGCTCTAAAAGCAAAACATTGTTGTATCAGAGCCCATTGCTCTGCAGAAATGAGTTTATGCTTGAGTTTTTTTTTACTTTTTACTTGGTGTTAATTTGCAACTATTTTAGATCGCTTTGATGGAATATGGGGTATTTCTGCTGTACTATAGCATCATGTCTGGGTTAATTTATGGAGGTTTGGTCGTCTTTTTTTAAAAAATTCAACTTCCTTTTCTTGCCAACGTTTCGCCTTTTAATTAAGGCTTCATCAGGGCTACAGTACAATGTAAGGAATACAGTTGGTAAAATTATAATATTACAAAGATAAAGGAGTTTTCAAATATAAATTTAGTACCTCAAGGATTAACTTTTTTACTGTGACAATGGTAACTCAATAACAATACCCAGATAGCATTGTAAGCTTGAATCAAGCTTGCCGCAAGCATATTCTTGCAAGCTGGTAAGCTTGCAACAAGCTTGCAAAAACAAGCTTGTAAGCTTTTGGCAAGCTTAAATCAAGCTAACTAGTCTCCACGTGTCAAGCTTGCAGCAAGCTTATTATGCAAGCTTAATTCAAGCTTGCATAGTAAGCTTGTAAGCTTATGACAAGCTTGAATCAAGTGAACTACTTTCCATTTGGCAAGCTTGTAGCAAGCTTGTTCCAGAAGCCCAAAACAATGGCCCAGGCAGCAAAAACAACTTGAGGCAAGCTTGCCATCACAGACTTGAATACTTGCTACAAGATTGTCCTGGCAAGCAACCAAACTTGAGGCAAGCTGTCTAGTTCCCTTCTTCAAAACTCGACACAAGCTTTCAAGACAAGCTTGTAGAGCACTTACATACACACTTTGCACAAACTTGCCTGGTAAGCTAGTGGACCGCTGGTATACACAAACTTGCCTAGTAAGTTCATGGAAAACTTAAAAAAAACCTAAATACCAGGAAAAATTTATTTTGTGCAACTAATGCAAGAGGCTGAATTGGCTAAATGGAGAGGCTAATGCTAGCTGAAGAAAGTGAATGAACTGTCATGGCATTTAAAAAACTTGTCCTATTTGGAAAAAACCTTTTTTAACTTTCATTTTTTTCTTTTCAACTTTTAACCTTCACTATAACAAAATAACGACTTTAAACGACACGACCAACTGCTCAAAATACATGAAAAACTGACTCAAATTTTACAACAAACGATAATTTCACAACTATGGTTACTTATTTTTAGCAAAGGAAATTGATTACACTGTTCTGATTAATTTCGAAATACGCTCGTTCCTAGAATAACTCCGAATAACATTCATTACGAAAGTTACACAAGAAGAAGAGGGTGAATAACAAAACTCTTTTGCATCTATTTACCTCTACATTTATTATCAGTCATTACTTATACATTTGCAAGAGGAATCTACGTTTATCTTGCATCCACTGGTGACACTCTTACTCAGAATTACATTCGTTGGCTTTTTATCTTCTCCTTAGCTCCTCCACAAAAAGGCACCTGAAAGAAGCACGAATAGAAGACTTAAATACTGCAATAACAACAAATCTTTCTATTTATTTTTAAAAGCAGAAAATAACTATTAACGGTTAAATTCAATTAATTTACAGCCGCTTCTTTCAATTCAACGACCTTCCGTCAGGACATGGCACAAAAAGCATAAATCTATATAAATATACAAAAGAACTATGAAAGTTAACTGAACAAATTAACTCACCCTTGCCTCCTTCGGCACTAAGATGCACGATGCTAACAATGCCATAAAAATCTCGTCCCTGGTCCCAGAACCTTGCGAAGTATTAGTGACAATAGACTTATCTACAAAAAAACGGAACTGTTAAGCAAACAATGCCTATGAGAATTGTGTATATTTTCAGTGTTGCAGTGAGCGAACATTCTGCTCAATAATATTATGTATACACACATTATCAGCATTCAGGTCAAAACATACCTCTTGAATGAGGATTTTCACATCACAAAATCCATCCATTCCATTCGCTTCGTCGTACTTTTTCCTTCTAATTTAATCCTGGGACGAAGGCCAAAAAAACTTTCTTTTTCACGGTCCACACATGGTGTGGATGTCTTGAATAACTTCAACGTGACCACAGATCACTTGCCTTTTAACAATTAGCTATTTTAACCACATGCAGTTGCAACCAAAACTTCACGAAATGAGGATCACGGTAAGAAAACATCGATAATAATCCAAGATGGAGGTTTACGCGCGCTGCATTTAGAGTCAAGTTAGCATCTTAATTCAAAATAGGGTTGCTATGTACTCATAATTACATTTTTTAAACATTTATTCTCATTTTAAAATATATTAATACTTGTCTGCTTTATTTCCATATTTATTTACTCGTACTATTATAGTAATTCGAGTTTCAATCTATCAAATACTTCAGTAGTAGGTGGTGGGAGTGGTTTGTATACATCTTTGGAATGTAAACATCCGGTTTCATATGTTGTTGATGTTTGAATTATGTTCGAATAACTAGAGCGACTAGAGCCAAGCAAATAAACTAACTAGATACTACACATCATTAACATTCATGAATTATTCAAGCCAATAATGTAATGATTAATTACAGTATGACCATTTTTAATTTTTTTGGTGCTTTAACAGGAGTAAGTATCAATTTCTACATGGGACTACAACATATTATCAGAACCTATATGTATTATGTCAACGTCAGTAGCAATCTTTGGTCGATTATGGCAATTGGCTTGTAGATATGAACTATTATCAATACATTGACGTACGAGGTCATAAATGAAAAATATGGATAATAATAATTAAGTAATTTGCTATACAGCTAGCAAATAGCAATTTCTGAGAACATTTTTCAAAGTCAACCCAGTTATGTTCCTTAAAAGTCAGTTATGTACCTACCAAATGTGGTAATTGCATTTACATCTTCATACTGTCTGTCATTTTCAAGGTTTAACTGGTCGCATGCCTGTATTTAACGGATAACACTTTTCTGAACGAAGATCTTACAAGAGATTGAAATACTATTGAAAATTAAATGTATATATGAACTATGGATACCGGTATACTCATTCCTTGTGTATAAGAGTTCGCTACGGAATACTACATACCGGTTTAAACTATGTCCCGAGTACGCGTATACCAAATTTCGTGTGCGGTAGGGGATGGCACCCGTCACTCTTATATATCAATATAATAGTGTGCAAACGTCAGAAATGAATCAAATGGATAATAAGAGTCAAGCAAATTGCAATACAGCAAGCAAAAATATTTCCTTTGTATACAACCCTACTGACACATTAAAATTCCTAAGTGAACGTAGTCACATTCGTTGGAACTCAAGTTGTATATCAAAGAGAGGTAGGTGGCCCAAGGAAAGAAAGAACTTACGAATGAACCGGCGCTCACGTATTGCTCGAGTTCAAACGGAGATAGTGGTGTTGCGGTAAGGGAGAAAAATATTCAAGGCATGCACACTTGAATGAAGCTTGCCATGAGACATGATGCAAACTTGAATCAAGCTTGCCGTAGAAAGCTTGCCACGGCAAGCTATGGCAAGCCAATATCTAAGCTTGCGGCAAGCTTACATGCTATCTGGTAAACTTCCTCCTAGTAACAAAATCAACATAAAAAAAAACACCAACATGGAAATCCAAGATAAAATTTTGTTTGAAAAATATAAAGAGTGAAATAAAATTATTTAAAATGAATAGTATAAAGCATGAATTTAACAATTAATTGTATCGTAACTTAAATTTTCGAATTTATATTACATATTTTACGAAAAATCACTGTATCCGCATATCTGTATCACTGTATCTCTGTATCAATAAACAAAAATCCAACCTCTTCACTCCAAAATAAAATAAATGAATTAGTTATACAACTTTTCAAACAAAATAAAATAGATCTTGCCCTTAAAAACAAATTGACTAAATATAATGGAACAGCACCACAGCTTTATGGTGTGCTTAAAGACCACAAACCAAATAATCCATTAAGACCAGTTGTTAGTTTTATTAATAGTCCGACTTATGAATGTGCTAAATATATATGTAACGTATTAAGCCAAATAACATCCAGCAGATACAATGTTCAAGATTCATTTGATTTCTTCAAGAAAATAAAATCACATAAGATCCCAGAAGGATACAAACTTGTATCTCTAGATGTTAAATCCCTGTTCACCAATATTCCTTTAGATTTAGTTGAAAATTTAATTACGTCTAAATGGGATAGCATTGCTCATCACACCTCCCTTGATAAAAATCAATTCATGAAAATGTTTCACTTATGCGTTAACAAAGGGTATTTGCAATATATTGATAAATTTTATGAAATTATTGATGGAGTACCAATGGGTTCCCCAGTTGCTCCTATTCTTGCGGATACAGTGATGGAAGAACTTTTGGATACTGTCATCCCAAACCTACCATTTGATATTCCATTTTCATACAAATACGTTGATGACTTATTTCTAGCAATTCCAAATGATTATACTAATGAAAATATAGTCAAAAACTTTAATAAATTTCACAATAAACTTCAGTTCACTGTTGAAATAGAACAAGACAAACAACTACCTTTTCTTGATACTATTGTAAAACGGAACTTGGATGGTACAGTATCGATTGATTGGTATAGGAAAAAAATAAAAAGCAACAGATTTTTAAATTTTACCAGCTGCCATCCCTTAAAACAGAAGATTAACAGCGTCTTAGCCATGAAATATAGGGCCATTCAACTCAGTGATCCTGAATATCACAATAAAAATTTGAAAATCATAGAAGATATCTTTGTTGAGAACAGTTTCCCAAAAAAACTTATTAAATCAATCTTATATAGTAGTAGCAATCGACCCACAGATAATATGACAGCTCAAAATCCACCGCCATTAAATCAACAACTATCAAACACTACAACAACCCAACCAATATCGGCCCAAGACAACACATTAAACACAGAACTACAAACAACCACCAAAAACTATAGGAGTATTGTCTACGTTCAGGGATTATCTGAACAACTATCCAAAATTTTTAAAAATGTTAATTTCAAAATAACATTTAAAGCTCAAAAAACACTAAACAGGACAGTTTACTCAAAATTAAAGAACAAAACCCCCAATGAATTAAAAAGCAACATTATTTATTCCATTTCTTGCCTTGAATGTGACAAAATGTACATAGGACAAACTTCACAGTATCTTAAGAATAGAATTAACAATCATAAATCTTCAATTAAAACAAATTCTGGGACCTGTGCTTTGGCTAACCATGCTCTAGAAAATAATCACAATTTCAACTTTAAGGAAGCTAAACCAATAGATTTTGAATCAAACCTTCAGAAGGGACTATTCAAAGAAATGGTCCACATCATTAAAACTCCTTCAGTTTGTAACCATAGATCGGATATACAGAATTTAAGCAAAATCTATCATAATTTAATTTTCTATAACTAAAGTTTTTTCCATATTATATATAGTGTTCTCCAGAATTTAAATACGAATATGTCTTTTATATTCGTAAAATATGTAATATAAATTCGAAAATTTAAGTTACGATACAATTAATTGTTAAATTCATGCTTTATACTATTCATTTTAAATAATTTTATTTCACTCTTTACATTTTTCAAACAAAATTTTATCTTGGATTTCCATTTTGTTGTTTTTTTTTATGTTGATTTTGTTACTAGGAGGAAGTTTGTTATTGAGTTACCATTGTCACAGTAAAAAAGTTAATCCTTGAGGTACTAAATTTATATTTGAAAACTCCTTTATCTTTGTAATATTATAATTTTACCAACTGTATTCCTTACATTGTACTGTAGCCCTGATGAAGCCTTAATTAAAAAGCGAAACGTTGGCAAGAAAAGGAAGTTGAATTTCTTAAAACAGACGACCAAACCTCCATAAATTAACCCAGATATTATAAAAGTGGTCAATAGCCATCCAAAGAAGTTATAGCATCATGGGTTCGGTATCAATACTGATTTGGGGAGTTCTTTCTCCACCTATCATTGCCATATGACATACATGCGTCTTAAGACATTACATCAAAGCTGTGTTAAACCTGTTTTCATTGTGATATGGATCTCATCACTGAAGTTTGTGCATCTGTGCTAGTGTGTGCACCTGTGATATTAATCATAAATGTTGACAAATTCAGGGCATTCGCTTCGGCCCTTATATTTTGTTGTGCATATTTTCCGTGGATTTCATAGCAATTCATTTAAATGTCTGTGGTTTCAAGCCATTGGCATGGTATTGTGGACAAGTAATTTATTCGTTTATGTCCTTTATTATGAACCTGTCATTGATGAAGGATCATTATGACTTTGTGTCAATTGAGAAAGTTATCTATTTAAGAAGTAATTCAGAACTGTAGGATATATTGTACTTAAGCGTACACTGAAAACTTGTGTTATTTGATTAGAATGTACTGACTGCTTTTAACATTGTGCATGATGTCAATATGATTGGTATTTGGTGTGGAAGTTATAGCCCATTCTGTGTCCATCCATGTTTAATTGGAATAGATGTTATTACAGTTAAATATTAATTTTAATGCCTTTTATGTTGTTGAATCAATGAGCACGCAGATGTGAATTCACCGTTACCTATAGTAACTTTTTTAAATTAAATCTATTGTAAGTCAGTCACTTGCTGCACCATTGATATTTTGTGGGACTTGTGCAGATCTCAATGAAAATTATTTCTGTTGTCTGACAATTAATTGTTTACATAACAAGCAGGTTTTTTGTAATGGAGGCTGCAGATGGGGTACTCATAACAACCCACGTAGCACACTAGCTGGAAAATGCACCTTAAAGGCGCCTAAAATGGGCACCTGACTACTTCATGTGCCTTAAAGGCACCCAATATAGGCGCACCTAGGAATGTGTGCTTTTAATGGCACCTTAGGAGCACCTAACAAAGCCACACGGCATGAGTTATGGATGGATAATTACTGGATGTCCAGCCTTGGATATCCCTATACTGGATATCCAAATGGATGTCACTGGCTGGATATCCATGATTGGATGTGTCTTGCATTTACAACAGATCTGAGTGAAGGTAGTATATCTGAAATGTGGTTTTAAACACGATTCACGATCTTAAAGAGTGATTGAACATTGGTCCGTGGATGATTTTTCTCAGTCCCTCATGTTTGAGGATATTATAACATTCATTGGATATCCACTGGATTATATCCATGGATATTCACCCATTCATTGGATATCCATGATTTGATGTCTTGAATATAAATTAGATATGCATGACATACCTGACATCTATTCATGACCTACATCTATTCATTAGATATGCGTATGATTCACGAGCTTGAAAAGTGACTGAAAATTAGTCCACTGATGTTATTTCTCAGTCCCTTGTAGACGGTATCGGACTTAGAGAAAGTACTGGTGCGCTCACCGGGAAACAGGTTTTCACATTATGGAGGAAACTCTTATTTATCTCTCCTGGAGTTGAAAGAATATCAGTTATGTATATTTATTATGGTCATGCTTATTTTTATCCACAAAATGGTTATTAGGGAAATGTTTTTACAGTGCAAATTGTCCGTGTCAATCTTTTAGTAAAGTTAATAATCACAAACGACTTAATGCCAGCCAGCAGCTGTATATATACATGGCATATTTATTATGGTCATGCTTATTTTTATCCACAAAATGGTTATTAGGGAAATGTTTTTACAGTGCAAATTGTCCGTGTCAATCTTTTAGTAAAGTTAATAATCACAAACGACTTAATGCCAGCCAGCAGCTGTATATATACATGGCATATTTATTATGGTCATGCTTATTTTTATCCACAAAATGGTTATTAGGGAAATGTTTTTACAGTGCAAATTGTCCGTGTCAATCTTTTAGTAAAGTTAATAATCACAAACGACTTAATGCCAGCCAGCAGCTGTATATATACATGGCCTCCAAGTCTCTGATCTATTGATGAGATCCCCATCCCTTCCATCCCTATCCTTATACCTTTCCTCCCGGTCTGCAGTGCCTATTAGTGCGGAAACAGACTTGAAAACACCCATGAACCGTGATACTATCCCTTCCATTCCCATCCTAATACTTTTTCTCCCAGTCAAGTGCTTATTAGTGCGGAAACAGACTTGAAAACACCCATGTTATGTTCTTTCAACCTTAAGCGGAAAATGTGTCAGGTCGAGTATCAAAGGATGGCAGGATGGGCAGCAGATAGGTCTAAGTTGTTAGGTAGGAGTATCTGTTGTATGCGAAGTACAACTAATAATCATTCAGTAAGTGAGAACCTTGATTGTTTACCTTTAGTTTTTCAGTTTTGGCGATAGGTGCACCCATGTAAGGTATTATAGAATGATTGTTTTTGTATTCGATAATGCCCTTGGGTACATTTTCTATTGAATGCTTTAGGAGTCGTGGGATTAGTAAGGATATATTAATGCTTGACACTCATTTTCTAAGTGCCTAAAATGTGCTTTTAAGTGGTACCTTTTTAAGCTGCCTTGAAGGCGAACCTTAGCTCCGTGAAAAAGGCGCCTAAAAGGTGCCTTCAGTGTGCCTATTAAAGGTGCCTTCTGTGCCTTTTTTAGGTGCCTCCGAGGCGCCTTCAAGGCACATTTTCCTGGGAGTGTGCTACGTGGGAAGAGCTTATTTATATTTTATTGTTACCTCTATCTTGAAAAATATTGTGTCACATGTTAAAAACTGGCTTAATTCGATAGCTCTAGGTGATGCTTTAATCTGACCAATGGTGTATTTGGTGTTCACTGGATTATTTGTAATTTTTGCCAATCACAGCCAAATAAACTTCTTGTACAAAAGGTACAAATATCTATTTCTTGTGAATATGAATTCCTGTCCACATATTTATTTTCAGTTTGCGCCTTTTCATATACATCTGGTGACGATATTAAATTTCCTTCGATGGAGATAATGCTGCATTTACTTCGTGTATGAAGTAGAAACAGTTTTGGAATAGGAAACTTAGTGCATACTGCCAAGAATTTAGTGATTAGTGTGGCTTCTCAATTAATAATTAGCCGTGTGTATGCGAAATTAGAAAGTTGAGCTTGGACTTTTACCTTATTTAATCAATCATGCACTGTTTCCTCTTCAGGGTAGCTGTACTTCTCGCCGAAAACGTTATTAAAATGAAAAAATTTACGGAATTAATAGTATCAAGAAAATATGGAGTATAGTAAAGAAGGAATTATGAATCTATACAAGTTCTGCCATCTATCGGTTGTATGTAGAACTGCGTACTACTCGGCTGAAATTGCCTTTAAATCTCAGCTAGTTACGGTAGGCATTCTAAAGGCCATTCTACAATGGGCGTAAGCCGTTAGACGTAAGCCGTAAGAGCTGTCGTAAGGGCTGTCGTAAGACGTAAGGAGCTGTCGTAAGGGACATGGCCAAGTCCCATCTCTACGTCTTACATCTAACGGCAGGCCAATCAGAGCACCTCATTACTACTGCTGGTGTCAGTCACGGGTTATTGCTTTTGTGGGTGTTTTTTTGACTTGGGGAAGAATTGCGGACATATTTGAAATAATCTTTGTTCGTGAACTTGAAAGATGGCGAGTTTTAGCGGAGCTTATCATTAACTGATGCCTCATTAAATAATATTTGGATTGTTTCATCCCACATTCTAACTGAATCTTTATTGTATGAACCAGTTTCTTGGTTTATTTGGATGATTAGTGGTCTTGTAAGTTTTAAATGGCATATACTGATCGACACCCACCAATATCGTCCAAAATGTCAAAAACTCAGTGGAATGGACAGTTGTAATTCTATGATAAGATGAAAGGGTACACTGAAATAAATAATGTAAATCAAAGATTGTCTTGCTGTTAACTTTCTTGACCGTTATTTATATAGAAATCAATAGTTAGACAGCGGACTAATAAGTGCATTGAAGCCCATAATGATCTTTGCTCTGAGTTTATTTGGTCATTTAAGACCGAACAGCATTGATTTGTTTCAGTTCTGATCACATCCCAGACAGCCCTGTTAGCATTGCAAATGCTTGTCTTATATAATTAAGTAATCGTATATTTGTTGACAGTGTTCTCTATTCTACGCCAGAATAAATCGACACTCATTTGTCTTCAATATCCATGTATATACGACCGGAGTGCTTCGGAATGCACCGTGATCGACGTCGATATTTATACGGCATACGACAGCATTGGAGATTGCCTGTCGTATGGAAATCCTTACGTCTTAAGTGCTACGGCTTACGTCTTACGGCTTACGTCCATTGTAGAATGGGCTTTAGAGCCACCGCGATACCCGCGCTGACTGGAGCCGCCACGACTCTGCGCGCCACCTCTGCTGTAGAACTTGGAAGCTCCACGCCCCCTCACAAAGGAGCCACGGGCCCTGCCGGACATCTTGCACACTACATCGGTGGTCCGGCTCTGCTAGGCTTCCTCGAAGCCCTCGAACAATATCGCCAGCTTCAAACACTTGGAACTTGACTTGGAAAGCGTAGCGATGTCGTCAGCTTTGGCCTTTCACTCGGCACTCCTAGCATTACGCGTAAACGTGTCCACCAACACAGTTTCCAAATGAGCACCGGGGTAATCACACTTGCTGACAAGAACACGCAGAGCATTTGCAAATCGAGTCACTGTTTCACTAGGACACGAACAGCCAGTTTGCGCCGATAGGACCTGGCAAGGGGCTGAGATATGCCTGGAAAACGTTGCACAGTTCATCAGAAGTCTTCTCCGCAGGCTTGGTTAACCAACAGGCTTGGCGCAGGACGGTATAGGTACAATTTGGGGCCACTGAAGTGAAGCAGCGCACTAATCTTGTCCCGTTGTTCAGTCACGTTCATTGAGCTTAAATAATCATCCAATCGTTCCAACCATTCGTCAACAGTCTGTCCATCGGGATTAAATTTCTCGAGATCGTCTGTCTTGAAGTTGACCGCCATTGTCACGACACGCACGTATTTCCACAGTTGACGCACAAAATATCACACAGCCAAGTCAGTAGCAATGTCTCAAACAAAACGATACACGCACGTTCGAATAACCTCGTTGCCAATGTCGTATCTTTCACAATTTTCTTGATGTGAGGGGATTTAATCACAACTCGGGGGCCATGCTGTTCAGCTCTCTTCACTTATTCCAGACTACCAAAACGGATACAAAACAATTGACAGTCAGGCTCCGAGAACAAAACAATACACAGTGCCGCCAACACATAATCGCTTAGGGATACCACAGTAACCAGGGGCCATATTCTCTAACTTGGGTGAAATCTATCCATGGACATCACAGAAAAACTTCACCCGTCCTTATCGTTTCCGATTCTGTAACTGGGTGGTGAAGTTTCTTCACCCGGTGATCCCTTGGACAATTTTTTAAATCTCCTTGAAATGCTACTTAAAAAATTGATAATTATACTAAAACACCTTAGCGATGAAAACTATGCATTTATTTATGTATTTTTCGAGCAATAAGCAAAAGAAATGCCCAGAAAACACGCCCACTCTAAAACGTATTGTGATTGGCCGACTGAAAGTGACGTCAGGTCCTGCAATGGAGTGGAAAACGGCGGAACGAACTGTACCTGTGGACGTTGTTTTCAAAATTTGTTGTCGATTTTAGATATCTTTGGTGGGGTTAAGGAAGGCTGTGAACATATATGATTTCTTTAGAAGGTATGGAGTCTGAGTTTGTCAAAGCTGACGCAAGAAATCGTCCGAAATTCTCAACATTAACAATGTTTTCATGCCTATCAACACCGTGTTTAAATGTAACTTCGTTCAATCTTCGAAGAAAACAGGATTCAAACGGAAATCCAAAGAGTTAAGATGGCGAGGTAAAAGCATGTCAATGTTTGAAAATGAATGTTCACATTTGAATTTTGTAATATTCATAATATGGCGATGATGAATGTTTTGGTGTTAGGGTCGTTCGTGAGGAACAAGACGATTATGCCATCGGCTATGTGCAGGATGAGCTCGATAAAATGTTGTTCGTGCTCGTGTATGCCCCGAGCATAAACTAATATACAAGGGATATGTCGTGGAAGCACATATTTTGATGGATGGCGAAGACAAGTAGGTATACCATTACTTGTCTTCGCTATAGACTATAGTGAGTATTTCGTGCAGGGATTGCGTACGTCAAGTTCGGGACCATAAAAATAAGATGTATTATGGGAATCTACTTTATCCATTTGTTTACATTGAATTAATGCTCCAATAAGTGTCGACATCTCTCTATTTTCTGGCACATTATATCATTAATGTATCATTTGGGATGTTTTCAAGGATTCGGATTACAAATAAAAAATACAATGAACGTGAAAATCTTTTGTTTGTAGTGGCAGTGTAGTGGCATAACCTTATGGTGCAGTGATGAGTTTTGATACGATTTCCTAGACCTTCTTTTTGGGGAAATATATATTGGACTATTGAGAAGAAGGTGGATTAAAAAGACCCTTGATTACCGAATACCCCGAGGAATTTTTACCGAGGAAAATTTAACCTGTTGCGCAGCAAGTTGCGCAAGCAAGTGCGATCGTGATCCTAGATTCTAATGTTGTGTGGTGTAATATTGGTGTATTTCGCATATTAGCTGATCTCGACGCGGACGAGGTATGTTGAAACGTGCATCTTATGTGTTACATCGTGAATATAATGCAAAGAAATAAATATTCCCGTCTACAACTATTTTGGTTTAATAAATTGTTTTTATGTGCACAAGTAGCCATTCACGCTGACCTTCGCAAATTGAAATTGACCGGTGAAAATGACTGCTTGCAATTGATAAAAGTTAGTCACATCTAATCTTGAAAAGTAAGCAGCGATGGGTTCAGTCTTTTAATCATAATTGAAAGTTCTTTGCGAACTTTTTCAAGCATATGCTTGATATGGAAAAGATTTTTCGTGACATATGTCCAGCTCATTTCCCTCGTACTCTGATGACTGATATGTGCATGTACTAAATTTCCTAGCAGTTTTTCAATCAATGAAAATGCTTTACCGAATAATATTGAGCCCATATGTCAATCACATCAATAGTACTATTGACGGCGCTTTGTTTTGACCTAGTTTCTGCACAATTAAGATACAATTAAGTTTTATTTAGCTTCCAGAATTGATAAAATAAATACAGACAGAGTGAACGCTCTAAAATGCACACGTTTGATTGCATAGACAAAGTTTCATTTCGCTTGCACTCCTTTCTTCACCCATATTATCCTGTTTCAGGTAATTAAAAAAAATACCTGTTGGGAGGCATTTCCGTTGGTGCCATTATATTTTGGCACAAGACAACATTTAAAACAACGCGTTGGCATATTAAAAAAAAGTGTGTTCATGAAAGACATTTCAATGATGATCTCCTAAACGCTTCAAACTTCGCATAGAAATATACGCAGCGCGACCGCTGTTGCAGGACCTGACGTCATTCAAGATGGCAGCGAAGCGAAATACGTTTTTGCGAGGGGCCAGCTCGTGGCGATTCAAATGCTTATATTTTAAAAATAAAATACTTTCTGTCAAAACTGCTTTCGCAGCAAGTAATTTTTTTGTTTAAACTCTACGAAAATGTCTTTATTGGAATATGTGTCCAGAGACCCATTGCGCCGTCTAGTACTGGCAAAATGAGATTAGCCAATAAAAGGTGTAGTCCAGTACACGCTCCCAGCGCTCCGGAGCGTTTGGAGCGAGTTCTTGAGTGACCCACTTGAACACGAACATGCATATCATGTTCGTGTCCATATGTTCATATCCATGTTCATGCACTTGAAACTCCAAGCGCTCCGGAGCGCTTTCAAAACGTCACGCATGACGTCACTATATTCACCTCTCTCTCGCTCCAAACGCTCCAGCGAGAAACGTGGGCAAGGTCCGTGTATATCCGTGTCCGTGTCCGTGATATTTACGGACCTTGACGTGGGTGAGCTGTAGCAGAGCCACCTAGAATACAATATCTATTCTAGGTGGCTCTGGCTGTAGCGAACCGTTCTCTGGCGCGATTTTGAAGATGGAGGACGCCTACAAAAATGAAGCTGATAACGTTGGTTGATATGCTGACAACCAACGGAGGTGACGGAGGAAGTGGCGAAGAGGGTCAGGAATGGTAAGTATTAAAAAAATAGTTTATTTAATTGATTTGAGAATTATTCTGGAGAAACTACCGCGAGGCGAATGTTTGTAACTCAATGTGTTTACGTTTCAGATCGGATGTTCGCCACGGTGTTGGTCGAGGAGGAGGTACAGCGGCAAGCGCAAGATATCTTTTTACATTTGTTGTGATGATTTATTATTAATTATTTAAGCTCGAATTGAGTCATGTATTGTCATGTCTGTTGTTACATGTTTTGTTTTGTGTGTCATTAAATATTTTAATTTGAGAGTAATGTATTCTTGAATCTTTCCAACCTTTCTCGATGAATATTATCTCCTACGTTAAACGATGTGGGATATGGTACTCCCTCTAATCTTCAAATTTGACGTTCGGGGTTTATTTTAGTCATTGCCTAAGGGCAGGCTGGCATTGGGATGACAAATATACATAAGGCCTGTTGTTAATAAGAGGGGTTCAAGTCTAGTGCTGCATTCGAGAAGCATCATACATATTCATGCGTTTGCAATTAATTAATGAATCGTAGCAAAGAACATCAGTTGGAGTGAACTGATTCCGGTTTCACTATAAAATTTCATTATATTATAAGATATTAGAAGTGTGATTGAAAAGGCCCATTTTCTATTCTTATATGTACGTCGTTCCTCAAAGGCAATTGCCTTTGAGGAACTGCAACTGCGTTAACGCATGTCTTTTAATGACGACTACTCAATATTGTTTGCAGTGGCGTATGCAGGATAATTCCTTCTGGGGGTTTCATTTATTTATGTGCCTCACCATAAAATATTTAGATTATTATTCACTTAAACAACAATTAAATTTAAATTCTCTTTTCGTAAAGACAAATCAACTACCTATATTTTTCAGTACAATAAGCAAAATTCTAAACGATAGCGTAAAATATATTGAAAGGGATAGTAATAAAATTTGCGGGGTTTTAACGGGGGGTTTTAACATTCCCGTAATATATATTACGGGAATGTTAAAACCCCCCGTCAGTACGCCACTGATTGTTTGTATAATTATTTTAGGTTTTGGAATGTGGAGATCACTTTCCATGTCCTTACGCAATCCGAACGATTAATTTGTATAATTAATATGCTCCGCATAGATTATCTATATGCGTAGAGGATTGTGTGCTACATTGCGAATAACCATCATTATCATGCGGTTGAGGAAGTTTGTTCTCTATTCTTATAAATTGCTGAGGAATGTGGGCTCCATAACAGCACCTAATAATAATAATAAATTTACTGAAACTACTTTAGCTTTGGAAATGCGAAGCCTGGAATCTGTCGAAACGATGGTGTTCAACCGTGAAAGGAAAACAAATGACTAACAGAATGCTAAGATCGCTCCAGCCGTGGTCCAGCCGTGGAGCACCGGTAGCGATAGGAGCGAAAGTGGACCACGAATTTGTAGCGTTTGGAGCAGGAGCGCTCTGGAGCGTGTACTGGACTACACCCAAAGAGAGCCAGTTGAATCACATGACCGCAAGGCAGGCAAGTTATGCGCAAATTAAATGCTTGTACCTAGTCACAAACATGTATCATGCTTGTAGTAATGGTTCCTCGAGTTTCTGGTTCTCTAATATGTTTGATAATATTTAATATGATTTTCTAATAACCCAGCTAGGTGATTATTTACAGCAGGATTAATATTAACAAGTGAACAATAGATTACTTTATTTTACTGAATATCAACAAAAACAATTGCACCATTCTATCGTGATACCTGAATAAACCACGGTGAATGCGATTAATTTACATTTTACTATTTTCAACTTCAACAATATCAATCATGAACTACGTATAAAATGGTGTTTTTCACTTGTTTGCGAAGAATTTACCACCCAGTTACAGAATCGGAAACGATAAGGACGGGTGAAGTTTTTCGGTGATGTCCATCACCGGTGATAGATTTCACCCAAGCTAGATAATGTGACCCCAGGGGTGGAATTCTGTAACTCGTCGCTCCGGAGCTAACTGGCAAAAAGAGCTTCATGAAGCTCTTAGCTCCAAACGGCATTCTGGATCTCCGGAGAAAGAGCCAGAGGAGCTAGAACTAGCTCTCCAGCTCCTCTGGCGCCGATCGGTATTCTGTATGCCAGGGAGTGTGTAATATTATTAATATAGTATCCCTGCTGTATGCCTTTGCGGAGCGCCTTCCGGCGCTCCCAGCTAGCTCCAAAGGAGCTTCACGAAGAGCCAGCCCAAACCCCGCGCTAGGCCTTTCTCCCGTGGAGCTTACGGCGTATGTTGTTAGTCTTTTGTTTAAGCAGAAGAAACTTTGTCTTAACTTCGATATGGCACGAATGCTCAATCGTCGGATTTTGCTTCTTTTGTTCGAGGAAGAGCTGGTTGACGCCCAAGAATTAATATTATTCTTTGAAATATCTTTATACGTCTTTTCTTCTGGGAAATACACTGCCTCATATTCGTGTCATGACGCTGTATGCTTCCTTCAACTTTAGCAAGCATCTTAAGCAACAGCTGTTGCTTAAAATGCTAGCATAAACATACATTCTCGCGAAGATCTTAGACCAAGCTTTTAACTTGAGATAATAATTAATGTAAACAATAGTTCTGCACTGGTAAAAATAAAATTTTATGAGACTAAAAATTCCTTTTGGGACATGCATATGGCAAAAATGAAAAGATCTATACAATCAGAAGGGAATCAATAGGGAGTCAAGTTCTGCACATTTCTCAACACCTTGATGGAGTATGCCGTAAAACATTAACTTATCATAAAGTAACGTTTAATTTTTATTATCAGTTATGTGTATTTACAATGGTTATGCTTATTTTTAACCACAAAATGGCTATTAGGGAAATGTTTTAACGGAGCATATTATCCGTGTCAACCTTTTAATAAATTTAATAATCACAAACGACTTAATGCCAACCAGCAGCTGGAAAATATATGGTCTCCCAGTCTCATGCCCGTAAATGGAAAATGTGTCAGGTCGTGCATCAAAGGATGAAAGGATACATATGAGTGAAGTGTAGGTTGTTAGGTAGGCGTATCTGTAGTATGCGAGGTACAACTACTTGCTGCTCGAGGGGAAATTGGAGCGTGGCAGCTCCAAATTTGCTTGCCATCATTTTTTATCTGTGGTAGTAAATGGTTTGAAAAACTGCCGGTAGGTGGCGGCGATGAAGTACAATAATCGCTCGCTAGGTGGTGCTGCTCGCCGGCACAAGTGATAGTACGTTATTTTCCCGTTCGTGGCGCTCTGATCTCAGCTCCCGCGCCAAGGTCCGTGTATATTTACGGACCTTGTCCCGCGCGGGTCCTCATTGGTTCGCGAGAGCCAATGAGAGGATCAGATTGACGGACGACTTATCTTTACTTTCTACCATATCCCCGCGTATGCGGACATTTATCTTCCGGATATCCTTGTTTTCTTTACCCGTTAGCCTTCATTTATCTATTTTTTAGGATGTCGTATCCTCCGCCGTGAGGCGTTATCCCGGTATACCCAGATAGCATCCGGCTATCTTGGGATAATCGCAACCCTGTGCCGGCTGGGTAGTCATCGAGTGAGAATATCGATCATTTCCTTTTTTTCCATTTTGTTCTGTTGGGGAACAGTTGGGCTAATGGTTGGGGAACAGTTGGGCCAACGGTTGGGGAACAGTTGGCAAAACGGACATGAATAACGGTAGGCCAACCATTGCACCTAACCGTTCCCCAACGCTGGTCCAACCGTCTGTGCTACATGGGAATACTTTGCTTAAGGATACTGGCCGAGAAAATGATACACATAAACGAGCCGTTGTATGTGGCATTCGTGGATTTGGAAAAGGCCTTTGACAACGTCGAATGGAACAAGATGTTCAAGATACTGGAAGCAATTGGAATAGACTTCAAGGATAGAAGAATATTCTATAGCCTCTACAAGAACCAAGTCACCACAATGTGAATGAAAGACGGAAGGAAGATAGAAGCCAAAATAAATAAAGGAGTCAGACAAGGATGCAACCTCTCCCCAGCGTTATTCAATATATACCTGGAAGAAGCAATAAGAGACGCAGATGAAATTGGTATCAAGGTGAATGGCGAAGAAATAAACATGCTATGGTTAACTGATGACATCGCAGTTGTAGCAGAAAGTCGAGAGGACCTGCAAGCATCCCTGACCACAATGAACCAAGTAGGTACTTCAAGAATATTTTATGAGCATCAGTAATAAGAAGAAAATAAAATCCTAGTTGAGGTAGAAAGTTTATTTAGTACGGGCATCTCCGTGTTATTCATTTGAAGGCCACCATCTCGATTGAAGTTGGCTTTCTGTTTTCTTATCTCGATAAAGCCGAGGCTTGAATTTCTTGACCCTGGCGAGAACTTTAGTTTCTTCGAAGTCGATTTGATATGACCAAGGGCCGCCGCCGACTTCGAAGGTTGCCCCAATCGACCTCCGCCCTCCTCGTTTTGATGCTCCGTCCCCATGAGGGCAGTGTCTACTTCTTTCCGCATGTTGTGCAGCGAATCTCGTAAACTCCTTCTATTTGCAGGGGCGTCCTATCTTTAACGTTTCTCAGTAACGATTTAACTTGTAGGCGAGGTTTGAAGGTGGTCTTGATTTTATATATTTTTAGAATATTTCCTATCTTATCAGTCGTGCCTTTTCTACGTACGGGAGACAGGCTTTCTTTTCGCGACCGTGATGTAAAAACCATGGTGCTGTTGACGCATTCTCCATAGTTGTGGTGGTTCTTCTTCTTATGAGAGATAATTGCTTTCCGGAGTAACAATGGCACATATGGGGTTTCTGGGCTGTTTGAGTGATAGGTATGAAGAAGCGGATTCCAGCCTGCTATCCTCTCGCTCGTGCAATAGCTGATCCGTATAAGGCTACCAATTCTCATTTCAAGTAACGTCTGTCTCCTACGTGAAAATGTCTTTATTGTCCTCGCATATCCTAGGAAGATTAATTCCGTAGGACATTCAGCATGTAGCATCGTCTTAAGGTAAGAAGTTCCCTCTTCGACTGACACACGAGGCATATCAGCTTCTTCGCCTTGTACCTCCCTCTCCCGCCTCTTGCGTCGGAAGCTCCCAACACTTCCCCCACACCGTCTGAAAACGGTTGTTCCGTGGATGGTCCTGGGATCAGTGAAGAATCTACACTAGCATCTCCAGCTTGAGCAGCGTTTTCAATGGCGGTGGAGACATTCCTTTCCGTCGTAGAAAATTTTAAAAATGGCCGCTAAACACCTCCATCTGTTTTGCCCATGGCCAGGTTTTATAGCGGTCTGCTGTCTTTGCTTCTTGGCCAGTCTTTGTATTCAGGCTTCTTAAGGGTGTTCAACACCTCGACAAATAATGCCGCTGCAGACTATTTTTATTTTAAATGCCATGCTCGTATTATGATAGATACGTCCATTTTGTTTTCATTATATTATGCGCAAAGGTTGAGTATTTGGTCCTATCCAGGAAATATCTTCTCTGGGCCTTGCAAATCAAGAAATCGCATGTTAAACTTTACTGTTTTTATGCGTTTTTGAACGTCTATCGCAGCGGCGTATGAACGTAAATGGAAAATTCCTTCGACACAGCCAATCTATAATCCTTCATATTAAAGAAGAGACTAATGCCATGTGCTCGTCTTACGACCCATTCCTGCAGCATCTAAAATTGCGAGACGATGCATCGCGTTCACCGAACTAAACGCAAGCTGAGGCTTTCCCCTCATATTTTTCCCGCCCAATCTTCCCCTCCTCTCCCCATTCCACCGCTTCATCTCGCCTCCGAGACGCTCCGAGAGGGAGAGGCGGAGGGGGAGGGCTTCCTTATCTCTAAGCGATCAAGTTTCATCCTCGCTCGAAGAGCAGTGTGGAAGGTTGACGGAGGGTCTGAGCGATCTTGGCGAGATATTCCACTGTGTGTCTGGGCGCCGAGAAAAGGATCAACCTATTTCTTTCAAAACCTCCACAAACTAATTTTTATGCTATCTATTCAACCAATTTGTTTTTTTTAATACGAAATATCTTGTCGTTAGTTTCATATTTTCACATTACTATTTAGAACAATTGCAAAATATTGAGTTTTCGTATTGTTGGGCGTTAATTGAAACTGATAATTAATTGAAATTGGATAATTAAAATGAGACTATTACAATGCTTCGAACGATTTTTATTTAGTTTTCAACTGCCAAATAACAATGACTTTATAGTTTGAAGTTCATTCAAAAAATGTAAATTAAATGTTAGTCTCATTAAAATTAATAATTGAAAAACAATCCTACATTTTTGCAGGAAAATTTGTGGACTTAACTCACCTGTTATATAATGATATGCTATTTGGTTAGTGCATATTCTCAATGTTTTTCGTGATATTGCCTTAGCTTTTTGCCTTGGGAAGAGGAGATAAGGGGCCCACATATGTTATAACGGTGAACACTAAATTATCTTACCAATGCACTATGAGGATTTAATTATTTTCGTCATTTTGGCAATAGCAAGTTCCTATCTTACTCTCATTTAACGTGCGATTGATGGTCAGAGATACTGAAATATAATATTTGTTTCTTGAACCTTGGTATGCTTTCTCAAATGATTTTTTACTCTTTGTCAGGATATTAGCTCCAATACATTTTGTTTATGGTTGAGAATGGTACCCCGTAAAAAATATATATTTTCCAAAAACCTTTCCGAGATTATCGTGGATTATTTGGTGACTGTGATTCTTTATTTATCGCGAGTATATTTTCACTGAAAATGAAAATATAGCCTACGTCACGATCAAAAATTCAGAGAAAATGTCAAGAGGTGTCACACTTTCGTGAGTATTTTTTAGCACTTCTTGAGAAATAGCCACGTAGCATGTTGGTAAAGCATATTTTTGTGTACCTGTAACCCAATGAGGAACTGACACACTTTTCTTCGTTTTTATCTTAATATATGTCTTATAAGATCTCATGAACATTTGTTCATGGGTCACTTAGCATGGGTTACAATGCGAACTGAGTCCAAATGAGATTCATACCCATACGTAGTCATTATTTACAATTACACGTTAAATTAAATTTTTTCATAATAGCATTTACTTAGTTGACTAAATTAAATATTATTACATGAGTAACAATCAACTTGTACGACAAGATATGAGGATTTGAACCTTTACCGTACCATATCCACACTTATTGAACAACATATCCCGCTGTAAGGCGCTGCCCTTATCAATGTCGACACAAAAAATAAAAAAGCATTACGAAATTTGCTCACACAATCGCCTGCATTGCATTTCAATAATAACATGGTTAGTATGATTAGGGAGCTACACTTCAAATCGTTAGGGGGAAAAATCAAGTAGCGTGCAGGATTTGGCACGAATTGAACAGTATGAGACGGAAGGTAGATTTTCCCACGAGGAATCATAATTTGTTTCCACAAGGCAGCAACCGCATCTTAGACTAGTGACTGCTCGTAATTAGGGTAACTTTTGCTCTTGCAGAACAGAGCCACCGACCTTACTACATATTGATGGTGTAGCAACTGAGACTCTTTTAACGATAACGTACTTATACCTGACGATGACTTAAAATGATAAAACTCGGTCATTCATGATTTGGAATGCTATTAATTCACTCTATTCCATGGGCCCTTCGGTATTTATGACATGTACAACGACATTAACCGCAGGCTAGTTACTCGGAGGATCATTTGTACAGCATTTGACAGTTGAGCTCACCGCTTATGCACAAAGAAATTCGCTCTGACGTCGCTTGAACGTGAACTAGTTCAGCGGCGTCGGAAGTGAGGGGCAGGGCCCCCCCCCCAGAATTTGCCCCGGGCCCTTGAAAAATTAGTCTTCATTATTAAAAATCAAATTTCACTTGTTTCCATCTTGCCTTTTCCCTTTTGACGCATATTCTACCATCTTCATATGCACTTTTAGCGGAATTCTAGTCTCTACCCCCTCCTATCCGCAAAAAATGCAGGCCCTTTTCAAGGTAAGCCCCTCCTAGCGAAAATAGTTCCGACGCCCCTGAACTTGTTCCTTTGAAAGAAACAAATAGACGATTAGTTGCAAATTCATTCAATTGCAAATAGCTGAGGCGTATTGATGGAAACACTGATGTCTCTATCAAACCATTTTTTTGTTTCTTTACCGACATTTTTTTAAATTCTCTAGTTCCTTATAGCCACTTGGTTATGAAATTTACAAGAAAATGTTTCATTTCCAAAAATAAAATATAGGAATATCCCCGGAGTATTTTCATGAGGACGAAAAAGTGGACACGTTATGCCCCAAAAGTGGCTACTATTAACTCATTCACAAATTTTTATCTCTTTCGTGTTATATGATCACACTTAGAACTTTCAATTATACCGTTCCTAATATTAAAACTCGGATATTGGACAAGATATGCGAAACAGCAAAAAAGTTTCTGTTCAAAATGAGCGCAACCTCTGATTTTGAAAAGTTCATTTATTTCTTGGTAAAGTAAATTCGACAAATTATAAAATACTGGGCTGTAACGTCATCCAATCAGATGACTTAACACTGCTTAATTAATAACTTAATGTCTGCTCAAAGTTTTGGAAAATGCTCCATTTAATGCAATATTTCAGTTTTTTAGTTACAAAATTTTCATCATCATCATCGGTCAGCAATTCTAGGATTGGTTTGACACATTCTTCCACTCGGATCTTCTATCGGCCAACGTTTTCATATCAGCGTAACGGCTCTTTTTTACATCCTTTACAACCTGTTCCATGTATCACATACGAGGCCTACCTACAATCTTCCCGTTCAATTTTCCTTCGACGATTGTCTTCATCAGGCCATTGTGTCTCAAGATATGGCCGATTAAGTTGTCCCGTTTCTTTTCAGCTTTCAGGATACTTCTCTTTTGTCCCACTCTTCTTAGCACTTCCTCGTTACTTACTCGGTCGATCCATTTAATCTTCATCATTCTTCTGTAACACCACATTTCGAATACTTACACTCTTTTCTTCTCCGCTACTGTCATCGTCCATGCTGCCGCTAAGAAACATGCTCCAGACATACGTCCTGATGAATTGTTTCCTTACTTCTACACTTGTATCTCTAGCTGTTAGTAGATTCTTCTCTTGATAGAATGCCCTCTTTGCTTGAGCTATTTTACTGATCTTTCGTGCTTCAACCATCTTTAGTTGCTTCGTTTGTGACTTTTACTACGGCGGTTGTGATTTTTAAACAATGTGCTGACAACCGCTACTTAAATTATGTTGTCTGCAGAACTCCAGTATTCTTTCTCCTCTTTCGTTTCGATTTTCCAAACCATATTTCCAGATATTCTTCCATACTAACTTTCGTCAACGACAGCGTTCCAGTCGCCTAAAATAATTAGGTTTTCTTTTCGTTTTACCAGTTTTATAACTGCCGTGATATCTTCGGAGGCGTCATCCACTTCTTCATCTTCGTAGACCGACGTAGGCATGTAAACGTGCACCACAATGGTATCCGTAGGCTTGTTCTCAATCTTCACATTATGATCCTGTCACTGTAGTGCAGGAAGCTCTTCACGCGCAGTCCTGCACTCTTCCTGAGCATTATGCCTACTCCAGTGTTACCATTCAGTGATCCGGTTTGAATAATTCTGTAACTTCCGCTCCAGAAGTCTCCTTCGGGCCATCTCATTTCACTGATTCCTGATACATCGAGGTCCACTCTCTGCATTTCCACCTTCAGGTTCAATATTCCGTATGTCCAAAGTGATCACACGTTCCAATTTCCTACCCTAAAATGTTTATCACACTTGACTGATGTAGTTTCTCGGTTAGTCCCCGCCCGGAGATCCGATTGGGGGACTATTTTACCTCCGGAATATTTTACTCGAGAGGGTTCCATCACGTCTTGATAGAAAGAAAAGAGTGGAGTAGCTGCGACTCCTCGGGATAATAATGTGGTGGTTTCTCCTTGCCTTCCACATCGCAGTACTATAGCCGCTAAAGTAAATGTTACCACGCCTGTAATGAAATGGGTGTCGGTCTACTGACCACTGTGGTCTCCACCTTCATTCATAAGAATAAGAGCTGCTGCTCTCTCCTCCGGGTGCTGAGAAGGGTAATTGTTGGCGGTATCTTCACAGGATCTGTATTAATTGAAGGCCTACCTTACCCAGGGATAGCTTTTCGTCCACGACTGCTTATTTAACGAGTAAACTAGCTTATCTCGTAGCTAACCTCTATATCTAGAGAACGACCAGCCATCCGCAACGCGGCGAACGCACTTGGTGGCTTTAAGCTCAGCCGCGAGTATAAAATATTGCATACTGATAAATAAAACTTCGTATAATTAAATTAAAATATTCTCAATGCACATCTTCCGCAGTAATTTTGCTTCATGGGTGCCCGATATGCACCAAAAAAGCATACATGAAGTAGTTTTTGTTATTTCAGTGTCATATGCGACTAGTGAAACTCTCCGGAAAAGACAGCAGTAGCAAGGCCAATGAGTAGGGAAAGGGTACGGAAGGAAACGATTTTCCACAAACCTGTAGCCCTGTAGATACTCACATAATTTAGCTAACGGTTGCAAACATCCGGATCCCTTCAAACGAAATTTCAATTTTATGGTTTTGTTAAGGAATTCTCAAAAATTCGCCACTGTACGACGGGTGGATTTTTTTAAAGTTTTGATTAGCTCTTGAGGAAGGGTGCGTGTGGCTGTGTTCTCCAGCGTCCAGAAGTGACGGCGTTATGGAAGAGTCCACGAAGCCTTATAGAAAAGCACAGTATCGTAAAGTATACAACAAAACGAAGAGGCGAGATTGCAACGTGCAGAATTTGATTCGCAGGGAAAAAACCGAAAAAGGCATTTTTTTCGCAATATTAAATTTAAGAGATAATTAAATGTAAGGGCTCCTTCGAAAAAAATTTCGTAAACAAATCGTGGATCCTTGTTATTCGAAGGGCGTGAAGATCCGGTAAACAGCTATGCAGTAATGGTGAATATAATCAGTGAACTTAAATAATTTGTTGTTACACTCTTTCTAAGAGTGATGTTAATATATTGATTTTATGTGCTCATAAACTGTATTTTCATTGTATTACTGCTTTATATAACCTTTTTGATTTCCTGTGCTAATGTTAGTTGGTAATTTGTATACGAATTTCTACTGCAGGCTGTTATTTATGCCATTTATGTTTCTGTTTTCTCAACTTTTAATTTTGTGTAACAATGCACAGAGTGGAAGATATACCTTATTTACGAATGGTTAAGTTAATTTTCAGGGTGATCATACTTAACTTGCTCATTATAATTACTAATTGTAACTAGTGAGTGCATAGTAGCCCAGTGGGTAGAGCGTTCAGTAACAGATTCAATTCCGGACGAAGCACTTTGGCATGATATCGCGGTTTGAATTTCAGTATCAGAGTTGTGTAAGTCGGAAAACTGGCGTCTTTACCCTGAATGTGTGAATTTCACTCACCTTCCACCTTAGTACGGCGGAACTCAACCCTGTCAAACCAGTCATTGGGTTTAATTGAGGGAATTATTGTAAATATGGTAAATTACCTGCGAAGAAAAAAGTTTTTTCACTAATAATCTCAATTTAAAACGGCGTTAAAAAATGTGGAGCATTGACCATTAATACCGTTTAGTCCGTTTCGTTTCTGGTGTGTATAAAAGCGTATTCAATTTAACCGTAAAATCATAATGATAACCGAAAAACGTAAATGCACAACGTTCATAAACGACATTTTTTATTGCCTCCGCCATTGATATTCAAGTAAAAGTACTCTGGTAACAGTTAGAGGAAAATATGTGAGCGCTTTGGCCCTGTAAATAGTAGGAAACTGTAGAGAAATAACATTGAACTTTCACATTAATGCAAGACAAGAGTCGGAGTTAGTCGCATATGCTAAGGGGAAAGACGATATTTTAATTAACCTCATTAAAAATGCTCACAATTACTTTACGAGGGCAACGTGCATCCCGCTAAAATAAATCATGGATGACTAATTTAATAACTTCAGTCCATAACATTTGACAACCACTAAAAACCGCACTACAAATCCAAGGCAACGCCGACAATCCCAGAACCCTTTAGGTGTTTTCAATTTTAGGTAATTGCTGACCTTTCTTACTCTCGACAACAACGAAGACGAGGAAAACAATTCACACTCGGCTCCGAAAAGAGAGCTCTCGACCTTATCTGTGTTCTGAGAAACTTGATCGCCTTGCGGATTTCGCAAGCCCTCCTGTCGCCGCCCCCGAAAAATCCCAGCTGCGACATATCAGGTCCCTCCCCTCAACTCCCCATTCCACTTTCCACGGTGGCGACGCTGATGGCAACTCACAAGAACTACTAGAGCCGCGAGATCATGATGAGATGAGAAGCCGTTAAATCGGACTATTCAAAATGCGTTGAACACCCTTAAGTGTTTTGAAAACTTTTCCCTCAAATTCTTCCGCTTTTTTTAATTACTTCACCTGCAAAATAAATTAAATAACATATGTCATTTATTTCCAGATTTCTGGAAACAGGCGACTCCTATGGTACAATTGGTCATAGTCATAGAGTTGGATTTTCTACAGTTAGCAAAATAGTTTAAAAAGTTATTGAGACTATCTAGAAACATATATAGCCTACGTACATGCCTGAGCCTACTGGAGAAATATGGGAAGAGTCAGCGCGAGGTTTCGAATGGCAATTTCCTAACTGCCTCTCGGAAGCATATTGACGGAAAGCACATCACAATTGTGTGTCCGAAGAATAGTGGATCGAATCATTTCTGTTACCTTAAGAAATTTTCCGTTGTCTTGATGGCCATCGTGGATCCCTCGACTACACGTGTACAGACGTGGGTGCACCCACGTCGGTACACATGGGTATGGAGAAAACAGTGATGGTGGAATTTCTGAGTGTTCCGTGATTGCAAAAAGATTTGAAGATGGGTCACTGAAATGTACCTCCTGGTAAACCTTTGCCTGGTAAAAATGAACCAACTCCGTTTGTAATAATTGGATATGAGGCATTTGCACTTAAGCCATACCTGATGCGGCCATTTACATACAGACAATCACGACGTGATCGGCGAAAGGAAATTTACAATTATCGGTTGTGCCGTGCAAGACGTGTGGTTGAAAATGCCATCGGAATTTTAGCTCAAAAGTGGCGGTTGTTCCATAGGCCTATTCCCAGTAAACACAATGTGTTGCGGAAACGTCGCAGAAAGGTTGCATGAGGTTGCAGGATGCCACGTCGTTTGGCAACGTTTCTGCAACGTCATAATTACGTCGCTAATGCACTTGTTTGGTCAGAAAAATTTAATTACAAAATATTTGAGCCAGAGGATACATATATTATAATTCCATTCTTCCTCTTTATGAGACACTGATTGTATATGGGAGTGGAATATTCACTAGGTTGCAGAAAGGTTGCAACATGTTGCAGGTCGCTTTGCGAAGTATTATTTGGACACAGTTTACCCCAAACATATATTCAAATATGGGGTTTTTATAGTTTTTTAATCTTCAGAAGCAAATTAACTATTTCCAGTGAAATATTTTTTTTCGGTCGTGAGACAATTTTTCGCACTTAGAAAAATTGCATATGAGATAGCGAAAGAGTAGACGGCCCGAGATCGATATACATATTTGATACATCGAACTCTATGCTATCCCGTCAATCCCATCTGTTTACTCTCTGTCTAGCGCTTGCCTTTTTCGGTGTGGTTTTGTGTTCTCTGGGAATCTCGTAGGATATTCTACAATTAATCGACCCCTACCTGTTTGGATATCGATTTTCGGAAGTCATATACTGTTTTACTGCCTCTCTTTGTTTTTGACCCGTCTCGTTTGGATTGTGATTATTGGAAACCGTATTGGTACTCTCTCGTTAGCATTGACCCACGCCTGTCTGGAATAATGAATAAATATTTTTTCTGCACAGGCATATCTCTAGTGATATTTTAAAGGGTTGCATAAATGTTGCAAGTACGTTGCAGGAGTTGCCTAAGTGTTGCAAACATGTTTCACCAGAGGTTGCAGTTACGTTGCCATTACGTTGCAGGAACGTGGTAGAGAGGACTTATGGCTGCTTTTGCGACGTTGTCAATACGTTGCAGCAACTCCAATTTAGTTGCAGCACAACGTTTCCACAACGTTTTCACAACACATTTGGTTTATAGGGATTGAAGTAAAGGTTGAAAGCGCCATTAAAATTGTAAAAGCTGCCAGTGTATTGTAATGCATAGTTATTTAAGATCCAAAAAATGCGATCAGCAATTGATGGAGCTTTTAGAGCCAGGAAACTCAGGAATGGGAACTGCCTTTGCTAATGTGCGCAACGATGGGAGGAGAGCAACAAACTTAGCTTTTGACATAAGGGAATCTTTTGTTGATTGCTTCAATATGTAAACAATAGATTTTGTATAGTTAAATACATATTACACATTTGTTCATTTATTTGACTATGCATTTGAATTGGCAAAAATTACGTAGAGATATTACTTTGTAGCATGGCAACCGTCTGTTACGTCTTGCCGTAAGTTATTACTACGCTTCGGTGTTCCGATGTTTGGTTTTTCAGATAAGCCAATTGTTCGATCAATTAAAATCAAATCAACTACGAAAGAACATTGTAAGTTGCACACGATGACCTCCCTCCCACAGACTAAGTAGCGGTGTCGATGATAAGCGCCTTCCCGTGCTAGCATGCACCCACACAGCACAAACAAAATTTATACCATATAAAATATGCATAAATGGATTGGTATAAATAGTGAATAATATTCCGTCCGTCGATTATATGCATATTATTTGAATAATATGCGCGCACTGCAAATAATATGTAAACATTATACAATCTAAGACTGCGAATAAGAGGCGCATAATATGTGCATATTTTTTGAATAGACTACAATCGATGTCTTGCAAACAAGAGCGACTTTGACCATCTCGAAAATCAAAATGGCAGTCATGTTGATAAGCCGGAAGCGAGAGAAAGAACTAGCTCCTCCAATATTTACGTTTTCTTGTAATTTGTGATCGTATAAGCTTCATTTTAATTCTAATGGACAGTTAAGTTACGGTGAGTATCTAAATGATTGTTATGACCAGTGATTGTGTTGAAGATTATTTACGAATTCATCATTGTTTTCATCTGCCTTCCATGCTGATTTTTTTGAATTGCTGCCAATTGACTCTATTTATCATGTTTCAGGCACATACAGTCTTTAACAAATTGGGACATAAGGAATGATCCAACGACAATTCAGATCATCATTCAACCATTTGATAAACGTGAAAAGTTTTGTGCGTGTTATTACAGTGCAGTGACTTTCGATGATATTTGAACGAACCAACTGTTGGAAAAATATAGTTTCAATTTTTAGAAGAGCGTTGTTTTTTTAAAAGACAGCTGGTTTTTGTACACCCACATCAACCATTTACAATTAAATATTATGGAAAAATCAAATTTGTCGCTTTTTATTCACATGCAATGAATACATCACATCAATGGTATAAATTGTACACAACATGCAAACATTATGCCATTCCATTCAGTGCATATATTTTGCATATTATGCGCATGTATGGCAATTTATGGGGACATTATACCATTTATATGCACATTTTATACCATTGATGTGGCATAATATTTGAATATTATGTGCATATTATTCACTTTGTGCTGTGTGAGCAGTACCAATCAAATAAGCTATGTACTAATTTACATTTCTAGTAACTTACCTTCTTCTAACTGCTCTCCGATTTCATCCCAAAGTTAACCCTGACGTTCTTGTAATCCGGTTGTGATAAATCATTCAGCATAGGATGTCGCTTCACGTGCTCTATGATTTTTTTCTAAGATGTTGAACATGTTAACAGGAGGGTGAAACGCAAAAGACAAAACACTATGGTTAAAGAACGTGAGAGAGTTAAATAACGTGAGAGAGTTAAATAACGTGAGAGAGATTGTTAAATATTCAGCAGGATGTCCGGCGGTCATAACGGAGAATGCACCAAACTGAACGCTGCACAGTGGGGCCAAATCGCATTTTGCCGGACAAAAGTCCAAAACTGCTTTTTATGAGATAACGTCGTGAAATTTGGCACATATACACACAAATAATTGCTGATCATGGAATGGTAAGTCAGTTTTCATAGGTATTACCCGTTACTTAGATACAGAGGCTCAAACACGACCAAATTTCGAAAAAAGCGCCCGCTCTAATTTTTCTTCGAAAATCTTAAAAGTTGAGCAGATATAGGAGTAATTAAAGGATTTTTATGAAATAAAAAACATTACTAATTGTGAACAGGGTACTTTGCCTATACTATGCATGAGTTTCAGACATTTTTGCCTATATTTGAGTGCTATTTCGTCACAAAATGGCGGACCCTTTTTTTAGACAAAATTTACATAAAGTAGACAATATAATCCTTATTCGGAAAATGGTCTCTGGGATACTTCATCAGAGTATAAATTGAAGATATTTCTAGGTTATTCCGTAAAAATATTTGAGAAACGTTTGCGACGCCGAGAATAAACTCGATTTTTCGATCGCGCGTCGCGGCCCGGCTCCGTGTAGCGGGACCTGGAAATACCGAGACTCCGTTGGATTGTTCATGTTGTGTGGATAATAACTCCTCGAAAATAACTTTTTCAGGCTTTGCATGATGTCACTGATTTCTAAAGATTCTATACTGAAGATTTTTCGAGGATATTGGTTCGAAAGAATGGATCAGTAAGTAGTGTCCATATGTTCTTCAGTGCACTCCATTCAGTTCACTCGTAACTGAGGTAAATTTGTTATTTGAATAATTTTCGGAATCATTTTCAATCACAACCACTCTTAGTAGGGCAAGGAGAGTGCTTTCAAATGTAGGAAAAGTGCTGATGTGGTGACGGAGATGTTACCTGAGGAGGTTTTGTCCTTACCTATCACTAGGGGGCTCACTTATAGTCAGTATAGGGGAGACTTGCCCAGTACCGGACACCTAAGGTTTTTTGAAAATAATATTTGTTTGCAATGCATGTAGGAAATAAAAATGCAATTTTTGAAAAGTAAAAATGTTTATTGTTTACAGAAACAATCAATATTTGCAAAATTCAATGGTTAAATATATAACATTAACAAATAAAAAAATTTCATTTTTTGCTCTGGTCCAGAAACACTTGCCCAGTACCGGACACTTAAAAAACACGTTGATTACATGGGTTAACATGATAAAAATATTCACTTAACACAAGTATATAAATTTCTTGTGTTATGTAAATATTTTTTCATTTAGTTTGCTTGGAAATGATTATGTTGCGCAATTTTCACACTTATAAAAAAGTAGGTTTTCTTGGTCCGTGCAAGCCACGTGAGCCCACCCCATGCATGTAGTGCACAATCTTCATTTGTTGTTTCTCTGCATACGATACACTCTGTAGTTTCTTCTTCGCTAGTGTTAATTTCTAAATTTCCATTACTTGGTATCGTTGGCGTGAAAAGTTTTCTATTCACATTAAAACTCTTCTTTTGTTTGTTTCTTTGTTCAAGCTGTTTGGTTTGTTTTTTTTCTGGCTGGTTGAATTTTCTTTTCTCCCTGCTGCCTTTTTAATCTTCTCTTGCGATTCACTAAATCTTTTCTCTAACATATTTTTGTATAAAGTTCCAGTCAAAATCTCACTCGTCTCTTTCTTTGCATTATTTTCTTCCTAGCCTCGCTTGTTAGAGGTGAAACTTTATCCGTCACAATTTCAAATAAGGAAGGCATGGTGCTTTGGGATCCACCGCAGGATTTAGAAGTGCTAGGAGTAGCCAAAGGTAAAGCTGTCATAGTAGAGCAACTTGGTGCCGAAGATGTGCTGGGCGGAAAGACTGCAACTGTGGATCGTATTGGTTCATCAGGTGAGGTAGATGAGGCTGCATTAAACCTGTCTGTTACAGCCAATGGTGCTCCAGAAGGCGTTGTTGTGCTAGGGACTGTGTCATTGCGGGCTCCATTTTCTTCAGAAAAGTGAGCTGCAGAAAGATAGATCTGTGAAATTTTCCTTCTGCAATGGGTACAGACCAGTACAGGAAAACACAGACTTTGCAAATTCCATCCGACAAATAGCTCGGAAAGCTGTTTTAACCAGCCCAGCAATGTCTCTTTGTGTTATTTTAAGCGCGCGATATTGGTTCATCCACATAGCACAAGCCTCATTGTACGCAGCCTTGAAGGGTCTCATTATTGCTCGGTCAAGAGGCTGAAGCTTGTGTGTTGTGTGAGGGGGTAGGCTTATCAAGTGAACATTGTGGTCTCTCGCATACAAAATCACTTGTAGATCCTTGTGAGAACTGTGACCATCAAGTATTAAAAGTGCTGGACTTTCCTTTGTGGGATTCACTCGAGCTACAAACATTTTTAGCCAAAGCAAAAATGAATTGGCAGTGATCCACCCACTTTGTTCACAAGCAAAAATACTGCCCTCAGGAGCATCTTTCTTCAACTCCTCTGCCATTTTAACCCTACCAAATACAAATAATGGAGGTAAAAATACATCACCTGTCGCATTGATAGCTAGTAGCACAGTCACATTTTTGCCTCTCTCTCCTGACGTGATTTTACTGACTTGCTTTTTTCCTTTCTGTGACAGAACCATTGAGGCATTATCATGGACCGCTGAGACTCTAGTTTCATCGCAGTTGAATATTTTTGAGGCGGAAAAGTTAAATTTTGATAGCATTTCTTCATACTTGTTGAAAAAGAGGTCTACTTGTGGTTTGTTGAAACCGACAGCTCGTTGAATACTGGTTGACTGTGGTTTTCGCAACGAAAGTTGGTGATGGCGGCTTAAAAATTCATAGTAAAACTTGTCTCCTGCAGTCTTCTTTTCTTCATTAAATTGGTGCGGAATTTTCAAGCGTTCAGCTAACTCAAAAGCAAATCTTAGAAACTCTTTCTTGTTCATAGGCATCATCTTGTTGTCTAGATCTATTAAATGCTCGACTAATTTGGTTTCCAGCTCTTCAGAAAATGTGTTCTTAAAGTGACCCATTAGTGGCTTTATATCCACGCCCCCACCACCTCTTAGCTGCTTCATTCTGTCTGCCAGCCTGCTCTTTGGGACCGAGAAATGGAGAGAAGTTTGTCTAATAGTCATTTTATTATCCAGTACTTATTTTATTGCCATTTTCATAGAGACCTCTGACCAAATACCCTTTTTTTCTCTTTCGGCATCGTGTGCGATGTGCCTGGAAAGAAGAAAAAAATGTTTACTTAGTTTAGCGCATAATAGTGTCAGTGTCCGGTACTGGGCAATTCACGACTGTCCGATACTGGGCAAACGTGGTGGGGAGATGATGTAACTTTACCCTTACCAACTAATGTTTATAATTAAATATCAATTACTTCAATGTATTGTCTATGTAAGTAGCATTATCACATACTATAAGAAAACAAAATTTACTTACCAGGTATCACAGTTTTGAAGCTTAAAACTTAGGTCGGGAAGCCATCAACGGGACAAAAACACATACCTCACTCACTGCTACTACAAAACTGGCAGGAATTGGCCGCCTACTGCGCAGTGACCTTGGGTGGCATAGCGCTTTCAGGGCCAGAGTGTGTGCCCCTGCTATGTAGCGTATTTTTTCGGAAACACACACTGTCCGGTACTGGGCAGTGTCCGGTATTGGGCAAGTCTCCCCTAATACACTTAGAAGTTCCGTTCTTAGTCACGGACACGAGTTGTATCCCCGATGCGGATTACCCCGATGGAATAAGTATAACCGAACACATGTGCGAAGTGAATCTTCAATATTTATTCAATCACACGGTCTCACGGGTACTGTAGTGCGTATCTACAGCGCAAACCTCCAGCGATGAAGTTATTTGCACTTTAATATGCAAGTACGGATTTGATGGAAGTTCGGGCCATGCCCAATATAAACAACTGTGGGAAAGAGCAGATTCGTTAGATGAATTTTTATTCATGAGATCCCTAGTGCCTCTTACTTTGGTAAATGATTCTTCAGGTAAGAGATTCAAGCGTATGTATTTTATATTTGGCTGATCTGCATATAGAACAAACGGGCAATATTAATATGTACTTTACCTGTTTTAGCTGTGATTATCTGGGCAAATCAGTGTCCGTCGTCCATCAGATTTGCCGGCCCATTCGTCTTCAGTGGCTCAAAGAGACGAAGGAAATTACCAAGACAGAAAATAATTATTTGTAAAGGCAGATTGACGATTTATAAACTTGGATTTCGGGAGGTTATTCATTGTCCTATACGCCGACCACGGTCCATAAAGTACTCATACATGGCGCGTATTTTTCGGAAGGGGCAATTCTTCCCTTAGGCCCGCTATCCGAAGAGGCGATGGAGGCCCGCAATAAGGACGCCATGAAATTCGAGAAAGATTCACGCGGAAACACTCCAGGACGGCCACCATTGAGGACCTACTCAAAAGACTTGATCACGTTCGACCCGTTGCTTTCCTCCGCCATATCATTGACTGTGAAGACTGATAGGAGCCTTCCGTAGGAATTACGAGAACTATTACTAATAGAAGACAAAGAAGAAGCATAGAATCAAACTGAGATGATGGTTACGACTCGTCCGAGGACTAAGAATGTTTCTTGAAAAGAACAATCGGCAAAGAAAGTTTGGTCAAAGATGTTGTAGTGACGAATTCGTGGGGATGGGTGAGTGGTTAAGGAAAGGATAGTGAAAAGGCGATCGTATTGTCAGGATCCCGCTACCAACCACCCTTTCCTTAACCGCTCCCTTACCCACCCTTGCTAATCCCTCATTTGAACACCGCCGACCTAACTTCCTCTGCCGACCCTCCACCCTCCTTTCATTTTCTCCGGGTATTCCCTTCATGGGGTTTTCCCTTCATTGCCGCAAACAGACCTCTTCTCACCCTTATCTCTCTCTCAAGGAGCGTATCGGTATACGTACGATTAACCCATCTCCCCTGTTTCTTCGCCTTCTTAACCATTCCCAAATATGAACATGGTGTGTGCTTTCAGTAATTTGTCAACTACCTGAAGAGGACTCGGTGAGTTAAAACTAAGGATGCTCTGAGGGTGAAAATCATTTGGGATAATGATATTTATGTTCTTTTCAGTATCTTACAAGTAATGGCATTTCATTTATATTATTGAATTGAATTTATCGGAACTGAGAATATCAAAATGAATTTAAGCCAATCTCGTTTATTGCCATCCTCTTTTCAAATTACTTTTTCTTTTTAAACCATAAGTAAGAGATGGCGCAGCAAATTCTATGCAAAACAACATCATTTTTCCAGGTTTGTTTAATATATTGATTAAGTAATGTAATTGTGTTTCATCTATATTACTTTACTTTTCGTCGAGAGCATTGCAATTTACCATTATTACATTGTGTGATCAGCACTGCGAAATAAAAATGCAAAACCACTGTAATCTCAAGTTTAAATGAATCCATCCCTTAAACCTAATGATCCAGTATCTCAATCAATACAAACAGATGATAACGCGAACAACAGAGCTTTTTGTAAATACTCATGAAATCGTGCTGATTTTTAACAGAATTTGGAATTTCATTGTAAGACGCTATAAAGAATGATATTGTGAAAATGATTCCCTTTAGGTAATCCTTAAAATTAAATATCAATGTTCATATATTGTCAGTTCCAAGTTACTTATTGGAGAGTATCCACTAATAATATTTCTGACGCATCAAAGAGTCAGATAACAAAGAGCAACAACAATTTGTAATTTGCCAAGCACGCATGTTTTTTTAAAGACTGCACATTGTCATTAAACGTTCCGTTTTGCGCCACCATCCTCGGGTAGTAAAGGCGTAGGATATAGTTCGGGGTGGAGGAGTAGAGGGTAAAGGGAAAGAAGGAAATCCCAAATGTTGCCTTTTTATGGAGAACATGCATGGTTCCCCGAGAACCGGCATTCTTGCTCAAGAGCTGAAAGACGTTCATAATTTTCAGCATGATTCCGAAAATTATCCAAATAAAAAAATTACCGCAGTTACGAGTGCACTAATCCATTCTCTAGAACCAATATCCTCGAAAAATCTTCAGTATAGAATCTTTAGAAATCAGTGACAGCATGCAAAGCCTGAAAAAGTTATTTTCGAGGAGTTATTATCCACACAACATGAACAATCCAACGGAGTCTCGGTATTTCCAGGTCCCGCTACACGGAGCCGGGCCGCGACGCTCGATCGAAAAATCGAGTTTATTCTCGGCGTCGCAAACGTTTCTCAAATATTTTTACGGAATAACCTAGAAATATCTTCAATTTATACTCTGATGAAGTATCCCAGAGACCATTTTCCGAATAAGGATTATATTGTCTACTTTATGTAAATTTTGTCTAAAAAAAGGGTCCGCCATTTTGTGACGAAATAGCACTCAAATATAGGCAAAAATGTCTGAAACTCATGCATAGTATAGGCAAAGTACCCTGTTCACAATTAGTAATGTTTTTTATTTCATAAAAATCCTTTAATTACTCCTATATCTGCTCAACTTTTAAGATTTTCGAAGAAAAATTAGAGCGGGCGCTTTTTTCGAAATTTGGTCGTGTTTGAGCCTCTGTATCTAAGTAACGGGTAATACCTATGAAAAATGACTTACCATTCCGTGATCAGCAATTATTTGTGTGTATATGTGCCAAATTTCACGACGTTGTCTCATAAAAAGCAGTTTTGGACTTTTGTCCGGCAAAATGCGATTTGGCCCCACTGTGCGTTGTGGAGAACCCAGGCGGCAAGACCAAGCTCCGGTGTGTGCGGTTCACGAATGTGCATATTTTGACGGATCGGGTGTATGCAGGCCTTTACCTCTGGCAAACTTTCCCAATTTGTAGTGGTTTGAATCTACAACATGTAAACATGAGCAAAATCAACGGCATAGTTACAGCGTGAAATATTGATTTAAAAATTATAATTGTTATAAACTATGAAATTGTTTGTATTTTATAATATAAATCTTATCTCTCGCGGCTGAGCTTAAAGTCACCGAGTGCGTCCACTGGGTTGCGGATGGTGGGTCGACCTCTAGATATAGAGGTTAGCTGCGAGATAAGAGAGTTTACTCGTCGAATAAGCAGTCGTGGACAAAAAGCGACGGCATTCCGAGGGCTTATTGGTCTATCCTTGGGTAAAGTAGGCCTTAAATAATACAGAACCTGTGAAGATGCCGTGACTTGGCGATGGAGGCCGCCAACAATTACGCTTCCCATCACCCGGAGGAGGAGAGGGCAGCAGCTCTTCTTCACATGAGTGAAGGTGGAGACCACAGTGGTCGGTACAGCGACACTCATTTCACTACAGGCGTGGTAACTTTTACTTTAACGGCTGTAGTACTGCGATGTGGAAGGCAAGGGGAAACCACCACATTATTATCCCGAGGAGTCGCAGCTACTCCACTCTTTTCTTTCTATCAAGACGTGATGGAACCCTCTCGAGTAAAATATTCCGGAGGTAAAATAGTCCCCCAATCGGATCTCCGGGCGGGGACTAACCGAGAAACTACATCAGTCAAGTGTGATAAACATTGTAGGGTAGGAAATTGGAACGTGTGATCACTTTGGACATACGGAATATTGAACCTGAAGGTGGAAATGCAGAGAGTGGACCTCGATGTTTTAGGAATCAGTGAAATGAGATGGCCCGAAGAAGGAGACTTCTGGAGTGGAAGATATAGAATTATCCACACCGGATTAAAAAATGGTAACGCTGGAGTAGGCATAATGCTCAGGAAGAGTGCAGGACTGCGTGTGAAGAGCTTCCTGCAATACAGTGAAAGGATTATAATGGTTAAAATTGAAACTAAAGCTACAGATACCATTGTGGGGCAAGTTTACATGCCTACGTCGGAGTACGAAGATGAAGAAGTGGAAGACGTCTACGAAGATATCACTGAAGTAATAAAACAGGTAAGAGGAGAAGAAAACCTAATTATTTTAGGAGACTGGAACGCTGTCGTCGGCGAAGGACAAGATGGAAGAATAACTGGAAAATATGGATTGGGAAATCGAAACGAAAGAGGAGAAAGACTGCTGGAGTTCTGCACACAACAGAAGTTAGTGGTTACTAACACATTGTTTAAAAATCACAACAGAAGAAAATACACGTGGAAGATGCCAGGAGACAGAGGAAGATTTCAAATAGACTACATTTTAGTGAAGCAGAGGTTCAGGAATCAGGTGAAGGACTGCAAAAGCTACCCGGGTGCATACATCGACAGCGACCATAATTTAGTGATGATGAAATGCCATCTAAAATTCAAGAGATTGAAGAAAACAGTAAAGAACATTTGGCAAGTAGAAAAACATGGTGTCTACTAATATATGAAAAAGAAATTCAAGACTTTTTCAAGACTTTTCAAGACAAAAATTTTAAAATTCCAGACCAAAAAGGCTCGAAATGGACTGTACCGTGACCGGCTGTTTTTTAGGAATGCACGGCAGCACGCCGCACAGCGGTGCAGGATCCCTAATAATTGGTATTTTTATTAAAAAATGTTCAATTTATACGAAATTTGGTCTAAACAGGTTTTCGAGGTCGCTGAATATGAATTTAGACTCAAAACGTTTGTAAACTAAATTTTAAAATCTCCGATCCGGAACTGAATTTTTACTGTCTTCGGATATGATTTCAGCAGCGAATGAAGTGAAAGACCCGTGGATCCGACCCGACCGTCCTTTATTTATTAATGGTACATTTGTAAATATAATTTAAACAACAAAAGTATAATAAAGTGAGTATTCAGAATTGATGGTTTGAAATTGAAGATGATAACATTTTCGATGCAATGACTGAAAGAAAAAAAATTAAACTGCGATAGGGATCGAACTTCGCACAGTACACTAGCTCTCGTTGCCCGCCTGATCCCGGCGAATGTAGGCTACCCGCGTTACATACCACGTAATTTTTCCCGCGATACCGGGGTAATGGGGAAGTCATATTTCTTTATTTTGCTTCTAGTTGCACGGGAACATTTTCATCTAATTTCGTGACCTGAGTTACACATCCTCTTCTTGTCAATATCTACCGCACCTACATTCCATTCACGGGGCACTTCGACCGCTAAGGCGCGAAAATTTAAAATCTACGATCCGGATCCGATTTTATACCGTGTCTTTGGATCCGAATCCGGAACCGAGTAAAATGAAAGATCCGTGGTTCTTTGGATCCGATCCGGCCATCACTACACGTTAGGAATATGTTTGCGTATCATGGGCTTAGTCCGATGTGCAATGAACAAAGGGCCCTTCACGTGACACTGAAGGCATCCGTTCGACAGTCGAACGTCTCCGATCCACACAGCGCTGACGATACATTGAGCCTAACTACCTTTCCGTCGTTTATTTATTCATTCGTACCAACGGAAAATCCATATCTTAAAGTCATCGTTATTTATCCTATTTATAAATTAAGGATTTTTTGTCTTGAATTAAGAATTTTTAAAATTCCCGACTCAGACCAGAAAATCACGAATAATCCACGAACAATTCCCTGCATTGAAAATTCACGAATAATAACAGATTTTCCAGGTTTTCCCGTTCAGTGGACACCCTGAACATTCATGGGCAGGAGGGAAGTATACGATCTTCAACCTGCAACCGACCAAGCCGATTTGTCACGCGGCGGCATGCAGGGAACGGTGCCCATGTCTAGTGCAATCGAACGACGAAAGTCACGAACTCAAAATACTGACCAGAGAGGTTTAAAATAACACCTCTTTGATAATGACAAATAAAGAAAAAGGGAAACAATATCTCATTTCGTAATGCTATGTCTGCCGTTCCAATTTTTATCCTGACGATTTGCAAGCAACCATTTTTCCCGATTTTTTATTATTTTTCAGCGAATTCCCGACCTTTTCCAGATTTTTTCCCGACGTTAGTAAATTCCCGACTTTTTCCCGGATTCCCGACTTTTCCCGACTGGTAGACACCCTGAGAAACTAAAGGAGACTCAACATCAGCTGGAATTTCAGAAAGCAGTAGAAAACAACATAGGAGAGGACCTGAATGAGAAATCAGTGGAAGAGCGTTGGGAAAACATTAAATGTGGAGTAAAGAAAGCCGCAAAAGAAGCTCTTGGAAGAAGAAACGTTGTTAAGAAGAAACCATGGATCACGGAAGAAGTCTTAGTGCTGATTGAAGAAAGAAGAAAGTACAAGAATGTGAAAACTGAAGAAGGGCAGCTTTGCTACAAAAGAATAAGGAACGAAGTAAGTCGCAAAGCCAGGAAAGCTAGAGAAATGTGGATGAACAATCTGTGCGAAGATGTACAAAACAACCTTACCATTGGAAAGGTGGAAGCTGCCTATAGGATAGTGGGGAACCACTTCAAGGAACGGAGCGCAAGATACAATGCTATAAGGGACAAGAATGGAGAACTTTTGATTGAAAATGAAGACAAAGTGAAGAGATGGAAAGAATATCTCGAAGAGTTATACAACGCGAACGATCTCAGCACGAAAGTGATTGAAGCGGAAAGCGAAGTCGAGAAGGATGATATGGGAGCATCAATATTGAGATTGGAATTCGACGCAGCAGTAAGGGACCTTCGGATGAATAAGGCTCCTGGAATTGATGATATACCCGCAGAACTGATAAGGAATGCGGGAGAGAGGACATTGGCCCATCTTTATAATGTCATCTGCGACATGTACTCAACAGGAGAAATACCCAGGGACTTAGAGATAAAACATCATCATTCCTATTCCCAAAAAGAAGAGAGCAGAGAAATGCGAAAATTTTAGGACTATAAGCCTGACGACACATGCATCGAAGATATTGACAAGGATCATCTAAAGAAGAATAGAACGAAAAGCAGAGGAGTTCCTGGATGAAGATCAATTCGGATTCAGGAAAAGTAAGGGTACAAGGGAAGCAATATTGGCCCTTAGGCTACTCATAGAGAAGAGAATGGAGAAGAACAAACCGACCTTCATTGCATTTGTGGATTTAGAAAAGGCCTTTGACAACGTGGATTGGGATTCAATGCTTGGAATTCTGAAGGGAATTGGAGTGTCCTACAATGACCGAAGAATTATACACAGTCTGTATAAAAACCAAGTAGCTGTGATTAAATCTGGACCCAGCTGTGAAGAGGCAAGAATAAGGAAAGGAGTGAGACAAGGCTGTGCACTGTCTCCCGTAATTTTTAATGTTTACATTGAGAGAGCCATCAATGAAGTCAAGGAGAAGTGTTCTGGAGTGAACATCCACGGAGAAACAATCAGCATGTTACGATTCGCTGATGACATAGCTCTCATAGCAGAGACAGAGAAGGAGCTGAATAAGATGCTAACAACCATGGAAAGGGCAATGAACAGACATCAGCTGAAGATCAATAAGAAGAAAACTAAGATATTGGTGTGCAGCAAAAAAGAAGAGGCTAAAACCAACGTTTAACTAGGAAAACAGAAACTGGAAGAGGTGAAAGAGTTCTGTTACCTGGGAAGCAGAGTAACCAACGATGGACGAAGCAAGAAAGAAATACTGAGTAGAATAGCCCAGGCAAAGAGGGCATTCTATCAAAAGAAGAATCTACTAACAGCTGGAAATACAAGCTTGGAAGTAAGGAAGCAATTCATTCAAACGTATATCTGGAGCATGTTCCTTTACGGCAGTGAGGCATGGACGATGACAGCAGCGGAGAAGAAAAGGGTGGAAGCATTCGAAATGTGGTGCTACAGAAGAATGATGAAGATAAAATGAATCAACCGAGTGACAAATGCAGAAGTCCTAAGAAGAGTGGGAGAAAAGAGAAGTCTGCTTAAACTATAGAAAGAAGACGGGACAACTTAATCGGCCACATCTTAAGACACGATGGCCTGATGAAGACAATCGTCGAGGGAGAAGTGAACGGGAAAAATGGAAGAGGCAGGCCTTGTATGAGTTACATGGAGCAGGTCGTAAAGGACGTGAAAGAGAGGAACTACGTTGGTATGAAGAGGTTGGCCAATAGATGAATCGAGTGGAGGGCTGCGTCAAACCACTCCTAGGATTGTTGACCCTTAATGATGAATTCTTAATTATAGTTGTCTAATTCAAGACCTTCAAAGTAAGTCCTTTTTGAAAATCTGTAGCTAGTCTCTGGTATCTAGTCTTGGAGATATAGCTAAAATGTTTAGTAACTTTTGCAAAATTTGAATTTTCCAATGTTTCAATTTCTCATAAACGGTTGCGTGTTTTGCAAAACGACATTGGCATTCGTATTTCTCTCTTAAATGGTAAGTTTGGTCAAAATCGGTTACCCTGAGGGCAATCACCTGGTCCAATTGACATGGAATGGCCCATACATTTTTTTTCTCGACGAGTTCAGATATAACAAAAAAAAATCAGACAAAATAAATGAAGGACACTCACAATTGCTTGGACCTGTTGCGGCATGCAGCTTGCGCCTTCCTCGGCCAACATACAACGGATAGTTTTGAAGACTGCCATTGAAGGGGTCGAGAGTGGGGCGGGGGAGTTAAAGGGAAGAGAGGGGAGAAGGAAACGGTTGGGGGACTAGAGGAGAGGATATTTATTCCTGGCGGTGTGAATGCTTTTAACACCCAAATATGTGCCATTTCCCTTGTTTTAACTTTTACGGAAGATGACATTTCCGGGGCTGTTGTCAAGGGCGGTGAGTGAGAAACAGTTGTCAAATGAAAGGCTGTGGTTTCCCGAGTGGGTGGAGACAGGAAGGTTGCATCCGGATTTGGTGGAAGAGCAGTGATTTGGATTGAGGGCGGAGGAGTAGTGCACTGTTCCTACATAGAAATACAGGCAGTGCTTACAAGCAAGCATGTAGACTACATTTTTGAAAGAGCAGTTGCATTCATATTTCAGTCGGTGGGTGGTAAGCGGATGCAGGTTAATAGGAGATTGGTTAACGTTTATGATCAGGGTGCAGGTTTTCCAGGGGGCGGGGCAGATTCATGGTGAAGGTAGTTGGGCCTTCTTTTAGGGGTGTGACAGAGGGTCAGTGGATTTGAGGATGTCCTGTACATGTAAAGGTCGTTTGTAGGATACAGAGGGACAGGGGCGACAGGGGGCATTATTAGCATTACACCAGGAATGGAGCAACCCAATCAACTAAATCACAACCAAATTATCACATTAATATATTCCAAAAATTATTCCTTCCCAGGTCAAAGGATTTTATGGAATTTTTTAGAATCCTAATTTTGTACCAAAATTTCTAGGTTATTGTTTGTCTTTTTTTGCATACATTTCGTCAATCTTCCTCCACAGGCTTCATTTCTTTGAAGTATTCTTTCCATCTATTTCATATCTTCTTCCATTTAAGTTTCACATTTGCATCTCTTTCATTGGTGCGCCTTGTTTTCCTTTTCAGAGAGGAAAACAAGGTGCCAAGTGGCTTTGATGTCAAAACAGCACTTGGTAGATAAAGATGGTAGATTAAATTCCTTGAATGCAGTGGAAATAATTTACAGTATCTAAGATAGTAATTCATATGCTCACTTTATAATTTTATTTTAAGTTATTTGGAACTCATACACATTGTGCAGGGAATATCAATATCATATTTAACACTTCAATTCCACTTACCACTGATGATATACCAAAGTATGGACCAAATAAGACATTGAAAGAGACTCCTCTACACACACATGAACACTTTACCATCACCTGAAACATCTGTAAACAATGCAAATGTATTCAGGAGCATAAAAAAAAGTGTACAGCAATACAAAGAGTTTCATGTGATTTACCCATAATTGAGTAATAGAAACAAAACTTTCAGAATAATTTTTTTAGATAAACCATGTGAATGACAAGAAGATGAAAAATTTATAAATATGAAAATCAGAATTTACTACAACTGACACATTTTGGTTATTTGCCAGCAACTTAAATTGAGCCTAGACTGATTGACCATTAATTGCCACCATTCTCCACACCTTGGGCCAAACATGTCAACTTTTCTTTGGCGGCAGCAACTAAATCATCCTCATCTGAAAGAGAAAAAAATAAATACATTGACAGCAAAATAACACACTCCACAAAACCAAGAAGCCTTCTTCTTTGAGCATGAAGTTAATCCAAAGTCAAGGGGATGCAATAGTAAAGAAAAAGATTTTGAAGAAATTAATATATTTAGTTAAACCTCCCAAGTTAAAGCTTTTCAATGCAATGGGCAAAAGTACATTGCTTCACATGTAATATTTTCTCAATAAAATTAATGGATGAAGGTGATATTTTGTGGAAATTATGAACGTTAAACATGGTGAATGAAACAAACTTTGTACTTTCCACACAGATTTATATATTCCCTGATCGATTTCAGCGACTAAGCGTCATTTTCAAGGGGGGCCAACTGACAAAACATTCCACCACCACAAGGCTTTACATATATGAGGAGTGGGGGAAGGGGGACTCAAAGCGAGGGGGTGGGGGAGCAAGGGAAGGAGGGAGTTCCGTCAGGGGGAACAGCAGTGGAGGGGGCACAATTAAGAGCGGTGAGGGCATTAGGGTACAGGTCGGATTTTATAACTGTTCAAGATGCACACTGTGATAAAACCACAAGGTGGTGTAAATTACCCTTTCTCGGCCATATTTCCTACAGAATTTGCTCTCATATTCCGAAGGACAAGTATCGAATGTGTTTTTACTCTCCGACATCCGCAGAGGGAAAGTGCTTTTTAATTCAAAAGCCCCAGTGGACAGACAAAAGTGGAGTGTATGCGCTTCATTGTGGTGAGTGTGCAACGGAGTGTATGTGAGTGTGCAAACGGGAATTCAAAACCCGAATCAAGGAGCACAAACTAAGTGTGAACCATAGTGATGGCGAATCTTGTTTTGCCAAACATCTCCTCGAGACTGGTCATAAAAGTGATTTTAACACAAAAATGTTGCATACATATGATAAAAGTTCCAAGTTTAATTATTTGGAAATCGTAGAAATTTTAAGACACTCCATTTCACCTGATGTATGTATTGTAAATGATTTGACAAATTTTAAATCCTCGCAGATGTTTTTAATGGTTTTAAAATCAGTCTTGTACCCCTTCCCCCAATGCCTGCCACAATACCCTCACCGCTATTAATTGTGCCCCCACTGCTGTCCTTGACGGAACCCAACTCCCTCCTTCCCACCCCCTATCCCCCCCCTCCCCCTCGGTTGCAGATGCAGAATGTAGTGCCTGAAGAAACTAACGACTTGGTGTGTGTGTGGACATCGTGGGTTCGCTGCTCAAGGGACAATATGGACAACATCAATACGTCCTAGACGCCTTTTCACAGTATATAAAATTACACCCTCTCAGAAGAGCGAATACGATGAATATTCCAAAAACAGTAATCGAGCGCCACATCCCGGCTGTAGGGAAATGCACAAGAGGATCCTAAGGGGTGCGCAATTCACAAGTCCAGCAGATAGACAGGAGGAAGCAGGCGTGACAGCCATATTCTGCAGCATCAGGCATCTGCAGGGTAATTTGGTGCAAAGGTACCATCAAACTTTAAAAACGTTACTTAGGATATTTTGCCTCCAGAGACATAATGCTTGAGTAAAATGGTTAGCTACTGTTGAAGCTGTGACTGGCTGTTGAGTTTTTGTCTCGTAAAACCCACTTCCAGGTGTTTGCTAGCGAGTAGCTGTCTTCCTCATTTTCTGAGAGAATCTCACGGGCTCTCAGCCAACACAATATTGTGACGAGATTTAATTGTGTTTCCAAAACATCCAACATGCTAGTGAGAGTAAAAGACAAGATACAAAGAGAATCTAAGAGTGGTGTATATCAAGTGAAATGCAGCTGTGGGAGCAGCTACATTGGACAGACATCCAGATCATTGAAATGCCGTTTTGACAGGAACACCAGGGGGCTACAAGAAACAGGCAGCTGAGACTCTGTGCCATAGCAGGGCACACGTGGTCGGGCCCCAACCACAACATCAATTTCAAAGACGCAAAGATCATCGCCCAAGAGAAACGATATTTTCCAAGGATGATACGAGAGGCCATCGAGGTAAGCAAAACTGAAGACAACTTCAACAGGGAAGACAGCTACTCGCTAGCAAACGCCTGGAAGCGAGTTCTACGAGAAAAAAACTCAACAGCCAATCACAGATGCCAATGCAACGGCCAATCATGGGAGACCACAACAGCCAATCACAGACCCAAATGCAACAACCAATCGCGACGGACCTATCTCCAACGGATGAGTACATAAGACGGCAAAAACTCAGCACATTCACTTCACTGACCTGAAGACGCCGAAAGGAACGCCAGCGAAACCGTCATCCCAGAAATTATGGACCAACGCGGAGGAAATCCCGAAAGACCAGCATCTTCAAGTAAGATTGCGTTTGTCTTTGTATCGGTTATGATGGAGAACGAAAAAAGAAGAAAAATTTTAAGCCTGAATTCAAAGTTGGATATATTCAAGAACATAGACGATAAAATGTCCAAGACATGTGTGGCAAGAAAGTACGATACATCTTTGAGTACTTTATCAACAATATTGAAAAATCGAGAGAAGATGGAGAAGGCTAATGAAAGCACTCCTTTTGGAAGTGATCATAGAGAGATCCGTGGATCGAAGCACAGCGAAGTAGAGGATGCCGTATTCAAATGGTTTGGTGACGTCCGTGCACAGAATGTTCCGGTTAGTGGCGTACCTACTATTGAAAGCACAAGCGTAGCAGGTTTGCAATTGCTTTAGGCAAGAACTTTCACCCTGGCAATGGATCACTTCAAAAAACGATAGAATATCGCTCACCATTCCATTAATGGGGAGTGTAACTCAGTAGACGATGTGACCTGCCGTCATTGGCTTAGTCAAAATAAAAGCATTATTCAGAAGTACGCCACTTGCAATGTTTACAATGTGGATGGAACATATCCCTCTTCTACCAATGGACCCCAAACAAGACAACGCACGTTGGGGGTGAGTCCTGCCATGGACACAGCAAGATCAGAATTACGTTATTGTGTTGCACTAATCTAAATGGAAGTGATAAAAGGTGACTTCACATGATACGAAGATCTGAGAAGTTATACGTGATTATAGTTGTTCGCCATATGCCCGTCACGTATAGGAGCAACAAAAAGGAGTGGATGACAAAGGAATTGTTTGCTGAGTGGCTCATCGATTTTGACAATGATATGCTGCGTCAAAAAAGTCAAGTTTTGCTGCTGATGGAAAACTGCAGTGCTGTCACAAGCAACGATTTCCAACTGTTGGAGGCATGCTGGTTTCCATTTGAAGATTCCGACAATGCGGATGGTGAGATGGACAGAAATCTGCCTAAGAAAGATGAATTGTGGGGCCAAATTCCTGAAGGTAGTTTCGAGGACAGGTCAGCATAATTTTCGCCATACATTATCAAATTAAACTCAGCCCATATCCCCCATGACTTTGCTACGATGATGAACTGCTGCATCTTCATCCTTCCCCACTGGAAGTCCCTTATTAGTTACAACTACAAAAAAAGCATCACATTTCACTCATCGCTTTCCCACGCCCTAATTTCTGATGTGGCTTCCAATGGTGAAGGGGCTTGGGAGGGAGTGAGGGGGAGAGAATGGTAGGGGGGGGGGGGTCAAGCATCACGTCGGCTACAAACCCCCAGAATCACTTAAAGGCACTACAGTCATCCAACCAGAGCCTGGAAGGGGGGTTACCATCAAGTACGCAAGCCGCAACATTACACCAGTTACCTCCAAAATAGGGCTCAGAAAAACTGGCCCACACATAACAAAGTTCAGTTATTACGAAGTAAATATTCGGCCCCCTCACCTTTGTTATAAACGATAGTTATGATGGAATAATTTCTGCATTGCATCAGCTGCATATTGATACTACAGAGAAAGGCAAGACAAGAAATCAAGCCATAAATATTTTGAATAAAGTGGAGGAGTTTGAATTTATGGTAATGCTAAGTTACTTGCTGGATGAATTTCACAACGCTAGTCAAACACTGCAAGACCCCAAATTAGTCTAGATGTATGTATGAAATTGTATGCTTCACTTTCAGATTTTGTTAAAGGTTCCAGGGCGTGGAATTCTGTAACTTAAGGTGCCTTGTTTTGGAGAAAGAGTTCTCGCCCAAAATTGTCTCCCGTCAGAATTCTGTACCTGGGTAGCGAAAACTGGGTAACGGACCTTTATCTAAGTGGACGCAGCCATCACCATCCCACCCAATGGAGAGCAGTCCTGTCGACCCTGATTCACCGATCGATAGCGGAAAAAGAAAGACTGCCTTTGGAATAAAAACACCTAAGGCAAACCTTTCGACAAAATGGATACGACGAGAGAGACATCGCAGTGGCCCTAAAAAGGTCCTCAAGAAAGGACAATCGCAACGAGTCTGAGGGAAAAAACCATCTGATCCCGGAAAGTTCCAACCAAGAGAAAGAGATCCCATACATTTCCACCATCTCGGAAAAACTTCCCAGAATACTCAAAAAACGCAAGATAGAGACCATTCATAAGCCACCAGAGAAGCTGAGGCATCATCTCGTTCGAGCGAAGTGCAAACTTGGACTTAAAACTCCCGGAGTGTATCGCATTCCCGGTGAATGCGGGCGAGCGTAGTACATTGAAGAGACTGGCCATACCATATAGACACAAGAGGGAAAGAACGATGCATTGGACTGGGCTATCCCGAGAAATCAGCCACCGCGGAGCACAGCCTAACGAAGGACCACCGCATCTGTTTTGACGGCACCAAACTGATAAGTGACTGCTAACGGATACTAGGACCGTTTTGACCCAAAGAGGCATTTTGAGATCAGCTTGGAGGAGGGATATCTCCATGGAGATGCAGGATATGCTCTCAGCCAATCGTGGAGACCCATTATTCGCAAAGTCAGAGAGGCGAGGAGGGGCAGCAGCCAATCAGGAGCCACCTTCCCTGATTGGGAGCATATATATGAGGGCGACAATTCTTATCCCGGCATCAAACGCCCTGAGGAAGATGGCGGAGTTAGCCATTGAAACGTCGGCAGCAGAATACCTGTCCCCCGGTGGAAAACTCGCGAGGAATCCACAGCAACACACCAGTAAATTGCAACCCCTTGACAAAGGAATATTTCCAATGTGAAGAGAAACGACTGGGTGGTGTGCATGTTGCAAACAGTTAATGAGAAGAATGATATAAGAACTGTGTTTGTGGAATATAATGCATGCCATGCACGGGCTGTCTTACAAGCACTTATTTAAAGTTGCAGGTTATTGAGAACTGTTTTAAGAAGGCTGGATTTATGGGGGACAGAAGCAAGAATGACATTATGTATGAGCCAACAGAGTGTCATGGAATAAATAATTACTTAATGAATGTAGACAATGCCTTTCTCACATGCACTTCAAACGGAGGGGATGGGAGGAGTTGGCGGGGAGGAGTCGCCAATACAATATCTGAAGAAGTGGGTGACGGTGAGGAGTGTGTGACAATCAAACAAGAGGTGCACGATGCTTCAGGAGGGGTTTTTTTGCATGGAACAGGGCAGAGGTTCTATTAAATAAGGCAGAAAATATCATTTCAAAAGAATTTGAAAAACAATGAAAGAAACAGAAATTAAAATTTTTTCAGAGAAGAGTTCTTAAGTAAGTTTTAGTTCCCTTGTTTTTCTTAATATAAACATTAAAACTATGTAACATTGTAACTGCATTTATTTAAATATGCAAATATAGTAATTACAGGGACAGCACCACATATCATAGCCAAAACTTTCCATAAGGCGGAATATAGGAGTTTATTTTGCTGAAACCTAGACTTAGCATTAGACTTTTAGTATCACATATACGCACGCTTCTCATCAACAGCACAGTACTTTCAATTTCTATTCCCGTCTGAAATATCATTCAAGCATCGTCTGCTTCAGTGTACTGGCAGTTGCCGAAACCCTTCCACTTCACTAACTTTGCTAAAGTGGTCGGTGGAAGCATCACTGGCCCGGAAAACAGTGCTCATTATTCCAAGAGCCTTCTGCCCTTTAGCTCTTTAGTCGGCAATGGCACTGCTTCTTCCTCCGAGAGAGAGCTAATTTCGTCGTCACATTCGTTTCTCGCCGAGTTAATCAACTCCTCGTCCGTCAACTACTCCCGCACTGACAGACAAAGACAGGAGGGCTGAACTCCGCCCCTTACCCACACCACCGCTCTCCACTGTCGTGTGATTGGCTAGATGCTTTCCTGCTTATTCGCGCCCATTCCGCTCCTGTGCCTTCGTTTGAACTAGGCTAAACAAAAGAACAACTAGAAAGTGAGAGCGCAAGCACAAGGTAGGCCAGGGCCGGCCGTAAATCGTCAGTGCGTGGACTTTAAAACAATGTAGAGATGGCACAAATATTGTTCTCTAAGTTGTAGTCGACAAATAATGCTACCAGAGATAAATAGAATGCGTTAATTCGTACTTTGCAGTGCAATGCCCTCAGGAAATATCGCTCGTAATACCGAGCGTATACCGTGGCAGGTGGCCTCACTATATCCGTTTTCTCTTACATGTTAATCAGGGGCCTTTCGATGGTACATTGCCAATCACTCGTTATTGCAAGATTCTCGCTATATGCCGTACTCACTATAACGGGCTTCTACTGTAATATTTTTTCCGTAGACACTTTGCAAGAGGCTATAAGGAACAAGTCAACCCAGGCACAATTCACCTCCAGTTTGGAAACATCGGAAGAACCAAGTGGAAGCCACAAAAAATGGAAAATTACGAAACCGGCAAGAAGATATGAATTCGAGGAGTCTGAGATTGAAGAGCTGCCTTCGCACAGAATTCATCAAAGACTTTAGAGAGATCATACTTTGAAGCAAACCTTATATAATCATCTTTTTTATTTATCAATTCTGAATGTAATCGATGCTAATAAATCCTCACATCATTACAGAAATGCTGCCAAGTCGAGCATCCAACATTACCTAAGCGGAAAATGTACCTAGCCCGAGCGATTGAAACAATATGGAGAGAACGTCACTGACTGAGTCTGCCTTGTTAATTAAATTTAGTCGGCTTCTAAGTTTAAATAAATCCTATTCGCCTGAAATGTAGCATACCCTACCATATTTAACAATGAAAAAGCATCACTATCATTATGAAATTTATATAATATAGCGTATTATACGAAGTCATTACTAGTTGATTCATAGAAAATAGTATTTGCACTAGACTAGATCTTCATTGATATATATAAACTTGAGGCACTGTTCTTCAAAAGCCTTTTAATAAAAGAATTTGCATATAATAAAATATTTTATAGGTTATTGATACGGAAATTTGAGTGAAATTGTTTTATTATGTCATTACATTTAAGGTGATCTCTGCTCCAAGCAATGACGAATGAAATTTTTAAATTTAAAATCAAGTTTAAGGAGATGGATAAAAATTAAATAAAATACTGGCAATGCTAACTTCAGATAATAGACAGAGCACTCCTATAAAACCAATAGTTTATGTCTATCCAAACCTCCCTTTGCAAAATGAGGACGAGACAGATGAATGAATGGAAGAAATACACGAGGAGGAAAAATTTGCTTCTGCCGTGAGTATAATTACCGAGCCTAAGCCCCTTGAATAAGATTCTAAAGCCTATAAATCACACGGCCATCTTTTTAAGTTTAAGTTCTTTGAGATCTTTGATACGTAGCTTTTCAATGGTAAGGAGAGTGCTAGTTTGAGACATCCTTTTTCCTTTAAGTCTGTCATCTTCGATGTAACTGAAGCCATCACATCCGTTATTTATGGAGGACGATTGTCATTCAAATCCGTGTGTTGCGGGCTTATTTGTTGCGCTAACTTTGATATGCTATATTTCAATTCATGTGCATATTAAGAAACAGAAAAAGGACGGTCACAAATAGTAGTATTAGACATAAGAAACCAAACCATTGACAATATTCCTAAAAATGATGGCTTCACACCTAGTGACGTAGGTACCTAGTGGCACTAAGGTAATCTGGCGTACCTGCAATACCCAAAGTACACCCCTATTCAGACCATAATTTGAGCTAACACTACACCAATAACTGTATGTATGCGAGAAAAATGACATTGTGATTACAGATTTTTTCAGAATTTAAAACCAAAAAATTAAAAACATGCTTCTGTGGCCACATATATCACTCTGGGGAGCCTTTGTGTGTAATCGAAGAATTTTGTTGCAGGTTCAACGTCTCTCAACTTTTGGAGTTGGAGGAACTAGAGACAATATATTGTAACCGTTGCCGTTTGGCCCGTCACATAATATCAGTAATATGGATATGCTTGAGGGAAGGAGAGTTTAGTTTTTCTGTTTGACTTAGGGTATGTTGGTTTCAAGTGCAACATGTGTGTGTGTGTGAATGGTCCGAGAGCGTGATTCATCCCCCCCCCCCGATTCCCCATTTTTCGACCCCTCCGGTGTGTGCCCTTGAATGGTTTGAGAGTGACTCTACAAGAAAGAAGAGAGTCCCCCCCCCCTTTCCCCCCTCCCCACAGAGAGCAAGGACACGATTCGGCAGCCTCCGGGATCGGAGTTACCCCCCCCTCCCCAGCGACGGTGCGGCTCGTAGGAGGGTGACGCTTCCCCACACTCCCCCAGTGAACCACCTTCCGCGGATATATAGGATGGGTGTTTGAGCCGCCCGAGAGAGAGGTTAATCTGTCGTGCTGTGAGGCTGTAATGCTGGTAGTCTGTAGTGAGATCGGCTCTGGACGTTTTTCTTGGGGCGAACGCCAATACCGGAGAGAGTGGCGTAGACAGAGGGAAGATTGGAGTGGCGCTGGATGTCAGACCGAAGGAGAGGACAGGCTGAGCGGGGATAGGAGACTGACCGGGAGTTTCCCCGTCGCCAGGGAAAAGGTCACTTCGTCGGACATTCCCTCAGCTAAAGGCGACAGCGGAAGGCAACGACCCCAGAGAAGGAACCACCAGCGGGATTTTAGTCCTCAGCAGCGACAGAGAACCATAGAGGTCCGATAAGTAGAACGACACTACCCCCCAAACCCAGAACTGTCCCCCCCCCCCCCCCCAAAAAAAAATGTAAATTGGAGGGGTGGGCGGGGGCCTTCTGGAGCCCCCCTGGCACTTAGACCTCTTTAGATCCATTGTGCCAACCCACATTTAACCTGCCCGCCACATGCAGACAGGGGACAAGAGCACCACGGTAGAGGTATGGAAGGGGGCTACCCATCCAACCTCCGTCCGCGCCCAACGCTGCTTAACTTCGGTGATCTCACGGGAACCGGTGTGTCAACGTGGCTAGGCCCTTGCCCCCCCCCCCCCCAAGTGAAGAAGATCTTGGCCGAAAGTCCCCCCCCCCCCTCCCCCAGTGACGAAGAGCCACCGCCACGCGTATTCCCCTTGTTCCGATCCCCCCCTTTCTTTTCCCCGATGTGTGATTGCGTGTGTGTTCTTTCCATAGGGTTGCCATTCTAGTGTTTCAATTTTTTTTTTACGGTATCTGACTTTGATGGACTGTAGACAAGTTTCACCAGGAAGTCATTTTTTTGTTCACTGATTTTTTTTTACATTTGTGTGACTATTCACTTTGTTAATTACTGTGGTTCAGTTCCCGCCAACACCGGTGAGAGTGGACGATTTTATGTATTATTGCCTGTGTTTCGTTCTTGCTTTTGATTCCATTAAACATAAGTCCACAAAGATTCGTGTCAAAGCTCTCCTTCTCTCAGCACTCCAGTCATCGGAGGATCCCCCCCACACCTTCTCCCCTCCCCCCCTTCCCGTCCCTTTCCACCTCTCCCAACCCAGGTGCCCGGGGCCACCCACACCTCCCCCAACTTTTTCTGCATTTGCCCGCGCACCTCAAACCCTCCCACACACCCCCTCCCCCCCCCCCCCCGTGACAGAAGTCACAATATATTCCATCATGAAAGCTCTAACAACAGACGATATGGCACAAAAATATAACTTGCAAAGAATAAATTGACCTGGAAGCAGTAATATAAAAAACCTTCAAGAAAACAAAAATATATAAATTGGTTTGGGGTACGTTGTACTCCATATAAAATAATATCAAAAGTGATAATTTTTGATCCTGTCATTATTTTTTCTCCAATAGTGGTCCCTTGAAATTCTTCACAATGAAATAAAAGAAGAATACAAAGAAGAAGAAGAAGATGATGCATTAGTTCAATGGCTAAAAGAAAGTTCAAAAGAAATGCTCAAGCTGAATGAATAGTTTTTCATTTTTTTGCTCATTTCTGTTCATTTTTTTACAACTATGTATTCCTTAACTGGCCAATTTCTAACTTCCTAATTTGTTTATTTAATGTCCATGTCGCAATGTAAGTATCAAATAACGGTTCCTTGAAAATGGCAAAAAGCATTGTTCTCATTTCCTGATCTTGACTTCTACCACGGCCATGCTCTACATAATCCTGAAATTATGGAGCACAAATGCTGAGCACTATAAGCAGAGAAAGGTACTTCAAAAATTTAAAGCAAAAAATAAAATACACTTGAATAAATATTAATAAAAAAATATATTTGAGCAATTTTGGGAAGCTACATTTTTCGGTTCGAAAGCACATAGAGTTATCATATATATGACATTGACAGATCAATGTTGATGATGGACGTTGAATCAACGTAGCTGCGAGGACCATTATTACATCGACATTGATGCAACTGTCGACGTAGCATCAACATAGTATCCATGTAAAATCATCGTAGATACTATGTTGATGTTCCACTGGGGTATGCTCTGCCATATAACCACATATAAAATTGCTGATTTTCAACATCTTCATTTTTCAAAATATGATGGATAGGCCACATTACTTAATTGCCTACCGATTGAGGGGCCATAAAATTATGTGTCCCAGAATTTTCACAAAAATAACATTTACTTGATAATTCAGTGGAATCTTCTTAAGTACTACATATTTATTGCAGTGTGCGACTACTTGAATACTAGAAAGTAAAGATGGGTCGATTAGCAGGTTTCTCGAATTTGCAAATTAAATGACTATAATATCCAATACCTTTAATGCTAGAATGGGGGCGTTTACTCGGAACCGAAATCGCAATTTTGTACACGACATCGTTAGATGGAAACGAAAAACGAATTTCAGTGAAAAAATTAATCTTCTAACCACAACCATTCACTCATAAATCAAAAATTAAAATAAGCAAAAGGTGACGCCCACCAAAAATGCTGCTGTGATAACATTGATTTCACTTTCCTCCCGTCCTTGACTGCTCTTATGGGAAGGGAAAGGGAGTTGAGGGGGGTTCCTCGGAAGGTTTTTTCGCACAGATTCTGTCGCAATCGCTACCATTGGGAGAGCCAGCCGTGTCCCCCCATTGCGATAAGGCAAAGTAGCTTCGCGGGCTCAGTTGTGATTGGACGAAGTAGGTTGCACCACGCCCACTTTTCCGAAAGGGTCAAAAACATCAGTTTTTCGCCGCAAATAACTCGATAAATAATTGACGGATCAGAAAACGGAAAAATACGTCTCTTTTTATTTCACAAATTCTATCAGATTCGGCAATTAAAAAAATATGGTAAAGGACCCCATTCTACTGAAGAAATTGGTTACACTGTTAAAAGCTTTGAGATTAGACGGAACGGACATGGACCATATGGGGGAGCAATTAGAAATAAGAGGGAGGACATTTGATGAGAAGTACGATTGCAGTGCAAGTACGATCTGAATTGAAGCGTGGTGAGACATTACGGCAGTGGTCTGAAATTACGGCCAAGCACGCTATTGTATCACACAGCCCTCCATCTACATCTACATAATACCCTGCAAGCCACCACAAAGGTGCTTGGCAGGGGGTGAATTATCACCAAACGTGCACTACATATCATGCATTTAAAAGGATTAGTATGTATATACTGTTCTAAAGTTCACCATTTAAAAAAAGTTCGTCCTTATACCAACACGCACCTACCAATGTTATCCATTGCTACACTCGTACTGGATATATTTACCGTTATTCATATTCCTAATTGTACGAGGAAAAAAGGACATTTAGAATCTGTCAGTTCGGCAATCAATTTCTCTAATTTTATGATTATGGTCCAGTCTACCATAGTAAGTTGGGGTTCGCAATATATTTTTAACATCGTCACAGAAAATATGGTCTTGGAATTTGTTCAAGAGATTAAGTTTAAATTTCAACCTGCGATCTGACAATGATTCCCAATTTAATTGATTTAATAGACTGGTTACGCTAGTAAGGTTATCTCACCGTCCCTTAACAAATCTTGCCGATCTTCGCTGCACACGTTCAAGTTCGTTATGTATACTGATTTCGTAGGGATCCCATACACTGGCAGCATATTTCAAATGAGGTCTAACAAGGCAAAAGTAGCTGATTTCTCGTACATGATCGTCGCATTTACCCAGTATTCTTTTGATGAAAACCAGTTTACGATTCGCTTGACCCATTATTTTACTTATGTGTTTACCCCAGAAAAGATCATGTGTCAGTCTTATTCCAAGATATTTAATGGATTCCACGTTTTTTAATTTATTATTACTTATTTTGTAAGTGCTAGGAGGAGAGCTATTCTGTTTCCAAAAAATTTATTACAAGGCATTTAAAAAAATTTAATTCTAAACTGTCATGCATGACACCATTTTTCAATTGCTTGTAGGTTGTCATTTAAATATTCTTTATCGTTTGGGCATAGAATTTCCCTGCACACTACTGAGTCATCGGCAAATAGAAGAAGCAAACTCTTTACCACCTTATTGATATCATTTATGTACAGAAGGAACAGGAGTGGACCGATCACTATACCTTGTGGGACACCCGTAGTGACTTTAATTTCCGGTGAGGTAACACCGTCCAAAACAACCCTTTGCACCCGATCATGCTGAAAATCATTAATCCATGATGTACTCCACGTGATTTCAAACACGTAAGCGCCCAATGTTGACAACAAGAAGGTTGGAATCTGAAATTTTAACATCCTTGGTTGAAAATCGGAGAGCTTTTGCTGGCTCTGGTGTGGATCGCGGGCGCAGCGCCAGCAGCATCCAGCGGCAGGAAAGAGGAACTACATGTGTCTGTACGATTCGCGTTAGCAATACAATATCGTTTCTTTCCCCCTTACGTACCGCTTTTGCCAAACCTGGACTGCCTTAAATTCAAACTTGGTCTGACTTCAAACAAGGTCCACTTAGCTTTATATTCAGTACTGGAACTACATACCTAATTCTTTGTTGTTTTTGCTGTCGAAATCGCTCCCATTGGCCGAGTCAGCTGTGTCCCCCCCTTTGCGATAAGGCGAAGTAGCTTCGCGGGCTCAGTTGTGATTGGACGAAGTCGATATACGTCAGAGGTTACACCACACCCACTTTTCCGAAAGGGTTAAAAACATCCGTTTTTCGCCGCTTATAACTCGGGAAATAATTGTCGGATCAGAAAACGGAAAAATACGGGTCCTTTTATTTTACAAACTCTATCAGATTCGGCAATAAAAAAAATATGGTAAACGACCCCATTGCATTTGATTTGATTGCAATGTTAAATGTTTACATTACAATAATTATTCTGGTAGGTACCTAATTTTTTCTTGCCAGTTGGAAGTAAAAAGCTACAGCTTATATCAAATTAAAAAATTTAGCTCCGATTTCAAAATGTCAAATACATTATAATATTCCACCAACGATGGACCATTGATTACATTAACTTATATAATCATTAATAAATGAACAGAGAATGCTAACACACCTTTATGTTCTGTCCACTTATAAATTAACCACAAACTAGTGTCAAAGTTCAAGTAAATTGAAATTTTACAACAAAATAGGTGGGAAATATTAACCTCTGATCTGATAAAATGAACTATGGTATGTATTACTATGAGCAGGTAAACACTTTGCACCTAATTGAGTCACAATTCAGTAAGAGTCTGCCAATAAATTATATACGTGTTCCTTAGTTTGAGAAGCTCTCTCTTCCATAAGAGAAAATGAACTTAAATGCAGTTTAGTAATACTGGTAATTATTCTTTCTTTCTCCTCCTCTATACTCTTCATTCTGAGAAACTTGTGACTGCAGTGGCCCCACCCAAGTTCAGTCAACTGTAACCAGTTTCGTAGTAGGGTTTTAATAATAACTTTAGAATATTTGTAATAAATAAAAATTCATCACTGGCTTTATTTAGCTGAAATTTCAATTTAACGTGATAACAGCACACAGAATAAAAAGCATGCAATCCTTGGTCATGACATTTTATGTCACAAAACAGTTTTAATCCAAATAAAATTTTGTAAAAGTTTATTTAGGGCGACAAAAAAATATTAACCTAAATAAATGTGAAAATGAACATTCTTTAGCGTCTTGGTGCGGAATGAAACGCTATTTTCTTCTTGTAGATAGCTATTTTTATTCCGCTCCTCTTACAAGATTCTGTCTTTCTCCCTCTCTAAAACTCATCAACAACTCTCTTGGTAACCCACATGGGTATTGTTGCTAGGTTGGTATGTAGATGAATAAAATAATAAATAATAATAAATAATAATAATTGATGATAAATAATAATTGATAATAAATAATAATAATATAATGCATTACTACATAATGAATGAATGGCTTATAAATGAATATGATTAATTGCCAACGTGGCTGTTGTGGCGGAGTATCGCCACACTACTCCCCCCCGTGGGGAAAAAGAGGGTCGGCTGCAAATTGGTTTGGAGGACGGATGGTGCGGCTGAAGCGGGTAGAAATCGTAGGACCTGGTGGTGAAGATGCAGGCGGCGCCGATGGGGTAGGCGGTGGAAGAAGTGGTGCTGGTGTAGAGGCTGAAGGCGGAAGGTCGTCCTGAAGAAGATGGGCTGGCTTGAGTCGGTCGATGGAGACAGTCAAAGGCTTGCCATTGATTTTAAGGGTATAGGTCTTCCGATCACGGCTGAGGACAGGATATGGTCCTGTATAAGGTGGTTGCAGGGCAGACCGCACGGCATCTTGGCGAATGAAGACGTGGGGAGAAGTGGCCAGATCTTTGTGAATAAAGACTTGCCGATGGGTGATGTGGCGTGATGCTGGGGTCGGACGTAGTTGAGCCATGTAGTCACGCAGCTGAAAGACAAGATCCGTCAAGTCTGGGTGTTGCATGGAGTCTACAAAGAAGTCCCCAGGGAGACGCAGTTGTTCCCCAAAGAGAAGTTCGGCTGGCGTTGTCTGCAGGTCGGCTCTCCAGGTAGTGCGGAGGCCGAGAAGAACTGTAGGTAGGGCGTCTACCCAAGAGTTTGAAGAATGACACATAAGAGCTGCTTTTAGGACGCGGTGTAGTCGTTCGACGAGTCCGTTGGCCTGGGGATGGTAACTCGTGGTGTGGTGTAGTGATGTCCCCAGAGTGGCGCACAGATGTTGGAAAAGAGAGGAGACGAACTGACGGCCGCGGTCACACGTGATGTGTTTAGGACAGCCATAGTGAGCAACCCATCCCAGAAGAAAGGCACGGCAGACGCTGTCTGCGGTGATGTCTACAAGGGGTTCTGCTACTGGCCAGCGAGAAAACCGGTCGACCATGGTGAGGAGGTAGCGGTAGCCGGCGCTAGGCGGTAGAGGTCCAACGATGTCAATGTGTATGTGATCGAATCGCTTGGTTGGCAGGACGAAGTCTCCGAGTGGCGTTGTTATGTGACGGGACACCTTGCAACGCTGGCAGGAGAGGCAGCTGCGAGCCCATGCACGACAGTCCTTACGCATCGATGGCCAGACATACCGACTGGAGACGAGTTTGATGGTGGAGTTGGCACCAGGATGACTAAGGGACTGGATATTGTCGAAGATGTGTCGACGATACGGAGGGGTAACGTAGGGGTGTGGTGTTGGCATGGAAGTGTCGCACCACAGTGAGACGTCTGTTCCAGGTACAGGGAACCGGGAAAGCTGAAGAGCTGTGCCATCGTGGAGGAGTTTACGGAGTTCCTCGTCGTCATCTTGGGAACGAGACAGAGTGGCGAAGTCAAGTGGGGCAGGAGTGGTTATGGATTCCACCCTGGAGAGGCAGTCCGCAACAACGTTGTCCAGTCCGGAGATGTGTCTCACGTCCGTGGTGAATTGCGAGATGAACTCGAGATGATTGAATTGCCGTGGTGAGCAAGTATCAGTATTCCTGGCGTGGGCCAAAGGCATAGAACAGGGGTTTATGGTCGGTGTAGATGGTGAAGTCACGGGCTTCCACCATTGGCCGAAAGTGCTTCACTGCTTGGTAGGCGGCGTAGAGTTCACGGTCATATGCACTCCACTTCTGTTGGGAAGGCGTCAGCTTGCGTGAGAAGAAACCAAGTGGTTGCCAGGAGTTCCCAGAAAGTTGCTGCAGGGCAGCACCGATTGCAGTTTGGCTGGCATCTACGACGAGAGCCAGAGCTGATTGGATGGGAGAGGGTTGCGGCCCGGGCGAGTCCAGCTTTACAGTCCTCGAAACTTTGTTGAAGTTCTGGTGTCCACGAAATTAGAGTGGAGCTTCTGATTTTTGGGCCTTGAAGGAGTGCATTGAGCGGAGCTTGGGCAGATGCGGCGTGTGGAATGTGCTGGCGGTAGAAGTTCAGCATTCCAAGGAATCGTCACAGATCGCGAATGGTCTTGGGTGGAGAGAAGTTTTTGATAATAGCAACTTTGTCAGGCAAGGGTGAGCAGCCGTCAGCGCTGACATGGAAGCCGAGAAATGTGACCTTGGGAGATCCGAAGACGCACTTAGCTGTGTTGAGGATGACACCAGTCAGAGAGGCGCTGGAATAGGATCCGGAGATGCTGAAGATGCTCTTCTTTCGAGCGCGAAAATATCAAGATATCATCCAGATATGGAAAGCAGAAAGTGAGGCCTTCGAGAGCTTCGTCAATGAAGCGTTGCCAGGTCTGAGCAGCATTACGAAGCCCAAACGGTATAAATAAGAATTCGAACAAGCCGAACGGTGTAATTATCGCTGTCTTTTCGATGTCTTCAGGGGCCTTCGGGATTTGAGTGAAGGCCTTGGCGCAGTCTATGATGCTGAAGATGGTGCATCCTTGAAGATCATTGGAGAAATCCTGCAGATGGCGGACGGAGTAGCGGTCTGGAATGGTGCGGGCGTTGAGGGCCCTGTAGTCGCCACAAGGTCTCCAGCTGTTGTCCTTCTTGCGAACCATGTGAAGTGGCGAGGTGTAAGGGCTGTGTGAGCGACGAACAATGCCTTCGCGTACTAATAGCTCGAATTCTGCTTGTGCATCCCGAAGTCGATTCAGAGCTAGACGGCGGGCACGGTAATAGATCGGCGGTCCGGGTTGGAGGCGTATGTGATGCTTCGTGTGATGGTGGACTTCCCGAGGAGTGCCTGGGGGCCGGGTGATGTTAGGGAACTCGGCCAGGAGGGCATGATAGGGTGAAGATCCCGACAGAGCGCGCACGCTGTCCTGGGAAGATCGACCGCGATGACCCGATGCAGAATGGCCAGAGATTGTGTCGACGAGCTGAGCGGTGGCCATGTTAGGAACGAGGTGAAAATGAGTGAGAAAATCTGCTCCGATGATTGGCTCGGTGACGTCAGCAACGATGAATCGCCAAAGGAAGTCGCGAGGGAGGCCAAGCTGAAGACGTAGAGGTAGTGTACCGTAGGTACGGATCCGGCTGTCGTTGGCAGCGGAGAGCTCGTAGTCCGTGCAAGTCCGGTGGTCGGTGCAAAAGTTGACTGGGTAGATAGAGAGGTCTGATCCCGTGTCTATGAGAAAACGTCGTCGGGAGTGGCGATCGGTGACGAAGAGGCGGCACCCAGTGGTAGGACGACTCGTGGCCACCGTTACGAGTCGCCGTTGGAGTTTAACGGGCTCACTGATTTGGCGGAGCAAGGCTGGGTGCAGCGTCTGGCTTCGACACCAAACCTGCGATGGTAATAACACATACCAAGTTTAGCGGGGCGCTGTGTAGTGCCTGTGGATTGCATGGGACGAGGCTGAGATCTATCCCGGGTCCAGGTCCGTGTATATGGAGGATTTCTAACACGATTTCGTAGATCTTGGACTTGCTTGGCGAGTTCCTCTATCCGTTGATTCAATGCCGAAATGTCAGGCGTAGAGCGTACGCAGAATGCTGTGCGAGTAGCACAGAGAAGCCCGTGTATTGCGGTGTGCGATGATGTCCGTAGAAGCTCGGAAGCCGATGAAAAGGTCGTCGTCAGGGGTCCGTTGTCCGTCGTGTTTTTCGTCGTCAGGGGTCACCAGTTTAGCGTCTTGGTGCGGAATGAAACGCTATTTTCTTCTTGTAGATAGCTATTTTTATTCAGCTCCTCTTACAAGATTCTGTCTTTCTCCCTCTCTAAAACTCATCAACAACTCTCTTGGTAACCCACATGGGTATTGTTGCTAGGTTGGTATGTAGATGAATAAAATAATAAATAATAATAATTGATGATAAATAATAATTGATAATAAATAATAATAATATAATGCATTACTACATAATGAATGAATGGCTTATAAATGAATATGATTAATTGCCAACGTGGCTGTTGTGGCGGAGTATCGCCACAATTCTATAAGAAACATTTTACTTCAGGAAAATTAGTTTCCGCTTTCAGAAGATAGAGTTTATCAAACTCAGGGGTCTCGGCATATTCTCAATGGAAAATAGTGACAATGACTTGTAGTGATAGCAAAACAGACACACGAGTTCTCAATAACTCTTATGTAAACCTCATTAGCTCTTTGCAGAAGTATGCATTTGAAGAAGAGGCACATTGTGTGACCTTTCATAAATTAATGACCACTAGACTGCTTAGTAGTTAAAATTATGTATTAATTGTCGTAAGGGTGCCGAGAGTGAAACCGCCAGATGATTTCATCATTGATTTGTTTCTGTTTAAGTATGGTATATTACACCACAGACTGAAATACTGTGTTCAAATATGATAGTTATTAGTTAAAAAAATTATTGTTACTTACCACAATAATATATTCCGTAATAGTAATAAGTTATTATTAATTAGTTTTTGCCTCTAGTTTATCAGTGAAATTCATTATTATGAATTAATTAATAATACATTACATATTCAGTTTACTGCTTAAACAAGTAGGAATACTTCACACTCAAATTAATGATGAGTTGTGATGTTTTCAGTTGAAATTTTGTCAAAAAATGGTATCTTATACTCAGGTGAATATGGTACTCTTTTTTATGATGAAATTTAAGTGACACACCTTTTTAATTTTGTGAAAAAAATTTCTTTTTGATGTTTTAAGAACATATAAATAGTCAATTTTGGTAGAGTGAAAATTTTTGCATACATTATGACGAAGAAATCCCAAAATGGATTAAGGTGAGTGAGTGATCTCTATGGAAAAATTGAAAATTCATAGTGTCAAAATATGTGATATCGAGTTTCAACCACTATGATGAAAAGGATTTTCATGAATTTGGTGCCTTACTTCCAATTGTTATCAAAATATCAGTTTCATTCACTTAAAATAAAATTAGCCAAACCGACACATAAAACTAAATAAAGAGTAGGCAGCCTACAGGCCACAATTAGCAAATTAATATAAGCAAACCTACTGATGCTTCTACTCCAAATCACACCTGAGTAATCCCCGTCAGACTGATACTGCCGAGGTGAGAGTCGGCAACCTCGGGAAATGAATGAAGAGAGCCTTCCAATGGAGGCGAGGATGAGTCCCAGGTAGGGAGGGGACGGCGTCAGAGGCCGCGACAGGTACTCGGGGTGGAACTGCGTGGCGACATAGTAAGGGTGCCCTTCCAACTCCATCATTTCCATCCGCTCACCACTCTCGTCCCGACCTGTGGGAGGGGGGAAACACGATGCCATCAGTGGTATGGCCTCCCTTAGGGGGCCAGAGACCACACTCCTCGCCAAAGGGTGGCACTGTCCCTACTATGCACTCTCTTAAACGTCCCTCTACAAGCGACACTTAACAAAGTAGGGGTGTTGCATAGATCGCTAGCATCTTCATACTTACGCCATGCTTCGGTGATGTTTCCTTTCACTGGCCACAATTCATTGCGCTGATTGCAACGATCGAGAACGAGAAGTATAAAATGGCAGACAGAAACGGAAAGCGGATGATGACTAATGAGGAGACGAAGTTATTGGTCAGCCTCATCAGCCAGCGGAGAGACATATTGGAGAGCAAGAAGACAGACGCAGAGTGTCGAATGCAAGAAAGGCGAGAAGCTGGAGTGAGGTGGAAATGGAATCTAATGCTCTCAAGAATTTGCTATGAGAAGATGATTATGGAATCGAGTGCCTGATTCTTTTGCTTATTAGAAATTAATTTATCTATTAATCTATTTGTGTAACCGTTATTTCTAGCAATCTGTTTTATTACATTGACTTCCTTATTGAAGTCGTCTTTTGACAACGGTACGTTAAATAGATGGTGAATTAGCGAATGGAATTCTCCACAAAGTTTTCAGAAAGTGACAAAAAACGGTGGTGTTCCTTAAGATATCTAGGTGACGTTACGGACAGATTGGCCAAAATATTTCCTAAAGAAATTTATAATATCTCGTACAGGACCCCGGCTACACTTAAAACCTTATTTGTGAAGTGCAAAGTTCCAGTGGACGCCAAAGAGAGAAGTGACGTGTATGCTCTATGGTGTGGTGATTGTGATGGAGTGTATGTGGGTCAAACGGCCAGGAATTTTAACATTAGATGTAAAGAACATTTGAATGCTTTTAAACAGAACAACGACGACAAGAGCAACTTCGCGAATCATCTTTTAGACTGTGACCACCGGAGTGATTTTACTGTTGACATTTTACATAGTTCGAATAACAGATGGGAGTTGAATTCTCTCGAGCAACTCGAGATTTTAAAAGCAGTGAATGACCCGAAGGTTTCGGTTATAAATGAATATTTGTACCCGGCCTCCTCGCCTATCCTCGACACAGTCGCTGCCTACGCTCCCTCCCCCATTCTACCCAAGGTCTACCACTAGCCCTGCAAAGCACCGCTTATCTCTCCGCCCTCCACCACAATACACACCGAGTCTACCTCCTAATTACCTCCCACCCTCTTCTCATCAACCCCCCCCCCCTCCAGTCCAGATTGTGGTATGTATACAGAGGTCTCGCCCTGGGACTTCACCTGATGATGGTGCTTAGCGCCGAAACCCGGGTCGTGAGTTTGCATTATATTGTGGTTTGTAAAAGTTTGAAATAAATCTATCCCACATGGTATGTTTCACTCAAACGTTTACTGATGCAACGGCGTCAAGCTTTTTCACAACTTGCACTTTTTCTGCCATGGTTAACGTTTTGTGCTGTTGCCATAACTGAATGGATGAGACATGTTTTGGGTGAAACATAAGAATGTAACCAATATTTTATCAAATTACGTCTAGTGGTCAATCAAAAATGCACGCGCCATTGAAAGTGGCCGATCTGTAAATTAGTTGTAGTCCGTCTCGGCGTGTCTTCAAATTTATACGTTTACTTCAGGGTTCTGGAATAAGTCCTGTGTACACGAAGTACCAGAAATTAATATGTTTAAATTATTCTCATTCTCGAAATGGGAAAATTAACGTTAAGAATGGTATTTCGATATTAATATAAGAATAATATCTCGGCAGGTTATGAAGCAATGTTTTGGTTAAAAATGTTTCGGCATTTTCCACTAAGTACCAGGTAGTTGGTCATGGCAAAATTGCCGGATTATGGGTGCTCCTGGATTAGGGGTTCCCGGATTAAGGGTGCTCAACTGTATTGACAGTCAAACTCGACTAGACTCGAAACTCGATTTTTTTTCAATGATCGACTCGAACTCGACTCGAATTGAAAATCTGGTGTTCGCACATCCCTAGTTATGAGAGTTGAATTTTTCAAGTTACTTAGATGTATTCATGAACATACCATCACAGCATCATATTCATGAACATACCATCATAACTAAGCTCTAAAATATTGTTTAACGGTCTAAAATGTATTAAATGCATTTTTCCATTCATAGTTATGACAAGCTTAATTTACAGAGAATTGGTTGTGCAGTAAATATTATTTGATAACAACTTTTAAGTCATGTTTCCTCAATGTTCCCTTCCTATTTTCACAGGCCTGCATTTTTGGTGATCGAATGAGGAAATCCTATCCATTGGAGTGCGGAACTAGCACTGTGTGCAAAATGCAGGACTACGAAAACAGCAGCCACATTCAGCTCTCGCCATTCACACCCAGCCTTATTTTGAACATTACCAATTATCAGGCTGAATCCCACAATGCGTATGTCACCAAATTTATTGGTGGTAGGAGATGGTAATTTGCCATTGTCGTACAAAGCGCGCACTGTAAGCTAGCAGCTACAATTGTGGACACAGCATGTGCATTCCCTTTGGCATTGAAAGGGAGGAGCATTATAATATGCAAAGACGTGTTTGGCCACCACCGAGAGGAGGGCTCAACCAAGGGTAAATCAGCATTGCCTTAGACATCACGAACCAAACTATTACAGTAAAACCTCCCGTTAGCGAACTCCCTTACAACGAGCACCTCCGATTAACGAGCAAATGGAGTTGGTCCCGTCAAGCTGCCATCAAAAAGCACGCATTTTGACTCCCTTACAACAAACTCACATACAACAAGAACCTCCCGACAACGAGGTGAAGAGCCAGTCCCGTGAGCACTTGTTGACCTCTTTAGGACGAATTTTTTCTCGTCTAACGCCGTTTTTTCTCAGAAGTACGTGAGCTGTCATTTACTCTAGAAATCCATGTTTGCTGTTTCCTTAAACGTTCTTTAAAAATCGGGTTCGTGTCTTTCGTGGAATTTCATGAAAAAACATGATCGTTTTTCGCAAATTTTCGTGACATAAGCAAATAAGTCTTGAACCCGTACGCATGTCATTATTGGTTCGTTTCGTTTTTGCTGTGTTATACTGTTGCTTTTTTATAGGGTTGCTGCAAATAGGGTAGTCACAAAGACTGGATTAGCGTTGCCGCGGGAGGTTGGATGTATCGCAAGCGTTTGCTGCACACGGAACGTCAGCGATCGAAAAAATGTTATGCGCAGTATTTTTAGGTAGACGTACGGCAAATGGATGTGCTGCAAAGAAGCCTGACATAGATATGTTGAGCTAAATATCGTATGCTCTGCATCGATTGACAACTTACGAGTTCATAAAGGCGACTTAAAAGCTCGCCTAAATTGACTAATGTACATGTAAGAGTGTCTTGGGGGAGAATTATGTTTCTGGTGTCTCTGTATGCGTTAACTGTGATTCATTGAACTTAAGAAGTAGAAGAAGAAGGAAGAAGGTGGAACTTGGCCAGCACAAAACACTCTGGGGTTGAGGCATCAGTAGATCCCGATTTGGAAAAAAATTGGAGGCTAAAGTTTCCAAAGTTGATCAGCCAATACAAACCGAAAGACATTTTTAATGCTGATGTAGCACGATTTTTCTACAATAGAGATTTATTACGCTATTTTATGACAACTGCGATGGTTCAGTGAAATTACCTCTGCTTGTAATTGGAAAATCCAACAAAACTAGTTGTTTAAAAAATGTACAACTACCATGCCCCTGTGAACAGAAATTCTTGGATGACCGCTGAGATATTTTGGGAATGGGCCGTTGGAGTTGAATCTCGAATGGGAGGTCAAAAAAGAAATTCTGTTGTTTGTTGATCGCTGCACGGACAACAAATAGGAGGCTATAAATGTAAGAAATGTGACCGTGGTTTTCTTCCCGCCTAACCGCACAAGTCGGCTACAGCAGACCAGGGAGTCATATCCCACGTAAAGAGGGTGTGCCGACAACAACTGGCACAGTATTAACTTGGAAGGATGTAGAGCACCAGCAACCCAACTCTTCTCAGATGGAACATTCTCCAGGCTATGCAGCATCTTTATCTTTGTTGGGATACCGTTCTGCAATAAGACATTACTTTGGCAGGCAAGGTTTAATGAAGCTGAATCTAATTGTGAAGTGAATGCAAGCCAAGGGAATGGAGATTGGGAGGAACTGATGGATAAGCAAAGCATTCAAGACGTTTCATTTGATAACGTCGTTAATATTGATGAAGGAGTAGTGCCGTGCTCTGCTGAAAGTGAGGCGAGTGAAAAAGAGAACGGAGAGCAAAGAGGACAATCCGGAGAGGGAGTTCGTGAAATACAAGTCCCGAGATGATCAAGAATCTTGCGATCATCTGACTATTTTTGCCAGCTGCAATGGCAATCGCATATAACTGGCAAAGATTGCCAGTGTGAAGACTCGGCCCTGCATGCTATTGCGGGGACTCGAACCTGTACACATAATTGTGGGTTCTTGCCCTTGGTGTCGGGAACAAGTAATGAAGTAAAAGATTCGTGTTAAAGACAGAATTTATTCGGAAGCAAAAGTTAAACCAATCGCGTCTCGAATAGCCAAAATAGAGTTATACACGTTACCTCTAGCTCGGGAGGATAGGAGAGAATGCACGTTCAGTACGGGTGGATCGCACGGCTTAGAGCATGGACCCAACGGTCCGCGCCTCGGTCTCCAATGATGGACTACATTTTGACTGCAAACGATTCACCAATCTTTTCCTTCAGCAATCTCCCCTTCAACAATCTCCCAAAATCCACCATACACGCCATTATATAGAAGGCAAAAGGAGGCTGTTTACCGGTCAAGGGGAAGGAGAGAAGGGGAAGTGAGAAGTCGAAAGTGAAATCTTTACTCTCGAGGCATTGGCTTTTGGCTATTCTGAGAGACGCCCATTTCCAGTACAAAAATATCTTTTAGGAAAGTGAAATTTAGAATAACAAAATTCTACCAAGATTCATACGTCCGTCCGGGCCATTGCAATGGCCATTACACCAGTTTGTCACATGGAGTCCCCATGGATTCCTCATTGAAAAAATTGTTAGAGATGACCAGTTTTGGGAAAATAAAATGGAAACAAAAGGGATATCTACATGGATTGCCTTTTGCCGGGAATTTTTTGCTGACTTACCGAAAAATAAAATATTTCAGGAAGAAATAATGTTATTATTTCATTGAATTACTTACACTCTATTTTCTTGTTTGGGAGTACTTCTCTTAGGCTTTTAATGTATACGATAAATATATTTACCGAAGTCGATAAAAATTCTTGTTCCAGTTTACACTTAAAATGATGGATGTAATTAATTTTTTTTTCTCAACCCTATTTAATCAATTTTATTTCCAGACAAACTTAGGATGAAGTTGCATTCGTATTGGAAAAATCTTGGAATAAAGGTCACAGTCATGAGAAGCCTTTTATTTCTGCACTGAAAATAAATAGCCGTGGATATTGGTAGTGAGGGTGGAATAAATCAAATCCCACATTTAGGCATGTCATATGCTGGTGTGAGGTGAGTGGCGAAGATAGCTAACATGCGAAAGATGAATCATTCGTAACCCAAGTTCTTCTTCCAAGGGGGCGACGTAATAAGGGATAAGCAACATCTGAACTGGTGGTCGCTCACTGGTGACTTGACTAAGTAAGCCATGCCCCTCAAAGATAACCCCACCCAGTAAAGTTACCCATCCCACTGAAACTGAAGCGTGGCCACTCTTGGAATCAAAATGTGTTATGGTTACCCTGAGATTTTCTAATAGCATAGAACAGCCTTAATGAGAATTCCTTAACAAGCAAATGCAATTACAAAATGAGTTTACCAAAACATGTCACACACACAATGATGTACTTCAGCAGTTCAATGTGATTTTTTTCTTTTTAACAATGGATGCCTCCAACGGCTAACTCTTGATTTCTCAGGAATCAAACTGCATCCATTATATTGAAAGTAAACTAGTTACTTGAACCAGCTTGAGTTGATGCTACCATGGGATCATTTTCTCATTTAACCACATTCCTTGCTCACTAAATAAGATGCAACCTCAGATTCCCCCAAATATAGCTCTTCATGTCCCAAACATAATTAACCTAGGTTATAAAAATTAATCTCCATTTCATACACACTATACTCAAATATTACCCCAATCATAAAAGTTTCACCGAAACAAAGAATTCTGCTTCCCACAACAAAAGCAAGGCAACGGCCCTTTTCATCCACAGCCACACTCACAAAACGTGACACTTTTCCACTCTTCACTTGGGTGAGAGAGAAGTTTACAGGCAGCCCTTCCAAACATTTCCTTTTTTCATCTAAAGGCTTGGCAAACCATAATTCCTTCCACATATTGTGATTAATATTATTATATGTAATACGTAACTTACCAACAAATTTCAGCCCAGCTGCTTCTAATTTCTCCACATATTGAGGACTAACCTCATAACGATGCCTGTGGCGTTCTTGAATGCTGTCCACTTTACCATAAAGGATTTCTGTGAAAATAAAATTAATTTTAGAAGAAGGGTCACATCAATCTTTCCCCGTAAACAGAGGGATATCCTTTTCATGCACCTTGCCCAAGTTTTTAACCATGCTTGCAATGTTTGGTGAGTGTGTGATTTTCAAGTTAACTTATTTCTCCATCATCAAGACTTTTGATTTCCACACAGGATTAATAACAGTAGAACCTCTTTTTTACAAACATCTAATTCACGAAATGACACCAATTTACGTACCATTCCGCCGGTCCCGATCTTTGTATATAGGAAAACCATGTAAAATTACTTCTATTTTATGAAACCTCGATTTTACTGATTTACGAAGTGAGAGGCTGGTCCCATAGGAGTGATTAACCTCTGTTTTACGAAGTTTTTGAAATGATTTTGTAGCACTGAACTCAGTACAATGGAATAACGATCGCTGTATACCGCGACAGGAACAGCTGAAGCCAGATAGGTAATGGTGAGAGGGCCCTCGGTCCAAGTATTTCATATGGGAAAATGTGGAAAAATCGAATGTGAGCATAGTGCTTTTTGAAGTGCTTAAACTGTAGCAAAAATCCCAGAGATTGATCATCCAAATCACAATTCAATCCTAATTATATGATCCAAGGAAAAAATGTTCAAAGACGCATGGCACGACACCTACTTCTCGAAAACAATGCCCCAGTTCATAAAATAATCAGATTAGTGCTTCGTAATTTCTATTCCTTTTCTATCATTTTGTGTATTGCGAATACCTAACTCGTAGTCACAAAGGTTCCATATTTTCTCTGGAATTATTTAAAATTAGCTTTAAGGTAGCCGCCATAACCGCAATTCAGAACTTTGTTCAGCCTTTCACTTGAAAATAGCATTCCCGTAGGAAGTTCTTTGCTGCAGCTGTTGTGGAGCTTAGTTTCATTAAAAATACTAATTTCGCAATAATAAATTATTGATATTCAAATCTTGATGCAATTTGATCATTTAATTTTTCATTAGAAGTGTTTTACGTCGTTAGGTAAGAATTTGCGATCGCGACTTTGAAATCGCGATCGCTTTCTGTATCCGCAAGTAAATAGTTCTAGTAAATCACCGCTAGATGTCAGCACTGTAGAACGCATCTTAAAAAAGAGGGAATTTCAAATTAACTGAGTGAATTTCTAAGATTGACTTTCATCAGCTGCGAAATATTATTAAATGTATTTCAAATGATACGTTTTCTTCAAAAAAGGCATTTTCTGGTCTTTTCATTGAAATATACTGGGCCAGTTGGAACTTTGTTTTGAAATTTCCTAGTTAAAATGCATACCAGGCTTTCCCATGTTAAAATGGCTTCTTTAAACACAAATCGACTAGCACTAAATATACCCCTTTCATTAATTAATGCATAACTGCATATGCTTAAAATACTCTGCGGGATGAGTTAATTCTCTTATGAGTTATTCCCCTTATTTTGAGCTCTACCAACTGAACAGCTACAAGAACCTAATTCCGTTGCAGCAGCCAAGTTCATACCATTATAAATTTGTAGAAAAATATTCACCTGTTTTTTTTTTTAATTCATGGCTGTTTCATCCTCTTTTACTAAAGTGAGTCTCCTAGCCTTAGGAATAACGCCTATGCTATGCAGCGAATCAATACAATTGGTGTAATTTTTAAATCCTTTCAATTTGATGTAGATCTACACTGCACACAGAGAATTTCACGTAATATCTGTTGTTTTTTCCCAGAATGAGCAGATGACTGTTATTTGTTATAGTAATTAGTTTGATTTCAACCCAGCCCCCGGCAACATGGGCTCGTCACACGTCCCCTTATTGTCCGCTTATTTCCTGCTTTCGGTCGTTGGCGCCACTTGTTCATTCGCCCTTCATTTACCTTGTGCCAGCACACAAAGTAAGCGTCTTACGGTGTTTCACTGCGGCAAACCACATTTTTGTGAAACTGTTCCTGCGAAAAAGATCTGGTTTTCTTTTCTAAAAATCATCATCAAGTGTTTTAGAGTTTGAAAACCAGACTGCATTGGTAGAACACTATGGTCAGTAGGAGATACAGCACATATGGGTTGTACCACGTGGAGGAAGGAGGCGCTTCCATGGTTGTACCTCTGAGTATAATTCGAATACCGAAAAGGTGCATTGCTTTGTGGTCCTGAGAGAAGAAAGCCACCGTGGTGAGTGGCAGACGTGCATTCCTCGCGATAGTTTCTCAGTGAAGCATCCGCAAGTTTGGTGTGAGAATCACTTTTTTGAAACGAATATACTTCGCGAGAAGATACTCACCGACAATGAAGGAAATGTCATAGGCGTGTTAAGATTTACTACTTTTTATAGCATTTTTAGTGATCATCTTAATTTACCTATGAATTGAATTCCCTTGGTGGCTAATTATTTTCTCTTTCACTGTAAATGATATTTCCATTTCATAGACCAATTCAACCCATGAGTGAGCCATGCGTCTGTGAAATTACCTTCTCAGTATCATTTGTGGTAATTGCTGCTATCAATGTTGCTCCTATTTATGTTCTATTGATGTTGCTTAGAACAATTCGATTTCGTTATTTCTCAATGATGTTTTTGAAGAGCAAGTTACTCATCGAACACACGATAATTGCTTGATGAAATTCACTCTGTTTTGGCACCGGGACAGGCTTTTCATTGCCGATGTTTGGATGAGCATGTTACTCATCGAAAAGCCGGCCATGAAAAGTCTCACCCGGTGTAAAACCCGAGAAGAGGCATGTACTAAAAGATGAGACAGCTACAGAAACATATGCTTAAACAAGTGGAAAATTTTGTTGCTTAAGAAGCATAATAATCAGTGAGAATTGAAGCAAAAAGAAAACGTATATCCATGAGGAAAAAATTGGTCAAGGAAACTTTTAAAAAGAAAATAAGTCAAGCATAAGAAAAGAATAAACTCCTGCATTGGAATTTTGTTATCAATGAATCATTGTGAAGGGCAATACATACAAGGGAAGGATGACTGATTCAATAAAATAGTTCTCCCTCTCGAAGACCACTAAAATAGGTACCTTGTATAGAAGCATTCCTTTGTCTTCTAATTTGGATGCCTTTATTTCAAGAAGAATTTGATGGAAAGAAACGACATTCGAGTCCCGGTCAAGGCGAATAATTTTCTTTTCTCTGTGGAATATCTTACTATTGAGCAAACACCATCTTTATATAGAAGAATCATAGCTCAGCGCAACACAGGGAAATTTCACGAAGGACAATCAATGTATACTGTACACTACAGCCGCTAATTACCCATCTAGGGCGCTTCTTCGAAGTTATTTCGATAACAGAGCCGAGGATAGCACTGTATACAATCTTTCAAGCTAGCTATGGTGAATTAAACATGTTCATACAGAATTTTTAGGAGGCCCTAACTCATCAATTTTTTTTAAAGTTTCAGGCTTCACTTTATGGAACTCGAAGGAAAGGTATAACAAATTGATACGCTCCAAACTATTTTATTACTAAATACAATGGTAATGAAATAGAGTGGAACGTATAAAATGTCGTTTCTTTCCATCAAATTCTTCTTGAAATAAAGGCATCCAAATTAGAAGACAAAGGAATGCTTCTATACAAGGTACCTATTTTAGTGGTCTTCGAGAGGGATTCTATCACTAGAAAGCACTACAAATTTCTTTACAGGCAAAAGAGTGCGGTTTATGGCTGAAAGGATTAGTTTAGATAAAATCTCTGAAGTAGCTTTGCCAATAAACAAACGTCTCACGATGAAACACAACCTTCTGCTTTTTCCCAGAAAAGAATCTGACTGCCACTTGCAACTCCTTCACATGTTTCTCATTTGTCATTTCATCGCAACAAATCGTAAAACTAGCAGCGGCTCAGCAGTATTCTAGCACTGAATCGCGACAATAGGGGCCTAACGTCCACCAATAAAATCACCTTCATTCTGCCTAGAGACATGTCCTATGTTTTCTCCTCCAGACACACATCTAACACTCCGTCACAAGAAGAGGCAAAGAGGAAATAAAAATTTCCATTGGTTCAGTTACTATAGCGGAGAATCAAGTTAATATATTTACCATAGCACTCAAAATATTATTTCACCTTATAAGGTTGACTAGTCATTGTGTTTAGGGAAATTATACTTCCTTAATTAGTTGGAAAGGAGAAGTGAGATATATAAATCAGAAATCACAATTTTGAAGAGTATACGCTGCCTTGTGTCCGTTAGGAATAAAGGTAACCAATTGTTTTTTCATTGTTGGTTGCTACAAATCAAGGTTACTGAGATCTCAGTAAAGGATTGTTTCAATAAGGAAAGACAATATAATTAAAACACACAAATTCCTAAATAGATCTATCTTCTTTGTTGAGTTTTGCTTCACGTAGTAGGCACCTACGGCTTCTTTTTCTCAAAAACAAAAAGTTTGTTTCCTCGCGTTTGCGTACATAATCACATAATATCCATAGTCCAAAAGTACACATTTGACAGCAATATAACATTTGATCATCACAGATTGGTCCATTTACCAAATATTTCATACACCTCTACATATTTTTAAATAGAATTTTACACTTTGAATAGCGACATGTATTTCTGATCACGTTTTGGTATTTGTTTAATTCTGATTATTTTATAAGCGTTTTCTATTGCTTGTATTGGTGAAAGAATAACATTTCAATAAACTTTTCTTCGAAAAAGAAGACAGCTAGTCTACTATTTCAGTTTAAACATATAATTTATTTCCTCTTCCAATTAGTAGGGACACCGAAAAATGGTAAATAAAAATCATCAAAAACGGTGTTTAAAATGACAAATGCGGTAAATAAAATCGTTTTAAAAAGGTGAAAGCTGTGTTTAATGTTGGGAAAAAGGAGTCTTAAAGGAAGGTTTTTTTTTTTAAATATTATTAATAAGAACTTCATACCAATGTGAACAAACAGTTAATAGTCCATACATTTGAGATCCAATACAGAATTGTTATGGCTACCCTACACAACATAAAAAACACAGTAGGCAAAATTATGTTAAAGGCAAATTAATGAGATAATGGTAATAACAATAACGGAGTGGAGTAATGGACTGCAGGTAATGAAGTTCGATTCTTACGCTGTTTACAATTTTTCTTTCAACCATTGAATAAAAAACTTTATCATCCTTCATTACCAACCTTTGTGTGTGGATACTGACTTTATTGTACTTCTATCGCTTCAACTAGATTTACAAATGCGTCACTCAAAAATACACTGTAAAGTTAACGTAATGATTCCACGATTTAATTCTGTAATATAATTTTTTTCCAAACATTTCCTTTCGCCTAATTTAATTATTTTTTTTACTTATAATTTGGCATGAAATTTCTGATAATTTACTTTTTTTTAACAGCCTACTAGCATTACCCTAGGAATACAGCACGGCTGTATTCTTAGGTAGTGTTAAGGATCGAACTCGCGACTGGCAGTACACTAGCCCTCATTTTTAACAACTACGCTCTCATAGGTTCACGGGAATCTGGCGAATGTAGGCGACCCGCATGACATTCGGCTTAATTTTTTCTCGCACATCCGGGCCTTTGGAGAAAAAGGTCAATACGAGTATTTTTTTATTTTGTTTTCCTCGTTTGTGGCACGGAAAAAATCTTCTTCTCATTTCGTGACCCGAGTTACTTAACTTCTCCTTGTTGGTATCTACCATACGTACATTCCATTCGCGGGGCGCATCGATCACGAGGCCGCGAGATGTTAAAATCTCCGATCCGGATCTGAATTTTTACTGTCCTCGGATATGATTTCAGTAGCGAATGAAACTAAAGACCCGTGGTTCTTTGGATCCGACCCGACCATCCTTAATTTATGAGTGGTTCATTTGTAAATCTAATTTAAACAACAAAGTCTAATAAAGTGAGTATTCAGATTAAATGGTTTGAAATTGAATATGATAACATTTTCGATGCAGTGACTGAAAGAAAAAATTAAACTGCGATTGGGATCGAACTTCGCACAGTACACTAGCTCTCGTTCATAGCTCTCGTTGTATGCCTGATCCCGGCGAATGTAGGCTACCCGCATGTCATCCTACCTTTTTTTTTCCCCGCGACACAGGGGTAATGGGGGAAAAACGTCAAATATCTTTATTTTGCTTCTAGTTGCACGGGAACGTTTTCATCCAATTACGTGACCTTAGTTACAAATCCTCTTCTTGTCAATATCTACCGCACGTACATTCCATTCACGGGGCACTTCGATCGTTAAACCGCCAAAATTTAAAATCTACGATCCGGATCCGATTTTACTCCGTGTCTTTGGATCCGAATCCGGAACCGAGTAAAATGAAAGATCCGATCCGGCCATCACTCAAGTAAATATTTCATGCTACAATAATTCGGCATTTGCAAAATATCTCAAATTTCGTTAAAAAATCGCGTTTCTAAGAAGACACGGTTAATTTCGCGAATAAACCATAAAGTCGCTTATTTCGTGAATCCTGTCGCAAAAAACGATTCGGGAAAATGTCATGTCCCTACCAATTAGTGACACTTCCCTTCCTTCCAAATCGATGGATGGCTGTCTAAACATGATAGAATTTGGGAAGGACCTTGGTCAATCACTCCAGTCTGCACTAAACAACCGGAATCCGAACAGGCTATTTCCGACATTCATGAATGCAAATTAAGAATGTTTGACCGATGAATTTTTCATTAATGGAAGAATGCACACAGGTTCATGAATCTTACATACAGTGAACCACCACACAGGTGTATGGCAGGGGGTGGTGATCACCAAACATTCACTATTGCCTATTATCTTGCATGTCCCCATGTAATAGCACTTAGTTGCTCGTCAGTAATGCATGCATGGTGATCTTCACCCCTCCCACACACCCACGCGGTGGCCCACTGGGTATTATGTAATGCATTACCATAGTAATAAAAGGATTATTGGTCATTAATACATGCATCATGCACTGAAGACTACTCTAACAATAATTCACCTACCTATGGCTATGCTCTGCCTATGCTCTCTCTAAAGAGACAATATTGTAGTGCATGGGAAAAATGACATTTTACATCCATTAGTATGGCAATCTCTCTCTAATCTTAGTGACCTGATCAAACCTAGCATAATACGCAGAGGTTTTTAATATAGATCTAACATTATCTGCAAACAAATCAGTTTCGAATTTACTTAAAAGGTTTCAACTAAATTTTAACCTGCATTCTGAGAGTATTTCCTATCCTAGTTCTATGTTCGTCTATCTATCTTCAGTCCTGTGGGTTAAACTTTTCGATCTCTAAGAAAAAATATTTGACCAACACTTACTATACATAGTCTGTGACTTGGAACTTTGCATTTAATGATGTAATTTACAACCCTAAATAGTAAATAATAAAATGGAATAGTTAAACATCATCCGTAATGCCCTTATTACGATATGCTTACTATCTGTTGCAAAATTCTGTCACCAGCAAGTTGGAAGACCAATGTCTCAACGATGGCTAATGCAATTTTTAAGTACAGTGCATCAAACAGTGATCAGAATCATTATTATCATTAGTTTTGGTTCCACACACTGTCCCTCTTCAGCCCCTCATACCTCCCATCATTTTATCCAAGCTACCCATTCTTCGCCTAGTCTCACCCACTCTACCCCGTTTAACCTATATCCTTCACTCAATCACATATTTCTATTCACCCTCGCCCTTTTTATCTTCTCTATTCATCAATCAAAATTCTTTCCTCTCCTACCATTTCTAATACTTCATCATTTGTCCTCCTTTTGACCCACTTTAATTTCTCCATCCTTCTCCATACTCACATCTTAAAAGCTCTGAGTATATTTCCATCTTCGTTCCATGAAGCCTATGTTTAAGCGTCACATACTGCCACGATGGCACATAACAGCGCATTTGTAGATCTGTGGTTCATTTCCCGGATGAGTTTTTTTTGTTGTGATCTGGCTTGATTCTATTTTCACCACCTGCTTACTGTTCAGGGTTGTGGGTATCATAAAACGCGTCGGGAATGTTTCTGAGGGTGAAAAAATATACCGACCAACTTCTGAACGTATCAGAATTATTTCCGAGAGTAGGGTATCGGTTAAGCGCTCAAAGGCTTCTCTGATTATGCCGTTTTATGCAACTCTCTTTTAGAGAGAATTATGTAATGAGGCTGGAAAAACTTAAAGACTTCTCCTTTGTAAGAATCTCGGCCCACGTAAGCCGATAGCTATTGATTATCAGAAATAATGGCTACTGAATAAAGTTCCAGGAGTTCAATCGTTAAAAAAATACTGAAGATCATATTAGCAGCTGATCTAATTTCATTTATACTTAATACATGAGCAGTTGAAGCAGTGACAAAATGAAAAAAACTACGGAATAATAAACCTAAGACTTTATTCACACCTACCCTTTGCAATGTGAACGTTGGATGAATCTGAGTGAATTGGTGACTTAGTGATCAATAAATGTAGGCATTTCAAAGTGTTAGGTTTAAGAGGACAAAATTTCAACCAGAACACTGCATATTTTACAGTCTTAAATACCCGTGGAAGCACAACGACCATTTAGCATGTTAATCGATTACCCTCGGAAAATCGTCCAGTTGTCATAGGACTCCAAAGTGGTCTTGGAATAAATATTAGGTATTTTCGAAAGAGGTTATAAAGCGATTGTCATTTTCTATCATGTTTCTGCTAGAAATGTGGTGAAAAATGATTGGAACTCATCTCGAGCCCCTTCTCCCGTTCTGTGGCCACGGGTAGACCTATGTGTCTCAGGCGACTCGCCTTCTAGCAGATATCGTGGTCGTGGGTCAAAGCGGTCTGCTGTTCACTTGAGAAAGGGCGAAAAGGGAATTGTTCTCGAGGGAAGGGTACCCCCTATAAATGGTGAGAGCAGCGACAGCTCTGGGCATTTAAACTCTGTGCCAAGGGACAGTGTTGTCAAATCTCCTTCAACTCGGAACTTAGAAAAATTCGGCCTCCGAGGTGGTCACTTTTTACTGTGGACGGGTGTACATTCCAAAGAATGTCAGAAGACAATTTTATGGAAAAGGTCGCAATGGCTAAATTATGCGAGCCCCAAATGGAGGACCAAGAAATAATCTATACAGTAATAAGGCAATTCCCACCGATGGTCCAGAGCCTTTTGTATTGTGCTGGTGACCTGAATATTGGCAAAATGTATTGGCTGCTCACTCAATTTGACGACACTACACAAACCACATACTTCCCATCCCGGGCGGAGGATAATCGTGAATGCCCAGGTGAGGGTCCGACCCATCGAAATGAAGGAGGACATGAGAGTCCATATCACAATACTCTTTCAGGACGACCTGCTCATAACGTACAGCATTCTGGGAGGAGGATGTCTCCAAGGGTCTCGCACCTTCACTGCTGCGAGGGATAGAGTAATTTTCTGTCAACTCATCCCATTCGGAACACCAGACCATACGTGAGAGGTGGTCATTCAACAGATTTAAACTCGTAACGTTTGGGTCCCCAACACCTAGCCCCATGCACAGTGAGTGGATCTGCCCCTTTCTGCCTCGACCTGCGAGGGAGGAGCAGCCCCTCTCTCCAGGAATGCCCCCAAGTGTGCAAACGGGGAGGCTTTGTCCTATGACCACCACCCAATGCAACGGATTCGAAACAGAGGCCTCACTTGAAGTCAGGTGTCCAACCGCCTCTTGGAAAATATCACAAGAAATGACGTCCTGCCGGTCTACACGTGATATCAGGCTTGCCACTGGGCACTAGGTCAAAAAAAAGTCACTTTAGTGACCTTCGTGCACGAAATAAGTGACCTACTAACACCTTAAAAAGTGACAGAACAGATCAATCAAGGTTCAAAATGCCGAGAAATGGGTAATTTGAGGGCACATAGTTTGTCGTGAATTATATGCTTTTTCATGGCAGTCCTGGCGGAAGGAGTCGGGTGTATATTTGGGTACAGAAAAATTCGAAAAGGATGCAAACAGGGACCTATATGAGTATTTCACATAAATAAAATGAAAAAATACAAACAATCTTATTACTGCATAAGGCTTAACATAATGTTATAATTCACATTAATAAGATTTGTAACAATAGTACGAATGCAATAGGCCTACAGACTAGGTTAACTAGAGAACCGCAATAGAGATTTTTCCTCTAGCACATCCGTAAAAAAAACGAACAATTATATAATTAAGATGAACACATGAAAATTTGACTAAATGTATCACACTTAATAATCAAATTTGAATACAGGGTTGTCGTTAACCTTGCAACGTGGCATGAACTCTATACTGGCATGGCTGAGAAGCAACTATAACCAAACCTAAAATCTTATGCTTGTACAATAGGAGCAGAGAAAAATAACTGACATACCGAAACACTCGCACTACAACACTGACAGTCACAAAATATAAGATGCATACCTTCTATCGGAGACAGCAGAAAAATACAGAGACACAATAGTCTTTGCTGACCAAAACAATAATATGGCAGTGCTTGTGGAGAAGGGAGGAGAGGGTGACGGGGAAGCGAAAAAGCAGTAGTGCAGAAGGATGGTGCCACAACTACCCCTAGGATGAGATGGCAGTGCGTGTTGCTAGCTCACTGCATAATGTTTACTTGCCAAATGGCCCGTCACATACTAGGCAAATTTACCGAGGCGGCATTTTGGCTAAATTGTGCTTACACACTTGAGCTGTAAAATCACCATACAACCTCTCAAGTTGGCATAGCCAGGGCAATTTGAGTAAAAAGTCTCTTTTACATTGTAATCACGGTACCGAGTGGAATGGATACCAGATGTGCCTCTTTATAGCCAGAGAGTAAACTTGAGTTCGAGGTTTTAGAGAATACCTGGTAATAGTACTGCATACATTTACTGAAATTTCACTTTTTCAAGCATGTGATAAAGCGGACCTTAATAGCTTTTGTAAATATTTTTTTGTTACTGCATTGATCTTCTTAGCTTTCTAGAATATTTTTTTTTTCAAGCATACAATGACCAACAAAAACTTCTTGCCATCCTCCACTCCGATCAAGATATCTACACAGAGGTCCAACAGCACGACGCAGAGAGGAGATGCGGAAATTCGTTCAGAATATGTTACAGTTAAGGATTACTCAGTAAAAATGGGACAACACTCGTGTTTTCCACACCAGTATACATAATGCTTATGTATATGTACCTATGACTTATGTCTATGTAAGACTTATTGATCCATTTTTTTAATGAGCCCATTGCGATTCTATTTACAGTAGAACCTCTTTTTTACAAACATCTAATTCACGAAATGACACCAATTTACGTACCATTCCGCCGGTCCCGATCTTTGTATATAGGAAAACCATGTAAAATTACCTCTATTTTATGAAACCTCGATTTTACTGATTTATGAAGTGAGAGGCTGGTCCCATAGGAGTGATTAACCTCTGTTTTACGAAGTTTTTGAAATGATTTTGTAGCACTGAACTCAGTACAATGGAATAACGATCGCTGTATACCGCGACAGGAACAGCTGAAGCCAGATAGGTCATGTTGAGAGGGCCCTCAGTCCAAGTATTTCATACGGGAAAATGTGGAAAAATCGAATGTGAGCATAGTGCTTTTTGAAGTGCTTAAACTGTAGCAAAAATCCCAGAGATTGATCATCCAAATCACAATTCAATCCTAATTATATGATCCAAGGAAAAAATGTTCAAAGACGCATGGCACGACAACTACTTCTCGAAAACAATGCCCCAGTTCATAAAATAATCAGATTAGTGCTTCGTAATTTCTATTCCTTTTCTATCATTTTGTGTGTTGCGAATACCTAATTGGTCGTCACAAAGGCTCCATATTTACTCTGGAATTATTTAAAATTAGCTTTAAGGTAGCCGCCGCAACCTCAATTCAGAACTTTTTTCAGTCTTTCACTTGAAAATAGCATTCCCGTAGGAAGTTCTTTGCTGCAGCTGTCGTGGAGCTTAGTTTCATTAAAAATACTAATTTCGCAATAATATATTACTTGCATTCAAATCTTGATGCAATTTGATTATTTAATTTTTCATTAGAAGTGTTTTATGTCGTTAGGTAAGAATTTGTGATCGCGACTTTGAGATAGCGGTCGCTTTCTGTAGCCGCGAGTTAATAGTTCTCGTAAATCACCGCTAGATGTCAGCACTGTAGAACGGATCTTAAAAAAAGAGGGAATTTCAAATTAACTGAGTGAATTTCTAAGATTGACTTTCATCAGCTGCGAAATATTATTAAATGTATTTCAAATGATACGTTTTCTTCAAAAAAGGCATTTTCTGGTCTTTTCACTGAAATATACTAGGTCAGTTGGAACTTTGTTTTGAAATTTCCTAGTTAAAATGCATACCAGGCTTTCCCATGTTAAAATGGCTTCTTTAAACACAAATCGACTAGCACTAAATATACCCCTTTCATTAATTAATGCATAACTGCATATGCTTAAAATACTCTGCGGGATGAGTTAATTCTCTTATGAGTTATTCCCCTTATTTTGAGCTCTACCAACTGAACAGCTACAAGAACCTAATTCCGTTGCAGCAGCCAAGTTCATACCATTATAAATTTGTAGAAAAATATTCACCTGTTTTTTTTTTAATTCATGGCTGTTTCATTCTCTTTTACTAAAGTGAGTCTCCTAGCCTTAGGAATAACGCCTATGCTATGCAGCGAATCAATACAATTGAGGTGTAATTTTTAAATCCTTTCAATTTGATGTAGATCTACACTGCACACAGAGAATTTCACGTAATATCTGTTGTTTTTTCCCAGAATGAGCAGATGACTATTATTTGTTATAGTAATTAGTTTGATTTCAACCCTAACATAACTATTTGACAAGTTAAGTACACCATAGTGTTTAATTGCATTAAAAGTATACTCGCATTCTTGTCAGCAGAGTTTTAGTAGATGTACATTTGTCGCAGATCAAGCCTCTTTATGTGCATGATGTGCCTCCATGGACATTGCTCCATGCTGTGTAAGGTGTTGCCAGAGCATAGGAGTGTCACCGCAAAAACTATTTCCTACTGTTGGAGATCAGCTGGTTTTAGTGACACATCAGTTCCGGAGACAGAGAAGCTAGTGGAAGATAACCTCCAATTTACAAACCCTCTAATTTACAAAGCTCAAATTTTTGGGTCCCTTCAACTTTGTAAAATAGAGGTTCTACTGTAGAAAGATAACATTTTCAAGATTCATAGCGTCCGCCGGCTTGTCTCATGAAGCGGCGGCTGCAGAGGAATATTTTCTCATCTTAGTGAAACCCAATTTTTACCATTATGCACTCACATATTTTGATTTTCACACATTCCTGAGCCTTTTAACTATCAGCTGCTTAAACCTTCGAATAAGGAAAGGGTGTAGCAGTGGCCGCGGTCACTAACCGGCCGACCGAGATCCCTTATCCCTTTGTGCCCAATTGGAAGCCTACCTTAGTCTTTTGATTTTTATCTAGAGTTTGAGAGCTTTTTTTCCTATACGGCTGAGTGTTGGTAAAGATAGCATTCGATTCTTTGCTTTTCGTTTGTTGAAATGCCTCTTCTTCTTTATTGTCTCGTCCCTGAAAAGAGGTTTTTGCACTTTTGCGGATCGCTTCTCTTGGACACTTGCACGGACGAATTCTACAAAGTAGCTCCCATGGGTTTTTCTACAAATGCTTGTTCCCAATTGGTTGAAAAATTATCTTTTTCACGATTTCAGTGAGCAAATTAGTCAGATTTTCATCGTGAGTGCAAAAGGATCTCAGTGCTCGTTCCACGGAAGCCAAAAACAAAAGAATTCTCTGAAGTTCAATATACCCAGAGCGTGACATTTTAACGTAGAGGCCGAACTTGACGATACTAAGATCGATAATAAGGTAAGTTTCCCTAGACAACTGTCTCAGTGACTTTGCGTGTATTACGTAGGGAAATTTATCCTAATTTTGATTGCTTCTCCGGTGATTCATATAATTGCAATTCTGAATTAGAAAAAAATGGACCCCTCGAAAGTGACCCGAAAAGAAATGCATGTCATGATTTTCAATGCAAGTGGAAATTCGGTGTATTCCAAAGGAAAATTAGCCTTGCAATATCTTCACAGTAAGTTTAATCAAGGAAAAGACATGGAAATGAAGGAAATTTTTACTAATGTCATGCACACAATTTTTTCAATTCATGCTTCAAAAAATGGGATGAATGTAATAGGACTAACAACAGGTTTGGATAAAAACTTCGCTGTTGTTTAGAAAAGGATATACTGTTCCCAGCGGACATGTATGAATATCTGCTTGGAAATCGCAACTCAGGTTGGTACCGATCATTGGTTAACATATTTCCATTGGCTGTATTTTACTCCTGGGAAATTTATATTGCATTGCAATCTAGTTGCATGTTCTTCTGAGTTAAGAGGCAAAGGAAGGCCGAAAAAAGATTTTGAGAGGTCTAGTGATAGAACTAAAAGAAGAAAAATAGCAGATTTAAGAAAAGAAAGCGTTAGCAGCAGAACTATCGATAGCCATCCATGACATTGCGCTGTAAAGGGAATGACGCGGCAGCGAAAATAATAACTGAAATGACTACAACAACCCCCACCCGAGGAAAACGAATGTTAAAAAATGGAGGTCAATGCCTGCACCCACGGATTAATATATAGGATAGGAATGTCAACAAAGAAATTCGTACCCTTAGTGTACGGTTTCCTTCTTCCACCACAAGTTGTCGCTAGCATCTAGCGATGCTAGCTTATGAGCGTTGCACTGAAATAATCTAATTTAAAGAGTTACAGGAATGAAAATATGGTTCCCAAAAATTTGAAACCCAAGCAAAGTACGCCCACCGCGAAAAAAATTAATTTTACGTGGCAAGTGGGTGGAAAACGTGGGTGACAAGTGCACAAATCTCGCATCTATATTTGCATTTTTGGAACAAAACATTATGGTGAATTTGAAATTGTCTCAGCTTCTTTCGTCATAATGCAGAGAAGCGTTTGAACATTGCTAAGTTTGTTTCTTATTCTCTCTAAGTTTCATATTGTTACGTATGATTAGGTCATAGTAGGCGCGCCAATGTTTTGTGACATTTATAGGTGCATAGGGGTTTGCGGAATCCTTAAAAATCAAAGTAAGTTTAACAGAGAGGCTAAGTGTTGTTAACAGGAGATAATACCAACGGAAGGACATTTTAGTATTTATATTTAATATCACATCATCAGAATATTCAAGTAAAGTAAGCATTTTTAACCAGTAAATTTCAATTATTTAAATTCGAACCTTTAAGGAAAAGTTGACACGCACTAATTGCAATTTAATTTAAACCCTTTAATGCCAATTATAAGTGTAGTACCTAATAAAAACATAAGCTTGAGTTTTGTCTTCAACATGCGTGATAGTGTTATAAAATTACTTTGATAAAGAGTATCCTTTTATAACTTTAAGAACCTCATACTTTGAGGCATTTTTCCTCTTTACCTTCACAGCACTTTAACGACATTAAAAAACTATTCAAGCGTTGTGGCAATATCATATACATTCAGAAGCAATTATTAATAATGTAGTTAATGCACGAATTATTAAAAATGCGTAAAAGAATTAACTCATTATGCTTATAACGTGCATTTTTACCATTTCAAGCTCACTCAACATATTCAGAAAATTCCTACGTGATACAGAGAGATAAGATGAGACAAGGAAATCCATGATTCGGAGAAGATACTGATTTTATTTTATTGTCAAACAAAACATTTTTAAACACATTGAATTTAAAATGCAAAACAAAATTTTAAATTGCATCATGTTTTATGAAAATGAGAGGATTTTTCGGTAGACTGATTTTTTAAAAATTAAGTCGGCATTTATTCTTTTATACTGCTGCCTAAGTCTCATTAAAATGAAATAATGTAAAATATGTGTTATCATATCAGTCCCATGTGTTTCAAAGGGAAATGTAAAACACATATTGTCCAAATATAATTCTAATGTTCTGGAATAGCAATCTGGAAACATTATATTGCTAATAAGGATATGCTCCACTTACCTCAGCATAATGTAAAGGTTATTTTGCTTTATAATAGAACTCCTAGAATTCAACAATGCTAGCATATTGACGTCACTTTTAGATTTGTATTAATCCAAAGAACTGGAACAATCAATGCAGTGTACAAATTCTCTGAATTTCCTACAGAGAAATCCAACCACATTATAGATGGGTGGATATCTGGGTGATATAAGGTACCTACGCCATATTCCGACACGGGAATAATTCCGACACCCGGGTGCATTGCTAAAAGTACTGAAATTTTTGGACAGTTGTCATTAAATATGGGACTGGCGTCTATCAACGAGGAGACACAAAAAGTTACCTTGTCCTAGGTGTGGCGCTCGTTGTATTAGTGCACATTTTGTGTTCTAGTGCGAAAGGCGTGCGTCTTGAGGTGTCATTTTAACCAATTTTCTGTGTTTCATTGTTAGAAAGTGATATATATTTTATATCGCTTAGCAGCCGTTAGTTAGGAGAAATAATGGATACACAGTGAGAATTTCAAGAATGAGTTAGAAAGATCGTGGATTCCCTAATTCCGACAGGTGTCGGAATACGGACTAGCGGCTCTTAATTTTCGTTTAACTCGCACATAACAGTACCGGAGATCGTTGAATTATGTGCTACTTTTGTAAACAGCTATTGTGGTTTTTCAGAGCTCAATGATTAGCTGTTTCCTTACATAAAAATATTTAATGAGAAGAACGAAAATTCATTGAAATAACTGTTGCAAGTTATGCACGAATTTTCTTTCGAAATTTCGAAAATTCAGAGATATAAAAAAATATTGGTCGTCTGCTCTTTTGGTTTGTGATCAAGAGAAGGAATTATGCCGGAGAATTTTTTTTCGGAGAGGTAGGGATGACGGTAACTGGTCGACTGAGAAGAAGGGTCTATGCCTACTGTGAAATCAATGGAATCACGCATAATTTCGATGAAAACGATGGATTAGCTGGTAGAAAGTTGATGAAGTTATTTTTGAAATGACGCATGGATGTATCAAAGAGAAGGGCTCAGAGAATGAACCAAGGTAGAGCCATGAAATTAAAACGCATGCTCGTGAAATATTACTTTGAAAAGCTAAAAAGTATCGTGATTGAACACTATGTTATGCAAATGTCAGGAAATAATTACAACATTGATGAAAAAACATTCCGGAAAAAAAAAATCCTGAACTGGAGACGCAGGCAAGCCGGGTGCTAGTGAAATGCCTTCCAATGAAAAGTGCGCCGGTATTTCAACATTTTTAGAGAGGACAGGGTGCCGATATTAGTCTGTGCAGCGTTTGCAAACAGTATGTCCATGAGGAATGTGCAGATGCTAAATTTCGTAGAATTTTCTTCTGTCCTTAATGCTATGACTAGTAAAATATTTTCAAGTATTGTCATGAACGCTTTATTATGAAATTATTGATTTCTTTTGCGTAAATAAAACATATTTCATTACAGTTTCCTACTCATTTCTTGCTTTTTAGCTCTTAAACTTACGAACCAGACACTGTCGGAATTAGAAGCATATGTGTGTCAGAATGTGGGCCATGGGCTTCAAATTCCGACATTTTAACATATTTTATTCAAACTGTTGAAACTGTGAAAGCAGTTCATATATTACCAAGCAAATCATTTTTGAGTATTGTGCACAGCACGGGCAAAATTTCGTACAAATATGGGCTTTGTACTAACTACAGTTTTTAAAATTTATTATCATGAAACCTTAGCGTGTCGCAATATAGATCAGTTACATTATAATAGAAATACAATGAATCATTATTTATGGTTATATATACGTGAAATGCCACGAAAAAATATGGTTTTAATTCTTAATATAACGAGGCTGAAGATGAATGTGACAACAGTACACTACACTTCTTCAGGCATTGTCCTAGTTTTCTTTGACAAAGAACTCACAGTGACAATAGCGCAAGAGTTGCAAATGTTTTCTTGCTGAAATAGCCACAAACTAAATTACGCTAACTGGCCACTAAATAATTAAACAATTCATTACCAACCGATGTTTTCACATGCAAGCAATGCATCCAGAAAAATTCTAGCATTGTTAGGCAGTAGCGACAACTGGTGGCGAAACACTGAAACCGTACACGAATGGTACGCTTTCGCTATAAGGCGATAGCATTAAGCTTCAGGGGGCTGCCTGCACCTCAAAATGAGTTCACGCACTGACGTTGATTGTTGATTGCAATTTAACGAAGTTGCAGTATGAAACACTTCACAAGTCTGCCAAAAAATGTGGACACAAGCTTTACCCTAGTTATGAAAGTGTTAGATTTCAGAAGAATGCTTCATACCCAGAGGGCATATCAGCAGGGGAAAAAAATGTGAAGTGAGCCTTCAAGAACCGCTGAACCACACAGCCTCTCGCACTATAACATCTTTATCAATATAAGAAATAAACATTTTCGAGCCTTCACTAGCCAGCTAAATAACTTTTTAATTTGTTTATATTATTCATATTTTTCAAAAAAGTGAAGCTATCTGGTCAAATTATGGCCATCGTCCAGGGCAATTTTGCAGGCCATTAATATTATTTATAAAAAATAATTTTGTGCTTAATATGTAATATTTTGTTTAAAAAATTTAAATATATTTAAAACAACTTACTTTTTCATTAATAACCATTTATTAAATAAACCCTCTATACAGCAGCGGTACGCATAGTCGATTTTTTGATTTTTTTCAGTCTTCACTAATTGGTTTTAAAAAAGACCCCGGACCATTTTTTGGCTAAATTCTGTAGTATTTATGTTTAGAAGCCTGAGCAAAAATAGTTGGGAAGATTTCGTCGTTCTATCTATAGAAATAGGGAAGATATGATTTTTGACAGCTTTTTTCGATTTCAGCCCAGTTTTTCCCCATACCTAAAAGCGCCGACAGCAGTAATTTTAATCAGTAGGTGTTATCTCTTGATTTCACGGTATATTGGAATAAATTTATGCATATATTCAATTTTGAGGTATTATTGTCATAATATCAAATAATATTTACATTTTAAAAGTAATTAATAAGATATATAAGCAATTTATTTATTTTCGCTTTTACACAAACTTTGGAATTCAAAGAAATATCATCAATTGTGCAATATACGATATAGATAATGGTAGTTTAGTGCATTAAATATTATGTTGAGCAATTATATATCCTGTATTTACTATCAGGAATTGTTTCTTAAGTAGGTAACAGCATATAACCATGTATATAGCTAAGGAATACCAGCTCTACCCCGCTACACTTTATTTTTCACGACACGGAACACACATGATAAGTTTTTCATTTTTCATTTCATTTTCTTTTCGTAAGATTCTGTGCATTTTCCGTGCGTATATTTTTGGCATATTGAACAATTTATATAGTTTTGTTTCGTTTCCATTTTTTACCTGACACTGATGTCTTTTTCTAATTTCTTGTATCTGAAATGAAATGAGATGGCCCCGGCTGTGACTTGATATACTCGCTATGCAGTTCTTCAGTTAAATTCGAAATGAATTATGGCAGTTGATGTTTTGTGAGATGATCTCTTTCTATATCACTCATGCGTTAATTGCAGCTAAGTCTAGGGGAGTTGTGTTTGAAACCGTCGGCATTATCTCAAATAGGTAACCAAGGAGTCACGTGATACCTAAACGAATGGTTTCAAAATTTAATGTGTCTGAATTGCTCTTTACAACATCATTAATTGTTTTTACTTGAGTTTTTCCCATCTATTCTAACTAAAGAGCCCCCAGTTGAGATATAACACAAGTGTAAACAAAGAATGAGGTTGCAATCAGCGGTTTTAACACACGAAATTTGGGAACAGTTGGTGTTTATACCACGTGACTCCTTGGTTACCTATTAGAGATAATCGCGACGGTTTCAAACACAGCCCCCTAGGATACTGTATAAAATATGACAGGCCATCGGCGAGATCCTGCGCACGTAAGTGTTATTCCTTGTCATTCATTGTCGGAATATCTACTCCATATTTTGTGGTGCCGTAGAAACTGACTGAATCTGATTATCTTTTTCTGTACATATAGTATTTCAAGGCTGGGATGTATGGTTCTCAGCACCAACATGTTTTTTTTCACCTTGGTATACTGCCATTGTAATGTCGTCATGTTTTATGACTGTGGTATCATACAACTTTACGCCTTAGACGTTTGAACCAGGGACTCCACGCCTGATTCTTTTCATTGTGCCAACAATGTCAATGCTAATTTCGTTAAGTTTTTCGTGAAATTCATTTACATGAGATCTGCCGTGACGTCTTGTCCTGAATTAAGGTACTATGTCCGAACGTAATAAGCGTAAAACAACATTGTCAAGGAGACTTTCGTTGGGCGGACGAACTTATATTTCTTCAGATATAGGAACCCATTGCAGAAATATTCGGAATTTACATCTGCTAACCCAGAACTTGATTCCAAATTTGTCTGGTTTATTTGTATGCATGTGACCATGTACCTACTGAGTGAATCTACACCTAGCTTTAGTGGGAAAAAGCTGCTCATTCAAGGATAGGTATTCACTAGGACTATAGCAGGCTATACAGTTTCCCACAAAATTGCTCCATATTTCGAACACCAATGCAAATTTATCTGCATTGAGACACTGAGATCTTGTCCCGAGAACATCGAAACTTAGGTACTGCATGAGCTAGTGAAATGTTTCGTGGCATCGCCTGAGGGAAATATGCTGGCTAATCACTAGATCATAGCATATCATAATCTAGTGAACCACAATCATAATGCTCCTCGTGCAAGCACTAGTTCAATAATAGCTTCAATTTCTTCAGCAGTTGTGGTCCAATATCTCTCATCCATCTGCTTCCGCTTCAGTGCATATTTTGATATTACGGAGCGTACGTTCATCGATAAATAAGCATCATGCATAAGATACATAATCTTTATATACCCTGCGATTGGCTTTTGGTGATGGTTCCGGATTTTCTTCCAAAATATTTTTAAGTAGTTACGAAGTAAGACTGCGTCCCTGGGACTGCGTCCCTGCTTAGAAGCATCGGGGTACTGCTCCTACCCAAAGCGCAGTCAGATCTTGACTGACCGTGTAAGGATAAAAAAGGGGTGATAAGGGTGGTGTCAAAAGAGCACATTTCCCATCTCTTGGGATAAAGCAGAGCTGTGTACCTGTATCCTATCCTGTTTTTATGTATATCTTGAGACAACTGTGAGAAAATGTATGAAAAACTCCTTTGATGCGATTGCGAATAATAATTAAAAAAGAAAATTCTCAGGAATCATGCAAGGAAACATGTTAATTCAATTTGATCATGTGACTGCAACCTGTCATGCCAGGAAAATCTTATTTGAAAGGAAAAAAACTATAAGATGAAAATTTATAATACCGTCAAAACGACTGCTCTGGTGCTTTTAGGTATATCAACTAATATTTCATTAAGTAACACACCAAAAATAATCATTTTTGGCATGTGAACGTTAGACTAAAGTTCATTAAAAGGCACGAAATTTCAACAATTTCATTGTGAAAAAAACTGTGAGCATGTGAAATTAAATAACGGTCAAAATTACAGCTCTGGCGCTTCTAGTGGTAAAGCACTCTACGCGAATCGAGTGTCCCGGATTTGTCTCGGTTCAGGCGATATTGTTTATGAGTGGAGTTTTCTCATTTTAGTGCAATGAAGATGATGATATAGATGAAAATACTTAGGTACCTCACTTGCAAGTTTTTCTTGAAATTCCCGTTTTTCCATGAAAGATACGTTTCGTTTTCTTTCCTTTGTAGCTTTTCAGATTCTTCTTTCTTTCACTCTCAATGCCGAAAGGCACCAAAATAAAAACTCAATTCGCTCTTCGAGACATCGCTTCGGCCTAAACCAAACTAATTCAGCTGTGACATTGTGAAACAAAACCCTTATCTCTACGCGCGCCGGCTTTCCCAAGAGGGCTGGAGGGGAGCGCGAGAGGGGAAGGAAGAGAGAGAGACAGGAGGTGGGGAGGACCGTTAGCGGGAGTGGGGATGGTCCCTCTGAAGTTCCATGCAGCGCCAAAGAGAGAAATAGTTTCCGTGCTCAAAATAGTGAAAACATGGTCCAGGAAATGATTCAATGCTAAGTTATTACCCTTCTAACGCCGTTGGGATTGGTGTCATTTTAAAGGAGAAGGATGAATCCCTTAGGTGAATGGAAGAGATGTTTCAATTACGATTTGTGTATCGTAAGAAAGACAGCAGAAAATGAGATATTTTCACCTTTTTCAGCGCCTGTTGTATTTGAAATGAAATATAATCGAAACATGTGTTTCATTCTCCCACATTATTTGTCTTTGTTCTAACGAACTGTGAAAACAGTTCATCTCTATGTGTCATATTATGCTCGTAATCTTCGATCTCGCAAGAGTCTGCGCAGCCGTTTTCCGGGTTGGTATTCAACACCCTTAAGTATTCCATGAGTCTGTTTAATCAGACGATGGCGGCGTGTTGAGGCATGATTCCTGTTAGGTATAGTAGTGTGTGCCTTATAACCCAAGCAATGAAGAATACCATGATGTTTATAGAATTTATTTTAACATTCTAGGGACATATGATAAAATTATTAAATTCATCCACCGAAAGAAGAAGAATTCTGAATATTTCACTGGTTGATGAGGAATGCAATATCTCCCACATGACTGCTAAAAATAGAATTAGCAACGTAGTTTATTGTGATGTTTTCTCCCATAAGTACTCTAAAATGATATAATCATCATTTGGGGCATAGCAGATAGCTAACTATTCTTCTGTGGAACAATGACAACACCACTGATATTCTTTGTTACCTTGCTGATAGGATTAACACCATTACGTGCTGCAATGCTACGTGAAAATCTCTATCGTCCATGCTTCACATTAATAACGTTTTAGAATCTGTAACTAACAGAAAATACTGCGAGTGTACTGGCTATCCTCAGTGACGAAATGCAACACTCAACTTTTTATAATTGTCCGAACTGCTGCTGACTGGCAATGGTGCTAGTGACGAAAAAGTGCGTGAAAGTGTGAAGAGCACATAAGAGCAGGAAAGTGTAGAGCGCTAGGGTACGCACTTGCGGATTGAAACACACCCTAGTTACCGGTTTTAGTTTTCTAGTTCACGTAGTCCAACATAGTGGACTTTCTTTTGTCCAGAGATTTTTGGACTGCCTTCACTTCCTCTCTCTTCTTTCCTACTTCTTGGTTTAGCTCAGTGACTCCTTTGACCTGCACTAGGGCAATTTCATCCATGTTTTTGGATTTGATTGCCTTTCCTAGTCGAGCACTAGTTTCCTTCAGGAGTTTATCAGCCCTTCTCATCCTCTACCTTTTTCAGCTATTGTTATATCTGGTGGAATTATACTCCAGGTAAATTGCTTAAGTATGTTTTAATGTCCTCCAAACTTTTTGTGATCTCCCTGAGTGTACAATACTGCTGCTGAGGTAGCTAAAACAAGTCCATGGTTAACATCTAAAAAAAGTCTATGGTTACCATCTAAATAAACATAACATAACATCTTCCCATTTCTATACATTTTTTTTAACATTCAATGGTTAACTAGTGAAAACAACATATGAATATAAAACAACCTTCAATGAGCATAAAACAATTATAACATACAATTATGAAACATTTTAAGTACCTACACACACATATTCACTTAGATATTTGACTGCACAAATATTAAATTTTTTTAGTACATACTTATTCACTTAGATATTTGACCACACAAATATTAAATAACCTTCCATGAACATAAAATAATTCTTACATACAATTATGAAACATTTTTAAGTGCACACCTATTCACTTAGATATTTGGGTCTACCAACTTTTCTTATTGGTCTATGGCCTGAGGGGGTACTGTGGGTAATTTTTGGTCTCCAAGAATTATCTGATGTTTTACTGAATCCTGGCTCTTGGGATGTGGGACTACTAATTATATGATGATGATTTCGCCTATAAAATCTTCCTTGAGTATCTTTGACTACATAAGATCTGGGGGTGTCACTCCTTCCTGCTATTACCACAGGTTCCCAAACAGTGCCCTGTTGCATCCTACCCGAGTCTCCTGCTCGCAACTCTGGCAGTGGTCTGCAATGCTTATCGTAGGCTGATGTTTGTTTCTCCTGCCTATCCATTAACTTTTCCTTAACACCTTTAGGCACCTCCGGAGCCAACAGGTTCCTGTGAGTGGGTATCTTGTCCTTCAGCCTGCGACTCTGAAGGAGTTGGGCTGGCGAGAGGCCAATACCTTCAATATAGGAGTATTTCGATACTCGAGTAAGCCCAATAGGACATTACTGCCACTTTCATGTGATTTACGGAGGATATTTTTACATATTCCCACTGCCTTCTCAGCCAGACCATTTGCCTGAGGGTATCTAGGGCTAGTTGTTGTGACCCTAAAATTCCATTTAGATGCGAATGATTTGAATACAGCACTGTTGAAGGGCATATTATCGGCTATAAACTCATCAGGGCTACCAAAAAACAGAGAATATTTCCTCCAGTTTTTCTGACACATCCTTAGTGGTTTTTCCTGATAGCAATTTCAATTCAATCCACTTGGAATAGTAGTCAATTACAGTCAAATAACTTTTTCCTGTTAACTCTAAGATATCACCACCTAATTTTGACCATGGTCTTTCAGGAATTGTGTGTGATATCATTGGTTCCCTAGAATTTTTTTTTCTAAATTTAAGACAAACTTTGCAATTACCAACGAGTCTTTCAATGTCCTCTGACATATTGGGCCAATACAAAGATTCTCGAGCCTGGGCTTTACATTTTCCCATTCCTAAATGCCCTTCGTGTATTAGATTAAGCATCCATCTCCTCAACATTTGAGGCACAAATAGTTTAAGACCATTAAAAATGAGGCCCTCTACCTCAACCGAGCTACTCTTATTGTTCCAAAACTTTTTGGCCGTCTGGCTCTAATTATTTTTTGTTTCTTGCCACCCTTCCTTTATTAGCTGACTAAGTTCTGCTAGTACAGGATCATTTTTAGTGGCCTCCTTGGACATTTCCAGTTTTTCAGGTGATATTGGCAAGTTATTAACAAGGGAGTGGACGGCAAACTCGAGGTCAGAATCCTCCTCAACTGGCGTCTCAATGAAAGCTCGCGATAAGGCATCTGCCACAAGCATATCTGCACCAGGGCAATACTGTAAATCTAAGTTGTATCGCAGAAGTCTCAACCGAATTCTCTGTAGTCTTGGACTTAGTTCACAAACATCTTTACGCATAATTGCCTACAATGGCTTATGATCAGAATGCACAGTAACAGGTCTCCCATAAATAAATTCATGACATTTTTCTGTGGCAAACTGAACTGCTAGGAATTCTTTTTCTATTGGAGCTTACTTTTGCTCTGATTTGGACAAGCTCCTAGAAGCAAAACTAATTGGGTTACCCCCTTGAATAAGACAGCAACCCAGACCATCTTTTGAGCTATCAGTTTGAATTAGTACTGCCTTGGTTGGATCAAAGATTTTTAAAACAGGACTTTTAGTAAGCAGAGATTTCAAAGTTTCCACAGCCACCTCATGCTCCGGTTCCCATTTCCAAGGATTAACTTCCTTAGTTAACTCCCTCAGAGGAGATGAGACTACTGATAAATTATGCACAAACTTCCCCAAATATTTTACCATACCCAAGAACCGCATTAACTCAGCTTTATTACTAGGAACTTTCATCTTAGCAATTGCATTGACATTTTTAGGATTAGGTCGAACGCCTCGCTCTGATATTACATTTCCTACAAACGTTACCTCTTTACGTCTGAACTGAAGTTTATCAGGATTAAACTTAACACCACTTTGTCTAGCCCGCTCCAGCACTTTTTGAAGAATACAGTCGTGATCTTTTTCAGTTTTAGCAGCAATAATAATGTCGTCAAAATATATCTGAACTCCTGGAATATCATAAAATATTTCAGAGTTTTTCTTTTGAAAAATTTCTGGAGAACAAGAAATTCCAAAGGGCATACGATTAAACTTAAACCTCCCAAAAGGACATATAAATGTACATAAAAAAGAACGTTCTTCATCCAACACAACTTGGTGAAAACCATCTTTTAAATCTAGAACTGAATAGGTGGAATATCCACTCAGATTGGAAACTAGCTCATCCGGCATTGGTATGGGATAATGAGCCTGTTTTATGGCAGCATTTAAGTGTCGTGGGTCCAAGCACAATCGTAACCTACCGTTTGGCTTCTCAACTACAACTAAATTGCTAACCCAGTCAGTTGGCTGGTCCACAGGGGATATAATTCCTGCCGCCACAAGCTGATCCAGGGCGTTCTTCAGTCTCCCATGCAGGCTAAAAGGAACACGTCGTGATGAACACACCACTGGGCGGCAGTCTTCTTTGAGATCAATATGTATGGGAAGGCCAGGAAAATTGCCCAACCCCACGAACACATCCTTGTAGTTCCTCCGTAGATTCTCCTCCGATCCCAGACTAGAGATAATGTCCAATCTTTTGACAAGTTCCCGTCTTTCACAGTCCTCTGCGCTGAGCAATGGTATTCCCCTTGGTAAGTCTACCACCACAAACTTCACTCTAGAGCGTTTATTAGTCTTGGTGATACACGGCAGCTGAACAGTCCCTGGGATCGGTGTCCCACCATAGGCACTACTTAATCTAGGCTTTGCCTGACTTCCAACCCAATTGACACGCTATAGTCATGGGCAAAACACTGCTCTCCACTCCAGAGTCAAGTTTAACTTTAATCCATTTCCCTGCAACTATAAGTTCTGTCCACCACAAACGATTGCCACTTACTACCTCTCGGAGTTGATAGGCTTGACAGGTTTCCTCATTCCTCTCAGCTGTTACGGATGCCACACTGAGTGACTCAATGTCCCTTGCGGAGTTGTCCATCTCAACATCATTCACGTTCCGCAGCTGTCGGTATTGTGATTCCGATGGGAGAACGCTTCGACACACCTTAGCAAAATGATTGCGCTTCTGGCATTTAGCACACGTTTTCCCCTCGGCTGGACACTTTTGATTATCTCTGTGCTGATAACCACACATTGAACATGGCCCATGTGAATTTATGGGTTGCCTTTTTTGATGGCATTGACCGGTCATTGCTGCATGCATGACATCAAACGAAGCGTTCCCGGAACCCTTTTCCTGGATGCATCTCAGCTGGGCTCGACTTGATTCCATTGAATGGCAAATGTCGATGGCACTATCCAACGTCAGAGCATCGCCTTTCTGCAAAAGTTCCTCTTGCATTGAGGAATCATTCACCCCCACAACGAGCATGTCTCTTACTCTATTTTATTTTCTTGGCCCTCATACTCACACAGTTTTGTCATGTTCTTTAACTCTGTCACAAAGTGTTCCACAGGCTCATCTGAATGGTGCCGTGTCGACATGAACTTGAACCGATGATACAGCTCATTTTTTCTAGGGTGACAATACTCTTCAAATTTACCAAGAACAATCTGGAAGTCAATTTTTTCTGCTGGCGTCGTATATGTAAATGTGTTGTACACATCCAATCCCGCATCACCGATGAGGCTCAGGAGAACAGCAACACGAGAAATTTTTTTGTCATCTTTGACTCCATTTGCAAGGAGGAAGAGTTCCAGTTTCTGCCGCCATTTGGTCCAATTTTGCGACAGATTACCTTCAAACAGAAGCTCACCAGGCGGTTTTCCCAAAAACGTCTCCATTACATTTACTCTGCTTTACTCAATAAACAAGCGTGATGTTTTTCCGCTAACCTGACACCATGTTATATCTGGTGGAATTATACTCCAGGTAAATTGCTTAAGTATGTTTTAATGTCCTCCAAACTTTTTGTGATCTCCCTGAGTGTACAATACTGCTGCTGAGGTAGCTAAAACAAGTCCATGGTTAACATCTAAACATACATAAAAGTCTATGGTTACCATCTAAATAAACATAACATAACAGCTATAGCAACTTTTTCTCCTCTTCTTGTATGTTCTGTTGTTTGTTCATCTTCCTCAGACTTTCCACCTCAGCTTCCTTTCATTCCTCTTCCAGTAACTTTTCACCGTCTTCCTTCTTCTGTCTTTCATCTTCCATAAAATGTACATAGTTTCCATGAGCAACACGTGCCATGCTAAGGAGATCCCGCATTACTGGGACGGCATAGGGCATATTATTATACCTCCGCAGCAGGTCTTTGACATTTTGATGTGCATTAGGTGTCCTCTCAATCATGCGTGAGCGATCACATCTAAGTGTATTTGCGGAATCCGAAAACTTCCGCTCTACCTCCGCGTTGCCATGGGACAAAGTTAATAATGCTTTGACAACTTTGGACACAGTTGGATAATTGGACCCACCAACAGGATTGCACATGGAAAAGAACCTTGCCCAGTAAGCGTCAATTCGTATGTATTCTTCATCTCCATCCTTCTCTAGCTGGATAAGCTTCCACTCATCACGGAGAAGCTGAGTCTCGATGACCCCATGGCAGAGACTTCGCAGCACGCACTATCCAATCCTCACTACAAGGCTTCAGCCTTTCCTCAGGATGAAGACATTGCAAATAACGCAAGAGGCTCAAGGGAAGACTTTTGAAGCATGTGCTTGCATACTGTATCTGTGCATCCTTTAGGAGCAACGTTCTCTTCAGTTCATCTTTTATGCTGCGAAGCTCTTCCTTGATGGCATCACTCAAGTTCACTTTCTCTGGAGGAAGAAGGTTGGAAGTTTCAAAAACATCGCTGTATGAAAGAATCGTGTCCTTGCACGATCTACCAATCAATGTTGTGACAAGTTTCTCGAGAAGAGGGTAAAGGAAATGCACGAGAGGCTCTTGCTTTTGAAATGTTTCCGTCAACTCTGTAAATATGCTGGAACTAGAAACTACGAACATGAGTTCAGCCTTCATGGTGCTCTTTTTCAAGAGATTAGCGACATTGCTGTAGGATCTGGTCTGGTGTAGCTTGGAGTTCTTTTTGGCTTGTGGGAACTTGAGAAAATACTCCCGAGCGGGATCTAACAGCTCCAGCATCCTCTCTGCCGTGGGTCCAAGGGTAAGCCACCTACTAGGGACGTGCTTGATGAAACGCTTCTGAGGAAGACAAAATTGAGGGGAGGAGAGAATCCTGCAAAACTCTTCCCATCGACTTCAATAATCGCTAAAAAATTTATTAATATAAACTAACAAGTCAGAGGTATCTTCCCCCAAAACCTCCACGCCCTTCTGAAAGGCATTGTGGACTATATGAATGTTGCAGGAGCGGATGCTGATAAGGGGAGTTTTCCTAGCAAGAAGCATGGCAGCATTCATTTTAGTTTGAACACTCTTGTTGACATTTGGACCGTCGCTTCCGAACACGAGCAAATTACTCATAGGAAGAGATGAATTCTCCATTGCAGAGTTTAGCTTTTCGTAAATGTCGTTAGCTGTAGCAAAGCCGATAAAATATGTTTGTAGGTGCTCAACGGTGACACAGTCTGAGCTGTATGACCAATACCTCACAACAGTCTGCAGTTCCTTCCGGTGCGTGTTGTTTGTCGTTTCGTCGTACACCAACAAAAAGCCAGTATAGTGACAAAAATATCATATTTCAAGGGTTTTCAAAAAAGTGACTTTAGTGACCTTTTTCCCGAAATAGTGACAAAATAGTGATCCAGATAATAAAAGTGAGTTTTAGTGACTTTAGTGACCCAGTGGCAAGCCTGTGGATAGCATAGGTAGTTGCATGTTCGTGTAAGGACCTTAGACTAACCCAACTAACAGCATTATATTGTATGCTTGCTTTGCTATTTGGCATTGTACTATTTCTTTCTCGCGATATTGGGCCAATGGGGAAAAACATCAAAACGCGTATTTCTTTATTGTGCATCTAGTATCACGAAAAAATGTCTTCTACTTTCATGACCTGAGCTACACAACCTCGACTGTTGTTAGTACATATCTACCATACCTACGGAGGGCTTCAATTGCCAAGCGACGAAAATTTAAAATCTCAGATCAATCAGGAATCAGGAATGCAATCCACCAAAAACTCATAAAGAATTGTACATCTGTATCCTTTAAGTTTGCATTTTTGACATATTTTCAGAAAGTGTCAAAATAGGAGCCCATGTGGGTGCCCTTCTTTCCAGAGGTAGGATGCAGATGAAATTAAAGGTAGGTATTAACACACTCACGCAACACTGATTTTGCGTTTGGTTGGAACACAGTTCTCCTCTTGCCCAGCCTCATGGTGCCACCCATGTTCCCAGGGTTGTGCTCAGGCATGTCCACCACCACCGCATGCTTCGTTTCTGCATCTATTTCAGTGGAATTCGCACCCTCCAGCTCAAGAACATGCCTGGAAAGTATGGCGAGTATATCAGTCACGGAATTTGCATTAAAACTTTACAATGCTTGTTTAAAAAAAAACTATAAAACTGATGAATATAGCATTTTGTAATTTTATCAAAATGCTTCCATAAAAGTTAATAAAACAGTTATATGCTGATATATTAAAAGTAAGGAGGGTTAATTTAACTGCTGGCACATGTCAGTGAAAGTTGGTATTGTGGCGGCACATCTTTTTGTAGTTTTGTAATTTGATGAGCAATTATCTTTGCATAATTGAATATTAATTGTATGGGTACATATTTCTGTCTTGGCTTCTTGCTGATTGTTTCTGCAATTTGTTTAAAATGTATGAGAGTGAAAAGCATGGGAATAAGCACGTCCGTCTCGATAAACAGGCCTGTAGCATGGGACCAAAACTAATCTATTACATCACGAAAGAAATATGAACAAAAGGCGTTGCTCAATTTATTCCCTGGCTTGTTTATATGACTTTATATGATAGTTATATGTTCATGGCTGGAAGTGAGTAATGTGCTGTTTTAATCATATGTATAGTTGCGTTTATTTACATTTTTTGTGCAATATTAAAATTTCATATGTTTCTTTGTAGTTCTGGAATCCTAAGACAGTGAAGTTTACGGCAGTAAAACAGAATTAGACAGGCAAGTAACATGCCTATTTCATTCTTTACCTTGGTTGGAAGTTACAATCATTTCAGTTTTCTCACCATGGATATCCACCGCCAGTGGACGTCAAGATGGCGGCAGAGTGTGAAGCATGGAAATGTGGCAGCTGCTGCAAAGTTTAATTTGAAACTAATGACATGCTAGTTACCTGCGACCAATGTTCACAAATATGTATTCCACGCCAAGAGTACAAGGCTTAATGATTATAGCACTCAAAGGCTTATCTGAAAACCGAGAAATTTACTGGAGAAGTTCTTATTGCCGATCTTCCAACGTATCACTAACCGAAATGTCGGCCAATATTTGAAGAATAAACTTGGAAGTTTAAAAAGGAAGCAGGAACCCAGTGCCAATGAACAAGTTCCAAAAAAAGTTACTTTCGCTGAAAAACTTAAAATTGCAACGCAAAAATCCACAGAAGAAAATTACAATGAGATCGCTCGCTTGCAAACGATCAACGACTTGTCAACACATCCAAAGAAGAGTGCCATGAGGAAGGAAGTCCAATGTGCTTAGTATTGCAAACGAAGTTATATCTGTAGTAAATTTAAGCAACAAGGAAAACACAGAAAACCCAACAGTGACAGTTACTCCAATGCTGTCTTCCTCGAGTGAAGGAAATACCGACAAGACGATGCGTAGTGAAGTGAACACTCGGTGAAGTGGAAATCACTATGCCCCGTTTCTCATCTAAATAAGGGAAATAGAAGTGAAAACTATTGTAGTGAAGTTGACAGTGTTTCCCTATCCTCCGAGTCTGAAAATTTCACAGACATTTGGCAACGACGTAGAAAACTGATGGAAGGCACTGCTGGCGTTGGTGGGCATGAGAGCTGCAATCTTACTAGGATTACTCCCAGGATGAGCAGCTGGCATGTTTGGTGCTTTTCTAAGAACACAATGCCAGCAGATGTTGTGAAATACCTCAAAGGAAGACTTCCAGGTGATGTGGAAGCTGAACTGTTGGAAACTATCAGTAATTACTCTTCGCGCATCTACTGAGAGTGACAAAATACATCAACTGAGAAATACAGATATTTGGCCCAAAAATATTCTCTTTGACTTGTATTCTTTTCGGATAGCTCGCCGAAAACGGTGCCATTTTAAGTTCTGTACCTGTCAAATATAGTATGAAAGACTGGCGACAGAGGATTTTGGATGAAGACTACGATAGATGGTCATCATCTTCCTCATTCCCCTGCCGAGGTTTTGAAGCTCATTGAAATTCCATTTGATTCAACCGAAGGCTTCATCGCCTCCAACTGCCTGGTGGTGGGGAAGTAATAATTACACCTGATCTTACACTTATCGCTCTCCACACGGACGGTGGTTTCTATCGAAACTTGGAAATGCATGGGCTATCGAAGGAGCTCACGTTCGCCTTCCTGCGCTCCACAGGTCTGAAGTCCGAAACCGAGGGATTCGTGCTCGCGTGTCAAGATGGTGTCATCAACACCCTCGTGTACCATCGCCTCATCTTTGGGGCAAACGTGACGGACACTTGATGCAGAGCGTGCCGAAGGCAGCCGGAGACATTAGGTCATCTACTCTCTGGCTGTAGCTCTTATGTGAAGAGCGAATATATAAACCGGCACAACTCGGCTCTGTGGGTGTTGTACTACCACCTAAGACACCATTACGGCATAGACGCGAATCCGGTGCTGCCTTATGTCCCTGGAGACATCGAGTCTGGCGTGGAGAATGATAAGTGGAAGTTCTGGTGGAATCATTCCTTCCCCACAACCGTTGGAGGCGACGAAGGCTGATATTGTTCTCCTCGACTGCATCTCTCGCATGCCATTAAGCACAACATTGTGCGGGTGCTCATCAGGGCAACAAAGGAGGCCCATGAGCGAGAATGCAACCTTTCTCCCTCAGCTGTCCCGACTCCTCTTGTTGTCAACTCGACGGAAAACGCCACACCCAGGATGAATGCATACATTTAACGTAAAATAGTTAAAATGCATCCCGGGTAAACAGGTTAAAAATATGTAAAACCTGTGTTCTGATACAACTGCATTTTCTTGCTGTACTCTATGCCTGCCTTCGCGAAGAAGCAAGGCACAATGATTGAAAGCATCAGAAAATAAATTTTGCTGCTCCGTACCGCCTTCTAAGCTAGAAGATATATTTTGCATCCTCGATGTACCAGGGAGAGGCTCTATGCTTCGAAGCTGATAAAATACCTGCGGTAACAAATAATATTTGCACATTTTCAGGAGCATGTTAGAATCACCCGAACATTTCAGTAGATACTTACAATTATATGATTGCAGAGCTCAAGTTCTTTTTTCTCTTGCGATTAGTTTTTCCAAAAAAGCACAGCATTGGAAAATCACAGCACCAGGCAAATTAGAACAAATGTTGTTCGTGCATCTGGACCGCGTGGTCAAGGATACGGAAATTAAAAATCACGATCACTCTTCATGCTCTTCCGTTAATTTCGTACACAAATAATGACAGGGCATGCAGACGTATTTCCGAGACCACCACATACTAATTACGTGATTTAGGTAAATAACGTAATTACTATACTACACTAATTGCATAATTTTAGTAAATTACGTAATTTGTACGTAAAATAGTTAAAATGTATCCTGGGTAAAAAGGTTAAAAATATGTAAAACCAGGGATAGTCGTACAACAAAACTACATTGAAAAAAAAAAATTGGATACTGAGAGTCTCGAACCAGGGACGTCGATACTGTGCAAGGTCTGTAGAGTATACAGGTTGCCTCGATCCTCTACCCCCTCCACCTACGTTTTAGGCCTCTGACGTCACTGGAGGCCAGAACCGACCGGCAGTCGTGCTATTCGCGCATTTACAGTCGCACTTCCACATACAATATCATGCCATTTGAATTTCTTGTTGAATATGTAAATATAACAAAAAAAGCTTATTTAATAGTTACAGGTTATGGCTTTTAGTTTAAGAATTACGAATACTCTAGCAATTCAAAAATTATATTTATATGCAGAACTTAAAATTCTACATCATTACGCTAGTTTATATTACAGTGTAGTAGTTCAGATACATGAATGAATACTTTACAGAGTCAAAAATGAACTTAGTTATCACTAAATAATCACAATAAATGCACATGAAATTATTTGGTGTAAAAAACTTTGTCACCTTTTTACATTTTCAAAGGAAATGTAAGTACTTATTAGTGGTAGGGACATATATTTAGGTATTAACTGTATTTAGTCTGTGTAAGTCATAGAGTTAAAAATAATTGTAACTGAAAAAGCTAAAATTATTAGAGCGATTGTGATAGACGTAATATTTAAACAATGTCAATCATTGGAGGTGTCGCGTATTGCAAATTCTATTAAACAAATAAATTTAACCGAAGGACCTAGGAATTCTTTGACATAAATATATAGTTCCATTAATATACAAAAGTAATAAATTGTGACAAAAGAACAAAACTTAGCTTCCAGTCCGTGTCCTTGGCACTCACACGGGAATGGGGGAGAGGGGGGCAGTTGATGGTCACTATGCACTAGGTTTCACTTTCACATGGGAGGGCTGCCGACGACTGGTCTGGGGGGCTTACGCGCGCGCGCGCGCGCGCGCACACACACACACACACACACACAAAAAACGAGAGCGTCTCGCGCACAGTCATGACAAATACGCCCTCCAGTGGCAGTTATCTGAACTAAAAAGTACGAAAATTACGAAACAGGAGGCAAAAGCTGTTACTTACAAGGAGACATCACGAGACATGCTAGGGATCTAAATGATGAAATTATTTTCTGAAACTATAGAAGGAATGCAGGAAAATTGTCACAGATTTATTACACATAGGCCCAGGTTCGCGAGAAAAACGCAACTATAAAATTGTCCTCTGTAAAAATTCTTTAACGGGCATGCCTAATGTTAACATAGCTCTGGCCGAGTGGGTTAAGGCACTGTTTAGGCATTTAGATAGGGTAGGGTTCGAATCCCAATCGTGGCAAAATTTTTCCTTTTGAATATTTTGATGAATCACTATAAAATCCCTCGTTCATACATTTATGGCAAAATATTTTTTAATTTTCAAACTACTTGCTGGATTTTCAATCAACCCCCTTGAGGGACTTTATAGCAAACTTCGGGATTCTATGCTTTCTCCGAAAATGGGCTTCAACATGCCGGCCAACCTATTATGTTTAGATTTTGAATTTTAAAATCGTTCGCTACGCCATATGATAGTATTACATGGATATCTTCAATGTAAATGAAAAGCTACATTGTATTTTTCCGATAGTTATAATACTAGTCTCCTGTATTACATTTCATATGCAGTTTATTTTTACACAAACCTTTTGATTATATTTGAAATGAAGATATCCTGAACTTATCACGTACCAGACGCGGGAGGAGTATTATTCGCTATATATTTCAGGACTAGAAAATTACGTAGATTCATGAACGCATTAGGAAAGAAAGATATAAACTGTAAGGAGTAGTTGGTAGCAGTGAATCTCGTAAGGAAAAATCTGGTTCACTGCGAACATCAAGGGCAAATTAGTCACCCGCAGTGGCATTTTCCACGATGCAATGAAAATGCAATAGATCAGAAATAACGACATAATGTTAGTAGTAATGAACAAAAAAATATCTTTCCATAATATATCATTTCTAGTTCTTTTTTCCAAAATATTTTAATGGAGACTATATAGGGTTCAGATTTATAAGCGTTTATCGAACAATCTATGCTTCACTTCAGCATGTAAAATATTCACCCAAGGTGCTGAAAAAAAAAGCCTTTAAAAATACTCATATTAATGCCGTAAATATTTTACAATTACCACCAAATGACGAAGAAAGATGTTGTCTTTCATACAAAAGAAACTTAAAGTGCATAAACATATTTGTTAATGAACAATAGTCTCCGAAACGAGCGGCCGATATATCGGCCGCTTGGGAGTATAAGGGTTAAGCGTGGTTCCTATGAAATTTCAAGTGCAAACATCACGCATATTAAAAAACTAATAATCCGTTGAGAAAGTCCCATGACCAAAAAAAGTCCATCCTATTCACGGAAGTATCCTTGTATTTTCAAAATCTAAACATATTAGGTCCGCCTGAACGAGGCAACCTGTATACTATACAGACTTTGGATACTGTGAACCGAGTACTTTACCCCTAAGCTCAACTGCACTCATTACTATTACTAATTATTAGCTTTATATTGGCAATAAAATATTTCAAACTCGTTTTTTGACGAAGTTACTGGATATATAACCCTATATGGGGGGGTGATTCATAAATAATTTATCAAGGACTACCTGCCTGGCAAATTTCGTCAAAATCCTAGACCTGAAACTCGGACACTCCCCTTGTGAGTGTTGCTGAAGCTTGCCACGAAACTTCAAAAGCTACTTGGGCTCACCATCGACTGTTTATATGGTCAGAAAGGAAGCATCTCGTGGTGCATTAGTAACTCCATTCAAAACCAAGATGACTAGCAAGCCATACAAGAATGTGAAATCTTTTATTTACAATGGTTTTGTAAGATCGGGAACTAGATGGAAAATGCCTCAAATGTTCATAAGAAATGTTCAGCCAACTTTGAAAACTAGGTATCCTAAATTCCGCGAATACAGACACAAACCTTCCTAATTTCAAAAGAACTACACTATACTGCCGTCTTTGGAGTGTCATGGGTTGCGTGTACGAACGAAGAGGTAGGCAGAGTCTACTTATTGGAAGAGGCGACATAATGCGTTGGCGTCACCATTATTTAAGAGAACTTAGAAAATATCGAACTGAACAAAGGACAATTGTATATACTGACGAGACGTGGATCAATGTTGGCCAAACAGTGAAAAAGGCCTGGCGTGATATTGAGATTAAAACTCCTCGTCAGGCTTTTCTTGCTGGCCTGAGCACTGGACTGAGAGCATCCACCTCCTGAGGAGCACGTTTTGCTATCATTCACGTGGGCACGGAAAATGGTTTTGTTGAAGGTGCCTTGCGCTTCTTTGTTTGCAAGAAAAAAACAGCGGAAGAGCACGATGAAGTTGACGAAAAGTATTACGAGAGCTGGTTCGAAAATTGTCTCCGGTGCAACATACCCAGAGGATTCGTAACTGTTTTGGATAATGCATCCTACCATTCAAGAAAGTTAGAGCCCTTGCCTACAACAAGCTGGAGGAAAAATGCAATTAAAGAGTGGCAGATGAGTACAAATATAAGCATTGATGAAGACTGCTTAAAAAGAGACCTAATATATTTAGTCAGTCAAGTGCGGGAAAAGTTCGAAAAGCTTAGGGTTGATGAACTTGCTAAGGCGTATGGATGCATAATACTTCGACTCCCACCGTACCATTGTGAACTGAATCCAACTGAAATGGTTTGGGCCCAAGCAAAGCAATACGTTGGGATGAATAATTCAACTTTTAAGAAGGAAGATGTCGAACGTCTCATATTTGGAAAACCTATCTATATTTGTCAAGTAAAAAATGAGGAAGAGGAAATGTGGCAGGCAGACAACTCAAAGAGTTAATCGATGATATCGAAGAGTTAATTGTATGGATGTGCGAGTAGTACTTTTTGACCTCGAGTCGAGTTGTAAAGTACTCGCGAGTATTGAGTCGAGTTTGTACATTAATGTACATGAGTGAATCGACCTAGTTTTTACTTAAATCATCACAATTAAAGTCAGCCTGCAATCTATCAAATTGGCAGGTCTACCTACCTAATGCATAATTAAAAAAACAATAAAATTAATATGGCACGTAGCGCAGGCCAAAAGACCTAATGGAAATTTTCCGGTAGCTCACGAAATAAGAAAATTACCTTCATTCCTAGGATTACTCAAAAATGTGTAAATTAGCTTGCAGTATGGTACCTAGAGTGTACTTAGGCATAATATGAGGTCTACATGAGTGACATGCCTTATTAACTTGTAATGAAAGTAAGCCAGGAAGCAAAATATTTTTGTGTTTTGGTTCGCGGGAAGAAGCGGGGCGGAACTTGAGGAGAGCATTGTGTATTTGGTCTGACGCATGGTGGTTTGTTTGCGTACTCCAGAAGACCTTCCAACGAAGATTACGGCAGAAATGTAGTACGTCTGTGAGGAGGGAGGCGGGATTGATACGAGGGGTAGGTGAAAAAGATAGACCGCGATTGAGAACTGAAATTTCTGTGGGACTTATTGCAAGAGACGAGAGATTGACCAATGGGGTCGTTTACCATATTTTTTTATTGCCGAATCTAATAGAGTTTGCAAAATAAAATGACCCGTATTTTTCCGTTTTTTGATCCGTCAATTATTTCCCGAGTTATAAGCGGCGAAAAACTGATGTTTTTAACCCTTTTGGAAAACTGGGCGTGGTGCAACCTCTGACGTATATCGACTTCGTCCAATCACAACTGAGCCCACGAAGCTACTTTGCCTTATCGCGATGGGGGAGACTCGGCCAATGGGAGCGATTTCGACAGATCTGTGCGAGCAGACCTTCCAAGAACCCCCCCTCCACTCCCTTCCCCTACCCTAAAAGCAGTCAAGGACGGGAGGAAAATGACGTCAATGTTATCACAGCAGCATTTTCGGTGGGCATCACTTTTTGCTTATTAAAATTTTTGATTTATGAGTGAACGGTTGTGGTTAGAAGATTAATTTTTTCACTAAAATTCTTTTTTCGTTTCCATCTAATGATTTCGTGTACAAAATTGCGATTTTGGTTCCGAGTAAAAGCCCCCATTCTTCTGGAGGGGTATCAGTGTGGTCGTTAGAGTCGGCCAGGAGGCGAGGGCTTTGAAAGGAACGGACGGAACGCACGAGGGGTTTGGCCGGCATCGGAGGAGGTAGTTTGATAAGAGATGCTAAATCTGGCTTGGTGCCAATGAGGGGCGGAGAGAATTGAGGAGGTGGTGAGAGGGAGAGGGGAAGGGAAAGGCCCTCACGGAAATGAGATACGCAAAGGGAAGTGAGTTTGTGCAAGGATATGATACGTCTCCTCTCAAGAAAACATAAAGCAGAGCCTAGAATGATGTTAACATCTTTGAGTAAGTGGGGAGCAGTGAGAGAATTGACATTGATGAGGGAGATTAAAGATTTGTGGTATTGACTGACTAGGCACTGATATTGTGCGCGGGTGAATAAGCAGAGAGAAAAAGAATAATGAAAGGAAAGAACGCGAAAGGGAGGACGTAAATTTGGTGGAAAGCCGGAAAGGGGAATTTTAACGCAAAGACCATTGGGGAAAGTGCCTAGAGAAATACAAGAAGAGAGGAATTCAGTATGGCACGTGTACTGGGCAAGTTTGAATGAGAATTTTTTGATTTGTCTCATCCAGAAAACAGTGGGCTCAATGTGACCCATATTGGTAGGGGGCGTGATTAGGGGAAGGGTTAGATAAGGAAGAGGAAAGGAAAAATAATAATACGAAGGGGAATCAAGGAGATGAAGGATAGGACATTCAGAAAGACAGCCACGACTCACAGTACTGGAACCGATGAGTCAGCCGAAGGACGGACGAAGAAGAAGGCAGGACAATCCAGGCACAAATAGCAATTTCAGGAAAGCACGTGACGTGAAACACATGTATAATAGTCACTAGTTGCAACGACATAAAAAAATTATAGAAAACAAAAAAAGGACACTCACAAACGAATAAAACAGGAGCTTTCGAACAGCGTTGCTGTCTTTCTCAGCCAGAAAGGAATACTGAGAGCATTGGGGGGGCAGGGTATTTAGGAGTGGAAGGGGAAAGGAGGGGAAAAAAGGAGAGGCGGGGAGGGGAAGTGGTGAGGACACATTGTAGTCACAATGAGTACAAGTGTGGGTTAGAAGGACACATTGAGCCCAGGGGGGGTGCATGCCCTGAGGAGAAGAATGCAAGTCAGCTCAAGGGTGTGCAGGTTGACGGCGGAATCCGAGGGGGGGAGGGAGGCAATAACGGAAACATTGAAACACCGATTGAAAGGCACGTCATGAGAAGACGCGTGTTTAGGTACTGGCAGGGAAGAGTGGGGGGGATGACGGAGTACAGGAAGCACGGTGGTTGTTGATTCTGATGTTAAGAGGGGTGGTGCACTGTCCTTCATAGAAGGCAGGGCAGAAATTGCATTGGAGGAGGTAGATGATGTTGGTGGAAACACAAGAAGGAAAAATTGGCAGAGACCTGAGTGTGGGAAGGAAAGAGGCAGGAGGAGAAGAGAATATAGGGCAAGTCTTGCATCTCGGACGTTTGCATGGAGAGGGGGGGACTTGAGTATGTGGCACGGATTTGAGAAGCGGGCGGGTAGTTTTGAAAATATTGCTCAAATTAGACGGTCTTTTGTGTGTAATGCGGGGACATTTTGGGAAAAGTTTTGAAGTGGAATTGTGGTCTGAAAGGATAGGGAAAAGATCTTGTAGGACTCGTTGTAAGGAATTTGCGCCAGGGAAGTAGGTGGAGAGTAGAGAAGGGGAATTGCGATTTTTGGTGTGAGATTGTTGTGGTGTGTAAGGTTTTTTTAAAATTCTGTTTTGGAGAAGGTGTTCTGGGTACCCACGCCGGAGAAGGGAGGTGTGTAGATTAGAAAGGTAAATGTGCAAGTCGTCAGGATTGTTGCAGATACTTACGAGTCCTACAAGATCTTTTCCCTATCCTTTCAGACCGTCATCCCCCACTCATCCCTGCCAGTACCTAAACATGCATCTTCTCATGACGTGCCTTTCAATCGGTGTTTCAATGTTTCCGTTATTGCCTCCCTCCCCCCCTTGGATTCCGCCGTCAACCTGCACACCCTTGAACTTGCTTGCATTCTGCTTCTCAAGGCATGCACCCCCCCTGGGCTCAATGCGTCCTTTTAACCGACACTTGTACTCCTCATTGTGACTACAATGTGTCCTCACCACTTCCCCTCCCCTTTTTCCCCTCCATTCCCCTTCCACTCCTAAATACCCTGCCCCCCCTATCCTCTCAGTATTCTCTTCTGGTTGAGAAAGACAGCAACGCTGTTCGAAAGCTCCTGTTTTATTCGTTTGTGAGTGTCCTTTTTTGGTTTTCTATAATTTTTTTATGTCGTTGCAACTAGTGACTATTATACATATATATATATCAGTCCATCTCCACACCACCGTTGTGTTCACTGTTTATTGTATGTTTACTATCTCTTTCTTTCACCTTCTGTTTGAATTTATATTTGTGTATATATATATATATATATATTGTAGAGATGGGTCGGTTCCACTTTTTTTCGGTTCCGGTTCGGTTCTTAACTTCGGTTCTCGGTTCCGGTTCTTAATTTACCACTTACTTTGCATTACTCAATGGTAAGATAAGATAATCAATAATCATTTTCAGAGACATACTGCTTGAAAAAGAATACTTCATTATATTTGTTATATTGTGTTTATGTAATTTAAATCCATTTTCAATGGTGAAAATATTTGTAGAACTCAAGCACTTTTGGTTCTGTACTCGTTACCATTAACTTCTCCTGTACATAAAAATAAACACCTCATAATATTAAGGGAATAAACTCCATCAAATAAATAGTTTGCTTAAATATTGCACAAATTAATAAATGTATACTTGAATAATATGGGAAAAGTGGTACTCATTTCAAATTTTTGTTCAAAAACACCAGCATTTTCACTATTTCTGGATCAAGTCTGTTTCTTTTTTTGTCACATATATTGCCAGCTGTACTAAACAGCCTCTCACTAAAAAAAGTTGCAGGAGGAACACAGAGATACTTCATTGCTAAGCATTTCAGTCTTTTGAAGTTAGTAGAGAACCAGTACTGACTGATAATGACTGCATCGCTCTCAGGACTAATGGTTTTCTCTGAGAGATACAAATTTAGCTCATCTTCAGCACTGATATTGTCTTGTGAAGGTCCTACCAAAGGAATCAAAAAAGCATTTTTATATTTCTCCCAGGTATTATGTGACGTAGATGGGACACATGATGTTCCTCTACATTCCTCATTGGCAGGGCCCTGACAAGAAAAATTGGCCATTTGATCCAAAAGATTTTGTCTAGCTGAGGTTAGAGATTCCATATTCTTAAATGGTGTAGTCTTGAATCTAGGATCCAGAAGGGTGGCCATGGATATGATGTCATCATTCTCTACATTGGTGAATCTGAGCTTAATGGAGGCTAGGAGGTCATTTTTCAACCCCTGCGTACCAGAGCCCTTAGGGGCAGGAGCTTACAAATGGTGTGTAATTAAGTTCCATAGAGGGATTACCTAAAAAAAATACACCTTCAGTCAGAACATATGGCAGTCAGTACAACCCTTTTGTAAAATGATTTGGTCTTTTGGCATTTTACAAAATGTATTTCTTTAAACCATTTATCAACATTTTTAAATTATTAACTAAATAAATTACCTCTGAAACAGATGATGTTTCTTTGCTAAGTTGCAATGTGGCCATTTCAAATATTTCCAATATATCTACTGCCACTTCAATTGTCCTCCATTAATCCGTAGTTAATTCAGAAGCCAGCTTGATGTCATATGAATTTGTGATTAGCACAATAGCATTTTTTTGTTCATGCATTCATTTTAACATATGGAAAGAACTGTTCCATCGTGTGGGCTCATCCTGTATCATGCGATGCTCTGGTAGTCCCAGCTGTCTCTGACATTGCCGCAACATTTTAGTATTTTTCACAGAATGTTTCAAACTTCCTGCTATTTTTCTGCACTTTTGAATAACATTGTTGACCTTAGGGTTATCCATAAAACCGTCCTTAATAACTAATTTTAGGGTGTGGGCCATACAAGATATGTGGTGGAACGTAGATTTATTCAAAGCAGTGGTTATGTCCCTCACATTATCTCTCACCACAGCAACAGTTTTACTGTAGAGTCCCCAATCACTTAGCACCTGGCATAAAAAGGCTAGGAGGTTATTTGCTGAATGGCTGATTTCTACAAATGGAATAACCTCCAAGCTCTTATGCTGAAGTTGGAAACCTAGATCTGAATCTTCATGAAAGTGAGCTGTCACAGCTAAGTAATCACTGTTACTCACAGATGTCCACAAATCCGTAGTCACAGCTACAAATTTAACATCTTCCAATTTTGCTCTCAAATTCTTCACTGTTGTTTCATACATCTCTGGGATTATTTTATTTGAAATAGTTTTTCTGGAAGGGATTGTGTAACGAGGCTCTAAGTGAGTAAGTAACCTCCTGAAGCCTATGTTTTCCACTAGACTAAATGGCTGCAAATCCAAGCATATCATTTCTGCAATTAATCGTGTAATTGCTAGAGCTCGTTGATCTTGGTGTTTAATTTTTTTTACTTTATCGAAGACCTCTGGCAAAGTGGGCTGGTGGTATGATGTTGACTTAGGCCCAGGATTGATGTATTTAGGTTAATTAGCAGCCGATGTGGAAGCAGTTGGTAAAGACAGACTTTCAAGAGAGCTGCTGGTACAATGGACTTCAAGACTAGAGACGAGCTATTTCAAATGGAAGTGTTTCAGCCGTAGTTGCAACTTTACCAGTTGAAAGATCCCCTTCATCTTCACTCAATCCTTCCTCAGTGATGGCACTCGCCTTAGGTTGGGTGGTCACAAACATTTTCATCGTAGTTACTGAAGTATTCCGTCTCTTAGGAGACAAGATTGGACTCTTCCCGCGAAAATTTATTTGATGCTTCTTTTCCGCATGCTTTTTCAGGTTAGAAGTGGATTTACATGCACCCCTGGAAATCAGGGAATGACAAATATTACATTTTGCAAAATTTTCATTTGCTGCATCAACCGTGAAGTATTTCCACACTTCGGAACATACTGCGAAGGGTTCAACCGCGTGAGTAAATTAAGGCGCAATTTCACCAGCTATCCATATTTTTACAATATCGAAAGGTATGATATAATATCGATAGATATGCCGTATTTCGATAGCACTTCCTTTATCGACATGCGACTAAGGAAGCATTCTTCTGGGCATATACAAAGTGCTAACAGTGCTGATTGGTATGCCATGGCTCTTTATGGTAACTTGGCACTGCCTTGCGTGATTGATTTTTTCACCATTGACTTACAGCTCAGTTAGATCATCTGTGTGACATGCCTTGACATAAATTTACGTGTATCATTTCCGTCGTTTCAAAAGATTCTGCTTTCTTATTTCGTTTCGGAATCTTTCCGGTATCTCTAATGCCGTGATTTTATTTAAAGGCGATACGTTTGTTAAGTATAATCCGCGTAAGATAAACCGCGTGTGTACTTTCGACCACGGTTTTGTCAATTCCAACACATTTCTCATAAACTTAAATATTTAAATTCGTATGTTACTGCAAATACTTAGTTACACTATCCCGTTGGAAGATAATACCAATATCAGCTTTTATATCCGACACGTGCATTTTTCTTCAAGTTTCAATGCACAAAAATTTTTTAAAGTTAAAAATGACCAGTTAGCCCAACGTTTTTGAGATGATCGCCCATTTATAGACGAGTAATCAAGAAAGCAGAATGGTCAACGGCAAACGGTTGATGGTTACTTGGCTGAACACGACCCTTGCATCAAGGGAAGAAGAAACTTGATAAAACAATTTAGTTGTAATTGACCGCATACCTGCAATTGCGGGTGCCTTTCATATCCGGCTATCTTTGCGCTGTCCATTTTTCAAATAGTCGATTGTCGTCTGCTATTTACCGCGCGACGAAGTAGACAGCGTTCTCTTGCATGAGCAAAGTTAATGCTATTGTACAAATGACGAATAATTTGATGACTTAACGAACGCAATGTCCTAAGCATGAATGAAATCTTATAAAACTTATACACTCTATATCATATAATTTACGAAAATGAAATAGGACTCGCACCTTCAAAGGAGGTGGACGTAACATATACCTATCAATCAGAATATCCTTATTACGGGGGTATTTCATCACTTACTAGAATTGGATGTAATAAAATAAATCATATAGTCATTTTAACGACTGAATTAGAATAATTCGCGGCAACTTTGAAGCATCTAAGTACACTATTTCACCAGGTTTTGATGTGAATCCTCCACTTTCAGAGTGTGAGCAAATTTCAAACTGGTTTTCGCACCAATTATTTCGGTACCGATTATTTTTGGCCTCGGTTCCGGTTCTAAGCTCAAGAACCGGTGGAACCGAGAACCGAAGAACCGAACCGACCCATCCCTAATATATTGTAACCGTTGCCGTTTGGCCGGTCACATTATATAAGTAATATGGATGCTTGAGGGAAGGAGAGTTTAAATTTTTTTGTTCTGTTCGACTCAGGGTATGTTTTTTCCATGTGCAGCATGTGTATTAATCAAAATGTGGTCTAGGCCAGTTATTGATGGCTCTGCATGCCTGAAATTCCTTAAGTACTGGTCTGAGTGAGTTATTCATCCCCCGATTCCCCGTGTTTTCGACCCCTCAGGTGTGTGCCCTTGAACGCCTCGAGAGTGACCCTAAGAAGAGAGAAGAGAGTCCCCTTCTCCCCCCCCCACCCCCCCCGAAGAGCATGGACACGCGTCGGCGGCCTCTGGGATCGGAGTCCCCCCCCCAATTGCAGGAGAAACCCCCCATCCCAAGCGACGGATATATAAGGCGGGTATTCGAGCCGCCCTAGAAAGAGAAGTTAGTAGTCCGTCGTGCTGCGAGGCCGTAACGCTGGGAGTCTGGGAGAGATCGGCGATCATACTGCAAGCATCTGCACATCGTCCAACAGGAAGTGGCCCTACCCCTGAACAATTGTTTAAAACGGAGAGTTCTGTGGGGCTTAGGGCAGTCGAAGAAAGGTTGACCACCTGGTCCGGCGACGGAGTCGTCAATGGGAGGGGAGGGGGTGGAAGAGGGCTCGCGGTCTAGTGGAATCCGCTTCGGAAAAACCGAGAGCCAGGCGGGGGTGGGGGAGGAAGGTTTAAAAGCACAGAAAGATCGGGGGTGGACTGGTAGAGGGGGGATGGGAGCTTGGGAGGGGGGGAAAGATTAAGTGGCAGGGAGAGACCCTGGTGAAAGTAGGAGAGACAAAGATTGGAGAACTTGTTTAAAAACTTCGTGCGTCGTCGTGTGAGACAACGTAGCGCTGACTGGAGAATGTTGTTCACAGTAGGAAGGAGGTGTGGAGCGCTTAAAGATATGATGTTTATGAGGGAGAGTGTGGCACCCTGAATCAACCATGCCACACTGCTCACCGACATATTGAATTTCTGCCACCACCTAAGGTGGAAGGTCTTCTGGGATACCGGCAACACAGCAGCAACGTCCCTCCACCATTCACGACTCTCTTTTGAAATTTCGACCATCTTCTTCTCGTGAGCCGACAATTATCCCGCCAACCACCCCGTTGAAATTTTCATCACCCGTCTCCTCTCCAAAGTTTCCAGCGACTCCTTCTTACAATCTATCCAACCCAATAAGAACCTCTCCTCAGCAGAATTTTCTGCCATCAAATCCCTCTGTAATAACCCCAACATCATCATCACCACAGCAGATAAGGGCTCCACTGTTGTAATCCTCAATAAATCAGACTACCTAAACGAAGCCTGGAGACAACTGTCCGACTCCTCCTCTTACACCATGCTCTCAGAAGACCCAAACCTGAACTTCCAAATTGACATCACCTCCTTCCTCAAAGACAGAGGCCCTGCAGAAGGTCTGACTAATGAAGACATTTCTCTTCTCTCTCCCCCACATCCTCGCACCCCTCACTTTTACCTCCTTCCTAAAATTCACAAGGAGAACAATCCTGGCCGCCCAATTGTTTCCTCGTGCAACTCGCCCACGGAACGCATTTCTGCTTTCGTAGACTACTACCTCCAACCCTATGTCCAGTCCCTACCCTCATACGTCCGCGACACCTATCATTTTCTCTCCATATTGAACTCCATCGCCCTTCCCCCCAACCAACCCATTATCATGGCTACCATAGATGTTACCTCTCTCTACACCTCCATCCCACATGATGAAGGCCTTTCCGCTCTCCGCCACTACCTATCACAATGCCCCACGTCCCTAGCACTGACTTCCTACTCGACCTTTCCCACTTCATTCTCACCCACAACGCCTTCTCGTTCAACAATCAACACTACCTTCAAACTAAAGGTTGTGCCATTGGAAGTAGGTTCAGCCCCTCGTGCGCCAATCTTTATCTCGGCTTCCTTGAGAAGAACTTTCTTCCCCACTACCCACTTAAACCCCTACTATGGGTGAGATACATTGATGACATTTTCCTCCTCTGGCCGCACGACATTGATTCCCTCAACACCTTCATTTCTTCACTTGATGACTCTTCCTCTCTTTCTTTTACCTCTACCACTAACATTTCTTTCCTCGATGTCAACATTTCCCTCTCAGACAATAAATTCAAAACCGCATCAAACCAACCAATAAACTCCAATATCTACACTATAGCAGCTGCCATCCCTCCCACACTAAACGCTCTATTCCCTTCTCTCTCTCCATCCGCGGCCACCGAATTTGTAATAACCCGGACTCCCTACATGAATTCCTTTCGACCCTTCATAAGTCTCTTCTCTGCCGTGGCTACCCAGAATCCCTTCTAAACAAAAAAATCCTTAAAACTCCGTATCAACCTAAACTTCCTCTTCCGAGGAAGCACTGGTTGAGGCAGTCAACCCTCTTCCGTTGAAAAAGGCGGCATGACCGCGGAAACGTCCAAACTTTTGTGAGTGTCTCTTTTGTGTGTTTCTATGTTTTCGTCGTCTGTTTTATTTTGTATATTTATATATATATATATATATATATAACAGTCACTGGAAAATGCAATAAATGCTAATACATACAATATATAGGAAAGGAATAGGAGTACATAGGAACACATAAAAGTACGAACACACAATTGGTGGAGAAGATGGAATAGAGCCGAATCACAATGGAAAAAAGTTCGACTGAACCGGGACTCGAACCATGGACCTCCAAATTTCCGGTTCGGCGTGCTACCATCTACACCATCCAGCCAAACGTAATCTCCATGATTCGGGCGGGGGGTTTATACAACCACATGACTTTCATGCACCACAAACTTGAGAGCATAAGAATAATCACATCATGATGAATCATAAATATTGAATTAAAAAGTAGTATCACTCCAGCAACAGCTATCTTTGGAAGAAATAATATTTTATCATCTACCAGAACCAAAACAGCTTCTCAAAGGAACATATGTAAGCTATGATCCTTCACTTCACACTGCTCACCTTGAGAACTCTATCACGGCTGCTTGAAGGCCAAGGCAGATCCCCAGCATGGGTTTCATGGTTTTCCGGCACCAATCACATGCTTCAATCTTCCCCTCCAAACCTCTTTTTCCAAATCCTCCAGGAACAATCACTCCACTGAGATAAAGGAACTTGGATTAGAGAAATTTAGCTCTGGACAGTAGGTGAAGCAAAAAAAAATATCTAGTGCCTCCATAATTGACCATCACCCATGACAGCTCTTTAGCTTCAATCAGTAATTTGTGATCAATCAAAAGCAATTGATTAAAATTAGAATTATAAATTACCAATAAAATGGAATATTAGGTAATATCCATAACACCTTGTTAAACTTTCAAATCTAATTCCAGGGCTTAGTTGCATAATAGGAATTCACCTCGATTAATGACGATCAGGAGTGGCACTGCCTTCAGCCCTTCATCAAATCCTATACACATTCAAGCACAGGTAGCTCTCAATAGTCTGGATAGAGAGAGGTTCTACTTTACAACTTACAGCGCCTGGAAGTCTGACCATCTTTATTACAAGGGAGGATAGTCATATAGCTTGGTTTGCATTGTGATAAATGGTGACAGTTGTTGCGAGGTGATAAATGGTGCCAGTTGCCAATCACCATTGTTAGCCACCATTAAGTACCATTCCCATTGCTGAATACTCTGTTGCCACATGCCATTACTAGAATACCAATTGTCATGGCAGTAGCTTAACTATAGTTTAAGGAGTGATTAAGCTTTAAAGGAAAGCAATTGGAATGTTTGTGGAATAGAGCATGCTTATTAATGCCTGTGAGGGTTGCAGAAATGGTAAAACTGGCAGTATCTGAAATATGGTGTTACAAATAATATAAAAGAGAAACACTGGGGGTGGCGTTTACTTGGAACCAAAATCACAATTTTGTACACAAAATTGTTAGACAGAAACGAAAAACGAATTTTAGTGAAAAAATTAATCTTTTAACCACAACCGTTCACTAATAAATCAAAAATTAAAATATGTGAAAGGTGACGCCCACCGAATAAGCTGTTTGATATCATTGATGTCATTTGCCTCCCACCCTGACTGATTTTAGGGGAAGGGAAGGGAGTGGAGGGGGGTTCTCGGAAGGTCACCTCGCATAGATCCTGTCGCAATCGCTCCTATTAGCAGAGTCAGCTGGGTCCCCCCCCCCCCCCCCATTGCGACACGGTGAAGAGGCTTCGCGGCCTCAGTTGTGATTGGCCGATGTCAATGACCTCAGAGGTTACACCACACCCACTTTTCCGAAAGGGTTAAAACCATCAGTTTTTTGACGCTGATAACTTGAGAAATAATTGACGGATCCAAAAATGGAAAAATAAGGGTCTTTTTATTTCACAAACTCTATCAGATCTGGCAATAAAAAGCAAATGGTAAACACCCCCATTACATGCCTGAGTGGCAAACTAAAGACGTTTTATGAAGAGTGGGAGAAAAAAGGTTAATGATAAAAAACTCTAAAACTAATATTTCCCAGCCCATGAGATTCACCTTGATGAACAAGATTTTCCAGAAAGAATAAAAAACCAATAATCAATGTATTTAAATTTTAACCACAGAATGGAAACCAACAGAATCAGAATGGCCACTATGGATAAAATGTGTCGCAGATTCTCAATGCCCCTGGTGAAAATCTTTTGTACACATTTGTGGTACAGTTATACACAGCACCAGACTAGCACACAAAGATCACTTGGCAATTACCACAGTTGTACATGATCTTGAAATGTACACAAGTTCCACTCAGTTTCTTAGGGCTATTTGTGCAAAAGCATTCACATTATATATTGATATATTGACTCGTTTCGAAGAGACATTAGCTGGCGAAGAGTTTCCCACATTCATTCAGCTATTAACATTTGTTAAGAAATAAATGAAAGTTTTGCAAACCTCTCAGGGTGTTGCATCGAAGCAAGTGCTCACATCATCCTCCAAGCCGAAATCTCTTTCTTGCACGAAAGTTAGTATGACGGTGTCTGTGAGTACTAACGAGATTTCTGAGTTGAATATTTCTAAAGCAGAACAATGTCCACTCTGTGGTTTGAAGCATTTCCTTCATAAATGTGCTCAATATAAAGAGTTGAGCGTTGGACAACGTTCGGAATTGGTTAGGTCAAAAGGATTATGCTTTAGATGTTTAAGAACCGGACATTGGGCCCCAAGGTGTCCGCGAAAAGGTCTCAAATGCTTGAAATGCAAGGGATATCATCACGTAACTTTGCATTCTTCGCCCTTAGTAAAGGACAAACTTAATGGATCCTCCTCTTTGTCTCCATTGCCCAATTCAAAGGAGGATTCTGCTGCGTTGCCAACTAGTAGCGATCCCATCACACCCACTAATTCTTCCACAGTGACTTCATGCACCGATTATAACTCAACGGGCACGGTTTTGTTAGGTACGGCAGTGGCATCTGTTTCGAACGCTAGATGTAGTCCTCAAACTGTGCGGTTGATGATTGATTGTAAGTCGATGGTGTCTGCAATTTCAGCGGCTGCGGTGCAACGTTTACAACTGTCGGTAATGCAGAATGACGGAGTTTTAATGGGTCTATCTCACACTCCCCTGACTCGGTCTAGTGGTATGGTTAGATGTGCTATAATAATAATAATAATAATACCACACACAAACACCTGGCCAGAATCTTCACATCCTTCCTGTCAGGGACTGAGCCAATTCTGTCCTGGCTGACTGAGGGGCGAACGGTCCTAATATCGACAAAGGGAGACTTGTCCGATCCGAAGAATTACTGCCCTCAGGGAACTACATTTTAATAGTAATGATCTACTGAATCAAAAGCTTTTTTCATATCAAAAGATATTCCCATTGCCTTTTGTTTTTCATTTATTTGATCCACTATGTTGTTAAATGCTTCAAATAATGCTCGTACAGTCGATTTATCCTTTTGGAACGCAAACTGGTGAACTGAAAGAAAATTATTGCTCTCTAGATAATCGATTAATCTTCTGCAATACACATATTCAAATAGCTTTCCTAAATGAGGGATAATGGATATAGGTCTATAGTTCTTAATATTGTCTCATTCACCTTTTTTTAAAAAAAATGGGAAAACTTTAGACAATTTTAGGACTTCAGGATAAACACCTTCAGCCAGTGATTGATTGATTAAAGAAAGCAAAGGCTTTAAAATAAGCTCCCCGCACCCTTTTATAATTTTACCTGTCACGCCATCAGTATCAGCTGACCTTGTTTTTCCCACCTTCATCAAGTAACTCACTGCAGGGTTTCAATTACAATGATTTAAACTGTCACCAGATTCTGTTGTGTCACTTTGTGGTATATGATTGGTATCTGGGACATTTAAAAAGGAGTGATTAAATGCATCAGATATGTCACAGGCATCAGTTAGAAAATTTCCGGATTCATCATACATTTGAGACGGTAGGTTATCAACATTAGAACCAGTATTACTTTTGATGATTTCCCATGCGACTTAAGAATAGTTGGAGGCTTTTTTAATGTATTCATCATTTTATTCCCTTTTTGCTTTCTTAATCAAAAACCTGTATTTTTTTTAGGTTGGAAAATTGCTCATGTAATGTTACATCATTTGAAGACTTGACATTTAGAGACATTTGTTTTACTAAAATACACATTTTTCTGATATCAGGTGTCAACCAAGGTTTCATTTTAGCATGCCTGAATTTTATTGGCTCAAATGGGAAGACAATATTAAAACAAGAGTTGAAAGTACTATAAAATTATTTAAAATTAATGTTAACATTATCTGACTGATTAATTTCTTCCCGGTTTTGCTCATTCAGTAGTAGTTGAAAATAATTAATGTTGGAGTCTCTAAGGAATCTTTTATACCTACAAGAGGTTGGTGGGGGTAGTTCTTTTGGAACTTTAAAAGTAGAAATTATTGCCAAGTGGTCTGATAGAGCTGGATCAAAGACTCTTGTACCTGTGTTAGTAACATTATAATCTGTAAAAACATTAATCAATCTGTAAAATCAAGTAAGATTTTTGAGTTAGCAGTTATTCTTGTTGGGGTATTGACAAGTGGAATAAGATTAAAAGCATTTAGAATGTACCATCGTTGTCTTTGTTCTTTCCCATCCATTAATAAATTGCAGTTGAAATCCCCTGTCATTATAAGAGTAGGTCTTACGGAATGATCAGTTAGGGATAACTGATTTTTGATAACTGATAAATTTTCCATTTTCTCCAGAAAGGTATGGAGACTACCAAGAGGAGACCGAAAAGAATAGCTCCCAATCAAAACATTCTTAGGCCAAAAATCGGGGTTTTGAAGATTTTCTTTCAAATCCGAATCAATGGACACTAGGAAGGAAGCATAGTCACTTTTTGTAACCACAAGTTTTTCAATGTCCACAGAGTCCTCCGAACTAACTTTTATATTGTCCTTTATATATTTTTTCACTTCTGCAGCTGTTGTTTTTGGGTGAAATCGCCAGACATGTGCATGACGAGGAATGGAACTTAGGGGGCAGTTTGAGGCTGAAGACGTACCCACCCACAGTCGGACAGTTTCGATTTTTTCATCTTTGAACTTCAACAAATTTGTTGCTTATCACATTTTTCTTCCATATTAACATTTTCACTCATTTCAGCATGGTTTTTATCTTTCAAACCCACCTCGCAACCATTGCTGTTTGAAACATTACTCATCCTACATGAGCCAGTTTTAATGTTCGTTTTTTTATCACTTACCGAAGCAGGTCTCTTTTCTTCATTGTAGTCAATTCGAACAATAGAGGGTTTTGAATCTTGGAATCGGGCAGCAACTTCCCTAGGTTTAGTATCCTGAATCATGGCACTTGCGTACGACACATGTTTTTTTTGGCTTCCTTGTGTTATCACGGGCAGGCAGCACATTTTCTCGATATTTTTCTTTCAGTTCCCGAATATCAGTTTTTTGAGCTCTTATTGAATTCATACATTGTATGAGATTAATCTGTAATTCGTTAACTGTCTTGAAAACATTTTCTTGGCGTGAACTTATCGAGGCCAAGAGATCCCATGCTGGGATAGAACAGGATTTACAACGATAATGTAAATTTCCATTGCTATTCACGGCGTGTCTTATGGTTTTATTAATTCCCGCATGGGTTAAATGCAAAAACGAGTTGCAGCCAAAATCACATTTCAATACTTGCTGTTTATCAACAAGATTCTCAGAGCAAATCGCGAACGTTAACGATGACTGCCATCTTGTATCAATTGTGATGACAGTACTGTGATGCCGTGTAACTCTCGTTTGCTTCTTAAATCGAATGCTGTAGTTTTGCCTCAAATTACAAGGCATCTTCCTCATGTCCCTATTCCACGATCCTTTAGGAAGAGAGTTCGTCATCTTCAGTTAGCCAATCCGGATTTTGATAAACCCGCCAAAGTTGACTTTTTAGTGGGTATGGATTTATTTCCCCGGATTCTGTTGTGAGGGCGGAAAATACTCTCTTCTCATAAGCTGATTGCTTTGAATTCTGTGTTTGGCTGGATATTAGTAGGACATATTCCGGAATTGCATTCTTTAACGACGGAAGTAGTGTCTTCGTGTACAGTTACTAATGATCCTTTGGAGACAGAATTAAGTCGGTTTTGGCAAATCGAAGAGTCAGTCCCTCGAATCCATAAAAATCCTGACGATGTCTATTGCGAACATCTATTTACCGAGACTTATTCGAGAGACGCGACTGGCAGGTACAGTGTAACGCTTCCTTTTAAACAATTTCCTCCCTCACTGGGTGAGTCCCGATTTATTGCCATATCTCGATGGCTGAACATGGAGCGCAAGTTATCTCGCAATGAGGATCTAAAAAATAATTATATTCAGTTTATGGAGGAATACGAACGGTTAGGTCATATGACTATTGACTTGGATTCTGTTTATTTGCCTCAACATGTCGTAATTAAACCTACTCCAGCCGGACAGAAATATCGCATAGTTTTTGATGCTTCTGCATATACTACATCGGGAAAATGTCTTAATGACGTGCTATATACTGGGCCCAAATTGCAAAAAGAAATATTTGACATTATTTTGGCATTCCGGCAGAATGCTATTGGCGTAATTACAGATATTTCGAAGATGTATCGTCGTGTACTTTTGGCCGAAGTCCATCGCCCGTTTCAACATATAATATTTTCGACTGATTCCACGAAAGCCTTGAAGGAATATAAACTAAATACACTCACATATGGGGTTGTGTCATCTCCTTTTTTAGCAATTCGCGTTCTTCACCAATTGGCAAAGGATGACGATTCTGATTACCCCCTTGCGGCTGATGCCTTATTAAATGATACTTACGTGGATGACGTAGTAACAGGCGCGAATACCATTGCAGAGGCAATGGATTTGCAGCAGCAGTTAATTGATTTATTTGCTCTTCCCTTGAAAAAATGGGCAAGTAATTCTACAGCTCTACTCTTGAAAATCCCTATGGATCAATGGGAAAATCAAATGTTTTTTAATCCTGATGATTCATCTTTGACTAAGGTTTTGGGCATAATTTGGAAGCCAGATGTTGATGCGTTTTCATATTTTGTAACTTTTGATCAATCCATTCGGTCCAAACGGTCTTTACTATCCAATATTGCTAGGATATTTTATACGCTTGGGGCAATGACTCCTGTCATCTTTTGGGCAAAATGTCTCATGACATTAAAGAAACTAGGTATAGGATGGGATGAACGGTTGCCCGACTCCATCACTAATCCCTGGAATGATTTTGTTTCCCAAAGTTTAGACCCATGTAATGTTCAAATTTCATGGTATGTAGATATGTACCCAGGAGCATAATATATCAATTGCACGGGTTTTCAGATGCCTCAGAGCATGGATAAGCGGCAGTTGTTCACTTACGTTCTGTCACTCCAAGTGGCGGAATAAATGTGCATTTTCTGTCAGCTAAGACTGAAGTTGCCCCCATGAAAACTATCTCTATTCCAAAATTGGAATTATGTGGAGCTCTTCTTTTAGCCAAGCTTATGCGCCGCATAAATGACACGCTCACTAATCGAAATGTTCGTGTGCTAATGAGAGCATGGACCGATTCAACTATCGTTTTGTCGTGGTTGAACATACCTCCTCATTCACTTAAAACTTTTGTTGCTAATAGAAATGTAGAAATTTTAGAAATATTACCCGTTTCCTCATGGAAACACGTTTTTACTGACATAAATCCAGCCGATCCCACCTCGAGAGGCTTAATGCCGTCAGAACTAATTAAGTGCCCGTTTTTGAACGGGCCGACTTTTCTCAAACTCTCAGAATGTGATTGGCCGAGGGACGATATTGTCCACATGACAGTGCCTCTATACCGGAGATAAAATCGATGATAACTACTATGGGAATGACTCAAGCTAATGAGAAAACATCCAAATGGATTGCGAAATTTTCGTCATTTATTCGTCTTATTCGTGTTACTGCCTTCATGTTAAGATTTTATTCTGCTTGCAAAGGAACGCGTCACGCAGTTGGCACTCCTGCATCTTCAAAGGAATGGACAGCTGCGCTGTTATGCGTTGTAAAAATAGTTCAAAAGGTTCATTTTCTTGATTTAACTGACTCAATAAATAAAAACCGCCGACTCTCTAATCCTATGAGTCGCCTTCGCCCCTTTGTGGATGCGAGCGGCCTTATCCGAGTCCGTGGTCGTTTGCATTATGCAACTCTCCCTCAATGCACTCGTCAACCAATCATAATGCCCAAGGATGAGCATTTTTCTAGATTAATTGTGCGACATTATCACTTGACATCCCTTCATGGAGGGCCTAGAGATGTCGAAGCACTAGTCTCTAGGCAATTTTGGATTATATCCGCAAGAGTGGTACCTAATTCGTTCGGAGATTGCTAAATGTGTGATCTGTTCACGGTATCAGGGTAAAACCACGCAACCCGTTATGGCTGATTTGCCTGCATCAAGAGTCATTCCTCAGGAAGCTTTTGCTCAAGTGGGGGTCGACTACGGCGGTCCATTGATGTTTAAGACGAGCATTCGTCGTAAATCGGCTATTGCCAAAGCTTACATCTGTTTATTTGTTTGTTTGGTATCAAAAGCCATTCATCTCAAATTGGTAACGTCTCTGTCAACTCCCGCCTTTCTTGCGGCATTTCAACGATTTATTTCAAGGTGCGGAATACCCAATGTAATTTATTCCAATTGTGGCACGAATTTTGTTGGTGCAGATAAATTCTTGACTGATTCATATAGACTAATTCGCTCTGAACCTCATAAGGAAGCTCTCAGTTCCAATTATCCCGGGAATGCCATAGAATGGCGATTTAATCCACCTGCTGCTCCGCATTTCGGTGGAATTTGGGAATCTGGGATAAAGTCGGTTAACTACCACATCCGGAGAGTGGCTCAGGGGCATGCTCTCACTTTTGAGGAGTTCGCGACTTTGTTATGCCAAATCGAGGCCATTTTAAATTCGCACACGTTAGCAGCTTTATCGACGGACCCATCTGGGACGGATTGCTTGAAACCGGGGCATTTTCTGGTCGGTAGGCCCGTGTTAACCTTGACTATGCCAGTAAGGGATGAAATGATACCATTTCCCCAGCGATATAAGTTGATAAGGCAAATTTCCCGCCAATTTTGGCGAAGATGGCCCTGAGAGTATTTACATATGCTTCAGCAGAGAAGCAAGTGGACCAAGGATGGATCCGCAATTTCAACCGGGGAATTGTTTTCATTAAGGACCGCAACTCTTCACCGTCTCAGTGGACCTTGGGTCGTGTCACTCGCCTGTTTCCGGGCTCCCTTGGGGAGGCAGAAGTGGCCGAATTAAAGACGGGGTCGGGTACTCTAGTGTGGCCCGTGGTGCGATTGGTACATTTACCTATCTCACCCTAGTGAACCCACAGGACTTTTTTGATTTCATAATTCACTTTTATTTCATTTTTTTTGTTTTCCTTTTTCTTGACTTCCCAGTTTTTTTTGCTTCGTTTGTTTTGTATAGTTTATGCTTCTTTTTTTGTTTTTGTGAATCTAAGTTATTCACGGCGGGCGGGATGTTCGCTCGAGGACTGGGCACTTTTTTTGTTCCTTTGAATTCTCTCCCTTGGTTGCCGAGGCGAGCGCACGCGTGTCTGTTTTGTAATTACGATTTGGCCCGTTTAGGGCACTTGAGAGGGAGGAGGAGATTTTTGGGCTAGTTACCTGAAGAGACCAGTTTGAACGAGAGAGAGAGAGAGGACAAGTGGCCTGCCGGCATGGCGTGTGTATTTGTGCGAGTGAATGAATGTTGAAGACCCTCGGAAGACATCGGCGATTCAGGTATGCGGAGCGCATGCCCAGCTACTTCCTTCTTCCCTTAGAGATTATGAATCTTCCGTTTCACCTGTTTTTGTTACAGTACAGTAGAACCTCGGATAACAACCACAATCCGTTCCAGAAAGCTGGTCGTTATCCGAAATGTTCGCTATCCGAAACAATTTTCCCCATAAGAAATAAAGGAAATAGGAATAATTGGTTCCTACCTCTTATTGACTCGCTATTATATGAAAGTTACGGGCTATATAGGTATGCTTTTTCTAATGAGAATAGTTATAATACAGTACAAATTAAGTTAAATATAAATAAAAACATTAAAGAAAGCATTTAAACATAAGGAAACATAGAAAAAACTAACAGTTTTTACTGCCATGAGATGGCGTGAGTGGATGGAGGTGTGGGGAGGAAGGGGTGAAATTACTGCTTGGAGGGGGAATCCCCCTCTGTGAGAACCTCGGAGAAAGTCCTCTGTTGCTTTGAGGTTGAAGGAAAAAACTTATCCAGTGTCTGTTGCTTCTGCCTTTTTTGTAACACTTTTCGATAATACGACATCACATTGTCATTGAACATGTTTAGGCTCCTATTGCCTATCGCACTGTTTGGGAAAGAGTTTTCTATAAACAATTGCAATTCCCCCCACCTTAGCACACATTTCTTTAATCACCGAACTTGGGACTTCCTCTTTCCCTTCCCCCTCCCCATCCGAAGACATATCCTCAGCCAAATTCTTTTCTTCCTCAGCCTGAAGGTACTGCAACTCTTCAGTAGTGAGTTCATTGCTGGGCTCTTCCACAAGCTCTTCAACATCGTCATTATCCACCTCCAACCCCATGTTTTGGCCGAGGGAAACGATTTCATCAACAATTTCTGGTTCGATTCCTTCAAAATCTCGCCCTGGAACACAGTCTGGCCACAGTTTCCTCCATCCTGCATTCATAGTATGGTAGATCACTTGGTTCCAAGCATTATCTATAAGATGAACACAATTCAAAATGTTGAAGTGATTCTTCCAAAATTCCTTCAGAGTTAAGTTGGTATCATTCGTTATATCGAAACACTTTTTGAATAAGGCTTTCGTGTACAATTTCTTGAAGTTTGGAATGATCTGTTGATACATGGGCTGCAGCAAGGTGGTTGTGTTCGGTGGCAGATAACAAACTTGAACGAAGTCGAACTCTTTTCTAAGTACTCGCTGATGTTTGGAGGGTGTGCTGGAACATTATCCAGCAGTAGAAGGCATTTGAGGGGAAGTTTGTTCTTCTGTAGATATTCTTTCACAGTCGGGGCAAACACTTCGGTCACCCACTCGACGTAAAATTGGTGGGTCACCCAAGCCTTAGAATTAGACCTCCACATAACAGGCAATTTCTGTTTTATTACATTGTGCTTCTTGAATACTCTTGAATTGTCCGAATGGTAGACTAACAGTGGCTTAAGCTTAAAATCCCCACTGGCGTTACCGCACAATAGAAGAGTTAGCCTATCTTTCATAGGTTTGTGCCCTGGCAATGCTTTCTCTTCCTTCGTTATGTACGTTTTATTCGGCATCTTCTTCCAAAACAGTCCTGTTTCATCCGCATTAAATACCTGTTGTGGGACGTACTCTCCTTCTTCAATGATTTTTTTGAATTCTAGGAGGAACTTCTGTGCCCCTGCCTTGTCGGAACTAGCTGGTTCCCCATGCCTTATGACTAGGGACATGACATTTTCGCGAAACGTTTTTTGCGACAGGATTCGCGAAATAAGCGACTTTAGGGTTTAATCGCGAAATTAACCGTGTCTTCTTTGAAACGCGATTTTTTAAACGAAATTTGAGATATTTTGCAAATGCCCAATTTCTGTAGCATGAAATATTTTCTTTAGTGATGGCCGGATCGGATCTTTCATTTTTCTCGGTTCCGGATTCGGATCCAAAGACACGGAGTAAAATCGGATCCGGATCGTAGATTTTAAATTTTCGCGGTTTAGCGATCGAAGTGCCCCGTGAATTGAATGTAGGTGCGGTAGATATTGACAAGAAGAAGATGTGTAACTAAGGTCACGTAATTAGATGAAAACGTTCCCGTGCAACTAGAAGCAAAATAAAGATATATGACTTTTATTCCCCATTACCCCGGTACCGCGGAAAAAATACGTAGGATGTCACACGGGTAGCCTACATTCGCCGGGATCGGGCATACAACGAGAGCCATGAACGAGAGCTGGTGTACTGTGTGAAGTTCGATCCCAATCGCAGTTTAATTTTTTCTTTCAGTCACTGCATCGAAAATGTTATCATATTCAATTTCAAACCATTACATCTGAATACTCACTTTATTACATTTTATTGTTTAAATTAGATTTACAAATGAACCACTCATAAATTAAGGATGGTCGGGTCGGATCCAAAGAACCACGGGTCTTTCATTTCATTCGCTACTGAAAACATATCCAGAGACAGTAAAAATTCAGATACGGATCGGAGATTTTAACATCTCCAAATTTCATGCCAAATTATAAGTCAAAAAAATAATTAAATTTGGCGAAAGGAAATGATTGGAAAAAATTTATATTACAGAATTAAATCGTGGAATCATTACGTTAACTTTACAGTGTATTTTTGAGTGACGCATTTGTAAATCTAGTTGAAGCGATAGAAGTACAAAAAAGTCAGTATCCACACACAAAGGTTGGTAATGAAGGATGATAAAGTTTTTTATTCAATGCCCAGCCAGCACAAATAAACATTTTACCTTCAATTTATTTGAAATGTACGTAAATATGTCGTAAACTGTTTATTTGTTTACAAGTTGCTCACGTAAACTTCTAAGATGCATCTCGTAAAAATCGCGGCCACATGTCCTCATCGTTGAGTAAGCAACACAGAAGCGGTTTACCAGAACGTCCGCCATAATGCATACGCATCAAATACTTTGTTTGCCATATATATTCCCTCACTACGTATTAAATGTGCAATTAAATCCAGTGTACCACGTTTAAAAATTTTCACGAATAAAAAAGGTAAAAAAATAAAATTACATATACATCACTAGCATCGCTTTCGCCCCTAGGTGGCTCAGGGAACCGAACCCGTGTCGTTCGCTTCATATCTCGGCACGCTACCACCAGGCTAACTGCTTCGTTGATGTAAGTGTTGTCAGATAGCTAGTTGTTGTGACGCGGTTCATGCATTAACTTGCGCCGGTTCATGAATGCGAAGTAAAGTTTCAATAGTTGATTATAACTATAATTCATTACATAACTGTAAGTTAAGACTATCGAAGGAACTGTAGTAATGATTTACGATCGAATTTGCTTTCCTAAATTGTCGAACACATGAATCCTTCGTTAATTGTGCTGGAGTGACAACACCCCTTAGAAAAATCTTTGAAGATTAAAAATTAATTTCTCTTCACCAATGGTTATGATTACTGGTGAGCACCAATTAACTACTTGTAAATGATGATTAATTACTAATATTTGCAGTGATTACCTACTTATTTCAAGGGAGCTCAGGGGTGGATTTTGGAACAAATATCAAACTGCTATCTCATATCGGTGATCAGCTTGAACCATATGTACTCCACATTTAATGAAAAAGATACTTGAAACTACTTCATGTATCTACATGTTAACTTTATGAGCCAAATATTTTCATTAAACATACGCGCAGAGAATAATCTATGACATAATGCTGTAAATTTACTAATTTCTTAATGGCCCACACTCGTAAGAATCACGTAAATTCGTTTACGTGTGCGGTTTAAAAACCGTTTACGAGATGCTTACATAAGCATTAAGCATTTACGTTTACGTTCATTCTCATAAAATGATTGCTTAGAATTTACGTAAACATGAAATAATACGGGGAGATTATGTTTACGTATACACACGCACATTAAGTTTACGAGGATTTTACGTAAACATGTTACCGTGTGCTGGCTGGGTGGTTGAAAGAAAAATTTTAAACAGCGTAAGAATCGAACTTCATTACCTGCAGTCCACTACTCCACTCTGTTATTGTTATTACCATTATCTCATTAATTTGCCTTTAACTTAATTTTGCCTACTGTGTTTTTTATGTTGCGTAGGGTAGCCATAACAATTCTGTATTGGATCTCAAATGTATGGACTATTAACTGTTTGTTCACATTGGTATGAAGTCTTTATTAATAATATTAAAAAAAAACCTTCCTTTAAGACTCCTTTTTCCCAACATTACACACAGCTTTCACCTTTTAAAACGATTTTATTTACAGCATTTGTCATTTTAAACACCGTTTTTGATGATTTTTATTTACCATTTTTCGGTGTCCCTACATATGACGCTGTGGATGCCTGTTCTTTGCTTAAAAATTTCAAACCAGCCTCGACTGGCTTTGAAAACAAAATCACTCGAAGCACTTGTCCCTGGGGTTTTCTTCTTCAAATCTTCGTAGATTTGCAGTGCCTTCTCACCAATAAATGCCTCACTGAAGCTAGCACCTTCTAACTGTTTTTCATTTATATACAAAAGCAACAACTTTTCTACTTCGTCTATTATTTTAGGCCTTTGCTTTGTTATAATACTTACTCCTTTTGACACATTAGCTTCTTCAAGCTGCGCTTTTTTCTTTAAAATCGTCGAGATTGTCGACTTTGACATGCCGTATTCTCTTGCGATATCCGATACACGCATGCCTCGTTTATACTTGGCAATCATTTCCTTCTTCAATTCAATTGTTGGCCGCTGCCTTCTCACTGAACTGCTACCATCTCTCTTAAACTTCTGTGGTGCCATGATTGAAGGCTTGATGATTATTAAAATAAAGTAAAAAAAATCACCAAAGAGGAAGGATGCACGATCGTACAGCTTACTTTGTATCCATTTGGGATCGCACAGCACCGAACACAAACATGGCCGCTACACATCTGTTCGCTAACCGAAATTTTGTTCGCTATCCGAGGCAAATTTTTAGCGAAATTTTTGGTCGTTATCCGAATAGGGTAGTTTCCTTCATCAAAGAAAACATACTTCATTAATTGCGATTTGTGCCCTGACATAAATGTATTTAATTTACGCAAAAAGTTTGTATTGAGAAATCCCAGTTTACTAGAGAATTAAATGTTAATTTTAAGGCCATTTGAAAAGGCTCTGAAATGGCGGGGTGCACTGCCTTCATGCTGACGTAACAGGTAGGAAGTTTACGTTGCGAAGCATAGGAAAATTCGTCTCCTGAACTTACCGTTGTATTTCAGGGCCCCTCAGCTCTAGTGAATATTTATTCGTATTAACCTGTAAAAACTATCAATGTTGGAAAATAATTCTCAGTTAAACATGGTATTATTAGTCATTTTATAGGCTAAGGACGTCCTGCTCGCTGTCTTCTGCTACGACGAAGCATGGCGTGAAGGTCGTGCGGCGATAGGCGAACTACATGATATGCTTGTGAAAGGAATACTAACTGATTTTAAATGAATCAACTGCATAAGTAATGTTAAATAAATAAATAAAAGTTAATTGTAATTAATTAACGGAATAAATATGCCTCCAATACTTGTTCATAAGCTTTAACGGAGTGCGGCGTCTATTTGGAAGCGTCCGCAGCACCACCTGGTGGCAGGTAGAGGAAATAGTTTGCCGTCACACGTAGGATTAACCGGCATGCAATAGTTTGCCGTCGCGTTTTCGCGCCATTGATTTTTTTCACTTTTTAATTAATGAGGAAAAATACTTAACGTTATTTAAAAATCGAACGGCTTAACACACGTACTCTAGAGGTTATAAACTTTCGATCAAGACAATAAAAAAATAATAGGAGACTACCCTATTGTTCGTTATCAGAGGCGTCCGCTAACCGAGGTTTCACTGTATTTCTTTAATTTATTCTCTTGTGTTCCGTTAAAGGCCAGCCCCCATTCTTTATTTTACCCCCTGTGGGGCTCCTGTCTGTGGACATCACGGCCACGAACAGTACCAAACAACCACCACTTCAAAGTATGGAGCACTATGCACCATGAAACAGCAAACATGTGGTTTTAGCCTCCTTCAGAACTATATTATTAAGGTGACATCATCATCATAAGTCATTAATCCTCAGATTGGTTTGACGCAGCTCTCCACTGAGTCCTTCTGTCGGCTAATCTCTTCATATTCACATATTTCTTCTCTTTCACATCCTTCATCACTTGTTCCATATGTCTTGCACGAGGCCTTCCTTTGCCATTCTTCCCTTCCACTTGTCCTTCAACGATTGTCTTCATCACGCCATCGTGTCTTAAGATATGGCCGATTAAGTTATCCCGTCTTCTTCTTAGAGTTGTCAGCAGACTTCTCTTTTCTCCCACTCTTCTCAAGACTTCTTCGTTTGTCACTCGGTCGATCCATTGAATCTTCATCATTCTTCTGTAGCACCACATTTCGAATGCTTCCACCCTTTTCTTTTCCGCTGCTGTCATTAATTGTCCGTGCCTCACTGCCATAAAGAAACACGCTCCAGATGTATGTTCTGATGAATTGTTTCCTTACTTCTACGTTTGTATTTCTAGTGGTAAGTAGATTCTTCTTTTGATAGAATGCCCTCTTTGCCTGGGGTATTCTGCTGACTATTTCTTTCCTGCTTTATCCATCATTGGTTACTCGGCTTCCAAATTAACAGAACTCTTTCACCTCTTCCAGTTTTTGTTTTCCTAGTTTAACGTTAGTTTTGGCCTCTTCTATCTTACTGCACACCAATATCTTAGTTTACTTCTTATTAATCTTCAGATGATATCTGTCCATTGTCTTTTCCATGGTTATTTGTCTTATTCAGATCCCTCTGTCTCTGCTATGAGTGCTATATCATCAGAGAATCGCAGCATGCTGATTTTTTCTCCATGGTTATTCACTCCAGAAGACTTTTCCTTGATTTCATTGATGACTTTCACAGGATAAACATTAAAAATTACAGGATACAGAGCACAGCCTTGTCTCACTCCATTCTTTATTCTTGCTTCTTCACAGCTGGATCCAGATTTAATCACAGCTACTTGGTTTTTATACAAACTGTGGATAATTCATCATAATTGAAGAGCACTCCTTTTCCATTCAGAATTTCAAGCTTTGAATTCAAATCCACATTGTCAAAAGCCTACTCTAAATCCACCAATGCAATGTACATCGGTTTTTTCTTCATCATTCTCTTCTCTATGAGCAGCCTAAGGGCAAATATTGCTTCCCTAGTACCCTTACTTTTCCTGAATACGAATTGATCTTCATCCAGGAACTCTTCAGCTTTTCGTCACATTCTTCTGCGGATTATCCTAGTCAATATCTTAATGCATGTGTCATCAGGCTTAGAGTCCAAAAATTTCGCATTTCTCCACTCTTTTCTTTTTGGGAATAAGAATTATGATGTTTTCTTTAAGTCCCTGGGTATATCTCCTGTTGAGTACATGTCACAGATAGCAATATACAGATGGGTTAATGTCTTCTTCCCTGCATTTTTAAAGTTCTGCAGGAATATCATCTATTCCAGAAGCGTTATTCTTGCAGAGGTCTCTTACTGCTGCGTCAAATTACGATCTCAATATTGATGCTTCCATAGTATCCACTTCGACTTCTCTTTCCTCTTCGATCACTTTTGTGCTGAGATTGTTTCAGTGTACAACTCTTCCAGATATTCTTTCCGTCCCTTTACTTTGTATTTATTTTCAATAAAAGTTTTCCATTCTTGTCCCTTATGGCAGTGCATAGTTCACCATACTTTGAAGTGGTTCTTCATTATCCTATGGGCAGTTTCCACCTTTCCAAGTGCAAGGTTGTTTGATACATCTTCGCATAGATTCTTTATCCACATTTTCCACTTTGTGAATGTACACCCGTCCACAATAAAAAGTTACCACCTCGGAGGCCGAATTTTTCCAAGTCCTGAGTTGAAGGAGATTTGACAACAGTGCAGCTCTGTCCCTTTAAATGCCCCGAGCAGCACCAGCAAGACCGAGGCACGTCCCTCCTCCTTCCCTTGCCATGGTTTGTGGTGAGACCCTTCCTCAATGACCTGGAGAGGGATTTTTGCGTTGGAGAGGGAGGGCCGCAAGGGTGCTTTGTGACAATTAGTCGGACCCAAGGAGTGAGGCCTCCCGAAAAAAAGCCTCCTTTTAGATTGCTGCTCGGAGTTACTCCCTTGAAGATGGGTCGCGTAGGTTTCCGCAACTACGGCTCTTGAGAGAGTGACTACCCAAATGTAAATGCAGCTCGAAGCAAGAGTTGTCATTAAAACCGTCCATATTTTTAGTCTACGTCATTTCCACAACGTTCCAAATTACTCAATTTTTGCCTTTATTTCATCGTAGAAAATTTTGATTTTATAACATGAATAACATAGATGAATATTGTTATCAGCATTTATATATCTGTTAACGATCGGTGTTATTTTTAAATTATCGGTGAATTTTATTTGACTGCGCGATGAGCTCGAAAACTGCGCTTGTATAGTAAATGGCAAAAATACTTAAGCTACAACTGGCACATACATATTTCAACAAGAAAAGAGAAGACTTATTGGACGTCTTTATGGAATATAAGTGTTAGTTCCAAGCTTAATTGCGTAATAATTGAGGAAAAATTATCGTGGATATATTTAGAATTAATTTCAAATTACACACTATCCTCGCACTCTTGCATACTCGTCTGGTTAATTCTTAGAATGAATACTCATTGGCAATTCATATCACAGTATAAGCTACTTGAAATATAAAAAAAGGACAGGACGTGTAATTCTGCAATATGACCAGAACACAATCAAGGTAATTATAGGGAATACTTGGAATTGCTGAATTACTGAGCAGAGAGGTCAGAGGATTTTTATGGGCTCGCTTGTAGGATATGCAAGGAGAATATACTGTCGGAGTATTCGAAGAAACTGTATTGCCATCTAAAACGAAAATGAGATTAATAAGGGAATGCAAAGACTACTGAATCTCTACTGCTGCTACGTTGGGGCTTAGAATTATCAATTAATGTATGGAAAAGAGAGCAATGAATTTCTAGGTGAGTATCAATTCATATTTTCCAAGGGAATTAAACACGTGATGTGATTGCAGTGATGAGAATCATTATTATCATTAGTTTTGGTTTCACACACTGTCCCTCTTCAGCCCCTCATACCTCCCATCATTTTATCCAAGCTACCCATTCTTCGCCTAGTCTCACCCACTCTACCCCGTTTAACCTATATCCTTCACTCAATCACATATTTCTATTCACCCTCGCCCTTTTTATCTTCTCTATTCATCAATCAAAATTCTTTCCACTCCTACCATTTCTAATACTTCATCATTTGTCCTCCTTTTGACCCACTTTAATTTCCCCATCCTTCTACATACTCAAATCTTAAAAGCTCTGAGTATATTTCCATCTTCGTTCCATGAAGCCTATGTTTAAGTGTCATATAGTGCCACGCTCCATATCAAACTCTTCACTAGTATTTTCTTTACTTCCCTGCTTAACGCCCCTGTCAACAGTTCACGTCTACGACTAAAAGCTTATCTTGCTAATACAATTTTCCTTCTGTCATCAATGCTGCTATACCCCTTTTTCTCCAATACACTACTTAAATAGCAGAAGGTGGAAATGTCAAGAAATGGAGAGCCTGCCCAAATTCAAACCTTGCTTGGAATAGCGCGCATAACAGCACATTTGTAGATCTGTGGTTCATTTCCCGGATGAGTTTTTTTTGTTGTGATCTGGCTTGATTCTATTTTCACCACCTGCTTACTGTTCAGGGTTGTGGGTATCATAAAACGGGTATATCGGCTAAGCGCTCAAAGGCTTATCCTATTAAGCCATTTGATGCAATTGTCTTTTAGAGAGAATTAGGCAATGAGGCTGGAAAAACTTAGAGACTTCTACTTTGTAAGAATCTCAGCCCACGTAAGCCGATAGCTATTGATTTTCAGAAATTAATGGCTTTTGAATAAAATTCCAGGAGTTCAAGCGTTACAAAAATACTGAAGATCATACATACTAGCAACTGATCTAATTTCATTTAGACGTAATACATGAGCAGTTGAAGTAGTGATCAATTGAAAAAAACTACGGAATAATAAACCTAAGACTTTCTGTTTACACCTTCCTAAGACTTTCTTCACACCTACGTTTTGCGACATGAACGTTGGATGAATCTGAGTTAATTGGTGACTTAGTGATCAATAAATGTAGCCGATTTGAAGTGTTGAGTTTGGAGGACATAAAATTTCAACCAGAACATTGTATATTTGACGGTCTTATAATACCCGTGGAAGCGCAACGACCATTTAGCACGTTAACCCTCGGAAAATCGTCCAGTTGTCATAGGACTCCAAAGTGGACTCGGAATAAATGATAGGTATTTTCGAAAGAGGTTATAAAGCGAGTGTCATTTTCTATTATGTTTCTACTAGAAATGTGGTGAAAAGTGATTGGAACTCATCTCGAGCCCCTTCTCCCGCTCTGTGGCCACGGGTAGACCTATGTGTCTCGGGCGACTCGCCTTCTAGCAGATGTCGTGGTCGTGGGTCAAGGCGGTCTGCTGTTCACTTGAAAAAGGGCAAAATGGGAATTGTTCTCGAGGGAAGGGTACCCCCAATAAATGGCGAGAGCTCTGGGCATTTAAACTCTGCGCTAAGGGACAGTGTTGCCAAATCTCCTTTAACTCGGGACTCAAAAATTCAGCCTCCGAGGTGGTAACTTTTTACTGTGGACAGGTGTACAAACCCGAGTACATGATTGAGGAAAAGTCCCTGAACCCTTCATGTGTGTGTTCATGTGAATGAGAATACCGAGGGTGACTGTGTATCGTATGCAAACCCAGGTGAATGAGTGCTTGAAAGTTATTATCAATTTTATTTATTTACGATCCACCACTTTTATTTTTTGTTGCATGTACGACGGGTCACTGGTGTTGGAGAAATCCTTGTAAACCCTGCTTGTCTGTGTGATTGAACTCACGAAGGTGACTGTATTTTGTATACAAACCTGGGTGAGTGAGTGATTGTGTGAGTTGTTTGTTTTTATGTTTTTTACCTTGATTCCCTTAATTTTGAGTGTTACTGGTGGTTGTAACATTGTGAGTGAGCATGCAAATGAGTCATTTACTGCCACTTAAGTTTTTCCGTACGCTTGATTTTGTTCGAGTGATTGACAGCTCCCTTACTTTGTACATACTCCTTCCTTCCCCCTCTCCCCCCTTTTTTATTCCTTTGCCCCCTTATGGTTACGGCTTTGTGGATACTAATCTTCATTTGTTATTTATTACAGCCTTAGATACTTTCCTTTCATTGTTCTATGAAACCAACGAGTATCATGTAAGCCACATTTTGTCTGATTTAATGTACTGACACTACCTTCCATTTTATTTATAGATGCTGTTAACTTTGTGAAAAAATACCAATTTTTGTTTCCACTCAATAATCAAAGGCATTGTAAGTATCGCCATCCACGACAGACTGGCACCAAACCTCCCCCCCCCCCTTCCCCCCCCCCCCGCTGGGCGGCCGACATCCGTTCCTATTGGTGTACTATGTACAAAGCCCCTCCAAAGCCCTGGGTGGTAGTTCCCCTTAAATTTTGAAGCCATCTCACCTCGACCAACTGTTCAAAGCTTTGAATACGCAGCCCAAGGAGAGCAGAGAACAGGAGGCCAAACGGAATAGAGGGAAAGGGTGGAAAATGGGTCCGGATCCTCGGAAAGGTTTGGTGGCGGGCAGAGACGGCCGCAAGAGGCGCTGTTGTAGATCTTACTGCTGCATTAGCAGCCTTTTACTGAGTGTTTGTATGGTGGAGCAAGGCGCATCTACTGTCGTGGAAAAAAGTCACGACACTCGAGTTTACAAGTAATGAAAGTTGTACGCGTAGTCCCACAATAAAACAAGTTATATCAAAAATTAGCAAATTTAATTCTGCGTTTAACTGTGGAAAGTGAAAATTTTTATTTTAACTTGTTAAAATTTTATTGTCTGCGAAACAAAAAAAGTGCCGGTTTTTTCACCGTTTTAAACGGAATGCTCACTTTAAAAATTCATAACTTTAAAAGTATTCATTGGATCGTAACCAAACTTTAATACGACATAAAGGAACCTGTTTTTAAGGTATGTACAAAGTTTTAAGATAATCGAAGTTGAAATAAAATTGTTCTTGTAGGAAGGTGTAAACAGAAAGCCTTAGTTTTATTATTCGTAGTTTTTTTCAATTGATCACTGCTTCAACTGCTCATGTATTACATCTAAATGAAATTAGATCAGCTGCTAATATGATCTTCAGTATTTTTGTAACGCTTGAACTCCTGGAATTTTATTCAAAAGTCATTAATTTATGACAATCAATAGCTATCGGCTTATGTGGGCCGAGCTTCTTACAAAGGAGAAGTCTCTTAAGTTTTTCCAGCCTCATTACATAATTCTCTCTAAAAGAGAGTTGCATATAACGGCATAATCAGAGAAGCCTTTGAGCCCTTAGCCGATACCCTACTTTCGGAAATAATTCCGATACGTTCAGAAGTCGGTCGGTATATTTTTTCCCCCTCAGGATCATTCCCTACACGTTTTATGATACCCACAACCCTGAACAGTTAGCAGGTAGTGAAAATAGAATCAAGCCAGATCACAACAAAAAAAACTTATCCGGGAAATGAACCACAGATCTACAAATGTGCTGTTATGCGCGCTATTCCAAGCAAGGTTTGAATTTGGGCAGGCTCTCCATTTCTTGACATTTCCACCTTCTGCTATTTAAGTAGTGTATTGGAGAAAAAGGGGTATAGCAGCATTTATGACAGAAGGAAAATTGTATTAGCAAGATAAGCTTTTAGTCGTAGACGTGAACTGTTGACAGGGGCGTTAAGCAGGGAAGTAAAGAAAATACTAGTGAAGAGTTTGATATGGAGCGTGGCACTATATGACGCTTAAACATAGGCTTCATGGAACGAAGATGGAAATATACTCGGAGCTTTTAAGATTTGAGTATGTAGAAGGATGGAGAAATTAAAGTGGGTCAAAAGGAGGACAAATGATGAAGTATTAGAAATGGTAGGAGTGGAAAGAATTTTGATTGATGAATAGAGAAGATAAAAAGGGTGAGGGTGAATTGAAATATGTGATTGAGTGAAGAATATTGGTTAAATGGGGTAGAGTGGGTGAGACTAGGCGAAGAATGGGTAGCTTGGATAAAATGATGGGAGGTATGAGGGGCTGAAGAGGGACATTGTGTGGAACCAAAACTTTTGATAATAATGATTCTCATCGCTGCAATCACATCATGTGTTCAATTCCCTTGGAAAATATGAATTGATCCTCACCTAGAAATTGATTGCTCTCTTTTCCATACATCGATTGATGATTCTAAGCACCAACGTAGCAGTATGAGAGATTCGGCAGTTTTCGCATTCCCTTGTTACTCTCATTTTCGTTTTAGATGGCAATACAGTTTTTTTGAATACTCCAACAGTATATTCTCCTTGCATATCCTACCGGCGAGCCCATAAAAATCCTCTGACCTCTCTGCACAGTAGTTCAGCAATTCCAAGTATTCCCTATAATTACGTTGAATTTGTTCTGGTCACATTGCAGAATTACACGTCCAGTCCTTTTTTTATATTTCAAGAAGCATATACTGCGATATGAATTGCCGAGTATTCATTCTAAGAAATAACCAGGCGAGTATGTGAGAGTGCGAGGATTGTGTGTAATTTGAAAGAAATTCTAAATATATCCGCGATAATTTTTCCTAATTTATTAATCAATTAAGTTTGGGACTTAATGCTTATATGCCGTAAAGACGTTCAGTACGTCTTATCTATTGTTATCGAAATCTGCCTGTAACAGTTGTAGCATTATTATTTTTACCATTTACTATACAAGCGCATTTTTCGAGCTCTTATCTCGAATACTTTATGATCTCATTATTTCCTACGACGAAATAAAGGCAAAAACGGAGTATTTGGGAATATTTTGGGAACGCTTTTGACTAAGACATATCGACGGTGTTAATGACAACTCTTGCTTCGAGCTGCAATCATATTTGGGTCGTCACTCTCTCAGCAGCCGCGAAACCTACGCGATCATCTTTGAGGGAGGCCCTCGGAGCAGCAATCGAAAAGAAGGCTGCGTTTCGGGAGGCTTCACTCCTCGCAGCCGATTGTCGCAGGGCACCCTTGCGGTCCACCCCCGCACTGCAAAAATCCCTGTCCACCTTTGTCAGTCCTAAGAGAGGAAAAACCCGCCATGCTTTACCTGCTCCTTAAATACCCATTGTGCTTGGGCCCTGAAAGAGACTTGAACCAGTAGGAAGAAGACACACGGTGTCGTGGATGGATGGGTGTCATGAAATGTGTCGGGGATGATTCTTTAGGTGAAAAAATCTTCGCAGCCAGACTCATTTCCCGTCTCGGCATTATTTAAGGATAGGGCCTCAGCGAAGTGGCCCGTGGTCACTTATCGCCCATATCTGGGCATGTAGTTTTCTTGGAGAGGGAGAGAGGGGAAGGAGAAATTTTTTCTGCAGGTAATTTAGATTTTGTCAACGGAAAGCAGTTTTTCAATCAGCGTCACTGGAATGAGTGGAAAGGATTACAACATAATCAGAAAATATCTGCGTGTATTGTTAATTTCAAAAATATTTTCGACAGAGTGAAGAGAAAAGGGTTAATGGAACTATTGCGTAAAACAGGAATAAATTGGAAGAACAGAAGACTGAGCCAAAGTTCATGCATTACCGAGAAAGTGCTGGTGAGAGAAGCGGACGGGGAATTAGATGAGGTGGTATTAGAGAGATGGGTTTGCATAAGGCTGTGCGTAGTCACCGGCACTTTTTAATTCATATTCCGAGGGAATGGTGGGGGGGTTCGATACAGGTGTATAGGTAGGGGGAAGTTGATAAGGTTTGCGGGTGATCAAGCCCTGGTCAACTAGTCACCCAAGGACTTAAATCATAAGACTCAAGTAATGAAATTTTGCATGCATGAAGGGTGATTTTAATTTAGAAGAGAGGGGTAAGATCATAGCGCAGGGGAAGTAATTCAGTATCCCGGTTAGTATGGAAAAGGAGTATTCTGCCAACATTGAAGTCCGAAGGAGAATTACGTTGGTTAAAGAGACGTTTCGTCACCGAGGGGGATAAATGACAGGCTTGTTTGACTCTTCCTCTAGCAGATATCGTGGACAAGGCGGCTTCATTCATTTATTGCTCTCTTTTCCATACCTCAGTTTATCATTTTAAGCATAAGCTTAGCAGCTTGAGAGATTCAGTTGCCTTCGAATTCCCGTGTTACTCTTTTCCGTTTTAGATGTCAATGCAGTTTCTACGAAATCCTCCAACAATATATTCTCCTCGCATATCCCACCGGCGAGTCCATAAAAATCTTCTAGGCCTTTTTGCACAGTCGTTCAGTAATTCCACGTATTCCTTCTAATTACGTTGAATGTGTTCTGGTTACATTGTAAAATTACCCGTCCTGTCCTTAATACACATTTCCGTTTAACAATACGAGAAAACGTTATAACCTTTGAGTAGAGGTAGTAGTACTCCAGTACACGCAGTACTCAAATATGGCCTGCTGGGTTTCGAACAGGGACCTTCGAATAGGAAAACACTTAGAGTTTTGACCAATGCATCTAAGAGACGCTCAATCTGTTCCTAATAATCTCCTTAATACTTTTATTTGTTGAGTTTTTTTTATTTTTGAAATAGAATATACTACGATATGAATTGCCGATGAGTATTCATTCTAAGATTAACCAGACGAGTATTCGAGAGTGCGAGAATTGCGTGTAATTTGAAATAAATTCTAAATATATCCGCGATAATTTTTCCTCATATATTACGCAATTAAGGTTGGAACTTAACACTTATATTACGTAAAGACGTCCAATAAGTTTTCTCTTTTCTTGTTGAAATCTGTATGTGCCAGTTGTAGCGTAAGTATTTTTGCCATTTACTATACAAGCGCAGTTTTCGAGCTCATCGCGCAGTCAAATAAAATTCACCGATAATTTAAAAATCGATCCCGATCGTTAACAGATATATAAATGCTGATAACAATATTCATCTATGTTATTCTTGTTATAAAATCAAAAGTTTCTACGACGAAATAAAGGCAAAAATTGAGTATTTTGGAACGTTTTGGAAATGACATAGACTAAGAAATATCGACGGTTTTAATGACAACTCTTGCTTCGAGCTGCATTCACATTTGGGTAGTCACTCTCTCAAGAGCCGTAGTCGCGGAAACCTAAGCGACCCATCTTCAAGGGAGAAACTCCGAGCAGCAATCTAAAAGAAGGCTTTTTTCGGGAGGCCTCACTCCTTGGGGCTGACTAATTGTCACAAGGCACCCTTGCGGCCCTCCCTCTCCAACGCAAAAATCTCTCTCCAGGTCATTGCGGAAGGGTCTCACCACAAACCATGGCAAGGGAAGGAGGAGGACCGTGCCTCGGTCTTGCTGGTGCTGCTCGGGGCATTTGAAGGGACAGAGCTGCACTGTTGTCAAATCTCCTTCAACTCGGGACTTGGAAAATTCGGCCTCCGAGGTGGTAACATTTTACTGTGGACGGGTGTACATGTATAAATGCCTCTACTTTTGAGGGGGCGTGGCACTTCTGCTTCGGGAGGATACGGCCGCGATAACTAATTTCTGAAGTGCAATGAGGTCTTTGTTTGAAAGCCTTAGCTTACTCAAGTGCTCACCGTTTGCGTTTTCAGCAGAAGAGCTTGATAAATGTATGTATCTGTTTGCCTTGCGTGTTTATTTCAGACTCAACATTGCCTTCATTTTTGCGTGTGAAGCAGTACGATTCATGCCAAATACAGTAGAACGACTAACGGTGGTGCAGTGGATTCTTTGGGTAACTGGAACCTTGCCGGCGCTTCGGACCAAAGCTATTGCATTGCGTTCCGCCTCCTGTTCCCTCCTACTCTCCTTCATGCAACCTAATCCATTTTTTTCCATTTATTTATGACGGAGGCACAATGAGCGATTCCTTTGATATTATTTTCATAGTAAGAGAAAAACACTGGTTTTCTCAGCAAACTACAAACTCAAAAGGATTATTCCATTTTTAAGATATATAAGAACATCAGCTTCTGACTTACTGTCAAAGTAGAAATCGAGTTTGGATACAAATAGCAAAATAACAGGAGAGCCTACGGAAAAACCAGGGTGGCTACTGATAACCAATTTTCAAATTCCCTGACTTTTCCCTGATGGCTTTACCAATTTCCCTGACCGATCGCCAAAAGGTCTCCTATTGTCGGAATATTTTATTTCTGCTGAATTAAATTTTCGTCAAAACTCAGAAAATGTTAAAAGCTGAAATCAACACATTAAAAGCTATAAGAATGAAAACATACACGGAACCTCCACCCTAATGAAAAAATATATTAAACCTTCAAAAGTTAAGCCCTCACACTAATTGTACACACTTTTAATACATTTTTCACGGCCGCATATCAGTGGCCGTGTATCGTATTTCCATGGCCGTGTATGTTTCCTTCGGTAAAATTACAAATTGACAACTTCTAATTCTTCAAGGATGAGGTGGCGTGTCGTGGTAGTTCTGGGAAGTTGAAGATTACTGAAAAGGCATCGAAGGGAAAGTTAATGGCCAATTTACTGGCAGACTCCAGCACAGGTATCACTTAGCTACGCGAAAAATACAACCAAAGCCAATTTCTTGGACTGGATCAAGATCGGATAGCACGAGTTTGAGAAGCAAATAACTATTTGATTAACATGGTCATAACCCCTTGATTGTAAGAGGGAACCAAAAATGTAAAAATATTTGTATAAACAAACAAAACGTAATCGTAATAGGAATGTCATATTTGAGGTGGTTTGTGACCTACTAAATTGCTTCGAGAGAGAGCTAAGGGGGCCACTCAATAATTACGTCGAACATGAAAGGTGGGGAGGGGAGGAGAACTCTTCTTATTGTCTCACAAAGGGGGGTATGGAAATCGAAGATGATCTCACGTAAGATTTTGTTAACACATGTGATCGTACTTGTTTTACCATTTTAATAATCATCGTTTCGTATTTTTAGAACTGCAAGCACATATTTATTGCAAGCTAGTGTGCTACAACTACCTATCGGAGAGTCTCGGTTAAATCTCGGTTAAAAAACGCAAAGGTTAAATCTTCTGCACAACATAGCCTCGGATTCCTTGTGATGAGCAGAATACACGATGATCATGAATTTTAACACTACTAGGCAAATATCGCATTAAGGATATACAAAAGGGATACATTGTGCAACTGATTCACTACTAAACAACTAAGATTCACAACTGAATGTTCCACAAATTGATGGGGCTTATTCCATGTACTTGGTGACGGACATTAGTTTTAGTTGGTGAAATGTTTTGGTGAAATCAAGGGCAGAAAGACTGCCCTTGATTGGTAAACATAATGGTAGAAAAATAACGAGAATTTCCTATCCCAGTTTTTCCCTGACTGTTACGAGAATTCCCTGACTATTCCATGACTTTTCCAGATTTCCAAAATTCCCTTACAATTCCAGGTTTTCCCTGATGATCGCCACCCTGAAAACTGATCACACTGTAATATTTCTTGATTAATTCTGTGCTTTTTGATGATAAATTGAGATTTTCAGGCACATGATAATTTTTTAATTGGGTGTTACCAGCGTAAAAAATACCATTTTTTGACAGTCTTCGAAGAAAGTGACGACTTTGATTATTTGTAGCTCAACAACAAGTTGTTGAATAATATTCAAGTTTTGAACATGTTTCCCAAGTAAAAGACTCTCCTAATATCTCCAGTCACGCATGGGTCAAAGGTCACAAGGTCTAGGTAGGCAAATATGGGCAACAAATGTGTCGTAAATGGCTGAAAAAGTAGGGACCCTATATCCATCTTTTCATCTGTTGATCTCCAAGGACTACACGGGATCATAGATCATGTGGTCTATGCGAGTAAAATGTGAGTCGGAGCAAAAAACATATCGTATCTTAGGTTTAAATGGGTGCCAAGTCGATGACAAAATTTCAAGATTTCTCTTGTCCCCATCCTATTCCCTCCAAGGGTTACACCGGAGTCACTTTCAGCAACCTCCTCACCTTGCCACTCAGTTTCCCTTTGGTTTCTGTTCAGGGTTAGTCACCATGGTTAAATTCACCCTGAGAAAAATATTCCTTATTTGAAGGCTTAGATGAATGTTGAATAATCCGAGATTCACGCATTGAAAGGAAATTCATAGAACATCTCGAACTCCTATTTTCCAACGCGGTGTCTTCTTCTAATGTACACAGTTTTAACGCAAGTAGGTACATGCAGTTTAGGGAGAAAATTGTTTCCACATTGAACATTTCCATAAAAATGGTCACAATAGGCGTCCTTTTAACGGATAACCGCCCTGCAGCAGAAGCAGGGAATTGTGGCATCGATTCTGCCATTTCCATCATGTCCCATCCATCGCAGCCGTGGGCTGTCCCTGGAGTCCCATCTCCTGCCTGAGCACCCTTTTAAACCTACGATATAACCTAATATTTCCTTATCAGATCATAGGTTAAAATAAAGATTAATTCTCTTACAGGAATTTAAAATGGATAGCTTTACTGAAGATGATAGATATATATTTAAAACGCCAGCGTTTTATGATAGATTTGACCAGATAAATAAGATTAGAGAGATAGAATGTCGTACCGATAGATTAAAAATGTAGAGTGACCAGATCCAGTGCTGTGAAATAGAGGACAACAAGGACAAAATTGAGGACATTAAGGGAAAAAAGAGGACAAATCTAAAAGAAATAAAACCACATAAGATACGATAAAAATTGTTATGAACTTCAAAATGTGGCTGCAAGACTGCCATTCAATGGAGCACAAACACAGAAACACATTATCAAAGCGTAGACCAGAAACATAAATAGTAGCACTGCACATCGGTAAAAAATTAAACTATTGCCATGGTGCCAATATAAACTGCAAAAAACTAAAAAATACATCATACGATAATATAGTACATCAATAAAAAGGAGGACATTTAGACAATTTTAAAAATTGTTCGCGGACAGAGGACAGAGACATAAATTGGAGGACATGTCCGCAAAAAAGAGGATGTCTGGTCACCCTATAAAAACGTCAATTTTCCCCCTGTACTTTTAAAGAACACAATAGGCAACATAGCAAAGGGATAGGTAGGCGAACTATTGTAGAGTACTCTGTAGTGCATGATACACATTAACAACCAATTCCTTTACTACTATGTAGGTATATACTAACCATTTGGCCCATATTATTTGTGTTTTTATGTGGTACCCTAGTTGCGTGTCATTAGTGTTCGTACTACTACTGAACAAAATGTCAATGTGGAATCAATAGCACGATTGTGCCTATCATTGGAATGGTCAGTACACATTCCCCACCACAGGAAAGGACAGGACACTGGCGACTGGCTGTTAGACGAAACATTTGAAATCCTGACACACGTTACACTGGATTCAAACACCTTTCCCTCACTCAGGAAGCTCTGCAAGAAATTAACAGGGGGAAAATACAAATACTCCGACACAGACCACCATTTTGAGGAACTGAAGGACAGCAGGCATCGCTTAGAGAGTAGCTGGGAGAGAGAACAACACAGTGGATATGAGCCAACACTCATCCACACACATGACATCGGGGTAGAACAAGAAATTCTAATTTCATTGATGCAAACACTCCACGTTCACGAGAAGCACTATTGAATTAACTTCAGCCCCCTGCGATTTTTCTGCATGGCCTCATGAAAAAAGATTCTTCATAGAAAATGTTTCTTGGCCAAAAGTGACGTTTCAGTTGTGATTCTCGGACAACTTCCCTGACAGAGGGCGACCCCCCAAATACTACTCGTTGGCTCTCCACAAAACCCTAATTGACCTTTAATTGACATATCACATGGTAGCATCAAAAATAGGAAAAACTCATCATTTTACTCTAGAGTGACTACACCAAAGACAAAAGAAAGGCTCTTTTATCCGTGTGCTGTGACACATAACCAACTTATCAAAGGCCTAAAATTTATGGGAGTTTTTGTCTGCAAATCTGATATGGTTACTTATAGGATGCATACATGCAATAACTAATATGGCCTACTTTAACATTCAAAATGTACTGATCAAAGTAACATTTTGGTTACACCTGCAAAGGATCAGGCAGGGGGCGGTTCCCCCTCCCCAAAAAAGTTTCGGAGTGCACCACAGGCTAAGAGGATTTGTTTCTGACACTATTTTGCCTGCAAACGACAAGACTCGTGTATGCAGGGTTATGATGGATTTCTATTCTTGGTTACGATGGATCACTTCTACACAGCCACTTGAAATACTGCTGAACCATCAGCTCAACATGGAAGATTTCTTTGACATTAAACAAAATTCCTACTTTCATGGAAAATCTCTGCAAAATTCCTGTACACAAGAAACCACTTGGTCACTCAAACATGGTAGAGGACAAAAGTTCAGATTCAAAGATTTTTCTCATTTCCAACCATTAATTTCCCTGACTTCCACCGGGAGGGAAGAAGGAGGAGTTCTTTGGAGGAAGAACAATGAAGCAACAACCTCTCTCCTATAAGTTGTTCCTCAATAAGATTCATTCGAGAGGAGTCCCTGAGCAAATGCCCACATACATTAGGAGCATCGCTCAGGGCTAGAATGCTCCAATGCCCTTTAAGAGAAAAGCAAATAAACTCTCGAGATAGAGGTACACTTACTCGCACTTGCAAAGCTGCTGCCATGCTTCATGGTATGCCACTGGATCTGAAATCTTGGTATCCTTTTCCAAATCAGACGCTTCAATATACTGCAAATGGGAAACAATTTGAGGGTCATGAAATTGCAAAATTCCAAGGCATTTCCCAAAGGACACAAGTTAGGTACCTTCAAGTTCAGTTTGTGCCCAGCAGCAATGGCCGCATGCTGTAGCGCCTTGGTCACAGAAGCATACGAATCTTCAAGTTTTGTGTACTTTCCAACCAAGGCAATCTTCACCTCCTTCCTCAAGTGGTCATACCTGCATGAATAGAAGTTGTCATCACGCACAATTCAAGCTTAAAGAATGCTTCACAGGAATCACTTAGTAAGAACGCGTTCGATTGCCCTTTGTGGTCCTGCTTTTCAGTTGACACGCTCATCCCTGACCCAAAACCCAGTAACCACACATTAGAAAAAGGTAATCTATTCCCAATGCATTCAAATACCAATGATAAAATATCACAGGTGTTTCTCACCACTTCAAAACAATAAATTTCAGAAAAATACTTAGGGGAGCAACAAAACTTGGGGCATGACTCCTTAAATGGACATGGACAAGTAAAAAGCCTCTTTCACCAGATCAAACACGCATCGTCAGCAATTCTTTGAATGGCAAAAATTACGAGAGTTACAGGAGACCTCAATGTGGGAAATTCCACAGCTTTTCCAGGTTCCTCCACCATTCACAATCGTACAATAATTCCATTAGCAAGTAATGTGCGAGTACCTCTACATATAAAGCCCGTACTGTCAACTAAATGTGGAATGCCCCATATTAGATGCGATGTCTATCAGATGATGTCAGTCTATTAGATGATTAAATGCACAAATATGTCACATCTACTTTTACAAAATAACCTTGGGTTTATAATTTTTGACAAAAACTCTAACCTGTAAGTAAATTTTCGTAGTTTGTTGGTTCTTTTTCGTATATTTTTGGATAATACAATAACTGTGTACCTAAATTTATATTATTGAGCCTTATTAGTAAATTTACTTGCTTGCGATAAAAATTCAAAGTTTGAAGGCCTACAATTTTTGCAGGTAGAAAACAATAATTTGATATTTTTTCATATTGTTGAATACTTTATGAGCCTTTTTCTACATGCTGAATTATATTTGTGATTTCTGAGTGTTACATCACAATGTTTCAATGCTGTATTACTGATAAAATTGTGATCACATTAACTAAAGTTTTCAATTACATTATGTTAAAACCATGTTTAAAAACAATAAAAATACAAGTAGAAAGGTATGTTTTATCATACTAGAGAACAAGCAATAACTTCAGATTGTTTTTAACCCATTTTGTTCGCTAATGAATCCAGGCAGCAGGTGTTACAATCAATAAAACATACGCAGTCAAAAAGACCGCATGCGAGTTCCTGCATTGATCCTGCTACGCGAGTTCTCCCGGGTTAACGAATAGCTGCTGAATATCAAAAAAAATGGAAAGTTTGGCTATTTTTTATAAACTAACAAATATACCTATAAAAAGTCCATTTCACTTCTGACAAAAAACAAACCTTTTGCTATAATGGGAAAAATGCCAGCTGCTATGATTAAGTTGTAGTCGCGTAAGCCTTAAGCATCTGCAATGGCCTTTTGAAGGCAGGTACAGAGCAGCCTTAAGTGGGCGAGAGCAGAGGGTTGTTATAGATGCTATCATGTCGGACACAATCCAAGTCACACCAGGAGTTCCCCAGGGTAACGTATTAGGTCTGCTTTTATTTCTTTTATACATAAACGATTTGAGTAACATAGTTAATAGTAAGCTTAGACTTTTTGCAGACCATGCCGTAGTGTACAGGGGTATATCAAAAGAAGAAGACAGGAAATCGCTTAGCAAGGATTTAGATGCAATTCAAGAGTGGTGCGACAAATGGCAGTTAGAACTTAACCTTAAAAAGTGTGTAGCTGTTATGGGGGCGTTTACTCGGAACCAAAATAGCAATTTTGTACACGAAATCATTAGATGGAAACTAAAAATGCATTTTAGTGAAAAAATTAATCTTCTAACCACAACCATTTGCTCATAAATCAATAATTAAAATAAGCAAAAGGTGACGCCCACCGAAGAAGCTGCTTTGATAGCATTGACATTTTCCTCCCGTCCTTGACTACTTTTAAGGGAAGGGAAGGGAGTGGAGGGGGGATCTCGGAAGGTCTGCTCGCACAGATCCTGTCGCAACCACTCCTATTGGCAGAGTCAGCTATGTCCCCCCATTGCAATAAGATGAAGTAGCTTCGCGGGCTCAGTTGTGATTGGACGAAGTAGATATACGTCAGAGGTTGCACCACGACCACTTTTCCAAAAGGGTTAAAAACATCAGTTTTTTGACGCTGATAACTCGAGAAATAATTGACGGATCAAAAAAATGGAAAAATATGGGTTTTTTCTTTTACAAACTCTATCAGATTTGGCAATGAAAAAATATGGTAAACGACCCCATTTTTGGAGGAGGAATAATTCGATAGAGCGATCCTATAAAATTAGTGACACAAATATCAAGAGCGTTGAAACCATAAGGTATTTAGATGTAACAAGAACTAAAGATTTATCGTGGGGAAGACACATCCGGGAAATATGCGGCCGAGCGAAGAGAAAGCTAGGATTTATAAAAAGAGTACTTGGGAAATGTGATGAGAAGACAAAAGAGTGATGTTACTTTTCACTAGTAAGGCCCCACCTTGAGATGTAGCCAGGGTATGGGATGCGAATGAATTAGGTTTCATCAGAGAACTAGATAGCGTGCAGCGTAGAGCAGCTAGGCTCGTTAAAAGGTGTTACGATAGATTGAGTAGTGTATCAGAATTAATACAAGAATTAGGGTGGGAATCATTATCAGAGCGTAGGTCAACGTACAGATTAAATCTATTAGAGAAATTTAAATCACTTAGCTTTACTAAATATGTTAGGCATATATTAAAAATGCCAGCGTAATATGCTAGATTCGACCAGATAAATAAGATTAGTGAGATAGATTGTCGTACTGATAGATTCAAAATGTCACTTTCCCCCGTACTATAAGAGAACAGAATAGGCAGCATAGCAAAGAGATAGGTAGGGGAAATATTTTAGAGTAGTCTGTAGTGCATTATGCATGTATTAATCCCTTAAATACTATAGACACTAACAATCTAGTTGCATGAGACCCTATAGTTGCTTGTTTGCATGTTAGTAGTGCATGCTTGGCAATCTGACCCCCTGCCACACACCCTCGCAGTGTCTTGCAGGGTATCGTGTAGATGTAGATGAAAAAATTTAGAAGTCCACTTTTGCTGACATTGACCAAACGAACTGTATTTGCTGTAGCCTTGACTGGAGATATCTAGTTAGAGGTAATGCTTTTTGTAACCCTTTACGGATATTGTATGGATATTACTTGCTACTAGGATTCCAATATCTCCCGCCACTTCAGTGTCTTCAAAAATACTTCCGATCTACCTTCCTGTAAATGGAATATAAGATTCCTAAAAACAACCAGCGGATATCCCTGGGTGTGCAGTTTGAACCCCCCTCCACTCCCCTGCTTGCTACAGCCTTGATGACAACTTAATCTACTGACCTGTGTATCTTGTAAAGCATTCACTGCAGCACAAACTGCACAGGCCTGGAGTGCGGTGAATGTGTTTACAAAGAAGCACAACGACAGCACGAAAGAGGATGTGCATATTCAAGAGAAAGGGATGCATTGAACGACACTCTCATACTGCATATATTTTGAGTACCTGTAGGCTCTGAGTTTATCGCAAGCAATACAATGTATTAGCAGACGGGCGACTTCTCCGCTGGCCCAAAGCATATAAGTTCCGCAGCAGAAGGACAGGTGAGAAGTAACTAAACTACATTATGTTAATAATAGTATATATGAACAAACGCTACATTGTATACATATACAATTTATTTGGGAATTTTTTTTATGAAGTACTGTCAAGCAAATTACACTATTACTTTCTACTGGGTCAAAACAACGTTATAATCAACATTTGTAAAGGCCGCTTTACACAATACAATTTTTTGTACAATTTCTTGTAAAAACGCTTGTATAAACTGAACAAAATTTTTTTTATATGAATGGAATTAGAGCAGGTTCTATTTCAGTCATTCAGGCAATCGCACAAGCATTCGTACAATTTGCCGCTTTACACAATTTTACTCTTTACACAATTTTCCTCATATGCAAATGTTCACGCATATGGAAAAACATGTACAGTGTAGGGTATTGCTTATTTTTTCTTTTTTCTCGGATTTTTGATTTCTGCCTCTCTTAAAATATGCTATGGGGTGCAGAATGGATATGCTAAATATTTCAACCCGATTGTTTAACATTTAGAGGTTGCTCAGGTAACATGAATGCAATAACATTCAATTTCCCATATTTGAGGAAATAACATCATTTTTAGGGGTAACGCAGAATTTTACAGACCTTTAGGATCAAAATTGACTCCAATTTTACGTCCGCCCGATGGTTTTCCACGAATAAAATATTTTTGCGCAAGATACAGCCGTGCTAACGCCGAGCCAGTTGCTTGCAGGTTGCATTTGTGGTCAGCTCTGTTATAGGTCTTACCTGCCATTGCCTTACGCCCCCCTCGCACCATCCCTGACTGCTGCAGGGGGAGTCGAATACCTTGGGTGACATTTGCAGACAGCCAATGATTCACACAAAGCTACAATCCTTACAAGACCGACCCTAAGCTCCAATTCATACATTTGTGTGCTTTCATTTAATTGGAAAACGATTCTTGTGATTCGAGTCCCGGTCAAGGCGAATGATTTTTTCTCTGTGGAATATCTTGCATTCGTGCATCTCAGTGGGTAACTCCGTTAAAGTTTTCGCGGCTAGCCCGCGAGCTTTGAATTTGATTCGTATTAAAGTTTGTGTACGGTATGGACTGGACACTGAATAACTGTGGCATTGTTTATAAATGAGAAACCAAATTTGCTAAAAAAAATCATAGTAAACTGGTAAAAGAAAATTCAATTTCAAGGTGCCCAGCAGCTTTAGTTTGTTATTTTCCCTGACCAACCTTTGTGAATTTCCCTCTGACTTTTGAACCATTTCGGGATGCATTTGTTTTGAACTAATCAGCATTTTCCACAGTGTGTCTTCATGTAAAATGCAGTTTTGGGCATAACAGGAACACAAATTTACTCTCATAAAACAATGCAAATTTAAAAAAAAATATTTAGCCTCGAATCAAAACTTGCAGACAAGAACAGGAAATCAATCATGGAGAACTATAGGTTGGATTACAATAATTACTTTAAATACTTTTTGTATCTTTTGATAATTTCTTTGTTCAGCTTATAAAGTGTTTCTTGTGTCTTCTTCTTTTCTAGCTTCAACTGTTCTACATCCTCCGCCTTTCTCTTTCTTTCCTCCCTCTCATCCTTCTGTAACTAGTGATGGACCAATCCACGTTTTTCTTCAGATCTGGAACTGGATCCTTGCCTAGGTTTCGGATCTTTGTCTCGGTTTCGGATTCCTTAGTTTCAAATACTGGATTCTTAGATAGATTGCTTTTGTGGTGGAGTTCCTTCAAGGAGGCCCTGAGGCACTCAGACCCATTGGCCCATTGTGCCAATCACCCTTCTAAAGAAATCGCCCACAGGGCTTCCACTCACTTCTTGATACAGAAAAGTGAGAAAGTGAGGGGAAAATGTGGAAAAAGTGAGGAAAAAGTGAGAAAATAATGAGAAAATTGGAGATTTTTACCTCATGTTACACTTCTGGCAATTACTATAACCCTACATTATTCAATATTAACTGGAACTCTTATTTAAAGTAGTAGCAGCAGGGATAAAAATTACAAAATAAAAAATTGGACAATGAAAACATGTATTTCAGACTCAAGAAAGATTGAAGAATGAAATAAAAAATAAATCTCGACTAGAGATTAACACTACAAAATAGATGAGAATGAGGCACATATTGTACCATACATTAGGATATCAAATAAACAATAATATTTAAATAAAGAATAATACTTTTAGTCCAGGCGGGGTCCACCTGCTCCTTGAGATCAAGATCTTCATCCCACCGCTTTTTATGATTCTTAAAAAGTTGCTCTAGTAGAGACGGTGTCTTCTTCTCTACTTTCTTTTGTAAAGGCTCCTTTTTCTTAAGCAAGTCATCCGCCCGTGACCACAGTGTTTGGGCACCCTCCAACATACCTTGGGCGATCTCGACTTTTGTCATATCTTTGTTGGCAATAGCCTCCTCCAGTTTCTTTTTTGCCTTGTTGACTAGTTGATCAGATGCCTTGCGCTCCTCAAACTCCTTCTTACTTGTCGCAGGTCATCCTGTAGCTTGCCCAACACCTGTCGTTCCTTCAACTGTGCAGCCTCTTGCCTCTACCTCTCCTCTTCTTCTAATCTCTTCAGCTCGTCTTCCTTTAGTTTCTGCTGAACCTCCAGGTACTCTTCATACTTTCTGCGTGCTGCTGCAAGCTTGAGCAGTTGCTACTCAACCACAGCGCTGCAACAGGTGTAACGCACGTGCCGGAGCACCGGCACACAAACTGCAGAGGCTGCCAGCAAGCCACATGCTGCATCAGTCGAGGCACAGGGACTATGCCGGCGTCGGCACATTAGCCAACTATGCCAAATGCAATTGCAGAGTCTCGCTTTTTTGTGTAGACAAGTAGCAAGGAGGACGTATGAGAAATCAAGCTACGCAAGTGGCACGCCCAAGATTGAGACTTGATCAGTTTAGCACTGTACATTGCACCTGTTCGCTCAGCTCCAGGGCTCGCTTGAAAATTTCCACCAGTAACCCTCGATCTTTATCACCTCCACCGCAGCGCAGTGAAAGCAACAAGGACAGACAGAGACAGATGGAATTTTCTAATGTCACACCGGATAACCGACAGCTGAAACACTCACCTTCAATGGGCGACATGCAGCGAGTAGGTGGGCAGCTTGCGAATATGTAGCACTGTCTCTTGTGAACGTCTTGTGCCTCCCTCACAGCCTAACTCCTTCCACAGTCACAACACTCAACGTTAAAATATTGAGACAGTCTAATAGCAGACGATCTAGTTGCGCAGCGCCAGAGTGGTGGCGGTGGTCGTGGGCAGAAACCCGCGACACCAGCGCCCTTCCATTGCAGCGGCCGGGGAGTGGCCAATACGCTAACGCAATTGCCATGAACTATGTCTACCACTCGTGGCACAAGCGCAAAGGCGACTGATTTCCGTGGAAAGGATGGTATTCCTTGTGGGATAGGCTCGCATTTGCCAGAAAAGTGAGCATTTTACAAAATAGTGAGCATTATTTCAAAATAGTGAGAAAAGTCACCCGGTTTTTGAATAAGTGAGTAAAAGTGAGAAAAGTGAGTCAGTGGAAGCCCTGATCGCCCATAAAGGCCGATCACCTTGCTGAAGGCCAACAGGTCCCCTGTGGGGATCTCCCTTACCCTCCTAGGACCCAGAAATAGAGACCCCAGGCACCTATTTCGAGTCCTCATCACAGCAGGGCACTCGCATAATGTGTGGGATGTGGTTTCATCCCCTTCTTCGCACCACCTGCAACTACGTGAATCTACCAGATCCATCAAGGTCGAGTTAGGACTAGTCCATCCAGCTCTTTTAATGCATGCGATAGTGTATACAAAGGTATCTTTTAAGAATGCTTACACGAACGACGACCAAAAAACTTATGCAATGTCACCAAAGACAACAAAACTTAGAGAAAACAAAGATAAAATTTTTTTCATGATTTATCGAAAATGTTCTCAATTACGTAGTTCAAAATCACGAAGTGCCAATTTTCTGGTCCCGCTGACTTCATATTATCGAGATTTTACTGAATGTATATTTTCCATCCACTGTTCTGGAGTCCCACCCAACGAACACAATCTCCAACCTGCAGACAGAGTGGCTAAACAGTGGCTGCTGCAACATGCAAGGGATGCAGAGGAGGATAGAAAAAGTTTAATTTTTAATAGTCTTCCACTCTCATAATGATAATGATGTTTTTCAAGCAAATTTTCTAGTGCTTTGATATAATTTATGTATCATTGTTTTATAAACTCTGTATTGAAGTAAGAGCTATGTCTCTATTATACAGATGTTTTGATCTTTTAAACTGTTCTTATTGAAGTAATTCCCATCACCTTGATCCTCTTCCTATTAGAATTAGAGTAATCTCATGGTATGTGCACTTCCAGCTACAGCTCAACCACTGTTGGTGCCTTTCTCAAGTGAAATCAGATTCTCAAAAAATGTTGTAATGTCTAATTTTAAATCACAGGTTTCCTTCCAGTTATGTTTCAACTCTTTCAAGAGTTTTAACACATTACTAGACTGGATATTTGAATCGGATCATTCGTAATTCTTAGATTACAAACTAGATGACACCACTAGTTCATAGTTCTACCATAACCCAACAGGAGGCATACTCGTTCGTAGTTCCCTCAAAACCCAGTAAGTGGCACCACTCATTCATAGGAGCTCGTAAGGAGCCCTCGAAGGGGAGGGGAAACTCCGTCCTCGAAAACAGGACAAATTGGTCGCAAGCGTTTTAGAACTAGCGTACGGGACGCCGTGCACGGCAGAATTTTTAAGCTCGTCCGCAACACATTTACCGCCTCAATACAAATCGTCTAACGGCATACAAGTTCACATTATATGGCAAACTCGTGTTATAGCTGAAAAGTCGATGTTATCTCTGAAATATTAATTGCACCCTATAGCTATAGAATCGAAACTTCCCTAGCAATCCCTAAACGTGTGTATGAAATATAAACTTCAAAAAAATTCATCTACATCTACACGATAACCTGCAAGCCACCGCGAGGGTGTGTGGCAGGGGGTGAAGATCACCAAGCATGCACTACTAACATGCAAACAAGCAACTATAGTGTCTCATGCAACTAGATTGTTAGTATCTATAGTATTTAAGAGATTGATACATGCATCATGCACTACCGACTACTCTAAAATATTTCCCCTACTTATCCCTTTCCTATAATGATGCCTATTCTGTTCTCTTTTAGTACAGGGGAAAAATGCCATTTTGAATCTACCGGTACGACAATCTATCTCTCTAATCTTATTTGTCTGGTCGAATCTAGCATAACACGCTGGTGTTTTTAATATGTGCCTAACATCTTCAGTAAAGCTATCCGATTGAAATTTCTCCAATAGATTTAATCTGTACTTTAACCTACGCTCTGATAATGATTCCCACCCTAATTCTTGTATTAACCCTGATTCACTACTCAACCTATCATAACACCTTACTATTTTTATAAATCCTACCTTTCTCTTCGCTCGGCCACATATTTCCCGGATGTGTCTTCCCCACGATAAATCCTTAGTGATTGTTACACCTAAATATCTTATGGTTTCAACGTTTTCGATCTTCGTGTTACTAATTTTATAGGTACGCTCTATCGAATTATTCCTACTCCAAAAATTGATAGCTACACACTTTTTAAGGTTAAGTTCTAACTGCCGTTTGTCGCTCCACTCTTGAATTGCATCTAAATCCTTGCTAAGCGATTTCCTGTCTTCTTCTTTTGATATACCCCTATACATTACCGCATCGTCTGCAAAAAGACTAAGCTTACTTCTAACTACGGCAGTAGAATATAGAATTCAGAATATAATGAAGATGTTTTCATCCACGCCACGGAGTGATCCATGCAATACTGTCATAAAATGAAAGAAATGGAGGAAGATGATATAGGAATGAAACGGACAGCCTGGTTTCGTAAACACGTATTATGTCACCAGGTGCAAAGTGGACATCACAAACCACGTCTGATTCCTTAAAACATTTTCCTTTCAAGGGTAGGACATCCCTCCATCGCTTAAGTTGTTCTTCGTCCTTTAAACAAGAGAGTCAAGCTGCATTAGCAATTGCTCCGCACTTGCGAAAATGAAAAGAGCATGCATGAGACCACGGATATGAAATCTTACCTTCGCTTTAAGTAAGCTTCCTTTTCCAGGAATGTCGTTACTCGTCACGTAATGCGAACAGCCTGGTACCACGCAATTCGGCATTTTGCAGGTAAGACCTCATAAACTAGACTCGTAAAAAAACTACTCACTTCAGTTGTGTCCACCACGGTTCCGCGACTTCAACAAATGGTGGTAATTTGCGAAGAACGCTAGAGGAAATAGTGTGCTTACTCATCACCTACGCTGCAGTCGTTACTTCAATTTCACTCGTGACTCCCAGGGAACCAGTTTCCCCTATCCCTTCATGCAGGAGTTCCCCCTCCTCTTACAGGGCTCCTTAGTAGCTCGGATCGTAGTTCTGCCATTACACACTAGGTGGCACCACTATCGTAGGGAAGTCTAGTACAGGTCTTATGAGAACTCATGTAGGAGCTCAATAGGAGTCCTTTTTGCACCTCCTATATGACTCTTGTATGAGAGCATATGGCATCATTAAAGACCTCATTGGGAGGTCTTTAGGAATTTCTTATAAGACTCCAACAACTTCGCATGAGCTCTTTAAGACCTGACACAAGACTCATATGTGTTGACTGGGTTTGTACAAAAACCTAAAGTAGGCTCAAGGGTTTGTGTCATGACCTTTTATTCTTATTTATTCATGTTTAAAGTTTGAATTGTAATTTAGGTTAGTGATTTTATTACTCTTACAACCAATTATTAATGATATTAAAATTCAAATTATGACATGACAGTCATATATTATGAATCTGTTATGACATTTTTTATCTGATACCAAACATGTATTGTTATTAAACATGGCAATTGATATAAAATATGCTCATGTAAAAAATATAAAACTCTAGTGTTATCAAACTGTTTTTATTTTCATAATGTCCTCATGGTGGAATACAGAAGTTTTTTCCCAAAGTTAATAATACTAATAAAATTGTATTTTTAGATTTCATGGAACATTTAATAATAATGCATGGGAAAACTAAGTAAAAACATATATATGTATAGGTTGACTGCATCGGTATCGAGAATCAATTTTCCAGGAACTGGTATCAGTGTGAAGAATGGATTAATTTTGGAATCGACTCACCTCTATATACAAGTCAAGTGACATACACATCTATCCACCTCCATAGTGGACTGCATTGCAGCAGTGGGGTGCAGGGGGCCATCATTCTTTTCCAGCTTTCCATGCTAGAGTACATTATTCAAATGATTGCCAGTTTTGGAAACTGACAATGCCATTTCCTTCCCAAGAATCTTTTGACATTACAGATGCTGCTCATTGTTTTTTCTCTTAAGTTTCACACAAAAATCAGAAGAAAATCTTGTTGGTACTAGGATCCCATTAGTCAGGGAAACATGGCACATTAGGGAGGAGATTTTCAAAAACATTGTTGCCTGGGGTTCAGCGGGGGCTACTCCTAACCATTCACTGGAACTCTTTTACGAGGCCTGCACCAAAGGTGGTATCCCTAGTGGAGGTCTACTACCCAACGACCTAATTTTGCACCAACCTGTCAGCAAGATCAATCCATTTTTGCATAAAGCGACGAGGACGAGGCATCTCTATTTTCAGCTGCAGACGCTCGTTGAAAAATTCTGAAATGCCCTGGCTCTCCATCAGAATTGGAACTCGGTAAATGGATGAGCAGTCATGGATGCAGATGACCTAGGGTGGAAAATAAAAGTGAAAATAGCAACATATCCAATCTAGAAAGTATCCACCTTTCAATCAAAGGGATTCTTGTCAATTCCCAGGAAATTACACATGCAACTATTAATAAGAGAAATTCATTTTTTTGGAATTTAATGAAAGTCCCATTGTAAATTACTTAACACGTTCACTGCGGAGCTGTTTAAAGCCCTACCCCTCACAGCGCGGGGTGACCCACTGGTCTAGACCCTGGCGTGGGATGGGGGAAGGGAGGGGCAACAATACAATGCATGTGGTAAAGATTTGCTGACATTTGGAAAACCCAGGATACTCCCACCTGTCTCTGTTTATTGCCCCTGCCCTTGTTCGCGCCCGTCTGTGAGGCGTAGACGCCCGTCCGTGCGTACCGATTCCCCAGCCTTGCTCACACTATGAGAAAAGGGAAGGGGGATCCTTTGGAAAGAGTACAGAGTGGTTTGTCTCACTCAGAAAAAAGTAATGTCTGCATTTCGGAAGACGTTCACCCGGCAAGGGCACGGTCACTCATCCACCACTGAGGGATTGGCTCAAGAACGCTACGCGACCCTTTCCCAATTGCCCTTCCGTAGAAGGGGGGGGAAGGGAAGAGAGAGAGTCAATCTCCCACACAGCCGAGCGAGTGCAGTTCAGGCTGTTATTCGTGAATGTGTTCGTGACCCACCAGTGGGCCACACCGCTCACGCTGAAAAAACTTTCAGCAGGGGCGGCGTTACCCACCAGTGGGTCACACTCAGTGTCACATAGTAGTCTATTATTTGAACTGTGACTAACCTCTGGGTGAAGTCACTTGAGAAGTTCTCGATTCCTACTCTCACAATACTCCTCGCAAGTTACGACAATCCAAAGAATTTTATGGCCGCGGCGCTAGTCGCATCTGCGTGACCCACCGGTGGGTCACGCCGCAGTGAACGTGTTAAATTTCCTACAACCCCTTATCAAAAAAAACATACATCCCAGCAGTAACTTTTGCTCCAGAAGCAAAAGCATTATGAAATGACAGCTTGCTCTTTCACTGAGTTATAAAACAGCACAAGGACTTTTATATTATAATATTTCAGATGAGGAGTCTACAGCTATGAATCAAAAAATTGCCTTAAGAGGTGGAGCATTATGTGCAGAATAGTATTTATTGACACAAAACTTTTATAGTTAATGTGTCAGAGCAATCAAACAATGAAAAGTGTACATACGATGTTTCTTGAGTAAAGAAACTCAAAATTTATAATTCATTGGCCATGCATGTAAGGCAAGACACAATCAGCACTTGAAATCAAGACACCACATATATCAACTTAGTTATAATAAACTGCATGAACAAATTAGCCAATGTAGAGTAACCCTGCAACATGAAGTCAAACTGGGGTTAAGAATGATCTGGTGGGTATCCCAGCGTATAATGCTGGTGAAATGCATTTGCCATTTCCTTGACCCAGAGGAGAACCCAAGAAGACTTCATTCAACTGGGATTATGGACGACAGAAAACCATTTCCTCTTGAATGTAAGATAAACAAAAGCAATCAAGGGGTTTGGGATGGTGTGGTGCCCAATGGAGCACTGGCCTCCCATCCTGAGGGCCCGGGTTCCCGGCAGTGGCAGATTTTTCAGTGGCGAACCGGTCCTCACTTGAGTGCATTGAGTGGAGGGCATTTCAGGTTCAGTACTCAGTCCATCGAATGGAACGTTAAGCTGTGTTCCCCTTGGTGCCTTTCGCTAAGAGTAGGCTAATGCCGACGCCGGGTTTCTCTCCACCCTTCCTCCGTTCCCTGGAAACTCCTACCATTACCCAATTACCCACCTATCTTAAAATGGTGCAAATGACCTCAGCTACTGTTGGTAGCCTCCCCTGAATAACTCACTAACTAGCAAAGGCAATAGGTTAAATGACTTTTGTGGTGGATTTTATCACAGTTAAATCTTGATTTTAACAGAGCCGCAAACATAATCAGAGACAATAAAATAGGAGTTTGTCTGGTGTACCATTAAATGAAGTAAATACTGAAATATTTACTTTTGTTCTACACATCACTGCATTTTACCTGTAACGTGGTAAAGTTGTGTACAGTATTTTTAAAAAAATTATGTTTAGTGAACTGAGGTCTGAAAGTCAGAGCAAGTGTAACTTAATTATTATTGTAACCTGAATGGTTTAATTTTTGTTGTAACCAGTATGAATTACTTTTTATTGTAATTACTGAGTGGAAATTTATTGTAATTAGCATTAAATAAACAAGTTCAACCCAAAACATCTGCCAATGTTATTGTTGCTAATTATATTGTACGAAGTGAGCTGAACTGGCCCAGTGATTCTTTCATGTATTTAATATCTTCATCCATTATTTTAAAAACCGCTGTTTTATTACCTTGAAGGGCACTATTATCACATTTCGTTGGAGCCCCATACGTTAAAAGATCCTTCCTTTGTACGTGTATGACCTTTCCCAAAAAGTGGTGGTGGGCGAAATAGCCACGAGAATAGCAAGGAGAAGGGGGGAGACAGTTGCTGCTATACTGCCCCCGGAGAAGAACTCCGAGATGAATATCGGCAGTGTGACGTGGAACTGGCCATTCCTCGCCGTGGTAATTGTCCTCGGCACAACATCGGCAGGGCCCACTGGTCAAAATGCTGCCAATCACAGTTCCTACGGAAGAGGTAGAGGGAGCCACGGTCGGGGAGTCCGGCGCTTGGCCTCCTTGTGTCCTTGTGCAGGCGCAATACAAAGCTCGACACGAGAAGAGCTTCTCTCTGTGCAGAGAGCACGCTCCCTTCAGACCATTCTCCTATGTTTTGTGTGCTCATAGCGTTGGGGATTTAATTTCAAATGTACTTTTCCGGATTTACGTTCGCATCTCGCGAGCCAGTGCCAGTACCACTGTTCTCACTCATGGAGTAAGACCGTCTTGTTGTATGTATTATTTTTTTTAGTTTGAATTTTATGTATCGAGTGAGCCTATTGGGAGGGAGGCTATGGTTTGCAGAATTACTTCAGGGCTCAATCTACTTCAGTTCGTAGTATTCACAGCGCAAGTTACTTCCAAAGATATTTCTTTTACTTATTGCATTTGTACAATTTTGTATTGTACCGTACCTTACCGTACCGTAGCTTACAATCTATTGAATGGCAGTCATATTGATGGGGGTCATATAACTGTGGTTGGGTTAAATGGCGTGTACCCTGCCTAAGGGCATAAATATTAACTATCACAAGTGCTGTAGTGAGTCGCCAACTTTACATTTGTTTAGTTTTATGACCAGTTTTATCCAGCAATAACTCTCTGAAGTGCTCACTGAAATAAATATCACAGAAATTATTCCAAACATATTTGCCGAGATCAAATAATACAATATTCTGCCAATTTTCATCTAGTCTTGTCTATAAGTATCTCAATGACAATAATATCCAATTGATATTTTTCACAGGCTCTCTCTCGGTTGTGGACCTGCAGGCTGGCAAAAAATTGGTTTGAAGAAAACCATATATGACAACTGGCATGGCCAGCTAGAAGTGAATCTCCCTTATGATTGATTTACAGTATCAAATATAAAGAAAGAAATTGATACTCATCGTTTGATTCAAGAGGTTACCTATGCTTGCGAATAATGCAATGGTATATTCCGGAATAAGCAAATGAAGCAAGGGGGAGCTGATAGCCTTATTTTTTCGATAACCGATAAACATAATTATTTTCCAGTTCCCAGAACTTAATCAGATGATTGCTTTTTAAATGAATTCTCAAGTTTGTTGTAGTGTATGACCAAAAGAATGTGTCCACCACAAGACACGCATGTTACTACACACACGTACAGTAAGTTCTCGACTTACGCGGTTAATTCGTTCCAAAAATTTCCGCGTGAGTAGAAATCTGCGTAAGTCGAAACACAACAACATGCCTATCATTTTTGAACCATTAGCGGTGCCGCTTTTACTGCGATTGGCAGCATTCTGCGACGACTACAGAAAACGCCATCTTTTGAGAGACCGGTAAGTTAAGAGAATACGACAATTCCAAGAGTAGCACAAGTTCAATCTTTATTTCACTTGATATTTAAATCTAAAATAAGTATAATTACACAAAACATGAATAAATTGCAAATTTGTTGAAATTATCATACTCATGTGAATGCCTGTTCATAATAGAATGAGTTCTTACTAAATACGTAGGCATTATGCTGAAACGTTTCTGTTTACGCAGATTCAGCTGCGGACGATTGCATGCCATTAGCTTCTATTTTACGTAGGTACTTGTCCATTGTTGTTTGTGTAGCAGCCCTTTTTTTCTCATCGTAAATAATTTGTAACAAGAAAGAGCATCTTTTACTGCCTTGGAAACATTTCTGAAACGTTCGGGGTTTGGGTCCTGCGCCTCAAAACCTTCCATTCCTTTCTCAATCAGATGAAAACATTCCACCATCTTTTTTAACACGAATGTTTCCGGTGACTCCGCTTCCAGTTTTTCTTTGGAAATTTCGGCTTTCTCTCTTTGATCCTCCAATTCCAGTAAATCCTCATTGAGCAATTCTTTTGCGTCATATCGCAAGAGTTCTTGAAAATCCTCTTCTTCGACGTTTAATTCTAAAGTTCTGCCCATGTCCACAAGTTTACCCACTACATTTTCCTCTTCAAATCCCTTGAAATCATGAATAAATTGGGGGGTGAGCTTCTTCCAAACAGCATTCATTGTGCATGGTATAATTTCACGCCAGGAAGCATCAATGTTCTTCAAAGCTTCATACACATTATATTCTTTCCAGAACTGCTTTAAAGATATTCCATCGCCTTCTGTAGCCTTCACCGCTTGCCTGAAGGTTCTCCGTAAATAATATTTTTTAAACGTCTGTATGAGCCCTTGATCCATCGGCTGCAAGAGAGAAGTCGTGTTTGGTGGCAAGTACATCACTTTGATATTTTCATGGTAATCACTAAGAAACGGCGGGTGACCTGGGGCATTGTCTAGCAGCAACAATATTTTAAATGGAATTTTATTTCCTTCACAATAATTTTTTACCTCGCACACAAAATTATGGGAAAACCAATCTTTGAAAACTTCCTGAGTCACCCATGCCTTCGAATTAGATTTCCACACCACTGGGAGTGTTACCTTATCAATGTTTTTTAAGGCCCTAGGGTTTTCGCTGTGATAAATTACCAGGGGTTTCATTTTGCAATCCCCAGCAACATTCCCTCCTAGTAGAATGGTCATCCTGTCCTTTGACACTTTGAATCCTGGCATGGTTTTTTCTTCTTTTGCAATGTATGACCGATCCGGCATCTTCTTCCAATACAGACCGGTCTCGTCCACGTTAAAAATTTGATGTGGTCGATAATCCCCACTTTCGATTACATCAGCCAAAAACTTGGGAAACTCTGCTGCTGCTGTTGTGTCTGCACTGGCAGCTTCACCGGTGACTTTAATATTATGTAGTTTAGCACTAAACCTATTGAACCATCCTACACTCGCACTGAAAGTACCACCACTCTCACCATGCTTGAGTTTCAGATCGTTAAAGAGACTCAAGGATTTTTCCTGTATCAGCCTAAGGCTTAATGGCATTCGTCGTTGAAACTGGTCTTCGATCCAAAAACACAATAGTTTCTCCATCTCTTCCATAACTGTGCCCCTTTTCTTCGTGATTATCGTTGACTGAATCGGAGCAGAACTTTTAAGATGCTCTTTAATTCGACTTTTATCATGTGCAATTGTTCTCACTGTTGACTCATTCATCCCATAAGCACATGCAATTCCCACAAACTTTTCACCTTTGTCATGTCTCTTAATAATTTCCAGTTTCGTTTCCAAACTTATAGCCTTCCTTTTCTTTTTACCTCTCGTAGAAATCTCGCCACTTACGTTTCTCAGCCATTATGAGGGTTCACATCCGAAACAAACACTAAGACAATTATAATGATTTTATGAGAAAACTTCCTCAAGCTTGATAAATAACGATCTTTACGATCTAATCACAACGGAAACCCAAGTTCATCTGTCTGCTGCAAGAAAGTGTTCTATCTTTTTATTTAGCTGTGATGGACAACAGGCGTCATCTATGGAGTAGATAATTAACTATGCGTTGACCCATCTTTCATGGCAACAGAAACGTGGAGAAAACGCAAGCATGTCACCTTCCTAACTGAGCAGCCGCGTAACTCTGGTTCCGTGTAACTCTGGTTCCGCGTAAGTCGAGAACTTACTGTATATGCTTTGCAACAAAATACTTCCACACTTCTGACATTTGAAACTACCACTCAGGTATGTTCCTCACATGGTTCTGAAACCACAAAATACAGCTGGTGGTGGTTTGTTGCCCTTTTGTTGTGACATCAGGATACAGTGCCAACTAGATAGATTCTTTCATAAGGTTGCATACTACACAATTTAGTAAGTGCAGTGACACAACATATTCCATCCCAAAATACAAAATATTCAACTATGTACACAATAAAACCCCTGTTCCACACTTTTGTGGGGAACAAAAGAAAAAAGAGTAAATCACAGGAAATTGTAATTTGAGGGTATATGAATTATATGTTATGAACGTTATGCCTGTAAGAATATCTCCATAATGGGGGCATTTACTCGGAACCGAAATCACAATTTTTTGCACGAAATTGTTAGATGGAAACGAAAAAGGATTTTTAGTGAAAAAATTAATTTTCTAACCACAACCATTCATAAATCAAAAATTAAAATAAGCAAAAGGTGACGCCCACGAAAAACATTGACATCATTTTCCTCCTGTCCTTGATTGCTCTTATGGGAAGAGAGTGGAGTGGGATTCTCAGAAGGTCTGCTTGCACAGATCCTTTCGCGGGCTAAGTTATGATTGGACAAAGTCGATATACGTCAGAGGTGGCACCACATCCACTTTTCCAAAAGGGTTAAAAACATCAGTTTTTCGCCGCTTATAACTCGAGATATAATTGACGGATCAAAATACGGAAAAATACGGGTCTTTTTATTTTACAAACTCTATCAAATTCGGCAATAAAAAAATATGGTGAACGACCCCATTCTTGATTTTGCCTACCCATTGTCTTGTTTTCATTGAAAAACAAGTTTACAATACTGAAATATGATTATAACAAAAACTTTTAATAATAACAAAATCACTCATTTAAAAAGCAGGGGGGCATACCAATTAGATCACATTATGGTTGGGCAAAGATTTAGGAACAGCATGAAAAACTTGTACAGATGCAAATCAAAGGGAATATCAGGTATTAGTGACAATATGTGTGAGGGAAGATTCAGAATGGCAAACAGTTGAGGAAGAATAGAAAAAATGGGCGCAGTATACACTACAGAGGTCAACAAACATAGGATAATAGAGGGAATGAAGGAGGAATTGAGGATTGATGGAATGAGAAAGATTTAAAGAGAGCTAGGCCACATAAAATAAGCGATACACGTAGGAGGGATGTGAAGAGAGTGAAATAAAAGCAGTGGAAGGAGATTGAGAGAGGAAATCTTGAAGGCTCCAGAGAGGGAGAAATAGGTGCCCAGTAATCGCAGGTTAAGCATTAAGAAATGATAGCAGGCGTGAGTGGCAAGTCAGGAGAGCCACTGGTAGAACTTCAAGAGAAGGGGGAAGGAATGGATGGAAAGACTGCGTGGCACTAATGAGAGGCAAAGGAACTTAGAAGAGGAAAATGACGAGGATGAGCTAGGACAAGGAATACTCTCGATAGTAAGATAGAGTCACGAGAAACAAAGGTGGGGATTGGTAGTATCTGAGCAACGCTACCCAAGACTCGAGGAAGAGGAGGATCAGAGAGATTTTATTGGCTTGCTTGCAGAATGTATGAGGAGAGTTTGACTGCAGGATTTTAAACAAATTGTAATCTGCACCAACAAAAGAAAGACGAGAGGCTGCTGAAAATCATGCACTCCACAAAGAAATAACACTATTTTGTCACCAATGCGATATCATCCAGAAGTCCACGAAACATGGAACCAATCGTGGCAAAATTAACGTAGTGTAATCTCTCGAGGCATTACAATACCACAGATGAACAAGTTCACCGTAACTGATGCTGCATTTGAGAAAATTTTATTACTCTTCCATGGGGATAACTTGCAGCATGAGTAGTAGTAGTTTCTTAGACGAAGCGTTGAGTTTCACGAGTTACGCAACTGGGACGACATTCACAGTAAATCGTCTCATAGCATTAAGAAAGGGAAAACATTAAATTGCTGACACATCAAAATCATTGGGACTTTAAGAAAAAGTTATAAACGTAAAAAAAATGGAAAACAACCCAATATACGCATAGATGACAAGTATTTTTTGAAAAAAGTTACACAAGTTTTGCAAAACATCCATACCTGGGTCATTTATAATTTCTTTACACACAATTTGGTGACATTCTTATTACAAACTGAAATTCGAGTGTGTCAGTGACTCCACCTAAATCCGCAAGGGCCTTCAACCTGCCACCTCTGTGTTATCTTTCAGGTCTGTTCGTCAAAGATCACTTATTTTTGTAATGGTTCGTTCATCCACGTTGGTTGGTGGTGCTTTATTTGGCGATTTATTGTGTATTTTTGTTTCAAGTTGTTTATGGGTGTGCTAGCTATTGGGGATGATTGGAGGTGTTTTGTGGTTTGCATTGCTGCTACTGCTGCCTAGCTGGCATGTTCTTGTACTATGTGAGAAAATAAAGTAATCATCCCAATCCTATAATGGAGTGAGTGGAAGAAATAATGCACGTAGTACTTATTCCACAGTTTTATTTTAAGGGTACAACGTCAATGGAAATTGTACACTTGAGAATGACGTGCTAACGTCGAAACTGGTTGGATTTAAAATAAAACTGTGGATTAAGTACTAAGGGCACTATTTCTCCCATTTTGCCATTATTCCATTAAGTAGAGCCTGCAACAGTTGATGTTTTAATAATGGAGTGAGTTTATATTTCACTTTCACCACAGTTAACAGGTTATGGGCCAAGAGACGTACTGAAATATGTATAACTGTTATGGGTATTGCTAGTGTGTAATTACTATTGTACAAAATAGTTTTCTGGCAGGAAACGTACACTGCACTGGAAACCAAGATGGAAAACGAAACGTCCTTGCTGAGTAGCATCCTGAAGTTGGATCGAAGAAACTGGAATGCTTGGAAGACAAGAGTGAAGGCAGAACCTTTGGCAAATGAGGCATGGAAGGCAATTGCAAGAAGTTATGGAGATAATGGCAGCAATGAAACTCGACATCTTATGGCAGCCGGGACTTGGAGGAGAAAAAGGCGAACCTTTTCGCGTTGGCTTCCATCACGTGGGGATGAGCTCATTAATGATATCGCCGACTATGAAGTAGCAAGAGAGGCCTGGCAGCACCTAGAGAGAGTTTCTTGCAGGAATACTGAATATGGAGCTGCGGTGAAATGTAGAAAACTAGCAGGTTTTCGGAAAATGCCAGATGTCCATTCAAGGCTATGGCAACATGCATAGAAATTTGGCATGAAATGAATTGGGCCTCACTGATAGACAATTGGCCAAAGGGAGAGAAGGACACTTGAGGGAATGGTACCCCCAACAAAAAGCAAAAGCCAGAGATCTGGCCATTTAAACTGTAGGTGGTTTTTTCTTATCCTTTATATCTTCTACTTACTGGCATTGAGAACTTACTTCCACCAGGTCAAACCATATATTCACAATTAGTGACAATACTGTTTACAGATTTCTTTATTTGTACATTGCTACTCAACATCTCTCCCTCATCACACATCTCTCATTACCCAGTCTTTAAAAAACTTTAAAAATTCTTCTGAAGAGGTTTTGATAGCACATCAGCCACCTGACACTTTGCATGTATATACTCTACACTAATTATTAGCGATGGATGGATCCAGGTTTATTCCCGTCTCCTTACCTGGGTTTCAGATCTTTATCCTGGTTTTGGATCTTTACTTTCAGATACTGGATTCTGAATTTCATTCCTTTTCTAATCCTGGCTTTTTAATACATATAGAAAAAAGTAACAATAGTACTTTCAAAAAACAAGTAATTTTACTGAAGAAAAAAATCATCTTCCTATCATCCATGTGGATAATATTATTCCTGATCAAGATTTACGGATGCAATAATATATGGATACGGATATCTTATTACCTCTAATATTAAGTCACTTTCCTTATCACATACGCATCAAACAATACATTTTCTAAACCTGTGCTACTATTATTTTGTGTGAAGTTAATAAAACATTATAAGTTCATTTTCATTAACGTTAGTTTTATTTTCCATAATATGATCCTAGTGATGCTGTATTGTATCACCCTCTATCCAGAAAAGGTTTAAATGTAATTACAGAAAAAAAGACTTCCGAGCATATCACACACCATGAATAATATAATATAAAATATTAAATAATACACAAAATTAAAATTATTCAGTGCACAATGGGTTTACTTTAAATGGGTTTGTTGTTGTCACTCAAATCCTTGAATGTTTTCAAATTCTTTTTAGAAACAAAAAATTTTCATGCGGCCAGGAGATTCCATATACCGAATATCAGGGAATACCATTTTAAGACGAAAAAATAAATATAGAATGTTTCAATCTGCTGAACTGGTAATTTTGCAATGTCTTATTAATAATAACCTTTAAAATGAAATTTGAGAGTTTTATACTCTTAAGTTGAGGCTGTGTAACAAGGATCTTGAAATGAGATTATCCTTTTTTCATGCTACTACAGTAGAAACTCGAAATTACGAAGTCGACGGGACCGGAAATATCGGCACTTCGTAATATCAAATTTCGTATCAACGAGTATCTTTCAAAAACATCGCGATGAAGCTCTTTGTCGTTTCCTTAAATCAAGATGAACTCTCGCCACGTACTTGCATGATTTACGAAGTTATAATTCATAAAAATATACTTAAATGTGTGTTCATGCCCACAAGGTGCAAACAGTTTAACGCAACTAATTTGTCTGAGGTTGATTCTTCCCATTTTCGGGATTTCCACCACATCGTTCCATCTTTTCACGGTGGAAATGCCGAAACTCGGAAGAATTAAACTCCCATTTAAGCCCCGCGGAAATTTACATCGCGACAACTAACTTGCCGTTCTTTTTTTCCAATGAATGATTAGGCAATGAAGCGTCTTTTGCCCAATTTCTTGTGCAGTTTGGAATAAGCCTATGAAGCTTCATAGTGCATTTTTCTATATTATTTCCTAACTGGAGAACTCTTTAACTGAAGCGTGAGCGATGTTTAATCATTAGTAATACTGATTGATGCTTACAATAAGGAAGTGTGCGACTTGCGCGATCATTGGCACCCGATATTGAAATTAGAGGAATAAAATTTCGTTAGAAGATGGTCCTTTATCCGCGTCAGGCATAATATATGTATCTACCTACGTTAAGCTAAGACAGTGAAAATAAGATTCTCTCGCGGATGCTATGCGATGGATACACGTTATGTATTTTGTATAAATAATGCTAAGCCCATTAATTTCCCGAAATAACTATCGTTTTTCTCCCTTGGATTCAGCTATTTGTGCGTGGTTATTTCCGAGATGATAGAGCTGAAAGAAGAGTTATAGAAGAGTCCAGCTGTGTACCTCCTTTCAGAAGTAGGGTGTACAAGCCACGCACTTCAACGGTGAAGGTTGATAGTTCCTTTTACACTTCATCGGGTACTAACGATGCTAACATTACAAATCAATAATTTTCGTTTTTCACTCTACGACACGAAAGCTTCAGTTGTGGTTCTATTCAGATTAGGTCTGCCTGCCTGCTCTTCATTCATTATATCTCAGAATTCTTTTAAACATTCGCTATTGAATTGAAATGTGGGATATTTTTGCTAATCGTTTTTCCTTTGCTTACGATCAAGCAAGGAGATTTGCGTCCAAGCATTGCAGCTCCAGGTCAGGCCACGCATCAAGCTGGAAGCTGCCTTCTTTCCCTCCTTTCCCCCTCGCTGTGGGTGTGGGTTACTCCATTCGCCCGCTCACAAAAACAGCTGCGAGGCCCATGGTCTCGTAGTATCTTACGTCTGTTGTGAGGGTGATCCACCTGGGATTCAAGGCCAAAGGCTGCGCGTGAAGACTAAACCTCGAATGAATCATCAGCTTTACGCCGAATAGTCGCATCTTATCTTCCTCCTCCCTTACCTCAATTTTCTGCGTCGGCGGAGAGGGAAGACATGACTCTGGCGAGTGGAGCTTTTACCATGAATCAAGATATGCCCGCAAAACAATATTTATGCTGAGTTAGACCCATCGGCGTGCACAGATTCCTTGAGATTGGGGAGGGAACTTCTTAAAGGGCCCAAGAGCTGGTATGGGGGGCCTGCAAAGTCAGCGTGGGGCATCTCATGCTAGCCTAGCGTTGAGGGGGTGGGACGGAGGGGCACTCAAAGGGGCCTGATATCCCGGAGGGCGGGCACGGGGGGCTTGGGTCTGAGGGGGATGGCTCGTGCCCACTCATAGAGCGGGAAGGGGGGACCCGGAGTGTCACTTGAAGGGGAAATATAGCCAGTGTGGGAGGGATAGGTTGGCCGCAAGTGAGAGAGAAAGGTGATGGGGGAGAGTATGCCGAGGTTTTGGAGCAAAGGAGAAGGAGAGCTGGGTGAATTTTCCTGGTGGGGACTGCCTAGTGATTTCTCTTTTAGGATATTTCTTCGATCGCTATGTTGGAGTGAAAGGGGAGGAGGGTACACCATTTTCCGATATAAATATAAAAATGGGTGCTTGAGCGTTTTTTCCCATTGATTTTGCATGCGCCCAGAACTAGTCTTCCTTTAGAATTAATGTGCGTTAAACTAAATGGCCCTATGAACCATGCGAACTCATACTTTCTCTGATTTTCTTTGCTGTTGGCGGTGGAAGAAGGGAAGGGAAATGCGTATGAAGAGCCTTGCTCGATGACTACATCAAAATGCTCAATGAGGACGGTAAATTAAACATGAGTCCTTCGATGATAACTAATGCCAGCCGGAATAATTATGCCGTCGAGCAAGGTTGAGTGTAATCAGTCTGAAATAGTGAGAAGAAAAAAATTTCCTTGGGTTATATTCACGACTTAATCTACCGCTCGAACAACATAGCACCATCTCCGATACATGTCATAATTATTGCAAACGCGCAGCAAACGATTTCTATACCAGGAATATTCATCATGGATTTATGTTTGGGAAAACTGGTACAAAAAATGCCAGGGATCATGAGAGGAAAATGCTGGTTGTAGCAATCAGTCTCTCGCTGGCGAGTACATCCGTACACGACTACTTCACATTTTTTTTACTCGTTGGCAACTGTGGACTTGTGGTAACAAAGCAAAACGCATTTTTGTCCGATTGGTTCCATATTTTATGAGCTACGATACCTACGATTCAAAGTCGTCCTTACTATTGTAGCAGTGAAAAATGAGATATCGTTCAGGTAATACATTCAGTGCATAATGTATTCGGCGACGATGATTAATTAGATGTTTAACTCTGACAAGGAGCGCCGGAAAACGTTACTGTGATCCATCATTATTCGTATAAACGAGTAACTTTTTCACGTCGGGACCAAGATCCGAGGTTCGTAATTTTAAAACTTCGTTATTTCGTAATATCGCGTACTGTTACATACACTTATGTCAGCGTACGGCCGTAAGAGAAGGTCCAGTCGGTGCTGCCCCCCAGGGGGACGCCATAGAACGAGGCCGACGCCGCCGCGCGGAGTAGTGACGAGACAGCAGTCGGCTAGAAGCCGTGAGTGTGGCGGGGTGGGATAGACGGTGCATGAGACGATTGGGAAGGGTTGACCACGCGAGCAAGGGGCTCGTGGCTGTATCCAACCTTAATAAAGTTGGGAGTTACCTTGGGAGTGCTGTGTGTTGGTGAAATCTGTTCCCAGTCCGTGCCCCCCCCCCCCCCCCCCCCCCCATGCCTCACACTTAGATACCCTTTTGGTCGGGACCGAAGAATTTGCTTCGTAAAATCAAAATTTCGTGATTTCGAAGTTCGTATTTTCGAGTTTCTACTGTAGAAGCAAAATTAAAAAATATGTCTTGGATTTTTTTCTCCATTGGGTTTGCTAGAAAAAAAGTTTAAAAGCATGCGGGGAGCCTACATTCTTCGATCTTGGGTAACCCAACAATAGCAGAGTGTATTGCAGGTAATGAAGTTCGATTCTTATCACTTTTTCTTTCAGCCATTGAATCAAAAATTTTGTCATCCTTAATTTTCAACCCTTCTATGTGGACACTACCTTTTTGTACTTTTATCGCTTAAACTAGATTTACAAATGCATGACTCAGAAATACATTGTACTGAAAGATCTTTCGATCTGACAGATCTGATCTGACCATACCTCTCCTAATTATACCTTCTTCCACTTTATAAAATTATACTTTTAATGTCCATGTGTTTCAGTTTCTTTTGATCGGGAGTTTTTACAGTTTTCATCGTGCTTTGGTTATCTTCGTAGATACTTACATTTTTTATCTTTACATTTAATTCCGTTACAATGTAGTAATAGCGATATTTAACATGTACAAGTTGGTAACCATGTTTGTAGTGAGTTGGTAGCGATTGTGCTGCCCCTATTATGTAGTAACGTTCTTGTTGGAAATTAAAAGTTAGTCATTGTGTTATCCTCAACAAGGTGTGTTCGGTGTTATTATTAATCGCTCTGTACCGGGAGAATCTTTTACCTAAGTATCGCATGGTATTCACCATACAACAAATTCTGACAACAATTTCATAAGCCATCATACCTCTAGAGCTACTTCACACAAAGAAACTAATTCGGCCTCAGTAGTACTTAGTGCAATAGTATTTTCTTTTATATCTCCATATTACAACGTGTTGCCATACAATTTGAAAATGTACAAACTGGGTGATTTTCAGTCATTATCTCTAGCCCAATAAGCATCAGCATAGCCAATTAATGGTGATAACATGCTTGAATTATTTTTAGAATATATCAGGTTATATCGCCTCATTCATTCAATCATTTGCCTTGACCGGAATCCCGGTCAAGGCGAATGGTTTTTTCTCTGTGGAATTTCTGCTATTGTGCATTTTCAGCGGGTAACACCGTTAAGGTCCTCGCGGCTAGTTTGCGAACTTTCAATATCAGGTTATAATCAATTGTCTGTTTCACGAATCTCAGAATTCTCTTTCCACAAATCCTCACTTGGTTTTGATTGATATCCACTGAAGTAACACACTGCTGTGGCTCTAAATCTGGCCTCGAACCAGCAGAGTGGCATACACGAGAGACCCTATTAACGTGCTACGCTGCATTTCATACCTCATGCCTGTCATTGTGTTTTCTTCTAACTTAAAGTTTATATCCATAGGTGTATCACTACCCTTGCAATTCTCCATACCATAGTTTGCTAAAACCCTTTGCAAACACTTTGTTTGATTAATAAGACTATTTCCTTTCTGTTTTGTAATTGAAACTCCTAAATATGTTAACTTCTCACTACCCATGTCCTTCATCCTAAATTTTCCTGAGAAAAATTCTTCGACTTTTGCTATCTCTAGTGACTCACCTCCCAGTATCAGCATATCGTCTACGTTCAGTAATAAGCACATATCTCCCATAATATACAAACAGTAGTCATTTTCAGATCTTCTAAGTCCGCACTCCGTTATTGTTTTATCAAACTTTTCATACCAATACTTGGGTGACTTCTTCAATCCATTTAATGATTTTGTCAATTTAAAAACCTGTCCATCTGGTACTTCTAATCCTTCTGGTGGCTTTAAATACATCATTTATATCTCCATATAAAAAGGCTCCTTTCACACCTAGCTGGTGAATTTGGTAATTTATATGGACAGCAACAGATGACGATATTCTTAAAGTCTGTAACTGCAACACAGGAGAGTAAATATCTCCCAAATCTTCTTTTTGTTGAAAACCACAAGTCTTGCCTTATACATTTCCCTCTCTCCTATACATTTCTTTGTAAAAACCCATTTAGTATCCAACAGTTTTTCTTCCTCTGGTTTTGGTACAATGTTCCAGGTCTGACTTTCTTTTAAAACTCATAATTCTTCATTTACACAACTTTCCAATCTTGGTTGTCTTCTATTTCTTCCACCCATCGATAACTTGATGGTACGTCATCTTGGTTAGTCATTAAAGCAAATCATCATCCTTCTCACTCACTCATATTCCTCGAGCCATTTCAGTGTTTTTGTACTTCTCTCCCTTTTTCCATGATTGGGTTTTCTATGACACTTTCTTCTGTACTTGACTGTTCTTTGTTTCTTTCACTAATTTCTGGTTTGTCTATTTCCTTCTCCTTTTCTTCATTATTATCTTCTTCAGTTCTCCTCCTTTCATGTGTAGAACGTTCTCCACTTTCAGATGGTAAGTATACGAATTGATCTTCTTTTAAGCTTTCATTGAATATCACATTTCTTGCAATCTCTACTTCATTAGTTTCTGCATCGAAGAGTCTATATCCTGAAATACTACATATATCCTATCATAATCATTTTCTTCCCCATATTGTCTCATTTTTGTCTTTGTGCTTAAGGTACATAATTATAAGCAGTACAGCCAAAAACTCGCATATTTGAAACATCAGGTTTTCTGCCAGTCCACATTTCACTTGCAGTTACCTGACAGACTTCTGTTGGTTACATAAGGAGAATATAATATAGTATCTCCCCAAAATTCTTTCCCTGAGGCTGACTCTAGTAATATTGTTCTGGCTTTCTCCATCAACGCTCAATTCATGTGCTCTGCTGCAACATTCATTTCCGGGTTATAAGGTACTGTATATTGCATTGATATACTTTCTTGAGCACAAAATCTTTTGAATTCCCCTGACATATATTCTTTGCCATTATCTGAATGAAGCTTTAGCAAGTTAGCACTGAAATGCTTAGTTGCAAGAGAATAATATTCTTTAAATTTTTCAAATATCTTGGACTTGTGTGTAATTAAATACACCATGACAAAATGTGTATAATCATCAATAAATGTCAAGAAATATCTATGACCTTCTCCACTGGTCAGAGTGATTGGCAGACTGGTTAGCGCTAGGCTGTATAAACTACGATAATATAAGGGTCATAGAAAGGTATTCCTTGACAAAGACGATATTTTATAGGAGAATTTTCTAAAATATTTTTGAAAAATCTCAGAATACGAACACAATCCTCTCTAAACTCCTGAATTTGGTCTCGTGACGCTTTCACCATCCTGAGTTAAGCTTTGACAGCACGTCCCAACAGGGTGGTCAAAAGAAATGAAAGTGTTCAAATTTTTCATGCTGCCCCCCAATTCGATGAAAAATGGCTAGAAAACCTTTTCTTTTTACAAAATATCAGTTCAACTAGGAGCCGTTGCCCACGCAGTTTCATATTTTGGCATGAATGTCCTTAGAATCCCATTGGGTAGGCAACATGGATGAGGGATTTACTTTTCCTTTCCATGAATATTCGAGGAGTGATTTGGGATTTAGTAGTATATACCTGCAAAGCTACTTTGTTATGCTTGCTTGCCTGAGAAATAAGTACGCTGTCCATTATGAATGTACAGTGTATACTCTAATTCACTTACGAGTTTGTCCTATTTACACTCAATGCTGTACTCACTCTTTTGGTTCTATCGTTGTATAACTGAAGCCCTGGGAATAAAACAAACGAATGCCCACCTCTCACCACAACCCCAATGCTACCTCAATTATGCCAGTGCTACTGTTCCATTTCCTGACAACAACCTTCTTTGCCTCACAGCTATCCTAGCTGATTCACCCAAGCAGCCGTAAGTGATTACGCAATGAGTGCGACAAAAACTTAGATCTACATGTGTGCCTATTTCACTATAATTGGTTTTTTGTCAGAAAATATTTTTGGAAAAAAAATTTCCATCGAAAACACAAGTGCTGAAAAATCTTATCTATTACGCAACGGGTTGCAAAAAAGGCCTTTGTAAAAGTGCACACCACGTGTATGAAAACCTTATAACATTTTGGCAGGAAGGAGGCATCATAACCAAACACAAAAAAAAGACACGGCAAAAGACACAAGCAGATAGAAAACCTGTTCCGAGAATGGAGAGGAATACCTGAAAAGAAAAGAAGCCGAGTGCAAATCAAGAAAGAAGAATCTTTTGAGGCATCCTTGGAGGACATCTTTGATATTGCTCATGCAGATGCAATGAAACTTACTCCAGCTGGAGAGGACAAGGAGTTTTTGTTGCTGAAGAAAGGAAGGCCCAGATAAATGAGGAATGAGCAGTTGCAAAATGTAAACAACAGGTTGAACATGAGATGCAGAACGAACGAGTTGCAGAGAGTGGCTACAGAAGAGTCGGTAGATTTTAACTTATCTGAAAAAGAAGACGGGAGAGAAAAATGAAGGCTGACTATAGTAGCAGCGAAGAATATGTCCCCGAGAGCCTTACAAGTGCAGGGCTGAAACAGTTAAGTAGTTGCCTCAGGACATGGTGGTGAATGCCTCTATGATAAGTAACAGGAAAGCGACAAGCTCAGGTTAGTACATCAGTTAGTACATCAAGCATCCAAAGAGGACGTACGGCAGCAAGATTTACACTCACGGCCACTCCAAAACCTAATTTTTTCGTTCAATGTGATGCCTTAGTTGTCCATTGGGATGGCAGGGTGGCTACTGATAAATAATTCTCAAATTCCCTGACTTTTCCCTGATTTTTCCCTGACGGCTTAACCAATTTCCCTGACCATTCGCCAAAAGGTCTCCTGTTATCGGAATATTTTATTTCTGCTGAAATTTTCCTCAAAACTCAGATACATAATGTTAAAAGCTGAAATCAATACATTAAAGGCTATAAGAATGAAAAAAATAAGTTGAACCTCCGCCCTAATGAAAAAATATATTAAACCTTCACAAGTTGTGCCCTCACACAAATTGTACACACTTTTAATACATTTTTTGCAGAGCCATGTATCCACGTCCAGGTATCGCATTTCCGTGGCCTTGTATGTTTCCTTCGGTAAAAATTACAAATTGACAATGTCTAATTCTTCAAGGAAGAGGTGGCATATCGTGGTAGTTCTGAGAAGTTGAAGATTACTGAAAAAGCATCGAAGGGAAAGTTAAAGGCCAATTTACTGGCAGACTCCGGCACATGTATCACTAACCTGCGCGAAAAATACAAATCAAAGCCAAGTTCTTGGACTGGATCAAAATCGGATGGCACGAGTGACTTTTAGAAGCGAATAACAATTTTACTCACGTGCTATTAACCCCTTGATTGTCAGAGGGAACCAAAAAATGTAAAAATATTTGTATAAAGAAACAAAACGTAAACGCGCCACTGCGAGACAAAACAGGAGGCAATTAGCAACGGCAGCGTCATATTAAGGAATATCATATTTAAGTGGTTTTTGACCTGACTAAATTGCTTCGAGAGGAAGCTAAGGGGGCCATTCAATAATTACGTCGAGTGTGAAAGGTGGGGAGGGAAGGAGAACTCTTCTTATGGTCTCGCAAAGGGAGGTATGGGAATCGAAGGTGACCTTATGTAAGATTTTGTTACACATGGGATTGTACTTGTATTACCTTCTTATATTCATCGTCTCGTATTTTTAGAACTGCAAGCACATATTTACTACAAGCTAGTGAGCTCGAACTACCTCTTGACCTGAGTCTTGGAAGTTAAAAAAAACGCTAGGTAAAATCTTCTGCACAACATAGCCTCGGTTTCCTTGTGATGAGCAGAATACACGGTGATCATGAATTTTAACACTACTAGGCAAATATCGCATTAAGGATATACAAAAGGGATACAAGTCATACAAGACTGATTCACAACTAAATAACTAAGATTCACAACTGAATGTTCAACGACTTGACGGGGCTTATTGTATGCACTTCGGCGATGGACATTAGCTTTAGTTGGTCAAATAAAGGGTGGTAAAGACTGCCCGGTAAATGTAATGGTAGAAAAATAATTAGAATTCCCTATCCCAGTTTCTCCCTGACTGTTATGAGAATTCCCTCACTATTCCCTGACAATTCCCGGTTTTCCCTGACGATCGCCATCCTGGATGGGAAGCTAATGGAAGAGGATGGGGAGAAAGTGGATCGTTTTCCGATTTCAGTGTTCGGAAAAGGGATCAATCAAGTAATTAGGAAACCAAAAATTGTTCGAGGCATGGGGAAGGCTCAGTATATGATGCATCATCAGAAGTGGGGTGTGACAGACAAAATCGTGGGACTCTGTTGTAACATAACAATTGAGCCACCGAGATAAACAATGCAAGGTGTAATAATGGAAGTAAACAAGCGTTGGTAATTAAGGAACAATAGGATAGAGCGAGAATCGGGAGTCGTGTGTAAGATGGTGTGGAGAAGTGATGCGTGCATAACAAAGGGCATTTTTTGGTGAGAGCTAGTTGGTGTCTGCGAATAAGTGAGGGAAGAGAGATTATTGGGTTGTTGTGTTGTGGCTGATTTGATTTAAGAAGTGGATCGAAAGAAAAGGAAGTGTATGGCCTGTTAAGTGCGAGCCTGAAGAGAGAGTGTATGTTGTTTGCTGGCGTCTGATTAATTTTTGAAGTGCATTTCGTGAGGGCAATGTTGAGCATGTTTTGTGCAATAAATGTGTGTGATTCATAATACATAAAGATTATATTACACTACAAGCTGACCCGGCCACGCGTTGCTGTGGCTCAATCTGGTTAAATGGCAAGCGCACGTTTATCGTATGTTTAATTTCACAATTCTTATGGGTATACAATATATCTCAGCTGATCGATTGTTTTGCAGCTGGACACGCATATTTGTATATAATTTTAACGTCTTTACATGTCGTCACAAAGTAGAATATTTCAGGCAAGCATTTATTTCATCTGCTAGCGTCAATCGAGGAATTACAGGTAATGTTTGCCTGAAATGTCGTGCAAGCAATATTAATGCGTTCTCAAATGGTCTCAGGATTCAACGGAAATCTTGCAATGATCGATCCAGAGCCTCGAGCGATGCTTTGTGCACCATTGTGCATTCATCCCTAGCAATAAGTTGGCATTTCTGAAATATTTGTCCCATGCCGGATGATTTGAATATGTTGCACGTGAGTGTTTCAATGAATTGCAAGTTCAATGGGATGCACATCCCGTCTCCAGTGTAATATTGTATTCTCGATATTGTACAAACCTTCATGGAGTGAACAAAACAACTAACCAAAGCTTCATGGAAATTGGATGAATTACTGTGGTAATGCATTAAGTTATCAATATTGTATCGATACAGTATCGATATTGTAATGATACTTTATAAAACTTTGATAAAAAACACCTAAATATTTTCACCTCAATTTTGTATCAACAATGTATCGATGTATCCATATTTTATCGATATTATATCGATACAGTATCGACATTGAATTATCGATTTTGTAGAAACCTTCGCGGAGTGAACTCAATAACTTTCCAAAGTTTCATGGCGATCCGATGAATGGTGTAGTAATGCATAAAGGACAAACACATTATATACATTCGATACAGTATCGATATTGCAACGATACATTCCTTTTAAAAAACTAAATAATTTCACCTCAATTTTGTATCAATAATGTATCGATTTATCGATACGTTAGCGATATTATATCGATAAAGTATCGATATTGAAATATCGATTTCGTAGTCCTCTTTTTGGGAATGTACTCAACAACTTCCCAAAGTTTCATGGCGATCCGATGAATGGTGTAGTAATGCATAAAGGACATACACACACACACACACACACACACATTCATTTATATATATATATATAGATTTTGACACCTCCAGCGTAAATACTGGAGTAAAGAACGGTGCTTGTTCCACTTGAGAAAAGGCAAAAAGCTGTTGCACCTGGCCTGCCGACACCACGTCAGCGAACTTCTAATTAAAAGTGCTTACGAGACTGCCATGGGAGAGCCCGGGATGAATCTGTTCAGAAAAGTGAAAACGCTTGGAAGAATGTCGTGAACTGTAGATATTATCAAACACGAATGGCAGACAGTGTAGTTTACAGTTGATGCTGACTCTTCATTTGTGATTTCCTTTACTAAGGAATGTCTAGAGGTAAGTTATTGCCATGTGTGAATACAGTAAAACCCCATACTTACACTTTTATAGGGACCACTGAAAAAAGTGTAAGTTGTGGGAAAAAGACAACAATATAGAGTAAATATAAAAATAAGAAACACTGATAAACTGACAGAGCAATATTATCAATTATGTCTTAAAGTATAGTGCATTCCTAATTTATCTTTGCACAACATATTTCTACCAATGTTTCAACCAACCATTGGACGTTGTCAAGTCCATAATTCCCAAACTTACACGTTGGGCAATGCCTATTCTCTTATGACGAAGCCATTCACGGCAATATTAGATGATCTAGACCTTAAAAACCAATCTTTAAGTTCGTATTCCTTCATACCATGATTTTTCGACATTTCCTTTCCTTCGACTGGTGTCTGCACTCACTAGCATGCTTCTGGATCACTGCGCGATTTTTCATAATTGCATCCATTTTAGAGACCTTAGGTGTTTCGCTACATCAGCGCGAGTGGCATCATGAGAATCCACAATTTTTATTTACCCCTAAATGGGAAATATTCTAGTTCCTGCGACAGCTTACGCGGTGATAGGAAGATTACTCGAGAGTTTCTGTTTTTCCCCATGTTGGTTCAACTGACTGGAAGACAGTTTCGCCGACATTACAGACGGTGTCTTTAGGTCCAAAATATAGGAAATTTGTCACAGAAAATATAAAGAACAAAGAGGAAATTTGAAGGGACATGATCTTTGGACATCTGGCAATGCCGACGAAACTGTCATCCAGAGGGATATGGAACAACGCCGAAGAAACCCGAAAACCCTCGAGTCGTCTGAAAATATGGTAACTCGCATCCATTTACCATTCCCAAGTAAAATAAAATTTACGTTCCGCAGTAATTAAGGATAACAAATGCAACACATGGGAATATTGACCTACCTTGGTGGTTGGCCAGCACAAGCAGTTGCCTGTCCAACTTCAAAAATTTCTCAACAAAATAATTTCATATTCAATGCTATTTTCACGTGATAAAACAAGTTTCAATAAGTTTTGTTTTAGTGTAACCTGTGGTAAAACTGTTGAATAAATGCCGTGCAATGGTTAGACGATTGATCCCCTGTTGTCGTCCCTCAGTCCAAGTCATGTATTTTTAACATTTCATAATGCCTGGGTAAAACTACTTTTACATTCTTCACAATATGAACTTCTGCACAGTTTAAATATAGAAGACACTCCCGCAGGTGTTCCTCTACATTACCAAATGCATTCTCTATACACACTCTCATTTCATGGGACAAAACTTTTCCTGGCAAAAGGATTGCGAGTGTAAATATTTCATCTTTCCGTCACTAGTGGCGCTGTGTACTGCCCTGCTATGCTGCTTAGTTCAAATTCTTCTGTAAAACGGAGAGCACATTACTGCTCTCTCTCTCTCTCTCTCTCATTTTTGAATATGCACAAAACGAGGTGAAAAAAAGTGATTATATAGACTAGCATGTATGGCTAAATGTCATAGAGGGAATTTTGTTTTTTAAACGTTTACAGTCCAATGTTCCCATTTGGGAACAGATTTTGAAAAATTCATGAAAATTATATTTTACATCTGTAATTGCTTTCATGCCTTCTCTTGTGTAGAATATATAATCAAGTAATTTTCAGAAGAAACGCATGACTTCTGTATGCATAGGTCATTAATTGTACATTTTTGAAAAAGGGCTAATTTCAAACTTCTGTAGTGAACACGCGATTTGTTCAATATTTTTTTCCGCATTCACTATTATGGGCTAAATGCTAATTATTACATAACTTTACAGTCTCTTATATTGTTATGTAGCTTATTTGGTGATTTGATTGCATTAGTTTTTTAGCTACAACAAAATTTGTTTCTGTTTCCATTTGGGAACATTGGACTGTAGGCACATCTTAGCCTGCGATTCTTGATTGACTCCGATTGTGCTTCTCCGACCTCCGGTGGTTTCATATTTCACCTTTTCACCTCATTCGGGGGCATTGGTTAACTTTGTTGTTACAGTTTCCCATTCATATATAAGCTCTGAACTTGTAACATATTTGAAACTCTCTACCATATTGTAGTACGTTTTACTAAGCATTCGATAAGGGTGAGTTTTCTCAGGTTTTCTTACGCTAAACGTTTAGCTGAGGTTAGTCTTTCAATGCACTCTGTTCGTTCAGTTTGTTGCATCTCAAGTGTTCTGCTTGGTTTAGTCATTCAGAAAGTCCAGATTGTGTTCACATTCTTTGAGTTTCAAATTTCATTTTTTCAGTGTTCCAAAAACTATGCTCAAAGTAGAGTCTTACGATAGAAAAAATAGAGGAGAATTTGGACGTAATAAGTAATGATGAACTGAACTGTCAAAATAAGAATTGCGCCAGCTTCCTCTTGATGAAGACCAACGTTTGACATATGCATTGGACGTTGACGAGAAGGATCTAGGAGAAATAAACCCTGCTGAATGCAGGAAAATCAGCCTCACCTTACTACATAAAAATGATGATTGGATTAGAGAAAAAATCCGTCTGCCTTCAGAAAAAGGGGTTTCGCAGCAAAACACTGCTGAGGGACTAAGTTAGTAAAATATATTTTTTAGCCTCATATGCATGGTTCTGTACTTCATAAAATTATGAATCAGGGTCTCTTAGGAGTTCAAAAAAGTTAATTTTTTCAATTCATTCATTCATAATTCCATAATGTAATTGAACAATTTATACAGCCATAATTTGAAAGAAGGTGCAGCAGTTTCGGAAAGAGACTTCCTCTGAGCCAATGCCGAGTTTAGCCAATCATCTAGAGAATCTGTTTGCATATAACTGATTGATCTCTTTATGAAGTATCTACCAGAGATTTGGGTCATGCTGCTGATATGCCCTCTGTATTAGCTCGACAAAAGGTTCATCTCTTGATATAATATAGGAAGAGATTGGTCACATATTTGGAATCCATTTGTTTGGTGGATATCACGTAGCCCTCCCACAAAAATCTGTACTGGTGCTCTGCAGAAGATACCTATATCAATTCCCATAAACCCTTATTGATGCCAAGGAATTGTTTCAAAGAGATAAAACCGTAGTTTCACTTGTCAGACAACAAAAATTTGCAGAAGGGTGGCCAATTAGGAAGTAGGCCAATTAGACTTCTTAGTAACTACAGGCCAAAACTTCGAAGCAAGAAATGGTGGAATCTATTTTCTAATGGCCTAAATATGAGTTTGATATGTGCATGGCTTGTATGCACATCAGGAAATCCATGGGAAGGGGGAAATAACTCACTTAGAATTTCTAAGTGATGTAGTGACGAGTTTCATGCGACCACACCCCAAATATTGACTCTTCCAGGGCCTAAGACACATGTTTTAGAATACAGGTGGGCACATTTTAGATATAGCATCCCAAGGTAGACGTGTAGTCTGTAGAAAAAATACTAGATTCCAGCGTTCCGAGAGGGAAAAAAACATGTACCGTATTTACTCGTGTAAGCCGCGCCCTCGTGTATCCCGCGCACCCCTATTTTCGGGCAGGTTGGTGAGGAAAAAATTATTTCTATGGAAAAAAAATTTTTTTTCCCTTGAGTCTGCATCATTTTGTCAAAACATGAATGCACGTTCTTTAGTAGAAATGCTGTGCCTAAATTACGTGTACGTCTTTCTCATTAATTGATTGAATTACGTGTTATTATCGTCACGATCATCATCAATGCACAGCCTCTTTTACTGTGCATCTGTTTCTCGTAGCATCTCACAGTAATCACAGTTTCATATGATCACATCATCCAGCTATAAAAACGGCATTTGTTCAAAAGAACATCCAACTGAAATAATTGCAAAAATATATACAATTTCAACCCGTGATTACTCTATTATTACGGAAATCGTTGGCATATCAACAAAAAAAGCCAAACGCCATCCGTACCTGATAGCGGTGATCTCGTCTGCTCTCTGCGTAGTAGCTGTGGACTGGGACGATTTAACAACACCGAAAAGTCTTGGGAACACACGGAAAAAACTAAGCTCAATGTAATAACAATTATAATTCTTATAAAACTAAAGAAAAACACATTCCCGGAAATATAATCATAAATCACTAATGAATATTCATATCATAACAGTTCTCATTCTTAGTTTTCGTCACTGCTAGATTCAGATGCACCATATTTCCTTCATGGAGCTCGATTTCTTATTTTTTCGGCATCATTTATAATATGTAGCTTTATACTCACAGGAAACTATCGAAATTTCACATCAGAATTCATTTTAGGGTGATAATAGCAAATTATTTTAAAATGCTAAATGATCGATTCGAACGCGTTTACTACTCTCACGCTTGGAGGGGATAGCACGGATAGTAAGAAGGTATATTCTCTGAGCATACGACTATTGCCACCACGTAACAAATTTTTTGTTGTGTCTTTGCAATGTAGCTTTAATGTGTACGCAAAAGGAGCTATCTATTAGTACGTAAAAATGTTGCTACAGATACGTGATACCGAAACAAACTCCGCTTACGATTTTGAAAAAACATAAAACTCCTTGCGGCAGCTTACAGTATACAGTATATTTAAATACATATCAGTGCTACAATGTGTTGTCCTACTTACGATCTATACACGATAAATCTATTGCTTTGACAAATGGTGTTTCTGATCTAGCGTTTCTTCCAGTACCGTTGTACGCTCAGACTTTGCTAAACGTGGATTTTTATTTTTAATTACATACTTCAAAATTTCAGAATACTTTACAATGTACGATTTACTACTAAACCATGCTGCGAAGACTAGTATACCACTACTACTACACAGAATGCGAAACTTAGGAGTGAAAATAACAGGAATCTGAGGAAAAATGGTTCGCGGCTAACACGAAATCTGGAGGATTCATATAAGCCGCGCACCCCCATTTTTTCTCCGGCGTTTCGGGAAAAAAGGTGCGCGGCTTACACGCGTAAATACGGTATGCTCATTGTTTCACAATGTGTCACGAGTAATTATTTATCCAGAATAGGCAATTATATTCTTTGAAATCAAAGATTTATTGCTCTTTAATCATGAAACCACATGCTATATACAGCATTGATGCTGTTTTTGAAAAATATGGAAACCCTGTCAAAAAATAAATTTTCAGCATTTTATTCAGTCCCATGTTCCCTTTTGGGAACATGCTCCAAAACACCTGTAAAAATTTTTGTCAGCATTTTCCTTTGAAATATATCTTAATTGGTCATTAAACTATACAGAAAAGCAAAAGTAATCATTAAAATAGGTTCAGAAATGAATTCGGTCTGTAAAAGGTTAATCTATTGCAATCTGACCAGCATCTAACGGAAACAGCGGGAAAATGGAAAAGCTGCTGTTTAAATACAGGGTTCTACATACGTTGGATATATAAGAAATTGGATGGGATCAGATAAAACTGTTCTAAATCGCGGGAAATCATAAATAACAATAATGCAAACATGAGGTTTTACTGTATTTCGTTATTATATATCTCTACTTTCTACAGTTACTTTTTTCACATGTATATTACTTTGTTTACAGATTTCTCAACCTCGAGATGACTATCGTGTTAATTTTCTTGGGGAGATACCGTCACAAGAAGTGAGCATAAGCACAGCCCCTGGAGCCCAATCCAGATCATTGTGGATGTCAAAAGTTGGGCAGTCCTTCAAAACCTGGATGTTCTGTGATGAATTGGGAAGAGAAAATTGTGAAATCTCCATTCAAGAGGAGAATGGCCTCCATGAAGTGTCATCTTTCTTGTAATAATTTACACTTTTCTGTGGTTTAGTGCCCCTGCTCTTCTGTCTTCCCCAAAAAACGATTTTGAATTGTTAAAGAAGTTTACCTGCTACAAATCTGTCAATGCAGACATCACTGATGCCATTATGCAGAAGTCTCTAGGACATTTATGGTACCTTAGTGAGGATCTGGTGGCATTGGCATTCTATGACAATGGTGATTCATTTGATGAGAAACACAGTTAGTACTTCCAAATGATGTTCACACAGAATAGAGTGTGCCTCTGACAAGTAGAGAATTAAGTGTAGGGAAAAATTTGTCTCTCAACTACTTAGTATATGCAACAGGTAAAAGAACTTTTTCTCCCAACTAAAGATGCGACTTTTTAAATGATGATCCTCAGGAATGGAGTTCAAAGAAATGCTACACAGAGGAAATGTTACGAATATCATTGTTACCAGTGGTAAACGGCTGGGTGTGCCATACAGCTCATGAAAGATTTCCATGACATGTGAACTAAAAATGAAGAAGAGAAGCAAGGAGTTTTTCAACCTGTTCAGTACTACAGAAAAAATACCCCTCATGTAACATTAAAGAACTAAGAAAACAATTTTGACCAGACATGACATTAGAGATTTATTATTCATAAGTGGCAAAAATAAAAAAGCACCCGCCTATAATGTGTTTATCTCCCAGGAAAGTCGTCACAAAAAAGTAACTTTGTATGCAAAGCACCAAATCCTTCTCTTGAGTATCTACCTCTCCTATCTTGAGTAACTCACACCTTGAGTATTTGTGGAAGGAGAAAAATTTCTCTCATCCGTGTTGCATATCCTATAGGATTCCAAGGGTGTTCACACCAAAACATAAAATTGCGTGAGGCACGGCTTCTAGTGGTCATATCAAGCTGATATTTTGCTAAAATAGTTTTCTAGTCTTGTTTCATCGAACTAGGGGGGCTGCAAGAAAAAATTGAGCAAGTGTCCACTACCCTAATGTCCCAATTCACATATTTTGGCAAAATTAAGTCACTCCTTTATCTAGGACATTATTGTCAATGGTGTAATTTCTAAACACTTCAGGCTTCACAATAAGGTGCATTAAATCAGATGAAATGGCATAAAGGTCCATTCATGTGTAGGAATGGTGGTTGTGGATTATGAGTTTGATAGGTAGGTAGAAATGGCTCCAAAAACTTGGCAACATGTAAGAAAAAGGCTAGCTTTGGCCGCATGAGCCAGTCCTCTGTCCCTTAACTACAATACTATGGGATTCAAAATTAATAATGTCCCTTTTGCAACCTTGAAGATACTCCACAACATTTTTATAAGTCATAATCGTTCTGTCAGCCACAGGGGAATTGTTCACCCACCAATTAGGGCCAAATTTCCATGGAAATAAGTCAGATTCTGAATATGCAATGTAGTCCCTGAGCCAGGCAGGAGCATCCTTGAATAAATTACAGCATACCATCTAAAACTGCACAACTATCCAGCCAGAACTCCTGAAGCCTGTCTAAAATGCATTGGTATTTTTGATGCTGTATCCTCAGGCAACAGGCCATGCCACGTTTCTGTCTGCTCTGCCAGATCATGCCAAGCATCTGCCATTCTGTTGGTGCCTTCTTGGCTGTTCCCCAACAGGCCATGCCACGTTTCTGTCTGCTCTACCAGATCATGCCCAGCATCTGCCATTTTGTTGGTGCCTTGGCTGTTCCCCAACAGGCCATACCACGTTTCTGTCTGCTCTGCCAGATCATGCCAAGCATCTGCCATTCTGTTGGTGCCTTCTTGGCTGTTCCCCAACAGGCCATGCCACGTTTCTGTCTGCTCTACCAGATCATGCCAAGCATCTGCCATTTTGTTGGTGCCTTGGCTGTTCCCCAACAGGCCATGCCACGTTTCTGTCTGCTCTGCCAGATCATGCCAAGCATCTGCCATTCTGTTGGTGCCTTCTTGGCTGTTCCCCAACAGGCCATGCCACGTTTCTGTCTGCTCTGCCAGATCATGCCAAGCATCTGCCATTCTGTTGGTGCCTTCTTGGCTGTTCCCCAACAGGCCATGCCACGTTTCTGTCTGCTCTGCCAGATCATGCCAAGCATCTGCCATTCTGTTGGTGCCTTCTTGGCTGTTCCCCAACAGGCCATGCCACGTTTCTGTCTGCTCTGCCAGATCATGCCAAGCATCTTCCATTCTGTTGGTGCCTTGGCTGTTCCCCAACAGGCCATGCCACGTTTCTGTCTGCTCTGCCAGATCATGCCAAGCATCTGCCATTCTGTTGGTGCCTTCTTGGCTGTTCCCCAACAGGCCATGCCACGTTTCTGTCTGCTCTGCCAGATCATGCCAAGCATCTGCCATTCTGTTGGTGCCTTCTTGGCTGTTCCCAAACAGGCCACGCCACGTTTCTGTCTGCTCTACCAGATCATGCCCAGCATCTGCCATTTTGTTGGTGCCTTGGCTGTTCCCCAACAAGCCATGCCACGTTTCTGTCTGCTCTGCCAGATCATGCCAAGCATCTGCCATTCTGTTGGTGCCTTCTTGGCTGTTCCCCAACAGGCCATGCCACGTTTCTGTCTGCTCTACCAGATCATGCCAAGCATCTGCCATTTTGTTGGTGCCTTGGCTGTTCCCCAACAGGCCATGCCACGTTTCTGTCTGCTCTGCCAGATCATGCCAAGCATCTGCCATTCTGTTGGTGCCTTCTTGGCTGTTCCCCAACAGGCCATGCCACGTTTCTGTCTGCTCTGCCAGATCATGCCAAGCATCTGCCATTCTGTTGGTGCCTTCTTGGCTGTTCCCCAACAGGCCATGCCACGTTTCTGTCTGCTCTGCCAGATCATACCAATCATCTGCCATTCTGTTGGTGCCTTCTTGGCTGTTCCCCAACAGGCCATGCCACGTTTCTGTCTGCTCTGCCAGATCATACCAAGCATCTGCCATTCTGTTGGTGCCTTCTTGGCTGTTCCCCAACAGGCCATGCCACGTTTCTGTCTGCTCTGCCAGATCATGCCAAGCATCTGCCATTCTGTTGGTGCCTTCTTGGCTGTTCCCCAACAGGCCATGCCACGTTTCTGTCTGCTCTACCAGATCATGCCAAGCATCTGCCATTTTGTTGGTGCCTTGGCTGTTCCCCAACAGGCCATGCCACGTTTCTGTCTGCTCTGCCAGATCATGCCAAGCATCTGCCATTCTGTTGGTGCCTTCTTGGCTGTTCCCCAACAGGCCATGCCACGTTTCTGTCTGCTCTACCAGATCATGCCAAGCATCTGCCATTCTGTTGGTGCCTTCTTGGCTGTTCCCCAACAGGCCATGCCACGTTTCTGTCTGCTCTGCCAGATCATGCCAAGCATCTGCCATTCTGTTGGTGCCTTCTTGGCTGTTCCCCAACAGGCCATGCCACGTTTCTGTCTGCTCTGCCAGATCATGCCAAGCATCTGCCATTCTGTTGGTGCCTTCTTGGCTATCCCCAACAGGCCATGCCACGTTTCTGTCTGCTCTACCAGATCATGCCAAGCATCTTCCATTCTGTTGGTGCCTTTTGGCTGTTCCCCAACAGGCCATGCCACGTTTCTGTCTGCTCTGCCAGATCATGCCAAGCATCTGCCATTCTGTTGGTGCCTTCTTGGCTGTTCCCCAACAGGCCATGCCACGTTTCTGTCTGCTCTACCAGATCATGCCAAGCATCTGCCATTTTGTTGGTGCCTTGGCTGTTCCCCAACAGGCCATGCCACGTTTCTGTCTGCTCTACCAGATCATGCCCAGCATCTGCCATTCTGTTGGTGCCTTCTTGGCTGTTCCCCAACAGGCCATGCCACGTTTCTGTCTGCTCTACCAGATCATGCCAAGCATCTGCCATTTTGTTGGTGCCTTGGCTGTTCCCCAACAGGCCATGCCACGTTTCTGTCTGCTCTGCCAGATCATGCCAAGCATCTGCCATTTGGTTGGTGCCTTCTTGGCTGTTCCCCAACAGGCCATGCCACGTTTCTGTCTGCTCTGCCGGACAGACGGCAATCATGCCTTGTTTAAGATCTTTTTGTCCCTAGGTCCTGAAGTTCTAAACTGCACTGAAGAGTTTCCATGGAGCTTGAGGGAGAGGAATATGTTTCTGAGGATCTGTTGGTGGATACTATCCATTCTATTCTATCAATGGCCTTGGTCCATGGCATGATACTCGAGGTTGATCTTTTGGCATATTAATTTCAGACCTGGAATATCAAATACTTCTAGTAATCGAGTATTTGTGGGTAGTTTTTGTACATCTCTCATCTCTATATAAAACTCTTACATAAACACATGTTGTGCTGAAAATTTGGCTTAACTGAGAACAAGTATTCATTCAATGGAAAAGAATTCATGAATGACAGGCTACAAACTGTGGCTTCTGGTGCCTTCACCTAAAATAGACCTCTGGACAATTTTTTAAATCTCCTTGAAATGCTACTTAAAAAATTGTTAATTATACTAAAACACCTTAGCGATGAAAACTATGCATTTATTTAATGTATTTTTCGAGAAATAAGCAAAAGAAATGCCCAGAAAACACGCCCACTCTAAAACGTATTGTGATTGGCCGGCTGAAAGTGACGTCAGCTCCTGCAATGGAGAGGCAAACGGTGGAACGTACAGTACCTGTGGACGTTGTTTTCAACATTTGTTGTCGGATTTAGATATCTTTGGTGTGGTTAAGGAAGGCTGCGAACATATATGATTTCTTTAGAAGGTATGGAGTCTGAGTTTGTCAAAGCTGAGGCAAGAAATCTTCCGAAAATCTCAACATTAGCAATGTTTTCATACGTATCAACACCGTGTCTAAATGTAACTTCGTTCAATCTTCGAAGAAAACATGATTCAAACGGAAATCCAAAGAGTTAAGATGGCGAGGTAAAAGCATGTCAATGTTTGAAAATGAATGTTCATTTGAGTTTCGTAATATTCATAATATGGCGATGATGAATGTTTTGGTGTTAGGGTCGTTCGTGAGGAACACGACGATGATGCCATCGGCTATGTGCAGGTTAAGCTCGATAAAATGTTGTTCGTGCTCGTGTATGCCCCGAGCATAAACTAATATGTCGTGGAAGCACATATTTTGATGGATGGCGAAGACAAGTAGGTATACCTACTTGTCTTCGCTATAGACTATAGTGAGAATTTCGTGCAGGGATTGTGTAGGTACGTCAAGTTCGGGACCACAAAAATAAGATGTATTATGGGCATCTAATTTATCCATTTGTTTACTTTGAATTACTGCTCCAATATGTGTCGACATCTCTCTATTTTCAGGCACATTATATCATTAATGTATCATTTGGGATGCTTTCAAGGATTCGGATTAAGGCCTGGTTACACGATACATTAACCCGTACGAGTTAATGTGTATATGCATGAACGCGAAAATTCCCCGTGTAACCACACCTAAATGTACAAATGAATGAATGCGTGAACAGAAAATAGATCCTGTTCTATTTGGTTCATGCACTAACGAACAAGTTGAGCAGAAACCATTCACGCAAATGTAGATTAACCCGTACGTGTTAATGTATCGTGTAACCAGGCCTTAAAGGCCTTAATAAAAAATACAATGAACGTGAAAATCTTTTGTTTGTAGTGGCATAACCTTATGGTGCAGTTGTGAGTTTTGATACGATTTCCAAGAACTTCCCTTTGGGGAAATATATATTGGGCTATTGAGACAAAGGGGGATTAAAAAACCCTTGATTACCGAATATAACGAGGAACTTCAAAATTCAACCTGTGTCGCAGCAAGCAAGTGCGATCGTGATCCTAGATTCTAATGTTGTGTGGTGTAATATTGGTGTATTTGGCATATTAGCTGATCTCGACGCAGACGCGGTATGTTGAAACGTGAATCTAATGTGTTAAATCGTGAAGGTAATGCAAAGAAATAAATATTCCCGTCTACAACTACTTTCGTTTAATAAATTGTTTTTATGTGCACAAGTAGCCATTCACGCATCCATCGTTCACACTGACCTTCGAAAATTGAAATTGACCGGTGAAAATTACTGCTTGCGATTAATAAAAGTTAGGACATCTAATCTTGAAAAGTAAGCAGCGATAGGTTCAGTGGGTTCAGTCTTTTAATCATAATTGAAAGTTGCTTAGCGAACTTTTTCAAACATGGCATATTGCCTGATATGGAAAAGATTTTTCGTGACATATGTCCAGCACATTTCCCTCGTACTCTGATTACTGATTTGTGCATGCATTAAATTTCCTAGCAGTTTTTCAATCAATGAAAAAACTTGACCGAATAATATTGAGCCCATATGTCAATCGCATCAATAATACTACTGGCGGCGCTTTGTTTTGGCCTAGTTTCTGCACAATTAAGATACAATTAAGTTTAATTTAGTTTCCAGAATTGGTAAAATGAATATAGACAGAGTGAACGTTCAAAAATTCACACGTTTGATCGCATAGACAAAGTTTCATTTCGCTTGCACTTCTTTCTTCACCCATATTATCCTGTTTCGGGTAATTAAAAAAAATACTTGTTGGGAGGCATTTCCGTTGGTGTCATTATATTTTGGCACAAGACAACATTTAAAACAACGCTTTGGCATATTAAAATAAAGTGCGTTCATGAAAGACATTTCAATAGTGATCTCCTAAACGCTTCAAACTTCGCATAGAAATATACGCACCGCGACCGCTGTTGCAGGACCTGACGTCATTCAAGATGGCAGCGATGCGAATTACGTTTTTGCGAGGGACCAGCTCGTGGCGATTCAAATGCTTATATTTTAAAAATAAAATACTTTCTGTCAAAACTGCTTTCGCAGCAAGTAATTTTTTTGTTTAAACTCTACGAAAATGCCTTTATTGGAATATGTGTCCAGAGACCTATTAGATGAGAGAATATACGTATGATGACATTCTTTACAATGAGAAATATCTCGCCTTTTGATGACTAACGCCCGTTATGGGAATAACAAGCAAATTTATTAGTTACCTTGGTCATAATAACCACAAAATTTACACAAATGAAGCATTGAAAAATCCAATCGTACCTGCTCTGTAGAAACATGGCAGAAGTTGGAAATTTTCTCCTTCACCGATTGACCAATAGGCTTCTCACTGCGACACACTATGAGATCTGGAGACAATCCAAGTCCTCGCAACTCCCTTACACTGGCTTGCGTGGGCTTTGTCTTGTGCTCTCCGGTGGATCTGGGCTGTGAGAGCAACAAAAGAGAATTGATGAAATATGATGTAAAGATTGAGAGAGTCCAAAAAAGATTTGTGAGACTTATTTATCATGTAAGCCACAACGTCTATCCTATGTTTGCTAATTATGTGCATTATAAAGTTATGTTTGAAGAGTTCAAATTGCAAACATTGAGTGAAAGAAGAATCATGAACAATTTACTCTTCTTGCACAGTATAATTAATAAAGGTAATTGCGTAAAACTAGTTGGGAAATTAAATTTATAGTCCCAACAAAAAAAAGGGAGGCTAAGGTCTTTCTATGCAAGAAATGTTAGCATGTACTAATTAATGTATGAATGCACCGCTAAATGGAATATGTATTTCATTCAATACACTTTTGAAAGAACTAAATATAAACATATCAAAGGAAATGTTTCACAAATATATATCGTTGATGTTAGTGACATTGTAAATTGGGCCAGAATTTGTATGTAACATCCAGCCAGCCTTGACTGTTTTATAATTCATTGTATTATGTTTTTGTAGTAGGATTGTAATTATGATTTAACTGTGTAATTAGTTTACCATATTCTTATGTTTTCATGTTGGGTGAACTAAAAATTTATTAAATAAATAAAAGAGCATTTTAGGCAAGGCAATGAATTGGATGTATAAAAGGAGTGCCTAAAGTTAGGGCCTTAAAATAACATAAATTAGAATAAAATAAAACATGAGCATTCCAATTACATGTGTCTGACAATGTTTGTGGAAACTAGTGAAGTACCCTTAAAAAATGAGAGTATGAAGCAATAAGAGAAGAACAAAACAATCCATGCAGCACCCTATGATGTTCATACGACTTATGTTATTAATAATAATAATGAGGGGCCAAAAATGGACCACCGGCCTCCCCGTGGCGTCCCTGGAAATGGCTTCGGTCGGCTAATGGTGGCAGTCTGCTCTTGTGGGGGGTTAACCTCTCATCACTCGCAGCACTACTGGGTTCCAGAGAATTCAGGAAACGCCACCCACAAATGGGCCCTTCTTGGATGAGGGCCCTAGGAAAGCTGGGTGTGGCAAACCTATGCCATCCAAAAGTGGACGGAGACCCTGAGGGGAGACCTTCTAGCTTGCCATGCTGCCAGTGAGCCAAGTCGCAGGGGATACATGGCGAGGATGCACTCTTTGTGGTGTGAGATGAATATAATTATCTGTCACAGCAAAATCTGCATGACTACGCGAAACATCTGCTCTAGAAAACGACACCCCAACCGCAATATCAGAGTAGTACATTACCGGCCAAGGCTCTATCTCCTACAAAGGCAGATGTATCTCCTCCTACTGCCTGTGCTTCCGCTGATCATTTGGTGAAGGGAGGCGAGCCGAAGGCCAATTCTGTTGTACTCAAGCGGTTGGAAAGCACGACAAACTACGACCACCAGGCAGAGAAATATTCATCATAAAATTTCTCTGCAGGACCAACAGCTGTCCCAGTGGAATGGCATTGTAGATATGATCCTAACCAAAACGACCAGCCTCTGGGAAATAGACTATGTGATATATGCTGTTGACAAATTGTTGGCCTCTCCCCAAGTGTCTGTTACTTGGGAGACAAAAGCAGCAAATAGGCTGAAACAGCTAAGTGCTAAAGTCACACTGGCCAGACAACAGGTGTCGAGGTATCAGTGTGTGATGGATTACCTTTCCTCCAGTCGGGCCTTTACACCAAAGGTCAAGCACATTGCGCATGCAATCCGGAGAGACCACCACACACTGAACAAGAGAGTGCTGCTTATCCTTAACCCATTTATGCCGAAGGTTTGAAAAATGTGAATTTTACCCTGATTTTTACATATTATAGATAAAAATACGTATGAAAACAATATCCGAAAGAAAAAAAAATGTATCTCTTGCCAATTATTAATTACGAGGTGTTCCAAAAATGGAACACTAGGCAAATCCACTACCATGACGTACTCAATGATAACAAGCAAATCATTTGATCCAGACATTTATTAACTCACTATTAAGAGTGATATCCAGGTGAACACTTAAAATGCAAGGATACATTGCATTTTTTACTTTGAAAAGTGGTATTTTTGTTAACATTGGACACAGCGAGTATGCTTTCCTTGCTTTACAATCATATGATTCATGCCATCATGACGTGAGTCAAGGTTACGCTTCATAGATGGTCTCCCTTTCCTACCAGGCTCAGCAGTATTACCATATGTCTCTATATAGTGACAGGCCACACGGCGACGAAATTCAAGAAGATCCATTGGCTTCACATCGTTTATTTTATGCAATTGCCAATCATTTTGTAAAGCCACCTCAAAGTAGAATAACAGAGGGCTCGAGTACCATTTCTTTCCGCAGATAGTAAAGGAGGTTTGTCTACGCGATCTTTTCTCGCTGTGCCTGTTGCTTGATGGCCCATTGAATGAAGTTTATCAAGGAGTGCAATGCTTGTGAAAAAGTTGTCGAACACAAAATGGTATTTACTAGGATGCTGCATTGTGAGTGCCTCAGTCAATTGCAAAACAACTGAAGCACCTACACCATATTCTTGGTATTGAGTGTTCGGGTTTTTTCCTTGATAAGGCTGAAACCAGCAAATGTAGCCTAGACGCGTAGCACCACACCAGAATTTATATCCAAACCGAATAGGCTTACCCCAAATGAACTGTTTGCACCCGTGACGACCGAAATAGGGAATCATGACCATGATCATGAATAGGGTATCAGCAAAAGGTCTCCATGGTCAAAGTTCTCGTCAGAAGAACCATGAATGAGATGAGCAGGAGTGTGCAGCAATGAAGAATTATTAATTGTTCCACCATCTTCATCCCCGGAGTCCTCGTCAGACACTGGTTCTGTTGCGTTATCAGGGGGTTCAATGATGATATCACGTACTTCTATGTAATCTTCTGTCTCTAATAGATCAGTTATTTCATGCACTGTCAAATATCTCGACATCCTGGTACTTTTAGCTAAAGACGCGGTCACCCTTCACTTTCTAACGGACGGGACGCAAGACACATCCACTTCACGAGATCGCACTCAACATACTACTACTATAAAAACCCAAGCGCCCCTGGTGTCACCCACGCTATGGCCCAAGGACCAAGAGAAAGGGTCACTGCACTCTTGGCCGACAGTGGCGCCGAGGATTTCAATTCCTTAGAGAAAAGGCTAAAAGTCCCTTTGTTAGACACGGAGAGGGAAAGGAATAAGCATTACCTGGGAAAAGCCCTCTAGTCGCCGATACGGCAGGAGTGGGGGGGCGGCGTGTCGCTCTGTGCAAGACAAGTGCGTAGCCCGAACACTTACAATAAACTTTCTGCTAAAAAGAAAAGGAGAAGAATATTGGGTGCAAGCAGCCGCACTTCACTCATTGATAAGTGTTCATGACGTCAATATGACCCAGAGGGCTTGGTCCCGAATGGAAGAGTGCACAGGGTGGCTTTCATATGTTTTCATCTCTCTGTTCCAAGTGATCAGTTGGTTATCGATGTATTTATTCTTTCACTGAAATGGAAACTGATTATAGCCAAGACATAGCATCGTTTCCCTCAGTCACATAACATCTAATTGCTTACTTGATTTAAAATTAAAGTGAATATTTCAGTGCGCCTGAATGCACACATAATAGTAGTGGATTTGCCTAGTGTTCCAAAAATGGAACACTGTTAAATAAAAGTTTATAACTAAAACAAAATACATTGTTTCAAAATGTTCTTCTTAAAGCACTATAGGTTAACTATTACTGAACATGCAGGGAAAATTTACAACATTTGGGCGTAATGGCAAATAGTTATTAATATAACATTTGAAATGGTCTCAGAAAAACTGCCTTGAAAAAAAAAGACCGATATTTCTCAACACACTGGCTGCGATGGGTTGGCAAAACTGACTAACTCTTTGCGCCCTGTAATACAATATATCTTTATAAAGAGGTACAGAAAGAAAAACCGTGGCATATTGGTGTATAATGAGTCGTAGTCATTTAATTAGAAAGTCGTGTCAGGTGTTCCAAAAATGGAACACTAGGCATAAATGGGTTAAGCAGCACGAGGTGGACAGAGTACAGCACAGAAGAAGTTAGTCAAGAGGACCAACACCAGGAAGGAGAACTCCACCTTCTCCTTTCAGCCGTTGTCCAAACACCACCAATTGTCCTGGAGGTGGAACGTTTCGGGAAGGACATCTACGAGACCACGAAGCCGTTCAACGAAGGTACTTCAGCCATTGCCAATTTTAAAGAGTTCTGTGACCGCCACCTAGTGGATATGGATCGTCCCATCTCAGTCACGGAAAATGATGTGAAGAAAGCCTTCTCTGGCAACAAGAACTTCACTGCTCCAGGAATGGGTGCAGTGAATAACTTCTGGTGGAAAAAGTTCCCTTCCACGCACAAACACCTGGCCAGAATCTTCACATCCTTTCTGTCAGGAACGGAGCCAATTCCGTCTTGGCTGACTGAGGGGTGAATGGTTTTAATACCGAAAAAGGGACACTTGTCCGATTCAAAGAAAATACCACCCTATAAACTGTCTCAACACTGTATACAAGGGGTTCACTTCCATCTTGAACGACCTTATCCTCCGCCACATCCAACCGGTATGGGAGGAAGTGTACGAGCAGAGGGGCTCGAAGAAAGGCATCGCGGGATGCAAGGACAACCTGCTCATTGATAGGTGTGTGAGCCAGGACGCTTGTCAATACAAGCGTAACCTGTCAATGGGCTGGGTGGACTACAAGAGGGCTTTTGATACCACCTCTCATGAGCTGATTACAGCCATGTTGAGGTACATGAAAGTCCACCCAGAGGTTGTGTCTCACATCGAACTCCCATTACCACTGTGGAAGACACACTTCACCATACCATCTGGGAAGAAGACCGTCTACATGAATTTGGTATTATAGTGCTGTGGCGTTTACCAAGGTGATAGCCATGGTCCCCTCTTGTTCTGCTTATCTCTCCTCCCACTGTCTGTTCAGTTGAGACGAGGTAAGGGGTATATGTGCGGTGTCCCGTCGAAAAGGGAGCATAAGGTCACCCATCTTTTCTATATGAATGACCTGAATCTTTATGCTTAAAGTGCGAAAGACCTGCGCTTGTCGTTGGTACCGTATGCAGATACAGTGAAGATATAGGGATGGAATTCGGATTGGACAAGTGCGCGACCATTCATCTGGTGAAAGGAAAGATTTCGGAAGACGTGCAGCTTGTTGACGGAAATGCTATTCGTCATCTTGATGACGAAGCGTATGAATATCCCGGCATCCCCCAGCGTCGGATGCAGGAGGTGAGAGCAGTGAAGGAAAGACTTAGAGCCAAATGCAGGCAGACTCTCAGACGAATCTGGAGCTCTGACCTGTCAGGCAAGAACAACGATCTTGAGACCAACACCTCCGTGGTTCCGATACTGCTCTACACCTTTGGTTGCATCAAATGGAATGTCAACGAGCTGCAAAACCTTGACAGGGGAACAAGGAAGATGATGACTATCTATCGTAGTCTTCATCCAAAGTCTTCCGTCGCCAGACAGTATCTCCCAAGAAGCTAGGTGATAGGGCTGATAAGCCTGGAGTGCCTTCATGACAGAGTAGTCCTCAATACGACATGCTGCATGTTCCACACACAGCACTCGTTCCCTTATGCTGCTCGTAAAGAAACACGAGAGTGTTGGCAAAGGGGCATTCCTATTCCAGGCGGCAAAAAGGGCAGCAGACGGCCTCCGTTTGGACTTGGACCTTGCTTCCAGCAGAGAAGCGTGCGACAAATCAATCTTGTCACTGAAGGAGGACGTGTAAAAGCTCAAAACAAAGAATGCGGATCAAAAGACCCTGCTCCGCAAGCATACCGAGAAGCCCATGCATGGAAGTTTCTTTCGAAACTTGGAAACGCATGGGCTATCGAAGGAGCTCACGTTCGCCTTCCTGCGCTCCGCAGGTCTGAAGTCTGAAACCGAGGGATTCATGCTCGCAAGCCAAGATGGTGTTATCAACACTCTCGTGTACCGTCGCCTCATCTTAGGGGCAAACGTGACGTACACAAGATGCAGAGCGTGCCGAAGGCAGCCGGGGACTTTAGGTCATCCACACTCTCTGGCTGCAGCGTTTTTGCGAAGAAAGCATACATGACCCGGCACAACTCAGCTCTGCGGGTGTTGTATTACTACCTAAGACTCCATTACGGCATAGACGCGAATCCGGTGCTGCCTTACGTCCCTGGAGTCATCGAGTCCGTCGTGGAGAACAATAAGTGTAAGATCTGGTGGAATTATTCCTTCTCCACCTCCAGGCAATTGGAGGCGACGAAGCCTGATATCGTTCTCCTCGACAATCTCTCTCATGCCATGTTCGTGATCGAGTTTTCGGCACCGGCCGAAATGAACATGTCAGCGAAGGAGATTGAAAAAAGGACTAAAAATGAAGATCTGCTGTGCGAACTCCGGCAAATGTACGCGGGCTACTCTGTGAAACTGGTAGTCCTCATCGTGGGCGTGCTTGGTGGTGTCAAGAGCTCATTGGTCGAAAATCTCAAGTGCATTCCGGCGTGCAGGGCGCGAGCAGATGCACTTGCAAGTGCAGTGCAGAAGAAGGCTGTCCTTCTCGGGTCTCTCCGCCTGCTTCGTGCGCATGACCCAACTAATGCCGGGTAGCCACCTATCCACCGGTAATGGCGGATTACGGCAATTACGGCGGCAACGAAACCTGATGCTAGCAGCACACTCGGAGGACGTTACGTTATAGTAACTAATTAAGTGTTGATAGAAATGAGTTATATGGAGTATTTGGTCATTTAGTTTTGTGAATAGCCCATCCTATGAGTGTGCAAAATATCTCTACAAATTGTTGAGTAACATAGCATCCAATAAATATAATGTTCAAGATTCATTTGATTTCCAAAAGAAAATAAAATCTATTCATACTCCACAAGGATACATATTTATATCTTTAGACGTTAAATCCTTGTTTACAAATATCCCTTTGGCACTGGCAGAAAACATTATCACATCAAAATGGGATACGATTGCTAATCATGCCACTCTTTAAAAGAATTACTTCATGAAATTATTTTACTTGAGTGTAAACAATGGGTATTTACAATATAATGATGAATTTTATGAAATTATTGATGGATTCCTAATGGGTTCCCCAGCTGCTCCAATTCTGGCAGTCACAGTAATGAAACAACTTCTGGACACTGAGCAAGCGTTGTGACTTCCACAATTATATGAAACAAACTACCGGTTTCAAGCTGGCCGGCTGGACGTCAATAAATTCCCGACTTTTTCCCGGATTCCTGACTTCTCCCTACTGGTAGACACCCTGTTTCCTTAGAAGGGTGGTTGGCACAATGGGCCAATAGGTCTGAGTGCCTCAGGGCCTCCTTGGAGGAACTCCACCGAAAAATAATCTATCTATCTAGGGCTTGACTTGAACAAAATGCGAGGCCAATGCCAATGGCGCAGCCACGATGAGTGGGCAATTCAGAGGGGTACAAGCTTCAATAAAAGAACATTTTCCGCTGGCCCTGTATACACACTGTTCCTCACACACTTTAAACTTGTGTTTGTCAGATGCAAGTAGCATACCCTCACTCAGAAATTGTATGAGTGTCATTAAAGAAGTGTGCGGATTCTTCCATATTTCACCCAAACAAACAGATATATTCAAATCAACAACTGAATGTTGCCCTGAACAAAAAAAGAAGAAACTGATTTCATTATGTGAAACGCAGTGGGTAGAAAGGCACAATGCAGTGATCTTATTTAAAGACATTTTAGAACCTGTCCTTATCTCACTTTATAAAATAGAAGAGGAAATAAGTGACTCCGCACCCAAAGCACATGCTCTAAGTAGTGCTATCAGTCAGTTCCCATTCCTTGTCAATCTTTTTGTTTTGAGTTGAATGTTGTCAACCACACACAACTTATCTGAGGAACCCCAACAAAAACACATATGAGCATTCTCAGGCTTTGAGACACGTCACTAGTGTTCTAGACATACTGTCAAAGTGGAGGGAAAATGCTGATGTCTCATTTACAGCTTTGTATGATCAGTTGAAGTCATTCGCTGCAAAAGTTGGACTTAAAGAAGAGGTCCCGTGAGTTTGTCACCTTCAAACTGCACGAAGCAATGTCCTGTACACAACAGAAGAATATTATCGGCGGGCTGTTTACATACCGTACCTGGACGATATTTGCAATTCAGTGAAGGAGCGATTTGAACCCCACAGAGAAACAATTACCTCCTTACAAAACGTCCTACCACAATATTGTATTGAAAATGATTTTTGCTCATTAGAAGCAGCTGTTAATTTTTATGAAGAAGATTTGTCTCATAAAGAGATTGTGCAGAGTGAGTTCATGTTATGGAAAGAAAAGTGGTGTCAGGAAGAACTTGATGATCTTTCGAAAACTGCTAGTTCTCTGGTAAAATGTGATAAGACTTTCTTTCCTAACATCTATACCCTTTTGAAACTATTAGCAGTTCTTCCCGTCTCTGTTGCAACTGTAGAGAGAACTTTCTCCAGCCTGAGAAGACTGAAGACCTATTTAAGGAAGAGCACATGTGAAAGTAGGCTTCACGGACTGGCTCTCCTCTCCATCCACAGGGACATTCATATTAGTGATGAGGAAGTTCTTGACAAGTTTGCAAGTGTGCCAAGACACCTAGACTTTGTTTTGTAACAACTGTTAAATTTGTTGGTAGAAATACTAAGTAAAGTTCATTTTTGTATGTATTCACTCGTTGGTAATTTTGAAATTCATAAATAAACCATTTTCGTTTGGTGTCAATCATTCACTTGGTTCAACCTTTTTAAAACAATAGTATTTTAAGAATCAACCTACTAATTATTTATTTTTATTTACTTTCTGAATTTAGCCACCAAAAACTAATGTAAAACATTTATTGTGATTACTAATAACTTATTATTGGTATTGGCCCTCCCAAAAATATTATCTATATTCGCCACTTCTGATCAGTCACCTCTAGGAATAAATGACCAACAGAGAGAAAGGCTTCACAGAAAGATGTCCATAGTAGAAAAAATCTAATGATAGTGCTTACTTTCTGGCTCAAAGCAATTTTCATCGAACGAAATTGCTTGAATACTGGAGATTTCATCCACAGAGGTGAATCTTGAGATGTCCAATAGAACCCTAATCCTTGTACATGCAAAGAGCAATATCTACTGCATATAAAGACGAAAACTTCTTAGGTGGCACTGTCAGCTATTCACTAAGGGACAGAAAGTTACACAGAAAGGCATGCCCTGGTGAAAATAAACCGTGACAGACAGTGTGACAACAATGTGTATCACACTGTGCAAGTGTATTAGTCACAGTGTATGTACACTGTGCTCCCTTCAAAGCGTGATGGACAGTGTGACCACAATGTTCTGCACACTGTACAAGGCTATTAGTCACAGTGTACGCACACTGTGCTCCCAATAAAGTGTGACGGACAGTGTGATCACAATGTGCTGAACACTAAAAGGGGAATTTCACACTATGAGAACACATTTTTTGCACTTTCTATCCTGTCTTGAGCTCAATGTGCATGGTATGAAGGAAATAGATATACCCTACTTAGAAATCAATGGAAGTGTAGTGATTATTTCTTACACATATTTTCAACATATTATGAAAAAATTTAGCTGCCTATGTTATGGCCTGGCTGTTAAATGGCTGATGCAATATTCAATATTGTATTTTAACAGTAACTTTTGCAATTCGACATTCACTGTTAGATTTCAATAGTTGCCTTTTGGAACATTCACAGTATAATAATAATAATAATAATTTAATTTGCCCATAAGATACATTGTACAGTGATACACTGCAAGTATATAAGGCACGTCAAAATACAATCATTGATGCTAGTTTAAGTAATCATTCACAGTATAAAAACAATGACACAAAAGATAGTCATAAACTAAATTCTTGAATATAGCCATTCTTTTTTCTTTTTTTATAAATTGTGGCAAGTGATTATACAATTTTATACACATATGGCGAGGTCCCTTAGAAGCAATGGCAAGAGTGGATGAGAGCACATGCATGTCATTGCATCTTTTTGTTTCATAGGTATGATAATTATTATTTGAGGTAAAATCAGATTCATGTTTTCTTACCTAGAGTATAGAATAGTAAATGTATAATGAAGGCACAGTTAAAATCTTCAGTTCCTTAAAGAGAGGCCAACAGTGAGCGCGATAAGGTTTATGGCACATCATTCTCAATAACTTCTTTTGTATTAAAAATACACTATTTAATGAGGAAAGAGTCCCCCACAATATAATCCCATTTGAAATTCTGGAGAAGAAAAGACCATAGTACAAAGTTTTGAGAACCTCAAGGCTTACAGTATGTTTTATAACAGACAGTAAATAAAATACTGAGTTCAGTTTTTTACATAAATCTGACACATGAACATCCCACTTTAGATTTTGTTCAATATATACTCCAAGAAACCTTAAATTATTCACAAAATGAAAATTTTTCTGTTGAGACAGAGTACCATTATTTACAAGATGATTGTATTTTGCTGAAAAAAACATGGCTTGTGTTTTGTTACTATTCAGTACAAGTTCATTGTTATTGCACCAGTTCATCATTTGTTGTAATAAAAGTTCACCATCAGTAATTAGATTTTTTAAAGATTTACTAGATGTTACTATACTCACATCATCTGCATATATTACACAATTGTGTGAATTCACTGTTAGGCTCATTGGCAGGTCATTTATAAAAATCAAAAAGAGTATAGGCCCCAGAACAGATCCCTGAGGAACACCTTTAACTACTTCTAGTGGAGTGGACATGTAAATGTTACCTTCTTGTTGATAGGCTACTTTCTGGTATCTATGATCTAAATGTTTTCAACCAATTTAGTGCGACACCTCTAATGCCTAATGCCTGGCATTTTGAGAGTAGTCTATCATGATTAACCGTATCAAAAGCTTTACTAAGATCGAAAAAAATGCCTAGAACTTTACATTTCTCATTAATCTGATCCAGTACATGGTCAATGGTATTAAAAAGGGCTTGTTCAGTGGACCCAGCTTCTCTGTACCCAAATTGTTGCGCAGATAGCAAATTCTGACTATCAAGGTAGTCAACAAGTCTTTTAGAATACACACATTCCAGAACTTTTCCAAATATGGGAATAATGGATATTGGTCGGTAACTATTCAAGTTACTTCTGTTTCCCTTATTTTTGTACACAGGAACCACCTTAGCCACCTTAAGTGCGTCAGGATAAACACCTTCCAAAAGAGACTAATTTCCTAAAGGTAGGAGAGGATCAAGAATAAGGTCCACACACTGACAAAGTAATTTACCAGACAAACTATCAATATCCACAGCATTTTTACCTCCTACCTTAGTCAAATGTTGTTGTAGTTCTTTTTTATCACAAGGTTTTAAATAAAATGATTTACAATTCACTGAATTTGAACTGTATGGAACAGTGGGGGAAGCCAGCAGAGAAATGGGCCTCTGTAAGAATGCTTCATTGAAAGCATTAGATACCATAACAGGATCTGTAATGACATTTCCATCATCATCTTTGATGTGGTCAGGAGTCTCCGCTGAATTTGAGGTCGAACTCTGTTTAATAATTTTCCATGCCACTTTGGTAAAGTTAGAAGCATTTCTTATTTGTTGATCATTGTACTCCCTTTTTGCTCTTTTTATACAATACCTGTAATGTCTTTTTAAATCTAAGTACTGATCACGCATCTGGGGTTCATTTGAATTCAATACATTATGTGACATATTTCTTAAATAGTTCGACAAGTTTACAATCTCTGGTGTTAGCCAGTTTTTTTTACCAGTTCCTCTGTATCTCACTGGTCCAAGAGGAAATGCAATATTAAAGCAATGTCTAAAAATATTATAAAAGCTATTAAAGTTTTCATTTAGGCCATATAACTCATACTCCTCTATCCAATTTTGCTGTGCCAACAAGAGCCGAAAATAATTAACTTTAGATTCATTAATGAATCTCCGGTATTTGATTGGTTTAGAGATTGAATTATTGCAAGATGACTGTATGGTAAAGGTGGAAAGAATTGCAAGATGGTCAGAAAGAGCAGTGTCAAAAACTTTAGTACTTATTCTTAAATCACTATAGTCTGTGAATATGTTGTCCAATAATGTTTTAGAACACTCAGTTATCCTAGTGGGTGTATTCACTAAAGATTTCAAATTATAACTCTGCATAACATAAAGTAACTGTTTTTGCTCTGGACCTTCATTCAAAAGATTACAGTTGAAATCACCAGTTAATATAATTGTGGGTCTATTTGAGTAATTGGTGAGAGAAAACAAGAGGATATCAAGCTTTTCAATGAAAGACTTAAAGCATCCCTGGGGCGATCTATACACTGTTAATATAATGAAAGTATAATTTGCAAACAAGTATTTCACAGCCGAGCACTCAAAAGTCAGTTCCTCATTTAAGTCTTGCAAGTTGTATCCAATATTACTAAATTTTAATGCTCTCTTTACATAGATAACAACCCCTCCATGAATACGATTTTCGCGGCAGAAAACGTCGCCAATAACATACCCAGGTATAGTTAAGGTAACATTGTTTAGCCAATGCTCACAGATACATATAAAATCAGGATTATCACACATTACTACGGCCTCCAGTCCCAGGAGCTTAGAACTTAGGCTCTGCACATTAAGGACGAATACTTTAAATTGATTCATAGTCTTTGAAACCAAAAATTTGGTTTCTACGTCAAGAGATGGATCATGTGTTACGTTAATCGCGGTATACATTTGCAACAGATTATTGATAAGATTTCAAATTAGATAAGTTAAACAAAATCAAACAGTCACTGTTTGATTTTGTTTAACAGTAGAAATCCAACCAGTAAATTGCCATTGTTGAAGGACAATAGTTGGTTGAAATTTCAGTGGTTTACATACACTTAGGTCTTCAAGGGATAGGTATTGCATGTAATAATTATCCTGCTCAACTTTTAATTCCTCCACCTGGCCAGAGTTTGTCTCAGGATCCCGATCGAGGCAAATTGTTTTGCCTCATTGGGTACTTTTGACTAAATTTCTTTATTTTACGTGGGTGGGATAGGACGTAGCAGTCCACCCCCGACCCAGGGCTTATATACGTTACATTCACGCATTCGTCATACACATTGGCACATGCATAAGGGTGCTTGAGGTACACCTTTGCATGGTCCCTTTTTCTCTTAGAATGTGGCATCAATTCCTCATCCCAGGAAAAAATATATAGTCTGTTGCCAATCTGAAACTGGTCCATAGGTAATGCTTGAAAGGCAAATTTCTGGACTGTAAGTTCGTAACAGTACTGGACTTGTCTGGATTGCAATAAAGAGAAGGGAAATTGTCTATAACTGAATTGCATTATGATCCATAACTACACTGAAATTGTATTTTTGCAAAGTCTGTATTTTTTCTTTAGGTGCAGTGTAATATTTGGTGGGCTGTTTGGTCTGTAAATGTACTGTAGTTTTGACAGTCTGTAACTGTGCTGTAGTATTCATTGCAAGCTTTATTGCTCTGAGGATGATGGAGGAGTATTCCATCGAAACGTCAGCAACGTAAAAGCTTACTCGGCTGGAAACCCGAGAAGCATTTATTAATATCATTTGCCGAGAAAGAATTGAATCATATAAAGGTATTTATTGTCTGTAGTAAGGTACCATTGTCTTGCTTAAGTTGGTGTTAATGACATTTTACCCACCATATAACTGCCAAATGAACTATCGCCTGTAGCATATTAACCGTGTTTACAATACCTTCACATCAGGTAAGTGCTGCATAGTTACATATGTACACTGCTCTCAAGTTGTTTTCATGGTGCTCTCCTAGTCCATGAAGAGTGCCCCGAAACAGTGCACAATTTCATCATGGTGTCCTTACACTTTGCACACAGTGTAACACCATGCAGTTCTTTGTGCCCTCACCCTGGGTGCCTCGCCCTTTATGCACAGTGCCATCACACTGTGTGTACGGTGTCCTCACAATGTGTGGACAGTGTCCTCACAATGTGTGGATAGTGTCCTCACACTGTGTGCACAGTATACGAACACTGTGAACACACTGTAACGTCACAGTGTCTATCACGCTTTCTGCATGCCTTTGAGTCCCAATTTACGCTTTTGTCACGGTGTATGCACACTGTACTCATGCTCTTGTCACATTCTAAGCACACAGTGTTCACGCTTCTGTCACGGTTTATCTTCACCAGGGAGGAGAATTCTCAGGTAAGATATTTGTTTGAGATATATATTTTTTATTAATGTTGTTGGTTGAATATTCGTTCCTATTTCTGTGATAGAAGCAATGTTATCATGTGCTGATAATCACAATGAAACTTTCAATTGCTAGTTTAGTAGTTTTGCATTATATTATTTGTTTGCATGTTTACATTGCCTTTGCCCGTGAAAACGTAGTCTCTTTCAAATACTGTGTAGTCACAGTTATTTTGAAGTTAAGTAAGGGTACTTATGGCTAAAATCATGTTGACATATTCATATATTTTCATTAATCATGTTTTCATGAAACACACAAAATTTTGTTCCGTGGTTTCACATTATATTCTTTGTTTACATCTCCTTTGCCCATCCAATCGTCCCTTTCATAATTGCTCAAGATATGTGAATGCAAGTAAGTGTACTTATGGTTATAATTGTTGTCTCACAACTCTTTTATCGTGTTCATGAGAATAATATTTTGGTGGAATGATGGTAGGTAGGGCATTAGAAGCCTTTTCACTGCAGAAACAGGCCGTGAAGGTCATATGCCAAGTTGCCTGTCAGGCTCATGGAAAGCCCCTATTTATAAAAGTAGGCTTTCTTACTTTCCCTTCAATATTTAATACACTGTTCTTAATGTTTGTAAAAGGTTTCCCTCGCCTGTTTCCTGTGAATGCTACCTCACACCCGTATGACACTCACAGGAAGCGGAACGTTAACTTAAATCTCACATAAACTGCAAATGGGCTTAAAGGGACCACACAATACTGCATCCATTCTATATAACAAACTACCCAACTCTAAAAAGTCTGTTAGCTCCTTGTATATTTTCAAGAAAAGAGTCAAGTTGTTACTCCAGGGAAAAGCCTATTATTCTGTGTTAGAATATTTAGGTGACAAGATATGACTTGTTTGTTTTTGGTCTCTTATGGGAACTTTACAATATGTGAGAGTATTTTCTTTTGTATTCTTGTGGATTGGACCATGGTCTATGCCATGTATTTTGACAGACAGATCAATCAAGCTAGTATAATAATTTTGTCCAAGTTATGTTTAGTTTGTGATAGGTGTTTGAAAGATCTTAAGATATTTTAAATAGCTTTTGCATTATCACTGAAATGAAAGATACCATTTTTCAATAAGTATTAAAGTCACGTTGTGTTTGAAGTTTAAGAGTGAAATTTGAGTTTTTGTACACAGTATAGTAATGTTGTATAGAAAATGCCATCTGCTGTGGCATTGCTCAGTGTATATTGATTGTCCATATATACCGATTATCTTTATACACACATCCGTAAATAACCTGCCTTCGAGCCAGTGCAATTCCTAATTTGAACTGTAATAATAACATTAACTCAGTGATATAATGGTGGACTAAATTTGTCATCTTCAGGGGGTAAAAGTTTTGTATGACCTTCAGGGATATTTTGTAATTGCATGAGAAATGTAATTTTCTGTGATGGTCATGGTAATTTATATGTGGATGATCCAGAAAAATAGGCATACCTTGATTGATACACTAATTTCCTTGAGTAACTACACACCAAAAAAGTACTGCTGTATCAATGGAGTTAAATGTGCATGAAAGTCATATAAATCATGAAAAAAGATCGCAAGCTTTCCAGCGTATGCTGGAAGTAAAGGCTGTTCGGGTGCTCCACTGGGTCAAGTCCTCCATCGCTGCCGACGTTTCGAGGAACGAGTCCTTCCCCATCCTCAGGACTCAATGTCGTGCTACGTGGTGAAAATGGCCTCTATATACGTATACCCCTCGCCGAGGAATCAGGTGCCTTGTGATTGGTCCGTCAATTCTCGGCTTTTTCTAGCCAATCAGATCCTCCTCAATATGGGTTTCCACGCATTGCTGAGAGAATACCTGGCGTCTCTGTTGATGGTATTGTCTTCGATTCTGATTTCGATTGCTTCGTTCTCTCCTAGCAATGGTCATCTCAGCAAAGGACTTTCACCTGATCCCATTGTATAGCATCGTCTTTGTCTATGCTATGCTCGGCTATCGCAGATTTTCGGGCTGACACAGCCTGCGATGCCTCCGATGCTCCTTGTTGCAATCGTCCTCCCGGTCTCTCCCACGTATGCTTGCCCGCATTCACAGAGAATGCGATTAACTCCCGGAGTGTAGAGTCCACAGGGATCCCAGGGGGTATGTGGGTGATCCGATCGCACTTCGATCATGTCCGTTTTATCCAGGTGGAATTCGGCTAGGGTCTTCACAAACTCCGAGGAGTTTTTGACGTGATGTGTGCCAAGGCCAACGTGCTGGGATAGAATTCCCACTAGGTGTTTCGCCAGTGGGTATGTGGGTGATCCGATCACACTAACAATGGGTCTCAATGGAACTCTATCCTCGTGAACTTTGGGCAAACCGTATAGCCTGGGTGGAGCTGGTGCTGGAGGACGTAGGCTCCTGGCGATCTCCAGTGGGAGACTGGATTTCTTTATCAGGGAGATGGTTTTCCTGGTAATGACATCAGTGGGGTCCCGGGTAAGCTTCCGCTATGCTGGAGAATTTCTAAGATAGTTTCCTGCGGTAATCCTCAGTATTCATCAGAACAGTTCCCTTTGTCTGCGGGAAGCACCTTTAATGCTTCATTGTCCCGTAGAGCACAAATGGCAGCGCGTTCCTCTCAGGTGGTGTTGGGTTTAGGCGGGACGGCCCTTTTCAGAGCCAAGGCAACTTCAGCCCTTGCTTCTTCCGCCAAATCTCCGGGAAGTCTACGGATGACGTCAGAAGCACTACTACTCAAGTGGATGCATTCCCTCAACTTACGTTGAAAGGAGATAACTAACATTTGTTTCTTTTCTAGTATTGTGGTCACGTATAGTGTGGATGCATAAGCTCACACAAGTCATCTTGGTCAATGAATATTCATCTTAGAAACACTCCATCAATCAAATTATATTAGAGACAATGTTGAACACTACCATATAAACATTGTTATGATGCATTACACCATTCAATATACAAATCCTTACCCATTTTCAGCCTTAATATAGGTGAACTTGAGGAATTTTCAAAAAGAAAAAAATGGAAATACTAAAAATCTTTATTAATAATATAAATATTTTTTATTAACATCATCGGTATATAACATCCAAGTTTATTTATTATAAATACTGCTGCCTTTCTCTCAACACATTACAGACATTCAACTATCATACTTTCTAGGTAAAAGTTGTTCTTTCCATTGCAGTCTACAACTCGAATACATTCAATCTTCGGTCATCCCCTTCCCTCGTAATGACCACAGCAGTATCACATTGATTGAGGCTTTTTCAAAAGTTCTTTAGTATTTATAAATTCAACCAGTGTTATTGTGATTCTTCTTACACATTACTTTCCATGAGCATCTCTTGTTCACACAACCAAATGAAAAAAATATTAAATTAGATATTGACAGGTGATGAGTCATTGTGAATAGTAATTGGGCCCATGGCAGTGGCATTTTATGGGGATCAATGGCAATAAATCTTAGTGAATTTTCACTTCAATACATTCCACTTGACTACTTAGCAAGCATTCACAATTCCCATCTGAGAAGAGTGAGTATGATTCAACCCCAAAACCCTTGGTTATTCAATCAAGGGTTTTGGGGTTACAATACATTGACTTGACCAGCCAGGCTTCATCGATGATAGAGGTGAGAATGTTAGGTAAGCAGGGAGATGGGATGGCCTGTACTCTTCTTTGGAAAGTATAATTGCTTGCTTAAGATTCCATTGACATGGGTAGAAGTAATGCTTCTCTGATTGTACATATGCAGTTGTTCAAAATTTAATGTCAATGAATTTGCCATACTTTGGATTTATGCTATTACCCAAGAATAGAATCCTTTCAATGAACTTACGAATGTGGTACATAACCACAGTGCCTTATTAAAAATCTAGTCATGTGCTTCTTCAGCATTGCCTCAGTCATGCACAGGTCATTAAGATATTATTAAGGCACAGACAGAATTAAATCCTCTTAAAATAAATGAGGAGTGTAACTACCTATAATCACAGAAGGGAATCCTGGGCCTCTAAGTCTCCTCAAATTGCCTCTTTCCCCAATATCCACACAAGCCACTCAGGGCAGACTTCAGGGGACCCTACACATATACCTTGGATATGAGCCTTTATATGCTCGGTCTTCTTTTTATAGTATCCCTGCCAATCTTGCCAAACCTAGGAGGAATTGAAATGTAAGTTAGCATCATCATTGATTATTGTTTTAATCAGAGAAAAAGCTGTATCATTTGATTGATTTTGCCCACCTCTTAGGTTTCTTTAATTCCTCCACTCCAGCATGCAGTTAGCATATTAGCTAATTGAGTCCACAGGTGCAGCTTTGTCATTTTATTTGCAATAATTTTATTGGTAGCCAAACAAGGTACCCAACATAAAACTTTTGTTGGTGTGACACTCTAGAATGGCCATCAACATCCGCCAATTGATGGTATTGATCTAAAATGAATAAATGTAGATCAGTATGTATGCATTTGATGATTAAATTTTGGATTGTAACATTTAAAACTAATGCTCTGTCCGTAAAGGAGCAGTTTCATTTTAATTTACTAGACATTTTTGACAACATTTACTTGACACAAGTAAATAAGTTTATATCCTAACAAGCCTATGAAAATTCAAGGAATGCTTCTATGATGAATTCTCGATGTACCCCAATGGAACATGGAATAGTAAACTTGGTATTTCTGCAGTTATTTATCTCACACTACGACCATGGTTTCGACGATTAACATCAAAATTATTATACCAGAAAAAAAGTGGAAAAGATTGCTGTCCAAACCATTTATGGATCCCTCTCCCAGTGTGAAAGTGTTGATAAGTGGAGGGCATTTCATCACCTGGGTAACGTGTCCCTCCAAGTTACCAACGTTTTCCCTAAACTTAACACCAGACCTGCCTTTCACAATAATTGTAACCTGGAAAATCTATTTTCCAAATCCAAAGACTTTATTCCAAAGTTGGAAAGGAGTGGTGTGTACCAACTTAAGTGTGAGTGCTCAGTGATTTATATCCGCCAAACGGGAAGGAAGTTCCAGGAGAGAAGGGTGAAAGAGCACATTGCATGTTTCAAACACCAAAGTTTAAACTCAAACTTTGCCAAGCTTCTTTGGACAACAGTCATGAAAGTGATTTTTCCCCGGACTTATTACATTTTGAAATGGAAGGCCCCCCTCGGCTAAATGCTCTAGAGCAAGTGGAAATTCTGAACAGTGTGCATGCTGATTGCAACATTGTAAACGACCTTTTATATGCCTCACCCCTCAACTGTATACAAAGTGACAACATTTCGTTAGTGTGTGCCTGATGATGACGTTAATCGTCGAAACCATGATCGTAGTGTGATAAATAAAAACTAACAATGGAAATACCAAGTATATTCTTCATTCATTATGTATGAAAGCAAATTCCATAAATTAACGCCTGAAACCATCAATTTTATGGAATAGTATTTTTGGTTGTTTACATTCGGCAACCTCGCATCACTCCAGCAATGCCACTCAACTCAAATAACTTAAAAGTACCATGTAACAGGTAAAAACTTAGAAGTAATGTGTTCACAGTTATTAATTTCGTATGCTACAGATGTTTACCAGTCGAAAACGTATATGAGAAAATTTTGAGCAAAAGAATTCCGCTATCCATTACCCGAGTTAATTATGTTATTTGCTTCAAAACATACAAGACAATGGGAATGACCAAAAACAGAGTTTTGTTTCAACAGAACTTATACATGGGTAACGCAAAAGACCGCCAACTTAACAGTTGCAAGTACGATTTCAACGCTTTAAATTAGATGTTATGTTTGTTTTACGTCCCATCACAAAGCACAGTATCAACAAACAACAATATTAAACAATGCGGATGCTAATTGTAATGCTGTAGCCCACCAATTACCAATTATTATCATTTAAAATAACTTCTTCACTCACCTTTTTCCCAGTCCGTTTTCAGTCAGCTAGGAAAACAACATAGTGCCGAATTCCTCTGATTGGCCTGGTGGTCTTGCGTCATAAAAATCGTGATGCCGTGGAGGGGAAGTTCGGCTCCCTCTGAGGGTCCCCCACCTCCGTGGAGGGGAGGACACGTAACTCCTCGAATAAAGTACCGAATTCACTAGCGAATGCCACTGTTCAGGTTTTCATGGCCCATCCGCGAAAACAGAATGTCTCGTGTTCGTGGCCGCGTAAACAATTAGCGAATAGCCCCTCAGGAGTGGCACTGCAGATAAATGCCATTGTACCTTACAAGCCTCATAATGGAGCTTCACCCAAAGAAACAGAAAAAAACCAGATCATGCTGTGTCTCTAGACCATGTGAAGCAAGGGCAGGTCAGCACTTATCTGCACTTACGTGACAAATGCATGGACACGTGAGAGGAAAGAAATAATGAATGCTAAAAATATCCTCTACCTTTAGAGAATTTAAAAAAATGACTGAATACTATGGCACAATGCAAAGCAACTATCTAATGATAACGAAAAAATATATAATAATAAACTTAAAGGCACATGTAGGTTACAAATACTCACCCCTATTTGCCCAAGGACTTGCAACTGAAAATGAGACGGTAAATATTTTAACACTATCTGGGAAATCATACATACAAAATAAACTCTAATCAAGCCCTACCTAAGATTGCTTATCTTGTTAGCTTATCAGAGATAGTATTCATTTGCAGGTTTCCACGAATCCCTTGAATAATGCCTTTAGCCTCGAATCCACTGATTTTCGCCTCCAATCTGAATGCTTAAAAATCCCACTCACTTGCATCCTCAGCAGAAGAAAATCCTAGCGTTCCTTACAATTCACTTCAGCGCCACCGACCGTGATCAACAATCGTAAGCATGGATTCGAGAGAGCCCTGTTTGCCCAGCATCCACGGGAGGATCCGCCATCGCAGAGAGCATGCATCCTCCAGGGGTCCACGCATAATATTTTACCAGAAAAGGCACGAGTGCAATGACCAAAGAACCTCACTATGTACTGCCCAAGATTGATACGGGAGGCGGTCAAATGAGAGAAACGTCTATGGAACTTCAACCGTGATTAACCTCAGCTCCGCACGAAAGAGATTCTTTCGTCCACCACGGGAGAGGGAAAGCCCTCCAAAAGACATGGGGGTGCCCAGGCTGAGTCATCGCCTTCAGACATGTGAATGGGGGACTTGTCGATGACAAACAATACCAAATAAGGCTACGAATGGTGAGGAGGGGGTGTCTGGCTAATAAATGGCCAAGACAAATGGACGTGAAACTTTGGATAACCAAGCTCCACACACAGCGGCTCTCCCAAAAAGAGAGACAACTCGAAACACATGCAGCACGTGGCAGGTTAATTCTTCGCAGGCCGTCGGGATGGGAGGTCAATACTCTAGCCACCACACCAACCCGATCCCCTTATCATCTCATATGTATGGGACAGTGGTATGACAAAGGAAGTTCCTATGGTCACAGACAAGTTTGGACAGCGCTCATGAGCTCGAGTACCATCCGCGGGATGGGCAGTGATGGAATGATAGGATGGAATGATCCCCTAATTCAAAACCCCCTTCCCGGATAGTGAACAGTGGGCTAGAGGAAAGGGGAAATAACTTCATTCTGGGGCCGAGGTATGGTATACGGATTGCTCTAGGTAAGAGGGAAGAGCGGGAGCAGGGATCTACAATTGTAGCACAGCAAGGAAGCTCTCAATCCCTTTGGAAAAATATGCTACGGTGTTCCAGGTATAGGTAAATGCACTTCTGACCTCTGCGTATGTTATCAAAGAAGTTGGGATTTATAACAGACCAATACGCATATGCACTGAGTCAGGCAGCTCTAAAGGTGCTGACATTACCATGGTGCAAATCACAGCTACTGCAGGAGTGTCGTGAGGCACTCAATGAGAGAGGTAGAAATAGCAGCACGGTGGAACTTGTCTGGGTGCCTGGTCATGCAGGCATATCCGGGAATGAGATGGCTGATGAGCTGGCAAGGGCCGGTTCCAGACAAAATTCGATTGGACCAGAGCCAATCATACCTATTGCTACGTCATAGGGATAACAGAAATTAGAATGTGGGGCTTAGCCCGGCATTCTGAGATCTGGCGAACTACACCAAGTATTAGACAGGCCAAACTACACATAGGAGAACCTAGGCCTGGGCTTGCCAAAAGACTCCTGTCACTAAACAGGGGTCAATTATGAACGGTAGTGTGACTCCTCACGGGGCACTACCAGGTGATGAGGCACCTGTTTCTCCTGGGAATTATAGATTCACCTAGATGCAGGTGGTGCGAATAAGGGAATGAAACTACATCCCACATATTATGCGAGTGCCCTGCTGTGATGAGGACTCGAAATAGGTGCCTGGGGTCTCTATTTCTGGAACCCAGGGAGGTAAGGGAAATCCTCATAGGGGACCTGCTGGCCTTAGCAAGGCGATCGGCCTTTATGGGTGATTTCTTTTGAAGGGTGGTTGGCACAATGGGTCTTAGTGCCTCCGGCCCTCATTGGAGGATATCCACCACAAATTATTCTATTCTGTTTTCAGAAAGAGCCTTCAGCACTGCTGGAAATTTGGTTGATAAAAAAGAAATCGATTCCATCCTGACAAAGTGAAAATGCTGCATTTTCTAAACATAAATTTGTCATCTGTTTTCATGAATTTTCTTTGAATTTTAAATTTTATTTCAGAAAAATTAAACTTTGATTTACTTAAAATATTACCCATTGTTTATATTTGCTCTCGAACATGTCCTTAATTTCAGTGAGTGGGGACTGTATGACCATTATACATTTATTATTTACTTTAAGAAATAAGATTTTGCTTCGACTGGACTAAATTAGAGAATTCACGAGAAAGGAAGTATTATTTAACAATTTACAGATAAAGGAAGATTTGAATTTAATGAAATTGAGGAGGATTAGGATTTGGGATTAGGATTCGAGATTCGGTTTCGAGATTTGGATTTAATAAAAAAACAGGATTTGGATTCGGATTCGATCTAATCTTGGATTCGCCCCATCACTACTATTTTGTCAATGCAAGTCTCCTTCTCATTTCAATGCTGCTATACCCTTTTTCGTCTACTACCTAACTACTATCACACTACCTAGATAGCTAAATTTCTCCACCTGCTCTAGCTTCTGACCTCCTACTTTTATAGTTATACTGGCCTTTTTTGTTCTTGAAAATCGCATTACTTTCATTTTCTTCTGGTCTATCTTCATCCGGTATCTTTCGCACTGTCCCTGCCACGTATTCAGCAGTTTTTGCGAGCCACGGGCTGACTGGCTGACTAGCGCTTGGTCATCCGCAAACCTCACTTATTTTTACTTCACTCTACGTTACTATACTTTACTCTAGCCTCAAGCTCATCCCAAGCCTCTCTCACCATTTCCCCTGAGTATATGTTGAAAAGTACCGGCGATAAAGGACAGCCCTGCCTAACTCGCCTCCCTTGGTTGGTTGGAAGGTTTGAAAGTTTGGTGTATATTTAGTAATTATAATATTCATTAAATGAAATTTTCTAAATACCGAGGTTTAAGTTGATCTGAAGTAAAAAAGATCTAAATGATGGATCGGTATGGTTTAATTTTCGCATCTACTGCTACAAGTGCCCATTACAATGGTGGCGGCCACAATTTTGCCGGAGAAAGCTAGGAGAGAGGACAAATAGAGATCAGGGTATACTAGGCCTGATGCAAAATGAACTGTTTTTATTGGAATGTTAGGCCTATCGTAATTTATTAAGAAAGATGCAGAAGCAATTTCATACAACATTAAATCTCACCAGACGTGATTATGAAAGATCGGACACGACGACGAGAGAAGCAATTTCTGTGACAAGAAACCCTTATTCGACCTTCGATATTCATGTTTATCATTATATTGACATTTTGCAATTCGTTTCCAGCTGGCTGTCACGCTAAGATTTTTTAGCGACGGGCAAATCTTATCCTTAACCGTATACGGTTGTAACGTTCCACGATTACTCGGCAAGAATTCACGAGGGTAAAATAAGGTTAATTATGCATTAAGTGTGTAGTAGTATAAATCGGAATAGATAGTGTACTATTTAAAGGTTAGATACGTGCTGTTTGTTGTAATCTATTCCAGTTCGCTGTGATAACAAACAACAGTAGACATCCTCATGTGAGACAATGGAAAAACTCCGATGGAGATATTTTAATGCATTGTTTTCAGTTATAATTTTCATGTTCTGTTCTAATACTTTATACCTACGTGTTACCAGAATTATCAAAATCTTAGAATACCTACATAATATATTATTTTCAACTCAACCTGCGCCCAAACGTGATAAATTGAAGAACTTCACCAGGTGAATGCCTATGTAAATTAACTATAAGAATTACATAAGATTATAATAGTCCCCCATTCGGATCTCCGGGCGGGGACTACTCGATAGAGTACATCAGTCAAATGTGATACTCATTTTAGGGTAGGAACGTGGAATGTGAGATCGCTTCGGACCTGCGGAAGACTGGAGAACCTGAAGGTGGAAATGCGAAGAAGGACCTCGACATATTAGGAATCAGCAAAATGAAGTGGCCCGAAGAAGGAGACTTTTGGAGAGGAAGCTACAGGATTATACATACGGGATCATTAAATGGTAATGCTGGAGTAGGGATCATACTCAGAAAGAGCACCGGAATGCATGTGAAGAGCTTCCTGCAGTACAATGAAAGGATGATAATGGTGAAGATCGAAACCAAACCTGTAGATACCGTAGTGGTTCAGGTTTACATGCCTACGACGGACTATGAAGAGGAAGAAGTGGAAGATGTCTACGAAGATATCACGGAAGTTGTAAAAGAGGTAAGAGAACCTAAGGTAGAAGGTAACCTAATAGGCTAACCTGTAAGGTAGAAGAAAACCTAATTATTTTAGGAGACTGGAACGCCATCGTCGGCGAAGGTCAAGATGGAAGAATAACTGAAAAATATGGATTGGGAAATCGAAACGAAAGAGGAGAAAGACTGACAGAGTTCTGCACACAACATAAGTTCGTGGTCGCTAACACATTGTTTAAAAATCACAACCGAAGAAGATATACATGGAAAATGCCAGGCGACAGAAGAAGATGTCAAATAGACTACATTTTAGTGAAGCAGAGATTTAGAAACCAAGTGAAGGACTGCAAAAGCTACCCTGGGGCAGACATCGACAGTGACCATAATTTAGTGAAGATGAAATGCCATCTAAAATTCAAAAAACTGAAGAAGACTGTGAAGAACACATGGCAAGTAGAGAACCTGAAGGAGGCACAACATCAGCAGGCATTTCAAAAAGCAGTGGGAAACAACACAGGAGAAGACCTGAAATTAGAAATCAGTGGAAGAGCGTTGGGAAAACATTAAATGTGGACTACAGGAAGCCGCAAAAGGAGTTCTTGGAAAAGTTGCCAAGAAGAAACCATGGATCACAGAGGAAGTCTTAGACTTGATTGAAGAAAGAAGAAAGTACAAGAATGCGAAAACTGAAGAAGGGCAGCTTTGCTACAAAAGAATAAGGAACGAAATAAGTTGCAAAGCAAGGAAAGCTAGAGAAATACGGATGAAGAGCCTATGCGAGGATCTACAAAACAACCTTGGTCTTAGAAAGGTGGAAACTGCCTATACGATAGTGAGGAACCACTTCAAGGAACAGAGCGCAAGATGCAATGCCATAAGGGACAAGAATGGAGAAACTTTGATTGAAAATGAGGACAAAGTGAAGAGATGGAAAGAATATCTGGAAGAGTTATACAACGGACAAAGTCTCAGCATAAAAGCTATTGAAGAGGAAAGCGAAGTGGAAAAGGATGATATGGGAGCGTCAATATTAAGATCGGAATTCGACGCTGTGGTAATGGGCCTTCGGATGAATAAGGCTTCTGGTATTGATGATGTCCCTGCAGAACTAATTAAAAATTCAGGAGAGAAGACATTAACTCATCTTTACAAAACCATCTGCGACATGTACTCAACAGGGGAAATTCGTTAGCGAAATTCACCGAAATTTTGCGAATACCTTTCTATTTGCCAAATTGAACAGTAGTTGGCTGTTATTGTGATATTTTCACATTTTTAAGCCACATCGTATCATATTCGTATTGTAAGATATCAACATCGTATGATATTTAGCCAAAAAACAGAAATTATTTAATTTTCATTTTGATATTGTAATGGTTCGACCATTACACAATGCTCCCTGGCCCGACCGCATTCCTCCCCCCCCCCCCTCACACCCTCACCCCACCCCCTCTAGACTCGACCCGTGGAGGAAGGTGAGACTGAGTGCGAGCGGGAGTGAATGAGTCATTGAACAAGCAAGTGAGGTGATATGGGCCTGTGGCCACTGTGGCCTATGACCCACAGTGCAACCCCCACCCACATCGAGAACCCCCCCCCACCCCATCGTCATCCCCGGGGTATATGAAGCCGGCAGCAGCAACGCCTAAGAGGAGATTCCCAGAAAGTGAGCCACGGGCGAAGTTATGCCCGTCGCCAGGGCGGACGAGTTGTAGAGGAGATTCCCAGAAAGTGAGCCACGGGCGAAGTTATGCCCATCGCCAGGGCGGACGAGTTGTGAGAGAATTCAAAGAAAGCGATCAACAGGCGAAGCTTACGCCGTCACCGAGCCGGACAGGTTGGCGAGATTGTTAGCGGACGACCAGAGACAAAATATCCTGAAGGAGCCTCCCTTGCATCTAGTGCCAGACGCCGCTCCAGTTTTAATACGGAGGAGCCTGCGGTCGGAGAAGCAAAAGCGGGGAGATCTCCAGGACGTGGTTGTCGCCGTGAGGCCAAGTAAGGTTGTCGACGCCCGACCAGCTTTCAAAATAAACCCCCCCCACTGTGTTCAGCTGCTGCACTGGCTTCCCCATGAACTCCCTTGAAGCGGTGTACTAAACTTTATTGAAGTGTAACGAGTGCTCACAGAAAGAGGGAAGGACTCAGAATTACCTCCCTCCAGAAAGCAGAAATTGATAAAATCTGTGTCGTTGCTCACCGCCTAAGACGGTGTCATTTTTCTGTTTGGTAAAATTATTTTCACTTTTCCTGTCATCATCCCTGTTCATAAAATCTTATCATTCATTCATCCTTCATTAGATTTAGAAAAAGAGTATATTATCCTTTGTCTAATGTATTAATTTTTCGTTTTGCAATAATAATGTGTGTTATATGAATGGGAAAGTGTGTGTGCGTCGTCTTTTTCCGCGGGTCGGGAGGCGAGGCTCCTTATCACCCCCATCCCCACCACATTCCATTCCTACCCTTCATACGTTTCGCCCCGGTGGTAAAGCCAGGGAGCGCGTGAAAAATTGCACAAGGTCGGGAACCCCCCACCCGCTTGCCCTCTCTCAAAGAGGCGTATCTTATTTTTTTTCGTACCAGGTGACGCAGTTTGGCTTCGCGGATTTAGCGCGGGAAAGATTCGTGAAGATTTTTTTTATTTTCTTTGTACATGTTTCTTTCGGCCCAAAACTTTCATCCGGGCGGGCCGTTGAACCATTACAATATGTACGTAAAGAGGCGTAATGAAAAGTTGTCGTCCCATTTGGTGATAAACTTTGCGCACTCGTGGAGTGAAATAAATAAATAGATAATTATTTGTTCCACGCCGTCAGTCTGATGATGCGCGTGACCATGATGCGTATGTCTCCCTAGATCGCATTAATGGTGGTGGAATGGGGTCGCATCGTTTTCGTTGCGCCGCCAAAATATGACTTGCGTAGTACTTATCCCGAAAGACTCTTCAGGAAAGTTGCCATTCGAGCAATTGCACTCATGAAAGATGATTTCAGTAAGTCTGCGCAGGGTATTATCGGGGCCCATGACTACGCTAGACATGAGTATCTTAAAATGTCATGGCGGTTGGAAGAAGAGACGAATAAAGTTGTCAATTGGACGTATTAATCTCATTCAAAGAGCGCTCCACCTAAACTTCGACTGACGGGTCGTAATTACTCCTCGGGTGGACGAAACGAGTTCTTCAAGGATAAACAATCGTATTCACCGACAGACGTTGAGAGTATATGTTGCCGATTTGCTATGCTACGACTCCTACGGCACAACGGCAGCGGAGGGGGAAGGGTGGGTGGCTGGAGCGTCTAGGGGGAGGTGAAGGGAGCACACGAGGAGAAAGGGAAACCACGGTAATATGATGCGGCGCATTATTTGTCCGGAATGGAATTTCAGAAAAGGCAAGCCGGGATTGTCATTTCGAACAAGTCGCCGACGTGGCGTATCTCCAAAAGGCAAGCGTGGGCAGGAATTTTCCAAGGAATATCCTCCAGCAGTTCCGTTGAGATGCATTGCATATTGCAAGATAAGTGTTGAAAATTTCTGAATAACTGCAGGTGTCACTCCCGGTGCTGATACCTGCAGAGCGAAATATGGCCCACCAGTTGCCAAGAAAAGAGCAGATAAAGACATCAGATAAAGGCCAACAAGTAGCTGGCCTTACGTTTGTCTCAGGTCGCTCGATCTAGTGAAACACATTGAAAAATATGGCGCAGAGACGAAGAGAGCATTACAAAAAGTCGTTGAGAGTTTATAGAAAAAGGAAATTTCGAAAAAAAAACGCTGTAAAATAATCCATAAAGACAAAAAAAACTTTTTGAAAGCACAAGACACGATGACGGGGCATGATATCGGAACTCAAACTGTTTCCCGTCTGCTCTCCAATGTTGAACTTCGTCTTACGTCTCCCATTGGAGAGAGGGGCTGTCGTAAGAAAACCCTCACGGCTTACGTCCATTGTAGACCAGGTATGAAAGCCTTCACATTTCTTCAGTGAACGCCTTGCCTTCCGCCACCTTCACTGTAGGGACTGCAACTAGGTACTTAACTCTACGCATTACGCTGCTTTAAATAATGGGAAGGAAACCTAATCTCCAAATTTGCGACAAAAACAGATTTTTCCAGAGCACTCGCCAAATTCCCTGAGTTTTCCAAAAGACCGAAATTCCCTGATTATTCCATGTTTCCCCAATTATTCCAGGTTTGCGGACACCCTGCTTAATTTCGGGGATCACCTTTTCCACCGCTGTTCCTTTTCTCTTTAACTGAGAGGGTTCCACCGTGTTAACACACCTAGCCTCTTGCATCAACACCCCGACCCCGGTCAATTCGTGTCCTGCTTCCGAACTGGCTGGGTACCAACAACTCCTGTCCTCTGTGGTGTATCGCCCGATAACGCAAGGGAGAAAAGAGAATGCCTCCGACTGGATTCTGACGAGGCTTTCTGCTCTCTCTCGTAGGGTTTTTCATCGGATGGTTCCACTTATCATCTAGTCTTATCTCTAACAAGGATTAGGCTACATAAGCCTTACCCGTTTCCAAGTCACTCCGGAGGATCGCAGCTGAGAAGATATCTTTTAGGATATTTTTTCGATCGCTGGGTAGGGGAGAAAGGTGAGAGATGTATACTATGATACGACCTAAATATTTATGGGCGTATGAACGTTTTTTACCGTTTATTATGCATGCGCTCAGCACAAAACATCATGTAGAATTAATGCGAAAAACAAAGTGATCGTATGAACCAAGCAAACTCGTACTTTCTCTGATATTCTTGGCTGTTGGTGACAGAAGAAGGGAAGGGCAATGTTTAGTTACGAATGGGATACATATTCCTCGATGAGTACATCAAAACGCTCAATGAGGACGGTGAATGAAACTTGATTCTTTCGATGATGACTATCTTCAGCCGGAATAACGAGGCCGTGGAGTAAGGTTGGGTAATCAGTCCGAAATATTTAGGGAGAAAAAAGCTTCCACGTGTGATATGCATGACTGAATTTATCGGCCGAACGCCATAGTATCTCTTCCCGATGCCTGTGAATACGTTTTTGAGCGCACGCGTGCAATAAACGATTACTGTACTACAGGCACGTAGCCAGAAACTTTCTTCTAAGTCTTGCGTAACTTGAAACAAATCAGCCTTGTCCATTCGGGGCCGGCATATTACAAATCTATTCCCTTAATTTTCAGTGCTTGGTATTTACTTCTACAGTGCCCATACTTATCTCTTCTCACTGGTAAAGTTCACTGCTAAAACCAGAACAACAGAATTATTGGGAAAAAATTTCGGGGGGGTGTGGGGGGCTGAAGCACCAGAAGCCCCCCCTGGCTACGTGCCTGCTGTACTAAGAATACCCTTCGTGGATTTATGTTTGGGGAGAACGGGTAGCAAAAATGACGGGGATCATAAGAGGAAAATGCTGGTTGTAGCAATTAGTTTCTCGCGGGCAAGTTTGTCTGTACTTGAGAAATTTATGTTTTTTTGACTCGTTGTTGGCAAAGCAGAATGTATTTTTAGTCGTATTGGTGCCATATTTTATGTACTACTTCGCCTATGGTTCAAAGTCGTCCTAATGCATAGTGTGCATGCCAACGATGACTGATTAGGAGCCTTACTCTGGCAAGGAGCATCTGAAAAACACTGCCATGATCTGCCATAATTCGTAAAAACGAGTAATTTTTTCACGTCGGGACCGAGACCCGAGGTTCGTAAATTCAAAACGTCGTCATTTCATAATATCGAGAACTGCTACATGTATTTAGATACCCTTGATGGTTGGGACAAAAGATTTTGCTATGCAATATCAAAATATCGTAATTTCGAGTTTCTACTGTATTATTTAAAAGATCATGCAGCTAGCACTAGAAGTCATTATGGCAGATGGTAAGATGCGTAACTCAATGAAATTCGATTAGGAACTTAACTATTGTTTGTGTGTGGCCTTGCATGCAACAATAATAAGTTTCATTGAATATCAAGGGAACAATCCGCAAGATGTATGGGCATTTTCTGGTATCCGATGTTTTTCCCGAAGATAGTGCATCGTATTGCCATAACATTTGGGGCCACGACGCATTTAGAGCTCAAGACTGTAAGGAAATTTGTGGAGGTAAGTGTGCAAATTCAACATTTTTGCATTCCAAAAAAATACATATAACACGAAATTTAGAGTCATGGACAGCAAATACAACATGGGTTAACGAAGTGATCAGAAATATCCCCTTTCATACCAATCTTAATAATATCTTTTTGCCATTCCACCATAACACCCACACTATCGGCTAAACCAGTTAAATCCTTAGGAACTGGCTGTGGAATGGCTTTCATGGTTTTTGGCTCCTGAGAGCTCTCATTATATAGAAGCTCTACTGCGACCGGTTTTGATACAGTGCATCATCATCCTGCACCCACCGTTGCATTTATCAAGGGAGACTGTTCAGCACGGCTGGCATTCGTTTGTGATAAATTGTGAGAAATTGGCTTGATTCGTAATGCATTAAAATACTCGCTACTAAATTAAAAAGTTAAAGCAACAAAATGTTTTATACCTGTGGATGGAGGAGAGTTTAATTCAATTGTATGTGTCAAATTTATTTTGAATTCAAAATAAAATATAAGATAAAGGAGAAAATGAAGATTTGGCTTTGCAATTACATATACCTGGGATCCAAGGAAATGGTAACATTTAGATTTTAGATAAAATTTAGGTTTAAATGTGAAAATAAGATTCAGATTTGAAGCGAAATTCAAGGGTGAATTTGAGATTCAGATTCGAGGAAAACTGGATTGGAGCTATCTCTAGAAAGAATATAGCATTTTCAAAATGCGCTTCTATATCTACCATGCACACTTGGAGCCACCGTTAAGGTGTATGGTAGGGAGTGTCTTGGCATCCGCTCCTATAAGCTTTTTTAAAAATGTACTTTTAACACTTTATCAATTGACGTATTTTCTTCACTGCTGAAAACCTACGTGGTAATGATGAAAAATAAGTAATAATATAACACTGAATGATGCATAAAATATAATAAATAATAAAAATATTTTCTTTTGATGGTAGACCACTGTGACAGGATGTATTACCACCAGGTTCGCTTTTCACGACATCTTCTGGACTTAAGATTTCATTAAACACCTTGTCATAACATCACAGAGGAAGTTGCTCACTTTTTGAAGTGCAGTTATGTCCCATTTATACTCAATCATGCCTGAAATCTCAAATTCTGTGGGTCTTACTGTTGATACTGTTGACTGCTGTCCGCGATGAAGTGGAAGGAAAAACGGGATGCGATCAGTTCTGAATTTGGGAGTGGAACGATTGACTTTTGCCACCGCAGCAAAGGAGATGGAAACATTTCCCAGCAGGAAGCCATTGGGAAATGAATCTATGGAGGTCACCGAGGTGTTTCATCAAATGATGTCATTTTACCCGATCGAAAGGAAGCGGCATAAAACATTAGGCATCCTTATCATTTACCTCATCTTAGTCAAGAGTTGCTTTCTCTTCATAAAAATCTGATCCCCCCAAATCCTACTCGATGACTACCACCTCTCCATCACCTAATTATAAATGCAACTGGCTCCTTCCACCTTCTGCTCCTACCAGCCCCCCCTCACAAAACTAGGCTTACCTAGCCATTTTCCTTGACTACACAATACAAAAAATACAAACACAAGTGCTCAAAGCAAGGGATTAGGAAGGATGCTAAACCACATATTGCGTGGCAAGCAAGGGAAACACATCATTATCTGTCATCATATGCTTTAAGTCACAGCAACATCAAATGCTGTAAGTACTGTAAACAGTACTGTAAACTGTGTAACTTAGGTTTGTCTCAATATAAATGTTTAATGATTTTACTTTTCTGCATTGAATTATTCATTTTATAAATAAGTGCAGATATTTTGTACATTAGTGTTCACAGCTTATGTTTGAAAATATAATGAGCTCATAAAAAAATTACTTGCCATAGTAATTCTTAATTACGACTCAATATATCTTTATCTTGAACTTGTATTACAAATCTAATTCTTTTGTAGGTAAGAATACTGAACAAAATGGCTGTTGCTCTTCTATATGAGATATTTTTCTTCAAAATTCAAGAAAATTGTAAATTTACAGAAAAAGGTTCAAGTAGGCAATATTAACCTTAGATCTGACAGAATAAACTATGGTAGAACTCTTACAAAGGAAACATTTGCGCATGATTGATGCTCAATTCAATAAGGATCTACAGTGAGTAAAGCACATCAAGACGCCTGAGGTTGAGAGACACTCTCTTCCAGAAGAGAGAACCAATTTTTGTACAGATAGGTAATACTAGTAATTATTATTTCTCCACTTCTCTACGCTCTTCATCCTGACAACCTTGTGGCTGCAATGGTCCCACTCATGTATCATCCAGTCACCAGTTTCATAGTAGGATATTAAAAATGTCATAACAAAATTTGTAGATTTTGAAATAAATAAAAATGGTTTTCTTCAAATTGTGAAAAACATAATTGGCTTTATTAAGTTGAAATTTCAATTTAATATGACAACAGCTAACAGGATAACAAGCACTCCATTCTTGGTCAGTGGATTTTAAGTCCCAAAAACTTTTATTCCAAGTAAAATTTAGAAAATGTATATCTAAGGTGACACAATTTCTTTATTTCCATAAATAAATGTTGAAATGAATACTCTCTAAAATATATTTTACAACACAAATTTGGCTTCCACTTTAAGAAGTCATGGCTTAGCAAACTCAGGGGTCTCGGTGCATTCTCAACAGAAAATAGCAACAATAGCTCATAGTGATAGCCAAGTTGAGGCATGAGTACTCAGTAACTTTAACGCAACATTTTACAGCTACTTGCAGAAGTACAATTTGGAATAAAAGACATTTTATGTGATCTTTTTCAAATTAATGATTAATATGTAATGGTGTACGAGTGAAACTCATAGAAGGCAGCAACCATTGGCAACATTTACAAACTTACTTTGACTTTGAATCGTGACTAACACTGACTAATTTCAGTGCCTCATTTATGGTGATAAGACAACAGTTTACCTGCATTTCAACTCATTGAAACTGTTGTCTTTCTACTGTACATAATGTGGTAACACCCATCAATAGACTTGTACCTCCTCCGTCTTCTCGCTTCGCATATGATGTACTTCATCAACACACCAATGCCATTTCTGCCCTGCCTTCTATGAAGGACAGTGCACCACCCCTCTTAACATCAGAATCAACAATCACTGCACTTCCTTTACTCCGTCATCCCCCCACTCATCCCTGCCAGTACCTAAACATGCATCTTCTCATGACGCGCCTTTCAATCAATGTTTCTGTTATTGCCTCCCTCCCCCCCTTGGATTCCGCCGTCAACCTGCACACCCTTGAACTTGCTTGCATTCTGCTTCTCAAGGCATGCACCCCCCCTGGGCTCAATGCGTCCTTTTAACCGACACTTGTACTCCTCATTGTGACTACAATGTGTCCTCACCACTTCCCCGCCTCTTTTTCCCCTCCATTCCCCTTCCAATCCTAAATACCCTGCCCCCCCTATCCTCTCAGTATTCCCTTCTGGTTGAGAAAGACAGCAACGCTGTTCGAAAGCTCCTGTTTTTTATTCGTTTGCAAGTGTCCTTTTTTGTGTTTTCTATATTTTTTATGTCATTGCAACTAGTGACTTTTATACATGTGTTACACGTCACGTGCTTTCCTGAAATTGCTAGAGAGAGAGAGAGAAAGAGAGAACACAGGTGTACTGTAAAGACTCTTTGTAATAAGACTATGTGTAATAGAATCACAAAAGCTAAAATCATTAGTCATTAGTTAGTATCACATTTTGGTTTGAAGAATGGCTTTCTCTCCGCGTGTGAACTGTCTCTTTTGCATTACTGCAGTTTCTCTGCCCACATAAATGGGACAAGTGGCTGCAAACTCTACTCTTAGAATAGGAGCTCACCTCACCGCCAACAAAAATCAATTTCATTGCATTATTCCCCACACCCTCTCCTATGCAATTAGGAGTCAACCTAGCATACGTGACTGAAAACAGTCATTCATGGAGGCACCAAAACGTTTTCATTAGAAATTCTATTCATGGTTCACCATATGAATCCCTAACTGAGCAGGGCTCAACTGCACACAAGTACATACACTTCATGCACGTGTGCTCTGTTCAAAGATCAATTATGCAAAAAAATAATTACAATACCTGAGGCACTAAGGAGACATGAACGCAGCAGAAATTCTCCCGCTTCACCCGAAACTGAAACTGCCTGAATGCTTCCACAAAAGGCATGCCCTCGATGTCACCAATGGTGCCCCCCAGCTCCACAATGCACACCTGCAACCACGGAAACAAATCATAGCAATCAAAACCATTTCACTACACAATCATGCATTAAATTATTCAAATACCGTTTACCAACTTTTTCTGCTATGTTGAGGTGCTCAAAGACTACTTTATCTTTTTGGTATTTTTATAATTATGAAGTAATTAGGTGATCATGTTGCAATGATTTTCGCCTAATAAAACATTTTTTTACCTGTGGTGGTAAAGGCCACAAAAAATGTTACCAATAATACAAGTTTCGAGAAAACTGTTTTGTGCTTCCGAATGTTGAAAAGTCTAGTTTGTAGTATTGTTTACTACTTAGTCAATATGCTGAAGTGCTCAAAATGAAAAGAAAACCTGCTTGCAAATGGAGATATGTATATTGTTAAATGATTATATTCATTTAACAAATGCACACTGTTTTCGGTAGCAGACATTATCTCCAACTGTTCAAGGAAGTTCAACTTGTGGCCTTTGCACTGGGTGTGGAGCACTTTGTGGTCCCTGGTGTCGTCTTCTTCAAAATGAGGTGTTTGACACATTGGGAGCCATAATCCCCTTTCCTTGAACAGTTTTCGTATCCTTTCACACGGGTGTGAATAGCTCGTCCAGTTTGACCGATGTCACGTCAACACCTATCCAGGCATATAAGCAGCTCGCTGACTCTTCGCACTTACCTTGAAGATGATTGTGTACTACAATCGAAACCTAGGTTGGTGTCTGAATACACTTGTGGATTCTGACTAAGTGGTTTTTCTCTCCCCTTGCTATACCATCATGCAGCTCCACCAAGTAAAGCCCGAGGACTTTTTTGTCCTGAGCCTGAGAAAAGCCTGAGTTTTTATAGGCACTTTGGGTTTACATATAATGGTAACCTAAAGTAAATGTACTTTTATGCACTGTTAATGTAAAGAAATACCAAGACAATTATGACAAGCGGAACAATTTATCAGTTGTTTAGTCAAGCTGTTAGTAGTGTGTAATCAAAATGAGCTATTACTCAGTTCTTTACGGTTCTAATTTATAACTACTTATATTTAAGAACAATGACTAAGTGTGATGTTTGTATCTCACCAATTATTTTCTGTGCCCTTGGAAGGTGCAGTAAAAAGATTCTAATTTTTTATCTTGAAGAAGGATTTGGTGCTTTCCCGGCAAATAGACTGTACGAAGGAAGAGCTATCGGGATCTCCAGCTGGTCAGCAACTTTGCCAATATTTCGATGTCCGACTCGGCCATTGTCTTCAGGGCTAAAGATGTCAAATGAGAATTTCGTCTCCTGCTTATATCCGTTGCTCAGGAGTTCAAGTGACTCCTGATTGGTCCTCGTCAATGCTCCGATTGGTAGTGGGCTCTGATTGGCTGACTTGCGAGTGGCAGCTCTACCTGGTCTCCTGAATATTTTTCAAAACAGGCTTCCACGTATTACTCAGAGAGTAACCAGAATCCCGACTGAAATTATTTTTAGCCAGTCTGATTTCAATGGATTCTTTGATGAGCTGATCCCAAAAGCCGTTGGATGGACAAAGTAAATTCGTCAAACCGCACTGAGTTCTAGCATTCGGTCCAATGCTCTGCTATGGCTGAGGTGGCACTTATGTTCTTTTATCCACATTTCTATGGTCTCCCCAACATAAACCTTCCTGCATCCACAGGGAACTTGGAGGACGCAAGGTGTTTTTAGTCCAATTGGATGTTTAGCGTCTTCGTGCGGAATGAAACGCTAATTTCTTATTGTAGATAGCTATTTTATTCAGCTCCACTTACAAGATTCTCTCATTCTCTCAAACTCATCAACAACTCCCTGGTAAACAAAATCGGTATTGTTGCCCGGTTGGTATGAAGATGAATAAAATAATAAATAATAATAATTGATAATAAATAATAATAATTGATGATAAATAATAATTGATAATAAATAATAATAATTGATGATAAATAATAATTGATAATAAATAATAATAATATAATGCATGACTACATAATGAATATGATTAATTGCCAATGTGGCTGTTGTGGCGGGGTATCGCCACACTACCGATACCGACAAGATTCTCTCATTCTCTCAAACTCATCAACAACTCCCTGGTAAACAAAATCGGTATTGTTGCCCGGTTGGTATGAAGATGAATAAAATAATAAATAATAATAATTGATAATAAATAATAATAATTGATGATAAATAATAATTGATAATAAATAATAATAATTGATGATAAATAATAATTGATAATAAATAATAATAATATAATGCATGACTACATAATGAATATGATTAATTGCCAATGTGGCTGTTGTGGCGGGGTATCGCCACAGATCTTTTGCCCCTACCAGAATTTCCCAGATTTTTGCTGTTGGTTTGTGGATGGTCTTGATGTCATACCTCTTTAGTATTCTCGCCACTTTCCTGGAAATAGAAGAGATGTATGACAGGCACACCTTGGCAAAGGGTTCTTCTTCGCTGTTCCCTGCCTTGGGGTCACGGTGTTGAGAGACCCTTTTCTGGGCCTTCGAAATTTGCCTCCCTTCATATCCGTTCTGGAGGAAGGTTTTCCTCAGGTGTTTTAATTCTGGTGCCAAGCTGTCCTTGTCCGAGACGGCTCGATGTACCAGGTTTGACATGACCGCCATGCTCTGAGAAGGGTGATGATGGCTTCGTCCGTGTAGGTAGAGGTCGATGTGGGTGGGCTTCCGGTAGACGCAGAGCCCAAGTGTGCCGTCCCCCTGTTGGTGAATGGAAATGTCGAGGAACGGGAGTCAATTGTTTTCCTCTACTTCCATGGTGAATTTTATGCTGCTCTGCCGCTCATTCAGGTGACCGAGGAACTAGTTGGGGGTTACTTTTTCCCATGGGGCCACACTACGAAAGTGTCATCCACATTTCGCAGGAAAAGCATCGGTTTTAGGGGAGCCGAATTCAGAGCCCTTTCCTCAAAAGTCCTCCATGAAAAAGTAGGCGATGGCAGGGGGGAGCCCATGGCTACACCGTTGGATTGCTCGTAGAATCCTCCATTGTAGCCAAAGTAGGCAGACGTCAATACATGGCGGAACAGCTGCACAGTGTCACCATCGAACTTATCAGCCAGCAGCCGTAGAGTGCCTTCCAGAGGGATGCAAGTGAAGAGACACACCACCACGCCACAGCTCACCAACAAATCCGTCTCTTTTGTTCAGATGTCTGCGAGGACCTTCACAAATGCGGTGGAGTTCTTGATGTGCACACAGTCGCAACAGCCCATATGCAGAGGAGCCCCCAGGTGATGCTTTAGGAAGGTGATGATCCCCTAGGTCTCCCCCCCCCCCCCCCCGATGTTTAGCCTCGTTCATGCTTCCTGGTATTTATCACACTCTCACATCTCAGCATTTCCTGACATGTCACACTGGGTCACACCCTTCACACTGAGTTCCCGATTCACTGAAGGGAGCCAGTCAGGGGACTGAGCCCTCAGACGTGTGATGATGACCTTCTCCCACTTCCTGACTGACGTGGGCCACGCAAATGCTGCTTCACTTATTATGTCCAATGCACTCCACTGCTCCTTCCACCACTTGAAGACTGAAATCTTCAGGAGCCACTCAAGGTCTTACAACAGTAGCAGAGTCAATGTGAAATTACCATCTTTCAGGGCATCCCTTGCAGTTGCATCAGCTGCCTCACTCCTGACAATTCCCATGTGGCTGGGAACCCAAAGCAAAACGACTCTAACTCCCTTCCTTTGAAGGGAGAGCAGGAATGTGTGGACCTCCTGACAGATTGGACTTGTCAACAACGTGTCATAGGAAATGGAGCTTAGGGAATCTATATAAATTGCTAAATAGTATCCCCCCACTACTGCCCCACACACAGCTATAGGGAATGCCGTGTGTGCACTGCACAGCGGACTAAGTTTAGCTCTGAAGGCTCCATGATGGCATGAAACAACGGCACAAGCACACAGGCTATGAAATACTTCAACCCATATTTGAACACGGTGCGATAGCAGACCCAGGAATATAGGGAAGTCACTCTAATGCTCGCAAGGAGCCTTTGGATTGGATGAGCAGTCATGGTGGAAAGCAAGAGTATTAGTAATATGCTATTCCCACTCTCAAATAACAAAAATGCACATTAGCTGGGCAGATGGCCTTTGTTTTATGATTAACCCTCACTGGTGCATAAAGTACGCCTATTTTATGAAATAGGTTTTTACAACTCTATATACTGATGATAATTATAAAAGGCTTTGTGTATTCCTTCATTTTCATTTTGACTTCCAATTGGCTGCGTTATCCATGCTTAAGAAAATGCCATAAATTTATTATTGGAATTTTTGTTAAGGTCCGTCATCCGCGGCGTACGGAATACGCCATGCAACCGGCCGCGAGACTCATTTGCTTTTCCTTCGTTCTTTGAGCAGGTGCAAGAAATTGAATACGCTGAAGATGGAAAGAGTGATTTTTATTGATATTTAGTGAAAGTGATTGTAATGTACGCTATCCCACTTGTTTCTACATTTTTTCATAAAAAATACTTATTTTTTTCCCTTCCATTTTACTCTGTAATAGTCAAGTCAGCTTTCTGACTGAGGAATAGAAAGTGCAATATTTGGCTTACTTGGAACTTTTGTCACTGTGGAAGTTATTTTTGGTTCGCTCGTAAGTATAAAATGAGTATGCAAAAGGATATTTTTGTACTTTTATCACTTAAACTAGATTTACAAATTCATCACTCAAAAGTACATTGTAAAGTTAATGTAACGTTTCCATAACTTTAATTCTGCAATAAAATATTTTTCCTTTCACTTTCACTAATGATGAATTTTATTATTTTTATGTTTAATTTGTTGACTCATGAATTTGACACGAAACTTCTGATCTACATTTTCAAGTGCCTGCTTGCCTTACCCTAGGAATAATACATAGGACTGTATTCCTGTGCAGAGTTCACACCAATGCACAGCAGGGCTGCAAGCGGTCCTACTGGTTGGTTTTAATGGAAAAATGACTTATTTTTGCCAAAATAATGACCAAATAATGACCAAATAATGACCAAAAATGACCAAAAATTGACCAAATACAACCAAAACCTTACTGAAACCAGCCAAACATACTTGAGTTTATGCACAATAGCAGAAATTCCACAGAGAAAAAAATCATTCGCCTTGACCGGGATTCGAACCCGGATCCCCTGATTTCCGGCCAGGTGCTTTACCAGCTAAGCTACCGAGGCGTCATTTTTCCCTGTGGAATATTAGAGGCCTTAAAGGAGCTAGTACACCTTAGTGTTTAAAGTTCAGTCTTAACTTCTTGGACGGTGGCACCATGTGCACGACGTCGGCTGCTTTGTGGCATAATATGCCTAGCAGTTTGAGAACATCTAGCTCCTTTAAGGCCTCTGATATTCCACAGGGAAAAATGATGCCTCGGTAGCTTAGCTGGTAAAGCACCTGGCCGGAAATCAGGGGATCCGGGTTCGAATCCCGGTCAAGGCGAATGACTTTTTCTCTGTGGAATTACTGCTATTGTACATTTTCAGCGGGTAACGCCATTAAGGTCTTCGTGGCTAGTTCGTGAACCTTCAATTTGTCTTGAGTATATGTTTCCTAGAGTCCTGCATTCTCAGCCATCTCGTAAACTGGCGGCCAACTGGCCGACTAAGCAATGAAAATCTGTTAAATGCACGATTCGAACACATATCTTGTACTCTCGTGTCTTCAATTCACGAATTGCAAGGGATTTTTAGGGTCCAGTTGGCCGCCAGTTGGGGAGTTGGCAGAGAACGCAGGGCTCTGATGTTTCCTGGTGTATATCGTGACTTTGAAGAGGGAAAGTAAGTGAATGACATATTAAAAACTGTGTCAAATAAAATTTTATTCACATGAAAGTAATGCAAAATTTAAAAAAAACACTTACTTTCCAAAAAAAATAACTTGCACGTACTTCCTAACTAGAAACGTACGGCAACAAAATACAGTGGAATCCCGGTATAACGAGTGCTCATAATCCCTCGGAAATCACTCGCTAAATCGAGCGCTCGTTATATCCGATGGTGTTGAAAAAACCCACCTAATTCTCATAGTCGTTCGTATTTACAGTTTTTCTTTTGTTTCCGTGGTATTTGACGAAGGTAAACAGCAAAAAAGTCATTTCAGGCACATTCTGGTAGAGTATCAACATATTTCATGAAAGAAACAGGACATTTTCCATTATATAAAATATTAATTCCCCTAGTTTCGATGTTTTTCTTCCAGTTCTTCTATTTTTCGATCGCCGAAGAAAGCTGTAAAGACAGCGTAACTAGTCAGAATTAAAATATTAGGTACACTGTGGAAGTTTTTGGATAATTTTGCGAATATGTCATGACGATAATATCAGGTTTGTCGAGTTTTCGAATGTTAACCAGTACGTCCATCAGTTGGGTAAATTGGCCTGAAGGTTCACTGAAATACGGTATGTTTCGGGGGTCGTAGATATTTTTCAAGCTTAAGCGAAGGCCAACTTACGGCTGTCTTTTTCCGACTCGATTAACTGGAGCAATATCACGATAATTTATCGGGCGCGAACACGCTATGTTTGAACGAGCGCAATATCACGATATTTTATCGCGATATTTATCGTGATAACATATAGTGATATTTTATCGGGGCGCGATACCGTGATATTTTATAGGGGCGCGATATCATGATATTTTATCGCGATATTTATCATGGTCACGATATTTATCGTGATGTTTATCGTGATAGTTATCGCGATACCTATTAGCGATATTTATCGCACCCCGATATCTTATCGTGCCCCGACATCTTATCGTGCCCCAGCATCTTATCGCGCCCCGATATCTTATCGCGCCCCGATATCTTATCGCGCCCCGATATCTTATCGCGCCCCGATATCTTATCGCGCCCCGACATCTTATCGTTCCCCGACATCTTATCGTGCTCCGATATCTTATCGTGCCCCGATAACATATCGGGGCACGATAAGACGATGTTTATCGTCACGCTGAGTTATCGTTATCGCCACCTTATGATATGCTAAAATTATCGTATCCCGATATTGAATTATCAATATCGCCCATGCCTAGACCTAACTCCCTCTCCTACTCTTGCTCTATCTTGCCCTCTCCTACTCTCCTATCTTGCTCGTCGTCTGCCCACTCCCACTGATGACTGGGCCTAACATTAGAAGACCGTAAAATGGGAGCGCGCAGAGCGTACTGAAGGCCGTAAATCGTTAATGTTTGGACATAACTGGCTTTAGCTGTTGTAGATATGGCACTCGTCTTGTATTTTTAGTTTAATTAGCAGATAATACAAAACCCAATAGTTAATTTTTGCTAGGCGGTGCATCGCCCTCGAGAGATATCTGTCGTAATACCGAGCGTATACCGTGGAAGGAACTTTTTGGCCTCGCTATATCCACTTTATTTTACATGTAAAACATAGGCCTTTTGGCGGTACAAAGACAATCACTCGCTATAACGCGATTCTCGCAATAAGCCGTACTCACTATACCGGGCTTCTACTGTAGTAAAATAAAATATTTACTTCGTTGAGTGATAAATATAATGTGATTACATCAGACACGTTTTCTAGACTAGAAGAACGAGGGAAAAAATGCAAAGCATTAATAAATACGTATTTATGTATCCTTGGGCTTGCAAGAGAAGAAGTCTGATATAAGTTTAGAGGTGCACTACTCCACCTTTTGCCGAGTATTCTCAGCCTCCTTCCTCTTTTCTGTAGCTTCTTTTCGGACTGTCTCCGCTCCTTCAAGCATAGCTTGGGCTACAGCAACTCCCTCCATTTCTTTCTTTTCTACAGCAGTTTTAAACCTTTTGGTGGCTACCTCAACCAGCTTATCTGACGCTCTTCTTTTCTCTTCTTCAGTCTTCCTCATAGCTTTAAGCCTTCCCTGCTGATCATGCTATTTCTCTCACTCCTCTTCCATTTGTTTTAATTTTTCCTGTTCTTTTGCTCTTCTTGCCAACTCCTCTTCAGCCATACGACTTTCCTCTTCCCTTTTCTTCTTCTCATTCTCCATGTGCTCACAATACTTCGCGTGAGCACTAAGGGCAGAAGCTAGCAACTCCCTTGTCATTGGAACATTCTCCGGCTTGTTGCCATGCTTCCTCATAACACCCTTCACCACCATGTATGAGTCACGTGTCAGCTCAGACATTGAGGCTCTATCGGAAGTGAGGGTTCGACCAGATGAGGACAAGTTCTGTTCACTGTCCGCCTGCTCATGTGAAAGGTACAACACACACTTCACAACTGTGGCAACTGTAGGGCACTTCAGTTCCCTGGTGGATCTCTTGATACGGAAAAATTGTGCCCAATACTGATCAATGCGCATTTCCTGACTATTGGATCATCCTTTTCCATTTGAAGCATCCTCCACTCATCCAAGAGGACATCAATTTTTACCTCATCTGAAAGAGGGAGCTCCCGAGCAATTGCTGCTATGTCACTGCTGCTTGCTTTCCTTGAACGTCCTTTCATTGGGGTGAATACACCGGCAATGCTTCGCAAGTGCTTTTGTCTTCAATGCCAATTTCTTAAGGATGAGTGAGCAGACAGCGACGTAGTGGTCTCTGACTTCTTTGAGGAACTCTAATCGATCCCTCTCATGCACCTGAACAAGACAATTGACAATAAACAAGTGTGAGCGCACTGACTTCCTTCTATGTACTGTATTCCAGCTATTTAAATCTGCTGCCTTCTCTGCTCACTGCCTTCTCTGCGGCCGCACGGCTCCTCACACAAGTCTCCTGCATGAGGCTCTGTGGCGGCCAGTGATGCACAGGACAGAAGAATCGTGGCAGATTTAAAAAGCAGAATACCACAACAACACAATTCTTAAAAAGCGAACATATGACTGACAGCTACTCACCTTTGACAGTTCCTTCGTGACATCATCACTGCAGGAAATGTCTAGGGGCGACAGTAGATTTCCCGTCTCCAAGGTTATCAGGGATATGCCATGACTCTTCATTGCTGTATCTTTGCAGCACCTCCCCATCAACGTTTTTACCAGATCAGCAAGTTCTGAGTAGAGAATGTGTATTAACGGCTCACTTCTCTGATGTGTACCTGTGAATTTCGTCAGGATCTTCGCACTATCGCTAACAAAGAACAGCTGAGCTTTGATAGTAGGTGATTTCAAGTACCCCACAATATCTTGGTAACATTTCTTCTTCGTGAAAGTCTTTTCTTCTCAGGGACAAATTTGAGGAAGTAGTAGGTGACTGCGTTCCACTGCTCCAAAATCCTTCCTGCAGCTCCTTCAAGTGTCAGCCATCTTGAATTAACATGAATAATGAACTCATGAGTTGGTAGCCCTAATTTCCCCTATATTGCTTTGAAATCTTCCCATTACGATGGCCACTTTGCAAAGAAATTGTACACACCCATGATGAGATTTGTTGCATCCTCCCCCTATTCGTCAATGCCTCTCTGGTAGGCATTGTGGCATATGTGAATGTTGCACGTCCCCAAGTCAACGAGTCCCTTCGGCCTTGACACCAGTACACGTTTACGTGATGGATTTTTCTTCACTGGATTTGGCGGGATATGAATTGGGAAATGTCCCCAATTTGCCGCCTGGAATCTCATGGGTGCCTGATACTGGTCCCCCACGTCTTTTATGGCCCTGCATATTCACATTTTCTAGAATTTTCTCGGAAGTCATCAAATTGAATCTTCTTGCCTGCTGTTTTCTTATATAATACATAAATATTAAATAAAACCATATACATAACATAACAAATCTTTTTATAACCTTTGGCATAACGACGCATAACTGGAAACGATGCTTATTGCTGATCCTGCCTGTCAACGGCATTCATTTGCATGTTGTAATCAAGAGTGACTTTTGGTTTTATGATTAATTCTTTAGTTCTCACTGATTTCTTTCCAGTATCAGTCGTTTCCAAGGCCTTGTGGTATATGTTGTTGGTGCATGCACGTCCACTTTATCTCTCCATTTCACAACATTTGTTCCATTGCTATAAGCTATTTTTGCCTCCCCTTTCTTCAACTGTATATTTTTGAATTCTGCCGGCATACTCCTTTGGTTTATTCTAACTGTGCCTAAGGCATTAGTTTTCTCATCAATCAATGTGAGAAATAGATCAGGTGATGTGCACCAATTAACTAATGCCACAGTGTAACCCTTGCAAAAGTAGGGATACAAAAGTGCTGATACTATTGCTGCACTACAAGGAATTTCCTTTGTTCCAGACGGTTTTTCCCAGTGTAAATTGAATATTGTAGGCAGTACCCTGATGTGCTTTCACATAATTTGTAGAACTTGATTCCGAAGCAAGCACGTTTAATTGGGTTGTACTAGACATGGCATAGCCTGCCACGAAATTTTATCAAGCTTTCATCTATGGCAAGATTTCTTTCTGGAACGTATATGGCTCTAAATTTTTTATTTACATAGTCGATCACTGGAGATATCTTTTCAGCCAATCATTTTCATTCACTTTTGAATTACAGTTGAGCACCCTTAATCCGGGAACACCCATAATCCAGCAATTTTGCCATGGCCAACTACCCGGTACTTTGTGGAATATGCCAAAACATTTTTTACCAAAACATTCTTCATAACCTGCCGAGATATCCCATTCTAAACATTAATTTTCCCATTACGAGAATCAAAATAATTTAAACATATTAATTTCAGGTACTCCGTGTACACTGGAATTATTCTGCAACTGTAAGTAAGCATAAATTTGAAGACATCGCCGAGACTACGACTAATTTACAGATCGGCCACTTTCAATGGCGCGTGCATTTTTGATCGACCACTAGATGTAATTTGATAAAATTATTTTTTATCTGCTTATGTTTCTCCCAAGTCATGTCTCATCTATACAGTTATGGCAACAGCAGAGGAATGAGGCATCAGTAAAAAACGTTAACCATTGCAGGAAAAGTGTAAGTTGTGAAAAAGCTCGACGCTGTTGCATCAGTAAAGCATTTGTGTAAAACATACTCCATGGGATCTTCAACAATATAGCATCAGAGGCGTAGCGAGGGGGGCCACCCCAGGCCCCGCTTTCAGCATAGGCCCTTAAATTTTAGTTTTTCCCGTTTCTACCAGACACATAAAAAACCTTGGTTTGAATGAATAATTGGATGTCTAAGCTGTCTTTTGAACTACATCGTAAAATTGGTATTAAATGAATCGATGAGCAAAGCAACAAAGTATGAACACCGACTTTGGAAGTTTCTAGGCCCACATGACATAAGCCCCGACGAGCAGAACAAGGGCAAGGCAAAGCAGGTGGCGCAGATGCAGAATCAGCAGTTTGCCACTCATAACCCACCCTACCCTCCAGCCATTGTAAGTCAACTCTATGAAATGAACGCTATGTCTTTTATGCCTCAAATATCTGATTACAACACGCATACATTTTTAAAGTACATTTTTATGAGGAAAATGTGAGAATTTTCTAATCACCATTTGCATTGCGCATTCATGTTTTTGAGAACGGTACTCCTCGCTATTATCTGCCACTCCATTCACTGCCCAAAAGAACTTCGTGCAAAGAAATGCTGCCAACTTTCCCCTACACTCACGTCTGCCCTTTCCCTTTTGGTTTCCATATATAATGGTCTATTTGTAGCTGCAAAATATCCGTTCATGCAGTGGCGCATTTAGGGGGGGGTCACAGGGGTCATGACCCCCCTCCCCCCAAATTTTATTAAAAATTTTTCATTTTTATTAGTTTAATAGTTTGTGTATCCTTGTAAAGGAGTCAAGGGAGCGTATATGCAAATGCATGGCTACAAGACCCAAACATGAGAGAAGTTTGAGATGTATTTATCGTGGAGCGTAGCACTCCCTACTGTAAAAAACAAGCTCAAAAATAAAATAAGCTGTGTCCCAACTCGTTAGGCATTAGGGAGCATGGATTTGGCGCCTAAAATTTAGCTGGCTAACCCAAAAGGGAGCATGAATTGGGACATCCTTACACAGGTATTGCCATCTGCTGGGATCGAAACCGATGAAAAACAAGAGAATGTGAAAGGGATGAAAAATGATGTACAAAATCTTACACAATCAATATTGTTAAGTTTCTTATGCCATTGTGTATAGACAGAATTTAATTTGAGTTTAGGGTACCGTAGATTAGCATCTTGTCATATTTTCCGTAATTTAGATAATACATTTATTTTAATTTAGAACAATTTGGCCTTCTCCTACTTCTGAATGAATCTCTCCGTCATGTCACTACTCCCTATATATTGTGATGAACGAATCAACACGACTAATTATAAAAATACCAAAAAACTTTCAGCCGAAATACTTTCCCTCGTTGGTAGCCATCTTCATCGAGTCCACTGCTCTCGCTTTGAATCATGGGAAAAGGATGCACTCGTCGATGCCCAAATCTGGCGGCTGAAAAAGGTACCTAAATCCACTCCCTTATGATGCCTAACGAGTTGGGACACCCTTCCAAGAAGACGTCCTTCCTAAATTCTGGGATGGTACCTATCTGGTGCATTGGGACACAGCTATAGAGCCCGCATAGTCGGAAGTGCCTCACTGCTTTCGGCAAAGTTCGGCTGTTTCCGATGTCTCGTGATAAGCTCGTGGAGCTCGACTGACAGACAAGTGAGTCTTCACCTACCCTTGAATAGTAGGAATAGCCAATATAATATGGAATAGCAGGGTCGCACCAGGCGCATGGCCAGGGGGGTTAAACCACCACCCCCTTGTGAAATTTTCCAATGGCGAGGAAAAAAAGAAAATAAGGGAGGATGAGAGGAAAGGAAAAGAAGAAAAATACAGGAGACAAGAATACCAGATGATACTTAAAACTCCCTTGTTTCCCTTGTCGAATACAAATGTACACAGGTATACAGAGAGTATGAATGACAAAGCAAAAGAGAGAGAGAAGGCAATATAACATGAACGTTGAACACTTTCTTGCTGCAAAGCAGAAATTCAGAGCTCCATCTTGAAAAGAGTTAGAGAAGCTCAAGTGTTTTTGATTATTTTTGACGAAACTACTGATATATCGAACATATGTCAATTGAGCCTGTCATTCCACTACATCCACAAGAGTAATAAGGCTAAATCAACACCAAGGGAGGACTTTGTCTCACTTGCAAATGCCTATGACCTAATTAGGCCTGAAGGTATCGACAGACAATCGAAAGAACTTAGGTTAAAAGGTTGCCTTGAGCCATATAGTGCAAGTTCTCGTCAAGGCATTTGACCTGGATCTCCAGTTTTGTGTAGGATTTGGCACAGACAAATGACAATTTGTTCTTCAGTGGACAGCCTACGTGTTAACTGTTCAGTAGGGAATGCACTGCGTTCTTTAAGTGAGCAGGTTGTAATCCAATGGCAAATTGTTTCGCGAAATTACATACACTTTGAAAGTTACAGTATTTTTTAATATTCCTGTAATAATACGTTTTCGTGCATAAATAGTGAATATATTTTCTCTTATTAAACGATCAGTTAATCAAAGGAAGAGGTATTTCTGCTTTTAATAAATATAATAATTCTATTTATGGTATAGTATAAAGCGTGGTTTTTCCACAACATGTTCATTTTAAATTTATATTTGCGCTATATTTTCAAGTACTCTTAACTATTAAAACGTGTATATCACAAACAACTATGCACTTGTTTCAGCACGTCAAATTGTAATTGCAGCATAGGTTTCATGTACAAATGCAATGGAGAAACATCGTAAGGAGAAAATTAAAAGCAGATCTGGACTAAATTGTTTTGCCCCAGGTTTTAGTTGAAAAATTTGGGGTCGTATGTACTTAATTCAGGGTCGCATTATATTCCGACCAATATGGTAAATCAATAAAAGAAAGTTGTTTTCATACTGATTTTTTAAAATCAAGTCCTCACCTTGTCAGCTTCGAAGGTTTTTGGTCCTCAACTAATAAAAATACCATAAATCGCTGAAATATGTCTCTCAAAGAAACTTTTGGACAGACTTACACGCAGTTCGTATTTAAACATTAAGAAACAAGTACGACACAGTTTAAGTGCAAAAAATGTCACCTTACTCCACTCTCATCGTATGCAAATTGTGGCATAGAGGCTGCATTTCTATCTGATTTCTGAATGTCATATGCCTAATGTCATTTGGTCACTGTCTTTTTGCAAGACACGACAAGCACATATAAGGAAAAAGTTTAAATATAAGTATCAAATCATGCTTTCTAAATAGATGTAGTTTCTGAAGTATTCCTCGCTAAATCAATGTTTACTTTGCTACTAAGGTTAACACGTTTCCGCGAGCTTGTAAGAGCAAGTGGTTCTAGCTTCCGAACAGTGTTCGTTTATCGGGCTTATTTTTGGCACTTAATACTATTTTATTATGCTGGGAAATCTGACGAAATCTCGTGGAAATGCAGTTGAACGCTGATGAACATTCTCTGCTCTCAACATCATGAGGCGAATGACCCCCTGAAAGTTGCATCATGTGAAAAATGTGAGGACTCCTGAAGCGTCGGTGGATGAGAGGAGAGAACTTTCTCGTCTGAAAATATCAGCTGCAGTTGGCGGCACTTTAAGATCTTTCTCCTTAGCACTCAGGGTTTATGACACCCTTCCCAAGAGAGTGGACCCAGGGTTTGACCCCAGGCAAGCATGCTAAGTGTTCACTGCCGATCGGTATGTTTTGCTCGCATCTGGTATTGTGACAATAAAGTTTGGGTGTGGGGGCACTCGAGCTTCAATTTATGTTTAGATGTTGCTGATGTTGTCTCTACGACAAACCTTAGCCACTCTGTCGTTCCAAATTATCAAGTGAGGATCGTCGTAGTGCTTCTGTTAACTTTTAATCTAGTGCAACATTTTTTCTTCTCTACACTGTGTTAACTTTGTTTCTTTGTGCTAACATTCGAACCAGCCTTTGGCTCGACTGTATTGTGTCGCTCCGTACAACCGTGATCATTAGTGAGCCCGCAATGAGTAAAAAGTCACGATCTAGTCTTATCTGGTCGTACTTCACCGATTTGGACATTGATTTGAAAAAAGCTAAGTGCGATTTATGTGGGCAAGTGATGGGTTACAGTGCATCCATTTCAAATTTAAAAAGACATCAAGTCTCGACATCCCACAGTCAACGTGTCTGCATTGAGAGGTCCTAAAGCCATGGCCTCAGTATGTTCTACGGTGAAAGAAGCAGTATCCAACGCGGAAGAAGACAAGCAGATTGAAGGTCCTCCAGCAGATAGTACCCCTGGTTCCCTAATAGCCACTGCAAGACCATCGACATCATCCAACATGACTACCACTGGTCAAGCTGATCGCGGTAACATTCCTAATGTAGTGCAGTCGACTATTTCATAGTTTGTTCAAAAACACAAAATTGGTGAAATGCAACGGAAGAAGATCAACAAATGCTTGCTGAAATTATTTTTTCAAGATTTTCAGCCTTTTTCCGTTGTCAACAATCAAGGTTTTCGGAGTTTTGCTGCAGCCCTTAATCCAGCATACAGACTTCCCTCGAGGAAAACAATAACATCCACCCTTATTCCTGCTGCGTATGAACAGTGTATGAATGCAGCAAAAACGAAACTGGAGGAGGTCAATAGTAAATGCCTGACTACCGATGCCTGGACTTCAAGGAACCTGGAGCCATATGTCGCAGTTACAGCTCATTACATCACTAATGACTTTTCACTGCAGTCCACCCTACTGGGGTGCACATCGACCGAAAAGCAACACACCAGTAAGAATTTAGCTACAGAAGTGCGGAGAATCACTGAAACATTTTCTCTCAGTCAAAAAGTCTTGGTGGTAGTAACGGACAATGCAGCTAACGTGAGAAGTGCTGTGATTAATGAGCTAGGAAGGAAGCATTTAGGCTGTTTCGCACACACATTAAACCTAATTGTTCAAGGCTCGTTGAGTCTAGTGAAGACTTTGTTAGATAAAGTCAAAACAATTGTGGCGCATTTTAAGAGAAGTACTTCAGCCACGGACACCTTATTGCTGTTTCAGTGAAACTCTGGGATAATTAATCCAAAAAAATTGAAGCAGCATGTTTTAACGAGATGGAATTCCACTTTTTTATGCTCCGGAGGAAGATTGGTTTAGAGAATGCGGTGATGGCCACTGTAGCCATAATCAACAAGAATTTGCCAGTTCTGTCGGAGGAGGAATGGAAACTCTGTGCTCAGCTATGCACTATTTTGAAGCCATTCGAGGCAGTAACACGGCAGTTAAGCGGCGAGAAGTACATCACGGGGAGTCAAGTGTTGCTATTTACTCAAGGATTATCCTCGATTTGTAAGAAGATGTCAAGGGAAGAATATTTGCCCCCGATAAAAAATGTTTTAAAAGAATTGTCCTTGGGAATCACCACAAGATTTGAAAATTTGGAGCACAGTAATACTATATCCATTTGCATATTCTTGGATCCTCACTTTAAACTACATGTTTTTTCCGAAGAACTAGCAGCAACAAGGGTTAAAAAAAACTGCCATCGCCCTTGTTAAACAATTAATAGAGGAAAATTCTGCTAGTGACATCGCTTCCAGCTCAAGGGTGGAAAATGATCCAACAGATTCCTCAACTGTCAGCCATATGACATATTTGAGGATTTCGACAGAAAGATGGCATCAAGTCAGCCTAAAGGTAAATAATAATATCCTATACTTCTTGAGTCACATCACTATCAAATATTAATGTATCTCTTTGTTTCTTTTAGCCGATTCTACTTCGACAGCGATTGCAGAGGTGCAAAGATATATCGAAGATGTTACCCTTCCTCGGCAAGAAGATCCTCTGCTATGGTGGAGACAACGCCATCATATGTACCCAAATTTGTCAAGTTTGGTGAAAACGAAATTTAATGTGCTGGCAACCTCAGTTCCATGCGAAAGGATATTTTCTAAAGCTGGAACGGTTGTTAGTGACTGTCGTACGCGCCTCAGCTCTCAGCATTTTGAAAAACTTTTGTTTCTGAAACTCGTACCTTGTTAATGATTATGTATGAACGTCAACATTTATTAAAAAATTAATTTTCTTCAGACATGTCTAGCCAGTCTTCACAACATGTGGTGCTTCGTCCTTTATATCCCATCTCATAATTTAGTGACTTCTAGTGAATTTGATCAAATATTTTACCAATTTAGTGCATATCCAGCTACCCCCAAGTTTTCTAATGATTATTTATTTTCTGTATTAGCCTGTTCTTCCGGAACTGTCCTTTTGAACTGTTCTTTTCCCTGAACAGGATGAACTGTTCACTGAAATGAACAGTTTGGGCACATCTCTACCGAGGATGCAACTGACACCCACAGTCAGGATGGGTAACGGATGCAGGTGGGACGAATGGGCCTAAGGGTGCAAAGGGAAGAAACCTAGCACCAGCCCACGCTGGACCAAAAGGGGTTCAACAAGAGCACCGAGGACGGCAGACGACAGGCTACCAACGGTGTCTTCAAGACACCTTTCGTGCCTCAGTTAACCTCTAACAAAGTTAGAGAAACCAACCAGTGCAAGTATACAAGGAGGCAATCTTACCTCGGGAGTGTTTCCATCCTCACTCACTGGCTCCGAAGCCACTTTCTCCACCCATTCCTGCACAGCATCTGTTATGTGAGGAACAACTGGAGGAGAAAAATACATTAGGGAGACCACTCTGCATACAACACGCAAGTAATAGGAAGCTGTAGAAATGGAGCTAACCTTGTACCGTTTTCCCTAAGTAATCGCCCCTGCGTTCCTTAGAAATGACATGTTGGTAGATTTTTCCTGTAGTTATATTGTTGTCCCGATGCAGTGTTATGTCCAGGAATCTCTCGTAGTTACCCAAATCCAAGTCCACTTCACCACCATCATCAAGAACATATACCTCACCTACAAGGGCAGCAAAGTCAATGAATACACAGTGTACATAAAAATAACAATTACATTCACAATATGATATAAATGAGACCTATTTAAATTTAACTTTCAATCCTGCTATGCAAATGCATATTATGTCATACAGTGGAACCTTGGTTCACAAACGGCCTGCTTCATGAACATATCAGCTTAGTATGAACAAATCGTTCCTAAAAAATATATATCGCTGAATTTGCAGAAATGAAAATACTTTATATTACCATAGAGATATTTATTGCACATTATGTGGTGTTTGATGAACAGTCTCATCAGGTATAGAATACAGTTCAAGTGGTCATACACCATTTGCAGATGGGGTAGGAGGTTACTGGCCTGAAGGTGAGGAGGTGCCTACGTGGTGGTGGGAAAACACAAGGAATTTTCATTGCAACTGTGAAGTGCATCCACCCACGTATGCCACAAAGTGTTCACATCAAAATCTTGAACACTCAAGTTTAAACCTTAACATTAACTCCGAGATGATTGGTTTTCTGCAGTGTGTACATCATCACGTAGTTTACGTTGTTTTATATTCAACGTATTGTTAAATAATAAAAAAAAGTTTGAGCCAGTGTTACAATTTAAAGAAGGTGCTATCATTTTATCCCCATGGCACCAGGGGTGGAGCTGGTGAAAAGCGGTGAATAAAATTCGTGCGACTTTAGACTCGTTAATTATTGTAAAAACATTAATTAAGTATGCACGACATATTTGGTTAAACAATCATTCCTAGGTGGAGCTAAAATATTTACATGGTTTCAAAAACGAATAGATGGTTCAACAGCTATTACTACCTAAGATAAAGATTACTTTTTACCAGCTTCACATCACCGTCAAATAGAGGATTTGACCTAACCACTTGACAATTAATTCGGCATACGCTTGAGTACTGATTGATGCCTAGATATAGAGGGAGATTACATGGGTGTTTTCAAGTCTCCTTACGCACTAATTCAGACTGGGGGGGGGGGGGGAATAAGGATAGGAGCGGGAGGAAAGGGGTGGAAAGAGAATGAAATGTAGGACTGCTGCTTATATAAGGACTCGTTGTACTTGCAATTAAAGTAACTTTAAAGGACTGATACTGCGGTGATTTCTACCCTTGTAATGTTTCCCCGATATCCGTTTCATGGATAAAAATAAGTATGGCCGATATACATTTACATATTTGTCTTTTCATGCTGGCGAGATAAATCAGACTTTCATAGCTTCAGTAGCTATATCACTTAGAACCTATTGACAGCACATAGGGGATAGTGCGATTAAGACGGTACTGCTACATTCAAAATCTAAATTTAATGAATATTACCACGTTTTCCTCACCAATGTCATGTTTCCATGGGTCTGTTCATGTGATCGTATATTCTCAATGCAATGAATTTCAAATTGAGTATAACGGGGTCAAGTACATAGTATAATCAAAAGGGGTTAACGAGAGGACACAATCACTGTTTATTAACAACATACGCTCATAGCGCAGCGAAGTTTCACGCATACCTTAATAATTTATTTTATTTTATTGACAGCACACGTCCATTTAAACGTAACTACTGTCTTCATAAGAATACAGATACATTCCTAGACCATGCAAATGCGATCAAATTACTTTTTAATGGGATAATTTCATAGGAAACATCGAATTTGTGATTTACATAGAAAATACAGATGTAATCCAGGAAAACTACATCAAATATCCATATACATTTCTGATATATGCATACATCGATTTTACATGTGGAATTTTGATGTATTTTAGAAGAAATTTAAATGACCGCCAATTTCACGATTAACTCACTTCAATTCTTAATACACCTCCAGCGTCAATTTAAATGATATTAATGTTTTCATACGAAAACAAATACATTGGTAGGCCATGCAAATACATCCAGATTATTTATTAACAGGATAATTTCATTGAAAACAGCGAATTTCTTATTTACATAGAAAATACATTCCAGCAAAAAAAACATCAAATTTCTATACGTATTTCTGATGTATTACAGCTGTAATACAGTAAATTATACACATATGCATACAGTATATATTATTATAGTGGATCTGGGTTTGGACCGAGGGGGGGGGGGGGGGGGAACCAGAGTGTCTCTGGGTCCGAAGGTGGCTGCGAGTCCTAAAATTGTTTTGGATTTTCAAGACTCAAAAACGGCAGTCGCAGGCTAATCATTTGATAAAAAAGGCAGAGTTAGAAAAGATGGTAAGCACATGTAGTAGGTGGTTCTATTAGTAAAAATTTTATGGAGGTCATTACGGGCCTAGATTGTAATTCCGACCCAATGGGAAGGGCTTATATACTAAAAATACGGGTGGCGTTGGCAGAACTGATCAGAGAAGCTGCTAGTATGACTTAGGGAGGAAAATGAAAAAGTGGTGGTACATTGTACCTTTTTGCCTTTGTAGTTCATATGGACATAGTTATCAGCTTTATACTGTATAAAGAAACTAATTCGAAAACTAAGCACAGAGTAACGCAGAAGGACATTTGTTCAGCCCTCTATACGCAGATGATTGGTGATTTCTCCACCCGCAAAGTGATAGGCCGTAAAAGAAATTTACCCATGGCTGCTAGTCCACATAGAGCACTACATTGTTTAGCTAAGATTGACGGAAGAAAGGTGTGTGATTACTGCAGCTCAAAAAAGAGAAGAACCTACGCTGGGCGGAAAATGGAAACAACCTTCAAGTGCAGCAGCTGTAAATTTCCCACTATGCAGATTGGTATGTTTTCTCCAATGTCAACAAGAAAAGGTAGTGAGAGTAGGAATTAAATACACAGAAAGGTAAGATGATTTCATTTCAAAGTATTTATACATATTTGATTAAAATGATTTCCAAATTTGAAACCAAGAACTCAATTACATCCAAAGTTATTCAAAGTTAAATGAAGCAACATCCGCAAGCCTCTCATCGCACAAAAAAATAGGTCGACCATTGGAGAAAGAGGAAACAGCACGGTATAACGTGTGCTCCCCTCAATGGAAATCACTCACTGCAACGAGCACTCGTTATATCCAAAGGTGATGGATTAAGCCTCCCACAGCTGCTCTTACTTTCCATTTTTCTTTCGTTACCATGCTATTAGGAGGAGGTAGAAGGGCCGTTTTCGTGCACAATTGCATATTTTAAGTTTACTTTGCAAATTAAATCTTCCAAATTAAATATTTACACTTCCTGAAGTCTTTGAGTATTAACCAGTATGTCCACTGACTAGGTAAGTTGTAATGATTTGCCGAAATATGGCATTTTTCGGCAGTCGAAAATATTTCTTGGGTAATTACCTATTCCTAGCCATTCCTAGAATTCACATTGTTACCTCTAAAAAATTAGTGGCAGCGAGTATTTATTTACACAAGCAAATGTCTCTGTTGGTTGTGCTGCACATCGTGTGTCTACAGTGATCTACAGTGAACGGAGGTATCTCCCGTGAAATACTATTGCCGAGAATTATCGTGCATCCACGCAACATTGTATGCATCCGTGAAATCAGGAATCATAAAATAAAAACTTCTTGAACTGGATAAATTTTTAAATATTCGCATAACATCGGCCCTGGCAATATTTACGAAGACATTGAAAAATACGCACAAATTAGCAAAATGTACCAGAAAACATAAGTATTCCCATTACTTCTGCTAACAGGAAAAATAATCAAAACCAGGATGAATCGTAAAATGTTAAGTATATAAATAATTCTTTGGAAACGGAAAACTTTGGCGACTTCGTCGTGATGATAAAAGGAACAACAAAACAAGCGTCGGACCTTTAGCATCACACATACGCACGCCACACATCAACATCACAGTACTTTCAATTTCTATTCCCGTCTGAAATATCATTCAAGCATCGTCTGCTTCAGTCTACTGGCAGTTGCCGAAACCCTTCCACTTCACTAACTTTGCTAAAGTGGTCGGTGGAAGCATCACTGGCCCGGAAAACAGTGCTCATTATTCCAAGAGCCTTCTGCCCTTTAGCTCTTTAGTCGGCAATGGCACTGCTTCTTCCTCCGAGAGAGAGCTAATTTCGTCGTCACATTCGTTTCTCGCCGAGTTAATCAACTCCTCGTCCGTCAACTACTCCCGCACTGACAGACAAAGACAGGAGGGCTGAACTCCGCCCCTTACCCACACCACCGCTCTCCACTGTCGTGTGATTGGCTAGATGCTTTCCTGCTTATTCGCGCCCATTCCGCTCCTGTGCCTTCGTTTGAACTAGGCTAAACAAAAGACCAACTAGAAAGTGAGAGCGCAAGCACAAGGTAGGCCAGGGCTGGCCGTAAATCGTCAGTGCGTGGACTTTAAAACAATGTAGAGATGGCACAAATATTGTTCTCTAAGTTGTAGTCGACAAATAATGCTACCAGAGATAAATAGAATGTGTTAATTCGTACTTTGCAGTGCAATGCCCTCAGGAAATATCGCTCGTAATACCGAGCGTATACCGTGGCAGGTGGCCTCACTATATCCGTTTTCTCTTACATGTTAATCGGGGGCCTTTCGATGGTACATACATTGCCAATCACTCGTTATTGCAAGATTCTCGCTATATGCCGTACTCACTATAACGGGCTGTATTTAAATTAGCATAGCAGAGTATTCTTCGCTGGTCAGTTTAGGATGGGGAGGTTTAACCCTAAATGTGCTTTCTATTTTTTCTTTGAAATTGTCATGCCTTAGTTACTCTCCCAAAAATATTTGCTTCTTTTAAGATTTGCAATTGATACATGCATAGGAGGGCGGATCGTAAAAATCGATTTTTCGCTGAGAAACTTCGCCCTCTGGAACTTAGGAGTTGCAACCCTCAGGGGGAAACATTTCGTCCCTTTGGATGTATCTGCAGCCCTTGAGCCACAGACTGTCCATGTAGAGGGTGCATATACTTGCGCAGGTGCGCTCAACGGTCCGAGGGCCGCACCCCCGCGCCTCCTTCCTGCTCTTCGCCACCGCGAACGCAGCATCCCGGCTGCGTCTTGCGTCATAAAGGCTCACCGATATTAGATAATCAAACAATTTCCAGAGAATAACAATTGTGGAAGAATTATTTTGAATTAATATAATACACCGTCATCATTCAGGCAGTAGAGAAAAACTTCCCAATTTTTAGCCTACTTTTACTATTCTTTTTCAACATGGAGAAAGAATGCAAAAAAAATGGTCGCACGCGTATTTCTTCATGCCTCTAAGATTTTTTCTCTTCGCACTTCCTCTCAATTGTCAGCAATCATTGGGAGGAGTAAATTTTCTGCATGCCCGAAAAACCAGTTTCTCTGAACACAGGATCAATGACTCTTTTAAGATCTTCTGGTATATATCTTGACAAATTTATGGAAAGAGTATACAATGGTTTTGCTTCACTGAAAACCAGACAGGTGCGTATACTATTTGAATGAATGTCACTAAATTTCATAAATTAGCACTTGGATAGCGCAGTGGCCACTGAGTAGTCGGATGGCCGCAGTGAGCCACTTTTCATCCTCTGCAGTTTATCTCTGGCCAAATTTTCCGAGCTAAATCCTTTTCACAGGGCATTAGAAATTTCCAAAAGATACTGCTGGGGCCCTATGCTCGAAGTTTCACCCGTATGCGGCTGACGATTTCGTGCGGCTCAGTCGCACGACTCGCAGATTTTGGTATGCTCGAACCGTAAAAGAGAAAGTCGCACGACAGAATCATACGACCGGGGAGTCGCAGGGCTGAGGGCGGGTGAGTTCCTTAACCGCATGCGACTAGTATCGTTAAAATGGCGGCCGCGATGCGTCGATTGGAAGTTCTCCAAGCTTTGGAGGCAGAAGAAAGACCAAGAAGGGCAATGCGGGTTCGGAAATCACCGTTCGATTTGGAGGAGAAGAAGTTTATGAGACTCTACCGCGTCACTAAGGATGTAGGTAGAGAAATAGTAGAAAACCTGACACCGTTTCTCGGCGAGGCAACCAGATCGTCTGCGCTGACTGCAGAAACAAAGGTAATTTTAAAGAACTATAATATATGTAAGTAATTTATAGTGCCAGAGATATAAGTGAAATTATGTAAAATGACTACTCATTTTTTGTTCGTAGCTATGTATCTTTTAGTGTACGAATGATGACAAACTTAGATAGTCACATTATAAAAGATGCACGAATCATCTCATTTGTTATGCTTGATAATTAATTTAATTTTCCAATATCGTGCAATCAAAGGTAAGTATATTTTGTCAATCCCAAATACCACTATTACGATTGTGTGTAATGCATACAGCCATGATATGGAAGTCACGGGAGATACTTAGAAAATACGTTCTTCATATGCGGAATGGCTTAGTTAATTTTCTTTTCTGTACCTGAATAATTAAAAAAGTAATCATTCAACAGGATGCAATGGCGAAAGTAAAACAATAAGTGCTTCTGTTTCAATAGGTGTTAGCAGCGCTGAGATTTTTTGCTGGCGGTCCATACCAGTCGTATGTTGGGGGTGATGAATATACGTGTATGGACCAGTCCAGCGTAAGTCGGTGCATTAGTGATGTCACTAGATGCATTAACACCCATCTGTTTGACAGATGGGTCACCCTGGATCTCTCCCCGAACAATGTGGCACATTTGAAACAAGGGTAAGTATTTTTTTTTTAAACCTAGCTTTTCGTTTTGATTCTTGGAAACTAAGTAATTACCAATTGCATCATTCCTTTCTGTAGTCAACCAACAACGTTTCGAGAGCATTCTTGACCCAATGTTTGAATATGTGGTTTCTTAGATCACACAAAAAATATTTATGGTGAACTCGTCCTTTTTTTCATTGAATATATTATGTTTTGTATGAGAAAATTGATCATTTTTTAGGTTTTATGAACGATGGGGCTTCCCTGGAGTCATAGGTGCCATTGATTGCACTCATATTGCGATTATTGGTCCTCCAATTGATCACCCTGTATATATGGAGAGGCAGTATTTTAACCACAAAAGATACCACTCCATAAATGTTCAGTTGGTAAGATTTGCTTCACATCCAATTCTGCATTGTTTAGACACAATGCCTAGTGAATAGTACCTTGTTTAATATTTTCCTTCATTTTCTAGGTATGTGATTCGAATATGAAAATTTTAAATGTGAATGCCAGGTATCCTGGAGCCACACATGATGCCTTCATTTATGCAAACTCAGATCTGAGGCGAGGCCTCATAGAAATGCAGCAGAGGTACAATAACAGTGCCTGGCTTATAGGTAAGACAATAGTGCGCTGAGGAAAATTCACTGTAAAAAACCTAAAAGATCCTTACAATAACTTTAAAATGTTTCATTGTTAGTTAAGTAGTAGTGTTACAGTTTCTAAAGTTGACCAATACTTACTGAACGAACTTTACACTTTTTCTACAGTAGGTATACTGGTTCCATATCCATAACAACCCTTGAACCTAATTGTCCCTTCCAGTAGGTATCATTTCCATTTACTTGAAGATCCTTACAGTTGAGTTTACAGAGTAGTCTTTACAGTTGGCTTTTTACATTCATTTATTTTAATGCAAATGTAATGATTGACAGAGGGCATTGTTGTATTTGAAAGATAAATTCTTCAACATTGCATTTCTTGTTGCCACTTATACAAGGTTTATTGTTAGTAATGTCCCTATATATAGTTTATTACTTGTATAAAGGCAAGCCTTCAAGGTGCACATTATAATTAGATCCACTGCAAAAAATGTTGTCACCTGTCCCCTTTGGCATTACCTCAAAAAAATCTTTTTTGACAAAGTAGCAGCTACCCTTTTCCGCATTATTTGACCCAAAAAATTCAAATGATACAGCAAAAGCTTAGCATGAAGTTATTGCACTACACTTAATATTTTGGTACATGTATAGACCTGAAACAGTTGAAATACTCTCCCCCATTTTTCTGCCTGTGGTCCATTCCCTTTATCTTTATCTAAATTTCTCATGTACCAACATTGGCATATATGTAGACCATGCATTCTGGCCAATGAATATATGGAGAACATTTTGTGCCAATTTTCGTTCCACTGGAGACCTGCATTATAAATGCTTAGCCTTCTATTCAAAAAATGTTATGCTCATTTACTTGTGCCCAAATAGTGCATATGTCACAGGTTAAGTTGCTATCAGTGTATTAATCCTCCACAAGTTTCTGAGTACTAGATCTACAGATACTCTCAAATTAGTTTATTCAGTCACAATAAATTCAATCCTTAAACATGTACACCATAGTTTGAAGGAATGTAAGTTTCTACAAGGAAATTCTTTGACAGCAAAGAAGACCCAGAGTGAAGGGAATGTGTAGGATAACTTCAAGTAAATGGCAAAAGCCTCCAAAAATTCCTTCTTCAGTTCTTTTGCATTTTGCTTTGTGCCCTAACTATAGGCAAATATTCTCATGTATTTCCTAGTCATTCAAATTGTCTCAACCAAAACCATTTGGGCAGAACACCGTGTACTCATAACCAAAAGGTCTACACCACATCACAAAGGTTGGCATGGTGTAGCATAGCAACTTGTTATTAACTAGGTGCCTACTAGCTTAAATAAAAGCCATTTTAAATAATCTTTCAAAGGAACTGTTAAAATTATTTTTTGAGGCTTGTAGCTAACTTAAAATTATTTAAGAGTTAATTCTACTGTTCCTAGGTGTCATGTTTGTGCTCTAAATGCATTAACAAAATCCATAGATATAATGGAAAAAGATAGAATCATTAAAGCTGACAATTTTATTTTCCAGGAGATTCTGGTTACCCTCTGGAACCTATTCTTATGACTCCTATATCGGGAGAAGTTGTGCCACATTCACCAGAGGAGCGCTACAACCGTGCCCTTTGCCGGGCACGGAGCATTGTTGAAAGATGCAATGGCCTTCTCAAGACAAGATGGAGATGCCTCTTGAAACATAGAGTGTTAAATTATATGCCGGAGAAGGCCAGTTCCATTGTAAGAGCATGCTGCGTTCTGCACAACATGTGTTTGGAAAGGAATGTTCCAATGATGGAGGACCCTGAAATAAATGACGTAGACATGGGCATTAGGGCGGATCGGAAAAATCGATTTTTCGCGGAGAAACTTGGCCCTCTGGAAAAAGTTGTCAAAGTGACTCAAAATGAGGCCAGAAAAATTTGGGAACTCTAGGTCAACCCTAGACCCTCGCGCCGTGGCCATTTATGGGGATGGGGGCTGAAAATGGAAAAAGTCATGTTTTTAAATTGGTTCCCCATGAAATTTGTCGAGTTGCGGCCCTTTAGGGCAAAACTTTCGTCCATTTGTACGTATCTGCAGCCGTTAAGCAACAAATCGTCTATTTTGAGTGCGCGGCCGCGCGTAATATGCACCGCCCACGCAGCGTCGCGGCGCTACGCTCCGAAGGCCGCTCGAGCGTCTCCTGTCGGCTCGCGCCTCCTTACCGGTCGCCGCGAACGCAGCAAAACTCATCACGGATGCGTCTTCCGTCGTTGATCTCATTAATATTCGATAATTAAACAATTTCCAGGTAATAACAATTACGGAAGAACTGTATGAAAGAAATATAACACACCGTCATCATTCAGGGAGTTAAGAAACACTCCTCGATTTTTAGCCTACTTTTACTATTAATTTTCAGTATGGAGAAAGAATGCAAAAATAATTAAAGTAGTTACCAGAGCTCACCACGTTGAGGTACCTGCCTTATGAACTCCCCCGCCCACACACCCACTCATAGAATAGAGGAACGCATTTCCTTTATCAGATTATATGCTATCGAAAAAATAAGAAAGTGATCATTTTTAGTACCAGTCGGTTTATCTGTGTGCAAGTATTCGTCTTTAAACTTTATTTTCATTGAACACTAAAGGTCATTATCGATTTTTTTTATTTTTGAAGTCGAGCAGATAAATGTAAAACTTACTCCATCACAGCATGAACTGAGACTAGGTTTTGAAGGTTGGCATTTTGGTTCTGCTTTCTAGTATTTTCTGTATTTCTTATTGTCTGTCGCTGTTGCGGATGCCAATGAAGCTTGGGTTACCTCTTTTACAAATATTCCAAAAGCTTGCGTGTGACAAGGACAATTGTCTTCCACAGTTGAGCATTACTCAAATAATTATCGACTTTCTACAGTCGTGAGATGCGATAGAGCACGAGTCGGTGTTCTCGTCCCATTTTATCAGCAGCTTGTAGTCTTCTACATCAAATTAAAAATCTGTTAGCTCAAAAGTTCCTGGATTTTCGTCGCACGTGTATTTCTTCATGCCTGTTATGATTATTTTCCACGAATCTCTTACACTTCCTCTCCATTCTCAGCAATCATCGGGAGGAGTGAATTTTCTGAGTGCCCGAAAAAACTGTTTCTCTGAATAACAGGATCAATGACTCTTTTAAATCTACTGATAGATATCTTGATCAATTTAACAATTTCCATAAATTTACAACACCAGCGTGTATACAATGGTTTTTTTTCACTGAAAATCAGACAGGTGCGTATACTTTTTGAATGACACTAGATTTTATAAATTAGCGCATGAATTTTAGTGGACACTTATAGCCTCAGTTGTCGGCTGGCCGTAGTGAGCTAACGAGAATGAGCCACATTTTTTGGAGTTCATCTGACCAAATTTTCCGAGCGAAATCCTTTGGCCACAGCATTATAAATTTCCCGAAGATACTGCTGGTCACTGCTCAGCAATCTCAAGTCTTCTTCGTGGGACAATTTTGTTGGAACTGGCTCGAATCGTATGATATCAAGAGTGTGGCAGTCTTGAAGGGTGGAGACAATAGGTCTTGCAAACAAATTTGGACCCTTAGTATGCCCGTATAATGTTTCTACCAACTGCCGCAGTGTTAAGTCAATCAAGTGAAATTGGCAAATAGACCACTGTAAGGGACGTCGGAGTTTTGCTTCCAGAAAACGGATGACGCTTCCTTCCTGACATGTATTCACTTTGGTGCCATCGCATCCAATCACTTTTAAATTTGAAAGTTCAATATTTTCTTTCGCAAAAAATCAAGAAAATGCAGATATGAAGTTTCTTGCAAATCCTCCTGTGGGAGAGACCAAACCGAAAAATTGGGAGCCAGGCTCCAACTAACACGACATGTCCCTCCCTAACCTTAGATGGGTAAGTCCTCTTGCCTATTTTCTGCAGTTTGTTTCATCCTCTCTGCCGTCAAAATACAGACCTTCAATTGTATTTTTTTATTTATCTGTCTTTGCTTTTACTGAATCTAGCATCTTCTTTTTCTGTCTACGTAAGTAATGCCGGTCCACTACCTTTCACGTGTCTTCCGGAGTTTTGAGCTTTGCGTCGGATACAGTTGCACTGACGATCATTGCTGCTGCTCTGAGGGACAAGTCACCAAAACTAGCACATACCTCCGCCACAGTTGACAATTGAAGACGCCTTTGCCCCGAAGGAGGTCCAGGTTGATTTTCATTCCTAATCGTATTAGGAACGTTGAGGTCCAAGTCGGTTGGTTCCTCGTCGGTTGAGTTTTCTCGAAATGTGGCGGAAAAAAATTCTTGATGCTCACTTTTTACCTCTTCAAGAATGAAAGATTTTGAGTCGACGCTCTCCGACGATCCTCTTCTGAGGTTTTCATTTAATCGTCGAATTACTGAGGCATCCAATTCACCGAATACCATCTTTCGTTTTGTCCTTTGCTACCTCAAAAATGCCGCTTCATTTGGGAGAACTGTATCCTCTTTCTAAATTTACACTGGTTAATTCTTTAGCACTGAAACGCACAAATATCACATAGTTTCTGGGATTCATTTAAAAATATATTAATTTGTTATCGATTTGGCACCTTTCGTAGGCTTGCTTGCATTTTTTCTTAAGCCGTAGTACGTCGTATGGTACCGTATAATCATTTTAATCACACCATGTTTCGGAATTATTAGAATAGAGGTGCGTCTCCAAAGTTCGGACACTTTTTACGCCACCAGACTACTTGATAAACCGTAGGCTCCCTTCCTGCGCTTTTGTATCAATACGTCGCGAACATAAAAAAAATATTTTATCACTTCTTTAAAAGTTAGTACTGTCAATTCGTTTATGTGGACGGGACAGGAAAAAAGATTTAGATTGTAGGGTTATATTACTTTCATACAGTTCCTCCGTAATTGTAATTACCTGTAAATTGTTTAATTATCTAGTATTAATGAATTCAACGACGGATGACGCATCCGTGATGAGTTTTGCTGCGTTCGCGGCGACCGGGCAGGAGGCGCGAGCCGACAGGAGACGCTCGAGAGGCCTTAGGAGCGTAGCGCCGCGACGCTGCGTGGGCGGTGCATATTACGCGCGGCCGCGCACTCAAAATAGACGATTTCTTGCTTAACGGCTGCAGATACGTACAAATGGACGAAATTTTTGCCCTAAAGGGCCGCAACTCGGCAAAATCCATGGGGAACCAATTTAAAAACATGACTTTTTCTATTTTCAGCCCCCCTCCCCATAAATGGCCACGGCGCGAGGGTCTAGGGTTGACCTAGAGTTCCCAAATTTTTCTGGCCTCATTTTGAGCCAGTTTGACAACTTTTTCCAGAGGGCCAAGTTTCTCCGCGAAAAATCGATTTTTCCGATCCGCCCTAATGGGCATCCATCACCTACCACCTGTGCACCAGCAGGATAATCATTTAGGTCGAACAACAAGGCAGCAAATTATCAGGCGATATTTCACTGATTAAATATTTTAATAATATTTAAAACCACATTAAAAATTTAGTAGCCTGTAGGTTTTGATTCAAATAAATGAACTAATTTATTTATTTATTTATTTTTTCTAAAATTTTTTTTAACACATTTAAAATCTCCTCCTGTCCCTCTAACTTCGTCTCCTCCAACGCCAGCCTCCTCTCCTCTATCTCCAGCTTCTTCCTTTTCAATCCTATCTCTTCTTCCTTCAATTTCCGCATTTTCTCCTTCTCCTCCAACTTCCTAAGCTCTATGTTGAGCAGCCTCTCCGAGGCTGGCTCAGCTTCTGTGACCCCTTAAAAAAATGAGAAGTTTGTTAAAAAATCTTCTCTGATATTTAAAAGAATAACAATTTACAAAGTCATCACAATGACAGTAAAGACTTACGCCTTAATATCTTAATATTCTTCTTCCTCGTGGATGGTGGGGCTGGGGTGTGAAGTGGGGGTGGTGAAGAAGAGATAGGAGTCAATGAGGGGGCTGGGGTACAAAGAAGGGGTGGAGAGGAAGATGTAGGAGTAGATGGTCGGGCCAGGGTGGGAAGAGGGGGTGGTGAGGAAGAGATAGGATTAGATGGTGGGGTTGGTGTGGAAAGAGGAGGTGGTGAGGAAGATGTTGTAGGCCGGGTTGAGAAATCCTAAGAAAAGAGCATGGAAAAATTAATGACATAAATTGAAATGGCACGATAAGAATTTATTTGCACTCGAGTTCACATTAACTGCAATCATAAATTTGTTTGAATATCAAAATATAAACACATTCCTTACCGGAAATATAACTATGGACTCTTCAGTCTCTGCATGGCCCAGGACAGCATTCTGTCCTATAAGGGCATAAACCCTCTTTTGAAATGAATTTAATTCATCTTCCAGGGGTGCCCCTCCTCCTGTTTTCCTTCCCTCCCTGGCCAAGGCTGCAGCCTTACCCTTGGTGGAGGTTTTAATGTCGTGCCAAGACTATAATAAAAGTTTTATCAAAATTAGCTGCATTGCATCTTGTAAGGGGGAAAATGCAAATCAGGTTATCATTAACGTAATATAGATATTACCATAGAGTACTTATATTGCCTGCTCCATGGAATTACAAATTGCTAATGCTATTTATTATTATATTAAGAAATGAATTATCACTTTAGGATGGTAGGCACTTCAACTGAAATAAACGTAAAATAAATAAATTATAAGGTCATGGAGGAAGTGTGATAGACTTGATACTTGACCTCATGAGGATATAGTTAGATATGTTGTTATTTACAAATTAGATATATTGTTATGTTCATATTTATTGTTGAGATATTTGCATTGTGAGCTAAGTGTGATAATTGTCTTTAGAATGTTATCTTTAAACACACATATTTAAAAATGAATACAAATGAACACAGGTTATGGGCCCACAGTTTTTCTACAGAGTGAAAAGTGAGAAAGAAATAAGCTAACCTGTGCTACATACACAACATGGGAACTAAAGAGGAGACTGTATTAAAACCAAAAGTAGCAGATAGTGGTCGATATTCTCATTGGAAATTGAAGTCCCGTTTACTGCAGAGAGACTAATTGATGTTGTGCATGGAACTGAAACCCTCTCAATTCATTAGACTGATAAGAAGGAATGGCTCACCAAAGAAGCCAGTGCCAAATGCATTATTCTTAGAACCATTGACATTGGAACAAAAGCACACATTTTGACCTGCTAGACAACCAAAGAAATGTATGATACTATACGAAGCATCTAGATAAGAGATATAGAACATACTAAAAATCAACTGCTGGCAGACAAGTAATTCAATCCGGGATGATTCAGTTTGAAATTCTGTCCTTCCGAAGAAGAACCTGTGGATGTGTTTACAAAGCCACTTCAAACAATCAAGTAACAAGAAATCAAAGAGAATCTATTTCAAGAACTGTGAAGTAAGATATTAAAATATTCTCTATGTATTGATGACCTTGACCAGTTAAATATTTTGTGTCACTAATACATATCTTTATTACAGCAAATAATTATGTTGATTGTGTTATCACTTTCAGAGAGTGCCTCACAAAGATGTCTTCATTTTGTTTGCTATTGTGGAAAAAAGAAAAAGAAGTTCTCAAATTTTCACCGTTATGGGAGTGTGTTCTTATTTACCAATTAGATATATTGTTATTTAAAGATTAGATATGTTGTTGTGTAGTTAAGTGTGAGCACTGTCTTGAGAACGTTATCTGTAAACACATATTTTTCAAAGAATGCAAATGAACAACACTTAACAACTCTTTTCAGAAAATATACATTCAGCGATTAATAAGAGAGTATTTCTTTAAAAACATCAAGATAATTAATAACTAGAAGAAAGGAAACAACCATGAACATAATAAATGACAAGTAAGAATAACGAAGAATTGAGTTTTAAACAAAAGTAACGCAATCACTGTTTAATTAGGCGATGATGTTATAAAATACATTAATATGTGCTGCACCTCTTGTCCATAACTACTGCTATTTACCATATGGCAGTCACAATGGTTGAGAACCTTGGCTATCTAAAGTTCAGTGATGGGTAATAAATATTCAGATGCTAAGTAAATCGTCCATATTTCTTTTGTCAATTGCAGAAGAAAACACTCTTGTGAGTTCATAACCAACAAATAATATAGAAATCTGCCATTCAAAAGTAACATAAATATTTCAAATTCCAAACCACGGCATTTCGATATATTTGAAAGGTGGTATCAATTACAAACAACAAATTATGGCAGATAACCAAACTAAAACCACTTTTTCAGGGTCATCAAATAGAATATATGTATTCAAAATTAAAAATAATTCTAAAATCACGAAAGCAGCAAAACTAAAATTGGTTTAAAAAATCTGTAATGGCTCAAGTCACACACGGAACATGTTTAATAACGCCGTTAATTTTAAAGAGATTAGAAAACATTTACTACAATAATTTACACATAAGGTTGGCCATCAATTTTCTCCCATAGATAATATGTAATCCGAGATAAACCTTATAAGTATTTTTACTTACCTTCCTCCACTCCTTCCACGACTTCGACGCCCCACCGCACGCATTTAGCCTAATGGCAGCGTCGTGCCACAGTGCGGCAGCGTCTTTCGCCCCAAATTTCGGCGTAAATCTGCCTTTGGCAATATCTTCATTTGCTGTAAAATCAGTAATATCGTTAATGTAGGAAAATGAAGGTTCTGATACAAACATGAAGCATATTTCGTCAGCGAAAAATTTCCAATGCTTACTAACCTTCTACAAACTCCAGCAATAGGTGCTTCTGCTCCGTGTTAAGCTTCGCCATCGCCACAGCTCAAGCAAAAATGCATTACCTGCGCATTTAGGTGGCGATCCGGTGATTACTGCACTGCACTACATTGTAAATTTCGCGGAAAAGCTTGAATCACAGCTGAAGTAGGCTGTGATTGGCTGAGCGATCCTGCATAGCAACTGGCCGCAACGTTGCCAAGTTGTGCCATGCGGAATCCCTTCCCGCCCGTATGGTCAACGTCGCATGCGACGGTAGCTGTTTCGAGCATACCAAAATAAGGGTCACCCGTAAACCGTGCGGGTTCAGCAGTCGGTCATTTGTGCCGTGCGACAATAAGCCGCATTGTTTCGAGCATAGGGCCCCTGGTCAGTGCTCAGCAATGTCATGTCTTCTTCGTGGGACAATTTTGTTGGAACTGGCTCCAATCGCATGATATCAAGAGTGTGGCAGTCTTGAAGGGCGGAGCCAGTAGGTCTTGCAAACAAATTTTGGCCCTTAGTTTGCCCGTCTACTGTTTCTACCAACTGCCAAGTCAATCAAGTGCAACTGGCAAATAGACCACTGTAAAGGACGTCAGAGTTTTGCTTCCAGCAAACAGATGATGCTTCCTTTCTGACCTGTATTCACTTTGGTGCAGTAGCATTAAATCACTTTGAAATTTGAAAGTTCAATATTTTCTTTCGCAAAAAAATCAAGAATAGAGGATTTGATGTTTCTTGCAGATCCTCCTGTGGGGGAGACAAACCCGAAAAATTGGGAGCCTGGCTCTTCAACAAATAAGACATGTTCCTCCCTAACCTTAGATTCATAAGTCCTCTTGGCTATTTTCTCCAGTTTTAATTGTTTCACCCTTTCGTGTCTTCCGGAGTTACGAGCTTTGCGTCAGATACAGTTGTGCTGACGATCATTTCTGCTGCACAGAATAAGGGCCATGCCAGTTTTTTCACATACCTCCTCTGCAGTTGGCAATTGAAGACGCATTTGTCCCGAAGAAGGTCCAGGTTGATTTTCATCTCTAATCGTATGAGGAACGCTGAGGTCCAAGTTGGCTGGTTCCTCATGGGTTGAATTTTCTCGAGATGTTGCGGAAGAAAATTCTTGATGTTCACTTTTTACTCTTCAAGAATGAATGATTTTGACTTGACGCTCTCCGACGATCCTCTTCTGAGATTTTTCTTCAATCTTCTAGTTTCTAAAGGCATCCAATCCACCGGATACCATCTTTTGTTTTGTCCTTTGATCACTCAAAAATGCAGCCACATGTGGGGGAACTTTATCCTCCTCCTTACACTCGTTGATTCTTTTGCACTGACACGCACAAATATATTATCAATGCAATCAAGGAGAAGTGTTCTGGAGTGAACATCCACGGAGAATCCATCAGCATGCTACGATTCACTGACGACATAAATCTCATAGCAGAGACAGAGAAGGAGCTGAATAAGATGCTAAGAGAGAGGAGGCCAAAACCAACGTTATGCTTGGACAGCAGAAACTGGGAGAGGTGAAAGAGCTCTGTTACCTGGGAAGCAGATAACCAACGATGGATGAAGCAAGAATGAATTAGTGAGTAGAATAGCCCAGGCAAAAAGGGCATTCTATCAAAAGAAGAATCTACTCTCAGCTGGAAATACAAGCTTGGAAGTAAGGAATTCATAAGAACGTATATCTGGATCATGTTTCTTTATGGCAGTGAGGCATGGACGATGACAGCAGCGGAGAAGAAAAGGGTGGAAGCATTCGAAATATGGTGCTATCGACGAATGATGAAGATAAAATGAATCAACCGAGTGACAAATGAAGAAGTCCTAAGAAGAGTGGGAGAACAGAGAAGTCTGCTGAAAACTATAGAAAGAAGACGGGACGACTTAATCGGCCACATCTTAAGACACGATGGCCTGATGAAGACAATCGCCGAAGGAAAAGTGAACGGGAAGATTGGAAAAGGCAGGCCTCGTATGAGTTATATAGAACAGGTGGTGAAGGACGTGAAAGAGAGGAGCTACGTCAATATGAAGAGGTTGGCCGATAGAAGAATCGAGTGGAGGGCTGCGTCAAACCAATCCTAGGATTGTTGACCCATTATGATGATGATGAGTGTCAATTGCTTCCAAGGAATTTTAGTTGCAATTTGCCGTCTGTGCCAAACAGTCTGTTGGAGCATCTATGTATTTCGATTTTGTGGTAATAAAACAAGTGAAAGCAAGGGTGCTCTGAATGTCAAGGGTAAAGGGCATTATCTTGGAGTGTGCAAAAAGGGAAAATCAGCAAGGAGAATTTTGGACATTTTTTGGTATAATTCAGTTGACACCATTAAAAAAGCAGAATTTGAGAGATTGGGAGAAAAATAAGAAATTTAGAATGGAAAAGAGTGAGGGAGTCAAAGGTTTTGAAAGTGAATGATATTTTTTTCAAGTCAAGCTTAATTCACCAGAGAGTGGACCAATTCTGCAGAAGACTCGTCCGATGGTAGAAGATGTATGGGCAGAAAACTTTGTGGCAAGCTGTGGCTGGTTGGAATGGTTAAAAAAATGCAACCTATTTTCTTTCTGTACATTTATATGAATGGTGGTCAAGATTGTCATCAACACTGGAAGGTTTCCATCCTAGCAATGCATAGTTTTAATTTTGATGAAGGTGGACTATTCTATCCATTTATTTTTTTCAAAATCAAGCCTTCAGAATTGAGGTGTGCAAACAGGAAAAGCTGGCTAAGGAGAGATAGGTCTTTGCTAGTAATAGAAATCCACTGACCTCTCTATCCACACCAAAATAAATACAGAGTAGAGGGGTACGCAGATTGCATAATGGATTGGATAGGAAGGGGTTTACCTTCATTCACCTCTGTATGCGGCCACCTTTCTTTCGGCCAAATGGAGGCCACTTCAGACAGGCACTCCACTCGACACCGTTAATTTGCCTCATGCTGGATTGACGTGATTACCTTCATCTCGTAAAATAAGATGAGAACAGGTCTGTTCTAATGGTGATTGATACAATTGCTTTCAGTTGATTAAATCTATAGTTGCCCATAAATTTTAGGAAAATGTCAGGAAAAATTGAATTCATTTAAGAGAGAGGATATTCAGTGGTGATGGAAGTTTAACCAATCCCAGGGAAAATTTTAAACTCGCTGACTCTTTGCAAAACTTACTGACTACCCATATGCCTAAGCAGCAGAATCAAGCCCACCCCATGTCCTCATCAATATATCCGTGGAATGTAGAATGTTAAGTAGCACCAGAGTGCCAATGGACCAGTGCCTCTTGCCAGGTGAGGACAGTTTTCTGGACCGTGAAGCAGGCCAGAGAAATTTGGCTAGCCGGAACAATGTGCAGGTGACCACACTACCTAAATATTCTCTTTTCAAAGACTTTTTTTAAAGTAATGAATGACATATCTGGCACCTGCAGTTCACCCTCAAATATTACATTTTGGGCTCCTGGCTGGAGTGGTGCAGTAACACCAAAGCCAAAGGTCCCTGGTTCGATTCCCATGGAATCCTCCTTTATTCTCTCACAATACAACGCGTTTGACATGCACAACGGTAAATTTAACAACAAAACACAAACTTACAACCGACAGCCATGCCTAAACCCTCTTCGTATTACCGCCTAATCTGATTCTCCATCCGCCACTCTCACTTGCCCTTTCTGGTTCATGAATGAATTCGGGATCAGTCCTCTCTCCTTCAAATCCATTCCAAAATATTTCCACCAACTTTCCCCCTCATAAGTTTGAACACTTTGTCAACATCTACAAGACACATGAACACTCGTTATTATATTGCATTTCCATTTTCATAAGTACTCTCATCACTGCAATTGCATTGTGTTGAATTCCCTCTACAAAATTCAAACTGATTTTCACCTAGGCATCCACTCTTCTCCTACTTCTGCTGATTTTTTGAAGCACACACTTAGCAGCGTGATAAATCGTGTAGTATTTGCATTCCCTTGCTATCCCCTTCATTCACTCTTCGTCTCATATTACAGCTTCCACTGAATCCCAGGATGAAACACCCTCCTGGCATATCCTACGAATGACCCCTCCAAAATGTACACCTTTTCTTGGTTCTCCAGCTGGCTGGGATGCCACCAACCCCACCAGCTGCCACCATCCCAGCTTAGCCCAACCCCTGCCACTTCCCCTCCTCTGCACTCCCAGCTCCATCTTCAGCATCATTCACTTCGTCCACAAATGCAGAATTTCAATAAGTCATATGCTGAATAAATTTGGCTGAAAACGTATGTTTTAATCGGACCATCTTGGCCAAATATGACTGTGGGAAATATTCATTTTCCTGCACAAATGCACCTACCTCTTCAGCAAAAAAATCACAGCACAATCCTTTCCCTCATGTTAAATTTAAACCTTACGTTGGTGGGCACTCACTAATTAATAACGACGATAACGACCAAAGAGAACGTTTTTTTATATACAGTCCACGTGAAAAGACTCAAGTTGAAGGATATATCTCAAAAATGGAAGAAGTGATATTCATACAGAGCATAGAAGCGCGTAGATAATTAAGTCTTTCGTTTGTTGCAGGACTTTTTTCAATAATCACACTGTTGTGGCATCTCTTTGCAGTGAGGATGGAAAAATGCACAATTTTTTTTGAGTCGCAGAGGGCAGCAGCGTCACTTTGGCGGTTGTCATAACAATATGAAATGCACAAATGAAAGGGAATTTTGATAGAATATGAATTGTTCTTTTTTCATGATGTTCTGTGACTTTCAAATGATTTACTTATATTCGTTTAAGTTATTCTAGCAAATTTACGAAACCAGGTTTTCTCTGTAAGTATGCAACATTAAAAGCACGCAAACACCTTCGTCTTCAATTTAAAAGTTGTAATGAGAATCCATTAATGTCATAACACTTCACCATGCCGCAACACTTTATTTGAATTTTATATCTTTGAAAATTAGTTGAGAGCGTAGGTGAAAATGCCAAACAGCGTACGCGTTGAGTAGAAAGAGTTCAGTATTGATGGCCGGAACTTCAATTTTTGCCGCTATTTCAACACGCTTCATACGTGGATTTTTGTCTACTTTTCGAAGGAGGTTGAGCTTTTCAATTAATAATTTTCTTTTCACCTCAGACCTTCCCAAGGTATATTCTAAGTTGTCTCACATTTAATGTCGGGAAGTATTGGTACTTGCGTAGTTTTGATATCTAGCAAGGCCGTCTCGATATACAAGCCTGCTGCATGAAAAATCTCTTTTACATCAGGAAAGAAATCTGAACGAAAAATGTTGCTCAATTGTTTACCAGCTTTAATACTTTTACTCCGGAAATATGTTTGTTTATGGTTGGGAGAGTAAAACATAGGGTTTTGATCATATGTAGCATTACGTTAGCATTTGTAGTAGTAGTTAGCACAAGTATTTGCATTTTTTATGCAATATTACTATTTTAGATGGATCCTTGTGGTTTTGTAATCCTAAGACGGCGAAGTTAATGGCGGTAAAACAAAATTAGACAGTAATTAACATGCCTATATCATTCTTTACCTTGGCATACTAGGTTGCAAGTTAAATTCCTTTCACTTTACTTGTAACTGTTGTCATTTACTATTCTTATATACAGTAAAACCTCTCTACAACAAACCCCCATACAGCCAAATCTTAAGGAAACCTCCCCATTTCGAAGTCATTGGCCCGGTCCCGGACCCTTCCAATGGACAATGCACGCAAAAAAACCTCCCGTAACGAACCTCTCTAATTACGAAAACTCCCTACAACGAAGTGTGATAATGGGCCCAAGACATGAAAAGTGTCCCTCTAGAACGAATTATTGAGAACAAACGCAGTATTTTGCATTTGCAGGTAATTTTTTCCATCGATATTTATGTAATAAGCACGAAGTAGAACCGCAACGGAGTGTATCGCGTCTTAAACGTTCTGCTCCGAGCTTCGAAGGGGTTCAAATCCGAGACCTACAGAGCGGATGGCATGAAGGAAACTTGACACTCTGGCTCGGTGAAGGCCATGGTCAACTCTGATGGTTTCCACCATAAGAAACGTGTAAGGGAAGCCAAAGCTCCGCTCCGCGTGGCTCCCGTCTATTGCTCCGCTCCGACCTTTGTGCCGCTCCAAGCAAGGAGCGCTTGGAAATTTTGCGCTCCTCTCTGAACCGCCTAGGCGGTTTACAAGTCAAACTGGTTTGACAGAAAATCCACGGAGCAGCTCTTTTTAAATTAAATTTATATAATATCCCATCGGGCATCCCTTATCAGGGTGTCCACTGACCGGGAAAACCTGGAAAATCGGGAATTATTCGTGAATTTTCAATGCAGGGAAATGTTCGTGGATCATTCATGATTTTCTGGTCTGAGTCTGAAATTTTAAAAATTCTTAATTCAGGACAAAAAATCCTTATTTTAGAAATAGGATCAACAACGATGTCTTTAAGATACATATATATTATTTGATAACTGTACAAGATGTAATGGATTTGCCGTTGGTATGAATGAATTAATAAACGACGAAAAAGTAGTTAGGCTCAATGAATCTTCAGCGCTGTATGCGTCAACTGATCGAATGTTGTCGAACAGATGCCTTCAGCATCACGTCACGTGCCCTTTGTTCTCACTCATTGCGCATATAGAAGGCAACTAGGCGAATATCTTCTAACTAGACTAGGAATCACTGAAGACATCAAGTCATTGAAGTGGATCATCCTGCAAACCATTCAGCGTCTGTGTGTTGCTTGGGATGGAGTAGAGAGAAGCGCGATCTCGAATTGCTTCAGGAGGGCAGGCTTTCCCGGAGAGATGGACGCCCAAGACGACCCACAGCCGGATGAGAGGGAGGAATGGGGTGAAGTCGCTCAATTATTAAACATTGAAGGGGTATCTTTCGAAGAGTATGCGAGTATTGATAATGATTTCGCTGTATTTGCCGACAGTGAGGATCCCGAAATTTTGGCGGAGACGCAGGATGTGAGCGATGAAGAGAGAGAAGAGAATAGCGTAGTGCGCCCCGGTTGGAAGGAAGTGGTGGATGCAATAAGACGTTTTGGAGCGAGTTTTTTTAATGTCAGAAGATGGAGCAGAGAATTTGAAGATTCTGCGGCTGGTTGAGCAAGCAGCCAGCAAAGAAATGAAGAAAGGGATGAGACAGACGACTTTGGAAAACTATTTTAAATAGAATAATTTTGAATCAATATAACTTAAAAACAGCTACCACTTCGTATTTATAAATAAAAAAATTGCTTTAAACCTATGTAATTTTTCGAAATTTGTATTTAACTTCCTGAAATCTATTTACTCATTTTCAAGCAATATGGAATGTTTCGGCCGAGGTAATTCGCACGAGAGCTGACTGTATGTACGGCGAGGATGGTAGATGGTCCTGTATTTGTATTTGTGAGGAGGTAAGTGAAGGAGAGATAAATCGAAAACCGGATTAGTTATTACAGGAACTATTGTACTTCTTCTGTCTGTGTGCCTAAACAGTTGGGCTATTTGAAGAGCGGCATACCACTGGGCCACGATATATCGGAAACACATGAGCTTTTGGTTAGGGGTAAGGGGAGTCATTGAGGAGTGGAATGGGCGAGGGAGGTCTCCCCGAAGGAACGTGGGAAGGGGATATAACAGCAGCATTGCAGAGAAAGAGGCGAGTAAGGGCGTAGTTATTCTTTCTTTCGGAGGGGAAGGTTATTGAATAATAGGCATTTTGGTATGGAATGTTTGGGAGGGGTTAGTTGGCAATGCACTCTTTCCTCTTACTCATTTCAGTGCGTGCACTGGGTTAGATTTCTTGCTGCGTCCAACTCAAAATGTCTCCGTTCCAAATTGTTAGCATGCAATATTACCGGTGCAACTAGAGTTTTCAGAACAGCGATTTTCGCTCGTCTACTTGGTTTAGAAAGAGGTCCTTCTAATGTCATAAAAGACGCGAAAAGAGTGGGCTCAGGTTCTTTTACGTGTTTTTATTCTCTTAATTGCTAACATTAGACATATTTAACTCATGTGATTCTGCTTTAGCGACGAATTATTCCAGTTTAATAGTTTTAGCCAGCAAATGGTGCACATTTTAAAATGAGAGACGTTCTGCAAAGGACTGAAAAAGGGCAAACCTGGTTTTAAATTTTCTTCACGTATGAAGTGGTAATTACCGGATGAACGGCGACACTAGGCGTGGATTCATAATTTACCTAGCGTACTCGAGGATGGTACTGCGTTTTGGCACGGATGAACGGGTGTGCCAACAGAATAACGATCGTATCCAGCTTCTATGAAGGCATCATCAATGCATTATCATTTAAGATTGCCATTGTGACCTCAGGGCATTGCCAACTGCCACGTTTTTACTCGTGGTAACTAAGTCACCCCACCTAACTTCCATCGTTGTTTAGCGATATCTAATATATACTGGTCACGAACATAGATATTTACCAGTATTTAAATGGGATTTCATTTTCAATTCCAACAATACATTTTAGTTCGTAAGTCTAAACGGCAATATGTGCTCTTTCAAGCAAAACTGCTTTATAAAACTGCCGACTGATATTGACTTAAATTATTGCACTCCAAGAATAATATCGACTAGATACTGAGAAAAATTATGGAGAACCTTAAAAATACGTAATCCACAGGCATTAATTTTGGCATTCCTTTAATATAAGAACATAACTAAAGTAAGCAATGAGGCGTAGAGCAGAATGGACGAGAAAAACAATAATTTCAACTAGAAATACGCAGATTGAAAATCACGAGGTGATAGCCATGGTATTTGATGGTAAATAAAAACAGTTGTTCATCATCACTATAGGAAAGGTGAGTAAAGCAAGATTAAGAAATTTACTCGACTTGCATGGTAAACCTCACATAGGTGCCCCTGCGATGACGCAACCCGCGTATCGCCTCCGTACAACGAAACCCCCCCACAGCGAAGTCATGATTTTTTCGGTCCCAACAAATTGTATGGAGTTTTTACTGTAGTATATCAACTTAATTTATTTTCTTAATGTTCCCAATAGTATTTCTCAGTATTCTTCACCTTGGGGTTAGCTTCCCAGATAGCACGGGCATTTTCGTATCTGGATATGAAAGGATACAATCAGGATATGATAAGTCACACATTTGTCATTTGTAAAAGGCATTTGAGGAATATTTTGCACCAATTGAAGGACTAATGAGCTTATACACGAAGAAAATGGATGCAAATCACAAATGTGTCGATGAAATACACTCATGAGCGTTATTTTTTCCTTAAAATGGAAAATAAGTACACAAGATACATAGTATCCTTTCATATCGGATACATGTATCTTCTCGTATCAGATCACAACAGGATACACTTATCTCTTCGTATCTGGGAACTATTTTTTATCTAACTCGTCAGCGCTACAGACAGCTGATGCGGAGGTCAGCTCTTTAAAGAGCCTCTAATAAAAATATCAATCAAATTTTAATAACTAACTTTCAAGCCCTTAATTTTTCCTTCTTGATAGGATATTGACAATCTGCATGTACTGATAAAAGTTTTTTAAGCTAATGCATACGTAGCTCTGCAGCAAACAATTGCTGAACGATATTGATAGAAGCTTAGAACCACAACGTTGTAGGCGTAAGTCAGAGGGTGAGTATATTTAGTTAATTTAATGTTAATTTTTTACCTCTGCGTAGCTCCTTGCATTATCTTTTTATTTTCGAGATCCAAAACTTTTCCTCTCTTCCTCATACAGGTATAAATAGCATGTTCCAGTGAGTCCTGGTGTGGAATCACGGATGCATCTTTCGCGTTATGGCAATCTGTATCAATAACGCTTACCCCTAAAGTAGCGCAAGGTTAACAGTAACTGTCAATAAAAAAATCGCTCCACTGATAGTGATAAGCAATTTTAAGTGCCACGCGAAATATGAAGAATGTAGATCAGGTTCTCTCTGAGGCAAGCTATTTTTAAAAAATAACGGTAACGCTAGCGCACACCTTATGAAGATCCGTGATCGTGGCCAGAATCATTATTGTGACAAAGTTTAAACTTTGTTTCAGGAAGCTCTAATTGCTCTTGCCGAAGGTATGTTCTGAGTGTGGAAAAGTTCCTTATTACCAATTGCTTATTTTTTACGTGCCTTCGTATTTGTGATTTGATAACGCCTCCATTTCTTACTGTCGCAGGTCCATTTCAGTAAAACTTCTTTACTGCCGCAGTGATTTGATTGTTGTGGTTCATTGCTAGGAGTCACTGAAGCTAGTGAGCTCTCAGCCAACGGCGAGTTATGCATGAAATGTATTTGTTATTAGTAATTTGATTGAAACGTTCGTTAAATATGTGAATGCTGATTGGAAATATACTGTTTCAACACCAACAGTTTCATTTTTCATTTTAGTCAACTTAAGTTGGTAACCTTGGTAACGGGAGATTAGACAATAATCGATTGTGGGATTTGATGAATATCGGCCGTGAGATTCAAGAATTATCGATTGTGAGATCTTGGGACCGATGTGGTATTTCTACGCCTCGTATCTAATCGTATCTCCTTCGTAGCGGACATTGCACGCCTTGATATCTCGTTTGCACACTGTCCGGTAGTGGATGGTATCCATTGCTGAAGCGCGAGAGCAGGGCTCCGTATCTTCTTCAGCATTGGATAGTATCCAGTTACTAAGTGTATACGTTGGAAGCTGTGCTACGTGGGTTGACAGCTGAATTTCTTTTATCTTCTTATCACCATTGTCATCCACTTTGTATTCGTGGTTTAATGGCTCCGAGAAATTTTTCAATTGAGAAAACCTCAGTAGTGTATTTATTACGCAGTACTACTCGCTTAGAACTAAATGAAATATCCAACTTAATTGAACATATAACTGTTGCGGACGACAATTTTCATGTTGCAGCACGCTTGTTCTACTTTTCGGAAAACCGATAAAAATTTAATGAAAAGCTAGTTTTATAGAAGAAGCAGGCAAAAGGGTTGGTGAAAGCTGCCCTGACAAGAAGTTTATTTATTCAATTATGTGTACGAATGAGTTATATTGTATAACAATACTCATTTCGCAGAAAAAACTTGAAATGGAAAAATACACTGCAAAACTTAGGTAATTCAAAAGCAATTTTTATATTCTACTTAAGTAAATTAATAGTTTCTCATGCTGAAAAATACAAAACATTAGAATAAACTTGGTATTTCCTCAGTTATTTATCTTTAGGGGTGTGCGGGTCTCGACTTTTCGAGTTTCGAGCGAGATAAAAGTACTGCTCGAATCTCGCTCGATTTCGAGCTCAATACGCTCGAAAAACGAGTCTCGAGCTTGCCTCGAGATCTCTGTGGTGGTGGACGTAATTTTACGGAGTCTTGCGTTATAATGCGACGTAGTAAATTTATATTTATTCCCTTCCTTTTACATGATAATTTCATGCCATAAAATGTAGAGATATCTGTTAGTTCTAGGCCTAGACTCGAGAAGTTAGGAGACCCTAGGCCTCGGCGTAGGGCCTAACCGAGTCCCTGCTCTATTTCGTAATCGGAGGCCTTAGTAGCAAATGACGCATAAAATAGGCACGTATGAACGTAGGCTACTTCTAGAACTAGCATAAACCCAATAAGTAAAACAAAGTTACAGAAACATCCGGCTATTCTTGCCCATCTTTAAAGGAAATCTTCAATTTAATCCCGTACTACTGTGAATTTCAACCGTAACGAATCAATACATTGCATTTTAATGGAATATATATTATTATTTTATTTTCCCATCTTTCAGCACGAAAAGTTATGGGTTCAAGGTGTTTACTTGTTTACGCAATGGTAAATGCGCCGGAATCCCGGAATGCTCACGCAAAGCTGCTTTATGACCTTGAGATAGCAACCCTGTCAGCTGTTCCGATAGACGAGATGAAGCTCGCCTTGGGGTCGCCTGTAAGCACGCATGTCTTGAACACTTCCGCGCGTTGTTGAGCGGAATAATGTAAATGTTTGTCCTTGACCGATGCCAAAAACCGAGGCAATTGGGAAGATATGTGACATTGTAGAATTATATAAAACATCACAACTGATGGTATCAGATGGCTAAAACTCGCTTAAATGCTTGGCAACAAATTTTTCCGGTATAAACATGTTCACTCACTACCTTCCCCATGTCTACGTATATAGGTCTGTTTAAGTTGCGTTGTCTGTACTTTTCCAATCTAGAGCTTTAAGCGGAATTCGATACACGGTTCGAGTTAGCCAAAAATTAAAATAAATTGAAATGAAGAACCAAGGAATATGAAAATGATAGCGAACACACTGTAATTTAAGACAAAGAAATTACAATTTTTAATAAATGACAATTACAATTGATGTTATCGTAGATGCTACCTGCGCTGTTTTTAAGTACCCTTTCGCGCCGGAGCCTTGCAATGAAAAATGCTTCCCTTGTCATTAGTACCGTGAGCATATCCTTGTATTTCTCCGTACGGAACTCACTCTTGGCAAGGAATCGCACAGACATACTCCTCGTTTATCTTGCATCACAGTAGCCGGACCCTTTCCTCGATCACTCGGCAGAGGTGATAACGACCCTCTTCTCAGTACCATCCCCACTCAGTCAACTATTCTTTTACTCATTTACTAAAAATATTTGCCGCCTAATATGAAAATACAGGTCCAGCAGTTCATACCGAATGTTCTGTTCTGCATTTATTAATTTTAAACGGAACTTTACCGTTATTATTAACAAACTTTTTGCAAAATGAACACTCTCAACAATTTTTTTTATAATAGAGTTCCGTTCAAAATGTGGAAATGCACGGTAAAAAACTTTATAAATGTAACTCTGAGTTCATTCTTTCCCAGCATGCTACAAATATGTGATACTTATTGTTATCGTTAAATATCCACCGAGTACGTAAACAAATGCTTGACCATGGACACACAGTGAAAGCATCTACCATGCTGAGACGAAAGATTGGAGATTCCCCCTGTCAGCATGCCACGGAAGGGTCCAGCGAAGAGCGGGGCGGGGAAACGATAAAGTTGTCATTTTTAGGGTCGATCTCTCAGTCGGGTCTACATAATTGACACAACTAAACCGGTTTTCCCTATAAGACCCTCTTCGCCCAAGAAGAGTTCTTCGTCTCTTCACGACGACATTCATCTGGGCGTAACTCATTCAGCGAGAAAGAGGAGTAAGTAACCCGAGAAGATCTCTCCGCCTTATCAGTGTCTACCCCCGCCTAGCTTCGACCCAGGTGGCCACCACTATAGTGGGGGAGGAGTTGGGTCACATTTTGGGGCTTCTGCAGCCAACACTTTTTGTGCTTGCTTGCATCTGGCTTAGCAGCGACATGCAAGCGATGTTGACATGCCGTTAGTTCACTTGATCTACGCCATTTATTAATGACATTCTTATGCTTCAATTGAAAAATCTACGCGTGGGCGCGGTTAAGTTCGCTGCGAACATGGTACGCTGCGAAAGGGCGGAATACGAAATTTTACCGTTCAAAATGTTCCTTGGATTTATTAGTTATCCCATCTAACAGCCGAAATTTAAATTAGAATAATGAATTTTCCTCATCGAAACGGATGAACTGGTAGCTTTCTAACAAGTACGAAAGGGTGCTACAATGTCCCGACATTTCTATGCATTGGTGCGACGCGAAGCTATTTCGCGGATAGATTTCAACTGCTCTCATGATTTTTCATAAACACATTTGATTTACACTTGATTGCCAGAAGTTTAAATAAAGTGCTGCGTGACGATGAATAAGATGAAAGTGATGAGGGCATCATCCCAAAAAAAAAGACATCCTCCAGCCATTAAATACATTGCATCATTTCCCATTACTACACGAAGTTGATGATGATTTTATTGATAATTTAAGAAAAATTTAAAAAGTAATCCACTCAAAATGGAATGCTAAAAAGTGCAAAAAAAACACAAAATATTTTTTAAAGTTAATTCTGTAAATGAAATTTTACTTTCAGAGGGGTTTTTCTTCATTATCATTTTGCTCAGGCAGTTTATTTGTTTGCTATGCAATTCTAGTTAACTTTCTTTGAGTGGTGTACTTTACATTTAATTATCTTGGATAACTTTTTTAAACTGCCTTATTTTCAAATTTTATCTCTGTTCAGTTCATACTATTCCACTTACATGATTTTCTAATTATTTATACCCTTGATTAACACTTGATTGCCACATATTTAAACGCTAAATCTGTACTTTTGCCTGAGCAGCCAAAAAGCTAGATGATTATGTTCTGAAATTCTATTGTACATTTTGATTTAAAATATAATTATCTCTCCACCATAATTAAAATAGTTTTAATTTTTACAGTGTAATATGCATGCAATAATGATCCCTTGGTAGTGAAAATAGTTCGAATGTCATTTTGTTCTCAAACGTTGTGAAATCTTAGCATACTTTTCAAAATCCGCTCATATCTTGATTTTATATAACACCCCATTTTTTGGTCCCAAGGTGTTATGTAAAATGAAGACTACTGTAATGCTTAAGCTTAAACTTATGTTTGTGTAAGTACAAAATTAGTACATGCATAGATAAAAGTCTCTACCTCAATTTCAGTGTGCTTAAATCTCGCTCGATCTCACTCGAGATTCAAGATTTTTTCAAATTCTCGCTCGAATTAAAAAAACCCCTGCTCGCACAGCCCTATTTATCTTACACTACAACAATGGTTTCGATGATCCATAAAGTAACGCCTGAAACCATCAATTCTATTGCATACTTTTTAAATAATAATAGGCAAGTAAAAAGTATTCTGACGTATTTCAGACGGGGTGAAAAGCACTGTGTGCCGTATGTTATTGAGTCGGAGCGGTTAGTATTCGAGTGTCACTTACAATGCTGATAAGAAAAATATTGGGACAATGAGCAACATTCTCGTGAACAATTAATGTAAAAAGTGATGAAATAAAACGGCAAAATGTTACAAAATCTAGGAAAAGTTGTTTCCGTAAATGCCTAAATTGTTATCATATTTCGGTTGTTTTATTCAAATTGGAATGAGGGTGGTAGGTGTATAACAGGTAAGCAATGGAATATTATTAGTGGAATGAATACATCAAAATACCAAGCTAAACGAGTCAGAATATTCAAACAAAATACATCTCACAATTCTCAGCGCTACGAGTTCTCGTCGTATCACTCTCGTGAAGTCATAGGAGTGCAGGCACGTAGACAGAAATTTGCTTCGCGCTAAGTCTTGCGTAATTTGAAAAAAATCAGTCTTGCCCATTCGGTGCCTACATGTTACGAATCTCTTCCCTTCGTTATCAGTGCTCAGTACTTACTTTTACAGTGCCCATACTTATCTCTTCTCACAAGTAAAGTTCACTGCTAAAATCAGAACAACAAAATTATTGGAATCTCGGGAGGGAGGGGCTGGATACCCAGAAGCCCCCCCGGCTACGTGCCTGTAGGAGTGAGTGTCCGGCATGTATGTTGAGAAGACGGCCTTGTATCAAGTCGACACTTGTAAAACAAACATCGCGAAACTATTCGGGGCTTTAGAGTGCCCTTTTAATTCTACATGAACATTTTTTCACCTTACAGATTTTTGTGAGGAATAACAATCATATTAATGTAAGAATTAAACCTTTTGCGAGATATCCATCGTCAAATCAACCTATACAGCGATTATTTTCCAGGGAAAAATTTGGTTTGGTCATCCTTCGAACGTGCTAAAGAGGTAAGCACAACGTGCCTACTAGTATTACTTACATCCACTGTTACGCGGATCTGAGGAAACGAACGTGCTAACGAGAAAGACGTATTCCTAACGAGAGATCACAATTTTGTGCAGTGTTCAAAATCAGAGTGGAGTGGCTGGTTGGGAGGGTCCAGTGAGCCTCCGATTTCCTCCTCTCTCTCCATCTCGATCGAACCATCTCCCGACTGAGAGCAGCCCCCAACACAATTGTGATGCACTTGTTGCACCCCTGCACTCGGCAGAGACATTTCGAGTCATTACCTAGGATTAGTTCTCCCCCATGATGCCTAGTTGCTCGCGCGCATCCCGGTGCTTGTCTGTCAGGACGTGTCGAACGCTAAGAGGACAGTCATCACACCGGGGTGCGTTCTTCTCTTGGAGAGGTATGAGTGGGTCGGGGCCCACAATTGTCAGCCGGACTACTTCCTTCCCCTCTGCCACCGATCGAAGTGACACTGACGTTACCCCCCGTTTTATATAGCTTCTTGTTGGCTGCCCATTCCACCAGTGCTACTTTCCATGGGTGAGCCTGCTGCTCCTGATAAGGCACCACAGTCGTCCTCTGCCCACGGATGTGTCAAGCTTCTTTCGCAGCTGTGTCCGCTCTCTCATTCCCCGCAATTCCCACATGTCCAGGGACTCAGATTAAGGTGACTTTGATTCACTTGTAGAGGGATAAAAGAGTACTGTGTATATTCTGGACAACGGGACGCACGGGGGAGAATAGGGAAATAGATCAATTCCTCTTACAATTAGGGGTCTAAATAGTGGTCAATATGTCCAATACGAATGTATCAAATGATAGCATAGGTAATGGAATGTTGGTATAAGGACCTTAGGCGAACCCAACTAACAGCATTACCATTTTGCATGCTTGCCCTGCTATTTTTATCTTTTTTAAAAATTGAAGTTTAGACCAGTAGGTATATTATTACTGATCCTTCTCTATGTAGTGCATGTTTGGTGAGCATTCACCCCCTCCACATACTTTTATGGTATATTGCAGGGAATTATTTAGATGTGGATATGAAGTATTAGCAACCGAATCCCAACAAACCTCACTGGGAAATATTAGACAAGATGCTGTTTTCCAAGTTTATCATGATATTATGCGAATGTTCCTCAACTACTTAAGACAAATGTTATTTCTTTTGTAACTGGGTACACTGGACAATGCAATGATGAATTAAATACAAAATTTTACATGCTTTTTCACTCACTACCATTACATCAACATCAAAATTTCGGGAAAAAAGATGCCAAAGCATTCATTACGACCATGAATGGAGTTCAAAACAGTATAATGCCACATTAGTATACACTGTCCACCAGGGTGTTTAAAAACACTTTATTCACATTCCTTTTGACAAAATATGATTTACTAGAAAAAAAATCAACACCTTGGTTTTCAAAAAAATAAAAATCATGATTTTTATCAAACCTGGTTGCCAATAAGCTGTTGAAAAAATCATGACTCAGGATTTATGCATGGAAGGACATAGGGCAGAGAGAATTCCAGCCAGGGTTGCTACAAGATAGAGGTTTTCAAATTTCCTGACTTTCCTGAGTTTTTCCTGGCTGACATTTAGATTTTTACTGACTTTTAGACAAGCAACAAAGAGCCAAGGTCCACAACTTTCGATGAGAAGGGGAAAAACTATTGACAAATATGCATATTTATTATAATCTTGTAAACAAATATGCAGGTATTATTTCTCCAAAGTACAGGAGTTTAAGTAAAAATTAAATTAAAACTTAAATAAAATGCCATTAATTGCACATAGCAATATTTTAGATCAACAATTAAACTCATTACAGGATAATATTCTGCACAAGAAAATGCACATTAACAATAATAACCCTAATAAAATTTGCCCATAGGACTTCTGAAAAACTTAAAACAATTTGGTTGACCTCAGGAACATATAATGGCATAAAATGAACACTAACTAGACTAAGGTTAATGAGGGAGTAATTGACTATGTACCGTTAGTTGAACTTTTAGGGGATAACCGATTTAATAAGCCTTTCTCTGGTTCACATATTGTAAAGTAGCAGGAAATTGCACTCCTACCACCCAGGCAGGTTAAAATAAAATGCGATACGCATTGGCACCATGCTGAAAAAAAAAAGATGACTGACAGTCAGTGTTGACCTGCATGACTGCTGTCTTCTTTTCTAAGTTTTCTTCCACAAATTGCTTAACCCGTTAACGCCTAGCGTACCATATATGGTACGTAATGCAGGGTCAAGTTTCGGCGGCACTATTATGTGCTTAAATTGTTACATTTGCATCGAAATTGCGTTGCTAGCACGATGAATCCTTGCTCAATATATAGTAGTTTTCCTGGTTTCTTTCTGTTAGAATCTATAGTCACTGTGAATGGTTGGAAGAAGGAGTGTGATAGACTACAAGCTGAAGTAGGGAATTGTGGCGTTGTCCTCGAGGTTAGTGCTCCATTTCTTCTTTGATAACAGCTTTTTTGCACATATTATTAATCTCATTCATAGTTAACATGTATCACTACGAGTATGTGAATCACTAATGACTCTTATGCTATTTTTGTGGTAATTTGGTGTGAAAACAATTTGGTGTACCTTATATGGTACGCTAGGTGCCTACGTGGTCATTTAGGATCCTCGAGATTTTTTCTAATTTTTGCGTGTAATACTGCAGGTACAGCTGTACAAACTTGATCTCTTCGTTTGAAATACTATTTTTCCTACGATGCAGATTTTTATGCAGTATTTTGCCTTGTTGTAAATTATCCTTCTGAGATTTATTTTAAAAAATCCTACAAAAAATATCTTTACTCGAGATACCGCTCTCGGATAATAAATACCAGGGTCGCAAATCTTTTAATCGAATTTTATGTTTTATATTGGTTAATTTATTTGTGACAAAGATTTAATTCTTATAGCTATCCCCAATATTTTCATGGTTTTACGGCCCTAACACTTGAAGAAGTTCTTTTAGTATTGGGGGAATAAGAGACGTTAGATGTGAGAGATATATTTGTTGAACCTCCAGAGACAAATATCAATACAGACGAGAATTCAGCTGACGAAGATAGTGGTAATCTAATAGACAATTTGTCCGGGAGGCAGTTACTCAGTCCAGCTGAAGTGGCATTTTACGGCGATCTTGTTCTGGGTACTGACAATGACACTGATTTTGGCGACAGATGCCCTTCCCAGCCTTCTGCATGATCATCTAGCTCGTCTGCATACTACAGAGACTAATCTGGATCGGCAAGAAACCAAGCTTCTCTCTGTACGGAAATTTAATCCAGGGGCCAAGTCGAAGGCAGCCGAGGTATCATGGACTGATGGGAATTTTGAGCAGCGGGAATTTGGTGCTTTTCCTGAGCCCAACTTCACCATAGAGCGAGATATGTCTTCGGTAGACAGTTTTGAAAGCATTTTCGATGTAGATATCATTGATTTCCCTTACAAAGAAACTTCTAAATATACACTGTTCAAAAACTGTTCAGATACTAATGTTTCACATGCGAAATGAAAGTTTTTATAGCAATTCTGGTACTCTCAGGGTATATTGTAGTGCCAAGTAAGCGAAGTTATTGGAAGAGCGAAAAAGATCTTCGAAATGATTTCATCCTAATTGCCATGCGAAGGGATTGTTTCCTTCAAATATGCCGATTTATACACTGTACAGATAATAACCGCATGGATAGTAATGATAAGATGTGGAAATTGAGACCTTTCTCTAACATGATGAAATTTCGGCCGGAGAGACACATCGACTATGATGAGTGCATGGTTCCCTATTACGGCCGCCATAGCTGTAAGCAATTCATCAAGGGTAAGCCCATTCGATTTGGCTACAAAATATGGTGCTTGAATACACCAGATGGCTATTTGATCTCTTTTGACTATAAACAGGAAAAATTTTCTGAGCCAAATACGGACTATGAGGCTAAATTTGGTAAAGCGGCAACTCATATGATCAAAATGTTTGAAAATTTTCCGCCGTTGATAAAGAACTTATCGCATCATTTGTATTTTGACAATCTATGTATGGGGATCAACCTTCTTCAGCATCTAAAACGAAGGGGACTGGGTGGCACGGGCACAGTGCGCGAGAATAGGATTCCGAAAAATAGCCATCTCACGCAACTACTTATCGGGTAAATCCAGTCTCACCGGTAGGACGGTATTGTCGATCGAAAAAGAAACGAGTAGCTATTCCCCGACCATATGCTATTAGCCAGTATAATAAGCACATGAGGGACACTGATCGTACAAATGAAAATGTAGGAAATTACGGCATCGGTTTCCGTGGTAAGAAATGGTGGTGGCCATTGTTTACCTGGTTGATCGATACAGCGACTCATAATGAGTGGATTCTTATGAGAAAGGCATGGAAATCTATACCACAATTAGAATTTAGAAGGCAGATTGTACTGACCTATCTTATTCGTTACGGGTCTATTCCAAGGGGGCCAGGAAGACCACTAATGAGGCAAAGTAGCATAAATAGCCAGGTTAGTGACACTGTCTCCAAAGATGGCTACAGTCATTTCGAAGCAAGTATCGCTGAAAAAAAAGATAAGGTGTGGACTGTGTGGAGCTAAGTCTAGATATGAGTGCATAAAGTGCAATGTGGGTTGCTGTATTGTCTGTTTTATCAAGTTCCATACATTATAAAGATTTAAGCCGTAAATCATAAAGAATTCCATAAATCATTTCCATTCCAATTCCACAGTAACGCTTTGAAAAATGCATATCGCATTATTTCAACTGAATAAGAATTATCCTATTTGTAAAGAGTTATGTTTCTGAGAATATATATCTTATACATTTCCTGTGTATCCATTTTCAGGATGAAAAATATATATGCATAATCTCTGTCTTTGCCCTTTATTGGCATAATGCGCTTAAAATAACTTCAACAGTAAATTTATTTTGAAATAAACTACAGGGTTGTTAAAGGAGCAGATAACTCTGAATTACAACATACACCATACAAGCGCCTAGCATACCATATATGGTACACCCTATATCTCAGAAATTTAATGAATATTGCTATGATATTTTAGATTATGAATAAGAGGAAGGTAATAAGTCAAAATATATATTATAAAGCAAATCAGAAAAAAATATTAATTCAGGCGTTAAAGGGTTAAGAGACACTTCAGACACGGCTGAATTGAATTTGTAAGTTCCTTTTCAATCTAAGTCTTTAAACATCACGCCAGGCATGTTAGGTGAGCAGCATAAAAAGTAACTTTTCATGCTCAAGGTGTGCTCTTTTTTCTCTAAGAGGTCCATCCTTAGTGCCACTACCTTTATCAGAATAAAATTTCCTTTGGGACGGCCAAAAATCATAGCACTACTAAAGTCAGTATAATAAAATGCATTAATGTAAAAAAAATTCTAATTTTTACCAGTGCCTGTCAAAGATTTCCGCGAGGAGGGGATAGTATTGATTTGAGCGAAATTCGAACGCCAAGGCCATAGATCCTAACCTTTGCAGACATCAGGGATACTAGATTGTATTTAGACTCCTGGGCAAACACACACAAAATGAAATTTCGAGGAGCTCAAATGTTTACTCGAGTTACTCGGAACCGAAATCGCAATTTTGTACACAAAATCATTTGATGGAAACTAAAAATGAATTTTAGTGAAAAAATTGATCTTCTTAGCCAGAGCCATTCACTCAGAAACCAAAAATTAAAATAAGCAAAAGGTGTCTCCCACCGAAGAAGCTGCTTTGATAACATTGACATCATCCACCTCCCGTCCTTGCCTGCTTTCAGGGGAACAGGATTCTCGGAACATCTGCTTGCACAGTTCCTGTCGCAATCGCTCTCATTGGCTGCTTCAGCTGTACCTTAGGGCGGATCGGAAAAATCGATTTTTCGCGGAGAAACTTGGCCCTCTGAAAAAGGTGTCAAAGTGACTCAAAATGAGGCCAGAAAAATTTGGGACCTCTAGGTCAACCCTAGACCCTCGCGCCGTGCCATTTATGGGGAGGGGGGCTGAAAATGGAAAAAGTCATGTTTTTAAATCGGTTCCCCATGGAATTTGCCGAGTTGCGGCCCTTTAGGGCAAAAATTTCGTCCATTTATACATATCTGCAGCCGTTAAGCCACAAATCGTCTATTTTGAGTGCGCGGCCGCGCGTAATATGCACCGCCCACGCAGCGTCGCGGCGCTACGCTCCGAAGGCCGCTCGAGCGTCTCCTGCCGGCTCGCGCCTCCTGCCCGGTCGCCGCGAACGCAGCAAAACTCATCACGGATGCGTCTTCCGTCGTTGATCTCATTAATATTAGATAATTAAACAATTTCCAGGTAATAACAATTACAAAAGAACTGTATGAAAGTAAAATAACCCTACATACTATAACCTTTTTTCCTGTCCCGTCCACATAAACGAATTGACAGTACTAACTTTTAAAGAAGTGATAAAATATTTTTTTTATGTTCGCGACGTATTGATACGAAAGCGCAGGAAGGGAGCCTACCGTTTATGAAGTAGTCTGGTGGCGTAAAAAGTGTCCGAACTTTGGAGACGCGCCTCTATTCCAATCATTCCGAAACATGGTGTGATTAAAATCATTATACGGTACCATACGACGTACTACGGCTTAAGAAAAAATGAAAGTAAGCCTACGAAAGGTGCCAAATCGATAACAAATTAATATTTTTTTAAATGAATCCCAGAAACTATGTGATATTTGTGTGTGTCAGTGCTAAAGAATTAACGAGTGTAAATTTAGAAAGAGGATAAAGTTCTCCCAAATGAAGCGGCATTTTTGAGGGAGCAAAGGACAAAACAAAAGATGGTATCCGGTGAATTGGATGCCTCAGTAATTCGACGATTAAAGAAAAACCTCAGAAGAGGATCGTCGGAGAGCATCAACTCAAAATCTTTCATTCATGAAGAGGTAAAAAGTGAGCATCAAGAATTTTTTTCCGCCACATCTCGAGAAAACTCAACCGACGAGGAACCAACCGACTTGGACCTCAACGTTCCTCATACGATTAGGAATGAAAATCAACCTGGACCTCCTTCGGGGCAAAGGCGTCTTCAATTGCCAACTGTGGCGGAGGTATGTGCTAGTTTTGGTGACTTGTCCCTCATAGCAGCAGCAATGATCGTCAGCGCAACTGTATCTGACGCAAAGCTCAAAACTCCGGAAGACACGTGAAAGGCAGTGGACCGGCATTACTTACGAAGACAGAAAAAGAAGATGCTAGATTCAGTAAAAGCAAAGACAGATAAATAAAAAAATACAATTGAAGGTCTGCATTTTGACGGCAGAGAGGATGAAACAAACTGCAGAAAATAGGCAAGAGGACTTACCCATCTAAGGTTACGGAGGGACATGTCGTGTTAGTTGGAGCCTAGCTCCCAATTTTTCGGTTTTGTCTCCCCCACAGGAGGATTTGCAAGAAACATCATATCTGCTTTCCTAAAGATTGTAAAAAAATTAGTGTATATACCTTCATAGATTTTCTTTAGCAAGTATTTTTCCCTCAAGAGCGCAAAAAACTTAACCTTCGACTTTACACCTCATATTAGAAAGAAGTGAGGAAAAATAATTTATCAGGTATCATGCAAAAAAATTATTATGTTGTGCAATATAGCATTCCTAATCATAGAGCTAGCAATTATTTTAGATTTATCTTTGACTAAACCTCATTCTTAGGCCATGTTCTAATTACCTCAAAAATGTATCACTGGGGTAATTAGAACAGTATGGATGGGGTTATTAGAACAAGAGGAAGTCCAAAAGTGACACATCACAACCAGCTGCTGATAAATTGTGAATATGCTGGTTCCTAGTCCATCCAAAGCAGGAGAGAAGAGGGATTATTGCTCCACCCTCCCCTCAACACCTCTCAACAAGAGGGGTGGATGGTCTCTCCCCCCCTCCCTCTCAATCCCTTGTTTTGTTCGTAACCATGTTTTGAGAGCACAGAACAGAATCAATACTTGAATGAAAAGTATCACATTTGGCCTGCCAAGCAGGAAATGTATGCATTGTAAGAAGGAAGAACTAAAGTAGAGATTCTTTGTGACTTGAGACAAAAAACTGAAAGAGTTGAAGAGTCTTGTAACTTTCGTGCCATACAAGAAATAGAGGAGCTAAAGAGGATACTTTCAACCCTAAGATACATTTTAAAAAAGTAGTAGAAAGCATTGTAACAAGAAGGAGAATAAATCCAGTAGAGATTAGTCATTCTGTAGTGGTCTCCTCTGGTGGAGGTTGTGATGTGGCCTTCCATCTGCATTTGCTTTCTACTGTACTAGTTAAGATTTTGAATATGTAATTACCTTCAGTGTTGGTATCAGTAGATAAACCAGTATCGGACCTTAATTAGTAGGAACATAAACATTTTCAGGGTGCATGTGTTAAAGGAAAACATCTGATTAGTCAAAAATCAGCTAGATACTGTAAAATATACCTAACTTCTGTCAAAAAACTCAGTATTCCACGAAGACAGACAATGAATAATTGTGCTTATCCAGTACAATCCATGTTGGATACTAATGCTGCTGTAAAGGCTTATAGTATGTCACAAGTAGTGGCTGCTAAGAGATTTGGTGTACCTCGTGGAATGGGGTCGCTTACTATTTTTTTATTGCCGAATCTGATAGTTTGTAAAATAAAAAGACGTATTTTTCCATTTTTTGATCCGTCAATTATTTCTCGAGTTATAAGCGGCAAAAAACTGATGTTTTTAATCCTTTCGGAAAAGTGGACGTGGTGCAACCTCTGACGTATATCGACTTCGTCCAATCACAACTGAGCCCGCGAAGCTACTTTGCCTTATCGCAAAGGGGAGAACACAGCTGAGTCTGCCAATAGGAGCAGTTGCAACAGCATCTGTTCGAGCAGAACTTCCGAGAACCCCCCTCCACACCCTTCCCTTCCCCTAAAAGCAGTCAAGGATGGGAGGAGGATGACGTAAATGATCTCAAAGCAGCTTCTTCGGTGGGCATCACCTTTTACCTATTTTAATTTTTGATTTATGTGAATGGTTGTGGTTAGAAGATTAATTTTTTCACCATAATTCTTTTTTCGTTTCGATCTAACAATTTCGTGTACATAATTACAATTTTGGTTCCGAGTAAACGCCCCCATTCTGGCTAAAAAACTGACTAGACATGCTTCTATGGAGTCTCATGGTGCAGGACGACCTCCAGTGCTTTCTTCTGATATTGAGTCTCAATTGGCTGTACTTATGTTAAGACATGTGCCTGTTATGGAGATGGACTGACTAAGCTGGAAGTTCTTGACCTGGTTCAGTAGTTTTACAAAAATAGAAGTTTGAAGACACCATGGGTTGATAGCTGCCCTGGCAATGAATGGTTTACTGCATTTCTCAACTGACAAAATCATCTCTCCATAAGAAAAGGAGAGCGACTGTCAGTGAGCAGGCTCAATAGTGCAGATCCTTTTGTGGTGTTCAAGTTTTATGATGATATTGAAAATATGTATGACTTAGACAATATCAAAAGCTCTCAGTATGTGCACAACTGCGCTAGGCTTACCGGATACAGACTCGTCTACAAGATCTAATAATCTTATTCTGCCATTTTCATCCTCATTACCAGTAACATCTTCACCAATTTATGCAAGCACTTCTGCACATTCTAGTGAGCGAATTTCTCCAGAAGCCAGGGAAACTACTCCAAATAGTTCAATATTAGATAGTCCTTCATTTGTATTGTTTATCCAAGAAATGTTACGCACCCGTTACAAAGAAAAATCAGATTAAACAGTAATCAGGCGGAGATTAAAAATCAATTCCTATGGTGAAATTTTAACACACAAGATAATGATGACACAGCTTAGGAATGAATCTGAGCAAAAAAGAAACACATCCAAAAAACATTTGCCAATGAAGAAAAAGCACAAGCCTGAGGCTAAAAATCAAACCATTGAGGATTTAACATCATACGAGTCTGAAGGAGGACCACAACAGGGGTCGGTAAGTTCCTCAGATGAGATGGAGGAAGATTCTCAAAACAAATTTAGCATTCCATCCAATACTCTGAAGGAGCATATGCATAGTGCTGTATATTATGATGAGCAACAGTTTCATGGCCGTTTACTGAATTTGAGTGATGATAAAAAAAAGTACAATAATTTAATTGTTTCATAAAACAAAGCAAGATACTTTTGATTGGCCTAAGCAAGATGACAAATCAGAGGCAAAGTCTGACTTCATATTTTATGACGCAGTTAAACTGATAGCAATAGTCCATTTCAAACATCACGTAGTAGAAAAATAATGATAAAATATGGAGAAATAAAAAAAAATATTTGATGCAATACTAAAAAAATGTTCAAAAAGTTCATCTTCCAAAATGTTCTAGAAATTTATTTTAAGTTTACAAATATATTTTAGATTAAAGTTGTAAATCAAGTTGAATTCCTGAAAATGTCACACGTGGTGGAAATAAGGAGTTTTCATTTCAACTTTTATGTGATCTAATAATTTTTTTGTTTTTTCATGGATCTTTTTCAAATTTGGATCATATAATGAGTATATGCCAATAGTGTCTTATCTATTGCATCAGATTATTTCATTCACATTTAAGAAGTTTCTTGACCCCTGTTCCAATAACCCCATGTGGGGTAAATAGAACATTTTGGACCTGGACTAGTTTGAAAATACTTTTTTCCATTCACATCTACAGTGACATACATCTAATCTGATCAGGGTGGCTACTGATAACCAATTTTCAAATTCCCTGACTTTTCCCTGATTTTTCCCTGATGGCTTTACCAATTTCCCTGACCGATCGCCAAAAGGTCTCCTATTATCGGAATATTTTATTTCTGCTGAATTAAATTTTCGTCAAAACTCAGAAAATGTTAAAAGCTGAAATCAATACATTAACAGCGATAAGAATGAAGAAATATATTAACCTTCACAATTTAAGCCCTCACACAAATTGTACACACTTTTAATACATTTTTTGCGGCCGTGTATGTTTCCTTCGGTAAAATTACAAATTGATAATGTTTAATTCTTCAAGGAAGAGGAGGCGTGTCGTGGTAGTTCTGGGAAGTTGAAGATTACTGAAAATCCATCGAAGTCCATAATGGTCAATTTACTGGCGGACTCCGGCACAGGTATCACTAAGCTACGCGAAAAACACAAACCAAAGCCAAGTTCTTAGACTGGATCAAAATCGGATGGCACGAGTTTTTGAAGCAAATAACAATTTTATTAACGTGGTCATAACTCCTTATATTGTATTGTTTGTAATAAAGAACGAAAAATGTAAAAATATTTGCATAAAAAAACAAAACGTAATCGCGCCACTGCGAGCGAAAACAGGAGGCATTTAGCAACGGCAGCGTCATATTTAGGAATATCATATTTGAGGTGGTTTGCGACCTGACTAAATTGCTTCGAGAGGGAGCTAAGGGGGCCATTCAATAATTGCGTCAAGCGTGAATGGTGGGGAGGGGAGGAGATCTCTTCTTATGGTCTCGCGAAGGGGGGTATGGAAATCTAAGACGATCTCACGTAAGATTTTGTTTACACGTGTGATCGTACTTGTATTACCGTTTTAATAATCATCGTCACGTATGTTTAGAACTGCAAGCACGTATTTACTACAAGCTAGTGTGCTCCAACTACCTCTCGACCTGAGTCTTGGAAGTTAAAAACAACGCGACGTAAAATCTTCCGAACAACCTAGCCTTGGATTCCTTGTGGTGAGGATCATGAATTTTAACACTACTAGGCAAATATCGCATTACGATATACAAAAGGGATACATTGTACGAATGATTCACAACTTAATAACTAAGATTCACAACTGAATGTTCATCGAATTGATAGGGCTTATTCTATGCACTTCGGCGATGGAAATTAGTTTTAGGTGGTGAAATGTATTGGTAAAATTAAGGGCGGGAAAGACTGCCCGGTAAATGTAATGGTAAAAAATAACGAGAATTTTCTATCACTGTTTCTCCCTGACTGTTACGAGAATTCCCTGACTATTCCCCGACTTTTCCAGATTTCCAAAATTCCCTGACAATTCCAGGTTTTCCCGGTTTTCCCTGACGATCGCCACCCTGCTGATATTCTGCATTCAAATATACTCTTATTAATGCAGGAAAAAATATTTTCAAAACATGCATGTAGTGTGCTTGTTATACCCTGACAAAATAAAGATGCTTTTATCTTGTTCCAATTACCTCGTCCTCCTAGAGGAGGACGAGGTAATTGGAAAATAAATAAATAAATAAATTAGCATAAAAAACTACATATCTAAAAAACTAACAAAAAAAGCCACCTCCAAATTGTGTGTGCTTGTACCTACCTACATATATGTGTGGATTGATATTACAAAGTTTAAATAAATCGAAGATGGCGTATTTGACCTTTGACCAAAACCTGTAGCTCTGATAGGAGCTGACTTATTGCCAGTAAACTAAAGTAATGCACGAAAAGGCCACCGAAAGGTCAAACTTTGACCCCCCCATAAACCATTATCCTATTATCCCAAGAATACAGAAAAAAATACCAATTTTTGCTCAATATGGTGTAAGCAACTGCACCAAATAGCACAGTAATTGAAGAAGGTAACCAAAATTTTTTTTACATTTTGGTTGTATTTCATGTAGAATTACCCAACATTCTTATAAGTAATGGCACATGGAAAGAACAGCAAAGCAAGATATTGGATGAAATACATGGAGCAGATAATGAATGATAAAGAAACAAAGAACCATGGAGAGGTGAAATGGCTGGCTGACAGAAGCAGAGAGTGGGAAGACAGGTCAATCGAAACATAGGGTTGATGACCAGCAATGTATCGACGGGGATAAAGACACATTTTTGACTTGACATGATGTAGGTGCTTGTATTATAGCACATTCGGAAACATATTTCACAAACAATGAGACACATTCTCATGCACATACAACCAAAATCCTACTACAAATGTATCTTTCGTCATTTTTGTTTTCTGCTTTTCTGGGGGCAAGGACCTCTCATTCTACCCACTGACAATTCCATGATTTCCTCCATTACCTGAACCTTTCAATGGCAAGGCTTTGTAAGGTAAAATCCTGTTTCCTTAGAAATTCGAGACCTAATTCTCCTACAAAAGGATAAATAAGGGCACTCAATGGACCAGAGAGATTCTGAAGCTAATTAGTTTTGATGTTACGGGCTCAAGGTGGCAGTGTTTGGCAAGTTATACCTACACAGGTGCAGAAAGAGCTATATCCTAGTTGAAAGGGTCTAAACCTTCTTATATGAACTTCAGAAAAGCTGTGTGTACATAAGGAACGATGTACTCTCTGTATTTCTTCTGGCTCGGGGCATTTGTTGGTTTTTGCGATTTTGAGGAGTTGGGCGATTCCTGTTTCTGAAATAATTGCTGCTCATAATTCCATTGGGCGTTGAAATTCTCTTGTTAGGTTTGCAGTTGCTCATTGCACAAAAGCTAAGACAAAATTGATTTAGTATGTTGGCTGTATTTCTGTCTCCGTTCTTTAAAGATTCTGTTGGTTCCATCTGATTCTCTCACAGTGAAATGTCTTTGAGTGACCAAAACGATTCTGAATTCTCCTTTAAATATTCGCAGAGCATTGTATGTATACTACGCTTGTGCTTAATGTGTTGTAAACTTAGTCGCCATAATTCTTTCCTACTTTTAGCAGAACCCTCTGGGCTCTTTACAATGACGCATAAGTATGCAGGGGTTGTAAATGTCAATACCAACTAGTAAATGTTTTTAAGAATAATTCCCGTTCAATACCTGTTTCCACTTTGAAGTTACTTTTTTATTCTGACTTTGTAATTTCTTCCGTGTTGTATGGAAGTAATTAACGAACTCAACTTTTTAACTTAGTGGAACCTCTCTTAGTATTTAATTCCACAAATACAGCTTTATGATCGCTGACATCCACGATCGTTACTTTTGACGGTTCAGCAGCAAATAAATCAAGAGTCTCTGCCTCATAGCGGCGATTTAACTACTTGTAACGAGTGTTTGGTTTATCTACTAAGGGGTTTTTTGCTGGATATTGTATCAAATGACAGCAATAGCCATTGAATGTATCGTATTCTAAATCGACAAAATACAGCACAGTCCTCGTACTCACCGTGTTCATAAGGAGAGAATGTGCCGGCATCGATGTTGATATACGGATCAATCTTAATGGACGTCACATGAATCCCGCAGCTTTTCAAAATCGTACCAAAGGAACTGGCTATGACTCCTTTACCCACACCACTGATTACACCACCAGTGACGAGTATGTACTTCATCTACATAAACATAATGCAAGAAATTCTGTTTAACCACGCAGAAGAAACACTGTCACCAATTGACAGAAAGAATTCGCTCACACAGTGATTTCTGTACACAGAGTTTTACCCACCTTTGCGATTTTCGCAGACGTACGGATCGATTTAGGTTGAGGTACAATATACCTATTTTTAAGCAACACACGTGTGCTCCTAGAACATGTCCCCCGACGCCATTCGTTGCATTTCTATTTCACAATTCTGAAATTGGCGCGCATATGCGAATACTATAGGGTAACAAACCCTCGAACAAATCACGTAAATTACAAGCGCGATTCACGAAATAGAGGTTACTATTGAAATAAACACACCGAATAATTACATAATTATTTGGAAAACGATTAAAATGCACTAATAACCGCAAGACATTCATACACCTTCAACATAAAACAACACTGGCAAGTGGCGCGCAACCGGTATTTGGCATGGACAGGGATACTATATTAATAGGATTCCCGAGTCCCTCGAAGCCATTGATACCAGCCCAGTCGCGTAAAATAGGTTCCACCAAAGTGGCGCTGGCATCGCGAAGCGTCCGGCAAACGTGACTATAAGCCTGTCGCAAATACGTTGCGAGAGGAGCATTTTCGTTCGAAAACAAGTAATTAAGGACTGCAGAATAGAATTTAAAATATTGACAAATCCCTGGTGCTATGCTCTTGTAAAATACAGGTGAAACGCACTAAATGATACGTTAAAAAAACACTGCTCGAAAGCCGCCTAACATTCCGGCATCATACTCATACAAAAAAACCTCTTCGTCAAAACAGTAATAAAAAGTCAACGAGAACATACTACGCTGGTTACTTGATATCGTAAGTTAAAGAAGTGTTAACCAAGGTACTGTCAAGGAGACATACACTCTCACAACTTTAGCACAGCAGCTATCGGAAATGAAAAACGCTAGTGACAATATTGGAAGATAGAGTAACTTAAACCTTAGTAAAACCACAGTCTAACCCGCTAACATAAACTGGGAGACGCCAAAGATTTTTTACACAAAGACCTAAGCAATTAACTATGAAAAAGAACGCATTTTGCAAACTGTAGCTATATTACTCCAAAAACCGGGAAGAACAGTACAACATGAGCAAGTTAACAGTTGGATGCATTTATTGAAACACCAAAGAATGTTTACACAATGACTTAAACAATGAAAAATAATGCGTTTTGCAAATAGTCAATATTTTTAAAAACTTCAAAGAACAGTACAACATGAGCAAGTTAACAGTTGGGTGCTTTTATTGATAGGAGCACAAGGTTAGAGTGAATAAATATTTGGGAATATTTACGAACAATCAATTCCAAAGATTAAGTCAACATAAACACAGCCTTAAAATAACTAGCATGTGTCACAAGGTGCCACCATTTGGATGAAAAAAATCTGCAGAGACATATGCCTGGAAATAAAATTAGAATAAATTAAAAACAATGCTTATAATAGTGCAAACATAATTTAACAGGGAAAAATCGAGACATTAATTTAAAACTATCATAACAATTTTATAGCAGTTGGTACAGTAATGCATTCACTGATGTTACCTATATGGATTCCTATAGTGATCACTTTAGTTATTCCTATTCCAAACATTAATAGCCACAAGCTATTAGTTTTAGTTCAAACTAGCATCCATTGCATCAAACTTGAATTCCTGCATTGAGCGATTCACTATCTGTTTCATTTGCCATTTCCCTGTAAATTACCGCATCGTCTACAATAACTCTAAGCTTACTACTACTATGGCACCTATATCGTTGACGATCCTATGGCACCTATATCGTTGACGATCCTTTCTTGGCGCCCGATAAACAATTCCTTTACCTAACATCTGTTTTAATAACAAAAACATTTCGCGATCTGCCATAGTAGCTTGTGCTTTTAATATATATTTAACACCTTCAGAGAAGCGGTCCGCCTCAAATTTCTACCAGAGAATTATTCTGAGTATTATTCCATTATTAATATGATTGAATTATTAGATTAAATGCGTCGTTCCACTCAAGCCTTGGTGAAGTTAAGTTACCTCAAACATGGACACCCGTGACTAGGTGCACATAACGTAATGAAAATACATCGGCATGATATAATTTATATTGTTCGGCTATATGAGATAAAAGAACAAATGCAAAAATGCATGCATTTTAGCTAGGGACTAGAGACTTGATTTCCAAAATGGCGTGTGATGACGCAGCCCAGCCGTGCAGTACACAATGCGGTCATCCACATTAGTTAGGAGCCCAATATCAACCGATCTTGAATTAAAGCCCTAAAATAATCGATACTGACTTAATAATGAGACGTTTGAAATGCATTACATGATATAACCCACAGTAAAAGATATCACAAGTGCAGCCCAGCCATGCGGTACACAATGCGTTCAACCACATTAATTTCGAGTCCTATCTCAACTGATCTACAATTAAAGCACTAAAATAATTGATACTGACTAAACACTACGACGCTTGCAATTCATTACATGGTTTTTCCCATTTTTAAAGATATCACACTAACCTTTGCATTGAACAAACTTTTGTTCCTTATCCCCAACTTCTCATTCTCCTTTGTGGTGGATTCATATCCTGAGGTGCAGCCAGGCACAAAACAACACAGTGATTTACTCATCGTTTCTTCAGGAAGTTACTGGACGGAATCACTGAAAAATATCGTAGAACAGCAGTATTCAGTCCTCCAAAACTGCAGCTACCACAGGCACTTTCACATACACTTTGCGAAGAAGCCGGACAGCTGGAATAGGTGGCGCCACGATTGGCGAATTCTGGCAACTCGATTAAATGCGCGGGAATTTTCCTCAAAAAACCGTTCGGCCTGCCACCTAGTGGGCCCTCCTATTTACACCACTCCCTGGGCATGGATCGGACCAGGGATACTATATTAATAGGATTCCCGAGTCCCACGAAGCCATTGATACCAGCCCAGTCGCGTAAAATAGGTTCCCCCAAAGTGGCGCTGGCATCGCGAAGCGCCCGACAAACGTGAGTATAAGCCAGTCGCAAATACGTTGCGAGAGGAGCATTTTCGTTCGAAAACAAGTAATAAAGGACTGCAGAATAGAATTAAAAAATTTGAAATAGCCCTGGTGCTATGTTCTTGTAAAATACAGGTGAAACACACTAAATGATACGTAAAAAAAGACACAGCTCGAAAGCCTAACATTCCGGCATCGTACTAATACAAAAAACCTCGGTGTCATAGCTCTAATAAAAAGGCAACGAGAATATGCTACGCGGGCTACTTTAGATCGTAAGTTAAAGAAGTGTTAACCAAGGCACGGTCACGGAGACACGCACTCTCACAACTGCTATAGGAAATGAAAAACGGTAGTGACAATCGGGAGATAAGAGTAACTTAAACCTTAGTAAAACCTCATACACGCTAATATAAACTGGGAAACGCCAAAGACTTAAACAATTAACAATGAGAAAGAACGCATTTTGCAAACCGATATAATATTCCAAAAAAAAACTGCAAAGAACAGTACAAAATGAGTAAATTAACAGTTAGATGTATTTATTGAAATATCAAAGAAAGTGTACACAATGACTTGAACAATTGACAATGAAAAAGAACGCATTTTGCCAACAGTATATTATTCATCTACAGTATTCATCTATCCCTAGATACTAACAACATCTATCTTACTTTCATCTCCACCACAAAGGTGTGTGGCAGCAGCTGAACTATCACCAAACGTGTACTAAACTTCTCCATGAATTTAGTCCTTACATGTAACTGAGAGGCACAATGCCACCGCCAAGGAAAATATCGGATCAACATTTTCCACACAAATTAAATGTTAGCTACAAATGACACTAAATTCATAGTACATGTAAAGCAATGAAATAGAACCTACTCGATTAGTCAGTCACTCCAGTACACAAGACATTATTACCTTTATATACACACAACACAAAAACATATCTTATGTCAAAAATGTATATTTCAAAAAAGTTCTACCATCTTAATCTATTTTGCATCAACAACAATTTGTACAACATCTATTTTGATTTCCATATGTACCTTAACTATAATCAGTTACTGACCCTAAATATGTGCAAAAAACGAAAATTTGAAACTCTCTGTGATACATCTCATTACAAAACATCTTCATAATCCACCCTGCCAAAAGTATGATTGGACTTTCAATAATTTCGTCACATATTCAGAGAACCTGTAAGTCTTACTCCTGCAGGAGTTTTAATCGGTATTTTAACCTATGGTCTGAAATAATTACAACCTAATCCTTCTATATTGATTTCAATACCCTCACACTATCTGGATCTGTAATCAAACCTAAGTCATTTATTATGCAGTGAACCTAAATTATGCAGTGAATACCTATGTATTCACTGCATATTTTAGGTCGGGCCTAGCAAGTGAAAAGTACCATCTTCCTTTGGATTTCTGCCCCTTTTCCTTATTCCCCTATTCTTAAATCCTTCATTATTGTTGGCAATTGGCCTATATCTCACGGATGTCTTCCCCGCGATAATTTCTAAGCAACTGTAACATCTCTGTTATGTTTTACTGATGTTATATGGATTGCTCTAGTGATCATTTTAGTTATTCCTCTTCCAAACATTTATTTCCACTCGCTATTAGGTTTATTTGAAACTAGCATTCATGTGAATGCTATTTTTATGCGATATCGCCTCAAACTTGAATTCCTACATTTCGAATGATTCACTATCATTTACATTTGATATTTCCCGGTAAATTACCGCGTCGTCTACAATAAGTCTAAGCTTGCTACTACTATGGCACATATATCGTTAATGCATAAAAGAAATGGAAGGGGTTCATTACCATTCCCTGTGTAACTCTCCATGTAACTGTTAATGCATCGGACATGATACCACCCATAACGAACCTTTGTTGGCGTCCAGTAAACAATTAATTTACGTAACATCTGCTTTAATAACAAAATATTTCAACTTCCGGATTTTCCTCGCAATCGCGAACCTCCCATAGTAGCTTGTGCTATTACTATGTTTTTAACACCATTAGAGAAGCGGTCCACCTCAAATTTTTAGGAGAATTATTCTCAGTATTACCTACTTTATTATTAATGCGATTGAATTATTAGAATTACGTCTATCCATTTCAGTCTTAGTGAAGTCACAGTCTAAACATGTTTAGACTGTGGTGACGTTACGGAGTTATACCTCAAACATGAACACGTACGCGACTACGTGCACATAACGTAATGAAAATACTTCGCTATGATATAATTTATATTGGTCGGCTATATGAGATGAAAAACAAAGGCAAAAATGCATGCATGTTAGCTAGGCACTACATTCATACGTCTAAGACTTAATTTCGATCATGGCGTCTCATGACGCAGCTAAGCCATGCGGTACACAATGCGTTCAGCCACATTAGTTTTGAGCCCAATATCAACCGATCTTGAATTAAATCACTATAATAATCAATACTGACTTAATACTAAGACGTTTACAATGCATTACATGATATCTCCCACACTTAAAGATATCACAAGCGCAGCCCAGCCATGCGGTACACGATGCGTTCAACCACATTATTTTGGAGTACAATCTAAACTGATCTACGATTAAAGCGCTAAAATATTCGATACAGACTTAACAATACGACGCCTGCAATGCATCACTGGATATATCCCATTGTTAAAGATGTCACACTGACCTTTGGCTTCAACAAACTTTAGTTCCTTATCCCCAACCTCTTATTTTCCTTAAGCGTGGCTTCATATCCTGAGGTGCAGCCAGGCTCAAAACAACCCCGTGACTTACTCATTGTTTCTTCAGGAAGTCTGCTGCACAGAATCACTGACAAATCTCCAAGAACAGCAGTATTAAGTCCTCCAAAACTGCAGCTAACACAGGCACTTTCAAATGCACTTTGCGAAGAAGCCGGACAATTGGCATAGGCAGCGCTACGACTGGCGAAATCTAGAGACTCGATTAAATGCGCGGGAATTTTCTTCAAAAAACCGTACGGCCTGCCACCTACTGGGGCCTCCTATTTACACACTCCCTGGATCGGACACTGTATAAAGGACGTTCATTTCCAATTTTAACAGTGTTGCCACAGCGCGCGCCAAAAATAGAAGTTTCTCCTTCGGCCACGGGAGACGCTGCAGTCTATTTAGAGGCATGTAGCAGACGCTAATGACCCTTACTACGTGTATTTTCACAATTTATTTCCTCTGCCTGTACGGAACCATGACGAGTAATATTGCAAGATTCTTTTAAGCATTAAGGCCTGGTTACAAGATACAATTTATTGTCTGAATGTCTGTCTCATTTTTTTACTCAATTTATGTACAATCGTCTGTTCAACAATATGAATGGAGTGGTTACACGGTGAAAGATTTCGTACAATTCTTCATGCAATTTCGTAGTCCGAATTACACGATTGCTTTCGTTTTCTCAAAAGCGCGAAATTTAATGTTTTAATAAGGGGTTATTTATCGCCAACTTGGAAGCACAATATTTATCTTAAACTTTATTTTCATTTTATCTGAATCCTTGGAGCATCCTGGGGAAATCTTTTGGTAGGTAAGGAAAACGACGTTTTCAGTTGTATAGTAGACATGTGGGATTTGTTTTGTTTATGTGGAACTTTGTTTGTAACATTTATTTTGACGACTTCTAAGATGGCCGCCAAGAGGAAGCCACGTACATATCGTGCTCCCGCTGTTTTGACGATTTCAGTTATTGGTGTTCTCCTACTTCTAAATTTGACCTTCCGTGTTTGTACAGTGCTGACGTGTGAACCCGCTCTATCGTTTGCCCATCCCAATTCCTTGGAAGTCTTCAGTGAAAGAAGATTTTTGTTCTCCACGTTTGCATCGTGTGGCTTGTACCTCACCGGCCTGCTTTGTCCCGGTGGCCCATCGCTCAGGTCCCCGCGACCCCGAGAGCCCTCTCCGCCAGCCGCCGCTACGTACCCTCGGCCTAAAGCTGTTTTTCTGCTTCTCATTCTACTCTCGAGTGACATACACCTCAATCCTGGCCCTACCTGTGACCCCCAAGTGCATATGTACTACCAGAATGTGAGAAGCATCAAAAATAAGCTGTCCACCTGTGATTCCCATTCTCATGAGCTCTCCAAATTGGACATTATTGCTCTTTCCGAAACTTGGCTAAACTCCTCAGCTCCTGACGGTGAGCTCTCTTTTTCTTCCTCCCATACTATTTACCGAGGAGATCGTCTCTCTAGAGGCGGTGGAGTACTTGTGGCAATTAACTCAGTGTATCAGTCGAAACGCCGCTTGGACCTTGAGTCTGACTGTGAAATTGTGTGGAGTGAAGTTTCCCTACCCTCTGGTAAGCATTCTAAGTGCAATAAGATTTTCGTTGGTTGTTTCTACCGCCCCCCTGCCAGCGATATCACGGTGTTAGAAAAGTGCCTTGACTCAGTGATGTGTGTAATTGAACTTGGTCCCGTTTTTCTGTTTGGCGATTTATCTATCCGTTGGGACTCTCCAACGAGTGGCTATCCGCTCAATTCACAAGATGACTATTTTATGCATAACTTGATTCATGCGCTCCACCTATCTCAATTCAGCATTGAACAGACGCGAAACGCGGCAACACTGGACTTCCTCCTTTCCACCGTCCCCCCAGAGACAATCACCCACGGGCGAAATATCTTTGACTCGGACCACGAGTCCCTGGATGCAGCCTACTGCTTTCGAAACTCCCTAAAGCGCCACGGGGTTCCACCCACACCTCCGAAACCTTTCCTTGCCTGGTCGAAGGTGTGCTGGGAGGACGTTAACCGTTCCCTTGACCTAATCCCCTGGGGTGTGCTTTCATCGTTGTCCCCGGAAGAAGGAGTGGATTTCCTTTACGCAGTTATTGAGAGTGCCATAAAGGACTTCGTCCCTCTCGTGAAACCAAGAACCAAGAAATCCTGGCCCTGATGGCCTCAGCCCCATATTTGTACGAAACTGTGCGTCCTCCCTCGCGACACCTCTGAGCCTGCTGTTCAATCGCTGCTTTTCCCTCGGAATTTTTCCTTACCAATGGAAAATGGCGAATGTCATCCCTGTACATAAATCTGGTCCTAAATATGAGGTCTCTAACTATCGTTCGATTTCTCTACTCCCTATTTTATCTTCTGTGTGTGAGCGCATAATTCTAAACAGGATTTACTATTTCACCTCTCCTTTTTTATCCTCCCAACAGCATGGTTTCCTCCCGGGTAGATCATGCCAAACGAATCTCTCTGTCTTCCAGCACCACGCCGTCAGTGCAATAGATAACTCCAATCAGCTTGATACCATCTACCTTGACTTCTCCAAGGCTTTTGACAGTCTTCATCATCCACTCCTCCTCCATAAATTAAGCCAACAGTTTGGCATACATGGTAGATTCCTTAACCTCCTCTCTAGCTTTCTCTCCCACAGAACCCAGCGGGTAATACTCGCCGGTGCCTCTTCCTCTTGGTCTCCTGTGACGTCTGGAGTTCCACAGGGCAGTGTCCTTGGACCTTATCTATTCAATTTATTTATTAATGATCTTCCGTCCCAACTACAGTCCCCCAAAACTCATGCACTTCTATACGCTGATGATTGCAAGGTTTACAAGGAAATTAAAAATCCTTCTGACTGCATAGATCTTCATATTGCCCTTAATCAAACTGCCCTGTGGTGTGATACTTGGAAACTAAAGCTAAACCCTAGAAAATGCAGCATCATGACTATTGCATTAAAAACAAAACCCTCCATTTTCAATTACACAATTAATTCATCTCCCTTAACCAGAACTACGACTATGAGGGACTTGGGTGTTATTACTGACCCTAAACTAAATTACTCCGACGACATTCAGACCGTAAAAAAGAAAGCGATGTCCCTATTAGGCCTTCTTTATCGCTTCACGGAAATTAAAGATCCCATTGCACTACACTCCTACTTTTCAACTATTGTACTTCCCATAGTTTTATATTGCTCCCCTATCTGGTCCATGTCAGCCCCGACTAATCTCAAATCCCTTGAATGCATCCCTCACTTCTTTGCCAAAATAGTCAGACATAGAGTCCCACATTTACGCAATATGTCCTCTGATGCTGTGCTGTCTTCTCTCTCCTTATCTAACCTGCAGAACCTTAGACTTAAAATGGATTTGAAATTACTTCATAATACCTTAAACTCGACCTTTGACTGCCCGGAACTCCTTTCTCTGTTGAATTTTAGAATACCAACTCGTTCCACCCGCTCACGCTCCCTACTCCATCTACCTATTCCCAGGATCACACTAACCAAGCGCTCACTTTTATACCGCTTCTCCTCCCTTCTAAACTCACTCCCTCCCTCCATAGATCCTTTTTACTTGTCATGCAATAATTTCTCCATACAAGCTTTGTCCCATCTGTCAGCTAAATGAATGTCTTCCTCCCTCTTCTGGTTTATTCTTCATTAGTTTTTATATTGTTATTGGTTTTTGTGTCATTCATGTCTTGTTATATTTTTCACTGTAAATTGGCGTCACGGCTGTATGTGAAAAATGTTTTTAAATAAAAAAAAATAACATCTACTTTGTTTGGACTTCTCGATCTGATTAAATTTTAAATTAGCAGTTACAGTGAAAGTTATTTAATGGGATAAAACCATAGTTCCAGGATATCACTGACCTTACGATTTTTGGCAACTGTAGGAACCTACCGCTCAACGATACATTCAACGAGAGATCCCCACAGCACTATTGATGGAATTATTCCCCTCCGCGAAAGCATATACTTCATTCTGAAAAAAATACCTGGAGGTATGCTATTCATAGATTAGCTATTGTGGAAATTACGTTAAACCCCTTTAACGACGATGCAAAAATTCCTTGAGTACAACGATCACGTACGGAGTGGGATGATCATTGCACTTGACACCTTGCGGAACTTCGCAACTGCTCCAATATACACTAGAGTGTATATTGGAGCAAAGGATAGGAAGCGTACATAGTTTTCAGCCCATCGTTCGTCTCGGATCCTGTTAGGGAATATGGCAGTGAAAATGACGACGAGCGTAAACCATTTGAATTAATAATGATGTATTTAAGACTTATTACATCGTTCTTGACACGTGGTCAACGAGACCGGCACTTTTTAGCGAAAGGTAAAAAATAAAACCGACCGATACAGTGTAGACAAGTGAGCAATTAAAATAGTTACAGATACAAGCCACTTGGGGCGCTGCACCATATGGCGCACAATATAAACGCAGCTATTGGGTTATATGATTATACAAATTACAACACACCCACTTAAGCCAATAGCTGCTCAGGAAACATTAGCACTGTAATTAAACAGAATCAAAAACACCATTAACATGACAAATCAACCTTGGCACATTTGAACACATAAATCAGCCCTTTGACACATAAAAAATACCATCAATATAGTGTACATCAAACATGAATTAACACATTCCCATTCCTTGGGCACAGTACATGTGTTTGGGCTTTGGTAATAGTTTGGTGAGAATATCTGCAATCATTTCCTGAGTTGACAAAGAGTGCAGGGAAATTACCTTTTCTTGCACCTTCCCCCTAATAAAATGATGCTTATTAATAATATGCTTGGTGCGCTTGCGATACACAGGGTTATTTGCAATTTTTTGTGCACTCTGACTATCATTATACAAATCAATTTCTTAAGTAGCATGCATCATAACACTTCGTAAATCAGATTCACCTCTGACAAATTCAATTTTTATTGGCTCCAGGCTTGAACCAATCAAATCACAAATTAGACCTTTCCACAGCCTCTTTGGCAGCCTCTGATAATGCCACATATTCGGCCTCTGTTGAAGAGGTTGCGACAGTGCCCTGCTTGCGAACTTCCCATGTTACAGTAGCATTAGCAAGTTTGAAAACAAAACCAGTATATGATTTGCTGTCACTCTCATCAGTTGCAAAACTTGCATCTGCAAAGCCTTTCAAATCCAAACCAGTGCTTTTAAATTCCAACCCTAGGTTCATCGTGCCTTTGAGGTATCTAAGTACTCTTTTGGCTGCAACCCAATGTTCCTCATCCTGAAAGGAATTAAACTGACTTAAATAAGACAAAGCATAGGCAATATCAGGCCTAGTACACACACTTAAGGGGCCGTGGGAGATGATTATTTTTTCGCTTCCGAGTGCTGAGATTATGGAGATAGTTTTTCCGTCGACCGGTAGAGTTACCAGAGTCGGCGCCTACCCAATCAGCCATATTTTTGTTTAGTGTCTCCTCTACGCATCAAATTCTTTGCGCAGAGATGATGAGGCAATAACGATCCTTCCTCTTCATCCCCTCCGTCCGGGGGTTTTCGCGCCATTGCTGACCACTAGACGCAATGTTGCCATTTCAACACACGATTGGACCAAACTGTTTTGTAGACTCCACATTATACCACGTGGCAACGTGGAATTTGCGGAAATGCTCTCGCTACTATTTTCTAAGAACCGAGCCGGCGTGGCCAGTCTGGCCCTAGTGGGGTTCGTAGCTGCAGGAGAACGCGTCCGCGGTCCAAGTCATGAATGGGCTTCATTTTTCGGGGTAGGCGCGTTGATTGGTTGTTGTGACAACAGTTTAGCCGTAAGAACTGCAACAAATAGTTGGTGGTCTCAGCTGATAGCATGGCTTACGCGTGTTAATGTCTAAATGGGGTAGTATGAAAGTAATATACGTTTGTGCCTACACCAGAGTGTGCTTACTATAGACCACCCCATTCCGATGTACACTCAGTATTAGAACTCGAGAGACAGATCAGGTACATTAATTCCCATAGCAACGAACGACAGATTATTATAGGAGGAGATTTCAATACACCATCGATAGATTGGAAAACATGTAGTCATAAGTCTGGGGGTAGGGACAAAGAAATCTGCTCGTCATTGTTTAACGTGTTCGCATAATACGCAGTACATCAAATAGTAAATTTGCATAATAGAAGGGAGAATGTTCTCGATTTACTTGCCTCAAACATCCATGAAAACGTTATTTCCTCAATACTGACAAAAATGTAAAATTGAAAAGAAAGATTTGCCTTTTAAGTAAAGCAGATTTTAACGGATTTAAGTGTACTCTAAAGACTTCTTTTGAAAAATTCTGAACATCAGAAAAAATAGTGATACAGATAATACATGGAAAGAGTTCCTCCAAATTACGCGGTGAGTGAGTATAAGAGTGAGAATAGGGAACCAAGGTGGTACAACGCGGTTAGAAAATGTTTAAAACGCCAACGAGTTATCCACGCGAAACTAAGAAAAATGTTGCTAATAGCTAAAAAAATTATCGAACGTTACATGTGAAGCAGCCGCAAAAACAGCCCTTAGAAAAGCGTAAAGTAATTTCAAGAGAGAAGTACTTGGAGAACAACTATATGGGAATCCGAAAGCATTTTGGTCATATGTTAGGGAAGTACAGGGTAACTAAAATGTCAACGGTTAATTCCTTGAAAAGGTATGGGGGCGAAATATTTAGACATGGCTAATTTGTTGAATTATTTTTCCAGAGCGTTTTTAATCAATCTAAGCGTAGTTTGCTCGAAACCATACCAGACCGATTTCAGCAAATAATGCCCCCGATCGATAAATGTATCCTTTAGCGGAATCGTATCCTTACTATAAAAAACGTTAGCCCGAACAAGTCCTCAGGTCCTGATGAAATTCCAGCTCGTGTGTATAAAGAAATAGCTCTCGAAATGGCACCGTATCTTAAAGTAATATTTAACAAATCCCTCGAAGAACACGCGGTTCCCAAAGACTGGGAGATAGCAAACGTGATCCCAATTTTTAGAAGTGGTGATAGGGAACATCCATCGAATTATAAACCAATATCAATAACGTCACTGTCGTGCAAAATTATACAGCATATGATAGTTACATCAATAAGGGGACACCTCGATAGCCAGGATTTCTTGATAACAAATAAGCATTGGTCCAGAAAAGGACGGTCTTGCGAAAATCAATTAGGTCTTTTTGTTCATGATATTTTAGTTTCCGGAGAATGTAACGTACAGGTAGACGCAGCGTTTTTAAATTTAGAAAAGCGTTTGACAAGGTTCCCCACTGTAATTTACTCGCGAAGTTAGCATCATACGGGATAGACAGTAATATGGTAGGCTGGATAGGAGACTGCCTACATGAACACGTTCAAAGGGTGGTATTAGATGGTGTCACCTCAGGCGAAGTAAAAGTTACATCGGGTGTTCCCCAGCGTGATAGGCCCAATTTTATTTCTTCTCTCCGTAAATGACTTGAAAACAGTAGATAAAAATAGCAAGCTCCGTCTTTTTGCCGATGATGCAGCAGTCATTGGTCATCAATCCTCAGATCGGTTTGACGCAGCTCTCCACTGAGTCCTGTCGGCTAATCTCTTCATATTTACGTATTTTTCTGGTGCAGTAGTGCATGAGGAAATAAGAAATTAAGAGGATAGTCAGTCTTTAGCTAAGGATTTATGATTGGTGTGATAGCTGGCAGCTATAATTAAATTTGAAGAAATGCGCGATAAAGAACTCAGGGAAAAGGAATAACTTTCCCTGAAAAAATTATTGCATCAAAGAAAAGAAAATATGTAACGTAGAATTTATACTTATAAATACTTAGGCGTCACCAACACTGAAGACATGTCGTGGGGGAAACACATCAGGGAAATAACTAGTGTAGCAAACCATAGATTAGGATTCGTAAAAAGAGTTCTAGGCAAATGCAATGAGAGAGTACGAGAAAGAAGCTATTTTACACTTGTCAGGCCTCATTTAGAATATGCCGCTAGTATATGGGATCCGTACGAGGAAGGTATGATAAAAGAATTAGAGCATGTGCAAAGGAGATCCACTAGATTTCTTAAAGGCCGCTATGATAATTGTATAAGTGTTACGAGTTTAATAGAAGAACTAGGCTGGGAATTACAATCAGAACGCAGGTTGAAATTTAGGTTAAACCTTTTCAGTAAATTGGAAACCGATTTGTCGAATATTTTAAGTCGATAATTCTTATTCCCGTTACTCCACCGGATATGCCTTCGTTTTTCCCTTCTTCGGCAATTGCCATATCGTCAAATGAATCATGCAAAGTTTCATCAGCTACTGAATCGTCAATATTGGACGGGATTTCTTCAATAGCGCAAGAAGTTCCTCCTACGTGTGACTCTGTTCCCATTATTTTGAGACGCCTGTTTCGGATAATAGTAATTTGCATACTTACACATGAATATATCATTACATTAAGATAGTGTTTTCACAAAAAATGACAATATTTACCTTTTTTCTTCCCTCCGCTTGGCCAAAAATTCACCCTTTCTTTTTTCCCTCACCGCCGAAAATCTCAAGTGACTGCCTACTTTAATTTTCCAATATCGGTACGCTTCCGATGACATTTCGAGACTTGACAATTAGTCAGTTTGACTATTACTAGACACCCCGAGCGCGACAACCCAAACAGAGACTCAAGACCCGTCAGTAAATCAGACACTCCGTCTCACTCGCCTCTGCTTCCTGCCCGCCTTCACTTTCCCTTCCCCCAAGCTCTAACACCTCAAGGCATGGAAGTCCGACTCAACGTTATAATTCTTTACCCGGGGGTACTGTTTACCTACTACACTTATAGATGGTGCTGGTGGCGTTACTACAGAAGGCCCGCTAAATTTGAATTCAACGCGTCTTCGCATTATATATTTCGCCATATTCTTTACTCTTTTATCGTTTTTCTGGTTTAAATTTAGAGATATAGAACTTACTTCAAATACGCAGGGTCAGCATTCATCTTCAATCTGCAATAGAAGTGGACTTGGGCGTCACAGATAATAAAACAATTGTTCCAGGCATGGAAATTGATGACCTTTATTAATAAATAAAATGTTACACATCCATTGCCATAATCATTGCCATTGCCATAATGAATGTTGCATATTTTAGGACAATAAATAATGGCACATTAAACATTTCTACAAATATAAAGTAATTATTAATATAAAAGAGGATTCTTACATTGAAGAACCCTGGAAGAAAGAAGGAAATAATGAGACAAGCTGCCAAGCACGTCATGCGAGATTTAGAATGCCACTTTCTGGAGGCCAGTCATCACCGGGAATGAGAATGCATTCTTACTGGAGGTTTATTTTTCATTTCCTAAGCGCAATTGTTTTGTGTTGATCGTTAGGCTGGCTGATATTATTTGTCAAAAAACTATTGTAATACAACTAATTGTAATACGACTAATAATGTGCTACAACGTTAACAGTCACACTGGGAGAGAGGACTTAAAAATAATCAGATTCTCATTAAATCTTCAAATTACGACCAGTTAGTGGAGAACCACTAAACTAACACCTTCACCTAACTTAAGCATACTTTCATAAAAACACTTGGAAACTGTGATGAAATGAAGTATGCAACCCAATAAATCTATGGATAGTTATAACGTCTGCATAACAAATATCAATATCAACTACAATCATGAAAGAAGCCTGAATGAATGAGGAAGAGTGAATACCCAAATGTGAGTGCCCACACTTACGAGCTGGTTGGCCATACAGTCTCCGTACAATAAGGTTAAGTTCATCTAGGGAGCTACAAGGGTGTTTTTTTAGTATTTACACAGACAATTAGTTTAGATACAGGAAGGAAATCTATTGCAGACACTTCCATTAGAGTATATCCAAATTCAAAGTTCTTGACAGATCAACACATTCAGCAGGGCTGCACAATACAGCGTATTCTCATCTAAGTAACTACCAAATGGACCAAAAACAACACAAGAAGCTACTTCGTAATGAGATTCCCATTGTCATCAGTCTTAAGGCACTCGAGGGTTACTCACTGATATTTACGCCACCAAGCAGCACGAAAAAGCATATGCGTGACCAAATTCCGACGGTAGAAATGGCTTGAAAATATTTAATGCCAACACAATACTAACATATAGTAACACAACCTGTATGATGACACAAATTCATCGAAAAACTTTAATGCCTTACCAAGTGCCCGTTCGTGGAATTCAAATATACTAAATCTCTGGATTAACAGCTGCTGACAGCGCAGAATTACACATTTAGAGGCTTTACGTCGAATTTCAACACAATCATATCACTTCTTATACAACCAAACTTAGGATTAACGGTCTTAATCACTCTTATTGCAAACGAAAACAACAACTTCTCAACCGACTTTCAGCTTAAATGTAGAGGACGTACAGGCGGACTGCGATCTTCGTTTGTCAAAGGTTTCGATGTCGTAGTAGTAAAATTGATATTACGCTTCTAGTAATCTAGATGCAACGTTGAATATCTAAAATTTAAATTTTAAGAAGAGCTGAGTAAATATATTAATTTATAATATACGAAAACGTTTCATTAATAACCTACTACACTTATAGATGGCATTACTGCAGGCGGTACCACATGCGCAATGCCAGTTGGACCCCTATGCCTCAAGGTTACCGCTTTAGGATATAGGGTAGACGGACCGTGCCACTTTTTGAGTAGCGCAGTAGGCGGAAAATGTGTGAACTGTTTAGTGATTTGCACGATGCTCGAGGCGTATCCCTGGGCTGGAGTTGGCGAAAAACATGAATTACTTTCAAAATATCTCAACAGCATGTCTTTTAATTAAAATCAATAATTTTCAAGAATCCAACAGAATCCAAGCTTGAATCTTGTACTCTATAATAACGAAAGTTAAAAAAATAGCCCCTCTGTCTCCCAATATTTGCAACAAAAAGGTCTATTTTTACATCGAGATATATTTTTAACTAGGATTATTACTTAAAACCTAGGATTATAGAGTAATAGTTTGATACTTTCTCTTTTAATTACTGAAAACCGCATTCCGATATCTAGCTTCCTGTTGGAGCAATCTTCCTTGAAAAATAGGTCTGAAAAACAGCCATGTCCCACGGCCCCTTAAATACATGAGTGAGCCAATCAACTGCTGATAAGGCTTATCATCAACATCTTTAGCCCTGGACAGTTTTACATTCATATCTAGTGGGGTACCAACAGGATTTGCATCAGACATGCCAAATCTGTGTAATATATCCTTTATGAACTGGGTCTGAGAAATTTTTAGAGTTTTATTCTCTACATCTCTCTCAATGTTCATACCTAGAACTTGGGCAGCTGGACCTAGATCCTTCATCCTGAAATTTTGTTTCAAGACATCCTTGAGTATGCACACTTCCTCTGAATTATTGTGGAAGACAAAAAAGTCATCAACATATAATGCTACCAAAATTATAGTATTATTGACACTTTCTGTACACGCATGCTTCATTGTGACTAGTGGTGTAACCTAATCCTGAAAGGACTGTGTGAGCCTTTAAGTGCCACACATGTGAAGCTTGGTTAAGTCCATAAATGGCCTTTTTAAGAAGACAAACATGATCTTCCTTCCCTTCCACTTGGAAACCCTCTGGTTGACATAAATATTTCCTTCTCTAACTCGCCATTTAGAAAAGCAGTTTCTACATCAAGATGGTCAATCTGTAAATTCAGTTCAACTGCTAGAGCAAACAACAATCTTAATGAAGGATGCCTGACAACTGGGGAAAAAGTATCAAAAAAGTCAATCCCAAATTGTTGGGTGAAACCCTTGGCAACCAATCTAGCTTTATACTTGACAAAATCACCTTTTGCATTAGTTTTAGCTTTAAACACCCACTTGCTCTGGATAATGTTTTTACCCTTTGGTTTAGGAACTAGCACCCAGGCCTTATTAGCGATCATGGAATCAATTTCACAATGCATGGCAGAGCGCCATTCCTCGCAATAGGACAGGGCTTCATCAACAGTGCTTGGTTCAATATAGTCAGAACAATGAGTATAATACAATAGGTGATCAGGGTATTCTCTGGGCCTTCTCTCACGCTGGGGGTAGCGATGCTCTCCTTCATTCTGGTGTAGATTTCCATCACGATCAGTTCCAGGTTCCTCTTGTTGCCCATCCGCCACCAGCTGTTCATTTGGTTCTGGAACTGGAACATTACATACAGGCAATGATTGATTAAACCTTCTGCTGCTAGGGTCAGTATAGTACCCTTCGATATCTCGTGATCATGACCACTTTGGGAGTACGACGACTCATCGAAGATTACATCTCTTGCTGTGACAACTGGTATGCCTTCTTCTCATCCGAATACCCATAAAACACCATCCTCTCACTTCTGGGGTCAAGTTTCCTTCTCAACTGAGCTGGGACATGGACATATGCATCACACCCAAAAACTTTTAAATGTTTGAGGTCTGCCTTATCTCCGGTCCACATTTCTTCTGGTGTCGCATTCGGGGTCTTTCGTGCAGGAGATCTGTTGACAAGATAAGCTGCTGTGTTAACAGCAGCAGCCCACATGTCACATCCAGCACCTTGCATCATGGAAAGTGCTCGCTCATTCAGCGCCCGGTTCATTCGCTCCGCCGCACAGTGGTCGGAAATCGAAAATACCTGGCCAAAATTCAAAAAGTGATTTTTTCAAGCCAGGAAGCTGAAACTTTGCATTAATATTCTCAAAAGACCTCTGCATGCGATAACGCAAAGCATTTTTCTTAGTACACAGCACTTAACAATTAGCATGAGGTCAAAGTTGCACAAATTTCGCAAAAATTGTCTACACTCAATTTTCTCACGAAATCTTCGAAATCAAGCCCATACTAAAGCATTATGTGTAAATAATTGGAATAAAAAGTCATTTCATTAGATGAAACAGTTTTTCGTCTTGGTTTTTATGTAGTCTGCTTACATTTTTGTAATTATTTACCAAAGATATTAAACAAAATGGCAGACCCTCATTTTTGGTTATTTTTTTAATATATGTAGAGAAAAAGTAAATTGCATCGCCGAGCATCACGGAGTAACTTATATGGGGAAACTATACAAAGCTTCCGTAGTGCGAATCCGATGAGTGATGCTGCGACCGTTTGCGACGCCGAATTTCACATCAGTTTTTCGATCGCGCGGTCGAGTCTGGTTGAACCCGCCTGCAGCGGGGAGTAACGTGGCGCGGCAAGTGTGTGGACTGGATTGTAGTCGCATCCACTCCGCTTTGGAGATTTTCGAGATACAAACATTGACAAGATCCTCCATGCATTATATTTGGCAGAAATCGCGGAAAAAATTACGCATTTTATCACATGGGGTAAAGGTTTAGGAGGTACTAAAAGACTTCTTTCTTCGGGTGCACACTGCACCGCGGGAGTTTCTCTTCTTACCAACTTGACACCGCCTACCGACGAATACGTACACTTTTAACGGAGACAGCATGCATACCACACAGGATTATTGTCCATTCGAGGCCACCCACCCACACTGGTGTCGCACGGCTGCAATTCCCCCGCCCCCTGCACTGCGGTTGGGCTTTCGGCGAAGGGCGAAGGGAAAAATCTTATTTGACGATGCAGTGTAGATATGCCAAAATTGTAAGTGTCCTTATTAATTGATCTTTGGGCCAATTCATTACGTTTATTCATACTTTAAATTTTTGCCCCACAAATATAGCATTTCATGCTAAAACTCTCCGTCAATGCGTTGCATACCTAATTTGGAAGTTTTCGTTTAGTTAACACATTAAAATAAAATTATGACTTTTTTTTTGACAATTTTAAACCTTTTACCTTTCCGTTCATCATGGTGAGAAGCAGAGAAAAATTAATGGAGTAGTTTTTCCATTTGAATGTATTTAAAGTATCACATTGCCTCTTTATATACATTTCCTCTGCCTTCGCCACTTCTTTCGTCTCTTTGATCCATTGAAGGCGAATGGGGCGGCAGAATCTTGTTGACGATGGCCTAGGGTTCATCCAAATAATTGCACTTAAAGTATAAGGAAATGTCTTTAAACATCAGAAAATATTATGAGTAATAATTAAATGTTTTTACAAGAGATTACGGAAAACATCTATTATTCTTTGTCATTGTTACCTGTCTCGTCGTTCACTAAACGCAGTGGCAAGAGGGAGCTGATCAACAAGAATTCATCCGACATCGATTCTTGATGCCATCTTTGCTTATACCTAGAATGACCTGAGCTTCCGTCAAAACCATATTTACAAATTAATGTACAATTTATATTATGCGCGGTTGTTGAATCTCTGGAAATGCATTCCAAGATACGCAATTCTGTATGATGTAGTAGACTTTGAAGTTTAACTTCACATGAGTCCTCTAAAATAATAACTTCACTTGGATAAGTAGCACTTTTAGCCATCAGTATTCTTTCGTAACTGGGATATAATTTATGGCCATGACTTTCTGCCTCTTTTCGAAGTCCTATATACTGGCTCTTCGTGAGTTGCATGGAAATAATTAGAGATAGAGCCTCTTCCTCTGACGTAGTTGTTGGCATCAGGTCAGTTTTCTTCCACTTCGACAGTACTCTTCTAGACCTAGTTGGTGTGGTCGTGGTAATTTCTTTGATGAGCTTGGAGGCTGCTTCATCTCCCTCTTCTCTCAATAGAGGCCGCGAATGAAAGAGCTGCCGCAGAATTAGACGATCTCAGACATTCTGTTTTCCTTCTCTTTGATCTTTCGCTGAAAGTGCGAAAACATTTCTCCGGACGCCAAGACGTGCCTAATAAGGGTTGAAATGCAAGAACAAATTTAATTTTTTTTTCAATTATTAAAGGCACAACGTCATTTCTTAATAATCTTAAATCGTTCAGATATACTTACTGGACGACGTTGAAGAACCTGGCAAATTTTGCAGTAAATGTTCGGGAAAAACCACATTTATCTTTAGCCATTCGCCATAAGGCATCAAAAATCTCTCGTTATTCCGTGAGCTTCGTTCCCATCGTTGCGAAAATTCATTAAGAAAGAACACCTTAACGTCACTTAAATCCCTTAAAACGTCATTATTCACTTCTAAATGCAACCTTTCGGCGATACATTTTAACAAATGTTTTCTTTTCATGCGAAATGACGCATTTTTCACTCCCATTAATATTTTATACATTTGCAAACGTGAGATTACAAATCTAACAATATTTATTATTCACTAACACCAACAAACCCTAAAAGAGAACCGTATAAGCGTAAAGAGGAAATAAGCAAGTACAACTTTATGCACATCCCAAAAGAAAAGAATATATCGAAAAGGGAATTGGCATGGTATTAAGTATTCTGCAATAATACTGACGATTTGCTATCAGAAGCCATTGCAGATAAAAAAAACGAAACAGACATTAGCTTGTACTAATAGAGTACGCATACCTTGAAAAAGTGAGTAATCTTGAAGTGGTTAGCAACGTATCCTTACCATTAGGAGTTGTAGAGGGAATTTCGGGAGATCCTATATTGAAACCAGCACGAGTGAAATCCGAGCTGAAGTTTCAAAATCTACTGCTTCGAACCACTGCCAAAATGAAACTGAACGCTCTAGTGCATTTTGTTGGAGACTAGGAAACGTTTTCCCAAAAATATCCGCAACTAAAAGCGTAAAGGGATCCGCGGTGTCCTAAACGGACCCTTCGCCGAAAGCCCAACCGCAGTGCAGGGGGCGGGGGAATTGCAGCCGTGCGACACCAGCTGTGGGTGGGTGGCCTCGAATGGACAATAATCCTGTGTGGTATGCATGCTGTCTCCGTTAAAAGTGTACGTATTCGTCGGTAGGCGGTGTCAAGTTGGTAAGAAGAGAAACTCCCGCGGTGCAGTGTGCACCCGAAGAAAGAAGTCTTTTAGTACCTCCTAAACCTTTACCCCATGTGATAAAATGCGTAATTTTTTCCGCGATTTCTGCCAAATATAATGCATGGAGGATCTTGTCAATGTTTGTATCTCGAAAATCTCCAAAGCGGAGTGGATGCGACTACAATCCAGTCCACACACTTGCCGCGCCACGTTACTCCCCGCTGCAGGCGGGTTCAACCAGACTCGACCGCGCGATCGAAAAACTGATGTGAAATTCGGCGTCGCAAACGGTCGCAGCATCACTCATCGGATTCGCACTACGGAAGCTTTGTATAGTTTCCCCATATAAGTTACTCCGTGATGCTCGGCGATGCAATTTACTTTTTCTCTACATATATTAAAAAAATAACCAAAAATGAGGGTCTGCCATTTTGTTTAATATCTTTGGTAAATAATTACAAAAATGTAAGCAGACTACATAAAAACCAAGACGAAAAACTGTTTCATCTAATGAAATGACTTTTTATTCCAATTATTTACACATAATGCTTTAGTATGGGCTTGATTTCGAAGATTTCGTGAGAAAATTGAGTGTAGACAATTTTTGCGAAATTTGTGCAACTTTGACCTCATGCTAATTGTTAAGTGCTGTGTACTAAGAAAAATGCTTTGCGTTATCGCATGCAGAGGTCTTTTGAGAATATTAATGCAAAGTTTCAGCTTCCTGGCTTGAAAAAATCACTTTTTGAATTTTGGCCAGGTATTTTCGATTTCCGACCACTGTGCGCCGCTCCATTTTGCTCTGGGGTGTGACTGATGGTCAGCTTGATACCACGCTGCTTGAAAAACTTATCAAGAACTTTATTGCAGTATTCGCCACCATTATCTGTTAGTACAACTTTAACCTTCCTTTCACACTCAACTTCGGCTAGAATTATGAACTGTTCAAGGATTTCTCTTACGTCGCTCTTCCTTTTTAGAAAGAAAACAAAGACTTTACGGGTGTGATCATCTATGACAGTTAGGAAGTATCTGGCTCCTTCCCAAGAATCCACCGGCATAGGTCCACACAGATCACTGTGCAGCAGGTCCAGTCTGTTCTTGGCTCGATGTTTGGAAGGTTTGAAAGGCTGCCGCACTTGCGTCCCTTCTATATATGGAATACAGAGTTGCTTTTCTCCTGAAAAATGAATACCAGTAGCCAAACCATTTTTTAGTAGGTCCATCCCTACATGATTAAGATGTCCTAACCTTTTGTGCCACAATTCTCTTGAATCTGAACTTTCTGAACATGCATTTGCAACATGACTAAAGCCCATTCTACAATGGGCGTAAGCCGTAAGACGTAAGCCGTAGCACTTAACACGTAAGGATTTCCATACGACAGGCAATCTCCAATGCTGACGTATGCAGTAAAAATATCGACATCGATCACGGTGCATTCGGAAGCACTCCGGTCGTATATACATGGATATTGAAGACAAATGAGTGTCGATTTTTTCTGGCGTAGAATAGAGAACAATGTCAACAAATATACGATTACTTAATTATTGAAGACAAGCATTTGCAATGGTAACAGGGCTGTCTGGGATATGATCAGTACTGAAATAAAATTATGGTTATTCGGTCTTAAATGACGAAATAAACTCAGAGCAAAGATCATTATGGGCTTCAATGCACTTATTAGTCCGCTGTCTAACTATTGATTTCTATATAAATAACGGTCAAGAAAGTCAACAGCAAGACAATCTTTGATTTACATTATTTATTTCAGTGTACTTCATCTTATCATAGAATTACAACTGTCCATTCCACTGAGTTTTTGACATTTTGGACGATATTGGTGGGTGTCGATCAGTATATGCCATTTAAAACTTACAAGGCCCCTAATCATCCAAATAAACCAAGAAACTGATTCATACAATAAATATTTAAATAGAATGTGGGATGAAACAATCCAAATATTATTAAATGAGGCATCGGTTAATGATAGGCTCGTTTAAACTCGCCATCTTTCAAATTCACGACCAAAGATTATTTCAAATACGTCCGCAATTCTTCCCCAAGTCAAAAAAACTTCCATAAAAGCAATAACCCGTGACTGACACTGGCAGTAGTAATGAGGCGCTCTGATTGGCCTGCCGTTAGACGTAAGACGTAGAGATGGGACTTGGCCATGTCCCTTAGCTCGACAGCTCCTTAAGTCTTACGACAGCCCTTACGACAGCTCTTACGGCTTACGTCTTACGCCCATTGTAGAATGGCCTTAAGAGATTTATTAGCAATTTCACTTGCTGAATACGCCGTGGGTATTTTCGCCTTTTGAGTGGACGATTTTAAGACATAAAGTCCATTGTACTCTTCAACTAGCAATTGTACTTGACCCTTAACTTCACAATCGTCATCAAGAAAAACTTTGCATCCTTGGAAATCAAAAACAACAACAACAACCCTTTCTTACAATACTATTTACAGAAAGTAAATTTGCTTTCAAGTCAGGCACGTACAAAACATACCTCAGTAAAACTATCAGTAAATACAGGAACATCACCCTTGCCTCCACTATACAGTTTAGAATCATTCGCCACTGTCACTTCACACCCAGCCTCGTTTGAGGGATCAAACCTTGACCACAGTCTAAACATTCAGTCTTCCTACTCCCATAAGAGCAATGGGAAACACTTAGCTGGCTGGTGAGCCTACTTTTTGTTTTACCAAACGTTGCCAAATCATTGAATGTGCCAGTTGAGTATGTGGCAACGCTGTGAAGAGGGATTTTCAAAATACCTTACTAGGGAAGACCATAATACTTTTCAATTCACCGATTTTCAATTCAAATTTATCCGGAAGAAAATCATAACGAGTTAAATTCAGGTTAATTAAATATGAATATACTAGGACAGTAAACCAAGGGGAATATAAACTCGGAAATAAAATTACATGTTCATTCCCGCGATTACATGTTTATTAAAAAGCCGTCATTGACAATACTTGTAGCAAAGGTAAAAAATACGTTTGCATTTTTACATTATGGGTCAACACACTTTTTGAAAAATAGTTTAGCATATAACACGAACCATGTTACATTCAAAGTACATCAATTATAAAAATTAAAATCACAGTATTATGTACACTCCTAATGAACAACGTTAATTACGATCGCTTCAATCTGAGTACTTCTAATGATAAGAGCGGTTCTCCTTGAAGTTGGTCTCCTCTCCCAATGCCTTAAATTGCCTGCAAAGAAGGATACACTCGTTAAAATCATGAATAGAGCAGGAGAAAGTTACAGTTCATTGTAAAGGCCGTTTTACACGGTGCCATTATTTGTACAAACGATTGTATGAAACTAAACGAAAATTTATGTTTGTCCGAATGGAATTAGAACAGGTTCTATTTTCCGTTCAGTCATTCAGACAAGCGTCATTCGCGTTCAGTCATTCGCAAAAGCGTTCACACAAGTTGCCGCTTTCCACGATACCATTTTCCTCATACAAGGGTTTTTACAAGAAATTGTACAAAAATGTACCGTGTAAAACGGCCTTTAATACATGAGAGTCAACTTAGCGTTTAATGGAACAGACTTAAGTGGGGAGACTAAAATACTATCGTGGCGAACGTTTATATTTAGAAACATTTTTCACAGAATGCGTAAGCAATGGATATCACCAATAACCTTTTGATAGATCCTTCTTCACAGATAGTGCTTCATTGCCTCCGTATCTTCAACACACACATCGCGATGCAATTCATTTCCTGGAAAATAGAAATTCATTCTCCACCCTTTTCTCACTGTCCTCGAATACCTGTTATGATTAAAGACATACCCTTCATATCAATGTATGAAATATTTCGATCGACCAAAATAAGAAAATTCAATGCAGAATGGCATTAACCCTAGGATCGGTGCAACTTGTTCCGTGATCGGCTGACTACGAGCAATGCATTTACATAATACGTACTTTGCGCAAGAACTCATAAAAATTCTGCAAGCACATTCACATATTCCAGCCAAATTAACTTTCATTATCATAAGCACAAAAATAAAAATAGTATTGAGTGTTTTGTCCTTTGGCTCTAAAAGAACTTCCTTACAGATTCAAAATGTGATCTTCGATTTACTTAATGCAATCTACCAATTTTAAAGAGGTAACAATTAGCATGCTTCACTAAAAAACGAACTCGTTGTTATGTCCACTAAATCAATTGAAGTACTAGAAGCATTGGAGTGACAAATTCAAAATATAAAATATTTAATTTCATACGCAACAAATATCTACCAGATCAATCAATATACCTACCAGATGACTCAGAGCACAGGAAATGTGGCATCATCGAAGACCATTGAGCACAATTTAGAGTGAGTTATCGAAACTCCAGTATAGAACCAAGCATTGAGGTATATGGAGATAGCGCTTTCTATGCCGGCCAATGCTTGAAACTGTAACGTGGGCGTGGTCTGTCCGCCATCTTGGTCTTCCCCGATTTACCATTGCTCTTATGGGATGACGCACTAATTTTGTATTTGTATGATGTTTTCCATTGGCAATCCTCTTAAAGAGATCATGCGTTTCATATAAGACACTGTCTCCGGCGTTACTCAGTGGAACTGCTTCATATTTAATCAGAAAAAACACTTGGTTATAATTCCACACTTTATTTCAGGAAGACTACCCGGGTTTCAGCATGTCATGCCATCTTCAGGTACAAATGGATGGGTGGCTTACACTTATATACCTGTGAGTGGAGGGGGGTGGGGATATGACAACAGGGGTGAGGGGTTTGGGGAGGGGGGAAGCATGAGTAATGGCCAAGGCTGTTTTTCGAAGGAGGGAGGGGGGTTGAGAGTCGTGGAGGGATGGTAGTGTGATATAAAGGAGAGGAGACTGGGAGGGGAACATATGGTCATTACAAAGTTTAGTGGGGCAATTCACAATTTCAAAATGTTCTAAGAAGTCCATTTTACGCCCCTTGTCAATACAATGTAAAATCCGAGGTTCAAATTCACACCAATGGTTCTCGTCACATAAATGTTTGGCTATTCCGGAGGATTCGTCATTATTTAAAAAACATCGTCTATGTTCTTTCACTCTAATGTTAAAACTTCTCACAGTTTGTCCAACATATCCAATGTTACAGGTATCACACTTCAACTGGTAAACACCACTTTTCTGCATATTGTCATACTTGTCCTTTGTATTAAAAAACATTTTACCCAATGACACAGGATTGTAAAATGACACTTTGGCATTATGGATTATATTACATAGTTTATATGAGACATGAGATATGAATGGTAGCTTGCACCAGCGTGAAGGTTTGTCAATATCAACTTGAATGGAAGTCATAAGATTTATAGCTTGTTTTTTGTCAGATCTTTCAATAAGTTATCCAATCAGTTTTGGGTCAAAACCATTTTGTTGGGCAATATACTTAATGGTATTCAATTCCTTATTGAAGTTGTCCTGGGACATTGGGATACTTGTTAGCCTGTTCACCATTGATTTTAGCGAAGCTGTTTTATGAATACGGTGATGGTTTGAGTTCATTGGAATAACGACATCCGTAAACGTAGGTTTACGATAAATTGAAAACTCGTGTTTGCCCCTACTAATATCAATGTTAAGATCTAAAAAGTTAATGTTATGTCCACCGTATTCCAAAGTGAACTCGATTGATTGGTGCAGAGAGTTTATGAAAGACGTAAAGTTATTCAGCTGGCGCAAGGTACCTGACCACAAACATATAATGTCATCCACATAACGATACCAATAACATATGTTACTTAACATTGGATGTTTGCAATCGAATAATTTAAGTTCTAACTCATTCATGAATATCTCAGCCAAAATTGGTGACAATAGCGACCCCATAGCCAGGCCAGACGTTTGTTTATAGAATGTACCATTAAATAAGAAATAATTTTGTTCGATACATAAATCCAAAAGTAATTTTATCTCATTTAACATTTTGTCATCACCACCTGAACGTTTAATTAAATTTACCGCTAAGTTTGAGGCTTCCTTGACTGGAACTGACGTAAACGGGTTAGTCACATGAAAGGAAATGAGTTTAGAATTGGGAGGGGGTTTCACTGTTGATATTTTTGTCACCAAATCCACTGCGTTCTTAATGTTGAATTTCGATTGAAAAGAAGAATAATTTCTCAACAGACTATTCAATTTCACAGCCGATTTATGACATGGGGCGGTGAAGTGTGAAACAACTGGTCGAATAGGGGTTTGTGGGTTTTAGGCAGTCCGAAAAACCTTGGAGGTAAGGGGTTCATGTTCAATAGTTTCCACTTGTCTTCGGCACTTAAAACACTTGTACACTTTGACACTGTGGCTCTAAGCTGGTTCTGGAATTTTGTCGTTGGGTCTTTACTCATCACCTTAAAGTCATTGTTATTTAAGAAAGCGTCACATTTATTCACGTAATCGTCTCTGTTCAAAATCACCACACTATTACCCTTGTCGGCTTTCGTCATAACTAAGTCCGCTTCCGACATCGAAGCTTTAATGCTCCGGATAATCTGCATGTGCGAGCCGTTTCGAAGTTGTTTTGATTGTTGAGACGAAAACTTAGATATTATGTCTGCGGCTATCTGTTTTTTACCGGAAGATTCTTTGTGCAAGGCAAGGTCGCAGTCAGCGGCTACGTTGATAGCAGCTTTGCGCGTAAAAGGAGTGTGCGGTGCGAATTTATAACCATTATTCAGGAGTTTCATCTCTGATTCCGAAAATGAATGATTGGACAAGTTCATCACTCTAGGGTAAAACGTTACATTTTCTGGTAGCTGGACTGAATCTCTGCTGGACATCCCTAACTGGGAATCGCACAAGTTTTTGAGTTTTTTATTCACGGTGTTGAGTTTCTGGAAGGCGATTACACTCACCCGACACTTCACTCGCTCCTCCAAGCGATTCCAATCTCAGATCGTGAGTGAGCCAGTCAGGTCCATGTGCAGGCAATACAGGTAGTCACATCACAGGGTGATGGAATCCCTAATCCCACACCAGCACTTCAACTACTTCTTTATCCATAACTTCTTGGCTAAGGCAACCGCTTCGATTGCCGGTCTCGATGTTGATGAGGTCCATAGGTTGACGTATCTGGGGGTAACTCCTAGCTTCAGACACTGATTGTTAAAGTAGATGTTGAGATTTGCCACCCGATTTGACAACTTGAAAAATAGGTACGCCTTGTCTGCTAAATTGGCACTTTTAATATAAGACACTGTCTCCGGCGTTACTCGGTGGAACTGCTTCATATTTAATCAGAAAAAACACTTGGTTATAATTCCACACTTTATTTCAGGAAGACTACCCGGGTTTCAGCATGTCATGCCATCTTCAGGTGCAAATGGATGGGTGGCTTACACTTATATACCTGTGAGTGGAGGGGGGTGGGGATATGACAACAGGGGTGAGGGGTTTGGGGAGGGGGGAAGCATGAGTAATGGCCAAGGCTGTTTTTCGAAGGAGGGAGGGGGGTTGAGAGTCGTGGAGGGATGGCAGTGTGATATAAAGGAGAGGAGACTGGGATGGACTTGTATTGACAAGGGGCGTCAAATGGACTTCTTGGAACAGTTTGAAATTGTGAATGGCCCCACTAAACTTTGTAATGACCATATGTTCCCCTCCCAGTCTCCTCTCCTTCAAAGAGAGTTCAAATCCCGGGCAAGAGACTTTCTGGACGCCCCCACCTAAATCCCTCGCAATTCGATTCCATTTTCTGCGTGTCAGAACTTCGCAGGAAATCGCAGGTGTCCCAGGGAAAGAAACTGCACCCCCTCCCCTACCTTGAATCTCGTATTGTTTACACAACACAAAAAAGTCATACCCCATCTCTCATACATAATCGGCAAAAGTTTGTAAATTTAATCTGCGCATGTTAGCACGGTAAAATCAAGTTTTCTAGGATTTTTGGAGCGATCTCCAGACCTTTAGGTGCGATACAAGAACGGCTTCCAATGTGTTCTCATGTTGTTCACACACCACGGAAAATTCATAAACGTTTCTTTCTTATTTAAATTGCCAATCGTTGTTCTTTGCAAATTTAAACCGCATATGTTTGCATGGTAAAATCGAGTTTTTGTATGATTTTTGCAGTCGAACCCAGGTCCTTTGGTTCTGATTAGAGAAAGGATTTTATATAGCCTTCGTGTAGTTTACACACCAAAAAGATTCTTCATTCCGTCTTTCTTATTTCATCGGCAATCTTGGTTCATTGTAAATATAAACTGCGTATGTTTGTATGGATAAATCGAGTTTTCTAGGATTTTTGGAGTTGAACCAAGGCCCTTGGGGTGCAATTCGAGTAAGAGTTCTAATAGGTCTTGGTGTCATTTACACAACACAAAATATTCATTATTCTGTCTATCTTATTTAAACGGCAAATTGTGACTCTATGGAAATATAAAATGCGTATGTTGACGTGGTAAAACGAGTTTTCTAGGATTTTTGGAGTCAAACCCAAGACCTTCAGTTGTGGTATGAAAACTTCTTCCAGAGTTCCTAATGTCTTTTACTTGCCATAAAAAATTCATAAACCTGTGTCTCCTATTTAAACGGCAAAACATGGCTCTTTGTGAATATAACCAGCGTATTTTTGCATGGTAAATTCGAGTTTTCTAAGATTTTTGGAGTCGAACCGAAGACCTTCAGCTGTGATGTGAGAACGGTTTCCTACGTTTCTTTATATCCTTTACTCACCACAAAAAATTCACACCTCTGTCTCTCTTATATGAACGGCAAATCACGGTCCTTTTTATAAATAACCTGCGTATGGTTACACAGTAAATCCGAGTTTTCTAGGATTTTTGGAGTCGAACCGAAGACCTTCAGGTATGATGCAGGAACGGTTTCCAAAGTTTCCTCATGCCTTATACTCACCAAAGTAAAATCATTAACATGTGTCTCTTATATAAACGGTGAATCATGGTTCTTTGTAAATATAACCTGCTTGTTTGCATGGTAAAAATTGAGTTTTCTAGGATTTCTGGAGTCGAACTCATGACCTTTGAGTGTTATTCAACAACGGTTCCCGCAGTTTTAATATGTTAATTACTCACCACAAAACATTTACCCACCGGTGTTTCTTATTTAAACGGCAAATCATGGTTCTTTATAAATATAACCTGCGTATATTTGCAAGGTAAAGTAGAGTTTTCTACGATTTCTGGAGTCAAACCAACTACCTTTTGGTGTAATAAAACAACGGTTTCTGAAGCGTCCTAATGTCGTTTATAAACCACAAAAAATATATGGCCGTATCTTGTATAGTTAAACGGCAAATTATGGTTCTTTGCAGCAATAACTTACGTATGTTTGCATGGTAAGTTCGAATTCCCGCCGCAAATCCGAGCCAATATGGCGGATCACATGAGCATGTCACGACCTGATATAGACAGACCTTGGGTAATGCTAGTCTTGGGCACATAATAATCATCACACTTTTTACATACAACTCCCAAGTTGTTTTTTTCATCATCGCCTAAATTAAAGGAATCGTAAATGTCATTAGCTTGATCGCCAGCACCGTTCAACAAAATGGCTACCTTCTTTTTGTCAGGGGCTTGGTCGTAATACGCGTCAATAAATCTGAGAAAGCGACGTTTGTAGCGTTTCCAAGCAATAGACATATCACCTCCATACTCCATCGGCGCCAAGGAGTCTGATGCAGTAGAACTCGCCATCTTCAATACTTCCAATATGCTGTTTAACTGGTTGGCCGATGTCCGAGGATACGCCTCAATATTAAGCTCATCCACTGATTGAGACAATAGGCCACACCGCTGTCACCATGTTTCATTTCAGACTTTATTCTCTTTTTTACAAAGAGGTTCTCACTCTTGAAACACACATGATGCACCTCCAGCGAACGCTGCTTGTTTTAATCCCCCTCCACTCTGCTATATCGACCTTACACAATTGACAGATTCGATATCATCGATATATTATATAAAGCAGCGTTTACACGGTTTACACGTAGCAGTTGATTGCTATGACAGTCGCGAGATGTGCGATGTATCTATATCGCTACTGCTGTGATGCGTCTGCGTTCTATGCAGCTGCATAGAACTTCTATGCAGCTTAAAGGGGCGCATCACTCCCGCCCGACCGGCACATTCCGTTATGACTTTGGCACCCAGGTAATCGTTGAAGACTCAGGTTATTCCCGTGAAATTTTCAGAGTATAACAAATAGACCCTTGTAAAGAGAAGCCTGTTTTTCAAATGTTAACATTTTATCTCAGTGTATAAATAAACATCCGTGAAATTGTCAAAATATAAAAGATATTTTGACAAAATCCAAGAATTTCACTGAAAAATCGTTAACAGAGAACCTTTCATCAATCCTTCTTCTAACAGAATAAAGAGTTACACCCGTCATGTTTGAGAGGTAAACTCTGTATTTTGTGCCAATCAGATAAGCAAACTGCGTGATTTTGGACAATGAAATGCTCGGGTGAGAGGCTAAGAGTTCAGCCGTTTCCCACAGACAATCGGTCAGCGCTGCTTGTACTACGCGATGGAGACACGGCAACGTCGTACAGGCGACTGTTGCCGTGAGCCACAGAGGACACGTGGGAATGGATCGCAGACCCAAATTCCCAGCAGGGAAGAGTGGGAGGAAGAACGGTGTTGGCTGAAAATGTTTTCGAAACAGCTTGTCCTAGGACGCTCGACATTGTATCTCTACGAAGTGCTTGCTGCGAGTTTTATTGCGTTTTGGCTGATTTATCTATTTATTAGGTAGCACATAGAGGTGTGCGAATATGCCAGGTTCCTATCGTAACCGAAAACATAAATCTAATTTAAAACTGATGCTCACCGCTAATAGGAAGCGGAACCATGGACAAAACTTGCTGAAATGGATGAAAGAAAGATTCGTGTACTTCAAAGAGCTAGTTTTTTATTCACTAACTTTCATACTTAATTTTGGTTTTTGTTACGTTTCCAGTTAAAATGCATTGTTTAGAATTATTAGCAATAGGAATCATTCCACTGAATGCCTTTAGCGCAATTGGCGAAGAAGATAGAACGCTTGAACACACAATGTCAGATGCCGATAGTATTACGCTATCTTTCGTTATGGAAGACCCAGTGCTTACAAACACAACTACAAGTTCTGATGAGGTTAGTATTCATATCCGTATACTGACTTCATTATATACATTAATGACAAATGTATTATTTTTACAAAAATATTCCACGGGTCTAACTACATGTACAGATTGTAAAACGAAGTAATTTCTAGGGATCATTTGACACACATATTGGTCAAGTCATACAGTCCATTGATATATTCAACCAAAGTGTGTTTTTAATTCACTGAATTGACAGAACCTTTCGTGCCCCTAGAAATAAATATACCATTTTCCAGTGGTGTATGTTTAGTAATTATCATATTCATTATATTATTCAAAGCTTTCTAGATATTGAGGTTTAAGTTTATCTGAAGTGAAGTAGAGCTACTAATAATGGATCGGTATGGTTTAATTTTCGCATCTACCGCTATAGTGTCCATTACAACGGTGGTAGCCACAATTTTGAAGCAGAAAGCTAGAAGGAGAGAGGAGAAATAGAGGTCGAGGTGCGCTAGGCTTAATACAAAATAAACTGTTTTTATTGGAATGTTAGGCCTATCGTAATTTATTAAGAAAGATGCAGAAGCAATTTTATACAACATTAAATCTCGCCAGACGTGATTATGAAAGATCGGACACGACGACGAGAGAAGCAATTTCTGTGACAAGAGATCCTTGCCTAAACTTCGATATACATGTTTATAATTACATTGATATTTTGCAATTCGTTTCCGGCTGGCTGTCACGCTAAGATTGTTTAGCGACGGGCGAATCGTATCCATAACCGTATGCGTTTATACCGTTCCCTGATTACACAGCAAGAATTCATGAGGGTTATAAAATATGTTTCATTATGCTTGAAGTGTGTAGGAGTATCTATCGTAAAAGTGTACTATTTATATTTAAATAATATAGTGTTTTAGAGGTTAGATACGTGCTATTTTTTATTTATCCCAATTCGTGGTAGTAGTGATAACAAACAACAGTTAAGAGATCCTCATGAATGGCATGAGAGATAAAGTGCCGATGGAGATATTTCAATGCATTGTTTTAGGTTATAGTTTTCATATTCTGTTCTGATACTTTATTGCTCCTTACCTACTTGTCACAAGAATTAACAAAATAATAGAATACCTATTAATATATTATTTGCAACTGAACCTTCGCCCAAAACGTGATTAGTAGAAGAACTTCACCAGGTGAATGCCTACAGAAATTGCCTATAAGAATTACATAAGATTATATGGGTCATTCTGAAATTAAGTGGAAATTTGGGAACGAAAAAATTTATTTTTTCAATTTTTAAATGTTATGTATTTTTATATGTAATGGTGTTGTACTTAATGTATTTAAGTGATCTAACATTTAAACAGAGGTCAAGAACACGTTATAGCTAAATAAACTGAAATTTACACTAACTCAAAACACGGAGGTGACACAAATTTCCACGGAGGTGACAATCTGATTTGAAATAAGCTTCTAGTTGAAATTAATAGGGAGAATACCGATAAAATTTACTAAAATATGTAGGACGAACAATAATTAAATAAATAATAACTTTTTAAAATTTTAATGGCATTATGTCCATGCAACATAATGCAGTACAATGTGGTAATGATTGCATTTAGAATGACAGAAAACACTTAATAGAATCTATGATTCTGAGATTGTTTTCTGTAGTTACAAATATGGTAATGTGAGCAATTATCATTTCCGTTGCAGTTGAAACAGGTTAAGCTTCGCATTTGGAGGTGTATGTCATTTGCATTCCACACAACCTTCCAATTTCCACCAACCAATAATTTCATTGTTCCAAAACAGAGTTGAATTTTTTTCGGCATTAACAAACAGTCAACTTTTTCTATGTCTTAATTTGTGACTGTAAAAATTTCAATACCTTTAAAATTTTCTTTGATAGTTTTAAAAAACACCTGGAATGATGCTATGTCTTTCCCTTCAGCAACAAGCGTATTGGCTGCTCTTTTAAGAGAACCCCCAATGCCATCGTGGGCCCCTTTTCCATGCCCACATTCAGAATAATTCCAAGTCATTTTTTCCGATGTGAACCTAGAAATGTATTTAATAATCAAAAAGAACAATTTTCTGTTCCTATATTGATTATTGGGGCTATCACTCAAGAGATGCACTGTATTATACCCCTTCGCCAATGCCTGAGCATGGGACAAAATCTTTTCCAAGTGGGCACAAATAGCACTTGCATCATGACGCAAGCACTCCGAAAGTGAACAGAATGATTGTCCCTTAAGCTTGTTGCTATCAAATTCTCTGTAATACATGACACCAGTGTGTAATGTTATTTGTTCACGTGATCCTCCGAAATGCACACTTCGTATTTCTTTGGTATATTTGCATTCATAGTTCTGGCTAAAGTCAACATGAATTAAGATCTCATGTGATCCGAGGTTCTTTTTAAGATTGGAAATTGATTTATATTGGTGTATGATGTTGCAGACATGCTTCATGAAATCAGGTAGCATGCCTTGAAATTTATTTATAAGTTCTTTGATTTCTATAGGCACTTTATCCTTAACTACTTTCTTGGTAGTTCTTTCCTTTCCTTTTATTGTGAACGTGACATCTTTTCTCATCCACTGTTCTACTTGAATAATTTTATTTTCGAATTCTTTAATTTCAAGACTTTTGTCTCTGCATGTCATACATCTTCTTTCCAAACATTGCTCTGGAGATTTTACTACGTCTTGACAGCAAAGTGATTTCACCAATTGATCTAAATCACTATACTCAATCACTTTCATATATTTTAGCTAGTCGAAGATTAAACTCATGTTTTCTTGTTTTTCACATGCGCACGTGTCTCTCTTCCTAACATCCGGTTTTAGCACCCAAAATGGCCGAAATGAACAAAACATCGAATATGGAACATTGCAGCTAAATTCAGCTTCAAAAATTTTGTGAAGGCTAGCAAGACTGCCCATTAAAATTCTTATTTGTTTCTTTTCTTTGTTTTTCGTGATGCAGTCCTTTATTCCAGGTTCAATACGGCTTACATCATCTTGTTGAAAAAACTTCATCACATCATCCTTAACTTTAATCTGATTTTTTGTATTGTAAGTAACTTTGTTCTTTATGATATCAATTACTTTTCCTGTGTCTTTTATTTTGCTCAGTTGTCTCCTGTATAACTGAACGGGCATCATATGGAAAGTGCGATATTTCTTAACAATTTTTCCAGAAAGTACTAATCCAAACGCTTTCTTACACTTTCTTGAGTTTTTGTTTTTTTCATAATTGTCTTCAATTTGAGATGTCAGTGCCGCTCCAAATTCAAGATACCTTTTCACTTGTGGAGAAACACGTTGGTGTAGCAAAATTTGTATCACTTTTTTACTCGGGCTATTTACGTTTTTAGTTTTTTCTCTTATACGCAAAAATCTCTTCTTATATTTTTCTTTACTTCCCCGGATTTTCTGATTTTCTACCTTTTCTTTCTCTAGTTGAGACTTCAATCGCCTAATCTCTCGATAGGCCTGGGATTTCTTTCTTTTAGCAACTTTTCCACCACTTTCTTTCCTGCTACTTCCAGCTCTCCCAATGACTACGTTATGAAAGTCTCGGTCAAGATCTTCTGCTGGTCGGTTTGCTTTACTAAGTGTTGATGAATCAATAACGTTACTGAGTTCCACCTCTTGTTTCTTTCGTAACCGAGATTTTCTTGTCTTTTCAACCCACTTTTTACGCTGTGCTCTTTTATCTTTTTCACTTAACTGGGTAATATTCTTTATCTTTCCAGCCTCCTTTCTTCGATGGTATCTCTCTTTTTCTTTCCTTTTGTATTCTTCATAAAGCTGTGGATCATTTTTTATTTTCTGTCTTCTCCTTTGTTCTGCTTCTTTTTTCTTTTCATTAGGTTCATCAGGATTTTTTCTCTTAGCCTTCTTGTGGTTCATTGGTAGCATATTTACTGCAATAACAAGCAATTTCCAGCCAGTGCCAATCTTTGCCAATATTGCATTAGTAAAGTTAACAAAAGTAATCTACTAATGTTATTTTCAAGAAGACATTTTTTGACATTAGGCTATCTCCGAAGACTCATTGAAAGGAAAGTATCTAAGAGAAGGCTACAACTGAGGCATTGAAAACAAGCCTGAAATAAGCTATATCAGTATATTTCAGGTTAAAATGAGCAAAAGTTCTTGTTATGTAGTATAAAATTAACCTTGCCTTCATAATTCATCAACTATACATCGCAATTACTTAATGAAATAATTATGAGTTACATTTGGTCAATTCCATGGTTCGCTTGTCACCTCCATGTCCAATGGGTCCCACGGAGGTGACATCCACGGAGGTGACAAAATCAAGAGTTTACCTCAATTAAACGTCACTTAAAACTCTTGTAGCAGTGTACATTGATTTTGAGTCATTTTTTTCTCACAAAAAGCCATACAACTAAAAAAAATCTTAAATAGGTAATCATTTTAAAAATTATGGACGACATGGAGGTGACAGGCAATAAAAGAACTCTAAGTTTTTACACCTAAAAGCAGAAATAAATAGACCAAATGTACTTACTGTTTATAATAACACATCCTCCAAGCTAAATGGTTGCTAAGGCTTTTTTACACTTAAACATTCTAACTTGTACTGCTTCCTGGGGCGGAATTCTGTACACAACTAACGATACCTATCGGTATCGGTGGCTACCGACGGTCGTCGCTTGTACCGACGGTCGAGCTATTCTGCACCCGCCACCTACCGACAGTTGTCGGTGCAAGCGACCTAACTCTGACGTCAAGCAGTTATCGGTAAGGAAGCAGCACCTGCGCGCGAGGCTATACGTTTTGACCAATGATATAGCATGACACAAACAGGAAAAAGTGCACCATCGATATGCGAAATATTTCATCGGAACTTAGCGTAGTAATGTTATTTGAAATCAACAGTGGACTGGACGTGGATCATTTGTGATCATGCGTAAAGTTGAAGAGAAGTTAATACCAAAGGCAGGATAAAAGGTGGGATTAGTTGAAACTGAGGGGATTGCATGTAGGTAATTTGAATGAAATCTTTATTCATACTTTGTTATTGATTTCGTACTGCGAAATTGGGTACGATTTTACGGTCGAGAAATAACACACGTCTGTATGGTTCTGATGGACTGTATTCAAGTGGCATTAACTAAGCCAACAATTACATATCCAAGTTACTATACGTACACAAACAAGATTAAATTAAAACCTACGATGGTCCAAACAATAGTCGAGAAGCTCAAGTCAGGGGGGTTATTTTGTAATCTCACCTTTTTAATGACTCTTTGCGGGAAGGCGGGAGATCCGTTTCGCTCTCTTAATGATCGGCTCACGAACGGATCGTGAATTGTCGAAGCTTCTGTCGTTGAATAAACAAACAAGTGCCTGGCAACGGCAACCGCTTTCTTCAAAAATGGAGGAATACGGTGAAGGTGAGTAAAAAATTGTTTGTCCATATCATTTTAATTATTCGGATGGCCTGTCAAGATAATTCATGTCCGATAATTTCCTTTATACCAATATTGGAATTTGCATTTGTTTCTCGCTACATTTTACGTTAATAATGTTTCATCATTTTTCATTTTCTCAATAGTGTTCCATTCAAGAAATCATTTGTTGATAAGATACAATTCGTGATTTAAGAAAGTTTAAGTTCTTCACGTTGTGCAAATTCCAAAAATACAATTAAAAATCGATTGTATCTTTCTCGTTCTTGCCTTTTTTCCAACTCAAGCTTCTAGTGGAAACGATGGTGGCTCCATGCCACGTTATTTATGTAGATGAGACGGGAACTAATGTCAGGCGGAGATAATGAAACGGATCAAGAGTCGAAAGATACGGATCAGAGCGGATGAATCGTCTGAAAGACCAGCACATGACCGGCAGTTCACCGCTTGAGATCCGTAGATGGTCACGCCGCCTGGGTGGCGGAGTTTAACTACGAAAAAGTGACATTGTATGACGTATTCTCACTAAAGTGAGTTTACAAAATAACCCCCGGTCGAGAGGGAATTGCTACATGGAGGAGGAATTTAATAATAATATATTTATTAGATTACATGGTAGAATTGTGTACACATCTTCGTCGAAATTACAAATTACAGAGACATCACAGTAAGTAGTAGGCAGCAGTCAGCTAACGTGTAAGTTTGTTTTGTAAGTAACGTTTGTTTTTTTGGGAGGCAATGTTAAGAATCAGAAACACTAATTGGTACGGAAGTAAAAGTGACCCTGACAAAGAAACAGTGAAGTGAATAATGACTTGCGTTCGTTTGAAAATGCATTGGAATGAACTGAACACACTGCTCACTCGCAATGGCGATGAACCGCTCCCGCTGCAATATCGGCCGAAGTGTTTCAATGAGAACCAAATCAACATGTGAGTAGAGGCGAAATAAATTGATAAACTCCTCGTTGTCCAGCTCAAACGGGTCGTGGGCTTCCCTTTTACTCTCGTATCCCGGCACGATCGTCGACGTTCGAGTCTAGTTTCTACATATTACATAAACATTTGATCTAAAGCAAGATATCCCTCTGCCATTCTTTCGGCTGATAATTAAAAAACACCAACCACTCTGATGTAAAATGCATTACTAGTCCAGCGATAAAGTTTCTACCGTCAAACATTTAAATACATCAAACTGCAATTGCATATAAATAGTGTAGTAATTGAAGTAAAAATACACTTAGTAAATAGAACATTATAAATAAAACTATTTTTATTTAATAAAGGTTAGAAGAACTTAAATCACCTCTCACTCTCCGCACATTGGACACTTTAAAGGAAACTTGCTTTGGATGAGCTAATTTTGCAAATTAAGGACGAATATAACTAGCGCAAATTATATCGTTAAGATTGTAACTTAATACTAATATGGAAATGCAAATAAAGGGCGATCTCAGTTCTCAGAAAATCTACCAATTTGCACAAGTCAATTCATCAAAACCAAGCTTGTAGATAATCAAAACATACGTCCGTCGCTATGCGTAGACCGATCTATCACTGTTTTTACCCAGCATGCAGTTGGCGAAGAGACGAAATACATGTCGGTAAGGCCTAGCGTGGGTTTGGAAATCGTCGGTAGGCTCAGTCGTCGTTACCGACAAGTATCGGTAAAATTAACGACAAGTATCGGTAAAATTAACGACAAGTATCGGTAGAATGCGTCACCGGAATCGCTCTTACCGATATTTGTCGGTCGGGGGAGTTAGCGACACCGATAGGTGTCGGTAGGATGTACAGAATTCCGCCCTAGGGCTATTCCGTACTTCGTTAAAAATCCGTCGTTAAGGTACCGATACCGACAAAGCGGGAATGTAACGACACCTACTTAACGATAACCGTATTCTGTATCTCTGTCTACCGAGCAGTTGTCGTTACATAAAGGGCTACCGACGGTTCGGTTCATAGCGAATATGTAGCCATTAGAAGTGGGACCCTTGATGAGAGGCTAGGTTTTTAGACCAATGAGTGAGTTTCTACCATTTTCGAAATGAAGATAGAACCAATTAGAGAAGAGGATGATGTTTTCAGAATAAATGGCGGTATACATGGGGTAAGTAGGCTTCTGCGCTAATAAATATTAATTTTAAATTACCTCTGTTAGTTATATATTCATTAACTCTGTAATTAACAGTGGTCATACAGAAATATTACGAGTATTACAATAATATTTTGTTATGCTGCACCTTTATTTTCATTTAAAACGTATACAAAGGTAGGCATGGTGGCCGGGATTGATTTAATATTTCCTGGTAGGGCCTCATATACATTAATGCCACATACTACATTTTGTTGTAATCTTTAAACCTTTGGAATAAACACCCTCATTCAAAGATTGGTTCACTGGATAGCAGGGGCATTGATATAAGATCTCCACAACCCCTAATTATTTTCCCTTGACTCATCTATGTCGCCTGACTTTTTAATTCCCACCTTAACGAGATATGAACATAAAATTTGCGATCGAATGCGCTCTGCAACTACTCGAGGTCCTCCCTGCCCTCTTTCTTGGTCCAGCTGATTTTCTGCATGTGGCATGGCTGCAATTTCTTCTTCAGCAGGAAGACCCCTCATTGTATGTTGTGGCTCCTCATCATGTTGTGTAGGACTGCACAGGCATTTACTATTTTCCCTGATAATGCAGGGTTGTACATGAGTACCCGTTGGTACAATAGACATCTCCATACAGATTTAAAAACTCCAAAAAACCGTTCGACAACACTTCTTGCTTTGCAGTGTTGGTCTGTGTATGCATGTTGTCGCGTGCCTTCTGCATGATTTGGCATTGGAGTCATTAACTACGGCTCCAAAGGGTATCCTGAATCGCCTGAAATGTTGAAAGAACCTTGATTTACATCAGTTGCCTCATCTAATATGGGAACACATTTAAAAGAGTAAGAAATAATTAGTCTCTCATAAATATTTTTTAAATATATATCTACATTTTTGTCATACCAATCAGCCAAGTGCGACGCTCACCACGGTTGTAATGTATCTCCATAGATCTTCTTACTGGGGAAACACTCCATATGTATGCATCATGTCTGGCTCCTGGGTATTTAGCACATATATTAAGTATAACCAGGTCTGGGTCCACAATCTAAAATGAAATTTCATTGAGCCCCTGAAGAATAACATAAACATTTGGGGATAATTTGCAACTAGTGATGGTTATACTAACAGCCTGCACATTAACAGAATGATTGCCATGTTGATTGACATATTCTTCTTCATGATCATTAGGAGCCAAAATGTTGATGACAGTGCAGTCAATTGCGCCAGTTGCTCCCTCAAATGGCTGTGGTGCATCCTGGAATTTGGCTTTTGCCATTTCTCTTTCATCATGGCTCATAGAGAACTTGACCCATGATCTTAGGAAGACTTCATTGAGTAGGCCAGTTACTTGGGCCGTGTTCCAATTCGTCATTATGCACCCTTCAAACTCTTACCCGCTCTTTTCGATTGTCAACTTTCGGATGTGACGTCACGTAGTGCGGTTCCAATCCGTTTCAGAGCGCATCAAGAAGAGCGCCAGGGCCTGGTGCACGTAAGGGTATGTCCATGCTCCCTTTTGCGCACTACGATAATAACAGAGGAGATTCAGGAGACAAAATTGTTAAGAATGGATGATGAAACGGATTTCTATTATGCAAACTATTATTATTTGACGTTTGTATGTCATGTGAACTTCATATATATTTCGGGAACACGAGTAAATTTTTAACGAAATAGAATAGTTCTAATGAAAGTAAACGACATGGTTGCAGATAAACTTTATAAGGCGAAGGAAGTTATGAATAGTAATTTGTAATGTATTTAAGAAGTATTTTAGTGTAAAATGACGTTAACGTACGGCAGAAATGGTGCTCACTAAATGAAAGAGTATTTATTACTTTCTATGGTGTGAGGACTACGGCAGCGAAGTGGAACTTACGTGTTTTACATGCTGAAATAATTATTAGGTTCTTCTTACTCATTGGTAAATGAATGCCGGACCATCTTAAGAATTGAAAGTTAACTAGCCACACAATTATTATCCATCCATGGATTAGTAATTGGCAATACAAAAGAAGAGAAAACAGAGTATTTGATGTACAAAGTCCATATCCAGGCATCAAATTCAATATTACTTACAGGTACGTACTGTTTATACTAATGCTCTGTACTTTATCAAGAGCAGTGTAGGGTACAACTAATCATGCTCGTAATTTTCAATGAATGTAAATCTTTATTTACTTAGTTATTATTCAAATTTCATGCGTACAATCATTTATGTAAATTTCTCCGGATTTCATAACTCGACAGTATTGATATATTCGCAATGGATCCTACATTGATAAAATTTGTTTAATGAGAAACACACAGCATGTTAAGCTGTTCTTGGACATTTCAATCAATGCCTTGTTAAGTAATAATATGCGTTGTGAATTGCGCCTGTTTATAATTTTGGGCGCCAACATTTGTTGACATAATCTTAACACCGTTGCGACTTCGTATCAAAGGATACGAAGAATAGCATAAGATTACCAAACACCATGAACAACGCCTCAAAAATAGGGTTTATTATTACATGCAGAAACAGCACAGAAAAGTCGTTTACTTTCATATCTCGATTGTGCTTACGAAATCTCTTCCGAAACCACAGATCTGTGTCATCTGTGTATCTGTGTCCGAAACTACACGATACATGCTCGTCAACTTTTTTGCAGTAAACACCATTGCCACAAAGTGTCCATGGTGCTAATGTCGGAATAGAGCAAGTAAGTGCAGAAAAGGGTGAAAGTGCAAGAAAGAGCGTAAGGGTGCAAGAGCGTAGTGCACGCCCTTGGGATTGGAACACGGCCCTACTATGTTTATGGCCCTACTAACTGCAGGTTGGCTGATATTAAGGTCAACTGCATTCCCAGTTGCCCGTTAAAAACTCCCGGTTGCATAGAAATTAACTGCAACAAGTAACTGAAAAAATTCATAGTAAAATATGACTTGCATGCCTTCACACTTGTCTTTATAGATGTCACACATAATTACTTTAATATTAATAGGTAAGTACCAGTAATTCGGGTGCTAGGCCATATGGACGTTCTCTTCTTAAATACGGCCTCATTTCCACGACTATTTCCATAGCTAGCTCCTCCGGGCTGATTCTGTAATTTTGCATGAATTCTGCTCGCGGTAATTCATAGGGATTTTGTGTATCCCTCAATTGTCTACGTTCCACTCTCCTGTTTACTCTTTCTACCCTTTCATCCAGGTAGTCTAACTCCCAAGCGAGATAGTACATGGCCATTCTGTTACCTAAAGAGCATTTTGGTTAAATTACACTATAGAAAACATTAGCAAAACAGGAAATATAGGAAAAGGATTTACTGAAAATCGCATGCGCAAACATTTACTTACTAAATTTGGCTAAAATGTTTCATTTGATCAAAATGATCAATGTTTCCTACCTAATTGTAGTTCCTCCGGTTCATTTCATACAATTACAAGATAAAACTATACTATGTATTAAAACAACACGTGCGGAATTATTAGTCCGGAATATGTTGGAACATGCCCATTGCTTTATATAAATTGTATTAAGACATTCAACTTATCAACGTAAAAAGACCAAATTTAAGCTACAGATTCGCTCATTATAGAGAATCTGTTTCGGTGTCAATACCCCACTACGCTGAGGACGAATTTTAAGTGGGGGTCCGAGGCAAAGTTTCTCCCCACCACTGGACGGCCCTACCTAACGAGAGTTTCCGAACGTGGCCGATTGACGCCGAGCGGGCGAGGATTCTCCAGTTTCAGAGATGACTTGCCTAGCTTAACGCCATAAGCAATAACAGTCCCGCGCCCACCCTCGCCCATCCCCTCCACTGAAGTCGGCTATGGCGATTAGCTAGGCAAGTCATCTCTAAAACTGGCGCATCGGTCGCTTGTTCGTCTTCTGACGGTAACGTTCGGCAGCTCTCGTTAGGGAGGGCAGCCTGGAGTGGGAGTCCGGAAGGGGCCCCCTTGAAGTCCCTCTAATAAGCTACGAGACACGTGGTTTTGTTTTGGTGCGTGCGGTTGAGTGGTCGTGCTGTGTTTTTGTTTTATCTTTATCATTGTGTGCCAGTTACAATTTTGTTTGGATATCAGTAATAACACTTGGTGAAATGGCGTGTGCGGAAGAAAACTGTGATCAGGTTGTTAAGCTAAAACAAAAACCCTTCAGTTCACTTCCATTTGAGGAGAAGCTGGCTATTATTCCGGGCGGCCGTCCGTGTCTCCGCCGTTAGTGAACCTGACGTGTAAAGTGACCGAAAAGACTAGGTCTTATAATAGGCACTTCACTGTTTCGAACTACGAGTACCATACTTGGATGTGCGGGAGTGAAAATTTTTCAAAATTATTTTGCTGGCCTTGTCTTTTATTTTCCAAAATTTCTAACAAAAATATTTGGGTTACAACTGGTTTTTGTAATTTAAGTGGACTCACTAAATCCGCAAAAAGTCATGAAAAATCCGAAAGTCATCTTCAAAGTGTTATGGATCATTATAATTTCGGAAAACAAAGAGTTGACGAAGGCTTGAACAACACACTTAGAATCAATAATACCTTACACAATCAAAAAGTGAAAAAGAATCGAGAGATTTTGAAACGCTTGATTGATGTTACGTGTTTTTTAGCTAAACAAGAACTTCCGTTTCGTGGACACGACGAAAAGAATGAGTCTATGAACAAAGGGAATTATGTAGAAACTTTAAATCTCTTGAAAAGGTGGGATCCAGTGCTAAAAGGGCATTTAGAATCGTCTACAGTGTTTAAAGGAACATCCAGTGATATTCAAAATGAACTAATTAGTGTTGTTAGTAATGTTGTGAGCGAAACAATAGTGAAGGAAACGGAAAATTCTGATTTTGTTTCCATCGTGCTGGATGAGACGTCTGATGTTAGGAGCAGGTCGCAGCTCTCAACGGTATTGAGGTACGTAAATAAAATCGATGGGGTTGTAAAAGAGATATTTATAGGGTTTTCAGACGTTAGTGCTGATCGAACTGCAGACGGTTTATTCAAGCATGTGGACAATGTTGTAAAAATGTACGATATAGGTACAAAGCTCATTGCTCAAACATATGATGGAGCAGCAGTAATGTCGGGCCACTTGTCAGGGTTACAAAGAAAAGTGCAGGAAGAGTATCCAATGGCTTTGTTTACTCACTGCTATGCACACGTGTTAAACTTAGTCTTGTCTCAGGGAATGGTTGACATCACTGAATGTAAAGCATTTTTTTCAACTCTAAGTGGAATTTCGACTTTCTCGTCTCACTCAAGTAAGAGATCATTTGCTATTCAAGAGTACTTAAAAAAAGTCGATCCCATCGTTTGCTCCCACTAGATGGTGCTTCATTTCTAGGCTTGTCAACACTGTAGAAAAATATCGGGAACTTATCATTAAATTTTTTTCAAATATTCATGAAAATATTGATGATGAGTGGAAAGCAGCCGACAGGTGTGCAGCATACGGCTTCAAGAAGTTTTTAGAAAGTTTCCAAAATGTATTTCTCCTTAACACTTTTTCCCCTATGTTCATGCAAACTGATATTATTTACAGCATATTGCAAAGTGAACACCTTGATATTATGACTTGTTTGAATGTTATTCGGGACTTTGAAAACCAGCTGATAATTGACAGAAAAGGGTTTGTTCATTGCACTGAATGCAAAAAAAAAGTTAGCCGAAAATAGAATCACAGAAGATGATAAATGTAGCAAGTGTGATATCATTGGCTTTGAGCCAGTGTGGGAAAAAACTTTTTCTATGCTAGGACCTCCCTCTTTTTCTAGAAAACGAGCTATCAATGAAACCGATAAAACTCCTCCTGAAGAAAAATATAGACAGCTTTACTTCTCAATTATTGACAACCTTTTGGGCCACCTGAAGGGTCGTTTCTCATCTTTGGAGAAATTACAATTTTTTGAAATTTTAAATCCAAGAAAATTCAAAACTTTTGCAGAAGCAAAGAATTTTCCAGAGAAAGTGTTGTGTGACCTCCATAAAATGTATCCACACATTTTTGACCAGCAGGGACTAAAAAATGAACTGACTGTGCTCTATAGAACTTCCACATTCCAAGACAAAAGCCCCCGAACGTTATTGCAATTTCTGAAAGATGAGCATTTAGAGTACGCTTTTAGTGAAGTGTTCCGCTTGGCTAAGCTTATCTGCACAATACCAGCCACAACTGCCTCAGTGGAGAGGAGTTTTTCTGCACTTAAAAGAGTACATACTTTCAAGAGATCCACGCAAGGAGAAGAACGTATGAGTAACCTGGCTTTGCTGTCAATTGAGAAAGAACTCTTGGAGACCATAAAAGGTGGAGAAGACTTCTACGAAACAGTTATTAAAAAATTCACTGCAAAAACTCGGAGAATCGAGTTCATGTACAAATAAGGTAGGAATGTTTTGCTTGTTTTATTAACCCATTTATGCCCAAAGGGCATTTTGATGCCCACCTGATTAATTGGTAGCCTCGCTCACCCGTTTAGCGCCACGCGTGTTTTTTTGTTTCGTTTGCAACATAGAAGGTCTGCTTGACATGTTCAGATGAAACTCAGTCAAGCATTGCACCCACCGACGACACAGTCGAGCACTGAAATCATCATGGCTTCGTGATCATCGCACGCTCCGCATAGAGGGTATGTATTTCTTAATCCTAGTAAATATAGTTAATTATCTTTTATGGATAATTTTCGGTAAGCATCTATGTCAATTTATGTGCCATTAGTTTTTGATGACATACGCTTATTATTTTTTTATTACGAGTGAAACTGAAAGTGGGCATCAAAATGCCCTTTAGGCACATGCCCATACTAAAGATTCTGATGATCCATCGACTGAGTGTATCCGTACAATTGCGCCTACTTTGTCTCCATAACTTCATATGATATTGGTAAATCTAAGCTAATTAGGCACAGTTTTATATGCAGTTGGATATTGATAAAGTGTCATTCATGGAATATTTTCCTTCCGTCATTTATTTATATTTTACCCAATGTAAAAAAATAGTAAGTTTAGTCATCAATCACATATCAGCACATGCATTGAAAAATTACTACAAGGGTGCATATGGACATTTATTTGACTGAATAATACGTGATATGCTATACTTCATAATTTTTTATTGATATTCTGTTTTCATAACCCTTCATTTGTTACAGTACAAAATACCTATCCCTGGCAGAGGTGATAGAGTATCTGGAGAATGCCTTGGATGAGGATATTGGCGGTGATTCTGCTGATGTATATATAGAGCCACCTGACAATAATGCATTGGATGAGGACGCAAGAGGTGAAATGCGCAACATCCAGATTCCCTGCCTTCCTGTCAGCTTCGCGCCACAGCCGAGTTTCGATCAGGGAACTTCGAAGAAAATGCTGAAAGTCCTTAATCATCTCACCCAGATGAGAAACCTGCGAAAAGGAAAAGATGACCACATAAAGTGCCCTTGGACTTGAGCTGGAGAAAAGTTGACTTGTTCTTTCCTATCAATCAGGCAAACAGCACCAGTGTAAATCATCCGGATGCCTCTAATCTTACCAGTGAAAACCACCCCTTGGAAATTCTTCAAATATTTTTGAATGAGGAAATTATTTTATAAATTGTTAAATTTTCTGTAATATGTTCATAATGTACTCGTGTCTAAGGCAATGCGTCGAAACCGTTTCGAGGATATTCTGAGGTTTATACATGTTTGCGACAAATGGAATCTGCCATCAGAGGATAAAATAGGAAAAGTTAGGCCCTTGCTAGATATGCTGAACAAGCACTCCATAGTCAATGCTCCTGATGACAAAAACCTATCAGTAGATGAATCAATGATTCGCTACTTTAGCAAACATGGATGTAAGCAGTTTCTTAGGCTTAAACTGGTGTGTTTTGGATTCAAAGCGTGGGTAATGGCACAAACCACTGGCTATTGTGTTGAGGTAGAACTGTACCAAGGCCATAAAGAAAATAGAGAGCGTCCTTCAGATTAGGGTGTTGCGGAATCAGTGGTGATGAATTTCTGTGACTCTATAATGGCTTCATTCTCGGGATTCAAATTTTCATTCTACTTCGATAATTTTTTCACTTATACCGAACTCCTTTGCTCCTTGTCTTCTAAAGGAATGAGTGGGACCGGCACGGTAAGAATAAATATATTGGCGAAATGTCCAATTGCTGGTACAAACGTAATGCGGAAAAGTGAGAGAAGATCAATTGAATCGTATGTAGAAAGTAACAAGGGGATTGTTGCTGTTGTTTCGGTAGACAGCAATGTTGTGTATGCATTGTCTAATGAATATGGAGTACAACTTGAGCGCCAGCCTCAGCAATACTCCATCAGAGAGAGGAAAAAAATACTCATTACTCAGCCATATGTAATATACAAATACAACAAGAACATGGGGGGAGGTGACTTGTTGGACAACAACATTGCTAATTACGGAATACGTGTGTGTGGTAAGAAATGGTACGTGCCAATAATTATGTGGTTGTTTGATATATGCATGAGTAATGCCTGGGTGCTTGCCAGGAAAAACGGGCTGAGTGTAATGGACCAGTTAGCCTTCCGGCGTGCATGCGTCCAGGCACTTCTGCAAAAGTATGGTACCGCAGGTATTGTTCCTGGACCCATTCGCGACGGTGATAAGATAGCCAAGCTAGGACGAATGACGCACGTTGGCATACTCTTGTGACTGGTAAGCCTCGGCGAAGATGTGCTTACTGCAAAAAGAACAAAACCCCAATCGCTGGCCAAAAATGTGAGATTCCTCTTCATACCCATTGATTTGCTGAATTTCATGCTCTGTGAGCTAAAAAACGAATTACATTGATACTTATATGAATAAAGCTCTATACATAAGTGAGAATGTTTTATATTTCACTCACCAATTCTTTTTTGCATTGCATGAGTCAAAAAATAATGATTGTGATAAATTTTGATTAATTCCGGGGAAAACATTGTGAATCTGGAAAAATGTTATAAAAGGAGAAAAATTATTAATGCATAGGTAATTTCATTCAACTAAGATAAGTATGCAATATTTAAAAAAATAAAATGAAAAAATAAAAAAGCTTACCATTTGGTACTTACCCCGGGTTCATGCCCAAAGGGCATTTTGATGCCCACCCCATTGCTACGCAACCAGATGTCGTATCGTAAAAAAAATCATATCAGGCGTGTTCAGAAGACCTGCTTTCCAAGATCCGTGAGTTTGAACAGAAAATTAGGAAAAAAAAGTTCTGGGCATAAATGGGTTAATATGTATTTATAAGAGTAAAGTGACCATTGCGCGTAAATACTTTTTTAATCGCCTAATTAACCCTCCAACGCCGTCAAATTATAGAGAAGAGACTCAAGTTCTTTCAAGAAGTGCAGCTCAGTAAACCTACCAAAGTCAGAGTCAGTTGAACCTGTCGCTTTTCTGGATGGAATATTATAGGAGTTTTATTTTATTCTTACAAACAATTTAGTGGCTTACTTTTTATCGCTTACTTCGTAAGAGCTTTGTTCCGCAAGCCGTACGCTACAAACTGAGGAATATCTGTGCCTTTTCTTTATCAGGGTTGTTACTTACCTACCGTCAATTATGGCGTGTACAGGAAAGAAAATGTTGGTGGAGTCGAGTGATCAACAGGTTGAGGACGTCTTGCTTGAAAGTGACTCCAAGCAAAGTGTATTGAGTTCTGATAGCAACAGTGAGAATGACATAAAGGATCGCCCCGAAGTTGATGCGTTGGTGTTTGAAGACTTGGATGAGGTAGAGGATGAAGCTTCAGATTTTGCTTGGAAGGACATTTCCAGTTATAAAGGAAAAAGAGAAAATTCCATTGGTAATTTCGGTCCACAGAGCAGAGCAAAAATTAGCAAAATATTGAATCAATATTTCAATTTTTTTTGTTAACGATTTAGTAGCAATGATTGCGAAGGAAAATAATTGTTATGCAAAGAAAATTAGTAAAATAAACAATAGAACATTTGCTGTAGAACAATGAGTGCCAGGCTGCCATATACCAGACAATATGCTTCCAAGACTAACTGAAAGCCTACTTTTTTTAGTAGAGTCATTGATCACAGGTCTTCATATGGTATCAAAACATTTATATCTCCTCCGTCGACTGGATTAAAATCCATTTAAACCTCCTCCGGGCTTGAAGGGTTAATGCAATACTTCCTAAAGATTCTGTGCCAGGAGAATAAACATTGAATTGGTATATGTGTTTTTCGGAAACCATGCCGCGAATTGGCCGACCTACCCTTTGCGTCTGCGATGACTAGTCAAAATCAATACGCCTCGCCACTGACTCTAGTATGTGTCAAGTTTTCAAGAAGACGACTATCGGTATGCTCCACTAAATTTAATAATTTTTTCAGGCGATGGAGATACTAGCATCATGCAAAGACTTGGGAGTGTATTGCCATACGGTGTAGACCTTCAGGTTCTAAAGGTGGAATGCTCGAACCATTTGCTTCGAAATACTGCAACCGCATCAGAGATGTAGTAAGGAAAACGAATTACTGGAAATGCCATGCACCAGTAACTATTAGGAAAAATATTGGAGACAACTTACATCGGTTAAGGAATGCGGTAAGTTCTGCCATAAAATTTAGAAAGAGTACGTTAACTGCTGACCCGAAGGAGCTACAGAAAGACATTATGAATGGCCCCCGGCTTGTTTTCGAGGATCATAGCAAATATGCGGCGTACTTTTGTCGTGGACCAAAGTCTCATGAGGAGAACCGTGTGCCTCTGTTGATGAACTTTGGGGTATGGGACGATATCATGTCAGTGGATAAACTCCTGGGCCAACCACACTCTCAGCTTTATCCTGGACGTAACCAACAATCAAGCAGAATCCTTCAACTCATATGTGGCAAAATATGTAGGAGGGAAAAGAGTAAATTTCGCTTTCAGGGGGTCATATCAAACTAGGTGTGAAGTGGCCGCTTCAGCCTTCAATGCAGGACCAGATGTTCATGCATTGATACACAGCAGCATCACAAACAAGAGTCCAGGATGTTTTACGAAAAATTCAAACTGGCCTCCGAAAAAAAAGGCTGAAATGCTAGCAAAGCGACGTCTTGAATGTAAAGGACAATTGGAACATCCTGCCCAGCATTATGGCCTGCATGGCCCACAAAATATCGAGAAGGAGTTTGAAATCGACTTAACTGTGAGACATGATTTCCTAAATTCCCTGAAATTAGACGAGGAGCAAACAAGACAACTGGAAGCATCTACCAAAACTCAACGCCTCTGTCAAACATGGCATGTTTAGCGGAGAAAAAGGCTCACCGCCTCTACCTTTGCTCGAGTTTGTCAATTCAGAGCAGGAACCTCTCGGGAGAAGACTGTTCAGTCTTTACTCTACCCATCTTTCCGCGGAAATAAGGCCACCGACTATGGAATTGCGGGTGAGGCATTGGCGATAGCGGAGTACGAGAGATTCAGGGAAAATAAGGTTAACCCATCGGGACGTTTTGTCGATAGGAGGACCTCTTACATAGCAGCAACGCCAGATGGCATCCTGTCAGATGTCGATGGAATAGTCGAGGTGAAACGTATGCAGGGATGCGCATCCGACGGACGCTGTCTCTCGAAAGAAATTAGCATCTTGTGAGATTATAGACGGCGAAGTTGCTCTAAAAGTAAAGTGATTATTTTTACTAGATCCAAGGTCAACTCAATATCACGGAGAAGAAATACTGCCACCTTATTTTATGGAGCCAGTTAGGTATGGCAGTTTTGCGATTGACAGAGATTATGACTTCTGGTCAAAATATATGTAGGATAAATTTTAAAAATTTTACACGGACAGCCTTTTGCCAGAAATTCTACATCACATTTAAAAGCTGTTGAACGAGGGTTTGATGGTGACGTGGGAGAATAATACTTACCCTGACACTCATTGAAAAACCATTCCATTTCCCTTTGAGACCTAATCATCTTCTGAGAGTGTGGATTTCAGCCTTATTTGAAGTGCTTTCATAATTTTTCCTTGACTTTTTTTATTCATGTTCCTTATCCTTTTATAAATACTAACGCAGGATCAAGTTCTCCCAAAATTTTAATAGCATGCGAATTGTTTTCTCTTATTATGTTTTCATGTATTACTAATATAAGAAATATATTATGCAAATCCGTGTGCTTCCCTTGTTTTTCATAGCAGTGTGATATTTTTAAAGCTGTTTGTTGACATTTGCTGTTCAATTTCACTCTGAATTTCTAAAATATGTAAACATTCTTTAGATAATCCGTGTTTGAAGAGTATATTGTATTTTTGACTTGGCTTATTTTGGGGGAATTTCATAGAACGGCCTATACTGAAACCAATAGCCCAATGAAAGATTTTTGTCATTCGTTGTTGAAACTTTTCTTTTAAATTATGCCACAAATTTTCCACTTTTCATCCTACATCTATTTTGCATATTCTAACTCGGAGTTTCATGAGTTTAGACAAAGATGAATTTCATAATGGGCGTAAAATATAGACGAGCAAGCGAAAATCTAGAGATATCTGGGTTTGATCCCCGATAAAGGCGAACGATATTTCCTCTGCGACATCGTCGCGCTTCTACCTTGCCGTTGTCGCTTTACGGGTAATACCGCGGTTAGTTAGTGGCAATCTCAAATAAATTCAACCAGACAGGGGCATAGGTACCTACAAGATTTTAGGTTATCTGCTAGAATGACAATGGCTGCATAAAATTCATAACGGCCACGCCATGCTGCTAAGGAAAGCGAATATGTATTCTCCAAGGGGTTGAAAAAAAAACTCGTCGATTTCGGGAATATGCAGCCATAGATTTTTGTAACAATTTCTAAAATTACTTTTCTAGACTG